>OV702299.1:46112418-47362418 GCA_916181665.1 Avena sativa
GGGGGGACCCGGTCCACAACACGGAGGAGTTCGCGAAGGAAGGTCGGAGTGCAGATGGGAAACAACGAAACCTCGAGGCTGCTGGTGAGCAGACACGGTGGCGGCAGTGTGGGTTCTCTACCGAGGCAGGGAGCTCTGGCAGCGCTGGCGCAACGAGAAACTGGTGTGGGATGGGGATTGTTCAGGGGACGACGAGAGGTTGGGGAACGGATTTATTGGCACGCATCTGCGGTCGCATTTTGCAAGGACCATGCTATCGCTGAGACGCTGACGATGCGTGGAGACGGTCAGAAACAGCCGTTGGATGTCATTTATTCTGCGGTCGCATTTTGCAAGGACCATTTATTTTTTTGGTTCTTTTTTTCTTGTGAATCCCGGATGCCCACCTTTCTTACATATTTCAAGATCTGAAATCATTTGCTTAATATGGTACTGCTTAAGATGCGCCCCACCTTCTCTATTCTTGTTTTGTTTTAATTTCTTTTTACAACATATTTTAGTTGTAGCGATTCTTTTGTTCCCATGTTGCTTAATGTCAGATTTGTTTTTCGTTGGATGTCAGATGAATTGCAAATAAGTGTTAGCAGATTTCTGCTTCTTATTCGATCCATTTGAGAATCCCGTGGATTGGTTTGGAGCCGATGCGTATCATCTATTTTCTTTGTGATTTTGGTGAACGGGCAGCTAGCTGTGATGAATCATGCATCCGGTGGGATGGCTTGACGGTCAGGTTCGGCTGAGGTTTGCTTGGATAGCCGACGACCATGACGACGAGGCGCATGACATCATGGGAGAGGCGGCAGTTGGCAGGGCCAAGTCAAAGTGGGATTTGCGCTAGAAATCTCAATTTTCTTGCTAATTGCTGCCCTTAATTTACTCTCCTCATTACTTTCTCTGCATCTTAATTTGCCTGGCCAATCATGCATCTCAACTTTGCACTAATTACTACCCTTAATTTACTCTTGTCTTAAATTTCCCCTTCCTAAATGAAGTGATCCACTCAATTTCTGGGCCATGGTTAATTTGGGTGCTCATCAGGTTCTAGTGACAATGTGTGTTATCATTTTCCATGACAGGGATGCCAAGATCTGTGCAACGCTGTTTCAAATACGATATTTCGCTACCAAAGTACATGTGTGTGCTATAGATTATTCATGTAACCGTTGGGCTTAGTTGATGCTTTTAATTTTAGCAGAAAATCCTCTTGCTTTTCCTATTAGTCGGACAGACTACTTCCTTTCTAGAAACATTGCACCAAATCCAATACTTTCACTTCCAAGGGATAGAGTATACATACTTGATTGCTGGTCCTAAATATGAATTTTGACACATAGGATTCGACTAGCTTGGAGATTTATTGAACTGTACTGATCATGGTGTGAAAGCCAAAAAGTCTTTGCCCTTATTGAGGCATCTCAGATTCACGATGATTCATTTTTTCCAAAGGATATTTCTGAAGGTTCCTTATTGGAATGCTGAATTTGTTTTTATGAATGGTGCTTAATGAGCTATGCCTTGGTACTGAAATCATATCTGAACTAAACTTGTTTTTCTGAAGGGGTGCTTAACGAGCTATGCCATGGTGCAGAATCAAGGTTCCTTATTTGGGGTGCTGAATGTGTTTTCTGGGGGTGCTGAATGTGTCTTGGGGGGTGTTGAATGTGTTTTCTAGTACCGAATTGCCTATTTTACGAGGTGCTGAGTCATTATCCTTCTAGTACTGAATTGTCTATTTTACGTGGTGCCTAGTCATTATTATTCTAGTACTGAATTGCCTGGTTTAATTGTCTATTTTACAAGGTGCCGAGTCATTATTCTTCTAGTATTGATTTCTGAATAGTATTGGATCGGCATGGGGCAACCTAGGGTACTTAACAAGTGTGGGTGCTTAACAAGTTACTCTAACCTGACATGGGTATTTAACATGTATATGTGTTTTATTCAGTACTAACAAGTGAGCTTATTCGTGTGAGCTTTCTTAGGTCAGTTTTATCGTACTTGTCAATTGAGTCGATGCCAGACAAGAGACTGGAGAAGTACTGTTATTAGATTTGTGGATGCGAGAGAGACCAATGGAGATTCACTTCTGGCCGGTTAGGTGTTTGCGTTTTTTTGCTCTGTGTGCTGAATCAGTTCAAGTGTACATGGTGCTTGACAAGTTAAGACATGGTGCTGAAAATTGTGACAGGAGCAAAATGTTATTTACTTAATGGTTGTGTTACTTAGATTGACAAAAAAAATGTGCCTATTGTAAAGGATGCTTAATGGTTTGAATTGTGGTGCCAACTACTTCGTTGTTATCTGGTAGCAGTTTGATCTCTCTTCCAATTGAATTATTTTTTGGACAGAGGAAGTAGGTTGTATGTACCAAGGCCTCCAACTGTATTGATATAGGTATTCATTTATCCCGTGGTTCTTGAAGCCCATGGGTAACAGCTGCAAGGTATAGATCGATTGCCTAAAGTACATACAAACAAAAATTTGAATTTGCCTCCGCGAGCTCGACTATAAGCATGAATGTATTCGGTACCCGTCCACTACAAGATATACGTGCGTGTTGCGTACAGCCCATGTGATACCATGTTAGGTGACAGATCTATCTATGTTCTCAAAGTAGGCCAGAAATTTGAATTTTTTAGTGTGAGGCCCTATCGATGGATGTACAGCATGCCAGTTGGCCCACTGCACGCTACAGTATGATATTGCTTGAAACGCTGCACGTTTGAACTGCTGAATTCAAAATTCGGCTGACACATTGCAAAGAATAGAGCCTGCCACCAAAGCAAAATTTCCCAAAGTGCTCAATACTGACATTGGTCAGGTTTGTGGAAATGATTTCCAAAATGGCAATGGGAAATAGGAAAAGAAATATGGGACCATCTATTTACACATCTCAAAGCGCACATGTGGTGTGTGATGCTTCCTCTAGGATACTAGGGCATACCGTTTTCGCTTCATATATATATATATATATATACACTTGTTCTACGTATTGGCCCTCAATCATTACCACTGATTCCATTGGGATACATGAACTACTTACAGTATCAGCACTGCACAAGTTAAAAAGTGTTGGTTTTACCTGTTTCTTCGACTCATCTTTTCTACGTTTTGCCATCCCATGAGGGCTTGTTTGCTAGATACGTATTCCGTGCAGATGTAGTTATGTTTCACTCAAACTTATATTTTACAAGATGATGATATTTTTTTTTGAGATAGTAGCAAGTCTCTTGTACATCTCTCAGAACCTAATCCTAACTCATATTTTGCGCTGTTTGTATTGGGGGTAATTTGGACTCTACTATGCACCTTGATCTACCTATCTAACTGACAAGATTAAAAAATACAGAATCCCTACTTAGTATTGGTCCCGTCTTCATGTTCTCCTTGTTGAGAGTTTTTGTTGGTTAACTTCGATGGTACCATTCTGGCTGATATTAGCCATCTTAAGGATACAGCTCCTCTAGCTATCTCATTTTCTTCTTATGAGCAGATTGCAAATGAGGATGACAACAATAGCTCGGACGATGATGATGAGCCATCCATGGGGGAAGATGAAGCAGCTAGATCAGAGGATATGGCAGTGGATGAGCCAAATCCTTCCAGGCCTACCCCTGATGCTGATGGGTGGACTACTGTGCCACCTAGGCGTGGCCGAGGCAGGAATTAAGCACAGCAGCGAACCTTTTTTACTTGAGGCCGTTTTTGTCTGAAGGTTTTGAAGTGTGATTAGAAAAATGTTGGCACTAATCCTGCTGCTTGTGCCGTTTTTTAAGGTTTACACCTTGTATTGTCTGGATTTTATCAGGAATATTTGTTTTAGCATATGTTATACCTCTGCCGCTCTTATGGTCTTGGACATGGCAACATAAGATTCTGATTGTAAACTAGGTCTAAGATATCCTTTATCTGGTTCCATCATATAGTGCCCTTTTGAATTCGGGTACTATCTCTGGTTTCTTTTGCCCAAACTATATCGCCAGTAGATTCGGCCATGTAACAACTTATATATTGCCTATGTTCTGTTAATGCTCATCTTCATTTCTCAAGATCTGTAGTTGTGTGCCGTTTATGTGTAACTACAAACAAGTATGGCAGCGCGGCCTTGGAATCCCTTGCTCTCTTCTAGTCGGAATAGCTTGCAAAGTAGTACAAATCACAAGCTTTATTAGAAAAAGGAGCAAAATTCTCATGAATCTCCTTTGAAGCAAACACCATGGCCATGCAATCGACATTGTTTCATACAAGGCCAAAATAAATTGCCACTGAAAATATTTTATATTTGTAGGACTTTTGTACAACTGTATTAAGTATTATTTTTAGTATTGGTACCTACTCCCTCCGTTTCGGTTTACAAGTCATACGCGTATATCTAGGTTATCAATTTGACCTACTCCCTCCGTCCAAGAATAGATGTCTTGAGTTTCTTAAATTTTGGATGAATCTATATACTAAACAGTGTTTAGATTCATTCAAATTTTGACAAATTTGAGACATCTATTTTAGGACGGAGGGAACATAATTTGAATTATATAATATAAAAATTATATCATTGGAAAATGTAAAGTCTAAAGTTTCCGGTGATATATTTTTTTGTAATATATACATCATACTAAGTTGCTCAATTTGGCAATAGAACTACGTGTAGGACTTGTAAACCGAAACGGAGGGAGTACTGATTTTCGCTGACTAATAAACATCGGGATCATCGATTCAATGATCAGGTAGCTATTTCTGGTGAGTTTCCTCTGACCTCCCCGTCCATACCATTCCTCTCTTTTGCGTAACTGAGAATGGGATTTTCTTTCATAGTATCAGAAAACTTTCTCCCCAAATCACCTAATTCAAGAGCTATGTAGAATTTTTAAACAATTCGGGACCCTTCTAATATTTACAACAGCACTGGTGGGATCCTTGACATAAATCCTCCCTTCGGTGTTGTGTGTAGCTTATGTGGATAGCCAGGGTGGATGGGTCCTTCCTTTTTGCCTAATTGGCCGGTTTATTAGCAGGAAACCGGCTAAAAACTGAAAAAAATATAAATATCCTTGTCTAGTTTTTATCGGATTTGGCCCATTTTATATCTTGGGTTTCTAGGCCGAACCCAGGGTGTCGGGGATCGTCTGGGAACGCCGGATGAAGCGAAAAAAGGATGGGCCAACCCTGTCAGCGACACAACCCATTCCCTGCTGTGATTTTCGGCTCTTGCGTGGCACAGAGCTTTCTCCAAGCTGCCCCCTCGCCGGCAAAGCCCCACCCCACCTAGTCGAATCCATGCCTGTAGAAAGGTCCACCGCCATCACCGCATCCTTTCCCCTCGGTGTAGGCCTTGTTTCGCCTTCTCCAACCCTCACCGTACTCGGCTTCGTTCCCGCCCACCTCGCTTGCGAATTGTTCGGCGTTTTTTCGGTTCGGCCATGGACTCCAACGACGAGGAGATGTTCGTCCTGTTGCTAGAGGAAGAGACCTCCATAGCCGTCGAAGATGAAAAGCACATGCATATCCTCGGCTTCCTGGCCCGACTATACACCCAGACTACAACACCGAAGCGTGGAGGCTCGACGAAGAATCACCGAAAGTGCAAAGCAAGGCAACGGATGGAGGGCTACTGCATATTGTACGCCGACTACTTCGTCGATGAGCCGCTGTATGAAGAGGCCTTATTTCAACGCCATTTCAGGATGAGCCGGAAAATATTCCTGGAGATCGTGCATGCCATCTGGGAGTTCGATCCCTATTTCGTATGCAAGAAGGACTGCACAGGCATGGTATGGTTTTCCTCACTGCAGAAGTGCATGGGGACGATGAGGTCGACTGCATACGAAGCTCTGGGTGATAGTACCGATGACTATTTTCGCATGGCCAAGTCCACCACCATCGATTGCTTGTATAGGTTCTGCAGGGCAGTGTGTTTGGACCATAATACTTGAGAACACCCAATGCTGAACACACTGCTCATATCATCGCAGTCAATGAAAATAGAGGATTTTCTGGAATGCTTGGAAGCATCGGCTGCATGCATTGGCACCGGAAGAATGTCCATTTGCTTGGCAAGGAATGTACAAAGGCCACAAAGGAGGTTGCACTGCGATACTCGAGACAGTTGCTACACATAATCTTTGGATTTGGCACTTCTTCTTTGGCATGGTAGGATCAAACAATGACATCAACGTCCTCCAGTCCTCAAATGTCTTCGCCAAGCTTGTTGAGGGTCATGCTCTTCATGTGAACTTAAGATCAACGTACACCAATACAACAAGAGATACTATCTTGCAGATGTCATCTATCCAAGATGGTCAACATTTGTGAAGACTATCTCAAGCTCGATACTCCCTAAGCATGCTCAGTTTGCCAAGAAACAAGAAGCTTGCAGAAAGGACGTGGATCGGTTATTTGGTGTGCTCCAACAGAGGTTTGGAGTTATCCGGTTCGCTGCTATGACCTGGTCGAAAGATCAGATGTGGGATGTGATGAACCGTTATGTGACTTTGCACAACATGATCATTGAGGATGAGTGGAAGCATCTAGTGGATTTGCTCGAGCAGGAGGAGCCATACTACAGACATGAGCTTCTTGCAGAGCCTGATCACCAGGCGCCGACATCGTGGGCTGCCTTCATCGCCATGCGTCAGGAGATCCGAGACTTGACAGTGCATCAACAACTATAGGATGATCTAGTGGAGCACATTTGGATACGCAAGGGCAATACATAGCAGTTATGCCGAACATGATCTGGCCGAATTATGTTGTGTTTCAATCTATGACGAACTATGCCAAACTTTGTTTGTTTAATTTCATGTTAAACTATGCCGGATATTGCTCTATATTCATATTTATGCTAACTGTGTGAATTTAAGCTAAATTCGGGCGAAATATCACCGACTTTGCCTCCGAGAACCACGCATGGAAACACAAATGGAAAACTAACCGCTTTTGGACTGAAATTTATATCCATCTGACTTTAAATAACGCCGGATTTCGATCTAGAAATGTCAAACGAGTGAAGATGCTCAAAGTTATCCTGATACCTCCCATTCCTACACATGCATCACGCACTCTAACATCGAGGCCATATAACTCCTTGTTTTGCCACGTGAATGCGAATGTATACGGTTTATATAATTATGAATGTAATTTTCAGTAGCTAGCTACTAAAACAAACCTAGCTAGCTGCTGGAGTGCTAGGAGCTGAAACGAAACACATATATATAACCTAACCCTGTATTAAGGCGTGAAGCTTTCGACGGCTGTCATGCGTTTGGTTACTGCTCATGAACAGTTTTTACCAATAACTTCCTGATGCTTCGCCACGAGCCAGTTACCCTCCCTTCGGCGGTGCTGTCGTGTCACGTTTCTCTCTATGATAACTACTCTCTCGGTTTTAAAATATAAAATATTTTAGCTTTGTGAAGCAAATGTATCTGGATTACTTTTAGTATATAGGTTAACTCAGGTTTAAAGTGAATCTAAACACTAAAAAAAAGTCTAATTTTTTTTACAAATCTAAAACATCTTATATTTTAAAACGGAGGAAGTATGATGTCATTCTCTTCTTCTGGATCAGTCTGGCTGTTTAATCTTTCGTCACGATCAGCCACTAGATCTGTCCTGCTCTTCTTCTTCTGAACTTCTTTTCTTTGGGATTTATCTTTGGTGAGTTCTAGGATGACTGATCCTCTCAAACCAGTTCGAGGGCGTGCTATTACTTCGCCTCCTCCTATGCTGCGTCGTCGCTGGTGCATCCAAGACGCTACGCCTTCGGCCGCTGCTCCGCGCCGGCAGCGTGGTCGGCGGCGTGGTCGTCCTTCTTCCGGCCGGTCCGCGGGCTTCCGCGCCGATGCCATGCTGCATATTCTGTCGCGCATGGCCACGCCTTCTGTAACGGCAGCTGGTTCTTCCCGTCCACCGCGTCCTGCTGTTGCCTCCTCTCAACCGCCGTCGCCTCTCCGACGATTCACTGAAGATGTTTCGGTCATCGTCGGCGTGCCCAGGGTTGCTGCCGATTGTTCTCACGCGAACGTGCCTTCTGTTGTTGCTGTGGGAGGTTCTCGCCGGCGGAGCTCCTCCGCTGTTGCGTCTTCCGCTCCTGTGTCGCGCCGCCGGCGTCTATCGAAAAGTGTGCCTGCTGTGGCGGACGTGGGTCTTCACAAAGCTGCCTCCGCTGCCCATGATCCGGGCGGTTCTCGTCGGCGGAGCTCCTCCGCTATTGCGTCTTCCGCTCCTGCGTCACGCCGACGGCGTCTGTCGGAAAGTGTGCCTGCTGCGGCGGACGTGGGTCTTCACAGAGCTGCCTCCACTGCCCATGATCCAGGCGCTCTGTCCGTGTCTGCTGCCTTCACGTCGCGTCCTGATCGTGGCCGTTCAACCCGTCCTGTTCCTCTGCCCGCGCACGGTTTGGCGGATGACATGACGTCTTCTGGCCGTTCTGCCAATGATGGGTCGCTGGTGGCCGCTTCCGCTGCCAGGGCGCCAGATCGTGCTCGCGTCCGCGGATCGCACGGCCGGCTTTCACGTACGTCTGTTGCTTCCGTTCGATCTGTTGTTTCTGCCTTGCCTTCCTATTCAGCTACACTGCCTCATGGTCTTTCTACCGACCTCTCCGGTGGTCTCGCTGACAACCTTGATATTGGGCCTCTATCGGCCGAGCAGGATGCGCGACGCCGAGAGATTGCATTGGGTAAACGGCCAATGCATGATATGCCAGGTATTAGGGTTGCTTCATTTGCCCAGATCACTTTTTTCTGCTCACTTTGTTCTTTTTGTGTATGCACTTTGGAGGTAGTTGATTGTTTGTCAGTGTGTGTTCTTTCGTCTGCAGGTTATTCGGATTCTGCTCGACCTGTACGCCCTGTATTGCTTCCATTTCTTGGTGCAAGTTCTTCTACTTACGGTGTGTTTGCCGTCCCTGTTCTTGCTAATTAGTCATGGTTTTCCAGCTTTTCTGCTATATGTATTTCGACTGATTCTATTCTGTACTACTCCCTCCGTTTCAAAATATAAGATATTTTAGGTTTGTGAAGAAAGTGAATCTAGACTTGTTTTAATATGTAGGTTCACTCAATTTTAGAATGAATCTACACACTAAAAGAAGTCTAGATTCATTTTCTTCACAAATCTAAAACATCTTATATTTTGAAACGGAGGGAGTACATTCTTACATGTATGCCTGCGTGTTCTGTGGCCTTTCATGCATGTTCTATGGTTATCACTTTTCCAAGTTTGTATCTAATCTGAGGATAGTACTTACTTATCGCTGTTGTGATTTGCACGTAATTTGGGAATAGTGTTTACTATGAATACCTTATTTTCATCATTATCATCTTTGCATTTACTTTAAATGCTATCACCCGTTCTATCTGTTTTCAACTCTATATGGTTCGCCAGACGATCTTATGCATTCTGCCGTGTGCCTTCATTTGTGCATATCTTAAGAGTTAATTTTGCAGATTTGTTCTTCACCTTTCTCAAAAATTGCCATTAGTTGGAAAATGATACAGTGTGTCGGCGCGTATACTGGGTACAGTCTACATGTGTACGCACGCTGGATACAGTCTACATGTATTGTATTTTACCTTTATCTGCTTTGTGCTCTTTGCAGTGCCGTGTGTGGATTCTTCCGACGATGATTCTGCAGGTGGCTGGTCGGCTATGTTTGCTGACTTTATTGATGACGATATTCCTCTTAGTGATTGGCCACGCATCAATCCTAGCTCTGCTTCGCGTCTATCTGCTCCGGTTTTATGGACTCCTTTTTCGCATGCCTTCTCTTCAAGTTCAGCACATCCGGATGCGGATTTCGTCAGCGCTCCCTCTGAATTCTACACAGCTTCTCCGGATGTTTTATCCGATAATGATTTATCTGATGTTGATCTGGACGACCTTACGGATGCATTGCCAGTTGGTCTGTCTCGGGGTAAGAATTCTATTTGTAGCTTATCTTATCTTTTCTAATTTTGGTGCTTTCCATCCGAATGCTGACATTTCTTTCTGGTGTTGTTGCCTTTCCAGTCGCCCCCACACCTTTTGTTCCTGCGCATACTATCAGCTCGAATTAGCAAATGCGTATGGGCATTCGTCGTCACCGTCGGTTGGTTAGAGCAGGCTTTCGACCTGGAAATGTCGATTTTTCTCTTCCTAATGACTTTATCACCTTGCTTAAACGTGGGTTTCCTTATGTCCTTTCTGTTTTTATATTTATATTTTTCGAGTTTTATCCATTTGCTGCCTTATTTCTAATGGGTTGTTTATACCTTCAGGTTCTTGGCCCAGAGAGGTCCTATTATGGTGGTCCTTACTATTTTTTTTTTGGAAATGGGCGCATTTATTAATAAAATTGTTTAATGTTTACACCCGGCCTCTGCATAACCAAGATGCACACAGCCACTCGAACGACCGACTAAGTCAAAAAGTAGACCAGCATTACAAAAATGCAGTACAAAATAAAATTCTAGAATCTAAGATAGGTCAATCCTCTGATCACGCGGCCATCCATGTCGGGAGAAAATATCCCTCGCCGTGTCCTCCAAGCGCGTACATCCCTCCATAAATAAGTCGCGAAACTCCATGCGTTGTAGAATATTTCATGATCGAAGAATAGTCGTTGCTTGATAAACAACCTGTCGAGGAGAAGACACAATATTAGTAAAAATCTTGTCATTTTTACAAAGCCATAGCGACCATATAATGGCAATCGCTCCCACCCTAAACAAAGTTCTGTATTTATCAACAATTCTATGCAACCAATTACCAAAAACATTGGTTACTGAACGTGGAGGAGATAAACCAGAAGCTATTTGGATGAATGACCATATAGAGCGAGCAAATTTGCAATGAAAGAATAAATGGCGAATTGTCTCTTCTTGATGACAAAAAACACATTGAGTACTTCCATGCCAATTCCTCTTTACAAGATTATCTTTTGTTAGAATTACGCCTTTCCGTAGATACCATGCAAATATCTTCGTTTTAAGGGGTATTTTCATTTTCCAAATTTTACTATTATCATCGACCAGAAAATCAGGTTGGACCAAAGCTTTATATAGTGAGCCAACAGAAAATTTACCACTTTCCAGTAATTTCTATTTGAACACGTCAACACCGTCCGACAATTGTATCATGGATAACCGTAATAATAGATTGTTCCAAGATAAAAGTCTAGGTCCGATGAGACTTCTTCTGAAAGACACATTAGGAGGATAGTCTTCCAACACTGTGGCAATTGTATCCCCTTTGTGTCTAACAATCGAATATAGAGCTGGATATTGTTCGCGAAGAGTAGTTTGGCCAAGCCACTTATCTTCCCAAAATCTAATTTGTGATCCATCCTTAATCTTAAAAGCACCAAAACGAAAGAAATGTTTCTTGGTGGCCATAAGGCCTGCCCAAAAATGTGAATCTCCGGGCTTCCAGACCACTTGAGACACAGCTTTGGACCCTACATATTTCCTCCATAACATGGTTTGCCAAACACCATCAACAGTAAGTAGTTTAAAAAGCCATTTTCCCAGAAGCGCGGTGTTTTTGACTTGCAAATCGTGTATGCCCAGTCCACCAAACTCCTTCGGGCGGCAAACCACATTCCATTTGGCCAGTCGATATTTCTTTTTCTCACTATCCCCTTGCCAAAAGAATCTTGAACGGAAATAATCCACTTTGTTCAAGACCCCTTTTGGCATTTGGAAAAACGAGATCATATAAAGTACCATATTAGTAAGTACTGAATTAATGAGTACTAGTCTTCCCCCAAGGGATAACAACTTTCCTTTCCAACTATTAAGACGTTTTTGCAGCCTTTCCTCAACAAGTTTCCATTCAGCAATTGTGAGACGCCGATAATGAACCGGTATTCCCAAATAATTGATTGGAAACTGACCCTGACCACAGCCGAAAAGTTCAGCATATAGGTGGGCCTCGTTTTGGGCCTCGCCAATACAATACAAATCACTCTTATGGAAGTTTATTTTAAGCCTAGATAGCTGCTCGAATGCTGATAGTATTAATTTCAGATTCTTAGCCTTCTCCAGATCATGTTCCATAAAAAGAATTGTGTCATCGGCGTATTGAAGAATAGAAAGTCCACCATCAATAAGATGTGGAACTACTCCTTCAACTTGACCATCAGCCTTTGCTCTCTCGATAAAGATAGCCAACATATCAGCCACTATATTAAATAATAGAGGCGATAGTGGATCCCCTTGTCTCAGTCCTTTCTTGGTATGGAAGTAATTGCTAGTATCTTCATTTACTTTAATGGCAACACTGCCCCCAGACACAAACGACTGAATAAGAGCGCACCACTCCTCAGAAAAACCTTTCATACGGAGTGTTTGCTGAAGGAAAGACCAATTAATTTTGTCGTATGCCTTCTCAAAGTCAATCTTGAACAGTACACCATTTAATTTTTTTGAGTGTAGTTCATGGATTGTTTCATGCAGAATTACAACACCATCTAGGATATTTCTTCCTTGCATGAACGCAGTTTGAGACGGACTAACAACATTGTCAGCAACTGAGTTTAGTCTAATTGTAGCAACTTTAGTGAAAATTTTAAAACTAACATTAAGCAAGCAGATTGGACGATACTGTTGTATATGTTCTGCATTATTAACCTTATGAAGTAAAATTATATTGCCAAAGTTGAGTCTAAAGAGATCCAATTGTCCGACCTGTAAAAACCCAAACAAATTCATCAGATCCTCCTTGATAACGTCCCAGAATTTTTGGTAAAATTCCGCTGGAAAGCCATCAGGTCCTGGTGCTTTATTATGTTCCATTTGAAAAACCGCTTCCTTGACCTCTTCCTCGGTATATGAGGCAGTTAGAAAGCTATTTTCTTCATCAGAAACCTGGGAGAAATCAGACGTTTGGGACTCATCCGTAGATATAGAATTTTCTACTGGGGCCCCAAACAAGGATTTATAATACGTAGTAATATATGACTTCAGATGCTCTTGTCCCTCAATCATACCTTCATCCTGAATGAGAGAGTGAATAAGTTTCTTCTTATGCTTGCCATTGGCAACTGCATGGAAGTACCTAGTATTCGCATCTCCTTCCAGTATGAATTTTGCTTTAGAGCGTTGGTACCATTTGAGTTCCTCCTCGCGCAGAAGCCGGGCTATCTCTGCATTCGATTGGCTTTTCAGCTCAATTTCTTGTGCAGTTAATGGCCTTACCTCCGCGGAAGCCTCTAAGTCATCAATTATAGATGTAACGTATTTTTTTGTTTTTAAGGATACCCGCTGTGTGCCTGGCCCATCCCCGAAGGAACTTGCGTAAAGTACGCATTTTGTTATTCCATCGTTGGATAGGCGTTTGGCCACCTACCGGTTTCTCCCAAATAGCCTTAACCATCTCGTAAAAACCATCACGGATCATCCAACCGAGTTCAAATTTAAACTCATTCATAGACTTCCGTGGCGGTGATCCAAAAGATAGAAGTAAAGGTGCATGATCCGACAAAGCCTCAATACGCTCTAGGGCGCGAACAGTTATCATAGGAAACTTTTGTTCCCAGTCAGTATCCATAAGCACTCTATCTAGTTTTTCGTATGTTGGCTCCGGAAGACTATTAGCCCATGTAAATTGCCTTCCTAACATTGTAACCTCTCTCAAGTCCAGACTGTCTATCACAACATTGAACAGAAAAGGCCAATGTTCATCGAACCGGCCTCGACTTTTCTCGTGAGGGAATCTGAGCAAATTAAAGTCCCCTCCTATAAGAATAGGATATGGATTGTCCTTTGCCAAATTCACAAGCTCGCGTAAAAAGTCAGCCTTAAAAACATCCTGGGAGGCCCCATATACGGCGACTAAAGACCATGTGAAATTGTCAGCCTTGTTACGGATATGGAGTTTTATAAAGAAATCTCCCACCGAACTAGCTAAAACTTCCATAATCTCATCTCGAACGCCTAACAGGATCCCCCCAGATCGACCACGCGGCGGACGTGATATCCACGTAAAGTCCACTCCACCAGAAAGGCGATTGAGCAGAGCTTGTGAAAAATCCCGTCTACCAGTCTCAGAAATACCCAGAAAATCCAAATTATGGTCTCTCACACAATCAGCAAAGAATAAATGTTTAGCCAAGTCCCGAAGACCTCTGCTATTTGAAAACATTCCATTCATTGAGAAACTATAGGAGATTTGTATAAACGAGATCTCTTACGCGACCGCTGGCTCTTTGATTTTCGATCAGAAGCTTTTAGCTCATACATAGAGGCAAGCCCAGTCTCATCAAAGTCCACTTCCGACACTTCACCGACTAAGTGAGAAAGGAGTTGACCATCTACTGTGGCATGCAACTCCGCCTCCTCCTCAGTTAATGAAGCATCAGGAAAAACACCGACCTTAGGGGTAACCGTTAGACGGTCAACCTCCATGTATCGCAAAACATTAGAAAAAAAAGATATTTCCTGTACAGAGCTACCCAAACTAATGCCAACATTGGCTAGTTTAGAAGAAATAACAGGAGTAGAAAACGACAAAAACGATTTCGAAGTATTCATTATACCTGGCGAATCCAAGTTCCTCTCCGCCTTACGCCGCATGGCCTTGAGCATGGAATCCTCATCAGTCACGGACGCCCTAGAGGCATCAACTCCATGACGCGTGCTCCACCTGAATGGAGTACCACACCCCTGCACAGTGACTAGCGGCGCGTCACCTGGAGAAGAAGCCCGTGCTAGAGACTGAGGCAACCCAGACCCGTCCTGGTTCTGGTCGCCCCCATCGACCACCGAAGTCTCCTGCCCCACCGACGTAGGTGAGACGTCCAGAAGGGTCCCCATGTCCTCCCACCACGACAAGGTTGTCCAACCCCGCCTAGGTCGGACCAAGCATAGCAGCATCCTGAAGCTGGTCACGAACGTCGCGGTCAGCCGACCCCTCCCGGGCCAGCTTCCGCAAGCACACTGAAGGAACGACCTCCTCAAGTACAGGAGTGGAAACAGGAATAGATCTACCCAAAATATGCGTTCTGGATCTCGCTGGCGCCGAGCAAGCTCTCAGCAACGGACTGGAAATGGAACAAAGAGCCTCGTGGGACTGAGCTGGAGAAATGCGGGACGCCGAAGTAGAACCCTTCCCGCGAAGAGGGGAATCCAAAGGAAGAGCATCCAGCAGTTGTCGTCCCCGAGGAGTAACCGGATTAGCATTAAATGGGGTGACAGCAAACACCCTCTGCACTCCCTGACTGGAAGATGTAGACGCAGAAGTACCCTGCACAGCCGAGGAAGGTCCAGAACCTCCCCCCCCTGAGTGGCAGCAGTAGCCTCAGAAGTATCCATAGCATCCTCAAATTGCTTCCCATTGGCATCATCATCCGCGTCATCATCTCCTTTTCTCCACAAGAAAGGAACAAACTCTGGCTCCGGAATATAACCCTCAGGTTTAATCCGAAAACGAAACTCAAATACCTTGTGCTTTAC
Source organism: Avena sativa (assembly GCA_916181665.1). Lineage (NCBI taxonomy): Eukaryota > Viridiplantae > Streptophyta > Magnoliopsida > Poales > Poaceae > Avena > Avena sativa. The sequence continues at coordinate 46,127,850 of OV702299.1, forward strand.
CACGGCATCAGACACAATAAAATGACCAAGGGAGTCCTTCTCCTTGAGAAAGATCTTCGTATCAAACATCTCCACGAGAATACGGACAACCCCCCGCTTCCGCAGACTGAATAAATCCACATCAAGAGTATTCCCCATGAGTCCTCCAACAGCCCACAAGCCCTGAAAGGATCGCAGAATATGGGGTACCCCTCCACATGTAGCCAAACCTGCTGCATCTCAAGCTTATGTGGCACCTCCTCCATCCTGTAAACCGAGAAGGTCAGTTGAGGGTGCTGAGCGGAACGGTCATCAAGATTCCATCCACCCTGTCCAAATCTTCAAATGTCGGGAAGCTCACTAAGAAAGCAGAATCTCCATGAGGCACCGCCTCCCACTTCCACTGAACATAAACCTGGCATCGTCTGGCAATCTGCCTCTGAACAACCTCTGCTGAAACCATCGGGCCAGAAACTCGTGCTAGAGCAATAGGGGTCTGACTGCGCTCTAGATGATCCCTAGTCACTGCATCCGGAATCTGGGTGAACAGAGTCTGGTCACTGCCAATACCAGCCATATACGGAGTCAAGCGTGGCTGCTTCAGCACAGGACACCTCAAAGTGGTATGTGCAACGGAATCAAAAATATAGCAATAATGAACCGCCTTACAATCCTTGGTCGCATGAGTATTAACCGCACACTTCCAACAATGAACGAATTTTTTATTCTTCTTACCGACATCAGCCACAGCCGTAACCTCAGAAACTGGTGCAGTGACAACCGGCGGCAGACTCTCCTGCGTAATGTACTGCTGTGAGAAGGGAGGTACAAAACCAGGCACCTGCATCTGTGGAACCCCATACTGCTGGAAACCTTGCTGCTGAGGATGAACCTGCCGATCCGACTGAACATGACTAACCTGTGGCTGAAACCCACTAACTTGTGGCTGCTGTGTCTGCTTCTTATTCCTCTTTCTCTTAGGAACAGCAGATGGCGCAGCGCCCGCACCTACAGAAAACTGCTGCGGGGGTTGCGACGGAACCACAGCCGCCTGATGGCCATTGTAGCCACCATTGAACAAAGGAGCAGAAGGTGCGCCCTGCATAAAAGTCGCGGTCAGCTGACCGACGAACGGGGTCGACGTCCTGCGATATGGGCGCTGCAAAGGCTGTTGCGGAATAGCTTGAAGAGCAGTGAAGTACGTCGCAGGAGGCCGGAATTGAACTCCCTGCGGGAACTGCGGATGACCTGGCGCTGGCTGGTACGCATGCGTCGAGGCAGATGCATGTACAGGTCCTTGCCCAGGCGATGCAGCGTGCGCCGAAGTAGCTGACGCCGGCGTCGGAGGCCTCGGTACAACAGAGGAGACTGCCCCGGCGGCAGGTACAGGAGCAGCGTGTGAAGGGTTTCGCGGCATAGTAAATCAAAATTTTCTACGGATGCGAATAGAGGGAAAGCCAAGATCTAATCTAGGAGATGGAAACAACGAGAGAGATTGGATTAGATCTTCATACCCTTGAAGATTCGCACAGCGGAACTTTCGTCGGAACGTGGGTGATATAGTCGTACTCGCTTCTCCTCCTCGCGATCCGATCCGATCTAGCACCACAAGTGGCGGTGCCTCCGTGAGATGCACACGTGCAGCACCTCGATGTCTCCTCCTTCCTCGGACCAGCAAGTATGGTGGAGAGACAGATTGGATCTACAACACGACGGCGTGGTGTATATGGTGGAGAATTTCTGCAGCAGGGCTTCGCCTACAAGCAGTCGGGAGGGAGAGAGGAGGGCAGCAGGGCAGCTAGGTTGGAGGGGAAGGTGTGGGGGGTTGGTGCGCCCCTAGCCCTCTATATATAGAGGGGTGGGCGCAGCCCTAGCCCCTCCCCCAAGCCAAACCGGCGGCCCCAAAGGAGGAAGAGTGGGGGGCAAGGAAACCCCCCCTTCTAGAAGGTCTATCTAGGGTTTAAACCCTCTTTGGCAGGCTGGGCCCTATGGGGCCTTGTGCCCCTGGCCCAATGCGGCCAGGGCACTCCCTCATAGGCCCATGCCCCCTCCCGGAAGGTGGGGCCACGTTGGTCCCCTTCCAAAAGGTTCTAGAAGCTTCCGGTACAATACCGATTAACCCGGAACAATTCCGAACTCCAAAAACTACACTGTCTTATATGAATCTTATTCTCCGGACCACTCCGGAACCTCTCGTGATATCCCGGATCCCATCCGAGACTCCGAACAAAAACTCATAAACCAATTATCCAATCTATCCTAGCGTCGAGACACGTTAAGTGTGTGACCCTGCGGGTTCGAGAATATGCAGACATGATCTTCTATCAATAATCAACAGCAGGGCCTGGAAACCCATATTGAATCCCACACATTCATCGATGATCATATCGGATGAACCACGATGCCAGGATTCAATCAATCCCATATATATATTCCCTTCGTCTCGCGATATTTTACTTGCCCGAGATTCGATCGTCGGTACCTTCATACCTAGTTCAATCTCGTTCACAGCAAGTACTTTACTCGTTCCGTAATCCGATATCACTTTGTGATTAACTCCTTAACCACATGCTTGCAAGCGGTGTTGATATCGATTACTGAGTGGGCCCGAAGTATATCTCTCCGACTTGGGAGGGACAAATCCCATCTCGATACATATAACCCAACAGATACTTTCCGATCACCTGAGAGACACCTTTATGATCACCCTCTCATAGGATGACATTTGATGACCTCAAAGCTTTCTTTCGATACCAGGGAGTTGTATTATCTCATGGTCTAAGGAATACAATATTTGACATAGGAAAAGCTTCGCAAAGATGAACAAGATGACACGATCTAATTGCTTCGCTTAGTTTGGGTCTGTCCACCATATCATTCTCCCAATGATATGATCTCATTATTAATCGACAACTCATGTCCATGGTTAGGAAACCTTAACCATCATTAATCAATGAGCTAGTCCATAGAGGCGTACTAGGGACACGGTGTTGTTCACAAACCACACAAGTATTAAAGTTTCCGCTTAATACAATTCTAGCATGGAATATAAACATTATCATGAACAAGAATTATAATAATAACATCTTTATTATTGCCTCTAGGTCATAATTCCAACAGTCTCCCACTTGCACTAGAGTCAATAATCTAGTTTACATCTGGCAACAATCTCACACCCATGGCACTGAGGTGCTGATCATGTTTTACACGTGGAAGAGGTTTAGTCAATGGATCTGCGACATTCAGATCTGTATGTACTTTGCTAATCTTCAGATCTCCATCTGCTATATAATCTCGGATTATATGAAACTTGCGGTTGATATGCTTGGTCTTTGGATGATATCTTGGTTCCTTAGCGAGTGCTATGGCGCCAGTGTTGTCACACAATATCTCCAGTGGGTCCAAGGCACTTGGCACCACACCAAGCTCAGTGATGAAGTTTCTGATCCAAACTCCTTCACTTGACGCTTCTGCAGCAGCCATGTATTCCGCTTCTATTGTAGATCCCGCGATCACGCTTTGCTTGCAGCTTCTCCAGCTCACAGCTCCTCCATTCAAAATATACATGTATCCTGTCTGAGATTTAGAATCATCCTTGTCGGTGTCAAACCTAGCGTCGACGTAACCTTTTACGACGAGCTGTTCATCACCCCATAGACTAAGAACATTTCTTTAGTTCTATTTAGGTACTTTAGGATGTTCTTCACGGCTGTCCAGTGTTCCACGCCTGGATCACTTTGATACCTGCTCGTCAAACTAAGAGCATTGGACACATCCGGTCTAGTACATAGCATGGCATACATGATAGAACCTATGGCCGAGGCATAAGGCACTTTGCTCATAGCTTCCCTATCATTTACAGTAGCTAGACACTGAGCCTTGCTCAATATCTTACCTGACAACATAGGCACTGAACCTTTCTTTGCCTTATCCATTCTGAACCTTTTCAGAACTTTGTCTAGGTATGTACTCTGGCTTAAAGCTATCAGGCGTCTTTGTCTATCTCTATAGATTTTGATGCCCAATATATAAGCAGCTTCACCTAGGTCTTTCATTGAAAAACACTTGTTCAAATAACTCTTCACATCGTTAAGCATGTTGATGTCATTTCCGATAATCAATATGTCATCCACATATAGTACCAGAAACGTCACCGAGCTCCCACTCACTTTCTTGTAGATGCAAGATTCATAGCAATTTGGAACAAATCGAAAGCTCTTGATCACTTGATCAAATCGAAGGTTCCAACTCCGAGATGCTTGCTTCAGTCCATAAATGGAACGCTGAAGTTTGCATACTTTATCAGCATCCTTAGGATCGACAAAACCTTCGGGTTGCATCATATACAACTCTTCATCAATGTTGCCATTGAGGAACGCAGTCTTGACATCCATCTGCCGTATTTCATAATCATGAAACGCAACAATTGCTAATAAAATCCGAATGGACTTAAACATCGCTACGGGAGAGAAAGTCTCATCGTAGTCAACACCTTGAACTTGTCGAAAACCTTTCGTGACAAGCCGTGCTTTATAGACGGTAACATTACCATCCGCGTCCGTTTTCTTCTTGAAGATCCATTTGCACTCAACGGCCTTTCAGTTGCTAGGAGGGTCCACCAAAGTCCATACTTGGTTTTCGCTCATGGATCCCAATTTGGATTTCATGGCTTCTAGCCATTTCTCAGAGTCTGGGCTCATCATCGCTTCCTCATAGTTCGTAGGTTCACTGTCTTCTACTAACAAGACAGTCAAGACAGGGTTGCCGTACCACTCAGGAGGGGCACACGACCTTGTCGACCTGCGACGTTCAGTAGCAGCATCGTCCGAAGCTTCATGATCCTTGTCATTAGCTTCCTCTATTGTTGGTGCAGGCGGCACTGGAACAATTTCAGGTGCTGCGCTACTCTCCAACTCAAGAGAAGGTTCAATAACCTCGTCTAGCTCTACTTTCCTCCCACTCACTTCTTTCGAGAGAAACTCCTTCTCAAGAAAGGAACCGTTCTTTGCGACAAACACTTTGCCTTCGGTTCTGTGATAGAAGGTATACCCAATAGTTTCCTTAGGGTATCCTATGAAGACGCATTTCTCCGCTTTGGGTTCGAGCTTGTCCGGCATCAACTTCTTGACGTAAGCTTCGCATCCCCAAACTTTGAGAAACGACAACTTAGGTTTAGCACCAAACCATAGTTCATACGGTGTCGTCTCAACGGATTTAGATGGTGCCCTATTTAAAGTGAATGCAGCGGTTTCTAATGTATAACCCCAAAATGATAACGGCAAATCAGTAAGAGACATCATCGATCGGACCATATCTAATAAGGTTCGATTCTGGCGTTCAGACACACCATTGCGCTGTGGTGTTCCGGGTGGCGTGAGTTGTGAAACGATTCCACTTGCTTTAAGATGCGTGAGAAAATCATAACTCAAATATTCACCTCCACGATCGGATCGTAGAAACTTAATCTTTCTGTTACGATGGTTCTCCACTTCATTCTGAAATTCCTTGAACTTTTCAAACGTTTCAGATTTATGTTTCATTAAATAGATTTACCCATACCTACTTAAGTCATCGGTAAAAGTGAGAAAATAGCGATATCCACCGCGCGTCGAAACACTCATCGTTCCGCATACATCAGTATGTATGATTTCCAACAAGTCCGTTGCTCGCTCCATCATACCGAAGAACGGTGTTTTGATCATCTTGCCCATGAGGCATGGTTCGCATGTGTCAAATGATTCAAAATCAAGAGACTCCAAAAGTCCATCAGAATGGAGTTTCTTCATGCGCTTTACACCAATATGACCTAGACGACAGTGCCACAAATAAGTAGTATTATCACTATCTACTTTGCATCTCTTAGCCTCAATGTTATGGATGTGTGTTTCATCCCTTTCGAGATTTAGAAGAAATAAACCATTCACAAGAGGTGCATGTCCATAAAAGATGTTACTCATATAAATAGAACAACCATTATTCTCCGATTTAAATGAATAACCGTCTTGCAATAAACACGATCCAGAAATAATGTTCATGCTCAATGCAGGCACATAATAACATTTATTAAGGTTTAAAACTAATCCCGAAGGTAAAACTAAGGAGAGCGTGCCGACGGCCATCACATCAACTCTTGATCCGTTGCCAACGCGCATCGTCACCTCATCCCTCGCAAGCCGCCGTTTATTCCGTAGCTCCTGTTTCGAGTTACAAATATTAGCAACTGAACCAGTATCAAATACCCAGGCACTACAACGAGGGCTAGTAAGGAAAACATCAATAACATGTATATCAAATATACCTTTGATGGTGCCAGCCTTCTTGTCCGCTAAGTACTTCGGACAGTTGCGCTTCCAGTGACCCTTGTCCTTGCAATAGAAGCACTCAGTGTCCGGCTTAGGACCAGACTTGAGCTTCTTCTCAGCAGGGGCAACGCGCTTGCCGCTGCCTTTCTTGAAGGGCTTCTTTGCACCCTTACCTTTCTTAAAGGAGGGCTTGTTGACCATCAACACATGATTATCCTTCTTGATGTCCACCTCCGCAGCCTTCAGCTTTGCGAAGAGCTCGGTGATCGTATCAGTGGAACCAATCTGATTATGAGTCACTACAAACCTTTTGTAGCTGGGAGGGAGTGATTGAGAACTCTGTCAATCTTGAGCTCCTCTGGAATCGTGCATTCCAGTTGCTCAAGGCGTTGAGTGTAGCCCGTCATCTTAATGGCGTGCTCACTAATGGAACTCCCTTCCTCCATCTTGCAGTTAAAGAACTTCTCAGAGATCTCATATCTCTCAGAACGGGCCTGAGTCTGAAACATGGTTTCCAGCTCTTCGAGAATCTCAAAGGGCCCGGGATAGTCTTCAAAACGATTTTGAAGTTCCGGTTCCATAGCAAACAACATGGTGCTCTTAATCACACCATAATCATCTTTGCGCGACTGATAGACAGCTTTCTCATCAGCCGGTGCAGTTGCAGCAGGGGGGTCACCTAACGCTTTCCCAAGGACATAGTCCTTTTGACCGCCAGAGAGAATGATTCTTAGATTGCGGAACCAATTGGTGAAGTTAGACCCATTGTTCTTAAGCTTTTCTTTCTCAGCAAAAACGTTGAAGTTGAAGTTGGACTTAGCCATGTGATCTACAATATTTGCAAGTACAAATTAGACTATGTTCATGATAACTAGTTCAACTTTTAATCAAATTACTAGATGAACTCCCACTAAATTCAACATCCCTCAAGTTGTTTAGTGAACACGATCCAAATTCACCACACCTAATCCGATCTTCACGAGAAGAGATGTGGTTTCAATGGTGGACAACGAAGTGTCGATCATATCATTCATATGACTCATGCTTAACCTTTCGGTTCATGTGTTCCGAGGCCATGTATGTACATGCTAGGCTCGTCAAGTTAGACCCAAGTATTTATGCGTGTGCAAAACTGGCTTGCACCCGTTGTATGTGAGCGTAGAGTCTATAGCACTCGATCATCACGTGATGCTTGGACACGACGAACTTTCGCAACGGTGCATACTTGGGGAGAACACAATTTTTATCTTGATCTTTAAGTGAGGAATCATCTTATAATGCTACCGTCGCGATCTAAGCATAATAAGATACATAAAAGGATAAACATCACATGCATATAACTTTATGTGACATGGTATAGCCAATCTTCGCGCAATGATCTCCATCTTGTGCGTGCCGGCATGATCTCCATCACTCCACCATGATTGCCTCCACCACGAATAGCAACTACAACTATTGCTAACTACTTAGCGATAAAGTAAAGCTATTACATGGCGTATAAGAAGTTGACTCGCAGGTCATACACAATTATAAAGACAACCATATGGCTCCTGCCGGTTCTGTACTCATCGACATGCAAGTCGTGAAACATTACAAAACATGATCATCGCATACAATATACACATCACATCTTGGGCCATACCATATCACACAAAACACTCCCTGCAAAAACAAGTTAGACGCCTCTACTTTGTTGTTGCATGTTTTATGTGGCTTATGGGAGTAGATGCTAAGAACGATTCTTACCTACGGAAAGCCACAACGGTGATATTATGGTTGCCAAACTCCGGTGTAGATCCCATGACAACTATAGTGAGAGAAACTGACATCCACCAGCCGCATGTGTGGAACAAGCCACACGTCAAGTGCGGAGCCGGTCTCGCGAACGACGTCGCGTAAGGTTGGCCTGGACCACTTCAATCTCACTATCCAGCGTCATAAGAAGAACACAAACAAGGGGCTTGCAATAGAAAACATCAACGCCCGCAACAACCATGTTGCGCTCTACTCGTGAAACACATCTACGCATAGATCTAGCTCTGATACCACTGAAGGGTTTTGCGGCATAGTAAATCAAAATTTTCTACGGATGCGAACAGAGGGAAAGCCAAGATCTAATCTAGGAGATGCAAACAACGAGAGAGATTGGATTAGATCTTCATACCCTTGAAGATTCGCACAGCGGAACGTTCGTCGGAACGTGGGTGATGTAGTCGTACTCGCTTCTCCTCCTCGCGATCCGATCCGATCTAGCACCACAAGTGGCGTTGCCTCCGTGAGATGCACACGTGCAGCACCTCGACGTCTCCTCCTTCCTCGGACCAGCAAGTATGGTGGAGAGACGGATTGGATCTACAACACGACGGCGTGGTGTATATGGTGGAGAATTTCTGCAGCAGGGCTTCGCCTACAAGCAGTCGGGAGGGAGAGAGGAGGGCAGCAGGGCAGCTAGGGTTGGAGCAGAAGGTGTGGGGTGTTGATGCACCCCCAGCCCTAGCCCCTCCCCCAAGCCAAACCGGCGGCCCCAAAGGAGGAAGAGTGGGGGCAAGGAAACCCCCCTTTCTAGAAGGTCTATCTAGGGTTTAAACCCTCTTTGGCCGGCTGGGCCCTATGGGGCCTTGTGCCCCTGGCCCAATGCGGCCAGGGCACTCCCTCATAGGCCCATGCCCCCTCCCGGAAGGTGGGGCCACGTTGGTCCCCTTCCAGAAGGTTCTAGAAGCTTCCGGTACAATACCGATTAACCCGGAACAATTCCGAACTCCAAAAACTGCACTGCCTTATATGAATCTTATTCTCCGGACCACTCCGGAACCTCTCGTGATATCCCGGATCCCATCCGAGACTCCGAACAAAAACTCATAAACCAATTATTCAATCTATCCTAGCGTCGAGACACGTTAAGTGTGTGACCCTGCGGGTTCGAGAATATGCAGACATGATCTTCTATCAATAATCAACAGCGGGGCCTGGAAACCCATATTGACTCCCACACATTCATCGATGATCATATCGGATGAACCACGATGCCAGGATTCAATCAATCCCATATATATATTCCCTTCGTCTCGCGATATTTTACTTGCCCGAGATTCGATCGTCGGTACCTTCATACCTAGTTCAATCTCGTTCACAGCAAGTACTTTACTCGTTCCGTAATCCGATATCACTTTGTGATTAACTCCTTAACCACATGCTTGCAAGCGGTGTTGATATCGATTACCGAGTGGGTCCGAAGTATATCTCTCCGACTTGGGAGGGACAAATCCCATCTCGATACATACAACCCAACAGATACTTTCCGATCATCTGAGAGACACCTTTATGATCACCCTCTCATAGGATGACGTTTGATGACCTCAAAGCTTTCTTCCGATACCAGGGAGTTGTATTATCTCATGGTCTAAGGAATACAATATTTGACATAAGAAAAGCTTCGCAAAGACGAACACGATGACACGATCTAATTGCTTCGCTTAGTTTGGGTCTGTCCATCATATCATTCTCCCAATGATATGATCTCATTATTAATCGACAACTCATGTCCATGGTTAGGAAACCTTAACCATCATTAATCAATGAGCTAGTCCATAGAGGCGTACTAGGGACACGGTGTTGTTCACAAACCACACAAGTATTAAAGTTTCCGCTTAATACAGTTCTAGCATGGAATATAAACATTATCATGAATAAGAATTATAATAATAACATCTTTATTATTGCCTCTAGGGAATAATTCCAACAGCGTGCGGCACAGGCGCAGAGGTCGTCCCCATAGCGTTTGCACCATGGCCCCGTCCCGCCATCGCAGGAGACGAAAGAACCGAAGCAAACGTACGACCGGGCGAACGCCGCGGGGCAGAGGCGGGTCCTCACTATGTGTGTACGCATTGTGATGCTAGCTATTGGTATCAAGAGCGTTGAAAGTATCTTAGTAGAAAAAAGAAACCTGTACATACGCGCTGTTGTCGCGGTGGAAAATTTTCTTTTCCTGCTTATCCTGGCTGGCCATCTCCATTGGCTGAATTGTTGCGGTTCGATGGAGGTACTGAGTGTAGTCGTTTTCTTCGCTTGATTCGTGAGTACAACTCCATGTTTGCTTTCACTTCTCTTGGCGTTCAAGTTGACAATAGTGTGAATATTGGACGAGGTCATTATGTTTTTAAAATATGTGGAGTGGTTTGTCATGAAATAGGTTCACTCCTTCCTCTAAGGATAATCCTGTACCTAAGTTTGCTCAGCTTTATATTTACGATACACAGAATGAACTTGATCATAGGATGGGTATATTTTCATTTGACGATGCTGATGTCGATGAAGTTCTTGCCTCTACTGATCAGTTCTCCTCTTCATCGCGCTCTCGCGATGTCCAGAGAGATGTACAACCTGAAGTGTCATCGGGTGAAAGGCATGTACGTTCTGTCCGCCGGTCTCGGCCTAGGAGGGAAGAACCTGATCGTGAATTTGTTGATGCTCTCAGAATAATGCTGAATACTCATAATTCCTTGGTTCAAACGTTCCGTATGGCTAAACAGAGATTGTTCTCCCCTGAAGTTGCCATCCAGTTATTTGGACATGAGGGAGCAGAGCATGGCAACCGGTAATCTCTTCCAGTTGCGTCTGAATTGGCTGCTTTAATTGTTGACGAATTCTCTATAGAAGTAAATAGATATAATATTATTGTACAGAAAGAAGCAGGACGTTTTCAGCGTGTCTCTCCTCTTAATCCTTCCCTTATGGCCCTTCAGTATCCATTTTTGTTCCCCCATGCTTCCATGGGCTTTCATCTTGGTATCAAGTTTCAGTCCGTGAATGGTGTTCATGTTCGTGGAAGACAGGATGTTTCTATGCTAGAATATTATTGTTACAGATTTTAGTATCGGAAAGGAGAGCCTAATCCATTTACTTGTTGTGGCCGGTTATCTCAACAGCTTAAGGTTGACTCCTTTTCTTGCGTTGAGTCGTGTCGGCTCAGTTTTCATTTTTGGAATCAAGATAGTCTCCGGTCAGAGAGTTATCAAGGCATATCAGACGCTGTTGTTGAAGGAAATTCCACAGGAAAGAATGTAGGGGTCGAGTATATTTTACATTCTAGCTACACTGGTAGTCCCTGTTATATGATCCAAAATTATTAAGATGGAATGGCTATTTGCCGTGTTCACGGCGCTCCAGACCTGTTTGATACTTTTACATGCAATCCCAAGTGGGATGAAATATTTGATGCGCTTCTTATGGAACCTGGCCAAACTGCTCCTGATAGGCCGGATATTGTAACACATGTGTTCAAGATGAAGATTAATGTATAGTAAGGATGTTAGAGAAAGAAAAACTTTCGGGCATGTGAATACATGTATGCTACTTGACTTTCCTTTCCTGGGTTTTTGCTTGCATGAAACACTACTTCTTTTCTTATTCAGTTTCTTCTTTCTTTTTCCCCATTCCATGTTTACAATCTTCTTTTTTACTTTTCGTGATCTTTCCCTCGGTGTTACTATGCAGATTTATATGTTGTCGAGTTCCAGAAAAGGGGTTTGTCGCACATTCATTCTCTTGTGTGGTTAAAGGTTGATACCGAAGATCCCATGCCAGACACTAGAAATTCTTACATATCTGCAGAGATACCAGATTATAAGACAGATCCACTCGCGTATGTACTTGTGGAAGAGTTTATGATTCACGGGTCCATGTGGAGAATATAATTCAAAATCTCCTTGCATGAAGAACGGAGTTTGCTCTAAGCATTATCCTAAAGAATATAATGAAGAGACGACGATTGATGGGCTTGGTTTTCCCATGTATCGTCGTCGAAAAAATGGCCGCTTCGTAATGATAAATGGAATTCCTCTTGATAATAAGTGGATTGTGCCATACTGTTGAAAAAATTCCAGGCACACATCAATGTAGAATGGTGTAATAAGACAAACTTTTTGAAGTATCTGTTTAAATATCTTGCTAAAGGGCATGATATGACCCGTGCACGTCTGCATTATATGTACCAAATTCCGGGCTCCGAGTCAACATGAATCAACGAAATCGATGAGTATGCTAAGTACAGGTATTATTTGCATGCGTTCTGTAGACGTTTTGTCAGCTTTCAGTAAAATATATCTCTTTAGATTGTTTTCAGTTGTTGCTCCTTAGGTGTTTTTCTGACCAACTGCTAATGAAGTCTATATCATCACGTAGGTACTTATCTACATGTGAAGCGTGTTGGCGCACATTTGCATTTGATATCCATGTTCGTGAGCCTTCTGTTCACAGACTGGTGGTACATCTACCTAATATGAACCGGATCATTTATGCAGAAGACGACAATCTTGCAGACGTCATAAGCAACATCAACAAGTACAAAACTATGCTTACCAAATGGTTTACTGCCAACCTCCGCTATAGTGATGCTCGGTCTCTGACATATCTGGAGTTCCCGTCAAAGTGGATCTGGGATGGTACACGCAAAGAGTGGAGAAGAAGAAAACCAGAGAGCAAACAGAAACCAAAGTTTGGTCCTCCTATTGGACGGATTTATAATTGTCATCTTACCACAAAGGAGCTTTATTTTTTGCGGATGCTATTAAATATTGTGCCGGGTGCTACGTGTTAAGGAGCTTGCCAAGCCCGTGGGTTAGTTGGTGATGACAAGGAGTGGTTTCTATTGTTTGATGAATCCATTCAATGGGCATCTTCTTATCAGCTCAGACATTTGTTCATGACTGTCCTCATATTTTGTGATGTCGCTGATGGGCAGAAAATACTTGAAAATTACTGGACGTATATGACTGACAACCTGTCTGCCCGGATTATTCAGTCCATGGGTGACATGTGTTTTGCAGTTCCATCTGATTATTTATATTCCTATCTGCTACAAGATTTATCGCTGGTCTTTGCTAGAAATGGATATTCTCTGTTATCTTTTGGAATAAATACAGATGCTTCGCTAAGTGGAATATCAGTTGGAAACAGATTGATTTTGGAGGAAATGCAGTATGACAAAGACGATTTGAAAAATAGAGCAGCCTCTCTACACCAGAGATTAAATGAGGACCAGCAGAAAATCTATGATCAGATCAAAGCAGCAATTGATGATTCGGTTGGCAAAGTATTTTTTGTTTCTGGGCATGGCGGTATTGGAAAAACATTTTTATGGAATGCCATCATTACAGCTTTACGAGCTGATGATCATATTGTTCTTGCTGTCGCCTCATCAGGTGTAGCATCTTCATTGCTTCCCGGAGGGAGGACTGCTCACTCACGGTTCAGAAAACCGCTTCAAATCGGTGAACACACTATGTGCAACATATCACGAGGAACAAATTTGGCCGAATCAGTACAGATTACAGAAGTCATCTCATATTATGGGACGAGGCAGTGGATAGAAGTATGAGAGATATTTTGTCCATAGATGACAAGTCTAAGAAATTGATTCCTTTTGGTGGCAAAACAATAGTTTTGGGCGGAGATTTCAGACAAGTTCTACCTGTGCTGGAAGGGGCAGCGAGAAGCGAAATTGTTAATTCTTCTCTTATTAGATCACCCTTATGGCAGCATGTGACCTTGCTTAAGCTACGGGAAAACATGAGGTTATCTAATCCACTACTGTCTGCTGAAGAAAAAACTGAGCTAGATTTGTTTGCCCAGTGGATGCTTAGTATTGGTAATGGAACAGTTCCCATGAAGACACGAGGAGATGAAATGATTTCTTCTTGGCTTTCATTACCAACTGATATTGCACTGTTACCCACTAACGACTATGTTTCAGCTATTATTAACAAAGTCTATGACTCATTCCGTGTGAAGTCCTCTGAAGTCTCCTACTTGGATCAACGTGCAATTATATGTCCTACTAATAAGGTTGCCGATGAAATCAACGATCTTCTCTTTTCTATGGTTCCTGGGGATGCAACAATATTTGAAAGCTCCGATACTACTTGCAAATCAACTGATGGTATAGCAGATACTGCTTTATTATATCCTCCTGAATTCCTTCACAAGATTGAACCTCCTAATTTCCCTAAGCATAGTATTTCACTGAAGATAGGAGTTCCGGTGATGCTTTTGCGCAACATAAATCAGGCTATTGGGCTTTGCAACGGTACTCGACTGATAATAACCAGATTGGGCGAGTGGGTTCTTGAGACAAAAATAATTACCGAGAGCAACATAGGAGAGCATGTTTGTATACCAAGAATTGTGCTGCATGCACCTACAAAATGGCATTTTACTTTGCAACGTCGTCAATATTATGTGCGTCTTTGTTACGCTATGACAATCAATAAGAGTCAGGGACAGACTCTAGACAAGGTTGGCGTTTATTTGCCAAAACCTGTATTTTCTCATGGCCAACTCTATGTTGCTATATCAAGAGTTACTTTCAGAAAAGGTCTAAAGGTACTTGCACTCAATGAGGATGGAGAACCGACAACAGATACGAGAAATATAATTTACCAGAAAATACTTGCTGATCTTTAGGGCACACATATAATCTTACTGCTCTTCGTTATTTTCAGTATGTATATCATGGGCTTGCATGTTGAGAAAAACTGGCTTTTGCCTTTCGCCATGTATATTCTGTAGTGTAATGTTGCTGTTTGCTATAGTTTGGCATGGTTGTACACCAGCTACTTATCTCATTACTCATGATGTTTAATAATCTAGGCTGATCGAGACCTCTGCCAATTTTTGTCTGTTTACCATTCTAATTTTTTTTGGAGTGTATACTGCAATGTCTAATCCTGACTTTCTGACGCAAAAAGACTCATTGGTCTTATATTTAATTTTATGCAGCGTCCTCTATTGGTTCTTAATGGCTTTACTGAATACAGCCTTATTATATATTATACATGTATGGTGCTACGCTATTTGCAACTTACCGCCACTCATACTTGCTATTATCATATACTAACAGATTATCCAAATAAACACTTAGCTAAAAATATCGTTGCTTCCGGGGACGCGGCGTGTAGCCGCGAAAGATTACCTAGTTCTATTATTCATCTGGTGCACACAATAAGAAATGCATACACTTTGTCCCCTGAGTTCCTTTTTGTAGGTAGGGATCGGTAGAAATGCATCGTTTCACCAACCACGCATGATTTACTATCAGCTACATAACATCTTAGCACATCTCTTGTCCATCCCTCAAATTTAGGGTAACAAAGTGGACCGGCATGGTAGGGTTTTCCTCACTGCAGAAGTGCACGGTGACGATGAGGACGACTACATACGAAGCTCCGAGTGATAGTACCGATGACTATCTCCGCATGGCCGAGTCCACCACCATCGATTTCTTGTATAGGTTCTGCAGGGCAGTGTGTTTGGACCATAATACTTGAGAACAGCCAATGCAGAAGACACTGCTCATATCCTCTCAGTCAATGAAAGTAGAGGATTTCCTGGAATGCTTGGAAGCATCGACTGCATGCATTGGCACCGGAAGAATGTCCATTTGCTTGGCAAGGAATGTACAAAGGCCACAAAGGAGGTTGCACTGTGATACTCGAGACAGTTGCTACATATAATCTTTGGATTTGGCACTCCTTCTTTGGCATGGTAGGATCAAACAATGACATCAACGTCCCCCAGTCCTCAAATGTCTTCGCCAAGCTTGTTGAGGGTCATGCTCTTCATGTGAACTTAAGATCAACGTACACCACTACAACAAGGGATACTATCTTGTAGATATCATCTATCCAAGATGGCCAACATTTGTGAAGACTATCTCAAGCTCGATACTACCTAAGCATGCTCAGTTTGCCAAGAAACAAGAAGCTTGCAGGAAGGACGTGAATCGGTCATTTGGTGTGCTCCAACAAAGGTTTGCAGTTATCCGGTTCCCTGCTATGACCTGGTCGAAAGATCAGATATGGGATGTGATAGACCGTTGTGTGACTTTGCAGAACATGATCATTGAGGATGAGCGGAAGCATCCAGTGGATTTGCTCGAGCAGGAGGAGCTATACTATAGACAGGGGCTTCTTGCAGAGCCTGATCACCAGGTGCTGACATTGTGGGCTACCTTCACCGCCATGCGTCAGGAGATACGAGACTTGACAGTGCATCAACAACTACATGATGATCTAGTGGAGCACATATGAATACGCAAGGGCAACACATAGCAGCTATACCGAACATGATCTGGCCGAACTATGTTGTGTTTCAATCTATGGCGAACTATGCCGATCTAGTGGGGCATCGCGTGGATGCCAGCCTCGACCTCGACGAGTAGGGGGCGTTTTATTGTAGAGGCAGTCAGGCAGGATATTGTGGAGAAGCGAGGGTGCGGGAGTGAGAGAGTTGAGGCAGCGGCGACCTCGACGAGGTGCGCGAGGCGAGACGCTTGAAAGGAAGCCATTGAGCAGCGATTTCATCAGTGGCAAAATGGCTATACGTGGAGCAACCCAACACTCGATTCAACAACAACAACAACAGTAACGGGAACCACTCGATACAAGGAGCTAGGGAGAACCCAAACCCAACACGAAAAGCAAAAAGAAAAGGAAAGCCGAGAACAACGATGTGCCAAAAACAGAAACGACTTGCAACCGGTGCACACTCCAGAGAAATATCACCACATCCCGCAGTCCAAAGCGTCTGCGTACCAAAATAACACCTCCAAGAAGGGGAGTGACGACGACGACACTGTTGTCCGGCCGAGACCTAGGGTTTCCCCCGACACGCATCGGAGGGTGGGGGGAGGGAGGCCCTCGACACCCTTCAAGAAGGAAGGTGATACCCTCAAGCGTCAACAGACAAGGATTTCTTCTGATTCCTCCAGAACCACCCACCCGAGCACTTGGTAAAGCTCCACCAGCCACGTCACCCACGAGCACGCGCCATCCCGGTCTTGAAGTCGCCACCGCCATCACACCGAGAGCTACGGAGCGAAGCCGGTAGGCCGAGATAGCGGAGACTTCGGCGAGGGTCGGCCTGTCAACAACACGCGGGAGGGAACTATCTCGACCACCAGCAGGTGGTAGCCGACCGGATGTAGCAGCAAGACAAACCAGACCCTCTAGCCCGTGGAGGCTCGTGAAGTCCCACCACCGCACTGCAACAAGGGTGCCACTGAACACACCAACCGCCGCCCCAGGCCCTACACCTCCATCCACCAGGGGATCCGCCATCGGCAAATCCCGGCCGCCAAGCAACAGCACCATCGCTACAGAGCTCCCCCGGGCCTACCAGATCGCCACCGGTCTGCGGATCTAACGTCACCTCTCGGAGCCAACTTCGACGGAGGGATGTCGTAGCCGTCCACCTTCCGAGGAAGCCGGTCCGGCGTCCATCGAGCCGGACACGCACCCCCGCGCCAGATTCGTGGTGTGACCTACAAGGTGGGGGTAGGTCTGATTGATATAGGATGGCGGCCGCGGCACAGCCGCACGAAGAGATCAACCTCCACCACCAATGGCGGTTGCCGTCCGGACACGGCAGCAGAGACACACCAGGTCTCTGGCCTGGCCAGGCCCAAAAACGGCCCGTAAAGTCTCAGCCGCCACGCTGCTGCAGCGCAGCCACAGCCGCCACCACCATCCTACACGCCCCACACCACCGCCCATTCTCCAGAGGGTGCCAGCCTCGCGAAAGGCCTGCCCAGGCCCAGATCTGGGCTAGCCGAAGCTTCCCGACGGCGCAAACCCGCAAGGCTCCACCCTGTCGTCGTCCCCGCGCCGCCGCCACAGCCCCCTGCCACGCCGCCCGAAGACCAGCCGCCGCCCTCCAGATGTGCCAGACCCGCGCGAGGGCACCATACCGCTGCCGCCCGAGGCGTGCTGGAACGCGCCGCCTAGACCGTGCCACCTTGCTGTCCTCCGCGCCGAGCCGAACCGCCGCGATCTCCACCACTAACGCCCGCCCCCGCGCCAACGCGTCGCCCCGCTCAGCTCAGCCCGTCCGTGCGGACCGCCGCCTTGGGGAGGGAGAAGAGGCCCCGCCGCCGCCGCCGCTGGCCGGGTTTCGCCCGCCAGCGCGCCCCGATGACGGCGAGGGGAGGGGAGGGGGTGGCGGCGGCCTGAAGCAGGGCTAGCTTTTTTTTTCAGCCCACATTGATTTCTGCCGCCCAGGAAAATAATCCATGTTTTGGAGCACGTACATACATATCTGTCTATCCACGATTCGGTAGAGATAATTTGGACAGTTATTAGCTTCACAACTAAACTCATAGTCAACAAACATATGTAATCTCATCACAGAATTTTGACTGCAGAACATGTAGAGATCATAGCAGAAGCTTCACACACAACTGAACTGAACATACTAATTAGTCCCACAATATTTTTGCTAGCAAACTAACTTGGATTTGCATAATCAAACTTGCCGTTCCATCTCCACACGTGGCCTAGCAGCAGGAGCACGATCTCCAGCTTTCATTGGCCTTTAAATTGTCGTCCTTCATGATTCTCCAGTCGGCTTCAACAGTGATCGAACTTAAGTCTTCTCAGTCCTGGGAACAGGACGGGAACCGGTATGGGGACCGAGGACGGAGGACAGCCGGGGTGGGGACCACGGCGAGAGAACTTCAACGGAGACACGGTTAGAACGGGAACCGGCGAGGCCGGGGCGAGCTGACGGCGGCGGCGATTACGAGAACTCTAAAACCGGCTCTGATACCATGTTAGAAATAGACAAGTTGTATTTTCAGGGAGCCAAAGGCTACAATATATAGTTACATGTACAGGTGAGAATATGCAGGAAACCCCCTAACAGGTGGGGAAAATACACATATATAAATATACATCTAATAGGAACGAACTGCCTATAGTCTGTAAATAGTATCTTGTTCATTGACTCCCATATGCATCCGGATCACACCGACTTGCTATTTTTATTGCCCCTCTCTCTCTCTCTTATATTTTGACACAAGGGAGAACAACCCTTTGCAAACACCAAATGCTTTATATCATTGCCTCAAAGAACCTAGTCTACTTAGGACAAGTTCAGTTGTTTGTCAAAGAAATGATAAGCCTTGATTCGTAGTTTAGGACAGTTGATCTCAAGGCCAACGAGGATGTTAGAACCTTCCTGCTGGAATAGAAGGCGGCGGGAAAGTCTTGGGTATATGTGATAAATGTCTCACCTCTACCATGACATCGACTTGACTCTATGGTTTTTCCTCATGATAAAACAACCAATTAGCACCTAGCTTTACCTATATGGATCTTCTATGTGGTTTAGACTGGTCACCCTCGTTCACAATTGGCATGTGGTGGCCGACCCTGTGTAGTACATTAGCTGAGGACTTACGTACTTGATTGTTATATCAGGGTGTATATATCAGGGTGTATATATAATTAGGAGCAAATAATGTCGTATATATAAAATCTCGTAAACTCTCTTTTGTACCCTAAATTATCTTCTGCGGTTTTCATTGTATTTCAATGGATACAATGATTACATATCTTACTAAACGCACTATTTCATACTCAGTCTTGTACTTGATGTCTTATTAATTTTGTTCTCATATCCAATAATAAGTAAAATGACAAATAAGTAAGTGAGTAAGAAACATGTTCCTACTTTCCGAGGTACATTAGTATCAAGTAGTTTAAAGTAGCATAGACCCACAATAGTTATTTTGAACTAGTTGGTGTCTTCCGTTATTGTAAGAAAATGAAATCCCATGCAAAGAGGGGTTGAATAAAAAAGAACTTAGATCACCAAAAAAATATCGACTTAACTCAACTGAATCTTTTCATCATGATTAAATACCCAATTAGCACCTAGTTATGTGGATTTTATCTACGGTTTTGATGGATCGCTGTCACATATAACTAGTATGCGGTGGATGGTTTCCCATGTAGTAGAGGATTTGCTTGTGGAATTCTAGGTTATAGAAGATGAGTACATAATATTGGGAGCAAAGAATGTGGTTTATATGAAAATCTTGTGAGTTAACTTGAGATTGACAGGCTTTGTGTGGATATGTAGATCACATTGGATCAGACATGTTTATTGCCCGAGCGGTACATGTGATTTCTACTTGCTCTATGCAGTTTAATTCTTAATGTTGCAACCACCAAAAAAAATATTAGAACATATAGCTTCGCTTTGCCCAACTGGATAATTGCACTTCTCCATCTGTTTCCATACTACTTTGCACGTTAGAATTGGTAAAAATCAAGCTTCATGATCTTTGACCAACTATATAAGATAAAATATGACCATATGCAATACCGAATGTACATTATATAGAAGTATATTTTACTATGTTTCTAATATTATTTATTTAATATTGTATAATTTTGAAACATTTTTCTATATAAGTGGTCAAACTCGGCAAAAAATGACTTTGACTGAACCTAATATGGAGAGTAATATGAAATAGTGAAGTACTTGACTAATTTATAATTTAGTGTGTGTAGCTAAAGTTCACATGTGGCTCACCAACTCATTTGCCAACATTCAGTTCTACGATGTGACAAACTACGCTACCATCTTTTGTTTAATTGCATTAACTACTAAAGATGTAGTGGCTACATATAACTGTTGCTAGTAAGTGATGCATTCATAGAGCCAAACGAATAGAAACCAAGACAACAAACACGAGCTGAGCTGCGTGATGAGGGTGAGAGCAATGCCAAGTGTAGCCATAGGTATGTGAGGTGTCGTTGGCCACTGAGAGCCGCCGCTCGACGCTGCAACCTAATAGGCAAGGGGAAGAAGCCTTTCAAAGAAAAACCTACCTTCTGTTTGCGTTGATGCATTCTTATGCTCGTGGGGTTTTCTGTCAGTAAATTAATATTTTTCCCCAGCCACTGCGTCAATCCAGCCCGAATTCTCTGCTTCCGTTGCCGTTGTCACAAACGTAGATCCCTTCCTTACCACATTGTCCTTCTGCTGCCACTACCGACCTCCAAGCCACAAGCGAAAGAGCAGATTATAGCCATGGACGTGCCTGTATTTTTGTTAGGAAATACTAGTACCTCGATCTCCATAGCTAAATTTTAGCCTACTAAAATATTTTATATTTTAAAATGGAGGTATTATAACAGCAAGGAGAAAATAATTGAGAAGTTGGAGGTGTGTGCGTCGATTGAAATCGACTATCAGATTTTGGTCCGCCATACCGTAATTTAATTCTTTGTGTTCTACTCCCTCCGTTCCGAAATATAAGACATTTTAGCTTTGTGCTATGAGTGTATCTAGTCAATTTTTAGTGTAAGGTTCACTCCAAACCTCTACGAACCTATACACTAAAAGATGTCTAGATACATTTGATTCACAAAGCTAAAACGTTTTGTATTTCCGAACGGAGGGAGTATCTCAAAATGTAACTCGAAGAGGGTAGAAGAGAGAATGCATAAGTTGGATTAGGTACCTGAGAAACGATGCATTCAAACGTGGACCAATGTCCGTCCACGTTGCTGGAGAAGATGCTCCCCCAAGCTAGTCAAGATGTTAAGCGAAGAAAATGGAAGCCAATGGTTGTCATAGAGTGCGTAGACAGGGTATTTGGCTAATCTTGTCAAAATTGACGGACCAAACATGTAATTTGTGGGCAGAAAACAACGGCGTAGAGGCAGACTAGAAAAAGGGTTTTGAAGCGGTGTAGCAAGGGTCGACTCTTTCTATTACGGAAAATAAGGTTCTTCAATCTAGTTTCAGATTTAGGTCAAAACGGCCGCTAGTTTCAGACAAATGTAGCTATCCAAGTTCTCAGCATGTTTCAGAAAGTTCCCTCCAAGCTTCAACACTTCTATTGGAGGTAAAAATATTTGGGAGGTTCATACCAGTGACTACTTCAGAGGAGACACCGCAAAGCAGGTTTATACAACAGGAGTACATGAACTACACTGGGGAACGATAGATGGAATACCATCACTTATTTAAGGTACAATATGTCGAAGAATTACTGATGCATTATCATCAATTATTTTAGATCACATCATTAAAGATGTACAAGGAGCGTATTTGTGGTTTTGCTTCAGACGCTGGAGCAGAAACAGAGGGTGTGTTTTTTGAAACCTGCTCTTCTGCGCTACAGCTATGCGGCGGAGAAATCTGATGTTGCAAGGTAATCATCTTTCTCATAGCTCTGCTCTAGATTCGCTGTCGATGGTGTCAACTTTGTGTGTGGATAGTGCCTTGATAATGGACTCATATATCCCAATTCCTTTGAGGTACTCATCTTTGCTCAGGAACTGCAAGACATGCACAAATCATATTTGTAAGAACATTGGTATTTTCTTGTGTAATAGAAAAAATCACATGGCCAATATGTTGCTACTTCAGTTTTCAGGTGCTATATGTGCATGTTGATGTTTCTAGTTCCAAAGCTATGTGATCCTAAATGACAAAGACAATATAATTTTTTTAGTAACTTGATGTATTAAATGGAGTTTGGTAACACAAACCTCGTTATGGTCATGGAGCAGTATTGGTGTGTTCGCCATAGGAGAAAACCCGAATGCTGGAATGCCAAGTTCGCGGAAATAACGAGCATCGGTAGACGCCGGAAATATCTCCGGCTTACTAAGTTTGCCACCAGCTCTCTTCACAGCTTCTTCGAACACAGGCCACCATGGGTTTGAGCTGTCAGCAGTTGTCATTGCTGGCTTCCCGAAGTTGTCAAGGACAGAGCCCTTCTGTTTAAACTGTCAAACAGAGATCCAGAAAAAACATGAATACAAACTTCTCTGAGCTTCAAGCAACAAAGGTCATACGTATGCACATAATATTGAATAAAAGGAAACTCTCAGCTGAACTGCTCCATTATTGTGCTCATCAATATGCAAAACTAGCATTGTTATAAACAACCTTTTTTATCTGCCTTTGACAAATTTTGAGCAATGGGTTATGTTGTACAGAATTTGTAGTGGGCACAAACTGATCTAGAATTAATTTTCAACAATAAAAGTTCAGGCTTTAGTGCACCAGATGAAATATTCATATCTTACAGTCTTTTAACGCACTAGACACTCAGAAAAAATATCCTCAGCCCAAAGTCCAAAATAAAAACTGTAGCCAATACAAACTAAACTAATACAGCAAACCACAATCATTACCTAAGCCTTCAACTGAATGAAGAATTACAACCTTCTTTAACTACTTTAAAAAAATCTGCCTTAACTTTGTGTTAGTTATTTCTTATTTTTCCTAATTTAACTAAAAGACAAATCAAAACATTTACAGTCCAGAAGAAGAATGGCAAATTGATCTTCATTTGACATGGTATACCCCCATGACAAATAACACAATTCAACATACATCACAGACAAATGGTAGATTTCTACAACAAGAGCAATGATATATTTACATTGCATGGTAATTTCCCTATCAAGAACATCATACCTCGAAAGTCAAGTTGCGTGAAGCAGGTGCCCATTCTTCGACAAGACGCCTCTCTAGTGCTTCAGTATGAACACTAGGAGGGATTCTGATGTCAATGCCTACCTCTGCTTCAGATGGTTGTAGATTCATCACAAAACCCTGAAATAAGAGTAAGATAAACTTATTAACTGAAAACATGAGAGGATGAGCCTCATGGCGAAATGTTCTCCTTTCAACAAAACTACATGAGTAAGATAGCAACAGACTGCAATGCATCCAAGAAGTTACAATACATAAAAGCATCAGTCTAGATATTACACTGCAAACCCAGCGGCACATTTCTAACTAAATGAACTTCGAGAATAGACTAACAATTCCATGACTCCAAAAATGGACAGAACAGGTGCGATTAACTACAGTATTTCTAAAAAACTTGAGACTTGACATTACTGACCAGCAGAAACTAAGAAGAAAACAAGCCTTAGTAGTTGGATTATGATGCTGGTGAAAGAATATGGTCCTCTTTTTTTGGCAGATGGATCATTCCTTCATTGCCTATCTCAGCAGGTAGAAACCAAACTTCTCAGAGAGACAGAGAGTCCAAGGTGTGAAAAGCTTAGAAAGAAAATACTGAACAGACATTCAGTATAGAATAAAGAAATCCTAGTCAAAGAACTGATTTTTCAATTTGAACAAATATCAAATATGAAACTTATACACTGTGTCATCAAGAAATAACATTTAAAAAAAATGGCTAATCAAGAAAAGTAATATCACGTTAACAAACGAGCACACAATCACATATTCAAGCTGCTAATATTTTTAATGGATATTGTGAAGGATCCAACAGCAAATCCTAAACAAAACTTAGTATATTGTTAACGGGAACTTGAATCAACTAACCGTGGGTGTTGGTGTCCCAGCCTTCAAGTACGCAAAATTCACCGATACAACATCCCCTTCAGCTTTCTCTCCAGACTTAACCAAATCAAATTGAGCTGTCCTGAACCTCCGAATAGCCTCCACACTCTTCATTAAATTCTCCATTGCGCTACCATCATACAACTTTGCAGCGTGCCCTGGTGCTCCCTTTGCTTTGATAGTAAGCCACCAAGGGCTACGCTCTGCATAGAACACCCGGTACTCCTCCCCAGGTGATGCAAGCCCCTCATCGAGAACCAAACCCACATTCAGCTCTTTGAATTCCCTTGATGCAACAAATGGCTCAACGCCCTCGTGTCCACCGATCTCCTCATCAGGGACAAATGTTATATAGATGTTCCGTTCTGGGACAAAGCCCGCATTACGGAGACGGCGGATGGCTTCAAGATACTGCATCCCCACACACTTCATGTCCTACATTCATGAACCACAGCAAACATCTATTAGATAAGATAACCATGTAAAAGTAAAAGCATATCACACTACCTTGCACGGAGTAGCTTTTAGCAATTTCACGTATTCATCAAATGAGAGATCAGGAATCATGCCCAAAAATATCAAAGATGCATAGATTACTCAAGCATACTCGTTGATGAAAGAGGCTACAGCCTACAGCAGGACAGCTATAACGATTGTATGCTAGCCTCATTAACACCTCACACGAGAAAAGGTAAAATTCGCGACTCTAATCAATCTTACCTGGGAGCCACGCGCGTAGATGCGGCCGGATGCCTCGTCAAGAGCGGCCGAGAAAGGCCCGTGCTTCCACTTCTTGGGCTCGGACGGGACGACGTCGGTGTGGGAGTTGAGAAGTATGGCAGGGAGCGACGGCCGCCGCCCGGGCCACCGGAGCAGCAGCAGGGGCTTACCGGCGGCGGGCTCCAGAGTCCGCGCCTCGAGCCCAGCGGCCGCCGCCTGGTCCCGGAGGAAGGCCACCGCCGCGGCGTAGTCCGGCGCCGGCTGCGCGGTGTCGATGCGGAGGTACTCCTGGAACCGGGAGACCGCGTCCGCGTCCGACGACGGCGAAGAGGCCGCGGCGGCGGAGAAAAGGAGGAGGAGGAGGGGAAAGAGGAGAATCTTGGTCAATCCGGCCATGGGAGGCATCGGCATCGAGAATCTTGGTCGTGGCGATGCCTGGGTAGAGGGAGAGCGGCGGAAGCGAGCTTGGACGCTGGACTCTGGAGTTGGTGGTGGTGACGGCCGCGGAGCCACCGGTAGTCCGGTAGTGGCAGACTGACACGGTAATCAACAACTGACGTGGAACAGTTGTTCTCCGTATTTGTTTTCTGCATGAAAGAAAAGAAGAAAATTATTCTGAAAACTATGAAAAGGAAAACCACTATAAATTGAAAATGCTTTTTTGTCCCTAATAAGTGTTACTACATCACTCAGGAGGAGGAGAGGAACGTCAGAATTAGGTGGATCCTTCCATCTACATTGAGAGATCCCCTGGTTAACCTTGTGATCTCACGAGCGTTTTTTCCTACTACTCATTACCTTAGATATAAACTAGGGGAGTGTCTACGCTCTCAGACGTTTGAGAAATAGTCGCTGACGTCATTATTAATTATAAGCAAGTTTCAGGCGTTTGTTATTTCTCAGTCGCTGACGTCATTGTCAATTATAATCAAGTTTCAGGCGCATGAGAAATAGCTATTTCTCAATCGCTGACGTCGTTGTCAATTATAAGCAAGTTGTAACTGGGACCCATCGGAGCTCAGTTACAAGTAAGTTACAACTGTACCCCCTCCAGACCGATGGGTGCTCAATTACAAGGAAGTTGCAACTGGGACCCAGCAGAGCTTAGTTACAACCAAGTTGCAACTAGCCCTCCGGCACGGCCCCAGTTACAAGCAAGTTGCAACTGGCCCACCGATGGAAATCAAGTCCCCCCAAGTTACAAGGGTTTAGGGGTTAGTCACAACATACATGCGACTAGCTCGGTACATTCCTGATTACAAAGCAAATTACAAAATGATTCAAATTCAAGTATATGTAGTCGCGACACAGTTGCAACTAGGGTTTCAGTCACACCGTTCTTGTGACTGGCTCAATACATTTCCGATTACAAAACAAGTTGCAAATGACTTAAATCCAAAAGTATATCCAATCGCGACATGGATGCAACTAGGGTTTTAGTCACACCATGCTTCCGACTAGCTCAAAACATTCTCAGTTACAAAAGCAAGTTGCAAAAATGACTCCCCGCAATGAGGTCTCGCCGATAAGGTCCCCCTCCCTTCCGGTTGCAATCAAGTTGCAACTGTCCCCCCTTGGCGGGGCCCTAGTTATAAGCAAGTTGCAATTGGGACCCGTCAGAGCTCAGTTACAAGTAAGTTGCAACTGCACCCCCTCCACATCGATGGGTGCTCAGTTACAAGGAAGTTGCAACTGGGACCCAACAGAGCTCAGTTACAACCAAGTTGCAACTGGCCCTCCGGCGGGGCCTAGTTACAAGCAAGTTGTAACTGGCCCGTCGATGAAAATCAAGTCCCCCCAAGTTACAAGGGTTTAGGGGTTAGTCACAACATACTTGCGACTAGCTCGATGCATTCTCGATTACAAAGCAAATTACAAAATGATTCAAATCCAAGTATATTTAGTCGCGACACAGTTGCAACTAGGGTTTCAGTCACACCATGCTTGCGACTGGCCCAATACATTCCCGGTTACAAAACAAGTTACAAATGACTCAAAATCTAAAAAACAGTATCAACATGATTGCAACTAGAGTTATGGTTCAGTTGTAAACATACGTGCGACCGGCTCGGCCCGTCCTCGCTTACAAGGAAGATGCAAATGACTCAAATCCAAAAATTCTAGTCACAACATACTTGTGACTGGCTCGGGGCATTCTGGTTACAAGCAAAATTACAAAATGACTCAAATCCAAAAATCCTAGTCGCTATATAATTACAACTGGCTCGGGGCGTTCTCGTTACAAGCAAAACATAAAATTTCAAAAACATAAAAATGGATCTTCAGAAAAAACAACAGACCAATAAAAAACCAAAAAAAAAAGAAAAGCAGAGAAAAACCGAACATGAGAAAAAAATAGCAGAAAACTAATTACAAAAAAGTTCATTCATAATCAAAATAGAAGAGAATTTTTTTTGAAGGGGGTTTGAAATAGTTCATTCACGACATAAAACAAAAAACATACCAAAAAACGTGAACAAAAAAACTTAAAAAAAGAAAATTGAGTTTTTAAAAAATCATAAACATCAACAAAAAACATCCAAAAAAAGAAAATACACTCCTAGTTACAACAGAAACAAAATAACAGAAATAAAACATCAAAGTAAAAAACAGACGGGTCGCCGGTCCATATACAGACAACCCCATCCAGCACAAGCGGCACATAGTGGATTCTTGGGGTTTTCTGTACACAGCTAACGATAGCGCATAATAAATTCGTACATGCCCACTTTAGCTTTCCGTTAAAAAGATAAAAGATACAGTCCACACACCACAGAGTACCATAAAAAATAGACCGAATCGCGAAGCAAATCGTACAGCGGGACGCGCGACTGAGAAATAGCTATTTCTCAGGCGCGTGAGAAATAGCAATTCCGATAAACTAGACACCGGTACTTCTTCCTATCCAAATTAATAGCCTCAGATTTTCATAAGTTTACATGTATGTAGCACAGAAGCATGACTATTACTCCCTTTGTCTCCAAATAGATGTCTCAAATTTGTCAAAATTTGGAAAATTTAGACATTATTTTATATAGATTCGTCCAAATTAAAAAACCTAAGACATCTATTTTGAGACGGAGGGAGTACTATATATCTGCATTTAAATCTAGAAAAAATTGAATTCATTTATTTAAATCAAAAAGAGTATTGAAAAAATAACCTAAACGAGGTGATATGTGTTGTTCGTAGTTGGATACTCGAGCGATAGGTAGATGCTTCTCTCTGTTTTAAAATATAAGATGTTTTATATTTATAAAGTAATGTATCTAGTAGACATTTTTAGTGTGTAGATTTGAAGTAAACTTCTTAAATTTTGATACACTGCTATTTGAGGAGTTGCTTGGATTGTAGCCTAGTATCTTGCTAATACAGTGACACGACACTAACACGTTCTTTAGATGAAAATAGTGCTGGTCCAAACACGACATTAACTTGAGCGTGACAGCTTTAGACAAAGTTGAGCTCATCGCAGTTCTGGAGACAGCAATTGGACAATTTATTGCGCGCGCAGATGCTATTTATTGGGGAGGATCCGGTAATTTATCGTTGGTTTCATCATGTTTAGATTTACTGATGCATGAAAAAAGGGCGGTAGGCAAGAAGGGAGGGACGGTATAAATTGGAGCACGGGCCGGCTCACCGTCCTTGATCCTACCTGCAGACGGTCTGTCTTTTCCCGAACGGAAGTCAGTGGATCAATGCAGCACGTGCCTCGGAAGACGGTAGGCCAGCGTCTTGAGCTCGGCTCGCCCGACCCGAATCTCCACCCAAAGCTTTCGTGTGCATTGCGGTCTCCGGCGCGGTGTGTGTCTGCCACCGGTGAAAAAGGGGTCCAGTCCCGGCCCGCAACGGTCTCTAGTCCTGGTTTTAGGCCCGGGACTGCGAAAACGGACTAAAGGTCCCCCTCTAGTTCCGGCTCGCAACGGCCCGCGACTGATAACAGCCACGTGGCTGTTTTAGCGTCGCGGGGGCGGAAACCCTCTAGTCCCGGGCTGTAACACCACCCGGGACTAAAAGGTTTCCTGCCACGGCAGAGAAACACCACATTTCTCTGTCGCGACAGAGATTGTGTATTTTCTTTTTTTTTGTCATTTTGTTTTTTTTTCGTTTTGTGTTTCACTATAACAAACATATATTTCAGTAGACATATTATACGCTACTACATACACACTACACGTCGATGCATTTATATAAGATCGATCTCTTGCAAGCATACATATAATCAATCATATCAAAAGGAAGAAATGTTTTGAAATTACATGGTCATTGATGAATATATATATCATATGAGCTACATGGAGATGACTAAGGCAAATCGAGTTTCACGTCATCCGCATAATGCTCTCCATATACATCAAGGACTTCCTTCATCATAAATCCCGCCAGCTCCTTTTGAATTGCTCTTATACGCTGGTCTGGCTCTAGTTTCTCCCGCAAATCATAAATATAATGTGAGTCAACTTTCCGCTCACTAGTCAACTCTCGGATGTACTCGCAGACGTAGTATCCACATAAATGAGTTCCCGGTGGCTGCTGTAAACTCTTCGCCATTTTATAAGTTAGCTCCTCTTTAAATGGATCTGGTATTTTCTGTCTGAACCGTATCCAACACCTGCTCGACAAAGAAAATGAACAAAGGAGTTATTAGTTACTTGATATCAGGAAATGAATGAAAGAGGACGATATAATGCGATAATGATTGAAATTACTTATGGAGCATTGCTTTCATGTCGCTCCACTTCTCTTGGTCCCAACTTAATGAGTCATGGACTTCAACTAGGGAGTTGTCAACTTGAATGTTTAGCAAGATCCAGTGGAATCTGCGGACATTTACATAAGCATACATGCATAGCTCATCCAGTAAGCAAAAATAAAATATGTACAAGATATAAACACTCACTTGAAGTTGTAAGGAAATAGTATTTCCTTAACAAAATTATGCTCGATTAAGAACCTGGACAGGTCTTTCTCCACGTCTTTGGGGTGATTCTTTAACGTATATTCATTAATGATATATGGGTCAATGAACCCAACGTCGTATCTTCTAGCTCTTTTGCATTCAAGCATCTTTATTCTGCGGAATATAATATCATCATACAAAAGGATATATATAGTTAGGATAATATATTAAATGCAATGAACGAGCTAAAGCTACAAACTTAATTATAGAAATAAATAACTTACAGACAGTAGCAACCAATGATAGATTTGTCGAGGGCGCGCTGGTTGTATAACTGAAACAGTTCGGTCATTTGAACCTGTATCGAGTATGGTTTGAAGTGATGCTCCTTTCTAACGTCCACCGGAAACCAATCTTTATGATGCTTTTTTTCTGCTTGCGACATGTACCACTCATGCAGATTTCGCATATGTGTGGATAGACGCGCAAGCTCCTCATTACTGACTAGAGGCTGCCCTTGGACATACTGCCGTACTATCTGACCCACTGGCGTATCTTTATAGCCTAAATATTGACCAAGAGACATATTTGCTTCGTTAGCAAGTGCTTTGGCCTCCGATAAAGTGATTCCCATAAGTGCAGCATTATTACGGGCTCTAGGATCCATTATTTGCATGTCCATATCCATTTCAGCTCTGAAGGCCTTGTCGAGGTCTGAAATGACTTTGAGCGGGGCGACCGATTGATTCTTCTGTGCTCCGAGCTGGACAACTTGCTTCCCGCTTTTTGCACTTGTGATTTTTTTCTTTTGTGCTTGCTTAATAATCTCCCGGTCATAGTCTGATTCCAGATTCATCGATATCTGGGATGGTTGCTCAAGAAAGGACTTAGCCCACTTTTTTGTTTTTTCGTTATATACCGTCTTTGGCTCAGGCTTTTTGGGTGCAAAATGCGCCTTAACTTGGGCAGCCACATCCGCGTTAGTTTCCTCGTCGGTCTTGTCATAAGGTCTCTTTGGAAGAGCCGGCGGGATATCGACTATCTTCGGCGTTTGACCTTTCTTCGATGTGGGGCGCGGGGGACCGTCGAACTTCCGTTTCTTCGACGAGGTAGTAGTATTGCACGGAGGCGGAGGCGGAGATCGAATTGATGTACTCCTGCTGCGGCGATCGTCAGCGGGGCGGGGTGGACTTGGAGGTTGGCGATAATCGGGTTGGGGTGGACTTGGAGGTTGGCGATAATCGGGTTGGGGTGGACTTGGAGGTTAACAATATTCGATGCGGGGTGGATTTGTATTCCTTGGAGTCGGTGGCCTTGGCGCCGAGCCTGGAAACTTGATGTACTTCTTATTCCATAGAATGATGTTGCGCTTGACATCTCCTAGTTTCGTAAGGCCTTCAGGCGTAGCGATTTCAATCTCTAGGTCCGCAAAATCCTCCACTATGTCATCCATCGTGACACGAGCATAGCCTGGTGGAATCGGAAGTGAATGGTGGAGTGCTCCAGGTAGACAAGGTAAAGCAGTGCCGATCGCCACCTTGAAGGACAGGTTGTTCATTGGCTGATGTAGCTCACATTGTGCCATCTCTCTGACATCATCCACGGGGTAGCGAGGAGCTGGTGCATCATCCAGCAGTGCTTGATCATCAGCACAGACCTCCGTGGAAGCCACGCTGCTTCTCCGTTGGCTAAGATCCAATGCAGGATCATCAGACCGCGGGTGAGTTGACGACGGAGGCCTTTGGCTAATTTCATGCATGAGGTTCTTCAGATCAGCTAGGTCCTGCTCTACCCTGGAGATCCGGTCTGCCTCCTGGTCCTTCTTTCTCTGACGGCTTCTGTAACTGGCATCGTATAGAGGAAACCCTTTCTTCCACGAGACACCAACGTCTTTGCCTCGTGTTCGTCCTCCCTTTTTAGGATTCCCTAGGGCGCGTGTCAGCTCGTCGTTCTCTCTCTCGGGACGGAACAATCCCAATTGAGCATCGTTCATTGCTTGAATAAGGTCTTGGGAGGGTTTTAGAATTTTATCATGAAATAATGTCTTCCCTGTTTCTGGGTCCAAGGATCCCCCGTGCCCGTACCACCAGTGCTTTGACCTCTTAGGACATCCATCTATACCAGGAGTGACGCCTCTAGCCCTCATATCCTTCTCTATAGTTTCCCACTTAGGGATGGCACTCTTGTTGCCACCTGTCCCCATTTTATGATGGTATTTCTTGTTGGCACCATTTAACGCGTTCTTTGCCGACTTTGCCTTTGCTTTATCAGATTTCTTGTACTGTACAAAATCGGGCCACTGTTCTCTCAACTTCTCATTTACTCCTTTGAAGTCTGGAGTTTTCTTTTTTTGCGACATATTTCGCGTATAAATTTTTCTTGTGGTTCCGGTACAGTTCAGCCATCTTGCTTAGTGCCCACTCCTTGACTTTCGCTCTATTTTCAAGCCCACCCGGCCTTGGTGTAATACCATCTACCTCAAATTCCTCATACTCTGGAGGTAGTATGAAATGCGCTATGAGCTTCTGCCAAAGGTCATCTTTGGCATCATCGGTGACATAGCTGTTGGATTCTTCACCGGCTTTCTTTGACTTATTCCATTCTTCGATGGTGATTGGCAGGTTGTCCCTAACAAGCACCCCGCATTGATTTATAAACATCCTCCGGTGCTTCTCTGGAGCAATCGGTTCACCATCATCATCTATTTCTTCGATGGTGAACCTATGATTACCATCCAACTTTTTGTTCGGCCCTCGTTTCGTTCGAGCTGTCGATTGCTTCGATCCGGTGGGCTAAAATAAGAAGAGAGAGTGATTAATATATATCTAGATCAGTTAATGAATAGAGGTAACACGAGACTTTATATATATATATGTGTACCTCGCCGGATCCTGTCGAGGGGCCATCATTATTGTTGTTATTCGTTTGCCCTTCGTCCATCTGGTCTTCCCCTTGGTTTTCCTCTAGTCCATCACCGGATGAATTCAGATATGAGGATATCTCTTCCTCGAGCAAAATATCTTCGGCGCCGGTAGTAATAAGAGGAATTTCACCTCTTATCATGCCCTGAAGAAAACCTTCACCGATGCGACTAGGATCTTCGGATGGATCCATGACTTAATTATCTATAACAAAAAGAGAGTTAAACAGGTTAGAAAAAACAATAATCCTAATAACTAAAACAATATAATCCTAATTATAATAATCCTAATATTATTTGTGCTAAAACAATAATCATAATAACTAAAACAAAAAAATAACCCTAATCCTAATCCTAATTCTAATCTTAATAAATAAAACAAAAAAATAACTAAAACAATAAAACTAATTATGGTAAAACAATATAATCATAGCTAATAACTAAAACCAAAAAAATAACCCTAGCTAATTATAATTAAAACAGTAATTAAAAAAATAACCCTAGCTAATTATAATTAAAACAATAATTAAAAAAATAACTCTAGCTAATTATAATTAAAATAACCCTAGCTAACAATATAATCCTAATCCTAGCTAATTATAATTAAAATAATAATTAAAAAATAACCCTAGCTAATTATAATTAAAACAATAATTAAAAAAATAACCCTAGCTAACAATATAATCCTAATCCTAGCTAATTATAATTAAAACAATAATTAAAAAAATAATATAAAATAGATTTGTATTTAAAAAATACAAAGAGAAAAGGAAAAACAGAAAAAGAAAAAAAATTGGAAAAAAACAGTTGCCCGACCCCAACCAGGCCGGCCCATCTCTCCCTCTCTCCCCTACCAGCCCAGCAGCCCAACACAGCCCACCTCGCCTCCTTCCCCGTCCTCTAGCGCGCGACGCCCTTGTCGGCCTCGCTCGCCGTCCTCGCCGGCCGTCCTTTCCCCGGCCTCGCTTGCCGGTCTAGCTCGCCGCCCTCGCCGGCCTCGCTCGCTGGCCTCGCTCGACGCCCTCGCTCGCTCCCTCTCTCTCTTGTTTCATTCCCTAACCGTCGCAGAGGCGCCGTCGTTGCGGAGCGGCGCGGCGGCGGCACGACGGAGCGGTTCCACGTCCTGGAGAACCATCTCACCTGCGGAGCGGCGGCGGCACGACGGAGCGGCGACGGAATCGGACAGTACCTCCCCTGTCTTCGTTTGTGCTTCGTCTTCGTCTGTGCTTCGTCGTCGATGAGAAATGCGAAGTGTTGGGGCGCAGCACCTCCGCTGGCACCAGAATATAAAGGGACAGACCTTTAGTCCCGGGCTAAGCCACCGCCCACGACTAGGGACAGACCTTTAGTCGCGGGTCGTGGCTTAACCCGCGACTAAAGACCCCCCCATTTAGTCGCGGGCTAAGCCACGGCCCGGGACTAAAGGGTTTTTTCGGCCGCTTCGTTTTCGCGCGCGCACTCACCCTTTAGTCCCGGGTCCAGCCACGACCCGCGACTATTTGTTTTTTTTTAATTTTCTTTTTTAATTCAAAACTAATATAAAAACTTTGAAAAATCATATCTTTTATTGTAATAATCCAAATAAAACAAATAATATGTCTATTATTATCAGAAAAATATAAAGAATTTTAATATAATATCTATTTATCTGTTTGCATCATTTATAAATTATTTCATTTGTAAATTTTCTTTTTTTAATTCAAATCAAATATAAAAACTTTGGAAAATCATATCTTTTATTGTAATAATCCAAATAACACAAATAATATGTCTATTATTATCAGAAAAATATAATGAATCTTAATATAATATCCATTTAGTCCCGGATGTAGTCAGAAACTGGGACTAAAGATATTTTCCGCCATTTCCCACCTCTTCCCGCCAAGTTTTCCCGCCCTTTCCTTTCTACGAGAGCTTTTAGTCCCGGATGTAGTCACTAACCGGGACTAAAGATATTTCCCGCCATTTCCCGAAGCTTCACGCCAAGTTTTTCCGCCCTTTCCCTCTATATTTAGGGCAATCGTGCCATGGCTATCCACACATCCACACCTTCCTCTCTTAGAACAATGGACAGCGCCTACTGGGCCATTCTGACCCTCGAGGAGACCGAGGCGCTGTGCGCCTCCAACTACCCTTGTCCGCCGGGCTACCGGCCGCCCGCCGGCTGGATGCTGAGCGCTGGAGGGGTTCCTGTCCCTCCTGTCCCTGAAGGTTCCGCACGCCAGGCGACCAT
The DNA here is from genome assembly GCA_916181665.1 of Avena sativa. Lineage (NCBI taxonomy): Eukaryota > Viridiplantae > Streptophyta > Magnoliopsida > Poales > Poaceae > Avena > Avena sativa. Next base: position 46,163,090 of record OV702299.1, read on the forward strand.
CACAAACCACTTCTACCACGAGCTCACGCCGGAGCAGCGGATGGATCCCTAGTGGGATCCCGACAACTATGACACCTGGAATGCCTTCTTCGCTAATAGTCAGGAAAGGGAGCTCGCCAGGTACGAGGGTGATGGCCCGCCACCGGTGAACCACAACAAAGCCGGACGTCGCCTGTGGTGGGTGAACCGTACTATCATCAGAGTGATGCGCTACATCACAGGGGGAGACCATCCTCGCCTACGGTGCCCACGAGTCCACCCGCCACAGGCCCCACACCGTCCTGGCGGTAGCGGCATCGTCTTCCAGGAGACCCCTCTCCTGCCCGCCGTGAATCCGAGGCTGGAATGGCCCATGGTATATGCCATGGATGGGTTGAGGATCCCCGGAGTGGCAGGTGATGATGACGATGATGATGACGATGACGATGAAGACCCTGAAGCTGCGTACTATAGGACTAGGCATGATTATGACTAAAGGGGGCGGCTTTAGTCCTGAGTGTTAGCTAGTCCCGGTTTGTCCCGGTTTTTAATATTAATAAATGTCTTGAGTGTTACCTAATAAATAGAGGGAAATGCCTATATAAAGAGAGGGTTCATCTTTAGTCCCGGTTGGAGAAACCAACCGGGACTGAAGGGATTGCGGCAGACTGGGCCAGGCAACACTAATAATAGGGGTGAGTGTCGACATTATGTCGTGCGGCTTGTACCTTGTCCCAGATGGTGTCACCAACCGGGACTAAAGATGAACCTTTAGTCCCGGTTGGAGACACCAACCGGGACTAAAGATGAGTCAGCACTAATAATAGGGGTGAGTGTCGACATTATGTCGTGAGTGTCGACATTATGTTGAGCTGGTTGTACTATAAATAGGCATCCTTGTGAGTCCAGTCCTCCAACCAGTTTGAGGCATCTCCAAGATGGTTTTCGAGAGCAGGGACACCACTACGGCCAGTTTCAGGGAGATGCCGACGGAGCCCAGTCCTCCGGCATCTCCGAGAAACTGGTCATAGAGGCACTCCCTAATATGTGAAATTAGTTAGCTCCCAGGCGTATTGATCTAGTTAGAGAAGTTACAACCTGCAAGATGGTTTTCGAGAGCAGGGACACCACTACGGCCAGTTTCAGGGAGATGTCGATGGAGCCCAGTCCTCCGGCATCTCCGAGAAACTGGTCATAGAGGCACTCCCTAATATGTGACATCACGCGTTTGGAGATCAGATCTTAATGGTAAGTATGAATCGGTACTAAAGGCCCTCCTTTAGTCCCGGTCCAGCCACAAAACGGGACTAACACACTCAAGATTGTTTGCAGACAACACTATGAAAATGGACACATGCATGGAACATCTTCACTCATAAAATGTTACAATTATTACATATCATTTCTTCGCGTGTGTTCCTTTCTGATCCCATCGTATCCATGGAGCATCTTCATTCATTAACATGATGCTTGGGTCATCCTTCACCGCGAAGGGCGGAATTTCATGAAACTTATCACAATCTTCTAACGTGTCTGTCTTGTCCTTCACTCCCACGATGTTTCTTTTTCCTGAAAGAACTATGTGGCGCTTTGGCTCATCGTCTGATGTATTATTTTTCTTATTTTTTGTTTTCTAGGTTTGATAGACATGTCCTTCACATAGAAAACCTGGGCCACATCATTGGCTAGGACGAATGGTTTGTCTAAGTACCCAAGATTGTTGAGATCCAACGATGTCATTCCGTATTTCTTGTCTACCTCAACCCCTCCTCCCGTCAGCTTGACCCATTTGCACCGAAACAAGGGGACCTTAAAAGTAGGTCCATAGTCAAGTTCCCATATCTCCTCTATGTACCCATAATATGTGGTCTTTGACCCATTGTTGTCTGTTGCATCAAAGCGGACACCACTGTTTTGGTTGGTGCTCTTTTTATCTTGGGCTATCGTGTAAAATGTATACCCATTTATCGCGTACCCTTGGAAAGTCGATATAGTCGAAGATGGTGACCTAGACAACAAGTACAGCTGATCTCCAAGAGTGTTGTTTTTGATGAGATGTTGCAACCAACCGCCGAAACTCTCCAAGGGTCATGCTTTCCAGGGTTGTTGGAGCGTAAGATTTTCTTGTGTTCCTCGATATATGGGGCTGCCAAGATAGAATTCTGTAGAACGGTGTAATGTGCTTCGGTGTAAGAATGCCCGTCTCTACATATTATTGATTTCCTTCCTAGAGTACCCTTTCCACTCAGTATCCCCTCATACCGCGATTGAGGAAGACCAATCGGCTTAAGGTCAGGAACGAAGTCAACACAAAATTCAATGACCTCCTCTGTTCCATAGCCCTTGGAGATGCTTCCTTCTGTCCTAGCACGGTTACGAACATATTTCTTTAAGATTCCCATGAACCTCTCAAAGGGAAACATATTGTGTAGAAATACATGACCGAGAATGGAAATCTCTTCTACTAGGTGAACCAGCAAGTGCGTCATAATATTGAAGAAGGATGGTGGGAACACCAACTCAAAACTGACAAGACATTGGACCACATCATTCTGTAACCGTGGTAGATCTTCAGGATTGATTGACTTCTGAGAGATTGCATTGAGAAATGCACATAGCTTCACAATGGGTACTTGAACATTATCTGGTAGAAGCCCCCTCAATGCAATCGGAAGAATTTGCGTCATAATCACGTGGCAGTCATGAGACTTTAGGTTTTGGAACTTTTTTCTTCCATATTTATTATCCCCTTTATATTCGACGAGAAGCCATACGGGACCTTAATACTGCTTAGGCATTCAAAAAATATTTCCTTCTCTTGTTTGGTAAGAGCATAGCTGGCATGACCTTGAAACCATTCTGGATGCAGGCCATCTGGGTCTTTCATACGTTGATGGTCCTTTCGTGCTTTCGGTGTATCTTTTGTCTTCCCATACACGCCCAAGAAGCCTAGCAGGTTCACGCAAAGATTCTTCGTCACATGCATCACATCGATTGCAGAGCGGACCTCTAAGAATTTCCAATATGGTAGCTCCCAAAATATAGATTTCTTCTTCCACATGGGTGCGTGTCCTTCAGCGTCTTTCGGAACAGATTTTCCTCCAGGACCCTTTCCAAAGGTTACCAGTTGATCCAAATCTTTGACCATATCAAATATATCAGCACCAGTACGCTCCTTAGGCTTCGTATGGTGACAAGCCAGACCGTTGAAATGCTTGCCTTTCTTTCTTAAGGGATGCTTGGCCAAAAGAAATCGACGATGCTCATTGTATAATTCTTCTTACAATGTTCCAAATATATACTTGCAGTCTCATCTAAACAGTGTGTGCATGCATTGTATCCCTTGTTTGACTGTCCTGAAAGGTTACTAAGAGCAGGCCAATCATTGATTGTTACGAAAAGCAATGCTCAGAGGTTAAATTCTTCCTGCTTGTGCTCATCCCACACGCGTATCCCGGGTTCGTGCCACAACTGTAAAAGTTCTTCCACTAATGGCCTTAGGTACACATCAATGTTGTTGCCGGGTTGCTTCGGACCTTGGATCAACACTGGCATCATAATGAACTTCCGCTTCATGCACAACCAAGGAGGAAGGTTATAGATGCATAGAGTCATGGGCCAGGTGCTGTGACTGGAGCTCTGCTCCCCAAAGGGATTCATGCCATCTGTACTTAGACCAAACCTTAAACTCATTGCGTCATCTGCAAAGTCTGGGTACTTTCTATCGATTTTTCTCCATTGCGACCCATCAGCGGGGTGTCTCAACATCCCGTCTGACTTACGTTCCTCTTTATGCCATCGCAACAACTTGGCATGCTCTTTGTTTCTGAATAAGCGTTTCAACCGTGGTATTATAGGAGCATACCACATCACCTTCGCAGGAACCCTCTTCCGGGGGGCTCGCCGTCAACGTCACCAGGGTCATCTCGTCTAATCTTATACCGAAGTGAAGTGCATACCGGGCATGCATCTAAATTCTCATACTCCTCACCGCGGTAGAGGATGCAGTCATTAGGGCATGCATGTATCTTCTGAACCTCTAAACCTAGAGGGCAGACAACCTTCTTTGCTTCGTATGTACTGGCGGGCAATACATTATCTTTTGGAAGCATATTCTTCATCATTTTCAGCAACTTTTCAAATGAGGAGTCAGGTATAGCACACTCAGCCTTCCATCGCAGCAATTCCAGTGTGCTGCCCAGCTTTTTCAGACCATTTTCGCAATTTGGGTACAACAACTTTTTGTGATCCTCTAGCATGTGATTGAACTTCTCCCTATCCTTTTCAGTTTCACAATCTCTTCGTGCATCGACAATGGTCCGACCAAGATCATCAGCGGGTTCATCATGTGTCTCTTCTTCATCCTCCTCTTCAGCATCCCCCATGGAAGTATCTCCGTACTTAGGGAAACCATGATAGTTGTCATCCTCCTCCTCTTCTTCATTGTCTTCCATTATAACCCCTCTCTCTCCGTGCTTGGTCCAACAATTATAACTGGGCATGAAGCCGGACTTCAACAGGTGGCTGTGAAGGGTTTTTGAGTCAGAGTAATCCTTATGATTCCTACATCCATTACATGGACAGAATACAAAACCATTGTGCTTGTTTGCATCAGCAACACGGATGAATTCATGCACGCCATTAATGAACTCGCCAGAGCGTCGGTCAGTACCGTACATCCATTCCCGGACCATCTGCATTATAGTAAAAGTATATCAAAAACCATTACACAACATGATAAAATTATTACAAGTTATATTGAGAGCTTCTAGAGCATTAATTTTGAATTTTGAAAAATTTACATGCACCAATTTGTGAATTGGAGAAAACAATCAACATGATAAATGTGGAGTTTTTTATTATTGTTCTATCAGTGAAAACCTCATTCCATTCTAAGCTCTGAAACTCTAAAATTACACATTTCAATTTTCAATAACTATGTGCCTAATCAAAATTTGTTACACATATATATCAAAATCCTTCTAGCTACTTCTAGAGCATGCATGCATTTGATCCATATCTCTATACTTCTAGAGCATTATATAGAGCTAAAGTAGCAATAAGAGATGAAAGAATGAAGTTCTAACCTTTTAAAGCTTTGGATTTAGGTGTTGCAAACTAAATCTTGAGAAAAAAATGGCATGAACTCTCTTGCTTTCTTTGAGAAAAATGGCCACCATATGCTTTAGGGCAGCTGGCCAGGGAGCTGTATATATAGTGATGGACAATTAGTCCCGGGCCGTGATACGACCCGAGACTAATAGTCCCCGAAAAGAGCTGTTGCCACGCTCCAGCTTATTAGTCCCGGGCCGTATTACGGACCGGGACTAATGCTCTGGTCCGGCCCGTGACTAATGCTTATGTCCATTTCTAGCCGTTGGAGGCCTCACGGTGACGAGGTTTAATCTCATCAATGCCCATTGTTATGGACTTGGGTTTTGGAGAAGATGGGGATGCTGGAGATCGCGGAACGGTTAGCAAACAAGCAACACGGGGACACGAGGTTTACCCAGGTTTAGGCCCCAGGAGGGAAAATCCTACTCCTGCTTGTCTGCTCTTGATTACGGCGGAACCGAAGGTTACAGGGGTGCGCAGATTCGATCTGGCGTGGAGGTGTGTATGAGAAAGTATGAGTCGAGAGATCTAGGTCGTGCCCTCCTGGCCTTTATATAGACTTAGGCAGGTCACGGGCATAGACCTAGTCGGTTACAAGTTCTAGGGTTTTACCCCTTTGAATTTCCTATCTACGCTAGTCTTGTTCTCCAAGGATCCGAAGGCGTCATGGGCCTTGGCCACCCGAAAATCTTCATGGGCCGGCGTACATCTGCCGTGGGCCTTCCTTGGGCTGGACCAGGTATGCGCAGATCACGTACCCGTAGGGTATAACCATGTCAGTAGCCCCCGAGTGATCAGTCGAATCGTAGATTCGGCTGAGGACTCTTCAATCCTTCGGGTGCAACTATATATTAATAGTATGTGTGTAGGGATTGTTGATGCGTGTGCCTGACTCACCCGACGGATCGAGGTCAGTTAACTGTCTTAGGACGAAACAAGACGATCTTCTTCAGGTTCGAGTCCCTCAACTCGGACCTGGAACTTATGCTGGCGTAATTCGACTCAGGCCGCGGAGGACTTATAGGAGTGGAATTCCAGTAATTTTAATTGGTGTACCCAACGCGTCCGTCGGGATTTTTCGTCGCGCCTGCTGGCACAGATTTATACTAGCAGAGCGCAGTCGTGTGCGTTGCCAGGCCATCAGATGATATCTGTAGGTCTTATCTTTGTGTCGCAGACATGGCATCCGAACATTTATCACCACGGAGGTGTTTCGGATGGCCGAAGAGAAAACATTGCTCATTTAGCGTTTTATTGGGGCAGAGTTGCCAAAAAAAATTTGCATGCTGATCCGAAAGATTGCTCATTTTGCAGTCAAAGAATTCATAGGGTGCGCGACCAGCGCTCCCTATGGGAGTAGCCCCCGAGTGTCTGTTCGAGTCGTAGACTCGAGCAGAGACTTTTATTCAGGTGCTTGTTCAGTGTTAAGTCCGTAGGACACAAAAAAATTCGGATGCTTAAATCCATCCTCCCTATGGGAGTAGCCCCCGAGTTCGTAGTGGAGTCGTAGACTCGATGTAGGACTCGAAGAAATAGTTCGCTTTTATTCATCTTTCGGGTGCGCGACCAGCGCTCCTGATAGGAGTAGCCCCTGAGTATTTAGTCGAATCGTAGATTCGAGTGAGTACTCTTAGCTTTGAATCCGAAGAATTGTAGTCGTTGCTAGTATAGCTTTTGATGACGTCAGTGTTGACGACCAATGACCTCAAGCGTCTGCTACGCCAGAGATGACTTGACTGGACGAACGTAGGTCCCACATGCTGACCTTGAATTGACTGGTCACGCGCGGCGTGGAGATAATTACGGCGCCGCCTCGATTTCCGTGCATAGTGGACGGCGTGGTAACGACGGTTCGTTGTGATGCTGACACGTGTATGGCCAGATCTGCCGTTGGCGTTAGGTCTTCTTGATGGACGGTTGTCGTGCGTCGTCTTCGTCGTTATAATCATTGGGGAAGGCTGTAGTTTGTTTTCACCGCATCTACTCTTGTTTTCACTGCCTTCTTGTGCTCTAGAAGTTCTTGCTGCACACTGGAATTTCCTTCCACATTTCCCTCTTCCCTTCTACGCTCTCACCGCCGGCGCCGCCGTAGCGTGATGGGGAAGCCGAGGAAGTCATCCTCTGTTGTTGGTACCAGCGCCGCCGGAGGGAAGAAAAGCGCCACCGCTACCCGCGTCACCGACGGTGGTTGGCGGCAATCAGAGACGCGGGAGAGTGACCTCCGCAAACTTCGCGAGTGGGGCTTGATCCCGCAAGATAGGGAGGCCGTCAGACTCCCCGGCAACGAGGTAATCCCCCGTCCCCCCGCTGGGTATCGGGTTATGTTTCTTGCCTTCGTTATTCGTGGGTTTTCCTTTCCAGTCCACAACTTCCTTCGTGGGCTCCTCTTTCTCTATGGTATCCAGCTGCATCATCTTTCGCCCAATTCTCTTCTTCACATTGCTTGTTTCATCACTTTCTGCGAGTGCTGGCTCGGCATTGAGCCGCACTTTGGCCTCTTACGGAAAGTTTATTCTGTGAAGAGGCAGTCTGGTTCGGATGGTGTTTATCCCATTGGGGGTTGCATCATCTCCCTCAGGCCCAATTTGCTTTTATTTTCCTTTTCCATGTCCGAATCTGTCCAGTACTGGCGGAGGCGATGGTTTTATATCCGCGACTCCGTAGTGCCTGGGCAAGATTTTGTTCTTGTTCCTTTTGACCCCTCCCAAAATATTGAGCCCAAAAGGTCTTGGAAAAACAAGATCTTGTATGGCGAGGAGGCGGAGATAGAGGCGCTATATCGTCGGATGGAGGATCTCCAGTTGATTCCGGAGAAGGAAGTTAATGGTGTGGATATCATCCGCACCTTCCTCGAGCGTCGGGTGCAGCCACTCCAGGCTAGGGTGCACCCATTGTTCCTTTATGCTGGCCGGCCGACGAGGGTGTCGGCTGAGAAAATCTCCGAGGGGGATCTTGACAGGCCCCTTCGCTCGCTGCTGAAGTTCAAGGCCGGAGAGAAAATCCCGAGGAAGTCGCTGACTCCGCCGTTTTCTTCGACGTTGGCTGTTCCACAGGTGTAGATTCGTGCGCGTAGCGTTTTTCGTCAACTGCGTATTTATTTTCCTTTGTTTGCTAACAAAGTCCCTTCTTATTTGCAGAGCTTCAAGGTGCCGGGCATGGTGCCTCCATTGCCCGAATTATTTCCGGATGCGCCGGATAATGACGTGGTGGATTCCGTGTCTGAACTGCCTTAGGCACGATCACCAGCTGAGGAGGCCAGCGAATCGAGCGAGGACCACACACGCAAGCGATCGCGGAGCTCCAGCGAGTCTTCGGATGCTTCGACTCCTCCGACTCCCAGAAACCCTCTGTGCTTTGAGCGTCATAGTAACGGGCATGGAGGCTCTTCCTCCCCCATTCCTGCCATTCCTGTGCGGGCTGTTGCACCGCACCCGCCAGCGAAGCGGAAGAAGGAAGAGAAAAAGGAGGAGAAGAAGGGGGAGAAGAGAGTCCGAAGGACTCCTCCTGTCTTCGACCTGAGCTCACTGGACTCGTAAGTTTCTATTATACTGCTGTCCTTTTTCCTGTTAACTTTGTACTTGTGCTAATTGTTTCGTGTGCAGGCATTCTTCCCATGACTCCTCCAGCGATGGTGCTCGGGAGATGATGGGGGAGTCGAAAGTCGCGTCTCCTCCTCCTCAGACAGTGGCAACTTCGGGGGGCGCCGCTCCGAACCCTCCTCTGCAGGAGGTGCAGGTGGTTGCGCCTCAGAATTTCGCCAGCGGGCCTTCAGAGTCGCCATCAGAGCATGTAAGTACCTCTGTTCCGTGCCACGGAGGGAGCCCCCGAGCGTCTCAAAAATTTCTTGTCTTGTTCTTTCTTCGAGTCTTTGGGGGGAGCCCCCGAGCGTCTTCGTGTGCTAATTTTTGCTTTTAGTCCTTCGTGTTGGGCGCAGCCCCCAAGTCCTTTTCCTTACTGGTAGTTCTTCTTCCTGCAGCCTTTTGTTCAGGATGCCAAGCGACTGGTGCAGGAGCACCTGGTTCCGGAGGTCAACCTCCGACAGCTTCAAGGTACCTGGATGCTTTGGTGCTTCTTTCTTTTTGCATTATTGTCTTGCTTTCTGACGCTTGTATGTTTTGAATGTAGAGGAGCATAACACTTCCCTCCGTGAGATTGATGCTCTCAAGAAGAGCCTTGGTCAAGCGGAGAAGAAGGCTGAGGACACTACTGGTGCGAAGGAGCGCCTTGAGCTGGAGCTGGCCAAAGCAGCCGAAGCTCAGGAGCGTCTGCAGCAGGAGGCTACGGACCGCGAGGAGCAGCTTGCCATGGCTGCGACTGCGCGTGAAAGAGAGGTGGCGAGCAAGCTCATGGCTGTTGCCAAGGCTGTTTCGGGTGAGTACCTTATTTTTGTTCCTTTCTTTTCGTTTTCTTGTCTTCTTCTGTGTTACTTTCTTCATTCCGTCTCTTTTTGTCTCAGATGCCGCAGGCATCGAGTTTGACCGCGGCGCTCTGGAGGATGGCAGTGCTCTAGATGATGCTACTGCAACGGTCGAAGATCGCTGCAGCACCGTCGTCAACTCCCTTGCCAAGGTGAAGGAGGTCCTTGGCCGCTTCTACAAGGAGCTTGCTCCCAAGGGCGCGACCCTTGATGATGTTGACGCCCTGGCGGATGCTTTGTCAGCCAAAGCGCCTGCGGTGTACAAACGCAAACAGAAGGGCATCGGCGTGTTCGTCGGGCTGGCGATGGCCTTGGCGGCTGGAGTGGAGCTGGATCTTCCCCAGATCACCTCCCGGATGCCGACGACCGCAGATGGATCTGAGGTAGCCTTTTCTACCTATTCTGCTCGCTGCAAGCGATATGGGCCAAAGATCATTGATCTGTTGTCCGAGTATGCGCTGCGGCAACAGGGGGAAGCCAAGGCGAGGCAGTCCGGCTCTGAGGCTACTCAGGGTGCCGCATCATAGGCGTTGTAGTAGTAGGATAGTTTGTAGTCTTCTTTTGCTTGTAGTTATGTTGGGGAACAAAATCCTTGTGCCACGTAGTGGCCTTTATATGCTTAATGATTTTTCCTAATTGTGCTCTCTTTCGTCTGAATGTTTATGTTCTGTCCTTCTCTGCTGCTCTAGGTTCCTTCGGGTGCTGATCCCGTACACACCTTGCCTGCAGCGCAGCCGCGGCCATCTTTGGATGATTCATCGCAGCTTGCTTTTCTTCGAGACCGTGTTCGTAGTCTTGAGAAGGAGTTGAGTGGGATGCGTGGTCATGCCGATGTTTGGAAGTCCAAGGCAGATCGCGGTGCAGCCAGAGAGGAGTACTTGATGGCGGAACTGCTTCGGCTGTCTGAGCAGCTTCAATGTAAGTTGTTCTTTGTTTCAAGCTGCAGCTCGGTTTTTCGGATGCGCCTGTTGGCCTTGCGTCTTATTTTGTGCGAGTATCGCAGGTGCTAACCTTGCTCCAAGGAAGGAGAAGGAGTGTGTCGCTGTTCGGGTCAATTGCTTGACTCAACAAGACATGGAAGTTGGCGGCTTCTTCTGGATGGATCATGATCGTGCCGTGGCTCTGGCGACGGTGCAGGACCGTGTGCACCAGGTTTCGTGAGTGCTTCGTCAGGTGCAGACGTCGCTTGCATCGGTGTTGCATGTCATGTTTCCATTGGATGCCATGCCCACAAGCCTTGCAGGTCTTCTGTCGAAGTTTCGGAGCGTCAATAATGTCAAGGAGCTGGTGCGGCAACAGCTCGTCGCAGGAGTGAAGGCTGCTTTATCCCTTGTGAGGCTGCACCGGCCTGATGTAGATTTGTCTGCTGTGGCGGCTGGGCCACCTCCTCGGCCGGATGGTGATGAGTGGGACATGCGTCCACATTATGCGGCTGTAAGGCAGTATGCCGAACAGATCGTAGATTTGTTTGAGCATTGTGCTCAAGTTATTCTTCAAAATAGGTAGTACCTGTAAAAGAGATAGATGTAAAATTTGTATATTTCGGCTGGGCGTGTTGTGCCCTTTGTTACAAAGGTTTGTTTGGTGTGAGCACGCAGTGCTTTGTTTGAGTACGTGTCCTTTTCGTTTGCCTGACGTTGTCAGCTACTCAGGTGTACACGTGTGATCCTCGGTCGATGAAATCGTGAGGTGGGGGGAACCCCCGAGTGTGTTTGTAGCATAAAGTAAAGTTGCAGATAGCGAAACGAAAATTTGGGGCGAGACACTTAGCTTTATTTATATCGTAATGGAGGAAGTACATTGTTCGGCTGAATAGCCTTGGCTGAAAAGCCTTATTAAAAGTAAAAGGGTAGGTAACTAGGGGTAGAATCGTCGCAAGTGCGCGATGTTCCATGGGTTGGAGTATGCGACTCCAGACTCCACGTGCTTGAGGCGATAGGCGCCACCTGGGATAACCTCGGTGATGACGTAGGGCCCTTCCCATGGCGACTCGAATTTCTTCGGTCGCTCTTGCTTGAGTCGCAAGACGAGGTCTCCTTCAACGAAGGACCTTGGGCGTAGCCGACAGCTGTGATAGTTGCGGAGACTCTGCTGGTACACCACTGATCGAGCTGCTGCTATGTCTCTTGCTTCGTCGAGTGTGTCGACGGCGTCTTCGAGTGCAGCCGTGGATTCGGCTTCGCTATAAGCGACGACCCGGGGGGCCTGGTGGCGTACTTCGGCTGGTAGCACGGCCTCGGCTCCATGCACCATGAAGAATGGCGTGTAGCCGGTGGAGCTGTTTGGCGTAGTCCGCAAGCTCCATAGGACGGATGGTAGCTCCTTCATCCAAGCTCCAGCTTTTCGTTCGAGTGGGCTCATGAGGCGTTTCTTGATGCCAGCGCTGATTAGGCCGTTGGCCTTTTCCACCTGCGTATTTGTTTGTGGGTGTGCCACTGAGGCGTAGGTGATGTTGATTCCGAGGCCTTCGCAGAAGTCCTGGAATTCCTTGGAGATGAAGTTCGATCCATTGTCGGTGATGATGTTGTGCGGTACGCCGAACCTGTAGACAATGGACTCAAAGAATTTTACGGCGGTTTTGCCCTTTTGGTTAGTGACGGGCATGGCTTCGATCCACCTGGTGAATTTGTCGACTACGACTAGGAGGTAGACGTGTCCCCCTTTCGAAGATTTTGGCAGTTTGCCAATCATGTCGAGGCCCCATTGAGTGAAAGGCCAGGCTATAGGTATGGGCCTGAGCTCTGATCTGGGTGCGTGTGGTTTGTCAGCAAACCTTTGGCACCCCTTGCATCTTCGGACGATGTCCTTTGCATCGCTCATGGCCGTTGGCCAGTAGAATCCAGCTCGTAGAGCTTTGGCGACAAGTGAGCGGCTGCCTGCGTGATGGCCGCAGATGCCCCCGTGGATGTCTTGGAGGATGGTTTTCCCGTCACCAATGGTGACGCATCTTTGTAGTACACCCGTAATACTGCGCTTGTACAACTCGCCATTGATGATGGTGAAAGCTTTCGATCGGCGAGATATGCGCCGGGCATCTGTCGGGCTGTCAGGCAGTTCTCCGTTGATGAGGAACTGGAGGTATGGTCGTGTCCATGTTTCTTCGACTGCCATCAACTACATCAGGTTAACCATAGCGACCTCTGTGTCCAGTTTCTCGGGTCCTTCATGACCTTCGGGCAGCGTAGCCCCCAAGTGTTCTGCTTCTTCGGGTGATCCCTTGGGGAATTTTCGCTTGATTGATGGCACACAGATCTGTTTGAGGAACACACCTGGTGGCACCTTTGCGCAGGTGGAGCCGATGTTGGCGAGTCTATCGGCCTCCTCGTTGCTTTCTCTTCCGACGTGCCCAAGCTCGCAGCCGTCGAATTCTCCTTCGAGTGCGTTGTAGAGCGCGCGGTACGCCATCATGTTTTCGGCGTGTGCGTCGCACTCATTCATCGTCTGTTGGACGACAAGGTTGGAGTCACCATAGATGAACAGGCGCATTGCGCCGCAGATTTTTGCCATCCTCATGTCGTGGATGAGGGCTTCGTATTCGGCCTCGTTGTTGGAAGCTCGGAATTTCATCCGAAGGACATACTTCATCTTGTCGCCTTGCGGGGAGGTCAGTATGACCCCAGCTCCTGCTCCAGCTTCACGCTTGGAGCCGTCGAAGTGCATCGTCCATGACTGCGACATGTCTGGGGTGTCTGGCAGCTGCAGCTCCATCCAATGTACCAGGAAGTCCGGGAGGACTTGAGATTTGATGGTGAGTCGCTTCTCGTAGACGATGTCCAGGGGTGATAGCTCGATGCCCCATAGGGCCACGCGTCCTGTGGCCTCTGGGTTATTCAGGATGCTATTCAGGGGTGCCTCATTGACGACCATCACCTGGTGCTCCTGGAAGTAATGGCTCAGCCGTTGATCCGTCATGAACACGCCGTAGGCGAGTTTCTGGTAGTGAGGGTACCTCTGTTTTGTTGGCGTCAGTACCTCGCTGAGGTAGTAGATTGGGCGTTGGACCCCGTGGGTCTTGCCTTCTTCGGGTCGTTCGACCACTAGCACGTTGCTGACCACCTGATGTGTGGCTGCTATGTATAACAGCAGGGGCTCGCGCTCCTTTGGCGTGACCAGGACGGGCGAGGTGGAGAGTAGCCGTTTGAGGCTTTCGAACGCATCATCGGCTTCGGGGGTCCACTCGAATTTATCTGCCTTGCGTAGCAGCTGGTAGAATGGCAGGGCCTTCTCGCCCATGCGGCTGATAAATCTGCTTAGCGCCGCTATTCGCCCTACGAGCTGCTGGACACCTTTGAGGTTCTTTGGCTTCTCCATTGCCATGATGGCCCGAATTTTCTTCGGGTTCGCCTCGATCCCCCGCTGGGAGATGAAGTAGCCAAGGAGTTGTCCTGATGGAACGCCGAAGGTGCACTTTTCAGGGTTGAGTTTGATCCTGTAGCGGTCAAGGTTGTCGAACGTCTCGCGGAGATCGTCGATAAGCGTTCTTGCCTCCCTGGTTTTGATTACTATATCGTCAACGTAGACTTGAACGTTGCGACCGATCTGATCCTTGAGGCATGCCTGCATGCATCACTAGTACGTGGCACCTGCGTTCTTTAGCCCGAAAGGCATTGTGTTGTAGCAGAACACTCCGAACGGCGTGATGAACGTCGTTTTCTCCTGATCTTCAACCTTGAGTCGAATCTGGTTGTAGCCTGAGTAGGCGTCGAGGAAGGAGAGTTTCTCACATCCTGCAGTCGAATCGATGATCTGGTCGATCCGAGGAAGAGGGAAGTGGTCCTTTGGGCAGTGCTTGTTCAACGACGTGAAGTCCACGCACATCCGTAGGATGTCCGTGTCCTTCTTTGGGACCATCACTGTATTTGCAAGCCACTCGCTTTCTTTGATTTCCCTGATGAAGTCTGCAGCGAGTAGTCTGTTGATTTCCTTGCCGATAGCTTCGGCCCGTGGCTCGGACAGTCTCCGGATGGACTGTTTGACGGGCTTGGTGTCTGGAAAAACGTTGAGTGCATGCTCGGCGAATTCCCTGGGAACTCCTGGCATGTCCGCAGGACACCAGGCGAAGATTTCCCAGCGCTCACGGAGGAATTCGACGAGCGCGCCTTCCTATGTGGGGCTGAGGTCGTTGGCGATCAACGCTGTCTTGGAGGCATCCGTCGGATGGACCTGTACCTTTTTGGTGTTGATAGTGGAGTCGAAAGACATGTCGGGTGCGTTTTGCCTTGCGACTGGGGGTGCCCCGTTATCCGTCACCTCACGGAGCCTTACGAGCTCGTCTTGCATGCCGAAGGACTGGGATATTCTGTTGAAATCCCTGTCGCATTGGTCCGATCGGGTGAAGCTCCCGTGGACTGTGATGACGCCCTTTGGTCCTGGCATCTTGAGTAGTAGGTATGCGTAATGTGAGACGGCAAAGAACCTTGCGAATTCCACGCGCCCGAGGATGGTGTGGTACTGTGATGGCCAGTCCACCACTTCGAATTCGAGTCGCTCGAGTCGGAAGTTATCCGGCCTGCCGAAGATGACATCGAGCCAAATTTTGCCTAGAGGGAATATGCCCTTTCCTGGGACGATGCCGTGGAACGTTGTGTCTGATTGCTCCAGGCTGCACTGCGGGATCCGCATTGCTGCTAGAGTGCTTGCGAACATCAGGTTGATGCCGCTGCCTCCGTCCATGAAGACACAACTCATCTCGAAGCCTCCGATCTACGCCTCCAGCACCAGGGCAGCATGACCTGGGCGAGGGATCTGGCAGGGGTGATCCGCACGGCTGAATGTGATGCAGGACTCCGATCCGCTGAGGTACTCAGGGATGGCGGGTGGGGTTGCTACGGCCAAGTTGATCTGGCGAGTGATCTTCTTCTGCACCCTATTCGTTGGGCGCCCCTTCTGGATCATCACTGCTCCTTTTGGCGGGGGATACCTGTTCCCAACGTTGTTCTGTGCTGGTGCGACTGGCTGGTGCGGACCTCCCACAGGTGGTGGTGGAGGTGCTCCGTGCGCTATTTCACCAGGCGCGGGTGCGTTTCCGAACGCAGGTATTGGGGCTTGCTGCCTCATCTGCACCATGCTTTCGCTGAGCTTCTGGAACTCGCGGCAGTCCTTTAGCATGTGGCTCGCCTTCTTTTTGCCATCCTGCTTGTCGATGTAGAAGTGGATGGTGCATGGACCCGAAAGTTTGTCGTATGCTGAGGGTCCGTTGTCGCGGTCGCGGCGTTGCCACGACTGTGCTGGGCGTCCGCCATCGCGGAAGTTTCCTCCGCGGTATCCTCCGCTGTTGCGGTTGTTGTCATTGCGTCGGTCGGCGTAGCCGGCCGCGACCATGTCGGGTCCGTCGCGATCGTCGTAGACGCGCGATCTCCTCTTGCTACGGCGTTCCCGTCGTCGGCCGTAGTCGTCTTCTTCCTTCGATTGTGCTCGGTGAATGGAATCTTTGCCATCAACCCACCTGTTGGCGATGTCCATGAGGTGGTCGAGCGTTTTGGGCTTGACGCGCCCAAGTTCCTCCTTGAAGTCTTGGCGCTTGACGCCGTCCCTGAAGGCGTCGATGGCCCTCTCTTCGGAGATGTGTGCTGCGGAGTTCTTGGTTTTGGACCAGCGTAGTATGTACGAGCGAATAGATTCGCCCGTTCTTTGAGTGCAGGCCCGCAACACTTCGATTGAGGCGGGCCTATTGCTGGTGGCCTTGAAGTTTCGGATGAAGCTGTAAGCTAGCTCCTCCCAGCTTCGGATGGACCCTGATGATAGGCTGCTGAGCCAGATCCGTGCCGCGCCCGTCAGCTGCAGCTGAAGGCATTGCATGGTGGTTTCTTTGTTGCCGCCGTGCAGCTTGACGGATGATAGATGATCACTGAGCCATGCCTTTGGGTCTTGCGTGCCATCGAACTTCGGAGTATCCGAAGGAAGCTTGAAATTGCGTGGCATCTTTGTTCGCCAAACAGATCTGCTGAAGCATCGGGCTCCGCAGAGTTCTCCTTCGTCTTCATCCATCTCAGATTCGGACGAGCATGAGCGCTTGGCTCGCGCTTTGTCTATTTTGTGTTGTGTGAGCGCGTCTCTGGCATCGTAGTCGCGTTTATGATGACGCGAGCTCTTCTTCCTTCGAGGAAGGTCGTGTTCCTCTTCCTCTTCAGATGAAGGGGTAGGGCTCCGGTCGTGCCTGGCCGGAGCTTTCTTCTTCGGCTCTGCAGGAGCTTCTTGGTGGAGCGCAGCTCCGACAAGTCCGAGCCCGGTAACTGCGGACTTATGCATAGCTCTTTTCGGGTCCCCCTCCGGAGGTGGATGGGCCGCGAGATACGCAGTGGCTGCCATGATCGCAGCTTGCGGTGTTTTTGGGATGACGTTGCCGTCGGCGTCCATCTCCATGAACGATGTGTGGAGGGTTCGGGTCACCTCGCGACGCTCCTTGGGATCCATGTTCTCCACCCGAGAGCGGTGCTTGTTTCCCTGGTTGCCGTTCGTGCTAGAACCAGGAGCCATGGCGGAGAGCGCAGATCGTCGCGCGCTGGACTCAGAGGCTGCTTGCTTGCGTTTGTCAAGTGTTTCTTGCATCTTGACTTGCTTCTTGTGCTCCTCGATGAGGAGGAAGTGGTATGCCATCAGTAGTTCACGTGAGGCGTCTGCAGGCAGGACTATGTCGCCTGCCACGGCGCGGCGTGCCTGGGCCCATCCTTCTTTGCTAAGGCGGATGACGTGGCCGTTGTTTTCCTCGTCGGGTGGGGGGATTGGCTTCTTCTGTTCCCACCGTTTCTGTCCTGCGGGTTGGGGTTCGAGTTGGGCGGCGGGTTGGGCGGTTGCTGCTCCACGTCGCTCTGGATGACTACGGCGCATTGGTAGCGCTAGTAGATTAGTCCGTTGCTGCCGCAGCTTTCGGATCCGGAACCGTAGGTCCCTTCATCCGAAGGTGGATCGCACAGATCGGAGTTGCAGCTACTGCTGTCGTAGAACTCATCTGTTGATGACGATGTGCGTAGCGCAGGGTGTGGAGCCCACGAGGCGGGCCTGATCGATGGTAGGGGTACCCGCTCAGGGAGGCGGAGGGTACCAGTCTGACCCACCTGGAAGCAGAAGCTCCTGAATAGGATCTCGAGTCCGTCGCCTACGGGCTCGAAATCTTTCATGGTGGCCGGCGAGTGGGCGGTGAAGTCGAAAGCGCCGAAGAGGAGGTGACTCTCCGTCGCCGCAGAGTTGTAGATCGATCGGGTTGGGACCGTCACGACCGCACAATCAGCAGCCCCAATTCCCACAGACGGCGCCAATTGACGAGGTTTAATCTCATCAATGCCCATTGTTATGGACTTGGGTTTTGGAGAAGATGGGGATGCTGGAGATCGCGGAACGGTTAGCAAACAAGCAACACGGGGACACGAGGTTTACCCAGGTTCAGGCCCTCGGAGGGAAAACCCTACTCCTGCTTGTCTGCTCTTGATTACGGCGGAACCGAAGGTTACAAGGGTGCGCAGATTCGATCTGGCGTGGAGGTGTGTATGCGAAAGTATGAGTCGAGAGATCTAGGTCGTGCCCTCCTGGCCTTTATATAGACTTAGGCAGGTCCCGGACATAGACCTAGTCGGTTACAAGTTCTAGGGTTTTACCCCTTTGAATTTCCTATCTACGCTAGTCTTGTTCTCCAAGGATCCGAAGGCATCATGGGCCTTGGCCACCCGAAAATCTTCATGGGCCGGCGTACATCTGCCGTGGGCCTTCCTTGGGCTGGACCAGGTATGCGCAGATCACGTACCCGTAGGGTATAACCATGTCACATGGACCGGGACTAGTGCTAGCACTAGTCGCGGTTCGTGACGGGCCGGGACTGCTGGGCTTGTTCTGATCGAACCGAAGATGGTTTTTCCAGTAGTGTGCCCGGCCGCAAACGTCGAGAGAGGGCACCCCACCAGCGCGTCCGAGAGCATCTCTACCTGCCTACCCAGGACGCTGTTTCGGACATCGAAATTAAGTCTGGATGTCGAAAATCGGCCCATTCATATATTCAGGGACCTCTTTTCGTCCGGATTTAGACGTATTTTGGTCTGGCCTACCCTAGGTTCCCGGATACACCCTGGGGACGCCAGACGCCGCGAAAACGGACGTGGGCCAGCTCTGTCGGCGAGACAGTCCCATTCCCACCCACTTCACTCGTCCAGACTGCGGCGAAGAGTTCCCAGCGTCCTCTGTCGCCATGACTTCGCCGGCGGAGCTCCCCACGCCGAGACATGCCCACGCCTCTAGATACGCTCGCCGTAGTTGCCGCCCACGTCCACGCCCTCTCGGCCGCCGCTTTCGCCGTCCGAACTTCGCCGTAGCTCTGCTTCGCTGCGTACTCCCACCACACGTCCGCCAAGTGTTCGGCATTTGGCCGGATTCGGCCATGGACTCCGACGACGATATGATCATTGAGGATGAGAGGAAGGATCCACTGAGTTTGCTCGAGTAGAACGAGTCATACTATAGACAAGGTCCTCTTGCCGAGCCTGATCATCAGGTGCCTCCAACCTAGGCTGCATTCATTGCCATGTGTCGGGAGATCCGAGATCCGACGATGCATCAATAGCTGTAGGATGATCTTGTTGAGCACATATGGATACGTAGGGGCAACACGTCGTAGATGGCCAACATGAACTGGCCGAACTTGGTCGAAATATGTTGTATTTTCACTGCAGGCCGAACTATGTTTACATTTACGCTAAACTATGTTTAAAATTTCGCCGAACTTTGGTCATAATTTGTTTTGTATTCATTGTATGCCGAAATGTGGACAAACTTGAGCCGAATTTAAGCTGTATTTGAGCGAAAACGGGCGTCCCGAGAACTCGGTCTGGATACGCGAGTGGAAAACTAGACGTAATCAGCTGAAATCAAGTTTTTTTGACAAAAAAAAGTCTAGATTTCGATCTGGGTTCGCCCAACAAGTTCGCCCAACGAGTGAAAATGCTTTGACACGCGGAGACGCGAGACCGACGCTGACAGCAAACCGCCGCGCGGTGTGAAGGAGAGCCGAACCGGGCCGATCGCGACTGATGTGGCGCGAAGCGGGCGGGAGAAGAAAAAACCGCCGCCTCCGGAGCAGCGGTGGACCCGCACGCAGAAGCTAAGCGAAGTCAGCACTCACCACCACTCAGCAGTGACTGAGCTGAGCAGCAACGAACAGGTGCAGGGGCGGGGGGCAGTGCAGTGGTGCGGTGCGGGCGTGCAGGAAACAGAGTCGGTCGGCAGGGGGTCGTAGCCTCGGGCGGGCCCAAAAGATTCATCGCTCATCACTTCTTCGCGAGGTGCCTTTGCCTTCCGTCCCCACCCAAGGGCCGCCCACGGAGGACCCTGCTGCTACGCACACACGCAGCGTTTCTGCCAGCCACCCAGTCTGTCTCACTGACAGGTAGGTCCACTCCTTGATATCCTTCTTTTTTTTGCTGAACTGCCAATCAAGAACTGCTAGAAAGATACTTCCTCCATTCTAAATTATTATAGCGGCTCTTTTTCTTTTTTCAAAATGATAAACCCTCAAACGCCTCTAGATAGATCAAATATGACCAAAGTTGTCACACCTAATCTGGAATGCTGAGAGACTTAACGCCGCACTGTCTATATTCTTGACAACAAGCTGCATGCGGTGACTTCGTCAGCTATGAAGCTCCTCGACTCTGGTTTACTATAGTTGACATACCTCGAGTGTGTTAGTGTGTGCCTCACACGTGTTACATTGTGCTTCTTGTTTCTTACTCCCTCCGTTCACAATTAGATTATATTAAAGTAAAAAATATCTACGATATAAAACTTATAGTATTAAAATTTTCATAAGTTATGTTTTTATAATATATACATTTGGAATAATGAATGTTGATATATTTTTATATTCTTGATCAAAGTTGATAAAGATTGACTCTGAATTTTTTTAGAACACGAAGTAATAAAATACGAAAGGAGCAAAAGTTAGAACAACAAAGCATCTAGAGGATGATTACTTGTCCAATGAAGCTGTTTAACATGAGAAGACATGCTTGCTCGTCTAAGAGTATGTTTATTAGAACAGTACACGTATGTGACTAAGCTTTCATTTCTCATGTTGAGGTATCTTAAACCACCAAACATCCCCCTTTCGTCCCACTCCCCTCGACGAATGGATAATTGCATGATTGGGTGGTACCGATGCTTTGTGGCATCACATATGGATTACATAGCACAAGAACTACGGTGTCTGCTGTATCAAGTATTTACCATCTGAGAAGAAAGATATTTGCACCATTCAATAATTTATGTTTGGTTGCACCGACTTGACTGTGCAGAGAACATGTATCACTCGATCGACAAATTCAACTCATGAATAGATTGCTCTGAATTCATACACCATGTACGCCATCGCCATGCGCTTGTGAACGCATTGCATATTTTCGTGGAATTTCATTTCCACCCAACATGAAGTCGTTGTCATGTGATCAGCTGAACATGACACGATACAAAACATGCTAGAGGGAAATGTCGACCATCTGTAGCATATATTTGACACGAATTTATTTTTTGGCAACAAAACTTTTATGTGTCTGCGCATAATTACGGTTCTAGGATAGCTTATGGCACTTGGCAATGGGAAATTGCAACTACTCTCTCCGTTTCAAAATATAACATGTTTTAGCTTTGTGAAGTAAATATATCTAAACTTCTTTTAGTATATAGATTCACTCGAGCCGAGTGAATCTATATACTAAAAGAAGTTTAGATATATTTACTTCACAAAGCTAAAACATGTTATATTTTGAAATGGAGGGAGCAGGTATTAGTGATGCTTTGCAATTACACAACATCACATTGTTTTATGGGGCACTTAAATGGGGCTGTCACGAGTGATAGGCAGTTGTCATTTGAGTCCAAGATACTTGAGTCATTTGAATGTCTTTCATTTCCATGCACGGTCGTTACCATGTTCTCCACACGGTTTCTTCGACGAGATAGGGCTCACACGTAGGTTGCCCCAGATAATCAAGCATCCATTCCGGTGATCTACATAGACAAGCACCTATGACAACATTGCGTCATTCAATGTTCTTCCACATGCACGCCCTAGGATGGCCAAGTGTAGCACTATCAGAGCAAGTACAATAAGGTGACATCAGCTGGCTATAAGACATTAAATAGTATATTTGTGCTGAGTTAAAAGAGAGATAAGAGGAGAGAGAAGGAGAGTGTGCTCTCATGCGAGAGTCGGCTCTAGCACGTGCTCCTAGACACTTTGTGGGAGTGAATGATGGGCCTATAATTTTATTAATAAAATAGTATATTTTTATAGTTTGTTATTGTACATATTAGCTATTTCGCTGACTATAGATGACATGGCACTACCTTTATAGTTAGCAGCTGGCTATACTATTGTTCTTGCTCTTACTAGACGTCTCCACCAACCGCAAGTGTTGGCATAACTAAAGAGGACACTTCTACACGACAGGTCAACCACTTGGTGGCCCTACGACGACATATATAGCGCCTCCCGGTCCAAATTTCATTTTAGGGCAATAAAAACTTCTCCGCGGTTCCACATAATACTGGATCTAAGATCCCTTACTGTCGTGGTATTTTCCCGTTAGTAAATTTGACTTTGACGGACATGCGTTTGGTAGGCTCGGGTGGTAGCACAAAAAGACAAAGTTATACAGGTTTAGGCCCCGAGAAACACCTCCGATAACAACCCCACTCTTATTGGTGGTGGACTCTACTATATTGGTGTGCTTGGTACTAACTCTAGGAGGTCTAAAGCCAGTTTATGATGGTGGATGAATGACATGTGAAACAAGCTATCGACTTGTCCCTCAGCGGGCTCCTCGGCCCCCTTATAAGTGGGTGTAGGGTTACATGCGCCGAGTCAACCTATTGATGAGCGAAAACTTTAACAAGATAACATAGATTTAATACGAGTCGTTAACAAAGCATACCCTGCAAAATCCTCGCGGAGTTCTTGGTGTGGCATGTACTCTAAGATCATATGTCGCGGGCCCTAGGCGAGTGCCCCGGTCATTGAGTCGAGGCTCTAGCCGAGTGGTCTGCCTTTATGTTTGGTGGGCCTACCTAAGGATCATGACCTAGTCACATGTGACACTTGCCCATTGATATTGTAGGCTAGGTAACTTTACAACTCCCCATCTTTTACGAGGCACATAAACGGCGAGCGGTGACATGTCAAGTGTTTGTCACTTGCGGGCAAAGATGTCGGTATCCTACTTGACAATGTGGCAAACATGCTTTCTTGTACAAATATAGCTTGTGACGACAACACATACTTCACTCTAGTTCTACTCAACTGAGACTCTCGCCATGAAGTCAAACCGAAAAGGGAGGCAAATACGCAACACGCCAACAACAACACATGTCGAAAGTCGAACCGGGATTACATTTTTTGGGTAAGGTAACAGAAGCGTCTTCTATGTTTGTGTGTAACGATGAATCTGAGATAGCTTACCTTGCTTGTCAATGGAGAACTGCACACATTGGATTAGTAATGTTTGGCCTTTCAATCAATGCCTTCCATTTTCACGCACTGTCACGACCCTGGTGAGAACATCGTGTGTAAATACTCACGGTAGTATGGAGGGAGGGAGTACAGCTCACGGTAAGCTGCTGGATATAGTTGTACGACCCCCCGCTTAGGCAAGCACTTGTTATGACGGCGCCACCGTATCCTTCCCTGGATTTCCTTTTTCTGCCCAGCTGCCGAAATCAAACCTTGCCATTTCGTGATAGTATCAATCTGCAAAAATACGCCGCCGCTAAGGCGCCGACCCCACATAGTGTAGTAGTACATGGCTTTCTATTTCCGGGCAACAGAAACTTCTCTGCGTTTCCACGTCGGCTACGGAACAGGATCGGGAGAGGCGGTTCATCACATCACCAGATCGCGCGGATATGCACCCCGTTCGCAAGAAACCTCTCGGGGGTCCCGCTTGTCATCGTCCCGGTTCCAGTAACGGTTCGGAGGGAGGTACGTGGAGCGTTTATCACGGCTGGGCAAATATAGAGGGAATCCCAACGCACGCAGCCTCTCTCGTCTCTCTCTCCACCTCCCCC
Organism: Avena sativa; assembly: GCA_916181665.1. NCBI lineage: Eukaryota > Viridiplantae > Streptophyta > Magnoliopsida > Poales > Poaceae > Avena > Avena sativa. The sequence goes on from OV702299.1 coordinate 46,186,644, forward strand.
TGCTCCCTCCCTCCCTCCCTTTCGTTTTATTTTCCTCCTCCTCCAGAAAATCTCCCCGTCTTTTGATTCATTGATTCAAAACACGCCGAGCGAGCAATCTCTCTCTCTGTCTGTCCCTCTCTCTCTCTCTCGCGCATAAACAACGCCAACGAGCCGTCCCCGCTTGTCCCCTCGATAAACCCCCGCTCCGTCGGTCCACCCCACCCCATGGCGTCGGCGGCCGGCGCCGGGGGCGGGGGCGGCGGGAAGCCGCCGGGCGAGAGGGGTAACAGCAGGGACATAAGGCTGACGGTGCAGGAGGCGGCCAAGAAGCTGTCCCTCTGGCACACGCCCACCTTCCGCCCCATAATGACCCACGACGACCTCGACCCCATCCTCGCCGACGCCGGCTTCGTCGCGCTGCCCCTCCCACCGGAACCCGCGCCTCCTCCTCCTCCTCCTCCTCCACAGGATCAGAACCAACAGCAGCAGCAGGCGCAGGCGCAGGTGCGGTGGAGGGAGTACGCCTTCCTGGGCTGCGGCGCCGCCGGTGCCGCCGGCGGAGGGCGTAATGCGGTGGTGGGGTGGACGGGCCCGCGCCCGAGGCTGCCCTACCCGCGCGTCGACGCGCTTCACATCCGAACGTACCAGGCCTTCCTCGGAGCGGTCGAGGTCTACCTCGGCGCCGCCCGTGTGCCCGACCTCTTCCACGTCAGGTTCGGCCCCTTTTCTCTCTCTCTCTCTCTCTCTCTCTCTCTCTCTCTCTCTCTCTCTCTCTCTCTCTCTCTCTCTCTCTCTCTCTCTTTTTTCTCTTGTAATATTTTTTATTTAGCACTACAATAGGAAAACAAAACAGAACAGAACAGACAAGGTATAGTTATTGTACGGGTATGTGAGGCGATGGAATTTAATTTCGAATGCCGTCCATGTAAGCGGCACACCTCAGCCAGAAACAAGTTCAGTTGCTCTGCTCTGCTCCTACAGCGGCCCAACTGGTGGGTGTGTTGCGCAGCAGCTCAACATCACGAGGCTTAATACTGTTGAGTTGAGTACAGCTTTTTATTTGTGCTATCGGCCACTTGTACCACGGTACGAAGCCATTTTGATTCCAAGATCCAGCACATGAACTGATCAATGGTTCGTACCCGCAACGTGGATACAAGTACTCCCTCCGTTTTCATATCAGTTGTTAGTCGCTGATTTACTAGTACAACTTTGTGTTAAATCAGCGACAATCAAGATGGAACTGAGCGGTAAGTTGATTGTATTTTAGGAAAACACGGCTCCAAAATGAGTCTTATGTACGCTTTGTAGGATTTACCGCTCAAGTTTATTTTGTATGCCGAGGCTGCACTTTAATTCCTTCGGCGGCGGTAAAACACCATTTGTATGCGTCAGGATCAGCTGTTTGTGCCTTGATCTGGAGGTAGAAAATCATTTGCCGCACGGTCTTATGGCGCAAATCACTAATCCATCCTTGTCAATGACATTTCCCATTGATTTCTTTCCTTTTTCTGCTTTGTTTATTTGTAGTCCTGATGAAAAGGGGTCTTAGCAATCCCCCGAATTGTTTGACACCATTAAGGCCACCTTTTCCCGTGGCTTAAAACATTTTGCCCAACTCGTCCATTAGTGATGTATATGCGTGACATTCCAAAACCGTACACCAAATTATTTTGTCGATCCCCGTCAACCCGACACACAACTCTTACAGAGTCCATCTATGGGGGGTAGGCGAAGAAGGATGTTGTGATGTGTCAAGATCGTTAAACCATATAGTTATTTTTTGGGCCACTCTATGCTATTTATGATGATGTAGACATGCCACTTTAGATTGCATTCTCAATCTCTTTCCGAATTTGGCTGCACTTGCCCCAAACCTATATCCCACTAGAGGATCAAACAAGTAAGTGGGTAGACCTGCCTTGGTATCTCAACAGTATCCAATAGTCAAAATAGTGTGAAAAGAAAAGAATTGTGTTAAAACCTAGTTGTTGACTGTCCAATATCAAATTTCATGATTTCAAGTAGTATTGTAAAATAATGATTGTTTTCAAATGTCACGTGAAGTACCAAATTTAACACAATAATTCCAAATTCACTAACACTGATCAGTTTTGTATACAAACCATCAAATTGTTACATGCTTGCCCTGTTAGAGCGGATATTTTTTGCGGATCCTTTGTGTATGCAAACCCTTAGATTCAACTCAGATCTAACTCAATCAATCAGTTTTATACAAACCATCAGTTCCAACTCAGTCTATAATATTTTGTGGATCTTTGATGTATGCAAAACTCTCAAACAAAAACCAAACTATTTAAGTATTTTCAGACGTTATACAAATGTTTGTGGGTTATATTGTTTTGCACAATATAAGAGTCAACTAAATAATTCTCTATGGTTTTATTTCCTTCAATTTTTTTGATTTTACTCTTTCTATGTTGGTTTTTTAGCTCGTATTTGATTGTTCCATGTTATAGATTTATTGTCGACCCACATTTGTGGATCTCGCGGTGCAAATTAAAAGTGTTTAAACATAATGAAATTCAACATACTATTTACACCTGTATCCCCAAAATGGTTAGATATTGCAAAAGGAATTATTTAATACCAAAATGGTTAGAACTTGAAAGCATACAATATTCGGATTCTGACACTAAGATATACTATTGAAATAGAAGTGTACTCCTTTTTTTGGCGGGGAAAGTGTACTCCTTTAGGAAGTTTGTTTTCTAATTTTAAAATGGCTCAAATATTCAAAAACTTACGTGTTGCTAAATGTACTTGTAAATTGGATGAAAAAAAATTGCAAGTGCACTTAGTATTCCCACATGTACGTCCTTATATTTTGAGATTTTTTTTTACTAGAGTTTTATTTGGAAGCGGAAACAGGTTTGCTTGGGTGGAACTTACAGTTGCTGCTACTACGTACCACCACCTTCTAGGTTGACTATATAAATATCTCTCTTTTTCTAGATCAACGTCACTTCTAAATTAGCACGACACACACGTCCTGTTATTTTCCTTTCAAGAAAAATCTGGACAAGTTAAGATCATTGTAGAAGTTCGCACTATAATACTTCAACACTTGGAAGTTAGTTAAAGGCTGAATTAAATAAGAGTGATATGTTGTCTGCAAAATTGCAACTGATACCTAGTTGGTCCAGAACTACCCCATGGACCCATTGATTATATGATGAGAATGCAGAAAATTTGCAGGAATTTCACATGAATGAGTTCATTTCCAACTATAAAGTATGAAGTCTTGTTCCAAACAATACCTGGTTTATTTTCTTCTATGTCATCAACCTCCATTCAACATAGGCACAAACATTTGGATATATATGATGAAACTTCTGTGATGATCCATGGTTGATCACTGTTCTTTTTCAAAAATTGGCTGATCACTGTTTTATTTTCCTCTCGTGTTCCTCTCATTTAAACTAACCTGAATAAAAGAACGATTTCTGATTCTTGCATTTTTTTTGTGTGCTCATCAGGTGCATGCCAGTGACAACGAAACAGGACAGGGTGTTTGACAAGGTCTTCAGGGCTATGCGGAATGACCAGGACGGCATCATCGTCTACCGGGATGGCACCTTGGACGATGCCACCTTCGCCGCCATCTGCAGCGAGCACACTCCCATCGAGGATGTTGGATACCACGTTATCCCAGGCAACGCCTGCAGCGAGCTTCGCTACCTCCGGCATGGCAAGCTCCATGGTGGCAACTGCAACGAGGAGACCTGCAACGGCTACCCTGGCTACATTGATGTTGTCCGGCTGAAGGATGTCATCCCCAGGCCGTGCAGAAATATGTGGTTCTAGGGCACGAATCAATCTTGAGGAATTTCCGTTATTTTTAACGGAAAATAGGGAAACTCTGGTTTGGAAAATTAGATGAGGCGAGGTAGCCAGCTAGTGGCTTGTTAGCGAGGCTTGAGGTCGGATGATATCGTGGTAGCTGTTTTTTTTTGTTTTATTGATTTGTTCTTCTCCAAGTTTTGTGTAAATCTGCTGTCTGTATGTCTGCATCATGAGGCAGTAAGTTTTGTCAGCATAATAAGGTTTGGGGAAACGTCTGTAGCTGGATTTGCGATCAATAATGTCAAAAGAAAAGAAGATAGGTCATTATTTACAGTAATGCTATTCTTCTGTGTTTATGTCTGATCATTTTGGTGGACAGTACATAACTGAGCACCAGTTCAGCAGCTCTGTAATTACTCTTCTGAGAGGGCAGCTAGCTTTTGGTTAGACTGCATCATTAGCCTTTGCTCTGAAGTAGCTTTGCATAATTGCGTCGTTGTTAGATTGGAATCAACTGAAAGCAAAATGTCGAATTGTCTTCACAGAAAGAAAGGGAAAGCAAATAATTGACTCTGCTAATAATTTAACATGTAGTAGGAGTAGAATAAAATGCAGATGCCGTGAGGAGGATTCAGAGCCACATTTGCTGTCGAAGCCAAGGCAAGGCAAGAGAAAAATACCAAACTTGCACCATGGTCCATTTGCTGTCGATCTCACACGGCTCTCTTTTGCTCCCCTTCTTCTCATGGCTTCTTTTACCTTTCGCGCTTTTGCTCTTTTTGTAACCATTCGGTCCTGCAGATCTCCAGACATTCCAAACTGTACTGCAGGTCCAGCTAGTCATCCACCTCAAAAGCAAGCTTGGCTTGGACTCGTCAATGGCGTTCGTACGCCCATCCATCACCAGGCCATGATCCCTAGCTACGACCAATGGCTCTTTCTTGAACCATATCGTGATCTGCGTCTTGTAACTGTAGCAGGCACATGGTGACATGAAGCACTGAAAGAGACGACAGGAACATGTAGTAGTATAGTCTTGCATCTGCAGCTGTAGCTGAAATCAACATTGAGAGTTGAGCTGAGGGATAACTAAATTACTGGGAGTAGCAGGTAGTAGCAGCAAGAGACCTACTAGCAGCTAGGCATCGGTCGGTACGACCACCACCACCGGTGGTCGCGCTCTTCTCCATGTAGACCTAATCTCCCTTTAGGAAAGGGAAAGCGGCTTAGCTAGGTCTTGTAGCTAATAGCTTCAAAACACCAGGGGAATCTCTTGGGACACCGTCTTTAACCTTTTCCCTTCATCACATCCTGCCGGTGGCTCTTTTTGCTTTTCTCCCAAACTTCTTGTTCGGCTTCGGCTTCTGCTATAAGAGCCCCTGCTCCATCGACATCATCTTGTTCCCTTCTTCTTCCTCTTCTGCCGCGTCTCGAAGGCAAGATTGATCGCCGGTTCAATGATGGAGGTATGGGCTTGCTAACTAATCGCAATGTGTTCGTAATCTAAATTTGTTTTGTTTTCTTTTGGTTGTTGCTCGTGTAGAGATGTTAATTCTGGGAGGCTTGCAGTAGTGGTTTCTACTTTCTCTCTCATGTTTCCATGATGATGAACTTGCGTTTTTAGGATGAATGTGCCTCTTCATCACCTTTTCTAACATACATTTGACCATTTCTCAACAATTAATGTCGCTCTATCAGTATTGTATTTTTTTCAACCTGCCATGTCAGTTGAGAGGTTAACATGAGCCACATTTTATCCTCTATATAACCCTAGCTACACTGTCATGAAAGTGAAAAACATCGCCGATATAGTTGGGCAGATTGATACTTCTCTCTATTTTAGAAGCAAAACAGGGAAACGGCTCAGATGGAAAAAAAATAGAGAAAACATTGGCCACTACTATATATTGTTTTTCATGTGTACTTTTTCCTGATGATGATCAGTGCATGTGCATGCATGCGTAACCTGCGCTCATTCCCTGATTTCGCCCATGCACGCAGAGCACCGAGCTGAAAGTGGAGATGGTGGCGCTGCATGAGAAGAGGGTACGGAAATGCCTGTCCAAAGTGAAAGGTAAAAATCTAAAACTAAAGTCACTTCGTTTCACCCATGCATCCATCCATCCACGGAGATCTGAACAACCTGATGATGATCATTATATTTCCCCTTTTACCAAAGCTGGTCGTGGATGCCTCCTTTCTCACTGTAGCGATGTGGTAGATTGACTGGTTAATTGACGATTGGTGTTCGTGCAGGGGTGGAGAGAGTGGAGGTGGAGGGGAGTATCCAGAAGGTGGTGGTGACGGGGTACGCGAACCGGAACAAGATCCTCAAGGCGCTCAGGAGGGTCGGGCTCAGGGCCGAGCTCTGGTCGCCGCGGAACGAGCTGCTCAGCGCTTACGCCGCCGGGAGCTTCGCCTTCAGCAACTATGGCTTCTTCTGACATGACCTGATGGAGGAGAAGCTAGATACAAATTACTTACATGGTGATGGTAATAACGATGATGATGATGATATATATATACCCCGGATCTGGAGCTTGTTTCATGGGGCGTTGCATGTTTTTGCTTTGTTGCTTTATTTGTCTCGGATGGTTTCTTGTTCCTCACATGTGTATATATGCCACATTTCTTTTTCTACTTTGAGGGTGGTGATGTGTAGCATGATGTCCCTAAGGCATGGGATTAAACTGGTGTCAAATCGCATGAATGATCAAATATTCCTGATGTTGCTATGTGTACTACATTTACTAGCTAAGTACAAGTGTGTTGCTACACGACGACGAAAAGATAATTCGGTATAGGTAACATCTGGAATTAACTCGCGCGACTGCATGCAAATGATGTCACTCTAACGTTCATAGCGAGGCACTCGCAAAAATCGCATTTCTCTCTGTTGGTGTCTGCGTTGGAAAAAAATCCAACCAGAAGACCTCAAAGTACTACCGCTGCCATCTCTCAATATGGTGTACCAAAAATATTGCTTGTAGATCCTTGAGATTCGTTTTAAAAAGTTGAATTATGTGTTGGAGTATTTCTCTCATAATTTGATTGATGTTGAAGTTTATAAATAATTTTTCATAATTAGTTTTTTTGTAAATGTGAGGGAGTATGGAAGTAATGTGGTTTTAGGAGGGAGAAGATGTAATTACTCACTTTCCAACAAAATCTTGTATAATTACTCATTTTATCGCTCATGGTGTCCCATAATTAACTTTGTGGATCTAGTTGGAGAGGACGGCGTGATGTACCACCTCACAACTACCGCAAACTCCCATGTTATAGTAAGGACAAAATGACACTACAAGAATTCCGATGTATTGCAACAAAAAAGTTTGTCGCAATAAGTACCAGATTGTCGCAATAGATGCCTATTGCCACGATATGGCGTTGGTTGCCTGTCGTTGCAAGAGAGCTCATGGTAATAGGCTATCTTCACAAAAACCCAAGCATGGCAATAAAATATGCTATTGCAACAGGCATGTGTTGGGTTGCCATGTTTTCTCCCATTGCGTCATGCTCTTTGCTGCCACAATTCGGTTTGTGGCAATAACCTGCTGCAACAAATACCGAAACCGTGGTGCTTGCCCGTTCATTGAGATAGGCATTCGTGGCATTAACCTACCGCAACAACGCTTGTTTCATGGCATATACATTTCCATGACAATAGTCAATTATGGCGTTAGCTTATGGCGACAACTCTTGGTTTCGTGGCACCAACCTTTCGCCATTGACCACCATGCATGTGGCACTAGCTTATGGCAATAACTCTTGTTTTTGTGGCATTACCCTTTCGCCACGAACCACCATTATGGCATTAGCTTATGGCAACAATTCTTAATTTTGTGGCATCATCCTTTTGCCATGAACCAATGTGTTTGTGACATTAGTTTATGGCAATAACTCTTCCTTTTGTAGCACTAGCCTTTCGCCGCGAGCCTATCTATTTGTTGCATTAGGTTATAGCAACAACATTTCTAATCGTGGTAACAAAACATTGCAACATATTCGTTTTGGTGGAGACAAATGGTTATCATAATAGACAAGAGGTTTGTGGCAAGAAGCTCTTGCGACAATACAATTTTTGTGTGGCGACAGTCTATTTTAACAAACCTGAATTTGGTGGCAGCAAATAGCTATCTCGGCGTCTGAAACAAATGTAGGCATAGGTTTTCTGCCACACCGCAAATTTCTCTGTGGCAATAGTCTGATGCAACAAAACACCCACTGAGCAATAGTCTGATACTACCACTAAGCACCGGTGAAGCCTGCCAGCTGTAGCTATCGGTCGATCTATGAAACAAGTCAGTTGTACGTCTCACACCCATGATCGATATGAAGGGTTTCGCGGCATAGTAAATCAAAATTTTCTACGGATACGAACAGAGGGAAGCCAAGATCTAATCTAGGAGATGCAAACAACGAGAGAGATTGGATTAGATCTTCATACCCTTGAAGATTCGCATAGCGGAACGTTCGTCGGAACGTGGGTGATGTAGTCGTACTCGCTTCTCCTCCTCGCGATCCGATCCGATCTAGCACCACAAGTGGCGGTGCCTCCGTGAGATGCACACGTGCAGCACCTCGACGTCTCCTCCTTCCTTGGACCAGCAAGTATGGTGGAGAGACGGATTGGATCTACAACACGACGGCGTGGTGTATATGGTGGAGAATTTCTGCAGCAGGGCTTCGCCTACAAGCAGTCGGGAGGGAGAGAGGAGGGCAGCAGGGCGGCTAGGGTTGGAGGGGAAGGTGTGGGGGGTTGGTGCGCCCCCACCCCTCTTTATATAGAGGGGGGGTCGCAGCCCTAGCCCCTCCCCCAAGCCCAAAACCGGCGGCCCCAAAGGATAAGGAGTGGGGGGCAAGGACTCCTCCCCTTCTAGAAACTCTATCTCGAGTTTAAACCTCTCTAGGCCGGCTGGGCCCTATGGGGCCTTGTGCTCCTGGCCCAATGCGGCCAGGGCACTCCCTCATAGGCCCATGCCCCCTCCCGGAAGGTGGGGCCACGTTGGTCCCCTTCCGGAAGGTTCTAGAAGCTTCCGGTACAATACCGATTAACCTGGAACAATTCCGAACTCCAAAAACTGCACTGCCTTATATGAATCTTATTCTCCGGACCACTCCGGAACCTCTCGTGATGTCCCGGATCCCATCCGAGACTCCGAACAAAAACTCATAAACCAATTATCCAATCTATCCTAGCGTCGAGACACGTTAAGTGTGTGACCCTGCGGGTTCGAGAATATGCAGACATGATCTTCTATCAATAATCAACAGCGGGGTCTGGAAACCCATATTGACTCCCACACATTCATCGATAATCATATCGGATGAACCACGATGCCAGGATTCAATCAATCCCATATATATATTCCCTTCGTCTCGCGATATTTTACTTGCCCGAGATTCGATCGTCGGTACCGTCATACCTAGTTCAATCTCGTTCTCAGCAAGTACTTTACTCGTTCCGTAATCCGATATCACTTTGTGATTAACTCCTTAACCACATGCTTGCAAGCGGTGTTGATATCGATTACCGAGTGGGCCCGAAGTATATCTCTCCGACTTGGGAGGGATAAATCCCATCTCGATACATACAACCCAACACGTACTTTCCGATCACCTGAGAGACACCTTTATGATCACCCTCTCATAGGATGACGTTTGATGACCTCAAAGCTTTCTTCCGATACCAGGGAGTTGTATTATCTCATGGTCTAAGGAATACAATATTTGACATAAGAAAAGCTTCGCAAAGACGAACACGATGACACGATCTAATTGCTTCGCTTAGTTTGGGTCTGTCCACCATATCATTCTCCCAATGATATGATCTCATTATCAATTGACAACTCATGTCTATGGTCAGGAAACCTTAACCATCATTGATCAATGAGCTAGTCCATAGAGGCGTACTAGGGACACGGTGTTGTTCACAAACCACACAAGTATTAAAGTTTCCGCTTAATACAATTCTAGCATGGAATATAAACATTATCATGAACAAGAATTATAATAATAACATCTTTATTATTGCCTCTAGGGCATAATTCCAACACGATATGTAACTATAGATGATCAAATTCGCCAAGACACAGGAGCTCCCAACAGGTGAGTGACCAGAAACTCGCATGAAGTAAGCAAATGACAGCGACCCAGCTAGGCGCTCGCATCATCCCTTTGCAACTCTTTTCTTGAAAAATTATCCTATGGCATCAGGGTTGGGATGATGATGTGAATGGCCTACCTAAACGAATTGATCGAATCTCCCACACCACCGCGACATTCGTTCACTTAGTATACTTTTGTCCTAGTGAGGGTATTTTCAAATGAACTCTCCTATAAAATTTGCAACTCTAAAATATAAATCGTAAATCATATGATACTAGTACTATAAGATTTCAACTGTTTGCCCTCAACCTATTGGCTCGCTACCACCAAATATACACACGATTATTGTGTATATGAATGATGTTGTCTACAAGCAATTAGCTATTCTCTCGTACATATTTAGCAAGCAAGCAAAGCAAGATCCCTCGTACATATTCAGCAAGCAAAGCACTAGATACTTTCTGACTTTAAGTATTGTGTCTATTGTTAGTTGCAAGTAAACCTGGCAATGGTCCTACAACTAAACCAAACTCAGACCATATCCAATCAAAGAGTAGTTGAGAACCAGAACTAAACCACACTACAAATTCTCCCGCAAAACCAAAACTAAACCAAAATGTAGGTTGTGTCAACCAAAACTAAAACCAAACCACCACTCGATCTATAGTTTCAACCCGGTTCTTAGTTTTGGGTTGGAACAAATCAAACTGCTATGCCTAGGCAAACTCAAGCTTATGTACAAGTACAACTGCAACATTTCAAACAAAGTCAACATGAAGATAGAGCAAGGCTATGATTTGCCAGTGCTCGAAAAATTCAAGAATTCTTTGTTGAAGCTTGTATGAGCGTATTTGGAGCAATTAAACTTTGCCTTGTACCTACAGTCCTAGATTTACTAGGGGTTCGTGAAGGAGTACTTTGCAAGTTCGGGTTACTACTTTCTTTGGCATTCCTTTTCTTAGTTATCTGCAAAATAGGAGTGCACTTTTAGCTATGCAAGTAAGCAAAATAAATCTTACAAGTTTGCAAGCATATGACTATAATCACATGTTGGGTTTTAAACATTTGGCTCATTTTTGCAGACTTTTCCATCATGTGTTTTCGACCTCCTTTCTTGATCTTCGCTCCTCTTCCAACAATATTTCTCTATCAGCACGCTCTTGTTCTAACCTCTTGATACGTCAGAAATGTATCTATAATTTTTTATGTTCCATGCTTGTTAGTATCTACTTTGCTTTGATTTGTCTACACTTTGAGGTGCTTTTTACATGTTTTCTGGTACTAACCTATTAACAAGTTGCCACAATGTCAGTTGTCTGTTTTTTGCTATTTTTGGTTCCAGAAAAGCTAGTAAGGAAATATTCTTGGAATTGGACGGGACAAACATCAAAGTCAATAAATTTCCGTGGGAACAAGAAGTCCGGAGGGGAGACGGAGAGGCGTGCCAGGGCATCCAGACCCCCCTAGGCGCGGCCAGGGGTTGGCCCATGCCTGGGAGGGGTGTGTCCCCTCTGGCCGCCTCCTCGACCTCCCCCTTCGCCTATAAGAAGCCTCTGATGCAGAAACCCTTAGCACCCGATCAAATCTCTACGAAACCGTCTATAGCCGCCGCCACCATCGTCCCTAGATCGGGGGGATCTGAAGTTCTTCCCGGCATCCCGGAGGCCTTCTCTCCGGTATGATGCGTGAGTAGTTCCACATTGGACTATGGGTCCATGTAGTAGCTATATGGTTGTATCTCCTCCTTTGTGCTTTCATGTATAGATCTTGTGAGCTCCATTCATGATCAAGATCTAATCTATTTGTAATCATGCATGTTGTGTTTGCGGGGATCCGATGGATATTGAGATTATTATGTTGGTTTGATTAATGGTTTTGTCTTTATGATTCTATCATGTCTGTGTTGTTTGTGATCGTGCATGCTCTCCGTTGTTAGTAGCTATCTTGGCCAAGTAGTTGCTAGTGACTCTAAGAGGGGTATTTATGCTCGATGGTGGGTTCATGCCTCTAGTTTCCAAGGAAAGTGACATAAATCTCTTCGGTTGTAGATGTGTTGTTGCTAGGGGTGGACTTGAAGCTCGAAGCTCGAGGCTCGGCTCGGGCTTGACAGGGCTTGGCTCGGGCTCGACTTGGCTCAAATGTCGTACAAGCCAAGCCTAAACCTTCTGACCAAGGCTCGAGGCTCGACAAGCCCGCTCGACGAAGCTTGCAAGCCAGCTCGAAGGCTTGATGTAATTAAAAATTCGCCATGACCTTTGCTAAAAGTTGTAATATTTCACAATTATAAACAACAATTCAGCAAGAATACATTCAAACAAGTTTCACAAAGCATGAATAACGACAATAATAGCATGTATCACAAATTCACAAGTTCAACCACACAAATGCCTGCACTTAGTTCAATAGAGTTCCATACATCTCAAACACATGCACTTAGTCCGATAGAGTGCCATACATCTCAAGCACATGCACTTAGTTCAACATATTACATATACTAACAGGACAAGTAGAATAGGAGCTGTAGCTCAATCAAACAACAAGTCTTCACATGAACTTAAACCACAAAAGAACGACCACTCCATCATTTCATCTTCCTCGACCATCATTGCCCACTTGCCATTGCCTGTCACTTTGTAATTTGTAACCCACCATGTTGAATATTCACCACACAAACAAAAGAAAATTAGTTTTGCTTCAATTTTGATGTTGCAATAGAGATATTCTAGCAAGTAGAGAGATAAAAAATCACTAGCAACTCAGTTTTGCTTCAGTTTTGATGATGTACAAAATGTTTCAGCAATTAAATAGACCAAAAAATCACTATTAAGTCAGTTTTACTTAAGTTCTAATATTGTACAAAAGATTCCAGCAACTAAAGTGACCAAACAAACAATAAATACTCAAGTTTGCTTCAGTTTTGACGTTGTACAAAATGTTCCAGCAACTAAAGTGACCAAACGAACAATAAATACTCAGGTTTGCTTCAGTTTTGATGTTGTACAAAATGTTCCAGCAACTAATAGACTAAAAAGCACTACCAACTCAGTTTTCATGATGGTAATTGCACTTACTAGTTGCTCTCCACCACACTTTTTGGAAATGGAACAGTCTCAATATCATCATCATCTGCTGCCTAAGAGAGTAGAAAATATTTAGTTACATATGCATAAGAAATGCAGCGAAGAAACAAATCATAAATAGCAAGGCACATACCACATTCATAGAATTGTTGTTGTCATTGTGGGCACCTTTGATCCAGCTAGAAGCACAAACCAACGCCTCCACCATCGCCGGCTTTAGAGAACTCCTATAGTCATCTAGAACTCGACCCCCAGTGCTGAAAGTTGACTCCGAAGACACGGAAGTGGCTGGTATTGTCAAGAAACTCTTTGCCATCTTTGCAATGACGGGGTATCTATGTGCATTCAGCTTCCACCACAATAGCACATCAAAAAATTTATTTAGCAAGCTCTCATTCTCCTCACCAAGATACTTGTCAAGCTCATTCTTTGTTGTCTCCAAAGAAGTTTCACTTAAGTACGAGGTAAACTCGCTAGCACTTGAGGGTAGAGAGGTACTTGTATCCATGGTTGTAGATGACGATGCACCCGCTCTATAAGAATCAGCTTTCTCATGTCGGTGATGCATGTCATATGTCTCATACAGCCTTTTCACCTCAATCTCGATCAAATTATATTCAGAAGCAGCCTTTTCACGATCATAGATCTTATAGAAACCCTAGTTGATGTATTTCAGCTTGTACCTTGGGTCAAGAATAGTAGCAATCACCATGACATTATTGGGTTCTTCCCAATACTTGTTGAATTTGTCCATCATTGCAACCCCCATAGCTTTCAAATCTGGTTTCTTGGACTCACATGCCTCTCTAACTGCAATCTTTACATTGACAATGTGAGGATAAAATATATTGGATGTAGGGTGTGTAGAGCCAGAGAATGCAGTAGAAACCTCAGCCAAATGAGCAAGTATTGGTGTAACGGTATCAAACAATGCCCATTCATCATTTGTGGTCTTCCATTTATAGTTTGCATCGGTGTCCGAATAAGAATCCAATGCATCCCTATATGTAATTGATGTTTTTAACATGTTGAATGTTGAATTCCATCTCGTGGTCACATCAAGTTTCAGCCCCCACCAAGTGTCATTGCAAGATTACGACAAATTTCAACAAACTACGGAACCCTAAGCCTCGGGGAGCGACCACAGATAGATTTTTGCCGCCTCTGGGGGGCGGAAAACACCGAGAGAGAAATATCTCTCCGGCAGACAGATTTCTGCCGGGGGAATTTCTTCCTGGAGAGGGGAGACCGTCGTTATCAGCACCATCATCAAGCTAGGCTTCATCGAGATCATCATCATCCACACCATCATCTCCACCAGCACCATCATCACTACTCCATCCCGCTGTAACAATTGTGTTGGATATTGCTTTAGTTCTTGGGGGAAACTTTCCCGATATTAATTACTATTGTAGTTGATGCTTGTAACCATTGGATTATTGTTTATGTTCAGATTGTTATCCATTACCATATCATCTTTGATGTTGATCCATATGATGTCTTGTGAGTAGTTCGTTGTGTTCTTGAGGACATGGGAGAAGTCATGATGTTAGTAGTGAATCTATGTTGAGTTATTATTCAATGGTTTAGTATTAAGTTGTGGTGCTATTCTTCTAGTGGTGTCATGTGACCGTTGACTACATGACACTTCAACATTTATGGGCCTAGGAGATGCATTGTGTATTTGGCTACTGATTCTGGGGTTGTCGGAGTGGCAGAAACCTGAACCCCCGTTAAGACACCTTTGCACAAGGGAGCGTAGGATCTTAGAGTTTAAGTCCATAGTTAGTTTTATATCTTAATTACTTTCCTATAGTTACGGATGTTTGTAGTGGGTTTAATCACAAGTATGTATTAGTCCAAGTAAGGTCTGTACATTAGCACAGGTTCACCCACACAACACTTACAAACACCAAAGAAGAGTACTCAGCAATTTGAAGCGAAAGCACTTGACAGAATTCCCATGTGTCCTCGAGAACATTTGTTCCTTATAAGTATTTTCACCGGCTTGTCCTTTGCTAAGAAAGGATTAGGCCACTTTCTCCGTTTGTTCGTTACTTTTGTTACTTGCTCTTTGTTTTGTTGTCTTGTCAGAAAACCACTAAAAATCCGTTTGATGAGTATTCACAGGGATTTCCTGCTCCATACCACTGTTTAGCACCTTCTGCTCCTCGTTGGGATCGACACTCCTATTTATCGAAAGTACTATGATACGTCCCCTATACTTGTGGGTCATCACTGCAAACCATTACCTTCCACACCATACGTTTAATCCTTTGTTACTGCAAACCGGTGAGCTTGACAACCTCACTGATTCGTTGGGTCAAAGTCTTGAGTTTGTGTTGTGCAGGTCTCCGCATTGCTAGCAACACCTGTGTGACGTTTTTTTCCTCCTTCTGGTTCGATAGCCTCGGTCTCTACTGAGGGAAGACTTGCTGCTGTGCTCATCACACCTTGCTCTTGGGGTTTCCAACGAAGTCCTCTCTGTCAGGCAACACCTCTCCTTAAGGCTTTCTCTCTCAGCACGCTCCAAGTAAAACATCTCTTGTGTGCTTTCACGTTCAACTTGTAATTGATCTTGTAATTCAGTGACATGCTGGCAGAGCTCAACGTTTTTATTTTGGAATTCACGAGCTTGCTCTTCAAATAGGGACCGGAACCCTTCAGAACCACTTGATGGTTTGGCCATGTATCCATACCCACGAGGCTGCGATGACTTGCATTTCAGAGTTTCTTTGTATGCAGTCTAGAATATGTGGCTTCTCTGTTCACTTGAAACTAGACCTTGAGTTTCCTTTTCTTTGTTTTGAACCTCTTGACATGCTTCTTCCTACATACAAAAAGTACAATCCACTGCATGAATCCCAGCTGATGAAGAAGTGTGCAGAATGCACAACACTATTATGTAGTGAATGGAGCATTGAACATACACTTGAAGTTTGCATTACTAACAACTGCTTTACTCATAATCATAGATGAACACTAGAAGTGATGGTAATAGACACGGTCAATGCATTCTGGAGAGTTCAGGGATATTATTCATGATGATATGTCCACTTTATCATGTCACACTTTGAACATACTAAAACGGCGCATAAGAAATAATTTTTATGTGATCAGACTCTACTCCAGAAACATGGAGCAGAACTGCTTGGTCTCAGTGGACAACTGTGTTGGAAAAAACAAAGACTAATATGTCAGGCATCCAAACATTAGATCTAGACTCTAGAGTTGTACTACTTGAAGTTTCCTCTGCAATAACCGAATCATCATGTATCGGGTATTACGAAAATAACATGGAAATGAGATAACATCATGGACTATTTGGTAGAAGACATCTAGTGATACTCACATAAACATCGTGGGAATCTTTGTTAGACCATGATCCATTCTTCGTGTGGGTCAGTTCCCAAAGAGCAACACAATCTGGCTCTTCTCTAGTTTCCAAGTCTCTCGACAAGTAGTATAACAATAAGATGCTTGAAACATGCAAGCATAACTAGCAGTGAAACATAGAAATTAGTTAGACTCGTACCTTCTCAAAACTTATTTGTGAGTATGACTTTGATCCAATTCTATGTTTTGTCTTCTATTTCTTACGGTTATCAGAGTTCTTTTTGGCTTATTTGCTATCCATTCATTGAAACAAAATATAACCAGTCAGACAAGCCATTTCATATTAGGACATAGTAGACAAAACAGTGAGCATAGAGATAACCTAGAATTTTGAATCAGTGGCATACTCCATAAACCATTCCCACTCTTTTGGTTGTAAATCTTCTAGCACTATTATTCATCAATGTCCACTCTTTATACTGAAACAGCTAGTTGTATATTTAGTATAAATATAAACCGAGGTTCTAAGATTAATAATCCTTGGACCCTATAGTTGCTAGTGTGTGCCATGTTCTGTTTAGACAAGTGCATATTTAGTTTGACACTCACGTTCACCCAGAAGAGATGATAAATGATAAAAACAACTTACAAAAGTAGGCGTATAAATCAAGTCAAAACAATCAACAAAGGGCACCGCCACTTATGAGAGCAATTTGTATGTTCCGGATACGTCACCTACTATTCTTTTTAGTTCGAATTTTGGCTGCACCTGGTTCAACCAGTGGATCTTAATTTTTGTTCTTGCTGTCTACCGAGTTCACATAATTTTCATGAATAAAATTCATGTTGGTACTTGGTATACACAACTTTTGGTTCATTAACAAGGTATAAACATACCAGATTGTATATTGGTGTGAAGGACTGGAGGTATAACCCGTTTTGATCTTCAGTTGATGAAGGCATGTTAGTTTTAGATAGTGCTTAACTGCATACTATGGCAATTTACTATAATTGCATTGTGTCCATTCTGTCAGTGGAGATTGGTCACTAGGTATTACACCTCGGTCATTTAAGTGCGAAAATATAGTAATTGTTCTGTTTCATCAAGTTGACCACCACGATTGTTAGGTCTTCACCCAAAATAGCTACTTTCGCTAAATTCAGCCGGTAGCAAGGCACGGGCATTTATGCAAGTTTCATATAATATTTAGATTATTACTCGGTCATCTGCTCCATTGTATACTGACACACAAAGGTTGTCCTGCCATTGGTTTGGAAGACTATGAAATTAACTTGTTCTTATTTGGTTTTGCCATTGGTTTGGATGACTAGAAAATTAACTTGTTCTTATTTGTTTTTTCAGGTATTCAGCATAGTGATATGCATGTGAAGGAGTAGTACACCACCACTTTGGCGCACAATTCTACACTATACATCACAGATGTTTACTCACATAATTCTTAGTTTATACTTAGTACTTCACCGCGATTCGTGGAGTTCTTTGCATGTTTTCTGTGAGCCTTTAGTCACTCTAGTTTTATTACCCATGTCGTGGTTGGTTATGTAATATATGAATTGTATGGGTTTTTTATGTTATCTATATTGGATATATACATTACACTATTGTGTGCCTATCATGGATGTCCTTTGAAACAAAGGAGGTGCTGCCAAAATTTTAAATTGTTGTTAGTTTTGATTGTAATTTGACAAGTGCAGTAACACTGACAGGTAGATAGAAACTAGGGTGATATTTTTCTAGAGTAGTAAAGAATATTTAGTATATTATACCCCTTCCATTCCATAATATAAGATGTTTTAGTTTTTGCGAAATGAATATATGTAGATGACTTTTAGTGTGTGGTTTACTCCAAACCTACACACTAAAAGATACCTAGATACATTTGTTTCACAAAACCTAAAATGTCTTATATTTTAAAACGGAGGGAGTATATATCAATACATGTAGGGAGAGAGACTATAGCAAAAGTAGTCTAGAGTAGTTCTAGATATCAATCTGAGTAGGGATATCCTCTACTAAAGCTAAATGCGTGCATGAGTAGAGTACTGTTCGAAGCTCCATGAGGTCTGAATTCGATTCACACGCACTGATTTATGGGCCGATGGCTACAAAATTGTATTAGGGTTACCTACTAAAAAAATTACAATTTTACGTGGTGGGCACGGCCCAGGTGAGCCCGTGAAGGTTCACCGTTGACTATAGAGAACATTGTTGCAATATCATGTTCTTTTTCACGACAATAGGGAATTGTTGCAATATCATGTTCCCTTTTGCAACAATGGGGAATTGTTGCAATATGTTCTACATATTACCATGGATACACAACTTGTCGCAATATATAATATTTATTGCAACAAAACGACATTGAGGCAAAAAGTGTGTGCAATTGCGACCAATTTGTTTTTTGTTGTAGTAAGAAGCCATGTTTTGCAACAATATGTGCGCCTAACGTGGCATGACAGAATTTTTCCAACATCTTGCTGAATATTACCATGAAAGTTTGTTTTGTTGCAATACTTATTATCTATTGCAACAAAGTAACTAATTTGTGTAACAAACTATGGTTGTCGCAATATCTAGCCTTTATTACAACAGCGATGGAGTTTGTTGCGATACCTAGACTTTATTGCAACAAAAAGGGAATATAGTGAGACAAAACTAAATTGTAGCATCAAGTAGGACCTATTCTAACGAACGACACTTTTGTGGTAATATTGTGCTTTATTGCAACAAAAGTCAGCTATAGCAATAAATTTTGTTGCAATAGACCGGATTTCCTGTAGTGTGATTTTTTCTGAGAAACCGTCATGATGGCTTTGAGATATGAATAACCAATCACAGGAGAGACATGTTAAGAGGCCTTAAGAGATTGTCACATCCTTCACTTTCTATTCTTATGGTTAAGTAAAATTAAATTTTGAGCAACTGCATCTCTATCATGACTCAAAACAAATTGTAAACTATAAACTTCACAATGGCCATCCTTTTCTCATTTTAGGTGTAATCAATGACTTTAATCTAACTAGCATAACAACTAAAACCTACAAAACATAGTAACATGATTGTTTCTCTATTTGTCTTGTTATTAATCAAATTAAACCCATTAGGGGTCCTAGATGCACTTTAGTAACCAATTTCAAGAGAAAAATGGTTGAGTGATTGTGTATTTGTCACTCTATTATTCCTGGTTAAGTTACTTAATCGATTAAACAATTACATCTAGATCATGATTTTTTTATCCCTTCGATAATCATCATGTCATATATCTCCCCATCAATGGCTAAAACCCAAGCATCGCTATTGTTTGTCTGCCTGCCTTCACTTTTACCATGGTTTATGGGTAATGCAGGATATGCCACCTTCACACCACCCAACTAACCCCCATGGTTGAATGTCGCGTGTGAATAGATGTGCCTCCTCGGTTCCTTGGCCCATACAATCAGTAGAGTCCTTCATCTATAACTATCTTGGATGAGATAAAAGAAATAGACAACTATCTTGGATGATATAAAAGCAATAGACAGTTGCTCCTTCCACGGCCGAAACGGAGTACCGTGCCATGGCACACTACTAGATAGATTGTATGGCTCCATTGGTGACTTTCTGATCGCGGGTTTCATTTGAAAAACCCCAACGCCATTCATCTTGCGTCAAATCTGGTCTTTCATGCAAGAGTTTCATTGTTCGTTCGTCAAAAACTTCTTGATGAGAGAGACATTCTATTGATTCATGAAATGGCTCATCGATCCAAATGAATCATTCTTCCAGTCTCTCTCTGCCCCCGCCCCAAAACTGACCCACGACACAACGCCCATTCATTTCCCGCGCGGGAAGGCAACGAATTTTAGTTCAAAAGACCGCAGCGGAGTGGAGCAGTCGCGACACGAAGTTCCTTACCTTAGCTGGATCTCGCTGGTGCCACCTAAACGGTCGCATCTAACAATATAGTTTTCTGTTCCATTCTGATACGAAGGAAGGTGTCATTAGGGTTAAGCAGATAGGTAGGTTCAAAGAATGGGAGAACCCGACCACTGCTGGGCAAATGAGTACGAGCTGTCTAGCTGTGGACAAGAAAGGGGTACTTCGAAGAGCATGAATACAGATGGCTGTGCTCTTGTAGTCATACCTTCGGTAAGAAGATCCTACCCAAGGATAGCGAGTGAACACTCCAACCATAAGCGAGCTAAGATAGTGGAATTCAGTCTGTAGTTGCTCTGAATAAAACGCGTATAGTAGTCTTCGTCGATGGGACCTCCAGTGTATGAAACTAGCATTTTGTCTAAGGCTGGATCATAATTTAGCATATATGACCATTGAACCTATTGTTTGCGATGAGTCGTTCATATCATGTCTCGGTTGTCTTTGAATCTGTCTAGTCAAAGAGGATAAGACTACCACTATTTTTTTCATGACTGAGGGGACCGAGGATGACCTACGTTTAGGGTGAGCGGAGAGGAAAAAAACAAAGCAATGCCAAGAGCTCCGTCAATCTGCTGTTCATCGATAGATGAAGCTCTCTCTTTTTCATCTCGTGCCAGATGTAACAAAAGATTAGTCCTTTTTCCTTCTCGCGAACCACGGGAGCGCCCAGCGCCCAGAAGAGCAAAGCTCATTTTCAAAACAGGGTCAAGCGGCGCATTAAAAAGGGCTGGCCCGTGTAAAGGACGCTTACTTTGCGAACGAAGTTCCTTTTGGAGGGCTTCAGTAGGATTCTGGGAAGGAAGTGCTTATTTTAGATTTCTTCTTATCTAAAGCAATTATGCTTGGACCTGAAATGTCACATGCTATGTGTTTATATAGCCTAGAAACAGCTTGATCCACCTTTTTAAGGAATGCAAGTCGAGTCTACTCTTCTTCGTGTTTTGCTTATTCTATTGGAAAGATTGGATTTTGCAAATAGGTTTTTCCGCCTTGTGATGCATTGCTGAAATGTCTGTTTGATTGCTCCTCGGGTGCTTCCTTCTTTCAAATCAAGATTTCCTAGAACCTAATTTATTTGATTAATGGATCAACAACCAAACCACCCATTTTATGAAAAAGAAAGATACCTATTTTGTTTCGCAGGCTGGCACTATAGCTTGCCCTGCTAATATCAGCCTTGTTTGGAATAGAACAATAGATGCAATCTATTTTAGTGTATGTCACTGAGTTCACCATTGCAGTTGAGACGTCAGACAATTGAGCGTTCCTTAGAGTTTGGTTTAAAGGCTAAGGACTCCCCGTCGCCTTCAAAAGGACACTAAGGCGGAGCACGGAAAATCAAATTGGGCACCGGATTAAACTATCTAGCTGTGTTTTCACTGTATCACTTAGAGCTCGTATCATCCTAGTCTTAATGGGAGTATCTAGTTTTATGTGCTATGATACCGTATAATAATATGATACCACCATCATATCTTTCTTTATTCATTGACATATTACATCATAATTTTACCAATATGGTATATATAATATTAGTTATGATACTCCCACTACGGCTACCCTCGTCAGAAATGTCTGCCCGCTTACTAACAGTCATGAAAATAAAGATTGTATATTATTTTTTTCGAGAAGCGTATATATATTCTTTAAAAATTGTGCACATTCTTCAAACGTCATGTATTCCAAGACAGATGGGGTATGTAGTTTTCAGGTCCAAATGTATCTTGTTATTAGCGGCCCATCACTATTCTCCATTTGGCCTGAGCAATCCCCACACCGGGCCGGCCTAGCCCAGATTCGGCCCGGCCTCCCGACTCCCACGATCCCACTTGGAAGCCGCGGCGGAGAAGAGCAGAGCAGCCGTCGACGGAGCAGCACGGATCAAGCGAGGAGGAGGAAGCCATGGCGGAACAGCAGGAGCTCGCCGCGGAGGAGCACATTCGCTACATCGTCACCGCGGAGAAGGTACGCAACATCCCACCCATCCCCGCTCGGACGCGAACCGTCTCCGGCGACGACTCATCCGTTCCCCTCCCTGGCCGTTTGCCGCAGAAGAAGGACTCATTCGAGTCGCTGGTGATGGAGCACCTCCGTGCCAGTGGCGCGTACTGGGGCCTCACCACGCTCGACCTCCTCCACAAGCTCCACGCCGTTGACGCAAGCGAGGTCGTCGACTGGATCATGTCGTGCTACCACCCGGAATCTGGTACTGCCGCGACTGGGGGAACCTCGGTTTTCTTGATTAGGGTTCACCGAGAAAGATAGGCTCTTGAATTGCGTGTCTGTGTTCTTGGGATGTGTCTGTGCAGGTGGATTCGGGGGCAACGTGGGGCACGACCCGCATGTCCTCTACACTCTGAGCGCCGTGCAGGTCCTCTGCCTTTTCGATCGTCTCGATGTTCTTGACGCAGACAAGGTTGCTGATTGTATCCTTCTCAAGATCTTGAGTTAGCTTCATTCTGCTGTAGTAGTTTCGCGAATTTTAAGGTTACCAATGTCCTAATCAATGGTTGTAGTCAATATCTCTCATCTAGGTTTTGCAGGCAGCTCTTGACTTCCCTGAATACGAAAGCTTTGCTAGTAAGGAAGCTCAAACATTGTGATGTATCCACATTAGCTTTTCCTTCGGCAGTCGAAGCGAAACCATTGCATCCTTGAAATGTGGATGGGTTTTGCACAGTTGTGTTAAACCTGCAGCTTTGCATCTATCATCCACTAATTTCCTCACGAACTGCAGCATGTCAAAATTTTAGTCCACGGTTGCATCAAGAATACAACACCGGGTGAGGATAGTAATTGGTGGATAGTTGATATTGTGTGGCTGTGACATTTTAGAATAAAAGTTAAGAACGTTAATCTGCTGGGTTACCCAGTTCTAGGTATTTGGCTGTCTTGTGGTCGCATGCTGCATGTCATGAAATAAGGGATTTTTTTTATACTGCAAGCTTCTGCAAGCCCTAACATTCTAAATAAATTGAAGTAGCCGCATCCTGAGCTTTAAACTGGGTATCCTATTATTTTTCCTATCTAAATCGTGTCAGATGTTACTGGACTTCAGAATGAGGATGGATCATTTTCTGGTGATATTTGGGGTGAAGTTGACACTAGGTAAAACCCTTAAGTATTCCTTTTGAGTTCCCATGTGTTTTATTTGAATGCTGCATATATTTGAACTACCAATACTAACTTAATATATATCTTGTAGGTTCTCGTATATTTCCTTATGCACCTTGTCGTTACTGCATCGACTGCACAAAATTAATGTGGAAAAGGCTGTAGAGTATATTGTGAGCTGTAAGAACTTGGACGGTGGATTTGGAGCTATGCCAGGAGGGGAGTCTCATGCTGGGCAGAGTATGTTTTCTCTTGATTTTTTTATTAAATCATACTGTTAGGGTACTTGAGTAGAACTGGAATTTAATCAAGTGTTGTAGTATGATACCTTATCGGATCATGTAAGATAGTCTATCTATATTTCTTTTTATATTGTGAAAGAAGGAGTATAGAACTACTACTTCTTGATTGCACTGTCAGCTGTACAAACATAAAAGCATTTCCTTCAGAAAAATACAAGATATCTTCTATTGTAGCCTAATAATTTACAATAATAATTATTGAGGCATTTCAATAGGTATGTCGTCCTGCATTCTAGAATTAGCAACTCCCATGATGGCCTGAAACTGAAATTTGGATTTCCTCACAAGATTATTTCCTTATACGTTTTATTTCTCTTCATGTTGTGACTTCGCAACTGTCAGATAACCTGAAAACCTATATACACTCCGCGCAGTATTCTGTTGTGTTGGTGCTCTCGCGATCACCGGCTCTTTGCATCATGTTGATAGAGATCTTCTTGGATGGTGGCTTTGTGAGCGCCAGTGTAGAGATGGAGGGCTCAATGGGCGACCTGAGAAACTTGCTGATGTGAGATTTACTGTCTTATTCTCAGATTGTGCACCATATGTATTTCACACTGTACCAGAGATTTAATTGAACTGCTCACAATAGGTGTGCTACTCATGGTGGGTGCTATCAAGCTTGATAATGATTGATAGAGTGCACTGGATCGACAAGGAAAAACTTGCAAAATTCATATTGAACTGTCAGGTAACTGCTTGTGATTCTTACTCTAATATTTTGATAATTATGTGTCCATCAACTAAAAGATCTGTCTTTAACTCTCCATTAACTAGATCAATTTTCTGCCTTCCCATATATGATTGCCATAAATTTCATTCATTTGTAGGACAAGGAAAATGGTGGAATTTCAGATAGACCAGATAATGCGGTAGATATCTACCATACATACTTTGGAGTTGCAGGTATTTTATCATAGGGATCTTCCAGTATGGCATAAGAATGATTTGAAGCCGTGAACTCCTTGATGAACTAGTTCCTCTTGCAAGCAGGGCTTTCATTGATGGAGTACCCTGGAGTGAAGCCTATGGATCCTGCCTATGCATTGCCGTTGGGTGTTGTCAACCGAATTTTCTTGAGCAAGCAGCAGTAACATTCAATGCATGAGATCTGCTCAACAGATTGACTTTAGAATGTTCGATGATGTAGTCCAGACCTCATATGTACCAGTAATTTCGGACACTTGGTTCTGTAAAATAGTGTAATGTTCGAGGTTGGAGTATAATTGTTTCAAACTTGTCTTAGTTGACTACACTTCTACAACTCAAGTTGGAGTTTAAACGTGGCCAAAGTAAATGGTAGGCAACTCAAGTTGGAGTTTAAACCTGCCAGTTTTCATACACGTTTATTTTTGCATTTTGGTCAAAATATTGTATTGCTTGGGGAGTTGTGCGTTGAATTCAGGGAGATCTACCAAAGCAGGCCGCTGAGCCAGTCAAACAATTTTGCAGGGCATACACGAAAAATTAATTCATTGAACATAAGAACATAATTATTTTGATATCGCCTCATATGGTCACACAATCATATATGAATACATCATCTCAAGACAACAACAAACAGCTACCTGATGCAGAAATCGAAGCTGAAACGACCTACAGAACAGATGCAGTTACCACTTACCAGCTACAATGCTCCCTAATTAAGCTTCTGGTTTATACTACATGAGAGCTAGTTAGACAGAAGTAACATTTCTACTTGCTGCCAGTGATGCAGTTCACCGACAGTCTATTGACATCCGAAGTCGGTTAAGGATGCTGAGTTCATTTCCAGGGCATGCTGGACAAGATAGGCGGTTGGTTATTGTTGATGGAGCCATAGCCTTGCTGTCGCGGGCTCGCAGTGCCACCAGACGATTCGCTCAATGTACCTCTTGAAGGGGGGCTGTTGGCCCCCATCCCGGTGGTCGGACTCGGAACGATCTTCAGTGGTACGGGTTCAGAAGGAACCTGCTGCTTTGGTGTTTTTTTGGTCCCTTCAGGATTGAAGCTTCCTATTACTACCTGCATACAACACAATAAAATTGGTAAGTGATATGTCTGTCTTTTGAATGTAAGGGTGAGGAGAAATTTTGCACAGTTAGAGTATTGACATCAAACCTTTTCAGAATGAAACTGTGTTTTGATTACTGAGAGAGGAGCCATTATACAGTGGAAATCAAGTCAATTGGAGATTTTCTACAACAAGATATTGCCTCTGATAAAGAGCTTGGGATCGCTGCAGGGTACAAAATAATACCTGGATAGGAGAAGCAGCTATAAGAAGCCCTGCGACCCCTCCACCCAAGAGACGGCCGTCAGGACCAGCCAATGAAACACTGAGCCCTCCTGTTCGGCTGCGCTGGCCTCCAATATCCTTGACAAAGATCGACCCAGAGAGTGACAGTATCTCAAATCGGCCCTGTGGAGGAAACAATAAGTAATCAGCATTTGTGATACTGGACTGGCAACTTCAGAGGAATTTACACCGCTCATGATCATTATAACTAGGTGCTTTATTATAAGCAGCCCTCGGGAAGGTATCTATTTCAGATTTAGTTGCAGGTTACTCTATTAGCTTCTTCTGGTTAAAAGTACAAACCTCATATGTTACAGTTCCACCTGATGTACCCGTTTGGCGAAGCGTTACATTTGATATGGTACCATTCGCTGAGAGAACACAAACTGCCCGAGTTCCATTCTGAGAAAATGACATAATCTTTGATGATACATCCTGAAAAGTAGAGTTCAATGTGTTACTCATTAATTACAGGAAAACTCTTTCAGAACATACTACATTAACACTTTCTAGAAGAATATGCATCCATGTTATGTAAAGAGGTAAAACATATATAGCAAAACATCAATAAGAAGAAAAAACATTATTATCAAATTTTAAATGTTGTAAAGACAACATGAAAACCTGACCAAACTAACGTTGGCTTAATGCAGAATTGCATACTGGATTTTGTGCTCTTTAAACAAGTATCAATAATTTGAATAATTATCTTAAGCAGTCCTAGAGAAAAAGATATCGAACACGAAGGTCAATTGAGATTTATAGGGTCAGAAATGGGAGAATAAACTAGAAAAATTGCACATGGCCAGGAGGGAATTTTGTGCCAAAGCAAAGCATTATGACGCAGCAATATATTGCACAAAGGCATCTAGTAAATGCAATGCGATAAGCTTAACAGGTTAAAATTAGTTCATGCTTCACACGGAATCCTAGAATTTTGTTGTTATACCTCTCCTGCTTGGACTGTAATAACATGAGGTGTGAATCCAACTCCTGGAGGCCCTGCAAAATAGCTTGAAATTAGGACTAATTATGTAAAAGGATAACTCCAACAAATGTGAGGTCAACAGACATTAATTTCACATTATTACGATGCAAACAAGACACTCCAAATAAAGCAAAACATACGCTACATAATTCAACAAAAAACAGCAGCAGATTAAAGATCTCAACAGTGTATACATGAAACAGAGAAATAAATGTAGGTCAACCTGCCTAACAAATATATTCATTTTGAGGTTTTTTATGCCATAAAGTAACCAATGGTAAAACAGGGAGGGAATGCCACATTGCTGTAATGTTGATTTTCCTACCAGTTCACCCTTTAGACTAACACTGTAGCCTCTAACCAGAGACAATTAGCAAACTTAAGCCAGTTGAAAGAGAATCCTTTACTCATATTATATCTTCTACAAAATCCATACACAAATATAACGGCGATTTGCTTTTTTAAGTTATTGTCGTTTCTATTATTCTTTGGCCTAAAATCTTGAAAAGGTAAAGAGTGTTAAACACAGAATATTAATTGGCCTAAAATCTTGAAAAGGCAAATATAGTGTTAAACACAGAATATTAATAGGGAATGGAGATGTTACCGGCAGCACTCATGCGGGGCTTCTTGTTGGTAGACCCCTTAGGCCGGCCGCGTTTCTTCCCTCCGTCCGGTGTCGCCGATGGCACGAAGTTTGCCGGCAGTGTCGGTGAGAACGGCCCAGAAGCACCCTGAGCAGCCTGTGTCGGAAGTTGAGCACTCGGAACTGTCGACCCACCAGGTGGCGGCACAGTCACCAGTGCCAGCGACATGGGCGCGTCTGGCCCGTACTTCCTCGGCCGCCCGCGCTTCTTCTTCGCCAACGGTTCTCCCAGTCCCATGCCCGGCAGCGCGGACACGCCATTACCTCCGGCGGCCACGGCGGTGGACACGTTAGAGCGGGGCGCCGCGGCACCAGGCTGGTAACCGGGCGGCCCGACCGGAGAGGCAGAGCTCACCGGGGCGTACACAGGGGTGCCGTCCGCGGTGTACGCCATGCGCACGCTCTGCATGGCAGCGGAGGGTGGCGGCGCTGATGGCGCCGGCGCTGGCTGGCTTTTCGGCAAGCCGAACAGATCCCTTCCCGCCATTAGCCCTTGCTCGGACCTCACCTCCATGGCTGGCAGCAACCGATTCTTGGACGAAAGCACTAAACGCTGGGATTCTTGCAGCGCAAACTAGAGCTCACGAGCGCTCAAGCGAGGTGGTTAAGACGAGGGATTAGGAAGCTGCGAAAAACCATAAACCCGTCGCCGGTCAAAGATGAGGAGATCTCTCTTGCGAGTTTTACGGCACAAGAAATTACTTACAAGAAAAGAAACTGAAAAAGGGGAACGGTAAAATCTCACAGGGAAGAGAAAGAACAAGCTTAATAAGTGGGGATATGAACTGAGCAGAGAAATGGCAGATCCCCTTCGTTCCCCCGATTTAAAGATGAAATAAATCACAACAGATTTGGAGCTCGACAGTTGCAGCAAAAGGAAACGAAATATCTGAGGTGAAAGAAAACAAGAAAAGAAAAGAAAAGAAAAAGAAAGAAGAAGAAGCACACTTGTACACTCCTCTGTCCTAAAATGGAGACATCACGAGCTCACTCCAGCGCTACAGAAGGAGAAGATCAGAAGAGGAGGAGAAGAAGAAGAATTCAACTACCCAGCTCCCATAATTTCCTGCCTAACAGCCTCCAATATATCCCCTTTTTTCCACCTCTTCTCAAGTTCACAAGCGCTCTTTCTTTTCTCCTAATAATTAACAGAAAAGGGATTAACTTTCTTTTGTGTCAGGGAAGAAAAAATAGGCAGCTGGTAAGTAAAGCACGCTGAAATTGCCTCGGGAGAAATATATAATTGCTGTAGCAGATAAGAAGGAGAGGAGGGAAGTAGGAGTAGATGGATCATGGATGGATGCAGGTGAGTATCTGATCTGACCCCTCGGCATATCTGGCATTTGCTTTGAGATCCTCCTCTTGGCTTTTGGCCTCACTTGCCTAGGCTACTACCTGCTCTTTTCCGATGTGGCCACTTGGCTGATTTTCCCACCATGGTACCCAACTGGCATGCAGAGCCCCAAGACTAGGAGCACGTTTTTGTTTGACTAGATTGGCACAAGGAATCTTGGTTTTTCTATGTTTTCTTTTCTGATTAATAATTGGTATTTTTGTTGGCAACGTCGGACTTAATTATGCATTTGGGATGTTATATGTGTGTACTGTTAGATTATGTTGGCAAACTTAGAGTAGATAATTGCACTTATCATGGAGTGAGGGCATCTTTACCGGACCAACGCATCCCGTCTGAACGTGTCCAAACTTTTCCGCGCGGGCGTGCGCGGCGTCCCAGCGGGCCGATCCATCTGGACAAACGCATCCGGCTCGATCCATCCGTGCATCTAATCTGGACAACGGTTGCCTCGGCCCGGACGCGCGTAGACGGGCGGGTGTCCCCCAATAATTCGTACGGACCCTCTCGCCAGTGGCACCCGCCGACGCCCCCCGCGATATATGCCGCCGACGCCCCCGCGATATCGAGCTCCACCGCAGGCTACGCGTGTTACTGGAGTTGTCTGGACGCGCCGCAGGAAATCCCACCGTCCTCAGCCTCCGCCTGTGGACTGGACGCGCGACACCCTGTATGTGGCGCACAATCTGCTCGATCATTTGCCTGAGGTACGTTCGCCGGTCCTTTCTAGGTTTTATCCGGCCCGCTGCGGGAGTTGACATCACCATTGACGACCGCATACTTTGCAGATAGGCATCAGCCAGAGGGCAATGGAGTTCTTCCACAAGAATTTCGTGGAGTCATCGTCCGAGGAGTCCGATGGTAAGACCAAGATTCTGCCGGCGGCTGCATAGATGGTGCACGACCACTACCTCCTGCCGTCGCGCAGAGATGGCTCGTCCAAGCGGCGCGAAGCCAACCAGGAGCACGACCGAGAAGATGGCCATACATGCCTTTACAAGGACTACTTCTATCCAACTGATCTAGTCTTTAAAGAGAAGGCATTCCATCGCTGATATCGGATGTCGAGGGACCTGTTCTTGCAAATTCTCAATAGGGTGATGGAGTACGATAACTACTTCGAGGCCAAGTACGATTGCACCGGTAAGATTAACTTCTTCTCTTACAAAAAATACTCTGCTGCCATTCGGCAGCTTGCATATGGAGTTCCCGGTGATCTCCTCGACAACTACATGCGCATGAGCGGGTCCACATGCCATGAGGCTATGTATCGGTTTTGCAGCACGGTTATTGTGGTGTTTGGAAAATTTTACCTAAGAGAGCCAAACACTGAAGACACTGCCCATCTTTTGTCCATCAACGAGAGAAGGGGGTTTCCTGGTATGCTTGGCAGCATTGACTGCATGCATTGGCAGTGGAAGAACTGTCCCTTTGGTTGGCAAGATCAGTTCAAAAGACATGCAGAGGGGTGCACCGTCATACTAGAGGCTTTTGCATCACATGATCTCTGGATTTGGCACTCTTTTTTGGGCATGGCTGGATCAAACAATGACATCAATATGCTGCAGCGGTCTCCCATATTTGCTAGGCTGGCAGAAGGCAATGCCCCGCAGATTTCTAATCAGATCAATGGAAGTCCATATGATATGAGTTACTATCTTACTGACGGTATCTACCCTTTCTGGGCCACCTTTGTGAAGACAATCTGCAATCCTGGAGATGACAAGTGCAAGAGGTTTGCGAAAGAGCAAGAGACCGCTAGAAAGGATGTAGAGTGAGCATTTGGTGTGATTCAGTCAAGGTGGGCTATTGTTCGATACCCTTCTAGAACCTGGAGTACAGGGAGGATGTGGGATGTGATGACTACGTGTGTCATCATGCACAACATGATCGTCGAGGACGAGCGTGATGACGGCATCTTGGACCAAGGTTGAGACTTTCAGGGTCAGTTGGTTGAGCCAGAGCTAGCTCTAGCGTCTTGGTAAGATTTCATGCAAGTGCATGAAAATTTGCGTCACAGGCAAACCCATGAACGGCTTCAACTGGATTTGGTTGAGCATATATGGGCTCGTGCGGGAAATCTCAATGTTTAATCCTTTATTTGTTTGTGTAATTTGAATGACGGTTTAGTTGTTTTGTATTGAACCAGCCTGAACTATTTATATGTAAACACTATTTCAATTTGATTATCTAATCTAGTTTATTTGCTTTCTAAAAATTAATTCGTGACAAAACCTGCAAACATATGAAATCTCTGACCAGCTCTGGCCAGCGCTGGCCAAGTGCGGATAAATGGACCACACCGCTGGACGTGGTCGGCCGGATAGGCCGAACCCCGGCCCCAAATCGACCGCGGCCCGCCAAACGGACAAAAACAGACCGTTTGGGGGGACCGAATGGATCGGCCCGGTAGAGATGCCCTTACATTATTGAGTAGTTGTCGAGCTTCTAGACACATTTCTTAAACGCGTCATGCGCTTGACCTTTGATGGCAAATTTTGCAATTTCCTACAATACATGATTTCATGATAACTCGTGCCAATTTGAAATGCCTACTAGTTATTTAAAGTTTAAAGTGCTTCACAAGGTGAGGTGGCATTTTGAGTCTGAACTACTAAGATTAATAAAAAAATCATCATTGCACTCATGACTACTAAGCTAGTATAATTGCACTTATCATGAAGTAACATAATTGAGTAGTTGTCGATCTGCTAGAGGAAAATGCA
Source organism: Avena sativa (assembly GCA_916181665.1). Classification (NCBI taxonomy): domain Eukaryota; kingdom Viridiplantae; phylum Streptophyta; class Magnoliopsida; order Poales; family Poaceae; genus Avena; species Avena sativa. The sequence goes on from OV702299.1 coordinate 46,218,308, forward strand.
TTGTATCTCCCAAAACTTCATTTCTTAAACGAATCCTGTGTGCCTGACCTTCAACGACATTTTTTGCATTTTTCTTGAACAGTACATGACTTCTCTATAACTCATGACAATTTGAAATGCCTGCTAGTTATTTAAAGCTTAAAGGGCTTCACAAGGTGAGGTGGCATTTTGAGTTTGAACCACTATCATTGATAAAAAAATCGCATTACATATTATTATCTTGACGGGCTTGCGAACCACTTGTTTGTTCAGCATTATCCATTTTTTCTTTGCTTGTTTCATTAACTTTTGCTTTCTTTCTTTTAAGAAAAATGTCATCTTGTTTTCATACTACCTTTGTTTCTAATATAAATAGTGTCCTTGGAATCATACTTTCTCAAACTTTGACTATTGAAGAAGTGTTTAGATAAATTGATGAAAATACTACGGTGTATTTATTATGGACAGTATTTTATTTTATAAGTTTAGAATAATGTTTGTTTATTAACTTCCAAAGTTGTGTATGGACCCGTAATCATTTTGAAAACGACCATTTTACTAATCATACTTTACCATAAAAAAATTCAACTTGACAAGAAACATGTTGACATGTATCTTATTTTAGAACGATTGGTTAAGTACACACTCGTTTGCTTTCTCTTAGTAGAATAAGTTGAATCTAAATTAAAAGAGATGCAATTGACGACAAAAATCACTGTTTTGACCTAATTAACGAATGATTGCACAAATTGATCTACTTTTTTCGAAGATATCCCGAATTGACCTGTTTTCATGGCGCTTTACCAGGAGGCGCCATGGTCAGTAGCACGGCGCGCCCGGCAAAAGCGTCATGCATCCATGGCGCTCCCTCCAAAAACGCCATGGTCCCGTCCGACGTGGCGGCCGTCGTGGCCCACGCGGGCCTGTTTTAATGTTTGGCGCTTTCCGCGGGGGCGCCATGCTACTATGCACGACGCTTTTGCGAAAAGCGTCATGGTCCTTAACCTACAAAATGGCTCGGGCGCCCTCCTCCCACCCCTCCCAGCGCTATACCCCCTGCGCCATACCCTCCCAGCAGACAGACGGCGGCGGCGGCTCCTCCCTCCAATCCCCCTCAAATCCACATGCTCCCCCCTCATATGTGAACCGATTCTCTGGTGGAATTTCTTCCTCTCCCCCACTTGAGGTATTCTCCTTAAATTTTGCTTGTTTTATTGGTTGAAATCATCACATGGTCCTCTTCCTCCTAACCCTAGTTCTTGTGTAATGATGCATGTATATTGTGCAATGTCTAATTTGTTTGAAGAAATTAGTGTTGTAGAATGTCTAATCCTAACCCTAGAAATCATCACATGGTCCTCTTCCTCCTAACCCTAGAAATTAGTGTGGTAGAATGTCTAATTTGTTTGAAAAAATTAGATGGGCTATTGTTGGCATATATGGCTTTGTGTAGATGATATGGAATGAATGTATTAATATATGGATTATTGTTGGGCTATTGTTGGCATATATGGCTTATAGGATAATATATTGTTGGGCTATTGTTGGCATATATGGCTTATATGGCAATTGTTTGGCTATTGTTGATATGGAATGCATGGTGTATTCATGAATGTACTCATATTTGTATTCATATATGCATATTGTGGTGGATGGTGTATTCACTTGTTTTTTAACCACTTGTAGGATGGAAGGACAATATATTTTGAATGGGCATTATGATCAACGGTACCGTGGGCGGTACATCGCGGAGAATAAGCATGTCTTCAAGTGGTTGCACCTAAGGTCCAAGGAGGTGCATAGCAAGAAGATGCCATATGATGAGCGCTACACTCCATATGTTGAGCGGACTGGACTTCTCCCTTTCATCCAGCTTGTGCATCTAAGATGATGCACAAGATGAACAGGAGGAAGAGGGCGAGTATGAGGAGGAAGCGGTCCAGGATGAGGATGAGGAGGAATATGGTGAGGACGAGGATGAACAGGAGGAGATAGGCATGTCTCAATTACACGACGCCCCGCGGTCTAGTCAACGGTCACAGATGAGGAGGAGGAGGCTACCGAGGAATCCATACACGCCAAGTGAATGGGAGAACAAGCGTCGGGCACAGGTGTCACGCCGTGATCCTAGCTGCGAGGAGGAAGACTCCGATCCTCCCCGGAGGGCTAGGAGGCATGAGGGACGGAGCAAGGCGAATGAGGATCGGGTGGCAAAAAGGGGAAAGGGAGAAAGTGAACTCGTAGCTTGAACTAGTGCTTGTGTTCATTATGAACTTGTAGTTTAAACTTGCTGTTTGGTGTCGTTGTTTTGAACTTGTTGGTGTGTTGATGTGAGGAAAAACTAGATGCTTGTTGATGTTTGGATGTTTCGATGTGTTGATGTGAGGAAAAACTTGAACTTGTTGGTGTGTTAATATGTTAAAAACTTGATCTGTTGGTGTGTTGATCTGTTAAAAACCTAATCTGTTGGTTTTTTGATGTGTTCATCTGTTAAATATTAAATGTGCTAAAAAGCATGGCGTTTTTCAGCACAGCGCCATGCAACGTAGAATAGCGCCCCCTGAAAAAGCGCCATGGTAGCATGGCGCCCTCCACAAAAGCGCCATGCTTCCTAGCATGGCGTTTTTGGAGAGGGCGTCATGCGCCTGACTTAGCCGATTTTCTAGCGTGGATTTTCTTCGCTCGCGCGTGGGCACTGTGTCCCAGCGCGCCAGAGCTGGCCCAAAGCGCCATGGTAGCATGGCGCCCTCCACGAAAGTGCCATGCTTCCTAGCATGGCGTTTTTGGAGAGGGCGCCATGTGCCTAACTTAGCCGATTTTCTGGCGTGGATTTTCTTCGCTCGCGCGCGGGCACTGTGTCCCAGGGCGCCAGAGCTGGCCCAAAGCGCCATGGTAGCATGGCGCCCTCCATGAAAGGGCCATGCTTCCTAGCATGGCGTTTTTGAAGAGGGCGCCCTGCGCCTGACTTAGCCGATTTTCTGGCGTGGATTTTCTTCGCTCGCGCGCGGGCACTGTGTCCCAGCGCGCCAGAGCTGGCCCAAAGCGCCATGGTAGCATGGCACCCTCCACGAAAGCGCCATGCTTCCTTGTCATGGTATTGCCGACGAGTACGCCATGGAGGGGTCCTCACAGTGCGTGTTTAGAGACGTGGGGTAAGGCGGACGGTTGACGGGTACGAGGTAACATAGCTTACCCAGGTTCAGATCCCACAACGGTGGCGAAATCCTACTCCTGCTATAAATCACTATAAGGGCAATACGCCGAGTTACAGGGATTGGTTCGCTGTGCGAGGCTGTCTGAAGTTGATCTATGAACGTGCCCTAAAGGCTCCCATAGGCCCTACTTATATAGTCACCAGGTCCTAGGGTTACACGGAAAAGTCCTAGCCGGACAGGTTACAGAGTCCTACACTGTCTATTACTAGTCTTGTGTATCTTGTACTCCAAGGCTCCGGGTACGCTGGTGACTCCACCGTAGCCTTCCTTTATTCGGCATGGGCTTCCCTTCTGGATCCATCTAACTGGGCCGCCCAGCAGGCCATAGGCCATGCTACCGACTATGGGCCACCCGGGTTAGCCGGATAAGAGACATGCTATAAGGATACCCATATAGCATATCCCTAACAGTAGCCCCCGGAGAACTCCGAGATCTTGCGCCATCTTGCCTCTTCACGTGGAATGCTCCGTCTAGATGGATGTCGGCAAATCGTCAAGCAATATCTTGTAGTCCTTCCAAAGAACCCTGCAAGGTTTTCTCCGTCTTTGATTTTTAAGTCGGAGAAATGCTGAATCTTCCATCGTACTCTTTCATAGTCGGATTAAATCCGTCCATGCCGGAATCTTCGATGTGATGGCTCATCTACCCGTGTCAGCTAGGACGACGTAGGCTTAGGTCAGCGACGCCTCGTAACTCACACATGCAGAGAACGCAATAATATCCGATTTTCCCGTGCGAGCGATACGAATCGTTGGCGGCGGCGGTTGGAGACGTGGCGAAATTTCCGCGCACGTTCGTGAACACGTCGTCTACGCAGCAACCGTCCAATTAATCTGCATGAATCTTGACGCCGAAGATGATAAATAGTAACCGTGGGGCATCTTCCACTTTTTACCTCATTCTCCTCGCGTCATCGTCTTCTTCCTCCAGCCGCACGTCTCCTCGAGCTCTCCGCGAGAAACCTCGAAAACCCTAGCTTCCATCTGCGTCAGTCGCACCCATCCTTCACTCCATGGCGAGCAGCAGCACATCCCCATCCGTGGCGGCGTCGAGCGAAGCCACGGCGAAGCCGACGAACTCTGTCATCGTGCCCCCAGAGGGCTTGGTCATCCCCGCACCAGCGATGATCGAGTCCACCGGCGGCGACCACAATTTTGCGGCGCTGGAACCACTAGAGGAGGAACCAGATTCGCATAAGGGTGACTGGCGCGGCTCGGACATCACCGACCGCGACATCCAAGAAATGGTCGCCGAATGCTACCTCCCCGCGACGGAGGGGCTCGCCTAGCGGGCGGCGCCGACCGGCGAGGGGACACCTTCTCCCCAAGCCAGAGAAAAGGTGTACCTCCAGGCTTAGCTGGTACGCGGCGTTTCCTTGCCCATCTCCCACTTCTTCCTCTCCGTCTTAAACCACTACAAGGTCCAGCCCCATAACCTCTCCTCCAATAGTATCCTAGTGCTTAGCAACTTCGCGGCACTTTGCGAGGGTTATCTAGGGATAAGGCCTAGGTTAGACTTGTTCGTGTACTTCTTCACCGTCAAACGTGAAGCCGGACATAGTAAGGAGGAGCTTAGGAATTGCGGCACCATAAGCTTCAAGATTCGACCTGGCCGGCGGTTCCCCGACATTGTCGGCCACGAGTCCTGCAAGAATTGGTAGCAGACGTACTTCTACGGCCCCGACATTCCTCTGGCGGGCCGAGAAGTGACGTACCCGGACTTCTAAGATGGAGCCGCCGTTGAAGTTTCCACATGGAGATCCCAAGCCTCCCTTCCTTCCGACCTAAACGCTTCCCGCGCTATAAGGCGGATCGAATGGTTCATAGAGACGGGTTTAACCGGCTTGGACCTAGCCATGTGCTGGTTCATCAGGCGAATCCAACCTCTGCAGCACCGCGCGAAGTATATGCACGAGTATACCAATGATCGAAGGGATAGCCTCCGGATCTCCGTGGATAACTTCTCGAGCGACTCCGTCAAGCTCCGCCTTAAGGACATCGTCAAGGTGAAGGATAAGAAGCGTGACTTCACCATCACCTACGACATGTTCGTAGACGGCAAGTGCCCAAAGGTAGGTATTTATTTTCCGTGTACGACATATGCTCCAGTTCTTCCGTCTTGCGAACACCATTTTGTCTAACACGGTGATTTATCACTTAACAGCTTAGCGATCTAGATGAGGACAACCTGGCTGCCCAAATCTAGGATCCAAAGATGAAGGAAGTCACGGTCGTGTCCGACGACGATGTTCCATTGGCGCAAAAGCGGAAGAGCTCCACCTCTGACGCTGCCGACGGAGGCAAGAAGAAGAAGACGGAGGGTGGAGCCTCCAAAAAGACTACCGCCGCCCTAGAGGCAGAAAAGAGAAAAGCCACCGGGATTTTTGCCAAAGCACCTCCCCTAGTGTAAGCTTCTCATTCTCCGACATTGTTTATGTGTCTGTCTTGTTCATGTACTTATGCATTTGCACGTTTCAGAAAGAAAGCCACGACCAGCCTCAAGAAGACCTCCAAAACTTTAGGGGCTTCTCGAAATATCAAGGATATGCTGCATCGCGACGCTTCACGCACCATCGCCCCTGCTACTCCTGCCGTCAAGCACTCGTCCTCCCCAACAAGCTCACAAGCTAAGGAGGCACCAGGCCCTTCCGTCATGGAAGTGGATTCTGGCGCCTCTACCGAACTCGCTGTTGTCGGCGAGCAAGCGATGCAGGAGAGCACCGCTCAACAAATGGCTAAAGCTGCGGCTAAGGATGCCATCAGTGGCGGCAAGGCGGTGGTGGAAGCTGGTACTTCTGCCGAATGCGGCGCCCTTGCTCCCCAGAAAACCTTTGAGTTCCCAAAGATAGTCTACCCGACGCTTACGCCGAGTAACACAACTCTGGTCCCTCGAGGAGTACCGTCATCTCCAACATGCAGTCTTGAGGAGCTCCTCCGACAAGCAGAAATATTGCAAGGAAACAACGTTTCCTTTGGCAAACTGCTAGACGAGAGCGCTACAAACCTCAAGATCATCGCACTTATAAGTTTTACTTTGCCTTTTGCATTTCTTATGAGTATCCCACTGTAGCCCCCGAGGATGTAGACGGAAAACCATAGGTTTTGCATCTATATGATCTAAGAGTGACTAAGTTAGAAAAAACTCTCACTATAGCCCCCAAGCATTTAGATGGAACAAACTATTCTGACTAGATGCTTTAAGAGTAGCATACGCAGTTTTTATAAATTTAAATACTGTAGCCCCCAAGCCTCTAGTTGTAACTGAATTAGTTCCGACTAGATGCTTAAAGAAAAGCTAAGCAGATTTCGAGTTAAAAACTTTATACTGTAGCCCCCAAGCTTCTAATCGAGAACTGAATTAGCTCCGACTAGATGCTTAAAGAAAAGCTAAGCATACTGCTAAGTAAAAAACTCTCGCTGTAGCCCCCGAGCGTCTAGGTGGAAAATTTCCGACTAGATGCTCCAAGCAGACTAAACAATGGTTTACCTTTTTTCTTTTTTCCACAGAACGAGAATGCTCGGAGGGACATGGCCAATGACAAGTACCAGAAGATGCGCGCAGATCTTGAAGCCGAAAAGGGTAAAACTGCCATCTTGAAGGAACAGATCATCAAAAACAAGAGTCTGTTTTCTTTTTTGCGCATTCCGACTTGGTTTGTGCCTTCATTCTCCGACTACCCACTGTGTACTTTGTTTTCTCCGACTTTGCAGAACATGTTGCCAAGGCTAAGGACATTGTCGAGTAGTCCAAGCACATCCAGCAGCTGGACAGCGAGAACAGGATCCTTAAAAAGGAGAGGGAAGACATGCTGAAAATGCATGAAGAATCAATGAAGGCCTTGCAGGACTCCGCCGCCGAGGAAATCAACCGCTTGAAGGAGGAGATCGCGATCTTGAAAGATCAAAAGCGTGCTGCCGATGAGGAGAATCACCGCCATGGCGAGGCGTACAAGCTCCTCCAACAAGAGAAACAATCCTTGGCGGACACCCTGTGGCAAGCTGAGGCTAGCATCTTCAGTAAGTTTCCTCCGCCTTGTATTTCTATAGTCTGGATACTTTGAATTGTTGAACTCATGCGATCCTTGTCGTAATTTGCAGCTCCTATGGGTTTAACCAGATCGCCTCCTCCAGCCAAGGAATGCATGGTTCTTGCCGGCAACTTCATCAACACCGCCATCACCCAAGCCAAAGAGATTGCCAAGCCCCTCCAGATACACATCAAGGCCTCGGACTCCGTGGCGAAGTACTCGGAGATTCTGCGTTGAGCCCCCGAGCGTATCACAAGCTGGAAAGCTTCATATGCACGGGCTGGCGCAAGGATGGCGCTGTCTATGGTGAAGGCACACTACGAAGATGCCGACATCGACACGATGACCTCTGGTATCCCCTACGTTGACGATGACGTCAAAGAGATTGATCACAAAGCCATCTTGTCATCACTCGTGGGTTACGACACCAGAGTTGCCGACTTGGTGGACATCGACGTCTTCGTGCCCATGAACACCATTGACAGCGTCAACCAAGATTCCTCCGAGTCCCACCAAAGTGCCGATGTTGAGGGTGATTCTCCGGCTGGTGACGATGCTGCTTCCAAGTCTCCTGCGCCAAAGGAATGAAAAACAACTTTGTAATATTTGTTTCAGCTTTGGTGTATGCGCGGAAAAAACTTGATGATGTAACTTAAGGCGGGAAACAATGGTTGTTATTTCCTTTTACTTAAGAACTAGTTTCCAGCATGTATATATTTTTTAAGCAAGTGTTGGCTTATCCATTACTTTGGTTCTTATGCTTGACTTTTCGTGAGTCGGAAGACTCGTTGTCGGAACCATGCGCTTAGGTGATGATGCCCAATGTCACCGTCAATAACCTGAGCACAAAATCGCCGATAATAAGTGCCAAAAGTCACTACTCCAGAATCCACATAAAAACAACAAAGAACGTGTAGACCAGAAAACTTAAGCTAACGCCCGTAGGCAGAATTTTCACAAGTGCAAACGCAAAGCTTGTGCATAAAGGTTTTTCATGATCCAAAAATGAACACTAAAGGAGGTAAAAGACTCAGAAATATGAGTGAACTAGAGAGCTTTATTTCATTGATCATATAAGAGGTACACAATTAGATAAAAAATGCTAAGTGTAAAAAGGACGTAGCTATGCTATGTTCCATGGCCGATCAAGCTCCGGGTAGTCATCATCCGGGTCACGTCGCTTACGCTTATGATCCTCGTTGGGTCTATCCTTTAGTTCACGATTGTCAACAAGGTAGTAAAATCCATTGAGCAGTGCCTTGCTTATGATGAATGGTCCTTCCCATGGCGGGGATAATTTGTGTGACTTCTTCTGCTTAAGTCGGAGCACCAAATACCCCTCTTTAAACGAGTGATGCCTAACGCGACAACTATGGTATCTGCGTAGCTTCTGCTGGTAGATGGCGGATCTTTGGCATGCCAAAACGCGCTCCTCCTAGAGAAGGTCCACATCCAGGCGTCTGGATTCTTCAGCGTCATGCTCGTCGTAGGCAGCAACTCTTGGTGCATCGTGGAGGATGTCGGAAGGCAGGATGGCTTCTGCTCCATATACCATGAAATAAGGGGTGTAGCCGGTGGATCTGTTGGGTGTAGTTCGTAAAGTCCACAGCACAGATGACAATTCTTCCGCCCAGGCTCCAGATGCTCTATGTAGCGGTGCCTCAAGACGTGGCTTGATTCCCTGCAGAATTAATCCATTGGCTCGCTCAACCTGACCGTTGGATTGTGGGTGTGCCACAGATGCAAGGTCAAGTCGGATGCCTTTCTCCCAGAAATATGCCTCCACTTCTCCGAGTGATAAATTGCTGCCGTTGTCGGTGATAATGCTATGTGGGAGACCAAATCTCACCACTATATCTCGGACGAACCTGAGGGCAGTTGCCCCATCAAGCTCTCTAATGGGTTTAGCTTCTATCCATTTAGTGAATTTGTCAACTGCTACAAGCAGATGCGTAAAACCACAAGGATCCGTCTGTAACGGTCCCACCATGTCCAGCCCCCAGACCGCAAACGACCAAGTTATTGGTATTGTTCGCAATTCTTCAGCAGGAACATGTGGTTGTCGGGCATAATACTGGCATCCCATGCATGTCTCAACCAGCTTGTCAGCGTTCGCCTTCGCGGTCAGCCAGTAGAATCCTTACCAGAAGGCTTTCGCGACCAACGATCGAGGAGCGGCGTGATGCCCGCAATCTCTGAGATCGATTTTGCGTAGGATTTCCATACCTTCTAGCTGGGAAACAGACTTTAGGTATACACCAGTAGTGCTCCTTTTGTAGAGTTGCCCATTGATTATGGTATAACCCTTTGCTCGTCGTACTATTTGCCATCTTTCGACTTCGTCGTTGGGCAAAGTTCCGTGTTCGAGGTATTCCATGAACGGTTTTGTCCAAGCCGGAGGGGCCTTAGTCACTATGTTGACGAAAGAGTCAGCTCTATCCGGGTTATCGATGTCGGCTCCCTTCATGGATGGTGTGCGCAGGTGCTCTAGGAAAACTCCTGGCGGAATTCGCTTGCGCCCTGATCCTAGCTTAGAGAGCAGATCAGCCGCCTCATTTTGTTCCCTAGGCACATACTTGACTTCGTAGCCCAAGAAGCTCTTGGCTATCTCGTCCACTTCGTCTCGATATGCCGCCATCATAGGGTTCCGCGCATTCCAGGTGTCAGCCACCTGTTGGGCAACCAAGTCAGAATCTCCACAGCAAACTATGCGCTTGATGCCAATATCCTTGGCTACACGTAGTCCGTGAATGAGTGCTTCATACTCCGCCATGTTGTTTGTAGCCTCGAAGTGGATCTGCAGAACGTAGTGTAGCTTGTCTCCTGTTGGTGACTGTAGCAATACACCAGCCCCCAAGCCGTTGAGCAGCTTTGATCCGTCAAAGGGCATCACCCAGTACTATGGTTCTGGAAACAGAGTAGCATCTGGCATCTCCGTCCAATCTGCAACAAAATCCGCCAAGGCTTGTGACTTGATAGCGTCGCGTCTCTTGTAAGTGATCTCGAAGGCAGCGAGTTCAATGCCCCACTTCGCGACCCTTCCAGTAGCGTCGCTGTTATTGATGATGTCGGACAGTGGAGTCTTTCTCACCACTGTGATTGGGTGCTCCTGAAAGTAATGCCTCAGATTCCGAGAAGAAAGGAATACTCCATAAGCTATCTTTTGGTAGTGCGGGTAACGCTGCTTGGACTCCGTCAAGACCTCGCTCACATAGTAAACTGGTCATTGAACTCCGTGCGCATAGCCTGGTTCCTTCCGCTCTACCACGACGACGATGCTGATAACCCGGTTGGTTGTCGCCATGTAAATTAACAGGGGCTCACCAGGCCCGGGTGCTGCAAGGATGGGCGCTGAGGAAAGAATCTCCTTGAGCTGCTTCAATGTTGCATCTCCTTCGTCCGTCCACGTGAATTTGTCCGCCTTCTTCAGCAACTTGTACAGCGGCAGAGCCTTCTCTCTAAGTCGGCTGACAAACCGACTAACTGCTGCAACACAACCTGTTAGTCGTTGAATGTCCTTTAGGCATGTCGGATGGTTTATGTTCAAGATGGCCTTGATTTTCTCCGGGTTGACCTCGATTCCACGCTGGGAAACGATGAAGCCCAACAATTTGCCGGCTGGAACCCCGAAGACGCACTTCTTAGGGGTTAAGCATCATGTTGTATTTCCGGAGATTATCAAAGGTTTCTTTTAAGTCGGAGATTAAGTCGTTTGACTTTTTAGACATCACCGCGATATCATCCACATAGGCATGAACATTCCGACCAATTTGGTCGTGAAGGCAACGTTGCATTGTCCGCTGGTAGGTAGCACCTGCGTTTTTCAGCCCAAAGGGCATCGTGACATAGCAAAACGTGCCATATGGGGTAGTGAACGAAGTGGCCAATTGGTCTGACTTCCTCATCTTGATCTGGTGGTATCCTGAGTATGCATCAAGAAAACACAAAAGTTCCGAGCCAGTCGTCGAGTCAATTACTTGGTCAATGCGAGGCAAAGCAAATGGATCTTTGGGACATGCTTTGTTCAAGCCGGTGTAATCAACTCACATTCTTAATTCATTGGTTCCCTTTTTGGGGACAAGTACAGGATTGGCCACCCATTGGGTGTGAAGGACTTCTCGGATAAATCTAGCCTTAAGTAACCTAGCTATCTCTTTGCGAATGGCGCGTCTCTTCTCATCTCCAAAGCGTCGTAGAGGTTGTTTCACTGGTTTGCATTTTGGATCAATGTTTAAGCTGTGCTCGGCAAGTTCCCTAGGTACACCTTTCATGTCGGTAGGTTGCCTGGCAAAGATGTCCCTATTCTCACGGAGGAACTCGACGAGCGCGCTTTCCTATTTGGGATCCAGGTTCGTCCCAATGGCGGTGACCTTGGAGGCATCGCCTACCACAAGTTCCACCGGCTTGGTCTCGATGGCGGCCTTGAACACAGGAGCGGAGTCGGCGATCTGCTTCTTCGACGCGAGCATCTCTGAGTCATCGACCTTGCTCTGGATATCCTTGAATTCTTCGCTGTAGAGGACAGCTTCTACAACGGTTACTTCATTGATCTCGCAGTCCCTTGCCTTGGTAAGCTTCCGGATACGGTGATAACACCGTTCGGTCCGGGTATCTTGAGTTTGTTGTAGACGAAGCATGGCTTGGCCATGAACGTGTAGAATATATCGCAGCCGAATATGACGTGGTACACGCTCTTGAAGGGGACCACCTCGAAGGTCATGCGCTCTTGGCGGTAATTATTAACATCGCCAAAGGCAACCTGAAGTGTAATGCACCCAAGGGATCGAGCCTCCCGACCAGGGACTATGCCGTGGAAGATGGTGTTGGTCCGCCTTAGGTTTGCCTCCGTCAAGTTCATCTTATGCAGTGTATCCAGGTACATGATGTTGATGCTTCTTCCACTGTCCACCATGCATTCGGTGAACTCCACGCCGTCAATCAAAGGGTTGATGACCATGGCGTACTGGTTCTCCGTGGGCACAAGGTCTGGGTGGTCCGTCCTGTCCCAAGTTATTGGAACTTCCGACCAGCGCAAGTATTGGGGGACTGGGGGAGAGTGGCCATCAGGATCCTCAGAGAGGTCTTCTGTTGTCGGACGGTGGGGGTGCCAAGGAAAGTGTGGTAGACTGGAGCCTTCTTTGCGAAGGGGTTCTTGCCTTTGTCGTCTCTCTTGGCGGCGTGCTTGGGGTCAACGTCTTCGTCCATGTCACTTGAATCCTTGGACTCCTCCTCCTTCTTCTTCTCTTTGCCCTTGCCCCGCGGTCTGTTCTTCCGACTTTGCTTGTAGCCGGACTCCGGGTCTTCCTTGAGGTTGTTGACGAACTTGCAGTGTCGATTGGTATGGGTGGCCTTGACGTTGGCATCGAGGTGTACGAGGCACGGCATATCGCGGTACTCCTCGTAAGTTTGGGGAACACGGAACGGCTCCGAGGTGGTTTCACTTCCTCGTTGATGTCCACGACCAACTCCCCTTCCTCGGCCATGTTGCCTGCCTTCTCCTCGTCCTGCAAAATTCATAGCGACCATGTCGGTAGATTGCTTTTCTTCTGGAGTGGTTTTTCGCTTTGTACTGTTGTTCCTCCGAGCTTGAGTTGGAACGGCCGTTGCCGGCAAGGAGCCACGAGCATCGTCTTCGGCAGCTGCGAACTCACTAGCCAACCGAATCATCTGGTTCAAGTTAAGCTGGTGATTGTCCTACAAGCGCTTCAGCTTATGTCGGAGCAGTGTGCCTCTTTCCAACCCATCGATGAAGGCGGCCATGGTGGTTTGAGCGTGCACTCCTGCGCAGGAATTCTTCATGTCCAGCCAGCGGGAGAGGTAGGTGTGAGATGTCTTTTCTTTATCTTGCACGCACCGCTGTAGATCGCCCACAGTGTAGGGACGTTTGTATGTACCCTCAAAGTTCTTGGTGAATGCTTCTTGCATGTCCAACCAGTTGTAGATAGATTTCTCTGGTAAGTCATCGATCCATTGACGGGTCGTGCCTGCCAACATTAACGGGAGGTACTTGACAGTGACGTTGGGGTTGCCTCCGGCAATCTCCACCGCGTTGCTGTAGTCCTGCAACCATGTGGCTGGCTTGGCGGTGCCGTCATAGGGTTTGATGGTCTTGTCAATAACCTTTGGGGTAAGTTGCGAACCGCATTGCGGGTCCAAAGCAACGTGGTCCCAGGTATGGTCCTTCCCGGGCCTCATGGATCTTATCGATCCGCGAACGTGCATCGTATGGCTCCGGGGTCTTCTTCTTTTTGTCAACAGGGGATGGGCTGCGTGAACGACGCGGGCCTCCTCCGCCATGGTGACTGCTTGGTGGTGATGGAGGCGGAGGTGGCGGTGGGTTAGCCTTCTTGCTGTTACCCTCCTGCGACGCCTCACGCCTGTCACGGTTGCTTGTCGGACGCGGAGGGTCATAGCGTGACCTGCTCTTGTGTCCTTGGTTGCGCTCTCCGTCATGATGGGTCTGCTCCGCGTTGTCGCGGATGACGATGCCGCACTGCTTTGGTAGGGGCATATCCGTACGATGGTGAGCCTTGTAATCTTTGCGATGTCGGGGAGATCGGGGCGGTGGCGATGGGCGACGAGGTCGGGCCTTTTCTCCGTGGTTGGAGGATATGGGGATGGCATCCTTCCTGTTGCGTGCATCCCTCCGTCTTCATTCTGATGAACCCGTCTGGGACCCGACATCAAGAGGAGATCTGTCCCTTGGCGGCTTGTACTGGCTAGATTGGCAGAGCGCTGGGTCAGATTCAAGCCTCTGAGAGGTGGCCTTTTCCTGCTGCTTCACCGCTTTGGCCACTAGGTCATAGACCTGTTCCACTGCCTCAGGCGATCTATCCTGCTCTAGAAGGGTCTTGGCGACGGCGAGGTTAAGGAGTAGGGTGGGCATCACCTGCTTGCCTTCACTGTCAATGTATGGTTTGGCATCTCCCGGCTTCGAGGGATCCCATCCTAGGTTGCGCCGTACACCAGGACCGTTGATGACGCGAACCGGAGCTTTCTTAGCCTTCTGCTGCAGCAAGGTCTTGTACTCGGCCTCCATTGCTCCAGCTTTCTCTATGGACTTCTGCGCGTTGACCAGATCTCGATCTAGTTTAGTGCCTTGCTCCGCGATGGTCTGTGCTTCCTACAGCAGCTGCTGGCGCTTCTCGTCAAGCTGGGTCACATTCCGGATATGAGCAACGGTTAGTGGCTCAACGAGGAGATTGCCGTACATCACTCTATCAACTGGAGTAACTTGGGCTGCTGCAGACGTAGATGCTGGAGGCGGCAAGTTTGCGGTGTTGTTGTTGCTCGGGCCGGTGCCGAGTTCCTGCGGCTGCTGCACTGGGTTAGGCAGAGGAGGCATGACTTTTGCGCGATCATCGTCAGCAGCAATAAGTGGCCCTTTCCCCTTTTCCAGCGTTGTAAGCGGATCTCGTCCGGGTTGATCTTCATCCATCGCCGTCCCAATGGTGACGAACACCCCTCGGGACGTGATGGCGTTGTTGGCTTGCTCGTCGCATGAGTACTCCTCCTCCATCTCCTGCATAGCGGAGTCTAGCTCTTCTGGACTGAAGTCTATCTCCTCTGAATCTGCACTGAAATCAGCATAAAGCGCGTCAATGACAGAGTCAGAGGATGCTAGGACTTCCTCGATGACGGGTGGTGGAGGTGCAACGACCTCGACGATGACTGGGTGTGGTGGTGCTGCTGCGACGATGGCGGCCGGAGGCGGTGGTGGCGGTGGTTGAATCGGAGGGGCTCCGTCAATGAGCGCAAGCGCTGTCTGAGCTGCCGCTTCGGCCTCCGCGTAGTTGTTGACGGTGTTCACCATGCCTTCGAAGGTAAGGCGTCCTGACGCCTGATGCCGTCTTAGAGAATGTCAGAGAAGCGTGCCATGGTCCAGTCCTTCCACAAAGTGATACATAGCATCCTCATTGGGGTAGTGGGCCAGATCGGCTCGTATGCGGAGCCACCTGGCCAGGTAATCGTGGGGGTTTTCGCCCTCTCTCTGAACGCAGCGCGCCAGATCGAAGATGGTAACCACGCCGACAAACTTGGATTTCTGCTGTCCAGACGCTCGGACGAAGCCGGCGGATTTGCAGTGATCTTCCACCTTTATATCCTGCACAGGGGTAGTTTGGGTGGGCCTTGAATTTTTCCGATCTTTGCCGGCAAACTCCGAAGAGAGATCCGACATTGATCCTTCCGCGAACATATCCTGCCGTAGGCGGTCCGTGCAGGCCTTGGTGCTTTCCGATCTTTGCCGGCAAACTCCAAAGAGAGATCCGACATCGATCCTTCCGCGAACGTATCCTGCCCGTAGGCGGTCCGTGCGGGTCTTGATGATCCTCCGACTCCCAGGGAACTAGTGCCCGAGTCGGTTTCGCCGATGAAGAGGTGGATGTCTCCGATAGGAATGATCGAACACCGCGTAGGGTTCGTCTTCGCCGGGATCCAGAACTCGTCGGGAGGGACGATCGGAACATTGCCGGAGAAGAGAACGCGACCGATAGCTACGGTTTCGCCGATTCCCGCGAAGATCTTGGTCCTCGCCCACTGAAGAGCCTGGAGCGCCTCTTGCCCCACGGTGGGCGCCAACTGTCGTGGTATTGCCGACGAGTACGCCATGGAGGGGTCCTCACAGTGCGTGTTTAGAGACGTGGGGTAAGGCAGACGGTTGACGGGTACGAGGTAACACAGCTTACCCAGGTTCAGATCCCACAACGCTGGCGGAATCCTACTCCTTCTATAAATCACTATAAGGGCAATACGCCGAGTTACAGGGATTGGTTCGCTGTGTGGGGTTCTCTGAAGTTGATCTATGAACGTGCCCTAAAGGCTCCCATAGGCCCGACTTATATAGTCACCAGGTCCTAGGGGTACAGGGAAAAGTCCTAGCCAGACAGGTTACAGAGTCCTACACTGTCTATTACTAGTTTTGTGTATCTTGTACTCCAAGGCTCCAGGTACGCTGGTGACTCCACCGTAGCCTTCCTTTATCCGGCATGGGCCTCCCTTCTGGATCCATCTAACTGGGCCGCCCAGCAGGCCATAGGCCATGCTACCGACTATGGGCCACCCGGGTTAGCCGGATAAGAGACATGCTATAAGGATACCCATATAGCATATCCCCAACATTCCTAGCATGGCGTTTTTGGAGAGGGCGCCATGCACATGCATTCTCATTAGTTGGGGCTAGTTCCTATGTGGCAACATTCCAGAAAATTGACATTACAGACAGGTCTATTGACACAAGAAACATTATAGGAAAGTGCAGTGAATGTTTACAGAATACATGGCGTTGCGCCCTTAAGGGGTTTTACATACGCAAGAACCAAGACGACAAATTCGGCATGACAGTTCAAGATAAATTCCACATAGTGGAGTCCATAACATAGATCATAGCATGGTGACAACTCTAATGTGTCGCGCTAGGCTCCTTCCCCTTCGCCTTTCTTTTCCTCTCTTCCTCTGCCTCTTCCTTTTCCCTCAAGTCACGTGCAAGCTGGACAACAGAGTTGAACTGCGCCTTGAATTGGCATCTACTATCTTCTTTATTCTTGATCTCTTCTTCCTCCATGATGAGGCTAGCCTCTTCAGACACCTTCTAAAACCGACAATGATTCCTCAAGCTTTTCAAGTACATGTCTCTTTCATATTTTGCTTCTTTTTCCTTCCTCTCACGTTCTTTCTTTGCTTTCTTGATGCTTGCCTCACGCAATCTCCTATTGAAATCTTCTTCCCACCGACGTTCTTCTTCAGCCTCCCTCGTTTCCTCTTCCCTTTTCTTGATCAACTGAGCTTCTTCATCTTCCCTCTCCTTCACCCTCCTCAAAGCCTCCACCCACACTTTGGAGTAGCTCATACCGTTCCCATCATTATTCTCCTTGGTGGGTTGGGTCGACATACCTATAACAAGAATGCAACATAATAGTTAGTAAATAGAAATACACTTAAATGCACAATAAAAGTTATTAAAAAATATGCAAGAAAACACATACGGAAATTCTCCTTGGAGATACGTAAACATACTACCGCCATGACCTCTACCACCGCCGCCACGACCTCTACCACCTCCATGGCTTGTTCTTCTAACACTGTCACCATCACCACCTCCTTGGCTTGTGTTTGTACCACCATCACCGCCTCCTTGGCTTGTGCTGCCAATAGGGGTGTTGGCCTCCTTTGATTTTTTCCTTTTGCTACATGTTGTTTTATTATGGCCCTCAGCATTGCATTCTCCACAACGGGTTTTGTCATGAGGCTCCGCGAAATACTCGCTCCCCCATTCCCGTCGGTATCCACCAGCCCAATCGTCCATGTCACCTCGGAAACGTTTGGTTTGTCTTCTTCCCCGACCAACAACCTTCAT
Organism: Avena sativa; assembly: GCA_916181665.1. Classification (NCBI taxonomy): domain Eukaryota; kingdom Viridiplantae; phylum Streptophyta; class Magnoliopsida; order Poales; family Poaceae; genus Avena; species Avena sativa. The sequence goes on from OV702299.1 coordinate 46,235,884, forward strand.
TGTCGGATCGGGCCAAAGTTGTACACCATGATATTCTGGCCATTAAGATTGGTCAAGGCAAGGCTGAAATCTACCCGCCCATGTGTTCTTCATCGCTTGGATGGAATGCTCATCCAACCTAACCGTATCCGGGTGATTAAGACCCACCATTCGTTCAGATTCCGCCTTCATCACGTGTGAGAAAGGGAGATGGTACAATGTCGGCCTCTCACAGGAGCAATAACCATTGCTTAGCCACACCTTATAGGACAGTCCCCCATGTTGCACACCTCCCCTTGTGCTACCTCCATGCTCATTCACTTGGTAAATCAGTTCTTGGTTGTCGAAACATTCAACCGTTTGTGTATGCCCTTTCTTTTATTGATATTCCAGCCAATTATCAACCAATGGTGGGTACTCATACTTATTTTTTTATTGTTATCCCCAGCGATTTGCTTATCCGTTTCATCACTATACTTTAGAAAGTATTCATTCAACTTCTGAAATGTGTACTCCGCTATTGCAGTCACAGGCAATTGACGTACACCTTTAAGTACTTTGTTGAAGCATTCCGCCATGTTACTAGTGGAATCACAGTATCTCTTGCCGCCATAATCATAAGCCATTTCCCACTTTGTCAGTTCATTAAGGTGCCTTCTAAGAAACTCTTTGCCACCATCATCTGTGAGACAATACAATTTATCATATAGTTTTTGAAAATGCCGAGCGGTGAAGGCAAGACAACAATCATGTAGATCGTCGGCACGTTCCTTGTTGCCACATGCTCTATAGAAGTTGGACACAAAATGCCTCATGCACCACCGATGGTGGATACGAGCACACCCGGGAATGTCCTTCTCGACTACGTTGAGTATTCCTTGATGGCGATCGGAGATGATGCAAACCTCTCTATCAGGTTCTACAACCTTGGTCCTCAATATATGGAAAAACCACTCCCTGTTGTCGTTGTTCTCCACCGAAATCAAGGCAAAAGCCAAAGGTAAAACCCGGTTGTTTGCGTCGTGGCATATGGCAGTTAATAGTGTGCCCTTGAACTTGCCGGTCAAAAATGTGCCATCCACGGACATAACAGGCCGACAATGCTTGAATCCCCTAATGCATGGTCCAAATTTCCAAAATGCACGGCCAAATACTCGGACAGTGGCACCATTGTACAACCTAGTCACCGACCCAAGAGGCTCCACCACATAATACATTCCTGGGTTCCTTGCGGCCATTGCTCCCAACAACCTAGGGAGGCGGTTGTATGCTTCTTCCCAATCACCATACAACATCTTAAATGCGGTTTGTTTGGCCTTCCACGCCTTACCATACTTCACTTTATAACCGAATACTTCTTTAACCAAATCTATGACACCCTTAATAGTATATGTTGGGAGAGACCTTATGTTATTTGCAACTCTATACGCGATAAAATCAGAGGTCAGCTGCCGATGGTCATCCTTCACAACTTTGGCATCCTTGATAAACTTGTCATCACACATATGAATGGACTGACAACTTACAATGATCCATTGTGGCCCGCCCCTCAATGGTCGTACGCGAACAACCCATGGACATCCTTGATTCTCACACTTGACTGTGTAACGCACCTTAGTGTCCGAGTGAGCCACCTTTTACGGTCGGTGGTACTTCACCGCGTAGTCTTGATCCACATCTGAAATTCCAACAAGCTATCAAACTTCACCCCGGGATTTATCCCATACTTTTTCGGCTTCAAGTCCTTTTTAGAAGGTTCTCGTGCCTTGAGCACTCGACTAATTCCACCGTTAACCTGGGCCTCATCCGCAAGGCTAACATCACGGAACAATGAAGGTCGATGATCTCGACCTACTACCTTTTTGTGAGCTTCGGCGAATTTAACCGTTAGACCATCCTCATACACATCTTCATCCGGTCCTTCATCCTCAGAGTCCGATGCATGACACCTCAAATAAGGGAGATCATGGTCCATGTCCTCCTCATCGCAATTTGCCTCCACATCTCCTACTTCATTGTCACGAAGCCCATACTCAACCTCATCACCCTCAAAGTCATCATCCTCCATTTGAGGTGCTTCATAGTTGTCATTGCGAACATGGCTAATGGAAGGTTGCCTCGTTGTTGTATCATCATAGGTTGGCTCTACGCGGATCGGGCTCAATGGAGGTCGGATCATTGTTGTGTCATACACATGTGGCTCACCTCGAGCCGGGCTCATGGAAGCATGCCGGTTCAAGTCAATGTGCAACCGAGCCGCAACCTTTCTTGTGGCAAATATCTCGAGTGACTTATCTTCAGATTCCGTCACCATCTCCTTATACGCACTCCAATTCAACTCGGAGTTGATAGGCATTATCTTCAATCTATTGTGATGGCCAAACCCGGCGTTATACCTTCCAACCAACTCATACACATCACTAGGTTCCATCCATTTCAAATCATTCCTCACTCTTTCCACAACCTCAGCATATGTAGGACTTGTGCCAAACACCATGACTACCTCCTCTGGGTCACACTCGGTATTGCCTTTCAAGAATGCGGCCTTGTCCACGTGATGAACATTAATGATTCTTGCCATCTAAAAAACAATGACACCAACCATTACGCATCAAAGACAACTATATTACCACCACCAACCGTAGCTACCAACTAAAACAAGTCATGCCACTTTGCTAATTCTAACATACAAACCCTAGCCATAAGCTACCAATCTAATAACTAGAAGCAACAACATCAAGCCTAGAGTTCACTCCAAAGCCAAGATATAGCTAGGGTTAGGGTTCTAGATTCTTTGCCAAAATAGAACCAAATTTCACAAATCTATTTGGACAAAACCAAGGGGTTAGGGGGAGATTACCTCTTGAAGCAAGGGGAAGTCCAAATCCACGGAGAAAAGAAACCGATTTGAAGGGATTCGAGTAGGGGAAGAGCTTGGGGCACGCGCGCGCGCGCGCGAGAGAGAGAGAGAGAGAGAGAGAGAGAGAGAGAGAGAGAGAGAGAGAGAGAGAGAGAGAGAGAGAGAGAGAGAGAGAGAGAGAGAGAGAGAGAGAGAGAAAGAGAGAGGAGCTGGGAGAAACGAAGAGGTATGGCGCTGGGAGGGCGCCCGAGCCGTTTTCTAGGGTTAAGGACCATGACGCTTTTTGCAAAAGCGCCGTGCCTAGTAGCACAGCGCCCCCACGAAAAGCGCCAAACATTAAAACGGGCCCACGCGGGCCACGACGGCCGCCACGTCGGACGGGACCATGGTGTTTTCGGAGGGAGCGCCATGGATGCATGACGCTTTTGCCGGGCGCGTCGTGCTACTGACCATGGCGCCTCCTGGTAAAGCGTCATGAAAACAGGTCAGGTCGGGATATCTTCGAAAAAGTAGGCCAATTTGTGCCATCATTCGTTAATTAGGTCAAAACAGTGATTTTTGCCGCAATTGACTATGACACTGTTTTTTTTTCGATGAGTGACGGGTGGGTAGTGGGCACACTGATTTGGATTGTGAGAGGTTGATGTCCACTTCCAATTGGCTGAGCTCTATCACTCTGTTTTGGAAAACAAATTAGACTTGTCCATATTTAATGAATTAGAGGCACTAGAAATATATATATATATATATATATATAAAACTAGGTACACATACTAGAAATATGGATATTTTAATATTCCACGGAACCAACAAGCTAGGATGCACAGACATGTTAATTAAAACTAGTAAAATTGCAACAAATAAAAAGTACATAGGCTAAACATAGTTTGCATCCTATTGCTGCGTGCATGAAGCACGACCCATTCAGCAAATAGCGCCTGCCCTAACCCCTAAACAAGAATACTTTCTGTCTAATTGCCTGCGCTTGCCGGGACACATGACAGGTCGAAACAAAGAACACGTCTCTGCCCGGGAACATGCGTCCTGTTTCGCTCTCCCTCCTGAAAACAGGTGTATTAATTGAACTTTTAAATGAGCAGCAGCAGCAGAAGAAGAAAACCAGGCGTGTCGCCGAAATGGTTTTGGTAATGGCCAGCTAGCGGTGCGTGGCTCCAAAACCTCTGACGGGAATTACTCTACGCTGCCATGCATATCCTCTCGTGCATTATTCTGTTTCCGAGTCATCGAGCTTATCCTAAAACGACGGGAAAATATGCAGAAAAAAGGGAGTTCAGAAATTGCGTTTCTGGACGCCGGGGGATGAGAACAACATGTAGTAGCTAGGTGTCTTTTGGCCAAATGGCTGTATATTACTGTTTTTTTTTATATTATTAAAGCATTTTCACCTGTGCTCCCAACTCATCCTCCAATCAAGTTGGGATTGAGACCAAAAATTTAGCTTGCACCGGTGCTCCCCAAGCAATTGGGCCCTATTTGTCCGGCATCCACTTGTCGTCCTCGGCAACGAGGGGCTGGACTAGGCTACCGGCAACGCGGTAACTCGTGGCCCGCTAGAAAGGCAGCGTCGGGCCTCCCTTCTTAGCAACCCAAGACAAACCCCACCCCTCCTTCCTTCCTCTCCTACCACCCCGCGAATCGCAGCTGCAGCCGCCGGCCATCTCTGGCCCGCTGTTGGTCATCCTTGCCTAGTATTGCCCTCCTAGCGCGTCGCCCATTCCCTAGTAGTCAACCACTTGGTTCTCATAGCCGATTGAGCGTCGCTGGCGGTGTCCTGGCGCATCACCCGCCACCAGCCGACGATGGCCTGCCGCCGCTCTCGTGAGAGGCCATTCGCGTAGGTCGCATCCTCTGCATCGGAGTGGCTGTCTCTGGAGTTGCGTCAAGGGTAGAAGCCGCGCCCCTCGGTTGCGAACCGCGTCCAGCTCACCATGCACACACGGTGCTCGGCCTTTTGACTAGGCCATGGATAGCAACGATGAGATCATGACGATGCAATTGCTGCAAGAGGAGGCCGACATGCAAGCTGATGAGGCAGAGCGTATTATGATCATCGGCGGTCTCATTCGCCTACATGCCATCCCCCGAGCTCCTCGGCGTGGAGGCTCACTGCCGGGAAAGAAGAAGAAGAGAGACCGATAGCAGCTGGTCGACACCCTAATGTTGGAGATGGATTATTTTCAAGATGATGCAACCTGTGGGCCTGCGGTGTTTTGGCGCCTGTCTAGAATGAACAAGGAGTTGTTCATGAAGATTGTGCGTGAAGTGCAAGAGTTTGATCCGTATTTTCATTTGCAAGAAGGATTGCACCGGCTTTGTTGGTTTCACCTCTATTTAGAAGTGCACGACGGCCTTTTGATGTCTTGCATAAGGAGCTTATGTGGATTTACAAGATGACTAATTGCACATGGCCGAGTCCATAACATTTAAGTGTGTCTATAGGTTTTGTCGTGCTATGATGGAATACTTTGGACCAACATATCTGAGGGCACCAGATGAAGAATATACAACTCGTATATTGGCACAGAACTTGGCTAGGAGATTTCCTAGAATGCTTGGGAGCATTGATTGCATGCATTGGGATGGAAGAATTATCCCTTTTCTTAGCAAGGTATGTACAAATACCATAACTGAGAACGAAGTTTGATACTAGAGGCTGTGACAGATCATGACTTCTGGATTTGGCACGCTTTCTCTAGCATGGCCGGATCACACAATGACATCAATATGTTGCGGCGATCTCCAGTGTTTGACAGACTTATAAAAGGTCATTCCCGACGGTGAACTTTGTGGTCAATGGCAGGGAATACACCAAAGGCTACTACCTAGCCGAATGATATTTATCATAGATGGACCATCTTCCTGAAGACAACCCACACTCATACTGATGCAATAGCTTGGTTTTCCAAGTGTCAGGAGGCTTGCAGTAAGGATGTCGAGTGAGCATTTTGTGTGCTCCAAGTTTGCTTTGCTACGACCAGCTACCCTTCTCTAACCTGATCAACATCACAGATGTGGGAGGTGATTAATGCTTGCGTGATCATGCAAAATATGATCATCGAGAGTGAGTGTGATGCCCGGTGGTTGGTCGGTTGTCCTTTGAGGACATGGGTCCTCTAGTTGAGGTCGATTATGGAGTGCCGGCTGATTTTGGTGTTTTTCTTGCCATGCATCAAGAAATTCGTGACGGTCAAGCGCATGTGACATGGTTATACCCTACGGGTACACGACTTCAGCATACCTGGTCCAGCCCAAGGAAGGCCCACAGCAGATATACGCTGGCCCATGAAGATTTTCGGGTGATCAAGGCCCATGACATCTTCGGATCCTTGGAGAACAAGACTAGCATAGATAGAAAACTCAAAGGGGTAAAGCCCTAGAACTTGTAACCGACTAGGACTATGCCCGGGACCTGCCTAAGTCTATATAAAGGCCAGGAGGGCACGCCCTAGATCGAATCAACTCGTACTCTCGTATACGCACCTCACGTCGGATCGAATCTGCGCACCCTGTAACCTTTGGTTCCGCCGTAATCAACAGCAGACAAGCTGGAGTAGGGTTTTCCCTCCGGGGGCCTGAACCTGGGTAAATCTTGTGTCCCCTGGTTGCTTGTCTGTTAACCGTTCCACGATCTCCAGCATCCCCATCTTCTCCAAAACCCAAGTCCATAACAATGGGCATTGATGAGATCAAACCTCGTCAATTGGCGCCGTCTGTGGGAATTGGGGCAGCTGATTGTGTGATCGTGACGGTCCAGACCCGATCGATCTACAACTCTGCGGCGACGGAGAATCACCTCCTCTTCGGCGCTTTCGACTTCACCGCCCACTCGCCGGCCACCATGAAGGATTTCGAGCCCGTAGGCGACGGACTCGAAATTCTGTTCGGGAGCTTCTGCTTCCAGGTGGGACAAACTGGCACCCTCCGCCTTCCTGAGCGGGTGCCCGTACCATCAATCAGGCCCGCCTCGTGGGCTCCTCACCCCGTGCTACGCACATCATCATCGACAGATGAGTTCTACGACAGCAACAGCTGCAACTCCGATCTACGCGATCCACCCTCGGATGAAGGGACCTACGGTTCCGGATACGAAAGCTGCGGCAGCAGCAAACCGATCTACGAGCGCTACCAATGCGCCGCAATCATCCAGGATCAGCAAACGCCTAACCCGACGCCCAACACGAACCCCAACCCGCAGGACAGAAACGGCGAAAATGGCGGGAACAGAAGAAGCCAGTCCCCCCACCCAACGGGGAAAACAGCGGCCACCTCATCCAACTTAGCAAAGAAGGATGGGTCGAGGCACGCCGTGCCGTCGCAGGCAACATAGTCCTGCCTCTGGACTCCCCACGTGATCTACTGAGGGCATACCACTACCTCCTCATCGAGGAGCACAAGAAGCAAGTCAAGATGCAGGAGACGCTCGACAAGCGCAAGCAAGCAGCCTCTGAGTCCAGCGCGCGACGAGCTACGCTCTCCGCCATGGGGCCCGGCTCTAGCACAAACGGAAACCAGGGAAACAAACACCGCTCTCGGGTGGAGAACATGGATCCCAGGGAACGCCGTGACGTGACCCGAACTCTCCACACATCGTTCATGGATATGGATGCCGACGGCAACATCATCCCGAAAACACCCCAAGCTGCGATCATGGCAGCCACTGCGTATCTCGCGGCCCACCCACCTCCGGAGGGGGACCCGAAACGAGCCATGCATAAGTCCGCACTCACCGGACTCGGACTTGTCGGAGCTACACTCCACGAAGACGCTCCTGCGGAGCCAAAGAAGAAAGCTTTCGCCAGGCACGACCGGAGCCCCACCCCTTCATCCGAAGAGGAAGAAGAACACGACCTTCCTCGAAGGAAAAAGAGCTCGCATCGCCACAAACGCGACTACAACGCCAGAGACGCGCTTACACAGCGTAAAATCGATAAAGCACGAGCCAAGCGCGCATGCTCATCTGAATCCGAGATGGATGAAGATGAAGGAGAACTCTGCGGAGCTCGGTGCTTCAGCAGATCTGTTCGGCGAACATAGATGCCACGCAATTTCAAGCTTCCTTCGGACACTCCGAAGTTCAATGGCACGTAAGCGTCCAAAATCTTGGCTCATCGACCATCTGTCGTCTGTCAAGCTGCACGGCGGTAACAAAGAAACCGCCATGCAATGCCTTCAGCTGCAGCTGACTGGCGCGGCGCGGGTCTGGCTCAGCAGCCTATCATCAGGATCCATCCGAAGTTGGGAGGAGCTAGCTTACAGCTTCATCCGAAATTTCAAGGGCACTAGCAAGAGGCCCGCCTCAATCGAAGAGTTACGAGCCTACACTCAGAGAACGGGCGAATCTATCCGCTCGTACATATTATGCTGGTCTACCACCAAGAACTCCGCAGCACATATCTCCGAGGAGAGGGCCATCGACACCTTCAGAGACGGCGTCAAACGCCAAGATTTCAAGGAGGAACTTGGGAGCATCAAGCCCAAGACACTCGACCACCTCATGGAAATTGCCCACAGTTGGGCAGACGGCGAAGATTGCATCCAGCGAGCGCAATCAGACGAAGAGGACGACTACGGTCGAAGGCGAGAACGCCGCAGCAAGATAAGATCGCGTGTCTACGAGGACCGCGACGGACCCGACATGGTCGCGGCTGGCTACGCCGACCGCCGCAATGACAACAGCCGCAATAGCGGAGGATACCGCGGAGGAAACTTCCGCGACAACGGACGACCAGCACAGTCGTGGCAACGCCGCGACCGCGACAACGGACCCTCAGCATTCGACAAACTTTCGGGTCCATGCACCATCCACTTCTACATCGACAAACATGATGGCAAAAATAAAGCCAGCCACATGCTCAAGGACTGCCGCGAGTTTCAAAAACTCAGCGAAAGCATGGTGCAGATGAGGCAACAAGCACCAATCCCTGCGTTCGGAAACGTGCCTGCGCCAGGAGAAATAGCACACGGAGCTCCTCCGCCGCCGCCTATTGGAGGCCCAAACCAACCAGTCGCGCCAGCACAACACAACGCCGGGATCGGGTACCCACCACCAAAAGGAGCACTAAATATGATCCAGAAGGGACGCCCTACAAATAGGGTGCAGAAGAAAATCACCCAACAAATAAACTTGGCCGTGGCGACTCTGCCTGCAATCCCTGAGTACCTCAGCGGATCGGAGTCCTGCATAACATTCACTCGCTCGGACCACCCTTGCCAGATCCCTCGCCCAGGTCATGCTGCCCTGGTGCTGGAGGCGCAAATAGGAGGCTTTGAAATGAGTCGCGTCTTCATGGACGGTGGCAGCAGCATCAACTTAATATTCGCAAGCACTCTAGCAGCTATGCGAATCCCGCAATGCAGCCTGGAACAATCAGACACAACGTTCCACGACATTGTCCCAGGAAAGGGCATATTCCCCTTGGGCAAAATAGGACTCGACGTCATCTTCGGGAAGCCGGACAACTTTTGGCAGGAGCGACTCGAATTCGAAGTGGTGGACTGGCCGTCACAATACCACGCCATCCTGGGGCGTGTAGCATTCGCAAGGTTCCTGGCCGTCCCACACTATGCATACCTACTACTCAAGATGCCAGGACCAAGGGGCGTCATCACAGTCCACGGGAGCTTCACCCGATCGGACCAATGCGACAGGGATTTCAACAAAATCTCCTAGTCTTTCGGCATGCAAGACGAGCTTGTAAGGCTCCGCGAGGTGACGGACAACGGGGTACCCCCAGTCACAAGGCAGAACGCACCTGATATGTCCTTCGACTCCACCGTCAACACTAAGAAAGTACAGGTCCACCCGATGGATGCCTCCAAGACGGCCCTGATCGCCAACGACCTCAGCTCCGCATAGGAAGGCGCGCTCGTCGAATTCCTCCATGAGCGCTGGGAAATCTTCGCCTGGTGTCCTACGGACATGCCAGGAGTTCCCAGGGAATTCGCCGAGCATGCACTCAATGTCTTTCCAGACACCAAGCCAGTCAAGCAGTCCATCCGAAGACTGTCGGAGCCACGAGACGAAGCTATCGGCAAGGAAATCAATAGACTACTCACTGCAGACTTCATCAGGGAAATCAAAGAAAGCGAGTGGCTTGCAAACACGGTGATGGTCCAGAAGAAGGACACGGACATCCTGCGGATGTGTGTGGACTTCACGTCACTAAATAAGCATTGCCCAAAGGACCATTTCCCTCTTCCACGGATCGACCAGATCATAGATTCGACTGCAGGTTGCGATAAACTCTCCTTCCTCGACGCCTACTCAGGCTATAACCATATTCGACTCAAGGTCGAAGATCAGGAGAAAACGGCGTTTATAACACCGTTCGGAGTATTCTATTACAACACAATGCCCTTTGGGCTAAAGAACGCGGGTGCCACGTACCAGCGATGCATGCAGGCCTACCTCAAGGACCAGATCGGTCGCAACGTCCAAGTCTATGTCGACGACATAGTAATAAAAACCAGGGAGGCAAAGACACTTATCGACGATCTACGCGAGACATTCGACAACCTTGATCGCTACAGGATCAAGCTTAACCCCGAAAAGTGCGCCTTCGGCGTCCCATCAGGTCAGCTGCTCGGGTACTTCATCTCTCAATGAGGGATCAAGGCGAACCCGAAGAAAATCAGAGCCATCATGACAATGGAGAAGCCAAAAAACCTCAAGGGCGTCCAGCAGCTCGCAGGACGTATAGCGGCACTAAGCAGGTTCATCAGCCGCATGGGCGAGAAGGCCCTACCATTCTACCAACTGCTGCGCAAGGAAGAAAAGTTCGAGTGGACACCAGAAGCCAACGACGCATTCGAAAGCCTCAAACAGCTCCTCTCCACCTCACCCGTTTTGGTCACGCCAAAGGAGCGCGAGCCCCTGTTGCTGTACATAGCAGCCACACACCAGGCGGTCAGCACCGTACTCGTGGTCGAACGACCTGAAGAAGGCAAGACCCATGGGGTCCAGCGCCCAATTTACTACCTCGGCGAGGTACTGACACCAACAAAGCAGAGGTACCCTCACTACCAGAAGCTAGCCTACGGCGTGTTCATGACGGCTCGACGGCTGAGCCATTACTTCCAGGAGCACCAAGTGATGGTGGTCAACGAGGCACCCCTGAACAGCATCCTGAATAATCCAGAGGCCACAGGACGGGTGGCCCTGTGGGGCATCGAACTGTCACCCTTGGACATCATCTACGAGAAGCGGCACGCAATCAAATCTCAAGTCCTTCCGGACTTTCTGGTACACTGGATGGAGCTACAGCTGCCAGACACTCCAGACATGTCACAGTCATGGACAATGCACTTCGACGGCTCCAAGCGCGAAGCCGGAGCAGGGGCAGGGGTCATACTAACCTCCCCACAAGGCGACAAGATGAAGTACGTTCTTCGAATGAAATTCAGAGCCTCCAACAACGAGGCCGAGTACGAAGCCCTCATCCATGGCATGAGGATGGCAAAGATATGCGGCGCAACGCGCCTGGTCATCTACGGTGACTCCAACCTCGTCGTCCAGCAGACGATGAATGAGTGCGACGCACACGCCAAATATATGATCGCGTACCGCGCGCTCTACAACGCACTCAAAGGAGAATTCGACGGCTGCGAACTTCGGCACGTTGGAAGAGAGAGTAACGAGGAAGCTGATAGACTCGCCAACATCGGCTCCACTTGCGCAAAGGTGCCACCAGGTGTGTTCCTCGAACAAATCTGCGTGCCATCCATCAAGCGGAAATTCCCCAAGGGATCACCCGAAGAAGCAGAACACTCGGGAGCTACGCTACCCGAAGGACCCGAAAAGCTGGACACAGAGATAGCCATGGTCAACCTAATGCAGGTCATGGCAGTCGAAGAAACTTGGACGCGACCATACCTCCAGTTCTTGATAAACGGAGCACTGCCTGACAGCCCGACAGATGCTCGGCGCATATCTCGTCGGTCAAAAGCCTTCACCATCATCAACGGAGAGCTATACAAGCGCAGCATCACGGGTGTACTACAACGGTGCATCACCATCGACGACGTCAAAGCCATACTCCAAGACATCCATGAGGGCATCTGCGGCCACCACGCAGGCAGCCGCTCCCTTGTCGCAAAAGCTCTACGAGCAGGATTCTACTGGCCAACAGCCATGAGCGACGCAAAGGACATCGTCCGAAGATGCAACGGATGCCAACGGTTCGCCGACAAACCGCACGCACCCGGGTCCGAGCTCAGACCCATACCCATAGCCTGGCCTTTTGCTCAATGGGGCCTCGACATGATCGGCAAACTGCCAAAATCCTCGAAAGGGGGACACGTCTTCCTCCTGGTCGCAGTCAACAAATTCACCAAGTGGATCGAGGCCATGCCGGTCACTAACCAGAAAGGCAAAACTTCCGTCAAGTTCTTCGAGTCCATTGTCTACAGGTTCGGCGTACCGCACAACATCATCACCGACAACGGATCGAACTTCATCTCCGAAGAATTCCATGACTTCTGCGAAGGCCTTGGGATCAACATCACATACGCCTCAGTGGCACACCCGCAAACGAACGGGCAAGTGGAAAAGGCCAATGACCTAATCAGCGCTGGCATCAAAAGGCGCCTCACGAGCTCACTCAAACAAAAAGCTGGAAACTGGACGAAAGAGCAACCATCCGTCCTGTGGAGCTTACGGACTACGCCAAACAGCTCCACCGGCTACACACCGTTCTTCATGGTACACGGAGCCGAAGCCGTGCTACCAGCCGAAGTACGCCACCAGGCCCCGCGGGTCGTCGCTTACAGTGAAGCCGAATCCACGGCTGCACTCGAAGATGCCGTCGACACACTCGACGAAGCACGGGACATAGCAGCAGCACGATCAGCGGTGTACCAGCAGAGTCTCTGCAACTACCATAGCCGCCGGCTGCGCGCAAGGTCCTTCGACGAAGGAGACCTCGTCTTGCGACTCAAGCAGAAACGACCGAACAAACTCGAGTCACCATGGGAAGGACCCTACGTCATCACCGAAGTCATCCCAGGTGGCGCCTATCGCCTCAAGCACATGGAATCTGGAGTCGCATACTCCAACCCATGGAATATCTCGCACCTGCGACGATTATATCAGTAGCAACCTACCCCCTTTTACTTTCAATAAGGCTTCCAGCAAAGGCTATTCAGCCGAACAGTGTACCTCCTCCATTACGATATAAATAAAGCTAAGTGTCCCGCCCCATATCTTCAGTTCACTGCTTTTGCAACTTTACTACATGCTACAAACGCACTCGGGGGCTCCCCCCACCTCACGATTTCATCGACTGAGGATCAAACGTGTACACCTGAGTAGCTGACAACGTCAGGCAAGCGAAAAGGACACGTACTCAATCAAAAGCACTGCGTGCTCACAACAAACAAACCTTTTTCAACAAAGGGCACAACACGCCCAGCCGAATGTACAAATTTTATATCTACATCTTTTTACAGGTACTACCTATGTTGAAGAATAACCTGGGCACGCTGCTCAAACAAGTCTACAACCTGTTCAGCATACTGCCTCACAGCTGCGTAATGCGGACGCTTGTCCCACTCACCGCCATCAGGACAAAGAGGTGGCCCAGCGGCCACAGCAGCCAAATCCACGTCAGGCCGGCGCAGCCTCACAAGAGACAATGCAGCCTTCACTCCTGCGACGAGTTGTTCCCGCACCAACTCCTTGACATTGCCCACGTTCCGAAACTTCGACAGAAGACCCGCAAGGGTCGTCGGTACAGCATCCAAAGGAAACATGACGTGCAACACCGAGGAAAGGGATGTCTGCACTTGGCGGAGCACCCGCGAAACTTGATGAACACGATCCTGCACCGTCGCCAGAGTCATGGCGCGATCGCGATCCATCCAGAAGAAACCGCCGGCCTCCATGTCCTGTTGAGTCAAGCAATTGACCCGAACAGCGACACGCTCCTTTTCTTCCCTCAGAGCAAGATTCGCACCTGCGACAATGGTACAAAACAAGAGTAAGGCCAGCAGGCTCATCCGAAGAACTGAGCTATAGCTCGAACCAAAGAACAACTTACATTGCAGCTGCTCGGACAACAGAACCAGCTCCGCCATCAAGTACTCCTCTCTGGCTGCACCACGATCCGCCTTGGACTTCCAAACGTCGGCATGACCGCGTAACCCGAGCAACTCCCTCTCCAGACTACGCACACGATCCCGAAGGAAAGTGAGTTGCGAGGAATCATCCAAGGATGTTCGTAACGGTATTGCAGATGTGACGTCAACAGGGTCAGCACCCGAAGGAACCTAGCACGGCAGAAAAAGAAAGGGACAAACACATTTCAGACAGTGATAGAGCACAACTCAGAAGAATTTACTAAACATATAAGGCCACTACGTGGCACAAGGATGGTATTCTTTAGGATATTTACAATAAAAGTAGACTACAAACTACCCTACGTCTACAAACACCTACGATGCAGGACCCTGAGTCGCCTCGGAGCCAGACTGCCTAGCTTTGACCCCACCCTGCTGCCGCAGTGCATACTCAGACAGCAAATCAATGAGCTTGGGCCCATATCGCTTGCAGCGAGCAGAATAGGCAGCAAAGGCTACCTCGGATCCATCCGCAGCCGTCGGCATCCGAGAGGTGATCTGGGGCAGGTCCAGCTCCGCTCCTGCCGCCAAGGCCATCGCCAGCCCGACGGACGCGCCGATGCCCTTCTGCTTGCGCTTGTACGCCGCAGGCGCATCGGCTGACAGAGCCTCTGCCAGAGCATCCACATCATCAAGGGTTGCGCCCTTCGGGACAAGCTCCTTGTAGAAGCGACCAAGGACCTCTTTCGCCTTGGCAAGAGAGCTGACGACGGTGCTGCAGCGGTCTTCGACCGCCACAGTGGCATCATCTAGAGCACTCCCGTGCTCTAGAGCACCGCGGTCAAACTCGACGCCTGCGGCATCTGAGACAAAAAGGAAGAAATGAAGAAACGCAGCACAGAGGAAGACACGTGGCATTAAGAAACAAAGGACAAATCTAGCACTCACCCGAAATAGCCTTGGCAGCAGCCATGAGTTTCGACGCCACCTCTTTTTCACGAGCAGTCGCAACGGTGGCCAGCTGCTCCTCACGATCCGCGGCCTCCCGCTGCAGACGCTCCTTCACTTCGGCTGCCTTAGTCAGCTCTAGCTCGAGGCATTCCTTCGCGCCAACTGCGGCCTCAGCCTTCTGCTCCGATTGACCAAGGCTCTTTTTGAGAGCATCGACCTCACGGAGATAAGTATTATGCTCCTCTGCATTCAAAAACAAGTAAACGTTAGAAAGCAAGGCCGGAATAAATGGAAAAAGCACCAAAAGGCAAATAAGGCACCTTGAAGCTGCTGAAGATTAGCCTCCAGCACCAGGCGCTCCTGCACCAGCCGCCTGGCCTCCTGCACAAAAGGCTGCAGAAAAAGCAATAACAGTAAGAAAAGGACTTGGGGGCTACGCCCAACACAAAGAAGCAAAAACAAAATTCGCACACGAAGACACTCGGGGGCTCCCCCCGTGGCATGAAGCAGAAAAACTTACATGCTCTGATGGCGACTCCGAAGGACCTCCTGCGAAATTCTGAGGCGCAACCACCCGCACCTCCTACAACGGAGGTTCCGGAGCCGCGCCACCCGAAGTCGCCAGCGTCTGAGGAGGAGGAGACGCAATCCTCGACTCCCCCATAATCTCCCGTGCACCATTACTAGAATAATCGTGGGAGGAATGCCTGCATACGAACCAATCAGCATAAGTGCAAAAATCATGAAGGAACAAGGAAAATAGTACAAACAAGAAACTTACGAGCCCAGTGAGCTCAGGTCGAAGACAGGAGGAGTCCTTCGGGCTCTCTTCTCCTCTTTCTTCTCTTCCTTCTTCTCCTCCTTTTTCTCTTCCTTCTTCCGCTTTGCTGGCGGGTGCGGCGCTACAGCCCGCACAGGAATGACAGGAATGGGAGAAGAAGAACCTTCATGACCGTCACTATGACGCTCAAGGCCCAGAGGGTTTCTGGGAGTCGGAGGATTCGAGGCATCCGAAGACTCGCTGGAGCTCCGTGATCGTTTTCGCGTATGGTCCTCACTCGACTCATCGGCATCCTCCGCCGGAGATCGCGCCGACGGTAGCTCGGACACGGAATCAACCACTTCATTATCCGGGGCATTCGGATACCTTTCAGGCAACGGCGGTACCATGCCCGGCACTTTGAGGCTCTGCAAAATCAGAAGAAACTTTGTTGGCAAACAGAGGAAATAAAAACACATCCGACAAAAAGCACTACGTGCACAAATCTACACCTGCGGTACGACCAACGTCGAAGAAAATGGAGGAGTCAGCGACTTCCCCGGGATTTCTTCTCCGGCTTTGAACTTCAGCAGCACGCGAAGGGCCTTGTCAAGATCCCCCTTGGACATTTTCTCAGCCGAAACCCTCGTCGGATCATGGCGCCCAGAATAAAGAAACATCGGGTGCGCCCTCGCTTGGAGAGGCTACACCCGACGCTCAAGAAAAGTCCGGATGATGTCCACGCCATTCACCTCTTTCTCTGGAATCAGCTGGAGATCCTCCACCCGACGATAAAGGGCCTCTATCTCTGCCACCTCACCGTCCAAGATTTGGTTTTTCCAAGACCTTTTTTGCTCAATCATGTGGGAGGGGTCAAAGGGAACAAGACCAAAATCTTGCCCGGGCACTACGGAGTCGCGGATATAAAACCATCGCCTCCGCCAGTACTGGACAGATTCGGACATAGAAAAGGAAAAGAAGAGCAGATTGGGACTAAGGGAGATGATGAAACCCCCAATGGGATACACACCATCCGAACCAGATTGCCTCTTCATGGAATAGAGCTTCCGGAAGAGGCCAAAGTGCGGCTCAATGCCAAGCCAGCACTCGCAAAAAGTGATAAAACACGCAATGTGGAGAAGAGAATTGGGAGACAGATGATGCAGCTGAATCCCATAGAAAAAGAGCAGTCCACGGAGGAAGTCGTGGACTGGAAAAGAAAACCCACGCAAAACGAAGGCGACAAACATAACCCGATACCCAGATGGGGGACGGGGGATTACCTCATTGCCAGGGAGTTTGACGGCCTCCCTATCTTGCGGGATCAGGCCCCGCTCGCGAAGCTTGCGGAGATCGCTCTCCCGCGTCTCTGATCGCCGCCAGCCACCATCAGTGACGCGAGTAGCGGTGGTGCCCTTCTTTCCTCCGGCGGCGCTGGTCCCAACCGCAGATGAAGATTTCTTTGGTTTCCCCATTGCGCTACGGCGACGCCGGCGATGAAAACGCAGAAAGAATGATGGAAATGTGGAAGGAAATCCCAGCGCGAAGCAAGAATCGCTCGAGCACAAGGAGGCAGTAATACACAAGAACTGATGCGGTGAAAACAAACCGCGGTTTCCCCCAATGATTATAACCGTGAAGACGATGCACGGCAGCCGTCCATCCAGAAGACCTAACGCCAACGGCAGATCTGACCGTACACGTGTCAACATCTCAACAAACTGTCGTTACCACGCCGTCCACTACGCGCGGAAATCGAGGAGACGCCGTAATTATCTCCACGCCGCGCGTGACCGGTCAATTCAAAGTCAGCAAATGGGACCCACGTACGTCCAGTCAAGTCATCTCTGGCGTAGCAGACGCTTGAAGTCATTGATCGTCAGCATTGATGTCATCAAAAGCTATACTAGCACCAACTACAATTCTTCGGCTCCACAGCTCAGAGTACTCACTCGAATCTTCGATTCGACTAAATACTCGGGGGCTACTCCTATTAGGAGCGCTGGTCGCGCACCCGGAAGATAAATAACGACAAAGCATTTCTTCGAGTCCTACGTCGAGTCTACGACTCCACTACGGACTCGGGGGCTACTCCCATAGGGAGGATGGGTTTAAGCATCCGAATTTTTTTGGGTCCTACGGACTTAACAACTGAGCAATGCTTGAATTAAAGTCTCCGCTCGAGTCTACGACTCGAACAGACACTCGGGGGCTACTCCCATAGGGAGCGTTGGTCGCGCACCCTATGAATTCTTCGACTGCGATCTTTCGGATCAGCACGCAAAAACTTTTTGACAACTTTGCCCCAACAAACGCTGAGTGAGCGACAATCTCCTTGGCCACCCGAAACACCTCCGCGGTGACAAATGTTCGGATGCTGCGTCTGCGACGCAAAGATAAGACCTACAGATGTCATCTGACGGCCTGGCAACGTACATGACTGCGCTCTGCTAGTAAAAATCCATGCCAACAGGCGTGATGAAAAATCCCGACGGACGCATTGGGTACATTAATTAAAGTCACTGGGATTCCACTCCTGTAAGTCCTCCGCGGCCTGAGTCGAATTACGCCAGCATATGTTCCAGGTCCGAGTTGAGGGACTCGAACTTGAAGAAGATCGTGTTGTTTCGTCCTAAGACAGTTAACTGACCCTGATCCGTCGGGTGAGTCAGGCACACGCGTCAACAATCCCTACACACATATACTATTAATACCTAGTTGCACCCGAAGGATTGAAGAGTCCTCAGCCGAATCTACGATTCGACTGATCACTCGGGGGCTACTGACATGGTTATACCCTACGGGTACACGACTTCAGCATACCTGGTCCAGCCCAAGGAAGGCCCACAGCAGATATACGCTGGCCCATGAAGATTTTCGGGTGATCAAGGCCCATTACATCTTCGGATCCTTGGAGAACAAGACTAGCATAGATAGAAAACTCAAAGAGGTAAAGCCCTAGAACTTGTAACCGACTAGGACTATGCCCGGGACCTGCCTAAGTCTATATAAAGGCCAGGAGGGCACGCCCTAGATCGAATCAACTTGTACTCTCGTATACGCACCTCACGCCGGATCGAATCTGCGCACCCTGTAACCTTCGGTTCCGCCGTAATCAAGAGCAGACAAGCAGGAGTAGGGTTTTTTCTCCGGGGGCCTGAACCTGGGTAAATCTTGTGTCCCCTGGTTGCTTGTCTGTTAACCGTTCCACGATTTCCAGCATCCCTATCTTCTCCAAAACCCAAGTCCATAACAATGGGCATTGATGAGATCAAACCTCGTCAGCATGATCAGCTACTAGAGATCTCGTCGAGCATTTGTGAGCGCTTAGAGGAAATGCACCTCAAAACCCCCCAATGCTGCTTGATCTATTTTAAATTTTCATTCATGTAAACTATTATTTGAACTAGTTTCTTTCAAACATTCAGTTTGTAGCAATAAACTTGATTTAATTTACATTTGTCGTAATACACATGCTCTAATTGTGTGATCTATTTCAACTTTAGGCGTTTTTATCCACGGTTTGATCGATCGGTGGATCTTTAGCGGCGCTGGTGGGGACTGTTTTTCCAAACCACCTGTAATTTACACGCCGGTCTACAAAGTCACCGCCGGCGCATTTGTCGGTCATCCTTTGGAGGCGACGGCGGAGATGCTCTTAAGCAGCTGATTGATAATGTATCGTTGGCTCTTCTGTCCTGCTACGTGCGTGTCGGCTTGGCTGTTGCGCTGTTATCGTCTCCTGAAAAACAGGAGGGGAGAGGGTGCTACCGTGCCGCGCGCGTGCTGGGTTTTGTTGTCTGTGGTGAGGATTCACGGTTGGGGCGCTGGGTATGTTGCGCGCGTGCTGGGTATGTTGCGCTGTTCCTGTCTCAGAAATACTAGAATCGCTAGCGGAGAAAAGATCTTGGCGAGCACATAATGTGCACTGGTGCAGCCGGATTCATGCACAGAGCTAGCTCCCACTGTTTCACAAATCCTTTTCTTCTTTCACGTGTGATGTAACCTCTCACGAAATCACAACTGATGAATCGATGGTACTAGTAGATAGTTAGATATCAGCTCCCGGTCTTTGGCGTCTTCTGTTTTTCCAAAAAAAAAATCCCGCTTTTCTCGTGGAAACAGCAGCCGGTATGGTGATGCTTTCGGCAGCTGGTAGGCAGAATCACGTTGAAAAACCTGTCCATGTTGATCGCCGGCCCGGCTCTCAACCGAATGCGTTTTGCCCGCATGAGTGGAGAAACTTAATCGAGCTTTCACATTCCAAAATGTCCAGTCTAACTTAGTGAATAGTAGAGTATATAAATCCACAAGAGAGCACCATGTTAGTATTAGTACCCCGGAAGAACATAAAAAGATGTCCAGGTCATTGACATATATATCCCAGACCGCGATTGGCACATCGTTTCGGTGGAGCCAAATGTGTTAAATTCACAGAAAAGTCCACATACACCATAAATAAATAAATAAATCTTACCCATGCGGAGCCGACGACACCACGGCGAAACCAAACACTAACCTTAGGGTGAGGGTTTGGGCCGGGTGTTAACCGATGCCGGAGAAGAAAGGGTTTCCATGTCAGAATTATATGTCGGTCTTCCCCTCAAAATAGATAAAGCATTATGTGTCTATCTAGTACCCATAATGAGAACACATCGAAAGGTGTCCAATTATTGACGTTGGCAGATTTCTGCGGACGGCAATTTCCAAACAATGGAGGTAGGAAAATGCACAAACCAACACATATAATAAAGGTAATTTAGCATCGGAACAGAAGATACCAACCTTGCCGTCCTCTTTGCAAGTAAGACCTGCCAAATCACAACGAGATTTTTTCTTTGAGGTAAAATCACAACGAGATTCTAGTACTACAAGAAAACACAGCAGGAGAGAAAAACAAGAGCACGACACTATTGCCGGAGAAAGAAAAAGGGCGGGGCAGGAAAAAGAAAGCACGCCCCATGTGACCCCCCCTACGATCAAAATCGGCCTCACCTGCCACGAAACAACAGCCGTTTCTGATGCCTTTGGATCCTTGCGTGACCTAACAATAAATCGGTCCGTCCATTTGGCACTGCGGTATGTGGCATCTCATGTGCCTCCGATCCATGGTCGCCTCCTCCGCGCGAGATAAATCCATTTCGGCAAAGCACTTGATTGCGAGCCCCGAAAGACGTCCCAACCGTTTCCTCCTATGTTTTCTTCACCACGCCGTGACTATAATTAAAGAGATCGTGGTGGTGGTGGTACCTGTTTCTCTGCTGCTGCTACTCCAGTCGGGAGGGGTCCATGGATATAAATCTCTCGCGAGATTTTTTTTTTACTCTCATCGTCAATCATTGCTTCATTTCATGGTACGTGGCAGGATAGGAGTATTATTTATTTTTAAGAAACTCACTCTGCTCCAAATATATCAAAGACAAACTTTGCAAAATTCACCAAGTATATAACTCTCAAAAAGAAAAAATTACTGGGTATATAGAAAAATAATAATCACTACAATATCAAGTATATGGTAAACTTTCCTTTCCAATTTTTTTTTCCTTTCCAAAAAAAAGTATACGGTAAACACATATGTGTTATCATGTGTCTTAAAACCAGACTATAATCAGATGTGTGATTTGCACATGTGATCCGATGTGTATAATCAAAATTACAATTACAAAAGTACTATTGGTTATTTTTCGGAAATGGGAAGCTCCATCATCTGCATTAATCGATGCATACGTCCTTTTTATTAAAAGATTATTTAAAGTCTTACGAAAGTTTTAAACATACGGAACGCCCGGCAAAGATTACATATCACTGGATTGGACAGCATGGAACCAAGGATAATCCATCTAAAAAGCTAAAATAACAGGTCGTGCCTTGGTATCAACATGTTAAAACAATACATACTAATTATCAATTGGATAAGTCGGGTGTTGCTCTATCACATATGCTATGTTTTTCCTAGCACTGCTCCGCTCACCCCCTCCGGTCTACAACGAGTTCTCCTTATCAATTGTTTCTCCATTCCCCACCTTCCATCCGCATCGCTACTATTGTTCCCTCCTCCCTGAATGGAGGTCACAAACCTTCTACCATGGATGGCCTCACGAGTATAACTCAAGTGGACTTTTTTGTATCGTCGAACTCCCAGAAGATGGGAGTACAAACAATGGCAATGCTAGAGTATGTTGCCATTGGGTCCAGTTATCTTGTTTATGGTGTAATCTTTTCGTAATGGCTAGCGTCAGAGACTGGACTAATGAAAGATTTCGATTTTTTATTGGGTTCATCAAAACCTAGTTGTTATACAGCAGCTCCGCCTCTGAGTACATATGAACGAGTTCGGCCTCACTATATCTTGAAATAAAGAAGCTTGTGTGAGCCCTATTTGTTGTCGACCAGCCGAATGCAACATGTTCGTTGCCCTAGAAATGTTTGTTGTAAAATGTTAGCTATTGAGTTTTGTGATGTTGCATTGGTTGTCTTGACATGTTGTAATCTCATGTATGTTTTTCTACATACACAGGGCGACAATGTAGCAATGATTCAGGGTGTTCATCGACAAGTTTGCCGTCATGTCTGCACAAAAAAGTCTCCTTGTCACATATATTAATTTCTATGTTGCATTTTGTACCAATCGATGTTCTTAATGATTTGTTGCATCCAATTGATATTATTGCATAAATATAAACCATTGTTTTTGCGTGAGTGTGTTTACACTATTGCGTTGCGACAAGTTTGCATCTGTTCGGACAACGAGTAGGAAAAATATCATGACATATTGTTGTATGCAAGTGAGATCCAGTTCAGAGAAGGTAGCCCATTGAGGGTTCACCTCTCTCGATCGACACCTAGCGCGCCAGGATTAAGGGGTGGGTCCACCAGATTAATGGCCAAATACTCCCTCCGTCCCGATTTATAAATGACACAATTTGCAATTTTCTAGATCCTAGGTGTCCTCTAATTGATCGTTTTTATAGTATGAAGAAGAATATGCGTGAGGAGAAGAACAGCAAGCAAAATCTTTTCACATCCCAGTCCACATTTGTTCACACACGTACATGCAAGAATTTTGTTCTTTTCGCACCGGAGTAATTACAGAGATTAAATGTTTTTGCGCCTAAATATGTTGGGATTGTATGGTTTACAAATTGTGCCATTTAAACCAGGACGGAGGGAGTACATTTTTTCTATTAAATTTTGCATATTTTTTATATGATAGTGTAGCTTGGAAAGCTTATTAATTCACAAGTTTTATAGAATTTCACAGCAATAATCTGAAAATGGGAGCAACTTCACGGGGGATATTTGTCCGAGCTGAGAGCTCCCGTGCTCATGTCCCTTGAATGCTGTTGTACCTAGTCCGGCCAAATGTAGAGCCTTTGGTCCAATTAATACAAGCGTTCAAAGGATAGACGATGGATGGGCGATGCGCTAGAGCCTAGAGTAGTCCCTCTCTTTACTGCACTTTCGGGTTGTTCCTAATTGATTCGCTTGTTTGTTTCCCTAGAAAAATGAATTTGCAGTCCTCATTTTTTTCTACTTTCTGGAAGTTGTTTCTTATAAGATTTCGTAAAAATTATACGAAATGTAAACGTAACTCTAGCCAATTAGTGTGAGATAGCGGTGGGTGGAGGGTAAAAAAACCCACATCGGAGGCCCCTGCTGGTGGTGACAGTTTGGGCCACACTGTTGGGCCATGCAGAGATAAAACAAAACTTTTCCCTCTGACGTGGTGATCCTAAGATCTAGTCGAGATAGAAGGCCACGAGGTTTACCACTAGATGCGCAGTTGCGAATTACTGATAAAGCGCGTCAGTTGATGCAGTGCAGTTCTTTGCGATCCGATCGTTCTGGTGCTGATCGTACATCACCTCAGCTGGTATCCACACGTACAAGGAGGAGCGCCGACGGCGAACTGCTAGGTTCGTTACGACGGTAGGACTGCTGTGGAGCTAGGGTTTCCAACACATGAAATGACCTAACCGATCAACGATTAACCTTTCTGGGTTACGGTGCTCCACTATATATAGGGAGTGAACGTGGGCTCCACTCTCGTGGCCCATTCACTAAAGCTCATATAACACTAGTCACCGTGAGTCCGACTTACTAACTCAGTCCTGATCCGGCTTGGGTCTGACCCAACCAGATTTACGGTTCATATCCAATCTGAACTTGCTCCCGCTCTTAAGTGTGTGACCCGACAGACTCATGGCTACTCGGACACGATTGGAGTCCGACTCACAATCGATCAGTAGACAGCGGCTCCTAGCAGAACGTGCCGACTCCCAAGTACCAAAGAGTCATGACGATTCGCCTTTCCAATGTGACTTACGTCTGAGTCCTTTTTGCCTCACGATATGCCTTGTCAGACTATAGACGAATAATTGTCATCCCTTAAATAGTCCGACTTTCTTCTCGATCCGAGATTAGTGATTCACCCGACTAACTCTTAGTCGATCGCCTCGGTTAACACTTAACCGAGTCGTGCATGGCTATGCTTTCCGAATCATATCATCCGAGAGGGCTCAGAGAATATCTCTCCGAGTGGAGGAGCAAAATCCCATCTTGGTTATTCACATCACGCAGCTTGATTCTCAGTCGACCCGAACTCTGCCTTTATGACTGCCCAGTTACGGATCAGCGTTTGATAGAACCTAAGTCGGTGATCCTCAACTCGGACTATGCAACAACCTCAGGTCTAAGGATTACATTGATTGAGATATACAAATGACAACTTGTTCGTTGTACCTCAATATGGGTTAATCCGACTCACTAAACTCTTTAGCCAAATCTGTGTAAGTCGGAATAGCATCTCCATGCCCATGACAAGTGGAACCGATTCATCAAGACGACTTTCACATTGGTCTAAGTTGTGTGTCAGCACAACCTCGATGACCAAGGACATTTAGTACAAACAACATGAATGCATAGTTCCACAACCGAATCACATATTCAATAATACACATCGGATGTTTTTACAAGGGCAACTTAATAACTTTATGAATACAATGGAAAATATCATCATACATGATTGCCTCTAGGGCATATTCCCAACACACCCTCTAATCTGTCTGGCACCTTCTTGCCACCCTTGGCAACCAAGGACTAGGTTGAGGCTATTGGCAGCGCGCGCCATGCTGGAAAGCCAGCGCCGGTCCCTATTGACAGTCACACAAACTGTCTGTTCATGATGGCTCGCCGCCTGACGGCGGGAAAGGGTTCCTCCGCTACCCTTTCCCGCCACTTTCATCACCGTTTTCCGTCGATTTTCTCCTTCCTATCGGTTACGCCACTGTTTTTCACCTTCTTTTTTTCACACCGCGCTCTCCTGCCAAAGCGGCCACCCTTCTATAAAAAGGGCGAGCCCGTGGAGTACTGACGTTCCACGCAATGGTTGGCCACCTCCCCGCCACTTCAGCGATGCTCTCCACGGCCAATCATGCCCGCTAACCTGCGCCGGAGGAGCTGGAGCAATAGCCACATGTGGAGACAGAGGAAGACGACGACGGCGGTGGTGGGCTAGAAGAGCTCGTGGATCTCCAGTCCACGCGCGCCTTCGAGACGCAACATGCCGCTGGTGGGCTAGAAGAGACAGATGAAGACGACGACGACGGTGGTGGGCTAGAAGAGTTGGACTTCAACGACTACTGTGCAGAGGCGGGGGCACCTGTCAACCACCTGGCACTCGAGGAGTCGGCGCGCCGCTCAGATCGCGAACAACGAGTGCGGGAGATTCGCCCGCACGAAGAACAAGTCTTCGCCGAAGAGCCCATCTGCCGCCAGGTGGTGGTTGGCGCTCGACGGGGGACCTAGGGCCAGGGCATGTCCTCCTCGAAGGTAGTGGTGGCATCACAGATAGTAAGGACGGGGCAACGAGAGGACACGTGGGGATAGGGAGCGCCTTTGCCGAGACAGACACCTGCGGCGCCACGCCGAGGCAGCCAGAAGGCCTGGGAGTTATGGACGCAAGTTCAGAGCCGACTTCAAAGCCAGGATATAGATCTCACTAACCCTGCTAATACCTGTAGATGCGGTGGAGGCGGCAACGAGGAATCAGCAGGACAAGCTCTACCGCAAGGTAATGCTCCTCCATGTTGTTCTCACTTCGCCAGAGGAGAGGTAGGCCATGGCGGAGCCAACCAGATAGAGACTGGAGCTCCCAAATTTGAGCCTAGAAACCTGAATCTGAATCCTACAGACTCGCACTGATACGAGGATCCCGCCATCGGCATCCCCACCATGATGCGAGGTTCTACATACTTTCTACATTTTAACTAAAATCTTTGGTCAATTTGACAAAGATTGTTCAACTGAAACATGTTCATGCTTGTGATCAATTGCAGAACCAGAACCAATATGAGCCGGTGAGGTAGATAGCTGAACTGGAGCATGAGCTAAATAAATTGAAGGCGGAGAAGAAGAATCATAGGGTAGAGTTGAGAAGAAGAGATATGAGGAAAATGATGATTGTGTTAGTATCTGTATGTGTACTGATTGTGTTTGTAACCTCTGTCTTAGTATTGACGTACTAGTATCCGCCTGTGTAATGATCTACTATATTGAATTTGCTTAAATAAGAGGGGTAGATATTTATGAGCTTGTGTACTAATGTATTGAATTTGGTCACTGAAATAAAGAGGAGTAGTGAATATGAGCTTCAAGAAATCGTACATGTACTTGGGAAGCACAAAAACTTGTGTAAAACTAATGAATGACAGAAATCAACAAATACAAGATTTAATTTCTAAACCCACATGTACTTTTTTTTCAAGAAAACTAGTGAATGGCATAAATGTTGCAATACAAGACCGAGGGCCGAGGCATAGCAGGCCGCGAGAGCGATTTCGCATACCGGAGCCGGCCTCTCAGGGGCCGACGTCCGGTCTCTGCTTCTGCACGCAGGCCACGTACGGGGACCGGTCGTGGCGCGAGGAGGAGGACGAGCCACAGGTCCCAAGACGGCGGTCGGCCACCAATCCACACAGACAGACACGCCGAAGCAAAAAAATATCGTCCAAAAACCAAGCGAATCCAAGCTGCGGCCGAGGAAACATCGAGCCAGCATACGCCATGGCCGCCGTGACCACCGCCTCCCTCTGCTCCGGCAGCCTCGGCAAGCCGATCCGAGGCCACGCGAAGTTGTCGCTCAGGTCGACGGTCTGCCACTGCCTCCCGGCCCGGAAACCGGAGGAGGTGCTCAAGCGGAGGGACGCCCTGCTCGGCGTCCTCCTCTCGTCCGCCGCGGCGTCGTCGTCGGCGGCCGCGACGCTGCTCGCCCCTGCTAGCGCTTTCGCCGAAGCCGCAGGTATGGCATCAATGCAAGTTTTCTTGGCTTCTGGGGGCGTCCAATGGTGCGTACGTACTAGTACTGTTAGTACCCCGTGCGTGAATCAATAAAATTTGGTGTGGTTTTTAAGAGGTGCAGGAGGGGTTCACCGCGTATGAGGATGAGGCCAACAAGTTCAGCATCGTGGTTCCACAAGGTAATTGATACTACTACTCCTATTTCGTTGTGATAAACGGGAAACAGTTCAGCTCTTCTGAACTGTGGGCTGCGGAGTGACAGACAATTCGTAAGGCAGATGAGCGTGAGTATAATTTACCTTGCGGCGTGCAGGCTGGCAGGTCGGCGCAGGGGAAGGTAGCGGCTTCAAGAACGTCACGGCCTTCTTCCCCGACCAAAACGCCAACTCCAGCGGTACGCACACGCGCATTCTTCCATCTCCCCCGATCGCTCGTTCCTCCCAAAATTCATGAGCTCCTCTGCATCATTCAGTCAGCGTGGTGATCACCGGCATCGGGCCAGACTTCACCAGCCTCAAGTCCTTCGGCACCGTCGACGAGTTCGCCGAGAACCTGGTACGTGCTACCCCTACGTTTGCAGAATAGCCCATGAACAGCACAAATGCCCGCCAATGACAAATGAGTTATGACCATTGTGTGTACCTACCTACTGATGAGCAGGTTACGGGCCTGGACAGGAGCTGGGTGAGGCCGGCGGGGGTGACGGCGAAGCTCCTCGACTCGAAGGCGTCCAACGGCATGTACTACATCGAGTACACGCTGCAGAACCCCGGCGACAAGCGCCGCCACATCGTCTCCGCCATCGGGATGGCCTTCAACGGCTGGTACAACCGCCTCTACACCATCACAGGCCAGGTGAGCAACCGAGCATGCATCACCACGCGTAATGCGCTTTCGTCCCCTCATCTGGTCATGGTGAAGCAAATATCACTCCAGAGTCCAGACTCCACTGACAACATTTGCTTTACCTTGGCGTGCGTGTCGGACAGTACATCGATGACGACGAGGAGTCGGCCAAGTACAAGCCTGAGATCGAGAAGGTGAGGTCTTCTCTGTTAGTAGCTCCTGATTCTTCTGGTTGTCACTTGAGCACTGACTGATTTTCCTTATCTGTTCTGCGTGTATTTTCAGTCTGTCAAATCATTCAAGTTCACATGAAAACGGTTTGGCGACGCCTGCGCAAAGAGGTTCACATGAGAAGAGAAAGTATATAAAGCGGCTCCCGATGGCGAGACAGGAGCTTTGTGAAACAGTGGTATATTTTCACCGAAAACAGATGATGAGCACACCGAATGTTCGAAGACATATATGATGTGCCAGCACAGAGTGTATGAGGTAGCTAACGTTCTGAAACTGTGATTAAGTGACAGACTGATGGTTTTGCTATTTTTTAGGCCTGCTTCGAACGCATAAATTCAAATTTTACCTTGCACGAGTCATTTGAAATATATTGTATATTCTGTCGTTGGATCTTTATGATTCACATGAATCTAATACTAAGAGCATCTCCATTCTCGAGGCCGATCCGGACGCCGAAATTACGTCCGAACGCCGAAAATCGGCCCAGTCGCGTACCGAGGGACCTCTTTTCGTCCGGATTTGGTCTAACTTTGGTCCGGACTATCTAGGATCCCGGGTACGTCCTGGGAATGCCGAACGCAGTGAATTGGCCGAGTGGACCAGCCTGTCAGCGATAGAAGCCGAGTCGTCGTTATCCTTTCCACCGTTTTCCTTTTCCCGCCCTCGCCGCTACACCTCTCCCGTCCTCACCGTCGAACTCCGCCTATAAAAGGCGTACGTCCACTAGTAGAAAACAGGCTATCCGTTCGCACCCCTAACAGTATTAGTCCCAGTTTCGCCACGAACCGGGGATAATGCTGACATACGTCCCGGTTCGAGCAGGCACGAGGGCCGAAGGATGCGTCCCGGTTGGTAGGGGTGTAAACACAAACCGGGACTAAAGTGTGGGCGCCAGACACGTGGCCTTCCACACACTTTTAGTCCCGGTTTGTGTTACAAACCGGGACGTATGAGCCATCCCTCTATAAATACGACGCCCCAGCCCTCTGCCCCTCTCTGTTTTTTCTTGGTGGAAGGTGTGCTAGTTTATTTTTTTCCTATGCATGCATGCGAGGTGTTTGATGAAATGTTTGAGTGAATGATTTTGTTCAATTTCTCACAGAAAAAATATAGGAGGTGCCCGAGACGCACTTGAGCTTTCTCCTCTTTATTTCCCTCGTTCGAGGTTAGTAATCTTATTTTTTTCTCTGTCATTAATACAATGCATGTGTCGATGTGAATTGGTCATTTCAACGATGTTTCGTTTTTGATAAACTTAATTATATGATGCAGATGAACGGTCGGGAATGGATATATGTTGACCGGCGTGAACCCGGCTACATTAAAGGCGTGGATAATTTATCGATGTGGCTATGACAAACAAAGAGAATGGTTTTATACGTTCTCCATGTGTTCAATGTCGGAACAACAAGGAGTACTCTTCCTCGAAAATCATTCGCGACCACCTGGTTATAAAAGGTTTCATGCCCAACTATAATTGCTGGACCAAGCACGGGGAAAGAGGGTTATGATGAAAGACAATGAAGAAGAAGATGATGATAACAACTATCATTGTATGTTTTTTGAATACAATGCTACTACAATGGAAGACAATGAAGAGTAAGGGGGTGAAGAACGGGCATCAGATGAGCCCGCTGATGAACTTGGTAGGGTCATTTCTGATGCAAAGCGAGACTGTGGAACAGAAAAGGAGAAGTTGAAGTTGAAGTTGGAGGGCATGTTAGAAGATCACAAGAAATTGTTGTCCCCAAATTGCGAAGATGACAGCACAAAGCTCGGTACCACACTGGAATTGCTACGATGGAAGACAGAGTGTGGTCTAACTGACTCCGCATTTGAAAAGATGCTTAAAATAATGAAGCCGAAGTTTCCAAAGCATAACGAACTTCCCGAGAGTACGTACGAAGCAAAGAAGACTCTCTGCCCTCTAGGATTAGATGTGCAGAAGATACATGCATGCATTAATGACTGCATCCTCTACCGCGGTAAGGAGTATGGGAATTTAGATAAATGTCCGGTATGTAATGCATTGCGGTATAAGATCAGACGAGATGACCCTGATGATGTTGAGGGAGAGCCCCTCCAGAAGAGGGTTCCTGCTAAGGTTATGTGGTATGCTCCTATAATACCAATGTTGAAATGCATGTTTAGAAACAAAGAGCATGCCAGGTTGTTGCGATGGCACAAAGAAGACCGTAAGAAAGACGGGAAGTTGAGACACCCCGCTGATGGGTCGCAATGGAGAAAAATCGAGAGAGACTTCCTGAACTTTGCAGGTGACGCAAGGAACTTATGGTTTGGTCTAAGTACGGATGGCATGAATCCTTTTAGGGAGCAGAGCTGCAGTCACAACACCTGGCCCGTGACTTTATGTATATACAACCTTCCTCCTTGGTTGTGCATGAAGCGTAAGTTCATTATGATGCCAGTGCTCATCCAAGGCCCGAAGCAACCGGGCAACGATATTGATGTGTACCTAAGGCCATTAGTTGAAGAACTCTTACACCCATGGGACAAACTAGGTGTACATGCGTGGGATGAGAACAAACAGGAGCCATTTGACCTACAAGGGTTGCTTTTCGTAACCATCAATGAGTGACCTACTCTTAGTAACCTTTCAGGACAGACAAACAAGGGATATAAGGCATGCACACACTGTTTAGATAAGACTGAAGGCACATATTTGCATAAATGCAAGAAGGTTGTGTACGCGGCGAATCGACGATTTCTTCCGACCAATCATCCCGTAAGAAAGAAAGGCAAGCATTTCAAAGGTGAGGCAGATCACCGGAAAAAGCCTGAACTCCCTGCTGGTGATAATGTATTTGGTATGGTCAAAGACATAGAAGTAATCTTTGGAAAGGGTCCCGGCGGTCAATCAGTTCCGAACGACGTCGCTACCGGACACGCACCCATGTGGAAGAAGAAATCTATATTTTGGGAGCTGCCATATTGGAAAGTCCTACGAGTCCGCTCTTTAATCGACGTGATGCACGTGACGAAGAATCTTTGCGTGAACCTGCTAGGATTCCTAGGCGTGTATGGGAAGACAAAAGATACACCAGAAACACGGGAGGACCAGCAAATTATGAAAGACCTAAAGAACATGCATACACAGAACAAGACGAAAGGGCATCACTTAAGTCGTGCCAGTTATGCTCTTACCAAAGCAGAGAAGGGAATCTTTTTTGAAGTCCTTTACAGTATCAAGGTGTCGTCTGGATTCTCATATAATATAAAGGGGATAATAAATATGGCAGAGAAAAAGTTCCAAAACCTGAAGTCTCATGACTGTCACGTGATTATGACGCAATTGCTTTCGATTGCATTGAGGAGGCTTCTACCGGAAAATGTTCAAGTACCCATTGTGAAGCTGTGTGCATTCCTCAATGCAATATCTCAGAAGGTAATCAATCTAGATATTCTGCCATGGTTACAGAAGGATGTGGTACAATGTTTTGTTAGTTTTGAGTTGGTGTTCCCGCCATCCTTCTTTAATATTATGACACATCTCCTGGTTCACCTAGTGGAAGAGATTGCCATTCTCGGTCCTGTATTTCTACACAATATGTTCCCCTTTGAGAGGTTCATGGGAGTCTTAAAGAAATATGTTCATAACCGTTCTAGACCAGAAGGAAGCATCTCCAAGGGATATGGAACAGAGGAGGTCATTGAGTTTTGTGTTGACTTTATTCCTAACCTTAAGCCGATTGGTGTTCCTGACTTGCGGCATGAGGGAAGACTAAGTGAAAAAGGTACGCTGGAAAAGAAAGCAATGATATGTAGGGACGGGGAATCTTTCACTAAAGCACATTACACAGTTCTACATAATTCCACCTTGGCAGCTCCATATATCGAGGAACACAAGAATATTGTACGCTCCAAAAACCCAGGGAAGCCTGACTCATGGATTACGGATGAACACATGAAGTCTTTCGACGGTTGGATGCGGGCACATCTCTTGAATGACACCACTGTTGGAGATCAGCTATACTTGTTGGCCGCGTCACCATTTTTTACTATATTGAATTTCCAAGGGTACAAAATAAATGGGAATACATTCTACACGATCGCCCAAGATAAAAAGAGCACCAACCAAAACAGTGGTGTCCGCTTTGATGCAACAGACGAGAATGAGCAAAAGGACACATACTATGGTTACATAGAGGAGATATGGGAACTTGACTATGGAGTCTCTTTTAAGGTCCCTTTGTTTCACTGTAAATGGGTCAACCTGAATGGGGAAGGGGTAAAGATAGACCAGTTGTACGGAATGAAAACAGTGGATCTCAACAATCTTAGTTACAGAAATGAACCATTCGTCCTAGCCAATGATGTGTCTCAGGTTTTCTATGTGAAGGACATGTCCTCTAGACAGAAAAAAGAAAAAAAATAAGCAAACGAATACATCATATGATGATCCAAAACGTCACATAGTTCTTTCAGGGAAAAGAAACATCGTGGGAATCAAGGACAAGACAAACATGTCAGAAGATTATAATAAGTTTGATGAAATTTTGCCCTTCACAGTGAAAACTGACCCAAGCATTTCGTTAAGTAAAGAAGATGCTCCATGGTTACGTCCAATGCGATCATAAGGAAGGACATACGCCAAGAAGTTCATGCTCATATTGTGTACCTCTAGTTCATGTCTGGCCGGTCGGCTGCATATTGTGAACCTAAATGCCATGAGACATGATAGCTCATTTTGTGAAGGATATTTTATGATGTTTGCAATTTTCCAATTTTAATAAATGTATAGAGTGTTAGTCCCGGTTTGTGGCTTGACCGAGACTATATATAGGGGGACCTTTAGTCCCGATTTTGTAGTCTCGGTTTTTAATATTAATAAATGTCTTGAGTGTTAGTCCCGTTTTGTGGCTGGACCGGGACTAAATGGGCCTTTAGTCCCGATTCGTAGAATGACTTTCATGAACTATGAAGAAGTTGTCCCGATTGGTACTTACCATTAAGATCCGATCTCCAAACGCGTGTGGTCACATATTAGGGAGTGCCTCTATGACCAGTTTCTTGGAGATGCCGGAGGACTGGGCTCCGGCGGCATCTCCCTGAAACTGGCCGTAGTGGTGTCCCTACTCTCGCACACCATCTTGCGTCTTGTAACTTCTCTAACTAGATCAATACGCCTGGGAGCTAACTAATGTCACATATTAGGGAGTGCCTCTATGACTAGTTTCTTGGAGATGCCGGAGGACTGGGCTCCGACGACATCTCCCTGAAACTGGCCGTAGTGGTGTCCCTACTCTCGAAAACAATCTTGGAGATGCCTCAATCTGGCTGGAGGACTGGACTCACAAGGATGCCTATTTATAGTACAAGCAGCTGGGCATAGTGTCGACACTCACGACATAATGTCGACACTCACCCCTATTATTAGTGTTGACTCGTGTTTTGTCCCGGTTGGTTGACGACTGTCTACGCACAACCTGTTGGGAACCTCAAGAGCAAGGTGTGAAGCAGCAAGAAGCAAGTATTCCCTCAGTTGAGACCGAGGTTATCGAACCAGAAGGAGGAAGGAAATGTCACACAGGTGTTGCAAGCAACACTGAGACCTGCACAACACAAACTCAAGACTTTGCCCCAATGAACAGTGAGGTTGTCAAGCTCACCGGTTTGCTGTAACAAAGGATTAAACGTATGGTGTGGAAGACAATGGTTTGCAGCAAGTAAACAAGTAACAGTGGAAGGATGTATCAATGGTAAAGATTGGACCGGGGTCCATAGTTCACTAGAGGTGCTCTCCTTAGATAAACAACATGGCATGAAGGGTAAACAAATTACAGCGGAGCAATTGATAGGAACTGAGCAAGGCATAACAATGCAATTACTAGCCAGAAAGATCCTATGAGGTTGATTGGGCAATACAACAATATACATAGACCGTCATCCAACTGCATCTATGACTAGAAGTCCACCTTCAGGTTATCATTTGAATCCCCTCTAGTATTAAGTTGCAAGCAACAGACAACTGCTTTAAGCAAAGTGTGTAAGATAAACAGTCCACATGTTTGTAACACCCTCGCCTGATAAGGCTGAGTTCATGTGTATAGTGCCAATCCCTGGATCGGTTCACTGGCACACACAATACAAAATGATACCAAATATAACTGTGCATCATAAATACAACGAATATGAATCAGAATTTACATTATTTATTCAAGTACACAATGGAAACCGAATACAAGGTAGATCTCCATCCTTCAAATGTGCCACAGGCGAACAATCGTTGAGTGGAGTCTCGCGACCTATAACGATCACTTAGAAACAATATAACCTGCAACATGAAACATTGCAGCCACGAATGGTCAATACTTTGAATGTATTGGCAAGTAAAACTAATGAGTACAAAGGATTTATCAACTACATGCATATTTGGCTAGGTGGAGTTCAGGCTTATTTGCTAATAGCAATACAACTTTTCCCTACTTTCAAAATACTTTTCTTTCTTCAAAAACAATCTTCTAAGGACATACCAGCATAAACCCATGTAGAAAAAAGACAATTTAGCTTTCGTATGCTCCTAAACCCATGTTCACCCATCAAGTTTGAGTAATTAAGAAATTAGGATGAGTGAGATCTTCCAAACAGTTCCAGGCCTAGTTGCTCATAGTTGTCCATAACCGGGGACACGGCTAAGTACTTAGTTTAGACACCCTGTAGGGGTTGTACACTTTACCCGCACGACCCAGTCAACCCGCTCTTACCATTACACTCATTTTGTACCATGATAGGGAGAAAACCAAGACGAAACCTTTCAGAAGCAGAACCCTGAGCCCTCAGGACGGACCCATACCAACCTACATTCCGTACATCTGCTAGTCACGTCGGGTCAGGTTCCCACAACTTACTAAGTCAAGACAAATAATGACATGCGGTTGTACTGTAAGCTACTACACAAGAAACCTGTCCAATCTCTGAAACCTGGTGTGCTTTCTGCAATAAACCATCCAAAAACATCAATCCATCATACCCAGGAGATTCAATAAATTCCGGTTGTTTTCATTATAACAAAACATAACTTTCCATAACAAATCATTCATAAATTCCCTTTTGCGCATCTAATAAGCATGGCTAAGCAACTGATACGATGGCTCAAAGGAATCAAGTCATGGAATTATGGCAATCATGCCTGGGTGTCATAGCATAGCATAGTAGTAAAAACACCTACTCATGCATCACTACTGAAAATCATACTACATGCAAAAGAAAAATAGTAGGACATTTATGATAGCTCTACTTGCCTTTGTTGTAGAAGATGTAGTCATTCAGATAATCCTCACAATAGATAAGGTTGCACTCGTCACAATCACAAACGTTGCACTCCTTGCAATCTATAGATTAAAACAAGTGCACAACAAACACACCATTCAAAACAATGCAATTATGCACAATACAACAAAACAATGATGAACAATTGCATGCATGGCAATTTAATATGTCACAATGGTTGTAATTAGTTCTCTGAACATTACTAGAATACATGATGCATGCAAGAGATCGATTAATGCAATGGGGTATTTGTTATTAATAATTACTTGCCATTATTGGTGTTTTAAGAGATCTGTTGTAACTTCTGTCCTCATTGTCGAGTTAAATTTTCATCTAAAGTGTACTGGATAGAGGGCATTAATACGAACCAGTAGCAATTGGGTTCACCTTAATCGGAGTTGTAAATATTTTTCTATGATTTAAATAGTGTTTAATGGATTTTAAATCATTTATATAGTTTCTTTTGCCTAAAAATGAAACTAAAATTATATCTGTAATCTTCACGGAATTGTGATTACGTGGACATATTATTTGTAATTTTCTGAGCAGTACTCGAATTACTATGATTTTATTACTCCAAATAAGACATTACTCTATTTATTTAATTGCTGAAGAAACTTACAATATTTTCCCGAACCATTTGCATATTGATTATATACATGGAACCAGCTTTCCATCGGTATATTATTTATATTTTTTTGATATGCAAATAATTTACTATGAATTTAATGATTTCTAAAGCCACTAAAACTAATTAAATCACTAAGGAGTGAATAAACCGCAAAGGCTGGATCCAACCAGATAATATTAATCTACATTATAGTAGCTTCAATTTGATATATTGTTCATATTTTTCGGAGTTACATATAATTTCCTATGAATTTATTAACCTAAAAGACCATTAAAACTAATTAAATTGCTATAGTAAAACATACTTTAAAGGTTATATCTAATGTTACATTAATATTCTACACGTTTTTCTGAATCCATTGATGTATTATTTGCTATTTTCGGATCTACGAATCGTTTTATATGATTTTTGCAAGTTTACACAATTTCTTGCAATTTAAATTTAATTTCAAATATACAGGGAATATTCCCTGGGAATATTCTACGTTGACCAGGACGCTGGGCTGACCTAGCTTGACACGTGGCGAGATCTTGTTGGCTCGTACCCCTTCGTTGATAAGCTCTAATCTTGACCGTCGGGATGAGATCCAGTGGCTAGGAGAGGAGTTTGACCCAATTTTGGCTCAAAATAGACAAGAAATAGATCTGTGTTAGAGAGACAAATCTGTAGGTCAAATTGAAAAACTTACAACATGAAATTTGTGAGGAATCATTAGTCCTACCTTCTCACCAAAGGAATTTGGATTTGAAGAAACGAGCGCGAGTACATCTTGGATTTACACCGTCATATCTGAAATATTGCGGTGCGGAATTCTCCGGCTGTGGTGGATGAAAAGAGATGAGGTTTGTCGGTATTGAAATATTTCGACGAGCTCTACAACTTTCGTCTTTTGGTCGAAGGCAAACGATGAAGTCTAGATGGGTGAATAAACGAAATAAGAGTCGGATATGTGTAGATTCGGGATTTCGAGAAGGGAAACTCATAGAGCTGTGGCTCCACGGGTTTATATGGATGTTAGGATGGTGTATAGGTAGGTCTTGGAGTAGGAAACAAGTAGAAACAAACGGAAGTCGATTCGGAGTTATAGATAAAAAGATATAAGAGTTTGAATAGAGATAGGTTTGAGAAAAACTGATTTGCACGGAAATTAAAGCAAACAAGGCATCGATGCCTTCTCCCGTACGCGCGTGTAGCTCTCCGGTGGCTGAATGGGCCGGCCCACTTAGGATTTTTTCTTTTTCTTTTTTTCTATTTTCTATTTAAGTGTTTCCCTCATAACTTTTGCATACGAACTCCAAATGAAACAATTCTTGTTTCTGAAATTTTCTAAAATCGAATAGATCATTATAGGATCATATTTATAATATTTTTACTAGTTTGCAAATAGTAGATTTATAAATCCTTGTATATTCCATTTTATTTATATCTTTATTTGTTTTTATTTATTCCATAAATTTTTCATAATAGCTCCAAACAAGCTCAATTTTGTTTCTAAATTTTTGTAATATTCATTAGATATTTTTAGGCTATAATTTAGCAATAATTGCTTCCTTAGCAATAGTGGGTTTTTATAAAGCCAATTTAATTCCCTTTAGGAACAAAGTGGCATATACTATTTAGGGTTTTAGTCCTTTATTTCTATTTAGGAATTTTTTTCTTGATGCAAATATGCAATGCAATGCTCATGAATGTCACGCAAATGCAAAAAAAAAATCTGGTCCCAATTTCCAAAATCTTGGGATGTGACAGACTAACCCCCTTAAGATGAATCTCGTCCTCGAGATTCGGAATGGCTAGCAAATAGGCGCAGGATATCCTCTTGTCTGGTGTAGCTCTTCTTCACCATGGGTAAGCTTTCCGAGCTAACCCCCTTAAGATAATTCAAGTTGGCTTCTCCAACTTCAGTTATTGTGCTATATCTGATTCTTCTTCCTTCTGGGGTTGTGAGTGAAATTGCTCGTCGTGCATGATCTATGTGTCCTTCATACTTAGACATCCAATCCTTCCCTAGAGTGACGTCCAAGCCTTGTGATTGCAAGACATTCAAGCTTGTGGGAAAGTTGTGTACTCCAATCCTTAGGTTCAGTTGATGACATCCAAAAGCCGCTACCTCTTCTCCACTAGGAGAGCTTATTTTGATGGGATTGTTAATGGTTTCAGTTGGAATTCTGTTTCTATCCACAAATTCCCTTGATATGAACGAATGTGATGCTCCATCATCAAATAGAACATGTGCTAGAAAGGTATTGAGCCGGAACGTACCAATCACGGCATCAGGGTCTCCTTGAACTTCATCCATTCTAATATGATTAATATGTCCCTTCTGAAATGGGTTTGGCTTGTAGCCATCAATCTTATTATTCTTCTTCTCAGGGCAGTCTCTTGAATAGTGTCCCTTTTGCTTGCATTTGAAACATCCAACCTTGCTTATATCCTTCCTAAAGAGATTAGTGTTGTGCGCCACAACATTGTTGTCTTCACGGTTGTGATCATTCCCTCCTTCAGAATTGTGGTTGTGACTCATGTGGACATTATGGTGGCGTCCATTTCCTTCGCGGTGCTGGTGTCCATTACCTTCATGCATGTTATGTTCAGAGCCTACATTCCCATCATGGAGAGCACAAAACTTCCGATGCTGTAAGATCCCTCCTTTATAAAGGAAAAGGATCCCTGTGATTGCAATGCTAGTCCCTGGATCAATGCTAGCATCCACAGTTTAAGATGAAGTACAAAGAAACAAAGGTCATTATTACAGTCATTCCAGAGACAACATAGTCTTTACAACTCCATGGCCACAGGCCTAGTACAAGAGTTTAAATAAGTAAATAGATAAAAGTCTTCATCTTCATGTGCCACACGCAAACATGTTGAGTGTATACTCATGACTCCTAATCCTCATCAGAGTAACCTGCAACATCACAAGTTACAGCCACAGTGGGTCAATACATTGGAATAGTATTGGCAAGTGATACCTTAGTATAATATTGGTGGACTAGATACTATATGCAGTTTGGCTAAGTGTAGTTAGGCTTGCTTTGCTCAATATAAGTTTTGCCTATTAGTTGAAATCACTAAGTTTTTCTTTGTCAAAACTTTTCCCAAGGAACCTCCAATAGACATTGGGGTCCTTCACCCTTGTTCACCCACAAGATTTTACTTAGAAATTGGGATGAGGAGATTCTTGATAGCTTCCATGTCTTGATGCTCACATTGTCCAATACCAGGGACATGGCTAAGTACTTAGATTCTTCCATCTGCAGAGGTTGTGCACTTTCCCCACAAGACTTGATTTTCACCAAGACATGACCTTTCAGAAGCCTTCCCTTAGACCAAATGGACGCGTTCCAACCTATCATCCCACTACCACCAACTGTCCAAATGGCTAAGTTATTGCAACCTATGTGATCCAGGCAGAGCCCATATTGCCAAGTGGCTGCACTAGAAGCTTCTTAACACTTGGCCTCTCAAATCCCTTTGTTCCTGGGTGGCTGTCCACAAGTGAGATACACAAGGTAAACCATAGAAATGGGCCTTGTGTAACCACTCAACATAAACCATTCCTTCCATTCCACCCAGGTGTTTCATTCACTTAGTTGTTTTATTAAGCAAAACACAAGTCCAAAGACTTAGAAATATTTTTCCATAGCATGAATAATTCACCACCCTTGGTTACTACTAGCTAGGCTAAGCATGGCATAGATAAGCATCTTAACTTAGAAATTTCTAGCAATTCTACCACTACTAGGTTTTCCCAAGCATAGCATATAAGCAAAATATAACCATGCAAGACTAGCAAAATATTTCTAATGCATAGTAGAAAACATAGGGATAAAATATCATGAAGCACCACTTGCCTTGGTAGTTTGGAGAGTAGTTACACTCCTCACAATCACAATCACTATTGGCACCAAAATCTACACATAAAATCATAGCAACAAATCACATACAAAATAAATACAAGCAAAAATATATGGATGCATGCAATATGATGTGTGATGATTTTATAAACACAACAAGACAAGTGCACAGTACTAGTTCATAAACAAGTTCAAAACTTGCCAAACAACATTTATTTAAACACTAAAACATTTATCAAGTAATTTATATACACAAAATAGGCCTACACATGTTTCTGTAAATAAAACCATTTTAACAGAAACAAAACATTAAACACATTGCATATTTGTAAAGGGCTTGCTCTCCTGATTCCATTGATATAAAATTTGTCAAATTTGAACGTGGGAATCAAAAGTTATGGCTAAAACAAAATCAAACAACTAATAGATCTAATTCAAATTTTTAAAACGAACTCTGTGCCACGCGGCGCTATCCTATTGGCTGGTACCGCTTCGCGTCGGATCACGCTTCTGAGCCACTGGATCTAACTTAATCGCGCGGCTCTGATTGAATCATACCGCTTTGTCTAGGTTCTATCGTGACCACCAGATCTAGATCTAACGGCGCTCAGCACTCGACCATCAAGTGGCGGCGCTGGCGGCGGTGACAGGCGGCGACGACTCTGTCTACGGCGACGCGGTGGCTATAGGGGGCTCTGGGGTCGTCGGAGGTGCTTACCAGATTCGCAACAGTGTACTGAAGCTCAACGTGGCGACGACTTGACAAGGGGCGCACGGACACGGCTGCACGGGCTCGTCGGAGTTGCTGACAGCGTCGGGCTCGGGTGGACGGCGATGTTGGCGACGCTCCTGGTCACCCTAGCACGAACCAAAGGCATCAGGGGGTGCGCAAGGCTACGGCGAACACGCTCGTGTGAATCAGAGGCGAAGGGGAACACGGGGCTCACCGAATTTAATCGCCGGAGTTGAAGACGTCGTCGGGACCTTGCTGTGCTTGACGGAGTCGACGACCTAGGGCAGTATAGGATGAACCAATGGTGTCAGAATGTTCTCAAGGAAGTTGCGAGGCTGTCTGCATGAATTAGAGGGGAAGGGGCGCACGGAGGTCACCGGGATTGGTCACCGGAGTGGGCTCTGTCTGCGGCGGTGCAAGGGCGATTGTGGGCAGCCTGGGGGCGCTTCTGTCTGGCTTTGTTGGGGAAAATGGCCGCGAGGGGGAGGTGGTCTTATAGCCAGAGAGGGAGCGAGAATCACGCGAGGAAACGCCGACAATAACTCGATTTAAAATGCGACAGTGAATGGCGGAGGGAACGGCCGACGACGTGGTCGTGGGCGCGATTTGGGGAAGATGATGAGGAGCTGGCGAGGTCCACCAGTCAGTGACCCGTTGGGTAGCGCGGGTGCGGTGAGAAAATCAGAAGGAGGGGGAAAACCCGGGTGGGCTGGCTAACGGGTTGCTTTGCTTGTTGGGCCAAAATCCTGGCGCCGGCCCTTTTCCTTTTCTCTTTCCTTTTTCTTTTTCTGAATGAATTTCTAGGAACCTTTTTCAAATGATTTCAAAATCTATTTGAATTCAAATCTTTTCAGGATTTTTGCAGTGTGCAACAATCACATTACTGGGCATAAAAACAAGTGGTCACTTTGAATTGGCCTGTTCACTTGGATAAAATAAAAGTAAGCAGTGACATAGCTCTAGTTTTAAATAGGTTTTTGAAATTGGTTTTTCAAATCATATTTGTTTTGAAACTTTGGTTTAAATCCTAGCAATCTAGCAATACA
Organism: Avena sativa; assembly: GCA_916181665.1. Classification (NCBI taxonomy): domain Eukaryota; kingdom Viridiplantae; phylum Streptophyta; class Magnoliopsida; order Poales; family Poaceae; genus Avena; species Avena sativa. The sequence goes on from OV702299.1 coordinate 46,277,445, forward strand.
ATCTAGAGCAATAAGACAACAAGGTTTGGTTCAATGAACGACAATCTCTCATTGGAGAATTAAATGCTGATCACATAAAATAATGAGCTCATATGCTCCTGTTTTTGAATTGATTTGTTTGAAATGAACTCTATATGATCATGGATGCATGGATGATATGCATGAGTTTGAAATATGATTTTAGGGATGTTACAGATGCGGTCTTGAGTTGTCCTTGTTGTTCTGGTGCTTTCTCTTGCGCTTCTCAACTTGAATTTGTTTCTCTTCAAGAATTCTTTCTTTGTCCATCAGATCCTGGAAGGTGGGAGTGTAAACTACTGACAGCTGAACAGAAAGCTCATCACTCAGTCCATCCAGAAATCTCTTTCCTTTTTTCATCAGTGTCAACATCCTCCAGGGCATAGCAAGACAAATTGATGAATTCCTCTATGTACTCCGACACTGTGTGATTATGCTGGCGCAGGTCACGGAATTCCTTTCTCTTCAGGCTCATAACTCCAGACTAGACATGGTTTGTCTTGAATCCTTCCTCAAACATCTCCCATGTGACTGTATCAATGGGGTGGGTAATCTGGAAAATATCCCACCATGTAGTTGCTTGTCCTTCAAATAAGTGAGCAGCAAATCTCACTTTCTCTTCATCGGTGCATCCAACTGTTACTAAGTCCTTATTCACTGAGCGAAGCCAATCAAGTGCTATCATAGGCTCAGGTGCGCTTGAGAATTTTGCAGGCCTCAGTTTCAGGAACCTAGTGACACTACTAGGAAAACAGCAGTTAGTGGCGCACGTGAAAAAGCCATCCGTGGCGCACTGCCCGTGCGCCACTAGTCTTGCGCTGCGACTATCTCATAGCCGTGGCGCACGCCACGCATGTGCAGAGATAGGCGTGGCACACATGCCAGTGCGCCACGGATACCTGTCCAGGTGCGCTACAAGACTTATTGTATGTGGCGCATCTGTTAGTGTGCCACATGCCTGCGCAGGTGCGCTTTAGGCACTGTGCGCCACAGAAGCTGTGCCATGTGCGCCACGGGTGTCTTTTTTTTAATTTCAGGGCTAGATGATATACAATACAGATTATATAGGCAGATATACACACAGATATACACACAGATATAAGATATACAGTTATATATATAAATACACAATTCGCAAAACAAGATTGAAACAAATACATATAGATAAGTCTCATACATGAATACATAAGTTATACATTGTCTCGATCAAGTTACAAAGTAGTTGGTGACATGTGAATACATGTGTCGATTGAACAAGTTAGAGCTCGGAAGCTCGCCTAGACATCTAAACTAGCTAGACACAAACGCGAGATAAACAACCAAAGAAGATAAGCATGATCACCGCGACGAAGGTGTAGGTCTTCATCCGTTTCCTCGTCCTAACTCTCGCTAGATAGCGCGTGTATCTAGCTTCCGCCTCCGCCATAGTGTTGTACCCTTTGTAGCTATTGCCGCTGAAACAGTGCACCTGTCTCCGGCAGTCTTTCCAATCATCGTAGACTCCGGGAACCCGTACCTTGTACACGACGTACCACGTCATCTACAAGTTGACAATAATAATTAACCGATGATTGAAAAAAACATATATAATTAAAGTCGCATATGAATATACACTTATAGAAAGTACTCCTAAATCAAAAAGACCAAACTCAAAAAGCATGCCTCATATATAACTAGGTTGTTCGACACAGGAATATTCTATGATGGAACTGTCCGCCAAGTAGGATGCACAACACCTGGACCTGTGCATAGCACAAGGTGGACAATCCCATCGCAGCACATTCACATATAGTGTGCCACAACATTTCAATCATCGGCATTATTCTCGAAAAAGACCAAAGTAACTCGAAAAGAATGCCTCATATATAACTAGCTAGGTCGTTGGACACAGGAATATGCTACGACGGAACAGTTAGCCAAGTAGGATGCACAAGACTTGGACTTATGCATATCACAAGGCTAACTATCCCGTCGTAGCACATTCACATATATAGTGTGCCACGACATTTCAATCATCGGCATTATTCTCGAAAAATACCAAAATAAATCAAAAAATGCCTCATATATATACATAGGTCGTTGGACACATGAATATGCTACGATGGAACCGTAAGACAAGTAGGATGCACAACATCTAGACTTGTGCATAACACAAGGCTTACAATCCCGTCATAGCACATTCACATATATATTGTGCCACGACATTTCAATCATCGGCATTATTCTCGAAAAAATACTAATAAAGTAAGGAAAAAATAAGGACCAAAATGAGCAAAGGACCAAAGAGTAAGCAAAAAAACCAAGCATTGATTGATATATAATGATAATAAGGAAAAGAAGTAAGCGATGATTCATAAACCTAATAATATAAGTATAGTAGCATGTACACTTGTCCACATACACACACAGGTCATCTATAGTTTGTAACTACAACTAGGGCAACATCAAGCCTTCTGGCTCGGCTTAGGGAACGGAGGACGCCTTGTCTCGTCATGAACTTCCTATAGTCACCCTGCATCTCTAGGAGATCTTCTATGTCACGGTTATTCGGGATATTTCCTCCGTAGAAGATCCCCCCCCCCGAAGTCATGACATCACGAAATATGATTGCCCCAAACTGCTGCTGGATGCGATACATCTCTTGTCTAATATCTGAATCAGTGATCTTGGCCTTTGCTTCGGCCCACTGTTTGAGATGGTCTGGCAGCGTAGAATTCTGCTGGTCAAGTAGGAACGCCCTCATGTGATGGAGTGCGTAGTAGGCTTCCTTCTTACTGTTTTCCGGCTGCTTCACGCAGGGGAACTCCGTTACGTGGTTGAAGATGTGCCTGCCGAACTTGACCTTCATACGCACGAAGGTGGTGCCTTCCGTCGAGGCATAGCCAGTGAGAGCATCATCTAGAACTTCCTTGATCTTGTCGTAGTTTTTCTTCTTTTCTAGACTCCCCGAGTCGAAATACGTGGCGTGGGAATGCTTCGGCGATAAGGAGATGAGCGTGCAGTGTTCATCTCTGCGCAAAAAATTCAAATGGAATGTGTTGGAAAAAGAATGATGATAATCTAATAAAGCCAATCGACGGTGGCGAGTGAATAACGACTTGCTCGGGAAAGTAAGGCACGAGAATGTATTCCTTTGTCTTGTTCGCCACGAGGATTCTTTTTAGGTACGAGGCTACGATACGTCGTTTGGTAGGGGAACCCAAGTAGCCGTCACGCATGTAGTAGGGGTCCACTATAGCGATGCCCGGTGTGTTCTCTCTAATGATCTGCATGGCCAGGATGAGAGAAAACAGGTGGGCCATGGTATAGTGCAGCGGGTATAGGTGGAACATATTGAAGATGTCGTCGAACCGCAGGAAGAACAGATCCGCAGGGGCATTGTCGACGAAGCCCAAACCTGGTGGCACCTTAACCACGAATACCGGGTGCGAGGGATATTTCTCCGATAGAAGGCGTCTCTCTATCGTCAGCACGCCATCATGCACACTCTGCAGTTCCAAACTAGCGAGCCTCCGCAAATTCTTAGGTAGCATGGGCTCACCCGCCACATGAATCCTCCACATAATACCCTCGGGTCTTGGTGGCCCGTCCAGAAACCTGATCGGATTCGCAGTTGTTGACGCCACCGGCTGGCTCGAGCTACTAGATTTTCTTTTCTTGCCCTTTATTCCTTTTGGAGAGCGGGCAGGCACCGCAATCTGAGCACCAACCGCCCTATGTAGTGTGTCAGGGCTTAGAATAAAGGGTCGGTTGGTTGTATCAGCTGGCTTTGTAAAGGCGCAAGCTGGAGGCGTCTCCTGAGAACCAAACAGACGCTTGGTGATAGTGGCTTTCTCTGTGGGGCCACCAGCTAGGTCTTTGTTGCTAAACTGAGTGTTGAAGAAGTGATCATTCCAGTCTTCGTCGTCCTCGGCCGGATCCTGCGCCATGTGTATATCATCAACATGATCATCCGACCCACCGCGTGGAGGTGACGGCGAGGGCGGTAAGGGGGCCTTGCCACCGCTTGTCGCTGGCACGACAGGCGGTGCTGTTGTCTGTGGCGTGATGGCCCCCGCCGTCCCCAAACGGATCATGCTCTTTGTCCATTGCAAGAATAAGCCGAAGCAACTTCTGAGGACAACCGACTCTTCTTCATCCGCTCCTGGGGGTTAAATGGGAGGTTCCAGGTCGTCGCAGCCCCTTAGCACCCGACTAATTTTAACCCTGTGCATGCTATCTGGCATCGGCCTTGAGTGGAACGTGCGCTGCAAGGGTTGAACGATGGTACCCTTGGCAACATCCCTCAGCTCATTGTTCACGTAGCATAAGAGAGTGCAAGGAACATCCGTCTACGGAAAACATGTACGGCGTCGTCAGAGATGCCATAAGAGTAATAGATGGCGTGAAAGGCGGTAAAGCAATTTGTTTATCGTGATGGTGTCGAGATTGGCTAATGTCGAGGCACCGCATACGGCGACGGGCGTGCAAGAGACGGAAGGGCTGCTTGATGGCGCGGTGCTGGCCGCCGGTGTATTCTCCCTACCGCCGAGTGCTTGGAGCTCCGGTGCCGCCGCGACGATGGCAGGGGGGCCACCAACATGTACTCTAGCGCCGCGGTGATGGCAGGGGGAGTCACCAACACTTGCGACGCCGCGGTGCTAGCGGGCGGAGTCACAAACACGTAGTTCGCCTGATTCGTCGGTGCCGCGTTGTTCGAGTGGCTGCTGACCATGCTTGGAATCGGGCACGGCCCTACTCGACCACCCGCACTCCAGTTCGCTATTGACTCCACCAAGGTAGGCAGGAAGGACGTGAGGGTGATTGCCAGGTTGTCTTGGACGATCTGCGAGATCCGCGCCACTTGTTCCTTAAGTTCTTGAACCTCGCGGTTTTCCTCCTCGCTCCTTCCCGACGGCGCCACATGCGTCCTTGGCGGTGGACCAAAATGATCCACCCAATTCTTACCCCCGAGGCCGGTCAGACAGCCAGCCGACGACGACTTCTTTGTAACCGGCTCTATTTTCTTGGCCCGGTTCATCGCCCTGTTAAAAGGGTTATCCCACCGGGTGGCCGCCGTCGACCCCTGGGATGAGGAACCCTGGGATCCATGACTAGCAACAATTTCCTCCTCCTGCAGAAGAAGTAATAGTGAATCGTTTAGATCATCGATTATAATGCAATCGAGTTGATCCGCGGTAATTAGATTACTTACCACAATTTCCTCGAATTCCTTCACCGCAGGATCCGCGGTGAGTATGTTGGTTTTTGGGTCCACATGGTAACGAGCCCTGATGAAGTTTCGAACCTGCCCGGGTTTGAATTTCGGAAAGGGGTTTTCTATCCCCTTGGATCTATACTCTTCATCCTCCTTATTCCATTTGGCCTCCGCGGTTCTGTATCCACCAGATCCGAGATGGTGATGATCTATATTCATCACCTGCAACACCTTTCCCCGATTACTATTGGCCAGGGCTCTTTCGGATTCACACCTCTCCTTGAACTTCCGGAACTGATCTTCGGTGATCTGCGGGTCAATCTTCTGGATCTCCTCGAGACTTTTGCCTTCTTTATAGATCTCCTTCTTTATACGGGTTCTCTAGCTGGCCAGGGCGGTGCTCATCTTTGTGAGGGTGGATTTGTTTACTTCGTTCCCATGATAATTTGTGTTCTGATACTTAGCGGGGAACTTGTATCTTGCGTGCAGCTTCTCGAAGAGGAGTGTGCGCAAGTGGCCATTATCTTTATGCCAGAGATTCTCGGTGTTGATCGAGATGGTTGTCCGGGTGATCGCCGCCACTTTCCCACCGTACCCTCTGACGACAAGGTCGGGCTCCAAAGGAACCCCTGATGGGCTCACTTCGGTAATTTCCTCCCTGACCGTGCCGACCGTGTTCGGGCGCCAGTCCTTCGGCTTCTTCTTCTTCTTAGGAGGATTGCTACCACTCCCTGTGCCCTTGCCGCCATCAGTGGTTTCATCGTCCGCCGTTCCTCTAGCTTCTTCCTCCGCGTCTTCCATCTCATCATCCTCGCTCTCCGAAGGATGGTATTCTTCATCGTATTCTAGCCGCTGGGCCGCCTCCTAGAATGTCAATTGTTTATTCAGAGGTCTGAGTTCTCCTTCAGCGCTGATGCGCTTAGAACATCTAGCCTCGTCGTTGTCACACATCTTTGCACTAATAAAAAAACAAATAATTGGTTAAATGCACGGAAAAATCCGGCATGAACTTTGCTGATTTTCTTAAACTAGGAGTGCCCGATTTTGCCGAAACGGAAGTTAATCAACATTCCGGCAAAAATCAGGACTCATTTCATACAAGAACCTGCATACACGACATAAGAAAGTGCTTCATACAAGCACAAGCATAATTGGAAATAAGCAGGATCATTTCATCACTAGGAGCATCATTATATACACATATATATTCACTACCAGTACCAGGACCAGTATCAGGACCAGGATCAGTATATACACATATATATTCACTACACAAAAAGTATAGAAAAGGTTGTACAAGCTAACCTACTGCTCTAAACTTGTCATTTACTTGATCTAATTCATTTTACAGTTTGAAAAGTTTCTTAGTTTGAGTAGGGTGAGTGTTGAACAAATACATTTGTGGCTGTGCATGTAAACTCCAATCATGATACATGTCAGTCACCTGTGCATAATTATATTTTTGCATTGACATTCCTATCTAGAACAGAAGCTAGCTAAACTGGAACAGCACTAAAACCATTTATGTCAGCAAACAACATGGTTACCATAGCTTCTATTCAGAACAGAAGCTAGCTAGAGCCTAAACTGGATGTAATTATCTAGCACATGTAGCTCAGCAACATTTCATCACACACTAGACCATCACCAGGAGGTCACAAACAGCACTAAACCTTGCATTAACAGCATTCCACTGATGTGCTTAAGCACAAAAATATTCAGCACATTTTACATTAACACCTTGCATCATTTTAGTAGGCAAATTATACATCAATAGATTATACCTCTCCATACACACTGTCAACCCTAGCTAATCTCAACAAATTATACCTCTCCATCATTTTAGTAGGCAGATTATACATCAACAGATTATACATCATTTTGCTAACCCTAGCTAATCTCACTGCTAACCTCACTGTCAACCCTAGCTAATCTCACTGCTAACCCTAGCTAACCTCACCGCTAACCCGAGAGGGAGAGAGGGAGAGAGGGGAGGGGCTAACCTCTGTCATTGCTTTATCTATATACCTCACTATCTAAAATTCCTACTACCAGCTACTGCTACAAGCTACAAGATCTCTGTTTCTAAAATTCCTACTACCAAGCTCACTGTCAAGCTCTCTGTTTCTAACATCTTCTGAACATCTTCCGTTTGCTCTCTATTTCTAACAGATCATTCAGACAAGAACTACCTAAACCTAAACCTAAACCTAAACCTAAATCTAATCCTAAATCAACCTAAACCTCACTGTCAAGCTCTCTATTTCCTAAACCTCACTGTCAAGCTCTCACTGTAAACCTAAACCTAAACCTAAACCTCACTATAAACCTCACTGTCAAGCTCTCACTGTCAAGCTAAACCTCACTGTCAAGCTCTCACTGTAAACCTAAACCTCATTGTCAAGCTCTCTAAACCTAAATTTCTAAATTAGTTCCTAAGCCTAAGCCTAAACCTAAACCTAAATCAACCGAGAAGTGGAGAGGGGAGAGATGGAGAGAGGGGAGAAGACTCACCTCTGAGACGAGGACGAGGAAGAGCCCGCGGGTGAGGTGGCTGGTGAGGCGGGACTGTAGGCGGTCGAGGCCGCTGGCGAAGCGAGCGCGCGGGCGACACTCCTTCTCCACCTCCTCCTGGTTGGCGACGCTCCTTCTCCTCTCCTGGCACGGCGGCCTGCTCCTCCTCCTCCTGGCTAGCGATGCTCCTCCTTCTCTCCTGGCGTGGCGGCCTCCTCCTCCTCCTCCTGGCTGGCGAGGCGCGCGTTGATGCAGATGGGATGCGGTGGCAGCGCGTCGATGGGCGCGTCGATGCGGCGGCAGCGCGTTGATGCAGATGGGTTTGATCCGTGTCTGAGGAGGATGGGGGAGGGTAGGGCCGACGCGGCGAGTTGACTAGTCCAACCCACTTAGGCGTAGCGCACCCTGGCTAAGTGTGCTACGGTTATCCGTAGTGCACTTGGCCAGGGTGTGCTACGCCTAAGTGGGTAGGACTAGTTAGATAAGAGGGCTGCCACCCCCATAGTTGTCACTAGCACTGCCTTATCCCACTGGTTCCACCCACTGCTCCAATCTAAACCTGTGAGCACCCAGGTTCGAATCCTGGTGCCCACCTTTTTATTTTTATTTTAAAAATATTTTTAAATGTTCCAAAAAATGCCCCAAAGTGGTGATATATTCCATAAAAGTTTTGTTTTGTTTTTAAAACACTTTTAAATATTCCAAAAATGCCCAAAAGTGATAATATATGTCATAAAAGTGGTACAAATTATATATGATTCAAATATTTCATAATAATTTGTCCATGATACAAATATGTCATAATAATTTGTCCATGAATATTACAATCTTTTTTGACCACGCGTTTTACAATATTTTTTGAGCTAGCATTTTACAATCTTTTTTCCCTTCTTTGTCGCGGTTGAATAATTTAGCCCCGGCACTTTAATGTTTCTTCTTTCGAACGGGCTACCCTTTTTGGGTACGGTTGTCCTTTTCTTCTTGTGATGTATGTAGCTGCATCGTAGTATCGTCATGTTCAACTTTGGATTGCCGTACTGGTCGAAGTCTTGCTCGTTGGCGACTCCATCCATTTCGATGATATTTCTTTTTCCTCTCCTCACCACAACACGGCTAGGCTTTGTTGGGTCGATAATGAAAAAACATTGGTCCACTTTGGTAGCCAGTACCCGCGGTTCATTTTTCGCGGCCACGTTCGCACCGGTGGCCTTGTATTTGGCTGCTTCGGGTATAACCATGGTTGTGAAATACCGGTCTTCTCTTTCGACGCTCTTTGCCCATCTGACACGGAACATCGGCACCTTTTCTCCACAGTAGTCGAGATCCCAGATCTCCTCAATTCTTCCGTAGTATCTTTCCTTCATGTTGTCATCGGTGTAGAATTCCGACGTTACGCCTGAGTTCTGATAATCACACTTGTTGTCCTTTTCCTCCGTGTAGAATGTGTAGCCGTTGATATCATACGCCTGATAGGTCGCCAGGTTTTGCATCGGTCCCTGCGACAAGGTGAATATGATCTTTTCCGTGTCAGAAGAATGCGATCGCGGGGGATTATCAAGGAGCGTCTGCCTAAACCAACGCGTGAAATCTGAGTTGTGCTCTTTGATTATTTCTCCCTGCATCCTCTGTATGCCTCGGTCACTGTACTTCTTCTCGATTAACCTTTTGTGCTTCTGTACCCAAGGATCGATCAGTTCTAAATGCTGTAGTGCGACGAGGTTTGCTCGATCAAAGTCCGCGCGTCAAAAATCAAAGTCTGGATGCAGTATGCGACGACCCTCTCGGTGACCAGATCCGTCGAGCTTGCCAAGGTGCCTGTTGACGGGAAGACCGACAGGGTTCTCGATGTCTAGATAATTCGTGCAGAAAGAGATGCACTCTTCGGCTAGAAAGCCCTTGGCTATGCTTCCATCTGGACAGGACCTATTGCGAACGTATCCTTTGATGTGTCCATTCATCCTTTCGAACGCCATCATGCTGCGGAGGAACATCGGCCCGAGTTGGACGATGTCCTCCACGACATGGACCAGCAGATGCACCATAATGTCAAAGAATGCGGGTGGGAAGTAGACCTCAAGCTTGCATAGTATCACCACAATCTCCTCCTGTAGCCTCCCAAGCTGATTCATGCCAATCGACTTCCTAGAGATGACGTCAAAACACTTGCAGAGGCCAAATAACGTTTCACGGACGTGCTCGTCCATTATCCCTCTTAGTGCAACCGGAAGTACCTGCGTCATTATCACGACACAGTCGTGAGACTTCATGCCACCGAACCTCTGCTTTGCCTCATCTAGGTATCTGCTTATCTTTCCCGCGTAGCCGTAAGGAAATTTGACTCCTAGAAGGCACTTGAAAAACTGTTTGATCTCATCCTGGCTTAGAGTGAAGCAATAAGGAGGGCAATAATATTCGTTCTTCTTGAACTTTTTACCCTTCCGACGACCTTGTGTCGTCTCCGACTCATGATCATCGTCATATTCCTGATCATCAGGAGTAGTGCGTCCTCCGTGAAGCTCCTTCTGGATACCCATGAATATCAGGTCGTGCCTTGCTTTCGGACCATCTTTCGTCCTATCTGGCATGTTGATTATGGTGGCGACCAGACTCTCGCACATGTTTTTCGTGATATGCATGATGTCGAGGCTATGAGCCGTGCAGAGAAACTTCCAGTATGGCAACTCCCAGAAAACAGACCTTGTTTTCCATACCTTCATCAGCGGCTTGTCTTGTTGCTGCCTCTTTCGCTTCTTTCCAAGCTTAGGACAATCTTTCCAGTTTTTGAGCAACTCTTGCACTTCTTCGCTGCTCCTACGCTCTGGGATTCCTCGGATCTCGGATTTGCCATCGAACAGGTCTCCACGTTTTATCCATGGATCATTCTTGCTGAGCCACCTCCGGGGCACCATGAACACGGTTTTCGAAGACCCTGGATCTTTCTCTAGTTGGAGATAGCTTGTGTTATCCATGCACCTAACGCATGCGCAGAATCCTTGGATAACCTGCCCTGAGATATACCCGCAACCTGGATAGTCTTGCACCGTAGTGACCAACGCGGCTCTCATAGTGAAATAATATTGTGCGACGGCGTCGTAAGTATTGGCTCCAGATTCCCATAACGTGGCTAGCTCCTCTTTCAATAGCCCGAGATATAGATTGATGTCGGTACCAGGTTGTTTTGGCCCTTGAATTAGCATACTCATTTGTATGTACTTCTTCTTCATGCACAACCATGGAGGGAGGTTGTACGTCCATACAAACACGGGTCAAGTGTTGTGCGTGCTGCTCTGGCTACCGAACGGATTGAGTCCATCGGTGCTCGCACCAAGCCTGATGTTCCTCGAATCTCCACCGAATTTTGGGAATTCGAGGTCCAATGCTTTCCACTAGCTAGCATCTGAAGGGTGCGTTAGAAGCTCATCCTTTTCGGGGTCATCATCGTCATCTCCTGGCTTCTTCCTTTCCACATGCCATCGCATGAGCTTCGCTTCCTTAGGGTCCTCGAAATAGCGCTGCAGACGAGGAGTGATAGGAAAGTACCATACCACTTTTCGAGGTGCTTTCTTCCCTTTCTTGTATCGACTCACGCCACACACCGGACATGTGGTTTTCTCCGCGTCCTCGCCCCAATAAATGATGCAATCGTTGACGCATATGTGATATCTAACATACGGTAGATCGAGAGGACAAACGATTTTCTTGGCGTCCTCGATACTAGTTGGACATGTGTTCCCCTCCGGGAGACGATCGTGCCAGAATGCCATCATATCGTCGAAGCTTGCGTTGCTCAATTTGTGTTTTGCCTTCATCTCCATAGCCTTGAGCGTTACATTCAACCGGGTATCATCGGGCCTGCATCCTTCATACAATGGAGTAATTGCGTCTTTCTCAAGTTGCGCAAGCTTGGCTTTCTCTCTAGCGGCAGCCCTGGCGTTACTCGTCTGCTTGAGAAGCAGCTCTTGCACATAAGGGTCCCGCACCCAGCCTGACGTTGTTCCATCGTCGTCTGCTCCTCCGGCATCTAGATCATCATCATCCCGGTCTGCTTCCACACCTTCACCATCTCTAGGAGACTCTTCATCATCTCGCCCGTTCTCACCGTGATGATGATCATCGTCATGTTGCCCACCTTCACCGTCTCCATCGTCTTCGTCATCGCTTATCCAACGAGTGTATCCATCCATGAAACCATGGTGGAGCAGGTGCGCCTGCAGATTCCCGGAATCTGGGTCGATCACCCAGTTGTTGCATCTTCTGCACGGACATCTTATCTCCATCTTGTTATTTCGTATCATGTCGGGCGTCGCACATTTCAAAAATCTAGCCACAATGTCTTCACTCATTATGAGCACCATTTTTGCCTGCACTGTGTACACGGTACAATTAGAAATCTATTAGAACCACATAATCAATGCATGCATGCAATGGTCGATAGAAAATTTCGGCATGACCTATCCTAAAATTAGGACCTTTGCGAAATGCCAAAGTCTTGCCAAAATGGAAATGAATCAACATTTTGGCAAAACAAATGGCAACTTGTTCACATACAAACAGAAGAGAGAGAGACCGATCCATACACACATGAACATATCATTATCCTCTCCATACACACATGCATGAGCATCATCGTTACTCTCCATATACACACACATATGACCATCGATCCTCTCCATACACACATCATGAGCATCGATCATCTACATACATATGAGCATATCATCCATATACACATGAACACATCCTTACATGGACAACTTACCGAGATGAGAGACCGATCGCGAGAAGATGGAAAGGAGAGGTGCGCGCGAGACCGGAGAAGGAGATGAGAGACCGAAGAGCTTCCTCTATTACTTATGTAACATCCAAGGCAAGTTCTACATGCTAAAAATGGTGAATGAGTGGAGAAATTGAGGTGGGAAGGAGAAGGATCCCGACTAGATCTAAGGAGGAAGAAGAAGGGGAAAGTGAAGTGTGGGGTGGTGGATGATCACACATGTGCACAAAGTGGAGCTGCCAAAAAAAAAGGTCGCCACATCCGTGGCGCACGCGGCCCCAGTGCGCCACAGGGATTAGTAACATCCGTGGCGCACATGTCATAGTGCGCCACGGATGTGTCTGCCCGTTTTACAGAGCAGAGGGGCATGCGCTTAGGCATAGCGCACCCCCCAACATGCGGCACGGATAACACCAACAAGCGTAGCGCACCTACCCTATGTGCTCTACGGATATCTGGCGCGCGGCCAACAGGGCCCTGACCCACACATATCTGTGGCGCACTATGGTCATGTGCGCCACGGTTGTTCTAGTTACTAGTAGGGCACTGCCCATAGGTGAGCCACGCCTGTTTTAGCCGTGGGGCACTTCAACCATGTGAGCCACGGATGTGCTGATTACCTATAGCCATTTTCCTAGTAGTTTGAGTGCATCCACTTGGGTTGGGTTGTTGTTGTTTGCTATGAATTGGGTCACCACTTGTGATAGTTGTGTCTATGCTGCTATCAACCTCTCCTTCCCAGTGGGTTGACAACGAGGCGGCATCTGTTTGGGATAGCATAGATGAGATTGAAGAGGACTAAGAGAAGTATTTCTACCCATAACTATATGAAGCAATCAATAGACGAGGAGATTGACCCGATTTTAGCTCAGAATAGACAAGAACTAGATCTGTGTTAGAGAGACAAATCTGTAGGTAAAATTGAAAAACTTACAATATGAAAGTTGTGAGGAATCAGTAGTCCTACCTTCTCACCAAAGGAATTTGGATTTGAAGAAATGAGCGCGAGTACATCTTGGATTTACACTGTCATATCTGAAATATTGCGATGCGAAATTATCCAGCTGTGGTGGATGAAATAGATTTTGATGAGATCTACAACTTTCATGTTTTGGCCGAAGGCAAACGACGAAGTCTAGATGGGTGAATAAACGAAATAAGATTCGAATATGTGTAGATTCGGGATTTCGAGAAGGGAAACTCATAGAGCTGTGGCTCCACGGGTTTATATGGATGTTTAGGATGGTGTATAGGTAGGTCTTGGAGTAGGGAACAAGTAGAAACAAACGGAAGTCGATTCGGAGTTATAGATAAAAAGATATAAGAGTTTGAATAGAGATAGGTTTGAGAAAAACTGATTTGCACGGAAATTAAAGCAAACAAGGCATCGATGCCTTCTCCCCTACGCGCGTGTAGCTCTCCGGTGGTTGAATGGGACGGCCCACTTAGGATTTTTTTTCTTTTTTTCTATTTTCTATTTATGTGTTTCCCTCATAACTTTTGCATACGAACTCCAAATGACACGATTCTTGTTTCTGAATTTTTCTAAAATCGAATAGATCATTATAGGATCATATTTATAATATTGTTACTAGTTTGCAAATAGTGGATTTATAAATCCTTGTATATTCCATTTTATTTATATCTTTATTTGTTTGTATTTATTCCATAACTTTTTCATAATAGCTCCAAACGAGCTCAATTTTGTTTCTAAAATTTTGTAATATTCATTGGATCTTTTTAGGCTATAATTTAGCAATAATTGCTGCCTTAGCAATAGTGGGTTTTTATAAAGCCAATTTAATTCCCTTTAGGAACAAAGTGGCATATACTATTTAGGGTTTTAGTCCTTTATTTCTATTTAGGATTTTTTTCTTGATGCAAATATGCAATGCAATGCTCATGAATGTCACACAAATGCAAAAAAAAAAATTGGTCACAATTTCCAAAATCTTGGGATGTGACAATGTTCCATGAACAAGAGACCATTGTTTTCTCCCTAGTAGCAACATCACATCTACAACCGAAGAGATTTCTGTCACTTCCCTTGGAAACTAGAGGCATGAACCCACTATCGAGCATAAATACTCCCTCTTGGAGTCACTAGCAACTACTTGGCCAACATAACCACTAGCAACGGAGAGCATGCAAGATCACAAACAACATAGACATGATAGAATCATAAAGACAAAACCATTAATCAAACCAATATAATAATCTCAATATCCATCGGATCCCCGCAAACACAACATGCATGATTACAAATAGATTAGATCTTGATCATGAACGGAGCTCCAAGATCTATACATGAAAGCACAAAGGAGGAGATACAACCATCTAGCTACTACATGGACCCACAGCCCAAGGTGGAACTACTCACGCATCATACCGGAGAGAAGGACTCTGGGATGATCTCCCATTTGACAGGGTGCCGGGAAGAACTTCATATCCCCCCGATCTAGGGACGATGGTAGCGGTGGCTACAGACGGTTTCGTGGATTTCTGATCGGGTACTCAGGATTTCTGCATCGAGTGCTTCTTATAGGTAAAGAGGGAGACCGAGGAGGCGGCCAGGGCCACCAAACCCTAGCCAGGCGCGGGGCAGGGCCCACCCGCGCCTGGGGTGGGTCTGGCCCCTCTTGCTCCCTTCTGGACTTCTTGTTCCCCACGGAAAGTAATTGACTTTGTCCTTTGTCCCGTCCAATTTCGAGAATATTTATTTACTAACTTTTCTGAAACCAAAAACATCAGAAAACAGGCATCTGGCACTATTGCAACTTGTTAATAGGTTAGTACCAGAAAACATGTAAAAAGCACCTCAAAGTGTGGAAAAGTAAAGCAAAGTAGATACAAAACAAGCATGGAGCATCAAAAATTATAGATACGTTTCCAATGTATCAGCATCCCCAAGCTTAACTCCTGCTCATCCTCGAGTAGGTAAGTGATAAAAAGAATAATTTTTGAGGTGACATGCACCCTCACAATAAAGATCCAACCATTTGCAAGCATTGAAAGCTGATATCAAAGAACTCTAAACATGTGCATGACAGATGGAGTTCTAACAATAGGACATAGTAACTATGCATGCAACATGGCAAGCTACAAACAAAGATCATGAATAACATGCATTGAAAAACGTTTGTTTGTTTCACATGTAGAAAACATAGCATAGTGGCAATCAGCTTGTCCCTCATAGAGTAGCAAATAGATGCATAGGACACCTGCAAAGTTCACAAGGGTGACTAGAAACAAATAGCACAAGAACAAGTAATATCACAATATGCATCAATTAATAAGCTTTGGAACACTGCACACAGAATGACAACTATGCTCTCTTAATGGTGCCTAAAGGTAGAAGGCAGAGACTCAATAATGGTGGAAGAAATGCCTTTTTGTAAAGGAAGCAGGGATTACAAGTTTCAAAAAGAGCTTCCAAAAATTATGGTACTTGTTAGCTTTCAGCCCTCATTGCCCTATCATAGTCATCTTGAAGTGGTTAAGGTTAAACTGGAAAAGCTGGAGTATATGCTTGACAAAGTATAAGTTGGCAATCTCATGCCCCTTGAATACGAGGGCCACACCTCATGCATACTCAACTTTGGGTCCAGGTAAGTTCTTGTCACTGTAAGTATTTGCATATCATTGAGAACCGCCAATGGGGTACCCCTTGTACATGGTACAAGAGCTTTCCCATAACCAAAATGACAAGGCAAGCAGACAATGAGCATCTCAGCAATCTTCTTATGTACCATGGAAATATGGTGCTTTTTTCTCTCTTTCCTCTTTTCTCAATGTGTCTCTTTTTTATAAGAAGAATGCTTCATAGATGTCACTATGGTGATGCTGCAAGTTTCCTCCATGATTAGGCATGGCTTAGGCTAGCGGCCAAGGCGTTTCTCTAACACAGGATACAAACTCCATGGACTTACAAGTTCCCTCTTTATTTCACACCGGTGACATCCTGATGGCGCCCACCACTTGTCGTGGGACGCTTTGTTGGAAACCCCAAGAGCAAGGTATGAAGCATCACAACAGCAAGTTTCCCTCAGTAAGAAACCGAGGTTATTGCCCCAGTAGGAGGAAGGAAACGTCACACAGGTGTTGCTAGCAATGCAGAGACCTGCACAACACAAACTCAAGACTTTGCCCCAACGAATCAGTGAGGTTGTCAAGCTCACCGGTTTGCTGTAACAAAGGATTAAACGTATGGTGTGGAAGGTAATGGTTTGCAGCAAGTAAACAGGTAATAGTGGAAGATGTATCAATGGTAGATATTGGACCGGGGTCCATAGTTCACTAGAGGTGCTCTCCTTAGATAAACAACATGGCATGAAGGGTAAACAAATTACAACGGGGCAATTGACAGGAACTGAGCAAGGCATAAGAATGCAATTACTAGCCAGAAAGATCCTATGAGGTTGATTGGGCAATACAATAATATACATAGACCGTAATCCAAATGCATCTATGACTAGAAGTCCACCTTCAGGTTATCATCCGAACCCCCTCTAGTATTAAGTTGCAAGCAATAGACAACTGCTTTAAGCAAAGTGTGTAAGGTAAACAGTCCACATGTTCCATGAACAAGAGACCGTTGTTTTCTCCCTAGTAGCAACAGCACATCTACAACCGAAGAGATTTCTGTCACTTCCCTTGGAAACTAGAGGCATGAACCCGCTATCGAGCATAAATACCCCCTCTTGGAGTCACTAGCAACTACTTGGCCAAGATAGCCACTAGAAACGGAGAGCATGCAAGATCACAAACAACACAGACATGATAGAATCATAAAGACAAAACCATTAATCAAACCAACATAATAATCTCAATATCCATCGGATCCCCGCAAACACAACATGCATGATTACAAATAGATTAGATCTTGATCATGAACGGAGCTCACAAGATCTATACATGAAGGCACAAAGGAGGAGATACAACCATCTAGCTACTATATGGACCCATAGTCCAAGGTGGAACTACTTACGAATCATACCGGAGAGAAGGCCTCCGGGATGATCTCCCCTCCGACAGGGTGCCGGGAAGAGCTTCAGATCCCCCCCGATCTAGGGACGATGGTGGAGGCGGCTACAGACGGTTTCGTGGATTTCTGATTGGATCCTCAGGGTTTCTGCATCGGGGGCTTCTTATAGGTGAAGGGGCGAGACCGGGAGGCGGCCAGTGCCACCAAACCCTAGTCAGGCACGAACCCACCTGCCCTTGTGCCTGGGGTGGGTCTGGCCCCCTGGCCGGCCCCTCCGGCTCTCCTCTGTACTTCTTGTTCCCCACGGAAAGTAATTGACTTTGACGTTTGTCTCATGCAATTTCGAGAATATTTCTTTACTAACTTTTCTGAAACCAAAAACATCAGAAAACAAGCATATGGCACTATTGCAACTTGTTAATAGGTTAGTACCAGAAAACATGTAAAAACCACCTCAAAGTGTGGACAAGTAAAGCAAAGTAGATACTAAACAAGCATGGAGCATCAAAAATTATAGATACGTTTCCAACGTATCAACATCCCCAAGCTTAACTCCTGCTCGTCCTCGAGTAGGTAAGTGATAAATAGAATAATTTTTGAGGTGACATGCACCCTCACAATAAAGATCCAACCATTTGCAAACATTGAAAGCTGGGATCAAAGAACTCTAAACATGTGCATGAAAGTTGGAGTTCTAACAATAGGACATAGTAATTATGCCTGCAACATGGCAGATACAAACAAAGATTATGAATAATATGCATTGAAAAACGTTTGTTTGTTTCACATGCAGAAAACATAGCATAGTGGCAATCAGCTTGTCCCTCATAGAGTAGCAAATAGATGCATTGGACACCTGCAAAGTTCACAAGGGTGACTGGAAACAAATAGCACAAGAACAAGTAATAACACAATATGCATCAATTAATAAGCTTTGGAACACTGCACATAGAATGACAACTATGCTCTCTTAATGGTGCCTAAAGGCAGAAGGTGGAGAATCAATAATGGTGGAAGAAAGGCCTTTTTTATAAAGGAAGCAGGGATTACAAGTTTCAAAAAGACCTCCCAAAGATTATGGTACTTATTAGCTTTCAGCCTTGATTGCCCCTATCATAAGCATCTTGAAGTGGTTAAGGTTAAAGTGGCAAAGCTGGAGTATATGCTTGACAAAGTATAAGTTGGCAATCTCAAGTCCCTTGAATATGAGGGCTACACCTCATGGATACTCAACTTAGGGCCTAGGCAAGTTCTTGTCACTGTAAGTATTTGCATATCATTGAGAACCGCCAATGGGGTACCCCTTGCACATGGTATAGGAGCTTTCCCATAACCAAAATGACAAGGCAAGCAGACAATGAGCATATCAGCAATCTTTTTATTTACCATATGCATAGCTTTTTATTGAGGATGCTTCATAGATAGCTCACTATGGTGATGCTACAAGTTTCCACCATGATTAGGCATGGCTTAGGCTAGCGGCCCAGGCATTTCTCTAACATAGAATACAAACTCCATGGACTTACAAGTTCCCACTTCATTTCACACCGGTAACATCCATAGACAAAAGAGCATGATATCAACTGAGTACAACAAGGTACAAGTGCAATGTTGAAAACATTCCCCGTGACAGCACGTTTCTGCTAATTCCAACTTATAAGTGCAAGCATATACAACAAAGTTGTCACAATGGTACAAAGTTGTCTTACATCAAGTTCGTGAGGGCTTTAATCACTAAGTTTTCACACAACAAAATAGTTTTTAATTGGAAGATAGATGAAAACAAGAATATACTTGGAATGGTGTAAGACACCATGCATAGGAGTTTATAGTGGACACTTTGGAATAACTTGGTTTCTTGGGAGTTGGAAGCATGAGTAGAACTTACTTATACAAGTGGAGGCTAGCAAAAGACTGGGAGCAACCAACTAAGAGAGCAATAATGGCCATAATTATGCAATGCAACAAAGCAAACAAATCAAAGCAAAGAGTGGTACTACAAGTCAAGGACTAAATGATCATAGAGGCTAATGGTGACTTGTCATAGTCATAACATGGTGTGAGCATGTGCCAAGTCAACCCAAGCAAAACATCAAAGGAGAATAACACAATACTATGCTTTTGCATGCTAAAACAACGCATAATTTCTTCAAGGCACACTAAGCAATCCCAATTGTTTGGAACAAGACATGCTACATCAATAATCACTAAGAATAATGCTAAAACAACACCTAGCATGTCATGCCAAAGTCTAAGTCACAGTCAATGCAAGCTCCTCTTGCACTTCAAGCAAGAACTTACTACTCCTTTCCAAACACCAAGCAAAATTATTTGCAAAACAACACAGTGAGAACGGGGGTCCAAACTAATAAAGCAAACTAAACAAACTAAGCAAAGCAAACGAAAACTAAGAAGCTCCAAGAACAACACAACTGTGCATGAAACAATAAAAACGAAGTGTCTAGACAGACCTGAGCTTTTTATTGATGAAGAAGGGGATGTCTTGGGCATCCCCAAGCTTTGACGCTTGTACCTCTTGGATATTTCTTGGGGTGACACCATGGTGGCATTCCCAAGCTTGAGATTTTGTCCATTCTTCATCTCATTGCATCATTCTCTCTCTCTACACCTGAAATTTTTCCTTCATACAAAACTTCACACAATCTTCATTAGCAACATTAGTGTATTCAAAAGATATTAGACCACTGGAAAAGCTTTGGAACAGCAAGTATTTTCACTAAAAACACAATATATTGTAGTAAATCCTTCAAAGAAACTCAATTTAACAGCAACTCCCCAAAAAGGAATCAATAAGAAGCAAATGCAAATAATGGCAGAAATCTCTCAAAATTGACCAGCAGGTAGAAACGAATTTTTTTGAACATCTTCTGTTGCTAAAATCAAAAAGTGTTGAACTAGCGAAAGTTAGATAACATACTGGGGGATTTATTCATAAATTTTTAGGTCAATCTGAATTACAGAGACTCCTCACGAATGTTTTTGGTGGAGGACAGAAATCTGTTTCGGGACAGCAACTCCCCAAATCTTACTTCCCTCTCATTAGAGGTCATTCTTGGCACAAAAAGCAAACAAAAAGGATAAGGAGAGGTCATTACAGAAGTAATAACTTCCAAGACTCAAGGAAACTCTTGGGTTATCTCCCACAAGTACTTTTCTTTAACGCCTTTAAGTTAGACTTGATAGCTTGAGAAGATGCTCACATAAGAATTATGAATTGGCTTCAAAGAGAGCATCAAGAAGAAAATTCAAAACACATTTAAGTCTAACCCACTTCCTATGCATAGGAATCTTGTATGCAAATAAATTCACAAAGAACAAGTGACAGGCATAGGAAGATGAAACAAGAGCAACTTCAAAACTCTCAGCACATAGAGAGGTGTTTCAGTACCATGAAAACTTCTACAACCATATTTTCCTCTCTCATAATAATTTTCAGTAGCACCATGAATAAACTCAACAGTATAGCTATCACATAAAGCATGCTTTTCATGATCTACAAACTCATAATTTCTATCAAGCTAAAAAATAGTGGGATTAAAATCTCCACAGGTTTTATCCAAAGTAGATATTCAAAAGGATCCACAGGAACATAACATTCATCCTCCTTTGGTAAGAATGGGGGACAATCAAATAATGTAAGGGATAAAGAGTTACTCTCATTAGAAGGTTGGCATGGGTAGATCCATTCTTCCTCCTTTTGTTCATCACTCTCCTCCTCTTTTTCACCTAATGAGCTTTCAGTTTCAGCAATTTCTTCTTCCATAGGCTCCTGCAAGGCATTAGTCTCTTCCATTTGTGGAAAACGCCTATTAAAATATTCAAGAATATAGCCATTTTATTCCCTATAATTATCAAAGCATAATTTAAGTATCTCATAAACCTCAGATTCATAAGGTGCATCATCAGTATTTTCAAGCAAACTGGAAAGTTCAAATGCACCCTGGAAGACAATAAATTCTTCAATTTGTTCCACATCATCAAAATCATAATTTCCTTTAACATAAGAAGATATGGTAACATTATCATTATACTCACATTGAAAGGGTAGGTGTTTATACCTCCTGCAGCAGCAAACTTTATCAAAGCAATAATTAACATTATAAATAGAGCACAAGCCTCTAGCAATAGTATTCAACCTATCAATTTGTTCTCATAGGTGTTTCCCTTTTTGTGACAAACGGTGTTCCTTATAATAATACTTTTGTTCCTCCGTGAATCCACCTTGCCAATAAGAACTAGTTTCAAAGAAACCATCCATTGATAGAAAGCATGGCAAAGCAAGGCAATAATAGACCAACAACTAGAGCAGGGACTAATTTTTTTGTGCTTTTGAATAAAGCAAGCAAACAAAACTAGACTAATTTTTTTGGGTTTTTGAAAAGAGGCAAACAAAACCAAGCAAAATAAACAAAGTAAAGAGAAAGGAAGTGAAGGACTCCCCTAGTGAAGACGTCCTTGGCCTCCCCGGCAACGGCGCCAGAAAAGCTTGACGACTGTTTACGCACAGCCTGTTGGGAACCCCAAGAGCAAGGTGTGAAGCAGCAAGCAGCAAGTTTTCCCTCAGTTGAGACTGAGGTTATCGAACCAGAAGGAGGAAGGAAACGTCACACAGGTGTTGCAAGCAACGCGGAGACCTGCACAACACAAACTCAAGACTTTGCCCCAACAAACAGTGAGGTTGTCAAGCTCACCGGTTTGCTATAACAAAGGATTAAACATATGGTGTGGAAGGCAATGGTTTGCAGCAAGTAAACAAGTAACAGTGGAAGGATGTATCAATGGTAAATATTGGACCGGGGTCCATAGTTCACTAGAGGTACTCTCCTTAGATAAACAACATGGCATGAAGGGTAAAAAAATTACAGCGGGGCAATTGACAGGAACTGAGCAAGGCATAAGAATGCAATTACTAGTCAGAAAGATCCTATGAGGTTGATTGGGCAATACAACAAGATACATAGACCGCCATCCAACTGCATCTATGACTAAAAGTCCACCTTCAGGTTATCATCCGAACCCCCTCCAGTATTAAGTTGCAAGCAACATATAACTGCTTTAAGCAAAGTGTATAAGGTAAACAATCCACATGTTCCACGAACAAGAGACCGTTGTTTTCTCCCTAGTAGCAATAACACATCTACAACCGAAGAGATTATTGTCACTTCCCTTGGAAACTAGAGGCATGAACCCACTATCGAGCATAAATACCCCCTCTTGGAGTCACTAGCAACTACTTGGCCAAGATAGCTACTAACAACAGAGAGCATGCAAGATCACAAACAAAATAGACATGATAGAATCATAAAGACAAAACCATTAATCAAACCAACATAATACTCTCAATATCCATCAGATCCCCGCAAACACAACATGCATGATTACAAATAGATTAGATCTTGATCATGAACGAAGCTCACAAGATCTATACATGAAAGCACAAAGGAGGAGATACAACCATCTAGCTACTACATGGACCCATAGTCCAAGGTGGAACTACTCACACATCATACCAGAGAGAAGGCCTCCGGGATGATCTCCCCTCCGGCAGGGTGCCGAGAAGAACTTCAGATCCCCCCGATCCAGGGATGATGGTGGCGGCGGCTACAGACAGTTTTGTGGATTTTTTATCAGGTACTCAAGGTTTCTACATCGGGTACTTCTTATAGGCAAAGGGGGAGACCGAGGAGGCGGCCATGGCCACCAAACCCTAGCCAGGCGCGGGGCTGGGCCCACCCACGCCTGGGGTGGGTCTGGCCCCCCTAGCTGGCCCCTCCGGCTCCCTTCTGGACTACTTGTTTCCCAGAGAAAGTAATTGACTTTGTCCTTTGTCCCGTCTAATTCTGAGAATATTTCTTTACTAACTTTTTTGAAACTAAAAACAGCAGAAAACAGACATCTGGCACTGTTGCAACTTGTTAATAGGTTAGTACCAGAAAACATGTAAAAAGCACCTCAAAGTGTGGACAAGTAAATCAAAGTAGATACAAAACAAGCATGGAGCATCAATAATTATAGATACATTTGCAACGTATCATTGGTGTCTCCAAGCGGGACTAAAGGTTCATCTTAAGTCCCGGTTGGTAACACCATCCGAGACAGGGTACAAGCCGCACGACATAATGTCGACACTCACCCCTATCATTAGTGCTGCCTGGCCCAGCCTACCAAAATCCCTCCAACCGGGACTAAATATGAACCCTTTCCCTCTATTTATAGGTCTTTCCCTCTATTTATGGCTTTCGGTCCAAATGATCGATGTTATGTGCTGAATCGTGGCATAGTTTGTGATACTGTGCCCATATTATGCATGCATGTGGACATTGGGATGGAGAACAATGTTGCAGGAGGAAGTATTCCTTTTCGTCGCACAGAAAAGCCATTTTCCATTTTCCGAGCGCAAAAAACGGGTCATTTTGTGAAGCAACCACCAAAATGCTATTTCAAAATGCTACCGTCCCATTTTTCTAAAATACTACACCACCTTACATGGACTTTCTCCCAACCGGGATATCTCAAACCTTTCCGTCTATCCCGGGTAAAAAGGACAAATGTCTACCGAATCGGTAGGAAGTGGGTCCGGTTTGTACTACATGTACATGATCTAATGCCAGTGATTTTAAAAAAATAATCATTTTTATACTCGCAATATGTGGTTTCTTCAGAGACCCAATGAAAGTTCTAACGATGCTCGTCCCCTATCTTCATGCACACCGGTTCGACCTTAGTTCGAAAAGGGAAAATTCAAAACGGGCATAAGAAATTCAAAAGAAGTCTGAACAATGTAAATCCTTCGCGTGGTGTCATATTATGTGACATAGTTGAAAGGAAAAATACCAGACTTGGTATATTGATCATGTCTCGAAAGAACCTTCACAAAAGGACCTATCATGTTCGAGGTTTCATGGCTTTCGGTCCAAATGACCGATGTTATGTGCTGAATCGCGACATAGTTTGTGATACTGTGCCCATATTATGCATGCATGTGGATATTGGGATGGAGAATAATATTATAGGAGGAAGTTTTCCTTTTCGTCGCACGGAAAAGCCATGACGAGGTTTAATCTCGTCAATGCCCATTGTTATGGACTTGGGTTTTGGAGAAGGTGGGGATGCGGAGATCGCGGAACGGTTAGGAAACAAGCAACACGGGGGCATGAGGTTTACCCAGGTTCAGGCCCCCGGAGGGAAAACCCTACTCCTGCTTGTCTGCTCTAATTATGGTGGAACTGAAGGTTACAGGGGTGCGCAGATGTAATCTGGCGTGGAGGTGTGTATGCGAGAGGTTGTGAGAGAGCCTCCTCGTCGTGCCCTCCTGGCCTTTATATAGAGGCAGGCAGGTCCCAGGCACAGATCGAGTCGGTTACAGGTTTTAGGGTTTGACCCTTTGAATTTTCTATCTACTCTAGTCTTGCTCTCCAAGGATCCGAAGGCGTCATGGGCCCTGGCCACCCAAAAGTCTTCATGGGACGGCGTATATTTGTCATGGGCCTTCCTTGGGCTGGACCAGGTATGCTAAGGTCGTGTACCCGTAAGGTATAACCATGTCAGTAGCCCCCGAGTGTTCAGTCGAATCGTAGATTCGGCTGAGGACTCCTCATTCTTTCGGGTGCGGCTGTCTCCGTTTGCTAGAGGATGATTTGAATGTGTAGGGATTGTTGATGCGTGTGCCTGACTCTCCCGATAGATCAGGGTCAGTTAACTGTCTTAGGACAAAACAACACGATCTTCTTCAGATTCAAGTCCCTCGACTCGAATCCGGAACAGATGCTGGCGTAATTCAAACTCAGGCCGCGGAGGACTTACAGGAGTGGAATTCCAGTAAATTTAAATGATGTACCCAACGCGTCCGTCAGGATTTCTCATCGCACCTGTCGGCGCGGATTTTCACTAGCAGAGCGCAGTCGTGTGCGTTGCCAGGCCATCAGATGATATCTGTAGGTCTTATCTTTGTGTCGTAGACACAGCATCGGAAGTTTTATCGCCGCGGAGGCGTTTCGGGTGGCCAAGGAGGATGCCTCTCACTTAGCATTAATCTGGGTAGAGTTGCCGAAAAGTTTTTGCGTTCTGATCCGAAGGATCGCAGTCGAAGAATTCATAGGGTGCGCGACCAG
This sequence comes from Avena sativa, assembly GCA_916181665.1. Taxonomy (NCBI): domain Eukaryota; kingdom Viridiplantae; phylum Streptophyta; class Magnoliopsida; order Poales; family Poaceae; genus Avena; species Avena sativa. The sequence goes on from OV702299.1 coordinate 46,303,064, forward strand.
CGCTCCCTATGGGAGTAGCCCCCGAGTGTCTGTTCGAGTCGTAGACTCGAGCAGAGACTTTAACTCAGCCGTTGATTGACTCTAGGTCCGTAGGACACAAAATTTTCGGATGCTTAAATCCAGCCTCCCTATGGGAGTAGCCCCCGACTCAAAGTCCATCTGTCTCTCATGGAAGCGCTTTAGAGTGCCTAGAAGATCCAGCAAACGGGGGTGCCAATGCTGTCCCAAGACCAGATCATGGTAGGTAGCTGCTTTAAAGAGGTTGGGAGACAGACTGGTGAACAATCTTCTTCTTGTTTTCTCCGACCTAGAGCACTCTTTGTCCATAGTGGAGTCGCAGACTCGACGTAGGACTCGAAGAATAGCTTTGCAGCGTGATATCTTGATTATACTTCAGGTGCGCGGCCAGCGCTCCTGATAGGAGTAGCCCTCGAGTAGTTATTCGAATTGTAGATTCGAGTGAGTACTCTTAGCTGTGTAGCCGAAGAATTGTAACCGTTGCTAGTATAGCTTTTGATGACATCAGTGCTGACGATCAATGACCGCACGCGTCTGCGGCGCTCGAGATGACTTGACTTGACGAACATGGGTCCTACCTTCTGACCTTGAGTTGACTGGTCACGCGCGACGTGGAGGTAATTACGGCGTCGCCTCGATTCCGCGCGTAGTGGACGGCGTGTGAGCGACGGTTCGCTGCCGTGCTTACACGTGGACGGCCAGATCTTGTTGTTGGCTCTAGGTCTTCCTGATGGACGGTCATCATGCGTCGTCTTTGTCCTTATAATCATTGGGGAAAAGTTAATTTGTTTTCACCGCAGCCGTTCTTGTTTCACTGCTCCAATCTGCTCTTGAGCTTTCTTGCTGCGCTGGAATATCCTCGAGAATTTTCCTTCTCTAATCCTACGCTCTCTCCGCCAGCACCGCCGCACCGCGATGGGGAAGCCGAAGAAGTCCTCTTTTGCGGTTGGCACCAGCGCTGCTGGTGGCAAGAAAGGTTCCACCGCTGCTCGTGTCTCCGACAGTGGCTGGCGGCGATCGGAGACGTGGGAGAGTGATCTCCGCAAGCTCCGTGAGCGGGGCTTGATCCCGCAGGATAGGGAGGCCGTCAAACTCCCTGGCAACGAGGTAATTTCCCGTCCCCCCGCTGGGTTTCGGGTTATGTTCCTTGCTTTTGTTCTTCGGGGCTTTTCCTTCCCCGTCCACAATTTCCTTCGTGGATTGCTGTTTCTTTACGGCATCCAGCTGCATCATCTTTATCCCAATTCTCTTCTTCATATTGCTTGTTTTGTCACTTTCTGCGAGTGCTGGCTCAGTATCGAGCCGCACTTTGGCCTCTTCCAGAAACTCTATTCCGTGAAGAGGCAATCTAGCTCCGATGGTGTTTATCCTAGTGGGGGTTGCATCATCTCCCTTCGACCCAATCTTCTATTCTTCTCCTTTTCTATGTCCGAATCTGTCCAGTACTGGCGGAGGCGATGGTTTTACATCCGCGACTCCACGGTGGCTGGGCAGGACTTTGGTCTTGCTCCTTTCGACCCCTCCCAAAAGATCGAGCCGAAGAGGTCATGTAAGAACCAGATCTTGGATGGCGAGGTGGCGGAGATAGAGGGGCTTTATCATCGGGTGGAGGATCTCTAGCTGATTCCGGATAAAGAGGTGAACGGTGTGGATATCATACGCACTTTTCTCAAACGTCGGGTGCAGCCGCTCCAGGCTAGGGCGCACCCGATGTTTCTTTATTCGGGTCGCCATGATCCGACTAGGGTTTCGGCCGAGGAATTCTCCAAGGGGGATCTCGACGGGATCCTTCGTCCGCTGCTGAAGTTCAAGGCTGGAGAGGATCTTCCGGGGAAGTCGCTGACTTCTCCGTTCTCTGCTTCCCGTCCGGTTCCGCAGGTGTAGAACTGTGATGTGCGCGTAGCGCTATTTTTCGACTGCGTTTGGCTTTTCGCCTTGGTGCTGAAATTTTTGCTATCTTTTGCGCAGGAATTCAAGGTGTCAGGCATGTCGCCTCTATTCCCCGAAGTATTCCCGGATGCTCCGGACAATGAGGTGGTGGACTCCATGTCCGAGCTGCCGTCGGCGCGATCTCCGACTGAAGAGGCTAACAAGTTGAGCGAGGATCACACTTGCAAGCGGACGAGGAGCTCTAGTGAATCATCGGATGCCTCGACTCCGCCGACGCCTAGGAACCCGCTGTGCCTTGAGCGTCACAGTGATGGGAATGGGGGCTCTTCTTCTCCAATTCCTACCGTTCCCGTGCGGGCTGTGGCACCGCACCCGCCGGCGAAGCGGAAGAAGGAAGAGAAGAAGGAAGAAAAGAAGGAAGAGAAGAAGGGAAAGAAGACCCCTCCTGTCTTCGACCTTAGCGACCTCGACTCGTAAGCTTCCTCAATTCCTTTTTGCTATCTTTCGATTTCGCTTGATGGTTCTTGGCTGACGCTTTTCTTTTGTAGCCACTCCTCTGACAACTCCTCCAGTGATGGCGCTCGAGAGATGGTGGGGGAGTCGAAGATTCCTTCTCATCCCCCTCAGACAGTGGCCACCTCTGAGGGCGCTGCTCTGAGGTCTTCTCCGCAGGAGGCTTTGGTGGTGGTCCCTCAGAAGACTGCAGGTGAACCTTCGGAGTCGCCGTCTATTCATGTAAGTAATTTCTGTTTTCGGCTGAAGGGGGAGCCCCCGAGCCTTTTCGGATGATCTGTTGATCATTGATTCTTCGCGCCTCAGGGGGAGCCCCCGAGCGTTTTTTTTTGTATGTGTACCTTGTTTTTGCTCGTTCTTTTGGGCGTAGCCCCCGAGCCGTTCTTTTGACCAGTAGTTCTTTTTGCAGGCTTTTGTGCAAGGCGCCAATCAGCAGGTGCAGCAGCACCTAGCATTGGAGGCCAGCTTCAAACAGCTGCAAGGTATGTTTACGACTTGGTCTTTTTGCTTCTTCTTGTATTTTTGTCCTTCGATCTGATAGGTGTGTTGCTGACTACAGAGGACCACAATACCTCTCTCCGTGAGCTTGATGCTCTCAAAAAGAGCCTTGGGCAAGCGGAGAAAAAAGCTGAGGTCGCCGTTGGTGCAAAGGAGCGCCTTGAGCTGGAGCTAGCCAGCGCGGCCGAGGCCAAGGAGCGCCTGCAGCAGGAGGCTATGGACCGCGAGGAGCAGCTCGCCACTGCCATGGCTTCGCGCGAGAGAGAGGTAGCCGGCAGGCTGATGGCGGCTGCCAAGGCTGTTTCGGGTGGGTTTCTTCGTCTTCCCCTTTCGGCTTCCTTGTCTTTCCTTGTAGTGGTTTTATTTATGCTGCTTCCTTTGTTACTTTAGATGCCGCGGGCATCGAGTTTGATCGCGGTGCTCTGGAGCACGGGAGTGCTCTGGATGATGCTGCTGCGGCGGTCGAGGACCACTGCGGTACCGTGGTCGGCTCGCTTGCCAAGGCCAAGGAGGTTCTCGGGCGCTTCTACAAGGAGCTCGTCCCCAAGGGCGTCGCCCTTGAAGATGTCGATGCCCCTGCGGAGGCGTTGTCAGCCGAACACCTGCGGCGTACAAGCGCAAGAAGAAGGGAATTGGTGCGTCCGTCGGGCTGGCCATGGCCTTGGCGTCTGGAGCTGAGCTGGACCTTCCTCAGATCACCTCCCGGATGCCGACGGCTGCTGATGGATCCGAGGTAGCCTTCGCCATCTATGCTGCTCGCTGTAAGCGTTATGGGCCGAAGTTGATTGACCTGCTGGCTGAGTACAAGTGAAGCAGCAGGGAGAGGCCAAGGGGAGGCAGTCTGGATCCGAGGCTACTCAGGATGCAGCCTCTTAGATCTTCTAGTCGTAGGATAGCTTTTGTTTCTAGCTTTTGCAATTGTGTTTATGAACAATCCCTACGCCACGTAGTGCCCTTTTGCTGTACATAATGAATTTTTGAGTTCTGTCTTCATTCGTCTGCTTGTTCATACCATTGTCTTCTTCTTCTCTAGGATCCTTCGAGTGATGCTCCCGTTGACACTTCGTCTGCAGCGCAGCTGCGGCCATCCTTGGATGGTGCGTCGCAGCTTGTGTTTCTTCGAGACTGCATCCGTAGTCTTGAGAAGGAATTGCTTGGTGTGTGTGGCCACACTGATGTTTGGAAATCGAAGGCGGAGCGAGGCGATGCCCGAGAGGAGTTTTTGATGGGGGAGCTGTGTCGTCTGGCCGAACAGCTTGAGTGTGAGTTTTTTGAGCTACTGCTCATTGCTTCGGATGCGCCTGTTGGTCTTGCATCTTACTTGTTCAAGTATTGCAGGTGCTAACCTTGCTCCAAAGGAGGAAAAAGAGCGTGTTGCTGTTCGGAATAACTGCTTGACCCAGCAGGACATGGAGGCCGGCGGGTTCTTCTGGATGGATCAGGATCGTGCCATGGTCCTTGCGACAATGCAGGATCGTGTCCACCAGGTATCGCGGGTGCTTCGTCAGGTGCAGTCTTCGTTGGCGTCAGTTTTTCATGTAATGTTTCCGTTGGATGGCGCGCCGTCAACTCTCTCTGGCCTGCTGGCGAAGTTTCGAAATGTTCGTCGTGTCGAAGAATTGGTGCGACATCAGCTTGTTGCGGGGGTGAAGGCCGCGCTTTCCCTTGTGCGTTTGCATCGTCCTGATGTAGATCTGTCTGCTGTAGCAGGTGGGCCGCCTCTTCCTCCGGATGGAGGTGAGTGGGATATGCGTCCGCATTATTCGGTTGTAAGGCAGTATGCCGAGCAGATTGTAGATTTGTTTGAGCAGCGTGCGCAGGCTATTCTTCAGAATAGGTAGGACCTGTAAAAGAGATAGATGTAAAATTTGTATATGTTTGACTGGGCGTGTTATGCCCTTTATTATTGTAAAGGTTTCTTGTTGTGTAGCATGTGATGCTTTGTTTGCATACGTGCCCTTTTCGTTAGCCTGACGTGGTCAGCTACTCAGGTGTGCACGCCCTTTTCTCAGTCGACGAAGTCGTGAGGTAGGGGGAGCCCCCGAGTGTGTTGTAATATGTAGTAAGATGCAGATAATAATCGAAAGATGTTTGGGGCGAGACACTTAGCTTTATTCATATCGTAAGGAGGAGGTACAATGTTTGGCTGAGTAGCCTTGGCTGAATAGCCTTATTGAAAGTAAAAGAGAGGGGTTCTAAGGGTATAAGCGTCGCAGCTGTCCGACATTCCATGGGTTGGAGTATGCGACTCCAGACTCCACGTGCTTGAGGCGATAGGCGCCACCTGGGATGACTTCAGTGATGATGTAGGGTCCTTCCCATGGTGACTCGAATTTCTTCGGTCGCTCTTGCTTGAGTCGCAAGATGAGGTCTCCTTCGACGAAGGACCTTGGTCGTAGCCGTCGGCTGTGGTAGTTGCGGAGACTCTGTTGGTACATCGCTGATCGGGCTCATTAAGCGCTTCTTGATGCCAACACCGACGAGGCCATTGGCCTTTTCGACCTTCCTGTTCGTTTGCGGGTGCGCCACCGAGGCGTATGCTATGTTGATTCCAAGGTCTTCGCAGAAGTCCTGGAATTCTTTGGAGATGAAGTTCGACCCATTGTCGGTGATGATGCTATGCGGCACACCAAAACTGTAGACAATGGATTCAAAGAACTTGACGGCAGTTGTGCCCTTTTGGTTAGTCACTAGCATGGCCTCAATCCACATGGTGAATTTGTCGACTGCGACCAGGAGGTAGACGTGGCCTCCTTTTGAGGACCGTGGCAGTTTGCCGATCATGTCGAGGCCCCATTGGGCGAAGGGCCAGGCCAAGGGTATGGGCCTGAGCTCGGATTCGGGTGCATTCGGTTTATTTGCGAACCTTTGGCACTCGTTGCATCTTCGGACGATGTCCTTGGCATCGTTCATGGCCGTTGGCCAGTAGAATCTATCTCGTAGAGCTTTGGCGACAAGGGCGCGGCTACCCGCGTGGTGGCCGCAGATGCCCTCGTGGATGTCTTGGAGTATGGTTTTGCCGTCACCGATGGTGACGCATCTTTGGAGTGCACCCGAAATGCTGCGCTTGTACAGCTCGCCATTGATGATGGTGAAGGCCTTGGACCGGCGAGATATGCGCCGGGCATCTGTCGGGCTATCAGGCAGTCCGCCGTCTATCAGGTACTTGAGGTATGGTTGCGTCCAAGTTTCTTCGACTGCCATGACCTGCATTAGATTGACCACAATGACTTCTATGTCGAGCTTTTCGGGTCCTTCCTGCCCGTCGGGTAACGCAGCCCCCGAGTGCTCTGCTTCTTCGGGTGATCCCTTTGGGAATTTCCGCTTGATGGACGACACGCAGATTTGTTCGAGGAACACGCCTAGTGGCACCCATGCATAGGTGGAGCCGATGTTGGCAAGTCTGTCGGCCTCCTCGTTGCTTTCTCTCCCAACGTGCCGAAGCTCGCAGCCGTCGAATTCTCCCTCGAGGGAGTTGTAGAGTGCGCAGTACACGATCATGTTTTCAGCATGTGCGTCGCACTCATTCATTGTCTGCTGGACGATGAGGTTCGAGTCTCCGTAGATGACCAGGTGCGTTGTGCCGCAGATCTTTGCCATCCTCATGCCGTGGATGAGGGCTTCGTATTCGGCCTCGTTGTTGGAAGCTCGAAATTTCATCCGAAGGACGTACTTCATCTTGTCGCCCTGCGGGGAGGTCAGTATAACCCCGGCTCCTGCTCTAGCTTCGCGTTTGGAGCCGTCGAAGTGCATCGTCCATGACTGTGTCATGTCCGGTGTGTCTGGCAGCTACAGCTCCATCCAGTGGACAAGGAAGTCCAGGAGGACCTGAGACTTGATCACGAGTCGCTTCTCGTAGACGATGTCTAGAGGTGACAGCTCAATGCCCCATAGGGCCACGCGTCCTGTGGCCTCCGGGTTGTTCAGGATGCTGTTTAATGGTGCCTCGTTGACGACCATCACCTGGTGCTCCTGGAAGTAGTGGCTCAGCCGATGAGCCATCATGAACACGCCGTAGGCGAGTTTCTGATAGTGAGGGTACCTCTACTTTCTCGGCGTCAATACCTCGCTGAGGTAGTAGATTGGGCGTTGGACCCCATGGGTCTTGACCTGGTGTGTAGCTGCTATGTACAACAGTAGAGGCTCACGCTCCTTTGGCGTAACCAAGACGGGCGAGGTAGAGAGCAGCCGCTTTAGATCTTCGAATGCATCATCCGCCTCAGGCATCCACTCGAATTTGTCTGCCTTGCGCAGTAGCTGATAGAATGGCAGGGCTTTCCCGCCCATGCGGCTGATGAACCTGCTCAATGTCGCGATTTGTCCTGCAATCTGCTGGACTCCCTTGAGGTTCTTCGGCTTCTCCATGGCCATTATGTCCTGGATCTTCTTCGGGTTCGCCTCGATCCCTCGCTGGGAGATGAAGTATCCTAGCAGCTGACCAGATGGGACGCCGAAGGCCCATTTTTCTGGGTTTAACTTGATCTTGTATCGATCAAGGTTATCAAACATCTCACGGAGATCGTCGATGAGCGTCTTGGCCTCCCTTGGTTTGATGACTATGTCGTCGACATAGACTTGTATGTTGCGGCCGATCCGATCTTTCAGGAATGCCTGCATGCACCGTTGGTACGTGGCACCTGCGTTTTTCAGCCCGAAGGGCATTGTGTTGTAACAAAACACTCCGAACGGCGTGATGAACGCCGTCTTCTCCTGATCTTCGACCTGCAGTCAAATCTGGTTGTAGCCTGAGTAGGCGTCGAGGAAGGAGAGCTTCTCGCATCCTGCCGTCGAATCGATGATCTAGTCGATCCGAGGAAGAGGGAAGTGGTCCTTCGGGTAGTGCTTGTTCAGCGATGTGAAGTCCACGCATATCCGTAGGATGTCTGTGTCCTTTTTGGGGACCATTACGGTGTTGGCGAGCCACTCACTCTCTTTGATCTCCCTGATGAAGTTTGCGTCGAGTAGTCTGTTGACTTCAACACCGATTGCTTTGGCCCGTGGTTCGGACAATTGTCGGATGGACTGCTTGACGGGCTTGGCATCTGGAAAGACGTTGAGTGCATGCTCGGCGAATTCCCTGGGAACTCCTGGCATTTCCGCAGGACACCAGGTGAAGATTTCACAGCGCTCACGGAGGAATTCGACGAGTGCGCTTTCCTATGCGGAGCTGAGATCGTTGGCGATCAGCGTCATCTTGGAGGCATCCGTTGGGTGGACCTGCACCTTCTTCGTGGTTACGGTGGAGTCGAAGGACATGTCTGGTGCGTTCTGCCATGCGACTGGGGGTGCCCCGCTGTCCATCACCTCGCGGAGTCTAACGAGCTCCTCTTGCATGCCGAATGACTGTGAGATTCTGTTGAAGTCCCTGTCGCAGTGGTCTGATTGGGTGAAGCTCTCGTGGACCGTGATGACGCCCCTGGGTCCTGGCATCTTGAGTAGCAGGTACGCGTAGTGCGGTACTGCCAGGAACCTTGCGAATGCTACACGCCCGAGGATGGCGTGGTAATGTGATGGCCAGTCCACCACTTCGAACTCGAGTCGCTCGCATCAGAAGTTATCCGGGTTGCCGAAGATGACGTCGAGCCATATCTTTCCCAGGGGGAATATTCCCTTTCCTGGGACGATGCCATGGAACATTGTGTCTGACTCTTCCAGGCTGCATAGCGGGATCCGCATTGCTGCTAGGGTGCTGGCGAACATCAGGTTGGTGCCGCTGCCGCCGTCCATGAAGACGCGGCTCATCTCGAACCCTCCGATCTGCGCCTCAAGAACCAGGGCAGCATGACCTGGGCGAGGGACCTGGCAAGGGTGATCTGAATGGCTGAACGTGATGCAAGACTCTGATCTGCTGAGGTACTCAGGGATGGCTGGTGGAGCTGTCACAGCCAGGTTGATCTGACAGGTGATTTTCTTCTGCATCCTATTCATTGGGCGCCCTTTTTGGATCATCAACGCTCCTTTCGGCAGGGGATACCCGTGCCCACCGTTATTTTGCGCGGGTGCGATTGGGTGGTTCGGGCCTCCTGCAGGTGGCGGTGGAGGAGCTCCATGTGCGATCTCACCTGGTGCGGGTGTGTTCCCGAATCCAGGGTTCGGGGCTTGCTGCCTCATCTGATCCATGCTTTCGCTGAGTTTCTGGAACTCGCGGCAGTCCTTGAGCATGGCTTGCCTTCTTATTACCATCCTGCTTGTCGATGTAGAAGTGGATGGTGCATGGACCCGACAGTTTTTCGTATGCTGAGGGTCCGTCGTCGCGATCGTGGCACTGCCACGACTGTGTTGGGCGTCCTCCATCGTGGAAATTGCTTCCGCGGTATCCGCCGCTGTTGCGGTTACCGTCGTTGTGGCGGTCGGCGTAGCCAGCCGCGACCATGTCGGGTCCATCGCGATCGTCGTAGACGCGCGATCTTCTCTTGCTACGGCGCTCGCATCGCTGGCCGTAGTCTTCCTCCTCCGAGTGCGCTCGGTGGATGGAGTCCTCGTCGTCAGCCCACCTGTTGGCAATGTCCATGAGGTGGTCGAGTGTCTTGGGCTTGACGCGCCCGAGCTCTTCCTTGAAGTCTTGGCATTTGACGCCGTCCCTGAAGGCGTCTATAGCTCTCTCCTCAAAGATGTGCGCCGTGGAGTTCTTGGTGTTGGACCAGCGCAGTATGTATGAGCGAATGGATTCGCCCGTTTGTTGGGTGTAGGCCCGCAGCTCTTCGATCGAGGCGGGCCTCTTGCTGGTGCCCATGAAGTTTTGGACGAAACTGTACGCCAGCTCCTCCCAGCATCGGATGGATCCCGAGGATAGGCTGCTGAGCCAGATCCGGGCTGCGCGTGTTAGCTGCAGCTGAAGGCATTGCATGGCGGTTTCCTTGTTCCCGCCGTGTAGCTTGACGGATGACAGGTGGTCGCTGAGCCACGCCTTGGGGTCTTGTGTGCCGTCGAACTTCGGAGTGTCTGAAGGAAGCTTGAAGTTTCACGGCATCCGCGTTCGCCGGACGGATCTGCTGAAGCATCGGGCTCCGTAGAGTTCTCTTTCGTCGTCATCCTCCTCGGATTCAGACGAGCATACGCGCTTAGCGCGCGCTTTGTCGATCTTGCGCTGCGTTAGCTCGTTTCGAGCGTCGTAGTCACGGCTGCGACAGCGTGAGCTCTTATGCCTTCGAGGAAGGTCGTGCTCTTCGTCCTCGGATGAGGGCATGGGGCTGCGGTTGAATCTGACCGCCGCTTTCTTCTTTGGCTCCGTAGGAACTTCTCCATGGAGCGCGGCTCAAACGAGTCCGAGTCCGGTGAGCGCGGACTTGTGCATGGACCTTTTCGGGTCCCCCTCCGGAGGAGGATGGGACACGAGGTACGCGGTGGCTGCCATGATCGTAGCTTGCAGCGCCTTCAGGATGACGTTGCTGTCGGCATCCATCTCCATTAAGGACGCATTGAGGGCTCTAGTCACCTCGCGGCGTGCCTTGGGATCCATGTTCTCTGTACAAGAACGGTGCTTGTTTCCCTAGTTTCCATGCGAGCTGGAGCCGATGCCCATGGCGGAGAGCACAGCTCGCCGTGCACTGGACTCCGAGGCTGCTTGCTTGCGCTTGTCAAGCACCTCTTGCATCCTCACTTGTTTCTTGTACTCCTCGACGAGGAGCATGTGGTATGCCATCAGCAGGTCCCGTGAGGCATCTGCTGGCAGGATCTTGTTGCCTGCTACGGCTTCGCATGCTTGAGCCCATCCCTCCTGGCTGAGGTGGATGACCTGACTGTTTTTTTCCCTGTTGGGTGGGGGGACTGGCTTCTTCTGTTTCCACCGTTTCTACCCTGCAGGTTGGGTGGGCTGTGCTCCTGATCTGCGTCACTCTGGATGACCGCGACGCACTGATAGCGCTTGTAGATCGGATCGCTGCTGCTGTAGCTTTCGGATCCGGAACCGTAGGTCCCTTCATCCGACGGTGGATCGCACATATCTGAGTTGCAGCTGCTGCTATCGTAGGACTCATCTGTCGATGGTGATGTGCGTAGCACGGGGTGTGGAGCCCACGAGGTAGGCCTGAAAGACGGTAGGGGCCCCCGCTCCGGGAGGCGGAGAGTGCCGATCTGCCCTACCTGGAAGCAGAAGCTCCCGAACAGGATCTCGAGTCCATCGCCAACGGGCTCGAAGTCCTTCAGGGTGGCCGGTGAGTGGGCGGTGAAGTCGAAGGCGCCGAAGAGGAGATGACTCTCCGTCACCGCAGAATTGTAGATCGCTTTGGTTGGAACGTCACGATCGCACAATCAGCGCCCCCAATACCCATAGACGGCGCCAATTGATGAGGTTTAATCTCGTCAATGCCCATTGTTATGGACTTGGGTTTTGGAGAAGGTGGGGATGCTGGAGATCACGAAACGGTTAGCAAACAAGCAACACGGGGACACGAGGTTTACCCAGGTTCAGGCCCCCGGAGGGAAAACCCTAATCCTGCTTGTCTGCTTTGATTATGGTGGAACCGAAGGTTACAGGGGTGCGCAGATGTAATCTGGCGTGGAGGTGAGTATGCGAGAGGTTGTGAGAGAGCCTCCTCGTCGTGCCCTCCTAGCCTTTATGTAGAGGCAGGCAGGTCCCAGGTATAGATTGAGTCGGTTACAGGTTTTAGGGTTTGACCCTTTGAATTTTCTATCTACTCTAGTCTTGCTCTCCAAGGATCCGAAGGCGTCATGGGCCCTGGCCACCCGAAAGTCTTCATGGGCCGGCCTATATTTGTCATGGGCCTTCCTTGGGCTGGACCAGGTATGCTAAGGTCGTATACCCGTAGGGTATAAACATGCCAAGCCATTTTCCATTTTCCGAGCGCAAAAAACGGGTCATTTTGTGAAAGCAACCGCCAAAATGCTGTTTCAGAATGCTACCGTCCCATTTTTCTAAAATACTAGACCACCTTACATAAACTATCTCCCAACCATGATATCTCAAACCTTTCCGTCCATCCCGGGTAAAAGGGACAAATGTCTGCTGAATCGGTAGGAAGTCGGTCCGGTTTGTACTATAGGTACATGATCTAACGCCCGTGATTTTTTTAAAAAATCATTTTGAGACTCGGAATATGTGGTTTCTTTAGAGATCCAATGCAAGTTCTAACGAAAAAATAAGCCCCTTTAGTCCCAGTTAGTAAAAAAATCGTGCCTCTGTCTTCCCGCCATTTCTCCTCGCCATTTTTTTCCCGCCATTTCTTCCTGCCATTTTTCTTCCCGCCAGTTTTCTTCCCGCCATTTCTCACTATATGTATGTAGGATTGGCCTCCATTGTCATTGCACATCTCTAGACTCATATCTGCAACCTCATCACTCTTTCCCATGGCTTCCATCATACCACTAACCCCCAAGGAGACGGAGGCGCTTTACGCCTCGAACTACCCCTGCCCACCGGGCTACTGCGTCCCCGTCAGCTGGATGCTGAACGACGGAGGCGTGCCGGTTCCTCCTGTCCCTCTCGGTGTGGCGCGCCGGATGGCCATCACGAACCACTACTACTTCGAGCTCACGCCGGAGCAACGGAGGAATCCCAACTGGCATCCTGACTATTTCCCGACTTGGGAAGCCTTCTTTAGGGATCGGTGTGAGAGGGCGCTCGCCAGGCACGAGGAGGACAGCCCACCTCCTCTAAACTTCAACGAGGTCGGTCGTCGGCTATGGTGGCGCGGCTGGACTCTCCAGAGCGTCATGGCCTACAACACGGCCACCGACTCTAACCCCTGCCCGCGCTACCCTCAAGTCCAGCCCACTCGTACTCAGCCTTCAAGGTTCAACTACGGCGACCCCAACGATGACAGCGACAATGGCCGCAGCGAGTATGACGACTACAGTGGCGATTATTACAGGTGTAGGCAGGAGCATGACTGAATCACTCCAACATTCCAAAATAAGTTCGGCCGATTGTGACTTAATCTGGCCATGTATCTTAATTTTCAGTTCTTCTATGTATCTTAATTTCCAGTCCTGCTTTATGTAATTTAGTGTTAGTTGTGTTATGTACTTTAATTCCAGTTCTATCGTAATAAAATTTTCGTCCCTCCCATTATTTCCTGCCCTTTTCTTCCCGCCCTTTTCCTCCCGCGCATTCTGCCCAGCTCGGAGAATTTTAAATGGTTCATAGTTATTCAAATTCAAACACTTTTTAAATGGTTCTTAGTTTAAATGGTCACATTAATTATTTTTAAAAACAGAAAATGGTTTTGAATTAGTTATTCAAATTCATACACTTTTTATATTTAAAGTTTTCTAAATTCCAAATTAATATATATAAAATATAAGTTAATTCATTTTTAATTTTTAATCGTTCATAGTTTAAATGGTTACATTAATTATTTTTAAAAACAGAGAATGGTTTTGAATTAGTTAATCAAATTCAAACACTTTTTATGTTTAAAGTTTTTCTAAATTCCAAATTAATATTCAAAAAATATAAGTTAATTCATATTTAATTTTAATGGTTACATTAATTATATTTAAAAACATAAAATGTTTTTGAATTAGTTATTCAAATTCATACACTTTTTATGTTTAAAGTTTTTATAAATTCCATATTAATATATAAAAATATAAGTTAATTCATTTTTAATTTTTAACTGTTAATAGTTTAAATGGTTACATTAATTATTTTTAAAAACAGAAAATGGTTTTGAATTAGTTATTAAAATTCATACACTTTTTATGTTTAAAGTTTTTCTAAATTCCAAATTAATATATAAAAAATATAAGTTAATTCATTTTTAATTTTAAATGGTTCATAGTTTATATGGTTACATTAATTATTTTTAAAAACAGAAAATGGTTTTGAATTAGTTATTCAAATTCAAACACTTTTTATGTTTAAAGTTTTTCTAAATTCCAAATTAATATGCAAAAAATATAAGTTAATTCATTTTTAATTTTAAATGGTTCATAGTTTAAATGGCTACATTAATTATTTTTAAAAACAGGAAATGGTTTTGAATTAGTTATTCAAATTTAAACACTTTTTATGTTTAAATTTTTTCTAAATTCCAAATTAATTATCATTTAAAAAATATTACAAATTAAAACCCCAAAATAAAAAATAAGGAGGGAATAGAGAGATAATTTGTGATTTTTTTTGAAAACAGGACCTTTAGTCCCGGTTTTTGGCTCCAACCGGGACTAAAGGCCCCCTGCACGTGCCGCTTGGGCTCAGCCCAAAATATGAAAAAAAAATTGGAGAATACGTCCCGGTTGGTGGCTCTAACCAGGACGTATGACCCTTTAGTCCCGTTTGGAGCCACCAACCGGGACAAAAGAGGCCCTACTAGTTAACCACGCCCCTTCTCCTTCTTCCCCGTTCCTCTTTATCACTCACCCGCAACAGAGATCGTTGCCGCCGTGAGGACAAGCGCTCGGACGCCGTCAGGCTGCCCAACCATCGCCTCGCCATCGGCCTCCACGCGCCGCCTCGCAGTGCTTATCCTCCTCGCCGAAGGAATCGAAGCCGCGCGACTGGAATCGACCGTGTGTTCCCCGTCACCGACGAGCTCCGCCGTTGCCATCACCGTTGCTGCTAATCTCCTCCGTCCCTGCCAAGGCTACACACATGTCGAGGGTGAGCTTGTCATTCTCCGAGACCCCTTCTTTATTCCCCTCGCGCTCTATCCTTGTCCTGCGTCGTGTGTCGCCGTCCCATGTCGTCGCGTGCCCATTTCGGTGACCAAATCCGGGCGGTGCTATCATAGTTAGGTTCGCCTCAACACCCTCTTTCGAACAAACTCGTGCATGCCCCCTCCCGAGCCCTCTAGCGATGTCGCCAGCCACTGCACAGTGCTCACCGACGAGCCGAGCGAGCGCCGAGGTGGCCATGGCCCTGGCCCATAGGTCAGCCTTGCCCTGCCCCACAGGTCAGCCTTGCCCCTAGCCCATCGGTTAGCCCCAGTGGGTAGACTGTGCACTGGTGAAAAATAACCAGAGGTTTATTTCAGAATGGTTTATTTCCAAATTGGTTTAATAATTTCAGAATGGTTTATTTCTTGTAAAATTCATAAGTAATTCATTATAAGTCAGAAAAATATGTATAATATATCAAAATGTTCAGAAAAATGAGATCTATCTTTTAAGGATATAATGATGCATTGTTAAACAATTTACATGACAAGTTTAATTAGAGAACAAAGTGACCCCTCTCATATGCATCTAAGGTTTCTTTGAACTAGGGTTTACACCCCTCGGAACTCCAGAATAGTGATTTTAGTTGATTTTTATTATTGTAAATATTGTAAATTCATTTTTATTATTGTGTATGTACATATTAGGGTTTCTCCAAATTAGGGTTTATATCTCTTGGCACCCGGCCCTAGCCCCTAAAATCTCACCTACCTAACGTTCTGCCTTAGCCGCTTTGATTTATTCGCTTTTCCACCTATGCAGAAAATATGGAACCACACAGCAGAGACGAAAAAAAGGAAGAGTTGATCCAAGGTGTGATCCGCGGGGAAGAAAATATAGATGTATTTGACGTTTCTGAACAACTCCGGTGAGGGTGATCCTCTTTTTGCCAGAAGAGACGACTTCTTTCAGGTTAAAGGTGATGCCTTCCGCGAGGGAGAAGGCGATGCCTTCTGTGATCGGGAAGACGACCGCTTCGACGAGGTGCATGTAATATAATTAATTCATTAATTAATCATCTGTTGTCCATATAGAAATATTAACGATGATCTTTCTTCTTTTATCCCTCCGGATCGAAAAAATCTATTGAAAAGAGCACACGAGGCCCAACCAAAAAGTTCGAAGACCATGAGAGGTTCAGGATCGAAGAAGTCGGTGACGACGGCAAACCGACGGCTCCCCTTGTTGTCGCAAACAAATTTGTGGCACAATGTGGAGTAATCGTTAGGGACTTCGTCCCGATCACCATGCGAAATTGGAATAGGCCCGTTGATGCGGAAGAGGGAACATCTTTATATATACCTAACATGGCCAAAGATTTACTATGGAAGAGGCTAATGCTTAATTTCACCCTACCGAAGGTAGAGCTGGATCCAAATGAGGAGGATCCAGTTGAGGATGCCAAGAAACATGCCAAAGCCATGCAGATGAAGGTCAGGGAGTGGGCTTTGAAGAAGATGGGCCAGTGTTTCACCAACTAGAAGAAAAGATTGCACCTTGACTATGTCATGAAAGAGAAGACTCCAGATTTTGAGAAGATTCAATATCAGAAGTTAAAACCATTCTGGGTTGAGTTTGTGAATTACAAGACATCAGAAAAAGCTAAGAAAATGTCTGAAACAAATAAGTTTAATGCTGCTAACAAGAAGTATCACCATACTATGGGACAAGGTGGCTACAGGGCTGGCATTCCTAAGTGGAAGAAACTTGAGGATGAACTGCGTGCTAAAAAGATCATCCCAGAGACAGACAATTGGATCGAGCATGCAAAGAATTGGTTTTATGGGCATGGGGGAACGTTGGACTCGGAAGGGAAGTGTATATATAACATAAGCATAAAGAAGACCCCTTGCCAATCGAGAACACAAGAAAAACAGTAAAGGTTGTTGTAGATGGGGACTTCATTCCCGATAGAGAGAATGACGAGCTCACACTCGCCCTTGGGAATAAGGAACATGATGGACTAACACGAGGCACAATAGGATCCCAACCATGGAGCACTGGGTTTCCCTAAGAGAGGAAGAAATATCCTGATAGAAGCCGTAAGAGGAGAAAGGACAAGGCGGAAGTTGAAGCAAATATTCAGGCAGAGCGAATGCGTATAATTGAACAACGAATAAAGCAACAACAAGATCAAATTAACGCACTTAGCCAGCAAGGTACTATCGGCCCATCTCAGCAGCACATGGTGGTAGAACCTGCATTCGATGCTACCGGCCTATCGAATAATCGAAAAAGCAGTGTGGCTTCCACCAAGGTCCCGGGTGATGACAATGACGATGATGATGGTGCACCGACGATGGCTCGTGTTAGCTACCCAGTGGATGATATCACACAGATGACACACTGCGAGCTACATGTCAAATTTGTGAACATATCAATGAAGGTGGCGGTCGGCTATGCCTTACCAATTGGACCTGCACCAACTTACCATTGTCGTCCGGTTCCATAGGGCTACGCTGTTGTCAGGGTGGATGAAATCATGCCCACCTTTCAAGGTTTGAAGCTTGACTACCCTCCAGGTGAAAGGGATGTGACTGAATTGGGAGAAGGAACAAACGTCACCATTCTATGATCAAAGGAATGTATCGTGCTTCCAAATCACACGCCAAGGCCATCTTTGTCGCCGCCTCACCCGTCTCCAGTGCGATCGTCATTGTCGCGTTAGCCGTCTTCGTCGCCTCACCCATCTCCGTCGCCTCACCAGTCTCTGGCGCAGCCATCGCCGCTGTGGCAGCCATCGCCGGCGCCTCAGGAAAAAAAGCGTAAGCGTACCACCGCTACTCTGAGCGATCGCCGACAGGTAAACATGAGACTCTTCCAAAAGTACCAAAGGTTCCTTCCAAGAGAGATTATGATTGTACTAAAGAGGAGACTAGGGCGATCGTTGAAGCGGAAACGACAGCGTTTTTCGCTAAGCTGAGGTAGCCGAAAGAGTCAGAGTTCCCCAGCACAAAAGAAGATAAATCCCGAGTGTTCAAAATGCTAAAGGGCCTTCACCAACCCGAGCCAAAGCTGTCATCAGACTATGAGCGCTCTATTCTCAAGTCACCTACGACACAAAACTGTCGAAGAGCAGTACTGGTGCAAGCGGGAAATCTGTTTACCAGCTCGAAGAATAAACAAAACAATATTGCGCCCCTCTCAAGGTGATTTACCATACCAATGTGGGCGAGCAAATATGCGACCGAAGAGCAGTATGATCTAGAGGTAGTTGCACTATATGGAGAAGTGGACGCTGCTCAAGGTATGAGTATCTCCCACTACTTATCCCAGTTACAGTACTTCCCCGTGTGTGAAGTAGCATACAAATACCAGTACGGCAAACCTCTCGTCAAAGCTGAGGAGGTAAAGAATCTTCCAACAAATATGCAAAGATTGCATAACTGGTACATGCATGCCACAAAGGCCGGGGCAACTGGATAATGCTGAGGGTTACAAAAAAAGCATTATGGGAAAGAAGTGGAAGACATGATAGCCATTAAATTTGTTGAACTATTTCAATTATTTAGTCAAGACGCCTTGAACAAATCGATCATCAGTGCCTATTGTCTGTAAGTACTAATTATGTAATTAATTTAGTCTCTAGCTATCTCACCTCGTTTATTGCATGTATATAATCATATTATAATATGCAGAATGAAGATTCTCGAATGCAGCAGAGGACAAATCTATGACATTGGGTTTGTTGACCCATATTGGGTTCGTCAAGCTAATCTCAAAACAAAACCCAAGGATACGAAGGATAATATTGTACACGCGTTAAGGTTTCAAGAAACTAGAAGGGAAATACTATTTCCTTATAACTTCGAATGAGTGTTATTGTCTTGTATACACTTTCTATTTCGTTTACTTGACGTTAAGTGTATAATTGATGAGTTATGCATGTGCAGCTTCCACTATATTCTGTTAATCATTTAACCTGACAAAGGGCGGGTACTAGTCATGGGCTCGAAACATAAACCCTTTGAGACGTGGAAGGACATGCAGATGATTCTCCAGCGTTAATTCTAATCATTACGACACTATATCGGCGACATTCGTAAATTTCATGATATCAAGTAATTAATAACTTATTTTATTCGTTTTCTTTGCCGGACAGCGCTTGGAAACGGTTCACCAAGAAGGCTAGGGGTGTTTGGAAAGAGGATCTTACATTTAAACCACTAGATGTAAGCACCACTAGCTATATTCGTACTTCTCTTTGATTCTAGTTTTGATACTGTTATTATCATGCTTGATTATTATTTTGATTGAACTCTGTTCTTGTAAAGTGCCTGGCGCAGGGACCAGGGAACAATTTATGTGAATACTATGTTTGCGAGTTCATCCGTCAGACGTGCTGTGAGAAGAGGAGAAATTTAGAGCAACTTAACGCACGTAATTTTTTTTATAGTTTTTATTACCATCAAATTGTGTTTAGTTTCATTCATATAGGTTGACTCCTTTTTTAAATCAGCTCGAACGTCTACGGGACGGTCTTCTGCTAAAGGATCGCCTACGAGCAATTCAGGAGGAATTGACGGGATTCTTGGATGTAGAAGTCCTAAACCCAAAAGGAGAATACTATGCGGGTGTATAGGCATAGGGATTGTACAAAGAGCTTATTTTGTATGTATATATATGTGAAAAAACCGTGTATCGAATGTAATATGTTCGACACTTGGATCTCTATTGTCACGATGATCTTGTGTAATATAATGGTTCCTTCATTGATGAGTGCAAAACACAAAATAAAAATAAAACAACATAAATGAATTCTCTGCCGTGGCACAAAAAGTTGCCAAAATGCTGTCGCGACAAAAAAAAAAGGTTGCCAAAATGAATTCTCTGCCACGGCAGAGAAATGTGCCAAATCTCTGCCGCGGAACAGGGTCATTTGTCATGGTTCGTGTTACGAACAGGGACGGTTGCTCCTCCCCCCTCGCGCGGAGCAGCGGCCACGTGTACCCTATTTTGTCTCGGTTCATGGGCCAACCGGGACTAAAGGGTGAGGGATTTAGTCCCGATTGCCCCGTCCCGGTTAGGCAACCGGGACTAAAGCCCTTACCAACCGGGACGCATGGCACGTTCTCCACCAGTGGTCTCGCCGTCTCTCACACCACTCCCAACTCCGGCGAACTTCGGATGTTCCCACCTTACTTCCTCCTCAACTCCGCCGAGAAGCCATGGCCGAGGGATTTCCCGGCCGACGCACGATGTCGCCGTGGGAAGCCCGGCTGCTCCACGAGGTGCGCTATACGGTGCCGCCGGACACTCGCCTCCCCTTCGGCTGACAACTCAGCGCCAGCGGGATCCCTGTTCTGCCATTGCCGACCGACGAGGACCTCGTCGGAGAGATCCAGGCGGCTATCGCCGCCATGCAAGACCCGGATCTCACCGAGAAGCCTGGCAACCTGGTCTTCTGGAGGCAGTTCTTCGCCGACAGGCGCCTCGAGGAACTCGCCCGACAGTACGGACCGCCAGGCTCGCCGCCGCCGCGTCACAATGTGACTTTCCGCCGCTGCTGGTGGAGCGTTCCAGGGCAAACTCTCGCCGGCGTCATGGAGCACATCCAGGCCGGCAACCACCCTCGCCTCGGCATGTAGTTGCGACGTCTAGCATCGACCACGGCGGTGGCGGCCTTTTCCTAGTTATTAAATTCGATATAATATGTGCGTCCTTGCCCTACTTAATGAAATACGTCTATATTCGCCCATATTTCGCCGAGTTTAACTGAATTTCGCTGAACCTAGGACTCAACCTGGATACACGAGTGGGAAGCTCGGCGGATCCAGGCCGAAAACGCGTTTCGTCCGGCCTAAAAAAAGGTCTGGTTTTTGGCCTGGGTTCGTCCAACGAGTGGACATGCTCTAAGAGTTTTACTAAATATATACAACAATCAGTTCACTCAAAAGTCTAATGGCATTAGATATACTCGAATGTTAATAGCTCTCCCTCACGTTCTAAATCCTCTTGTCCTTAGACGTGGAATCGATATAGGCTGGAGATATTTTTACTAAGTGCGTGTTTGGTTACCCGTTTTTCCATTTCTCGCATGAGCCAAGAAAAAATAAGGCCGTTTAGTATATTGGGTTGCATGTGTTTTTTGCATCACACGAACTTTAAAACAGTCCAAATGTTGGCCCGCTGAAAACACCGATTTTGGACATTTCCGCGGGACAGGCCCCGCTTGTGCAAAAGGGGGGAAAAGGTAGGCCTCCCGTGCGACCTTGACGATGGCGTGAGCCGCGCGTTTCCCCCAAAAGCTGGCCGGAGAAATTGGGTCATGCCACCACAACGCCGCGGTATAAATCACCTCCCTCCACACCTACCACCCTCGCTACCATTTACCCCAATCTACGATCTCGGCGGGAGAAAAGCTGGCGAGGTTCTTCATCGGCCAGCAGGTAAGCGGCGGTTGCGGAGGTGGTGGTTCTGGATCAGACGGTGCAAGCGTTCTCCTCCAAGATCTCCAGCGTCGACGTGCTCCGCTCCTACGACGCCGGTGAGTTCCATCAAACCCCATACGTGGTAGCTTCGATCTCGTAGATCTGATTGTTGTTTGCGGTAGATCTATGTTAGTTTGGCCAATGAACTGCTAGGTGTAGTCATAGATCGGTGTCTTTGTGGACTCGTTGCATGTTTAAGTTCGTGTTCATGCCTAGTCTAGCTCCTAATATGTGCAACCGTGAGATATGTAGGACATGACCACCGATGAGTTTAGCCAGACGCTCATGGATTCTTAGGAGACGTTTGTCGCTGAGACCTAATCCCAGCTCCCGCCTCTACGGCTCACCTATCCCCAGCGCACGGAGATCTTGTCTCCTCCTCCAATGACCGGGTTCACGGTGGAGCATATTGCATAACAGGCTGCCAAGATCTTGGCCAAGAAGAAAGCCATCAAGGCTGGCAAAGCCCACAACACAGGCCAGGAGGGCAAGGGGGTGAAGGGCACCATGAAGTGGGAATCGTTCCTCTCAGCATTTGTGCTCAACCAGATGTGCGACATGATCAAGAGCGGTGTCAGAATGGAGAAAGGGTTTAAAGAGGTGCACCTCAACACTGTTGCCCGCAAGGTGTTTGAGTTTTATGGCATCGAGGTTTCCTCATAGCAGGTGTACAACCACCTGCGTAACTGGAGGACCAGGTGGATCCATATCTCCAAGCCTAGGGACATTAGCAAAGCTAGCTGGGACGAGGATACCTCACCATCTTGGAGGACGCCCACTACAGGGGACACATCTCGGTAATAACTAATTTCAGTTACATCCATATGATTCCCTTGCGTAACCTGGCTAACCTCCTGACGTGCACCCATGTCTGTATGACGTCGTCATTGCCGCCAAAGGGTATAGCCCTGAGGCTCTAATGGTGGCGCTCAGCCACCTCTTCGACAACATGGCTATGGGCAACGACTTTGTCCTGATGGCGGAGGACCACATGGATCTCTAGCTCAGGACCTTCCTGGCCAAGCACTACTACGTGTAGTGCTTTCTCCCTGATTATGAAGATGGTGGCGGCAGTGCGTGCATGATGACGAAGAAGTTGTATATTTTGAAGTAGCTAGGGACTTGATGAAAACTTATGCCTGCTTATTTTGAGGTGGTATATACTAACCCCTCATGATGGAGAACTTATGCGGAGGTAGGATTGCACCCCTTTTGATGTGGTAGGATGACACCATAGATGTTGGTGGTGATCGGTTGGATCACACTAACTTGGTAGGTTGGAACTGTTGATGATTGTGCCTATATGATCATGCATGCTTAACTAGTTTATGTTTATTTCCCCGTGTTGTTTGTGCACTTGATCTACCTACTTTAGTTGTGATCCTTTTGTTATGCCTTGTAGAAATACAACTGCTATGTGGTCTACTATGGCAAGCAGCCGGAAATCTACAAAATATGGGAGGAGTGCAGCCAACAAGTGACAGGTTACCAGCACAACCTTCATAAGGGGTTTAAGATTTTAGAGCAGGCACAACAATCCTACTCTAAGTTCTTAGCAGAGCGTCCACAAAAGGCACAGTCGTCGCAAGATGACATCAATTTCACTCCACCGCCATCAGTTCATCAACAAGTTCGTCAACATGAGCAGTTTTCACCTATAGGGGTGCAAGTATGATCAAAGACATCATCATTGTTGGCATGATCATGTGAATTGTCTACTTCTAGTTGCTCTGAATCATGTGAACGATCATGTAAGTTGTTAAACACTGATGAGTAGTTGGTAAGCTCACCATTTTGCCATGGGAGGTAAGCATATCAAGCTGGATACAGGCTCCCAAACATGCTACTTTGCACCAGCCGAGCCCAATCTAGGAAACCAAACAAAGTGGCCATATGGGATTTGGAAGTGGGGAAACAAAAAAATAGGCGACCAAATAAACTGTCCATCCTGACCTGAGGTCAATCTCCCCCCATGCAGCATCCACTGGACCAAGTTGTAAAAAACGTGAAATTCCGGCCCGAGTAACCAAACATGCCCTAAGTAACTAATGTGTTGGGAATCGAATGCCAACCCCGTTCACAAAAGAACCTCCATACTGTTGGAGAATGGAAAATAACATAAGAAAAATCTAGGTAACACATGCACACCAAAATTGTTGTATTGTGGTGTGCTTTTCCAACTTGGATGGATATGCAAGAGTCTACAACCGCATGTTGCATGTATTTGAAGTGTGTCAAATCATTCAAGTTCACACGAAACTGGTGCGGCGCCTTCACAAAGAAATTCAAATGAGAAACCTGTACTTTAGCATAGATGATAAAGTATATTAAGCATCCCCGATGATAAGCGTTGTGAGTTTTGCTAGAAATGATAACTTGAAATGTTTGGAGACTTTGATAAAGTTCCAACAATGCAATATAGCGAAATTTGTGTCAAATCATTCAAGTTCACACCAAACTGGTGCGGCGCCTTCACAAAGAAATTCACATGATAAACCTGTACTTTAACACAAATGATAAAGTATATTAAGCATCCCCGATGTTAAGCGTTGTGAGTTTTGCCAGAAATGATAACATGAAATGTTTGGAGACTTTGATAAAGTGCCAACAATGCAATATAGCGGAATTGATGGGCATATGACCTTCATATGACCATGTTACATCCAGACACATTGTGTTTTGCGTGCTATGAACCCATCTTTTGAATTGTGCCTTGTGGTACAGAAATCATCGTACAAATTGATCGTATGTTTGCCCGAAACTAATATTTTAAAACCATAATAAAGTGGAAGACTGAAAGTATGTTCATGTTTATGCATGTTGAGAACACATGAATTCTTATTGAGCCCTGCATCAAATTGGATTGTTTACACTTCTTGCTGATACATGAGTCTCGGCAGAATTTTGCCATGGTGTCACAAGAATACAATACAACTCAAACAACGAACAATGGAAACAAATCATGCAAATCAAAGTGGCAGATGCATACATCGGATGTGTTCATCCATCGATATACATGCAAGTATTTTTGCCCCTCTTTTTGAAAAAAAAGAAGCAATTTACATTGATTCGTACACACCTCTTATTCCTCGTACCACACTTCCCATGCCTCTGTCGCCCGCTTGCCTACACGCCTTGTGTTATGTTTGTGTCAAATAATTGTATGAGGAGGTTATGTTGGGACTTAGATTTGTAATGGGTATGTGTAGTGTTGGAGTCGAACATGTTATATCCATGGGCCTCCTATATAGTGGGGGCACACATGTGTAACCCATGTCAACTTGATAGCACGCAGGCGGAGTCGACAAGATGTGCCAGCACCCACGTCGACCGGTGTAACGATATAAAAGGGGAGGATCATCTATAGTTATGACCCACGGTGTAGGCAGGTTCTCCGAACTGCGTAAATAATCTCGGTGTTGTCATTGTGTTGTGATTGATTGATCCTCGATAGATCAATTGTTCCCTAGGATGTTTACACCTTCCTTGCATCTCCATCCTCTCTTGTCCATATCTTTGTCAGCCACCACCAAACTCCCCTACTGAAAGTGAATATACATGGTGTCCTTGTCCAAATGCCTCGACCAAACTATGTACAAGTATGAGAGAATCTTCTAGAACACCCGAATTCTCCTATAGAAGAATGAGTCTTGTGTAGATAAGAAAATAGACAGATTGGAATATGGTAACTACTTCACCAAGGGTTTTGCTTCCTCAATTTGGTTCAATCTCCTTACCATATAAGATATGTGTCTACTTGAGGCTCATGGCAAAGGCGTGTATATGGTACCCATAAGAAACAAAGAAAATCAAGGAGGTGGCTATTCGGCTCAGGGGTGTATTTACACCCACAGTGAGAGAACATATTTAGAAATATCAAAAAAATCGAAACAATGTCTACATATATATTCGAACATCTTATGTTTGTTCACAAGTTTTCGGGATGAAAGACATTCTATGTGTCTTGTGCAAAAAAGGACAAAACATATCCTGTGATTAGTCCTATTCACATGACATTTTTTTGTCTTTTTTATACATGACTCATAAAATGTTTTTTTCATCCCGAAAACTTGTGATCAAATATACTATTTAAATGCACATGTAGATATTTTTTGACATTTCAAAATATATTTTCTCACAATGGGTGCAAATGCATCCGTGAGACAAAAAGATCTCTGGAAAATCAAGCACAATAGAAGCCACATATCACCATCAAGTTCCAAACGATCTAGAGTTTGTATTTAGCCACACATCACCATTGTAATGTTTCATGATACTAGAAGGAAAAACACTGCAAGGAAGAACGTAGGGTAGTTACCCGCATGGGAGGTCTGAACATGGATATATCCTGGCCCTCCACAAGTTAATTCTGCGTTAGGAAGTAGCCATTCTAGTTAGATCCATGAATACCTACTATAAGCTTCTCCTAACCATGATCAATCGTCATTGTCCGAAGATACCTCCTTGGTTGTGGAATCACCCAACTCACTACTTCCCTCCATTTCATAGTTCTTGTCGTGGTCTTAGTTATATTAAACTAAACGACCACAAAAATTATAGAACAAAGGGAGTGTTTTTCGATTAGCTCCTACAAACATAGCTATAACTTTGAGTTCTGCATAGTGTTATTTTTTCGATCTTTAATTTTTTTAAAAAAATTTATGTACATACGGTTTTTATTTAAAAAAATGGCTGATTTTTTACTGCATTTCCTTTTTCAAAGAAAAAAAAAGAGATTTTCTGGGGGAATCTGTTTCTGACGATTAGGTTCGTACTCTGTTTGGGCTGGTGCACGCCTGGACCATTCTCCTCCGTCATCGAATAACGGCCTGTAAAGTAGCAACGGCCCATTCGTGTGAACGTGTTCCCATCCCACCGACCCAGTCCAGAATTCTCACAAAAAAAAACACACATTTCAGAATTCGAATTTCGAAATCTCAAAAAGCAACCGTTGGAGCGCTGCTCATCAAAGCTCAAACGGCTCTCTCGCATACAAATCTCCCCCCACGATCCCCCAATCAATCACAAACCCTAACCCTCACCGCACCCTCCATTTCCGATCCACCATCACCCATCCCGCAAAAACAACAGCCCACGCGAGAGAGAGACAGAGAGGTAGCAGATCTGCGCGATGGCGACGCTCCAGCACGAGAACCAGGGGGCGGCGGCGGCGACGCCGGCGCTGATGTCGACGACGTCGACGGGCGGCGAGCTGCGCGCGATGGACCTGTACGAGAAGCTGGAGAAGGTCGGGGAGGGAACGTACGGCAAGGTGTACAAGGCCCGGGAGAAGGCGACGGGCCGGATCGTGGCGCTCAAGAAGACGCGGCTCGCGGAGGACGACGAGGGCGTCCCTCCCACGGCGCTCAGGGAGGTCTCCCTGCTGCGGATGCTGTCCCAGGACCCGCACGTCGTGCGCCTGCTCGACCTCAAGCAGGGCCAGAACAAGGAGGGCCAGACCATCCTCTACCTCGTCTTCGAGTACATGGACACCGACCTCAAGAAGTTCATCCGCGGCCACCGCCAGAACCACGAGAAGATCCCCACGCACACCGTCAAGGTATCCCCCCTCCGTACCCTCGCCGATCTCGGTCTTTTGTCGGTCCTTTCTCGGATCTCGCGCGCGAGGTGTTTGTTTGAATGTACCAACGGTGTCTGAATCGGTTGGTTGGTGCCGTGCGTGCAGATCCTGATGTACCAGCTCTGCAAAGGCGTGGCTTTCTGTCACGGCCGCGGCGTCCTGCACCGTGACCTCAAGCCGCACAACCTGCTCATGGACCGCAAGACCATGGCGCTCAAGATCGCTGACCTTGGGCTCAGCCGTGCCTTCACGGTTCCTCTCAAGAAGTACACACACGAGGTCCGGGTTCCTAGTTCCAACTACTAGAAGTTTTAGCTCCTGATGATTGACGGTTCATGACGCAGTTTGAATTCCTTTGCAGATCCTGACTCTCTGGTACAGGGCTCCCGAGGTCCTTCTTGGCGCCACACACTACTCCACGCCTGTTGATATGTGGTCCGTGGGCTGCATATTTGGTACGTTGAACTTGATTATCTGGCTGATGTAAATGAGCACTTCTTCAGAATCCAACTCTCTTATATTGATATGCTGAACTCCTTGTAAATGGCAGCTGAACTGATCACTACCACTGCACTTTTCCCTGGAGATTCTGAGGTGCAGCAGCTCCTGCACATTTTCAAGTACAGTACAACACCTTGTCCTCTGTTATTTGTATTTCTTGCTGACATTAGTAGGGAATATCTTTCGAATGTTGATGATGATGGTGTATCTTGGTTTTTGAATGCTAGGTTGCTGGGCACTCCCAATGAGGAGGTCTGGCCAGGAGTAGGCAAGCTCCCGAACTGGCACGAGTTCCCTCAGTGGAATGTCTCGACGTTGTCTTCTGTAATTCCAATCCTTGACGCCGATGGCATTGATCTGCTTGAGGTTAGTCATCATCGTGAGCATTTTTATTAACTGGATCCTCGTGTGTCCGATGTTACAGAAAGCTGTCAAAGCAAACATAACAGAAGAGGTGCTCTTTTCTGACTTCGATGTGATTCTTGCAGAAAATGCTGCAGTATGAGCCAGCAAAGCGGATCTCGGCGAAGAAGGCCATGGAGCACCCCTACTTCAATGATATAGACAAGGCGCTGTACTGAAGTTGTCTTCGTGACTAACATGAAGCCGACTTCTTGCGGATTATGCTAGCCCGGAAGCATCTCTTTTGCTTCCAGGGCAAGCTATTTTACCTCTGTTTTTCCAACTGCTGTTTAGTGTGCGTCATTCACTGATATCTGTGTGATGGATAATGACTATGTAGTCCTGCATAATTAAACTGTCTTGCCTGAGTGTCCTATGAAGCAGTACTTCTGCTTCAAAGGCAGGAATTACCTCTTTTTGCTAGCTGCTATTTAGTGTACGCCTTTAAACCTCGTTTGTGAGGGGTAACTAAAATCGTCTTGATAGATGCGAAATACTGAGCAGTTCGCTGATACTGTACTCAGTTCGCTGATACAGTTATGCATAATTAAACGTGTCTTTGCGGACTATGAAGTGCTGGTCAGCACTACTTCTGCTTCTGCTTCAAGGGCAGACTCCTGGTGTGTACATTGATGATCAAATTGTCTGATAAATGGAAAAATACTAGGCAATTTTTTTGGGGAAATCATACTAGGAGATGATTTCATAATAAACTACTCACTCCGTTTACCAATGCAAGACATTTTAGATATTTCAAATTGGACTAGATACACCCCAAAATAAGTGAACCATCACACTAAAACATGTCTACATGTGTTTTAGAAAAGGGCTAGAATGTTTATATTAGTGAACTGAGGGAGTATGATTTCTAAAAGAAACAGCTCAGTATTAAAATCATTTGGTTTGAAAAGAACAGATGCTCCTCATGCTTTCTTGAGGAATATTTAACAACCATCTAGCTCAAATAGGCAATAGATGTTCTAAATACAATTGTCTAGATTCGCATGTGTCTAAATGTGTTTTGGTGTGTAGACACGCGAATCTAGGCAATTGTGAGTTAGTTAATTCCGGACAAAGGGAGTACAATGCAATTTCTAAACAACAACAAAAACCAAGCCTTTTATCTCAATCAAACTGTGTGTCAATTGCAGGAGTTGATCCACGCAGATGGATTGATGGATCATGTCCTATATAATTATGAGTTATGAGTTAAATTCATGGTTAGTAATTGAACTTGCTTAGTAAAATCAATACGATCACCGTACACAGGAAATACGAGTTTACAGTCATCAAACTTGCACGAGAGCTTCAGCCACGGTCACCGAGCGATACGTAACCGTATATACGATGATTAGGCGTTCAATAGGACCCACTGTCAGCGCCACACTTGAATTGATGGTCACCGAACTTGAACGAGAGCGTCAGTCATGGTCACCGAGTGATATGCAGCTTGAGAGGGTTTATTTGCAAAATGGTGGACGCTCCTATGATGCCGCCGTTCTAACCCTAAGCCGGGCTGAGTGGTCGAGGGGTAGTCACCGCGAGATTGCCACAGATCACGTGACGCGCTCTGGCCGTCTGCCTACCTAGCCTAGCCTGCTCGCCATTTTTTATTTCCAACTTCTTATTTCTCATCTTGCCAGAATAATAACCCACTTACGCAGCAAGATAAAAAAAAAATTTATCTCTGCAAGAGGACATGAATGATACTGGGATTGTACAAGGATATACTGTAGTACATATTACTTAGTCCAAGTGAAATCGCCGATTGTTTGTAGACACTAAAGTCACCGAAATCCCTTTTTCTGCTGCACACAATATGCACAATAAATATCTGAGTTTTTATAGATAAATAAATATAGAGAAAAAGAGCATCAGAATTCGCAGAGACATAAACTTCTAAGGTCACTGGTAGCAGATAGCTACAGCGGCCACTCCGGGAGCACTACGATGGCAAGCATGCACAAAGTCAATCATTCCATTGATCAATCCAATACCCGTACTCCCTCCTTTGCAAATAAATATACTTGTAGCCATGTCCTAAGTCAAATTTAGTAAACTTTGACTAATTTTATAGGAAAATATAGTAATATTTATGGCACTAAATTGGTATCACTAGATTTTTTTTAAATATAGTTTTATAGTATGATAATTTCATGTAATATATATTTATCTAAATGGTTGGTCAAATTTAATAAAATTTAATTTAGAAAAAACTAAAAGTACACTTATTTACGGACAAAGGGAGTTTTTTATCCACCATAAGGCAGTAGCGTGTCATGCACGAGCACCTAAGCAATATCTAAATGAAGGCAGCTAATTAACTTAATAAATTATTCTATTTTTACAGGTGTATATATACAACCCAAAATATCAAGGCGTACGCGCGTACGAGCCAGTCTACTGGATCGGTGTACAATATATATTTTGGTCAGCTGATACGATTGATTGAGTTTATATCAGATAAATATCGCGCGCAGTCAAAGGCGTGGCTGGCCACAATTCTCTGGAGAGTTAGCGCGCCAGAGCTGGTTGAGATAAACATCATCGCCGCTTATAAACTGTCTAATATGTCTCATATAAGTTCATATAATTATACGTACGGGGAGTTCCAGGTGTTTCTATAAACCTGAACGGTACCTAAGTTGGACATGTAGCCCGTACCTAACTAGGACATGTAGTACTTTGTATCCGTATCTATTCTACTTCCTCAGACCCATATTAGTTGACTCAAATTTATCTAAATTTGGATGAATTTAAACACTATTTAGTATATAGGTTTATCTAAATTTTGTCAAATTCAAATCAAGTAATATGGGTCGGAGTGAGTATTAAAAAGATTGGAACCGTTTGTCACCACCAAAATCCGTCTGCCATGAAAAGACTATTTTGCCCCTGGCTTTTCAGACATATTGCAAGGCATGCCACCGCCAAATCAAACTTACGGTTAGATAAAAGTACGTCGCGCGGCCATAGCAGAGCACGACCCTATCCCCCCGCCGCCTCCCACGCCACCCCTGCCACAAATCTGCTCCACTGCCGAGGATGTGGCCGGGAGGGCGTAGACTAGAGGCGCCCTGGACCACGAATCCATAGTTCTGCACCGGGCCAGGGGCTTCCCTTCTAGAGTATGATTCTCAAGAGAGCAAGGCCGTCGCTGGTCCCGGGTGAAGCCCCCGTCTAGGGTGAAGCCCGCCGCCTCCCCTCTAGGTCCATGCTTTCTCGTCTCCGTTCCAACAATTGGTGGCGAATCCAGTTCAGGATCCGTATAACGATGGGGGAAATCGCTAAATCTAATCAAAATTTCTCTGATCTGCACAGGTCCTAGGATTTACAGAGAACCAAAATGTCCTAAGATCTCCACGAAAATGCCACCATGAACCAGAGGACGAGCTAGAGAAGGCCCCTCGGCCAAGTGCATACTGGGCAGAGATCCTCCTCCATCCTCGCAATTACTGGCCTTCTAGGTCGGACTCCAGCATATTAGGGGGAAACATGCGTGTGTTTCCAGGTCGTCGACGACCTACAGGGGCTCGGAGGCGCGTGGTCGCACTTCCAGATGCAGGCAGAGACACAGCTTTCCTGGACAATGTTGAGGACGGAGGAGGAAGACGTAGGCGACGCGCGCTGCTGACGGATACAAGGCGGACCGGAGCACGGGGTCAGGGAGAAGCAGGGGAGGCGATGAAGGGCGTTGCGCGAGGTGGTCCAGAACGGAGCGTGGCGAGACCAGCGTCAAGGTGGAAGCAGGAGGCGACCGCCACTCGCAGGAAGAGGGTACCGCCAGCGGTTGGAGGCGAGGAAGGTCGGGGTCGAGCGGGGCAAGGGGTGCACGCGCGCAGGCGTCAGGAAGGCGAGCGGCAGCACCTGGGATGGACGGTGGCGGAGCAGAGGAAGAAGAGGTGCGACCGGCTCTTTCTTGCAGAGGGGAGGCAGTCGGCGGCATCGCCGGAAGGTGGGAGGTCCAGGCGGCGGCGGCCACTGCACGGTGAAGGGAGATGGCGGCGACCGGAGCTAAGAGGAAGGAGGCGGCCACGGTGAGGATCGTGGGCTATCTGCAGGGATGGACACTAGCGGGATTTGGGGCTCGAGATCGTGTGCGTGTGTTGCGTACGGTGAGGCATGCGGGCGTCTGTGTCGGGTCGGTGGTCTGAGAAATCCTATAGGACCCTGGGTCATACGACCCAATCGCTGGACCAACTTTGGAGCTTGACACCTGGCAAACGAATCTCAAACAGTCGCCTCCAATTCTCAATCAGTGAATTTTTCGTTCCTTCTTCAGCCATCCACACTCGTGCCTGCTCCCTCTCATCGGTGCGACCGCAATGGTCCTGGTGGCCGTGTCCCGGGTCCACCTGCGCTTGCTCATCTCTGCCACAGTCAAGGGCCATGCTTCTCGGTACCCGGCGGAAAAACTCCCTTGCTCGCTGCCATTCAGTCCACCAGTGCTGATATGCAGGACCCATGTAGCATGTAACAACTCCATGGAGAGTAGCTTGGCACAGCCGGCGGGGACAAGCATCTAGGCGTGCAGCCGTCTGTACCGTGGCCGTCGAGGAGGGTTGCCATGGCTGGAGCGCCGGTGGTTAGGGACCTGGCGGGAAGGGAGATGCATTGTTGGGACGCCGAGGACGGGGTCCGTGGACTGCGCCAGAGAGCAGTGAGCATGAGCACCTATGAATCTGTGACATGGCGACCAGGACAATTGCTGCTGTGGCAAGGAGATGCAGGCACGAGCGTTGTTCGCTGGAGAGGAAAGGGGAATTGGAGGCCAGACTGCTTTGAGATTCGGTTTGCCATGTGTCTGCCGGTGGAGTTGGTCCACCGTATAGGGTCGTACGACCCAGGTCGTATAGGATTTGTTTCCGTGTGCGTGTGGGTTTGGGTTGGACCGGGGGTAGGTGTGTGGTTAGGTCGGGTGGGTGCGTCTGTCGTGTGTGAGTGCTGGGTCGGGTGTGTTGGACGATGGGGTAGCGTGCGTGTAGTATGGTACTGGGTAGGATTTAGCTGTTCTATCAATGCCATCTACACGAGGTGTCAAAACTATGGGTGTGTTTGATAGGTCGGGCCAACCCAGCAATTCCCATCTCAGCAGAGATTTTGGCTGTTTGGTAGCCCGGCTCTCCCATGTGGGCACTGTCCAACTGATCCAAAAAAGGCCTCTCAGCCCTGCCCGGTAGAGAAGCTGAAATCGAGCTTCGCATCTGGGCAGGGCTGACCTCGCCCGAAAAAAACCCCACGCACGCCACGCCTGGGCCAAAATCCAACATGGGTCAGGACGCCCCGACCTCATTGCCCCCCAAACCCGCTCTCGCCGCAAAAGAACTGACACGCCCTGCACCTTCACGACGTCCTCCGCGCGCCGCCCCCTGCTCTTCACGCCGGCCTCTGTGCCGCCTCGTCGACGTCGGACGCCGATGGCCGCGCCGCACCCCGCACCTTCACGCCAGAGCTCCCTCGACTAGGACATCCACGGTCAGCGAAGATCCCCTCTCCTCGGCCGCCATCGGAGCTCCCTCGCCATGGAGCCAGCTTGCCGGAGTTTCCACGCCACAAAACATATGCAGATGGCCACCGGAGCTTCCTCACCATGACCAGCCACCGGAGCTCCCTCGCCATGGCTAGCATCGCGAGGCCAGCCACGGCCAGCGCCGCGACGGCCAGCCATAGCCTCGCGCCGCCATCGGAGCTCGCTCGCCGGAGCTTCCTCGCCGGAGTTTACTCGCTAGGGACCCGATTGCGTTTTCTACAGGGACCCGATTGCTTTGTATCTTGTACACAGAGACCTGGTTGCCTTTTTATTTTGTATGGAGGGGTCTGAATACTTTTTATTTTTGTGTCTAGGGTGTTTGTGCAAATCTTAGACCTTCATCTCTTACCATATACAACCCACCAAACAACAGATGCACTCAGCATGCCTCAACCCGCACGAGCTACCAAACACATGAAAAAAATCTGAGCTTAGCTTAGTTTGTATGGCAGATAGCTATTCTCAGTTGGCCCAGGCTAAACACAGCCTATAAGTTTCTTGCTCTGATTGGATATGTCGGTAGAATATAAAGCTTCTAATTTTGCTTCTAGATTCAACAAATAAATACTGTTTGCTTTTAGAAGCTTGAAGACCAAGTGAAAATGTGTCATCCTTTTCGTGATACAGGCAACTATCATCCGGCTGATCAAAAGATAAAAACTCAATATACTACTCCCTCCGTTTCAAAATATAAGATATTTTAGATTTATGAAAAAATAAATCTAGACCTCTTTTAGTGTGTAGATTCATTCCAAAGTTAAGTGAACCTACATATTAAAACAAGTCTAGATTCATCTTTTTCATAAACCTAAAACATCTTATATTTTAAAACGGAGGGAGTACTACAAAACCCCCATAAACACAAATGAACAGACGATATAAATTTATGATAATATCAAAACTTGGTATTGTGTTTCAACTATAGAACATCCACGGATCAAAGAATAATTGAATAATCGTATCTTCAACTAAACATGAAAGAAATCTAAGTATTTTTTTTCTTTCTAGGAAAATAATGTTGAGGTGCAGTATCATTCAGTTCCCAATAGTTCAAGATTCAGTTGCAATCAACCATCATATTATTTTAGTATTTTAGTACGAGGGTGCAGCGATAGTTGTCCGCGTTGCAATGCTGGTCGGTAACCATCCCATAATCAACCTTGATCCAATATTATATATGTCAAAAAATTAATAATATATTTATAATTTTTGTATGTGGTAGCAACGCATGGACATTCAGCTAGTATACACTAATATAAATACCAAAGACCCAGTGTGTTTGCCGCACGATTTGCTACAAAATACCCTAGCTACTCTATAAAACGGAGGCAGCGGAGGAGCTGCATGGGTCGGAACGAATGAGTCTAGTTGGAATACAGGGCTTAGTACATGTCCACTATTTTGCAATAAAATTCTTTCAAGCTACGTATCACTCAGTGACCATGCATGACACTCTCGTGCAAGTTCGGTGACCATCAATTCAAGTGTGACAATGAGAGTGGTTCCCACTGAGCGTCTAGTCATCGCATACACCACTATGTATCGCTCGGTGACCGTGGCTGAAGCTTTCGTGCAAGTTCGATGATCATCATCGTAAACTCGTATTCCCTATGTAATGATCGTTTTAACTTTGCTAAGCAAGTTTAGTTACTAATCATAGATTTAACTCTATAATTATTTCCTCATTCTTTTCCAAATTTTTTTATTTCCCCATTGTATAGCCCGACGAGGCCCAATACTTTGGAGAAGTGAATGCCGTCAAATCGATCTGAACCATCCGGGCCTGCCACACACTCCCTGTACCTCACGCTGTAGAAAAGCCGCCGCCCGCACTAAGCACGACAGCGTGACATGGCTGCGGCTAGGGGTGGGCAAAACCGGTTTGAACGGTTTAGCTGGTTTGGGTCAATTCATTTTCTTTAACTAGATTGGAAATTCTGAATCAGTTTGTGAAGTAAGATGAACTAGCTCCGACGTTGGCCGGTTTATACGGTTTGGCCGGTTTGAATATTTGCCCACCCCTAGCTGCGGCACCGCCGCCCATTACCGGCAACTTGAAGGTGAGTTTCTTAGGTACTTATCATGTTAATGGCATCCTGATTCCCTAAACCCTCGCGACCGTCCCCTCTCAAATTTCCGAAACCCGTTGCTAAACCCTAATGAAACCATTATCGACGGCGGCAGCGGTTCCGGCCACATCGCCTGTTAGCTTTGTACACGTGGACATCCTCCCATCTGGAAGACGTGTAGTCCATGGTTGACTGATAGATTTAGCTAACTGCACATGAGAGACAAAATATTTGGATATTAAGCGATAGTTTAACTTAATGTACCACTAAATGATCTACGTGGATTGAAGTTGTTGTTCAGGTACATGCTCTGTTGTTCATTAGAACATGTTCAGTAACAGGCCGATGAAATGGTACAAAATTAAGCTGTCTGTTCTGTTTGTTTTGTTCGAGCTGCCAGCTGCTTTCATGTGAAAATGGTGGTGTGTAATCTTGCCTATTTCTATCGAGCAAAACAAGTACACAACTACAACGGAAGGAAATTTCTGTTATTTCCTATGAATAACCGTAAAGTATAGATCTGTATGTGCTTTCGACCCTTGTGGTTCAGTTCCTTATGCTTGAATTGATCCAATGCATATGAATGATGTTCCTTTGTGGTTCAGCAGTGGTCAAAGCCACGCAGGACCAGGTCTGGTGTCCATAGTGTTTGAATAAATGGGCCTCTACAAGAATTGGGCCCATATAAATTTAAAAAATTGGAGAAAAGTGAAGGGGTGGAGGCTGTGAGAGTTTAGTCCCACATTGCCAAGGGAGCAAGATTTTGACCTGCTTATAAGAGGCCTCTCATGGTGAGACTAATTGGAAAGACTAGAGAGAGCTATGCTAAGTGTACACCACACGCGCACATGGGCGCTCGCTCGCATTTTGCATTTATTCGCGTTTGGATCTTTGGGCTTTGGCGAGGCGAGCGCGACTGTGGCCTGTTAAATTGCATCTCTTTTTAATCTTTTTGCCGAGTAGTTTACTTATCTTATCCACCCGCGTCTGTCTCACGCACGACTCGAAGATAGACTTCCCGTTGAGGGAAGTTAGGAGATCGCTCGTGATGGAGATATACCAGGGGGCGGATCCTGGAATATAGGCAGAACGTGCTACGTGAGGGTTATCCTTTCGAGTCTATAAGAGCAAGACGTCCCTCTCGACAGAAGACACCAGATACACAACCCCTACTCCATTCTCTTCTACATCTGCCACCGATCTTCGCCGATCCTTTCCCTGCCGTGCCACGGGGAGAGGAAAGCAGTAGTCTCCGGACTTTCCCCGGTGTTTGGCGTCCCGCACGAGGGAGCCGGGCGATAAAGTTTCTGGGCAGTCCTTCGCACGGCTGCTTCTTCTTCATTGTCTGCATCGACCGTCTGCTTCATCTTCCCCAACTTTTCTTCATCAACGTTCGACTGCACCACTGTAAGAAATCAATCTCGTGATCCTCTCTTTCGTGTTCTAGAAGGAGGTTTGAGATCCATGTCGAT
Organism: Avena sativa; assembly: GCA_916181665.1. Classification (NCBI taxonomy): domain Eukaryota; kingdom Viridiplantae; phylum Streptophyta; class Magnoliopsida; order Poales; family Poaceae; genus Avena; species Avena sativa. Next base: position 46,339,588 of record OV702299.1, read on the forward strand.
CTGCTATGCCATGTTAGATTTCATGTTCATAATCGCATGTGTAATTCTGTTAGATCTATCTTTGTTGTCACACAAATTCAGAATTATTTTAATTCTATTGCATGCTATATTTCCAACAGTCCAGAAACTTTATTACTGTGCAATGGCTGGACCTAGCGATGTGATGAAACATGAGAGGTTTGGGGGTGAGAACTTTAAGAGATGGCAGACCCATATGAAGTTTTGGCTCATGAGCCAGAACTTGTGGTGGATGATTTCCTCCACGGTTGAAAGGCCACTCACGCAGGAACAACGGTGTGACTGGGAGGTGTCTTCGGACACTACCATGGGCTGCCTGCTCTCTCTCATGACCGACCAGCTTTGTGACATTTACATGAACTATGCCAGTCCTGCCCTTGTGTGGGAAGCTCTCGACAGAAAGTATGGAGAGTCGGATGCTGGGCGTGAGCTGTATGTGAATGAGCTGTATCACGATTTTAAGATGACCGATAATAATTCGGTTGTGACGCAAGCTCATGGGATCTAGCTTCTGGTGGGGGAACTCGCCGGTTTTGGAGTCGTTCTGCCTGACAAGTTTGTGGTGGGGGGCATTATTGCCAAGTTACCTCCATCATGGAGGAGCTTTGCCACTACACTCAAACACGGGAGGGAGGTGATGACTGTTGAAAGTCTCATCGCCACTCTTGATGTTGAGAAAAAAGGCCAGGGCGAAAGACGTCGAGAAAAACCCACCTCATCCGACTCCCAATGCCAATGTCGTGCACAATGGGGTTGGCGGCTCTGGGGGAAAGAACTTCAAGAACAAAGGAAAGGCGAAACAAACCACTGGATTTAAGAAAAAGAAGAACAAGGAAAATGGTGACTTCAACTGCTTTGTGTGTGGCGAACCTGGGCACATAGCCAGGAAGTGTCGCATGCGCAAAGGCAGGAAGGAAGGTGCTCAGCAATCTGCGAATGTCACCGTTAGCGAGGCAGGTGGAGGATCTGGGTACGTACCTAGTGTCCTTATTGCATGTCAATCCACTGATTGGTGGATAGATACTGGAGCTAATGTACATGTTTGTGCCGACTACAACTTATTTTCTTCTTATCAGACTTGCAGCAGTTCCACCATCATGATGGGAAACGACACTCGGACAGCTGTACGTGGGATCGGTAGAGTCGACCTAAGACTTTCTTCGGGGAATACTCTATCATTGAAGAACGTACAACATGTCCCAGGAATAAATAGGAACCTGCTGTCTGGCTCGCTGATGTGCCGTGATGGCTACAAGATGGTCTTTGAGTCGAATAAATTTATTACTTCAAAATTTGGTTTGTTTATTGGAAAAGGCTATAACAGCGGAGGCTTGTTCCGCCTTTTCATTCTAGATGATTGTAATATCGTAAACAATTTATTGTGTTCTTCGTACTCTAGAAATCATGTTGGAGATGCTGCTATTTGGCACTCTCGTTTATGTCATATTAATTTTGATCGCATTGTTCGATTGTGCAAGCTTAATTTAATTCCGAACTTTTCCATAGTCCGTGGATCTAAGTGTCAGTCTTGTGTGCAATCAAAGCAACCCCGAAAGCCTTTCAAGCCAATCGGGGAGAAAAGTCTGTCACCTATAGATTTAATACATTCAGATTTGTGTGAAATGAATGGAGTATTGACTAAGGCAGGGAAAAGGTATATGATGACTTTGGTATATGATGCGACTAAGTGGTGTTATATTTACCTAGTAAAATCGAAAGATGAGGCTCTGAGTTGCTTTAAGATTTATAAGGCCGAAGTAGAAAACCAATTAAAGAAGAAAATCAAATGTTTAAGGTCGGATAGAGGAGGAGAGTATGTATCTCACGAGTTCATTCAATTATGTGTGGAACATGGAATTATACATGAAGTAACCCCTCCCTACTCGCCCCAGTCTAATGGAGTGGTAGAAAGGAAAAACCGAACACTTACGAACTTGGCGAATGCCATGTTGGACAGTTCGGGTTTAACTAAGTCATGGTGGGGGGAGGCTGCTTTGGCGGCATGTTATAATCTCAATAGAGTTCCCTCGTCAAAAGGAGAAATAGCTCCGTATAAAGGATGGAAGGGACATAAACCAACTCTTCGTTTCTTATGTGCATGGGGATGTTTGAACAAGGTTAATGTACCAGCGTGCAAGAAGCGAAAATTGGGACCTAAAACTGTTGATTGTGTCTTCCTAGGTTATGCACATAACAACAATGCATACAAATTCTTGGTTATAAAATCCGAGATTCAAGATGTACACACTAACATTGTGATTGAATCTCGGGCTGCTACTTTCTTTGAGACAATCTTTCCCATGAAGAAAAATTTGGCATCCACTAGTCACCCTACTCTACAAGTAGAACCTGAACCCGAACACACACCTCTAGTAGTCCCTGAAATTTTCAATGAGTAGAATGACAGTGAAGTGGCTCCGAGAAGGGGTAAGAGACAATGGACCGAAAGGTCTTTTGGAGATGACTTCATTGTGTATCTCGTGGATGACGTTCCCAGAACTCTGGCAGACGCATATGCATCCTTGGATGCAGATGATTGGAAGGAGGCTGTTCAAAGTGAAATGGATTCCATTCTCACTAATGGAACATGGGAAATATGTCCACGACCAATGGGTTGCAAACTTATTGGATGCAAATGGATATTTAAAAAGAAGCTACGACCAGATGGCTCCATTGAAAAGTATAAAGCTAGCCTCGTGGCCAAGGGTTTTACCCAATATGAAGGAGAGGATTTCTTTGATACCTACTCACCTGTTGCTAGGATGACTACAATTCGAGTGCTAATTGCACTTGTTGCTTCTCATAAGTTTCTAGTCCATCAAATGGATGTGACGACAACTTTCCTAAATGGAGAGCTCGATGAGGAAATTTATGTGTAGCAACCCGATGGTTTTGTAGCAACCGGGCAAGAGAACATGGTGTGTAGATTAAAGAAATCGCTCTACGGTCTCAAGCAAGCCCCAAAGTAATGGCATGAAAAGTTTGACAATACTCTGACTTCAGCAGGATTTCTGGTGAATGAAAAAGACAAATGTGTGTACTATAAATATGGTGGGGGTAAGGGTGTAATCCTATGTTTATACGTTGATGATATATTAATTTTTGGGACTGGTATGGATGTCATAAATGATGTTAAGTCCTTTCTATCTTAAAATTTTGACATGAAGGATTTGGGAGAGGCAGATGTTATTCTTAACATAAAGCTGAATAAGGATGAGAATGGGATTATCTTAAGTCAATCCCATTATGTGGAGAAAATTCTTAGTCACTTTTTTTTAGAACTCTAGAATGTATCCAACTCCTTATGACCCTAGTCTAAAGCTTCAAAAGAACAGAGGACAAGGGGTTGATCAACTAAGATACTCTCAAATCGTAGGTTCTCTCATGTACCTTGCTGGTGCAACATGACCTGACATTTCATTTGCTGTAAGCAAACTGAGCCGGTTTAACTCGAATCTGGGAAATGATCATTGGACTGCACTAGAACGAGTAATGAGGTACTTGAGAGGAACCACAGCGTATGGACTTCACTATACAGGGTACCCAGCAGCACTAGAAGGGTATAGTGATGCTAATTGGATCTCAGATGCAGATGAGATCAAAGCAACAAGTGGATACATATTCACTTTTGGAGGTGTTGCAATCTCTTGGAGGTCTCGCAAACAGACCATCTTAACAAGGTCTACTATGGAGGCAGAACTTGTAGCACTTGACTCAACCACTGTAGAGGCAGAGTGGTTGCGAGAGCTCTTGAATGATTTGCCAATGGTCGAAAAACCAATCCCGACAATCCTTCTGAACTGTGATAACCAAACCATGATCACTAAGGTTAAAAGTTCAAAGGATAATCTGAAATCATCAAGACATGTGAAACGGCGTATCAAATCCGTCAGGAACTTGAGGCACAAGGGAGTGATTGTCGTTGATTATATTAACACTACCAAAAGCCTGGAGGATCCTTTTACAAAAGGGCTATCACGTGCGGTGATAGATGGAGCATCGAGGGATATGGGCTTGAGACCCACGTGAGTTGCACGACAATAGAAACCCAGCCTTAGTGATCGGAGATCCCGTGAATAAGGAAAAGGGAAAAACAAGTTGTTGGAGCAACAAGAGAGAGTACATATATACTTATCCATTTCCCGCTAAGATGAGTACTCTTAGTACTGCATGGGAGGGTGACTGTTAGTCTTAATGTGTTTTGAGGCTGAAATACTTCAGCAAGATACCGTCCTGCAGGGTATTCTTGAAAGAACACACCTATGTGAGCTTAACTGTGTGGTCGCAGTACATGATATTCGGGTGATCTCTAATGAGCTTATTAAAGGACTAGGGAGCACGACCGTAATGCTCCAAACCTTAGGCGTGGATTCAGGCAGCCTAGTATCAGCGATGGCTCCTGGTGAACCTCTTCTACACAAGACTGGAAATTCAAGGCTTTGTCCATTTCCTAGTTGTAAGAAGAGTGGATCCTAGAGTGCTAGATATAGCTCAACCCGAGACGGGTCTATACTACAAAGCTGGTATATAAAAGCCAGATGAGAACAAGTTGCAGACCTTGACTTAATGGTGGGGATTGTTGGAATAAATGGGCCTCTACAAGAATTGGGCCCATATAAATTTCAGAAATTGGAGAGAAGTCAAGGGGGTGGAGGCTGTGGGAGTTTAGCCCCACATTGCCAAGGGAGCAAGATTTTGACCTGCTTATAAGGAGGCATCTCATGGTGAGACTAGTTGGAAAGACTAGAGAGAGCTATGCTAAGTGTACACCACGCGCGCACACGCTCGTGCGCGCGCTTGCTCGCATTTCGCATTTATTCGCGTTTAATTACGCGTGACTTGTGACTTTGGATCTTTGGGCTTTGGCGAGGCGAGCGCGACCGTGGCCTGTTAATTGCATCTCTTTTTAATATTTTTGCCGAGCAGTTTACTTATCTTATCCACCCGTGTCTTTGTTGGAATTATGCCCTAGAGGCAATAATAAAGCTGTTATTATTATAATTCTTGTTCATGATAATGTTTATATTCCATGCTAGAATTTTATTAAGCGGAAACTTTAATACTTGTGTGGTTTGTGAACAACACCGTGTCCCTAGTACGCCTCTATGGACTAGCTCATTGATCAATGATGGTTAAGGTTTCCTAACCATAGACATGAGTTGTCAAATGATATGATGGACAGACCCAAACTAAGCGAAGCAATTAGATCGTGTCATCGTGTTCGTCTTTGCGAAGCTTTTCTTATGTCAAATATTGTATTTCTTAGACCATGAGATAATACAACTCCCTGGTATCGGAAGAAAGCTTTGAGGTCATCAAACGTCATCCTATGAGAGGGTGATCATAAAGGTGTCTCTCAGGTGATCGGAAAGTATCTGTTGGGTTGTATGTATCGAGATGGGATTTGTCCCTCCCAAGTCGGAGAGATATACTTCGGGCCCACTCGGTAATCGATATCAACACCGCTTGCAAGCATGTGGTTAAGGAGTTAATCACAAAGTGATATCGGATTACGGAATGAGTAAAGTACTTGCTATGAACGAGATTGAACTAGGTATGACGGTACCGACGATCGAATCTCGGGCAAGTAAAATATCGCGAGACGAAGGGAATATATATATGGGATTGTTTGAATCCTGACATCGTGGTTCATCCGATATGATCATCGATGAATGTGTGGGAGTCAATATGGGTGCCCAGACCCCGCTGTTGATTATTGATAGAAGATCATGTCTGCATATTCTCGAACCCGCAGGGTCACACACTTAACGTGTCTCGACGCTAGGATAGATTGGATAATTGGTTTATGAATTTTTGTTCGGAGTCTTGGATGGGATCCGGGATATCACGAGAGGTTCCGGAATGGTCCGGAGAATAAGATTCATATAAGGCAGTGCAGTTTTTGGAGTTCGGAATTGTTCCGGGTTAATCGGTATTGTACCGGAAGCTTCTAGAACCTTCCGGAAGGGGACCAACGTGGCCCCACCTTCCGGGAGGGGGCATGGGCCTATGAGGGAGTGTCCTGGCCGCATTGGGCCTGGGGCACAAGGCCCCATAGGGCCCAGCCGATCCTAGAGAGTTTAAATCGTTTAAACTAGAGATAGGGTTTCTAGAAGAGGGGAGAGTCCATGCCCCCCACTCCTTATCCTTTGGGCTTGGGGGAGGGGCTAGGGCTGCGCCCCCCCTCTATATAAAGAGGGGTGGGGGCGCACCAACCCCCACACCTTCCCCTAAAACCCTAGCCGCCCTGCTGCCCTCCTCTCTCCCTCCCGACTGCTTGTAGGCGAAGCCCTGCTGCAGAAATTCTCCACCATATACACCACGCCGTCGTGTTGTAGATCCAATCCATCTCTCCACCATACTTGCTGGTCCGAGGAAGGAGGAGACGTCGAGGTGCCGCACGTGTGCATCTCACGGAGGCACTGCCACTTGTGGTGCTAGATCGGATCGGATCGCGAGGAGGAGAAGCGAGTACGACTACATCACCCACGTTCCGACGAACGTTCCGCTGTGCGAATCTTCAAGGGTATGAAGATCTAATCCAATCTCTCTCGTTGTTTGCATCTCCTAGATTAGATCTTGGCTTTCCCTCTGTTCGCATCCGTAGAAAATTTTGATTTACTATGCCGCGAAACCCTTCAGTGGTATCAGAGCAAGATCCATGCGTAGATGTGATTCACGAGTAGAACGCAACATGGTTGTTGCGGGCGTTGATGTTTTCTGTTGCACGCCTCTTGTTTGTGTTCTTCTTATGACGCGGGATAGTGAGATTGAAGCGGTCCAGGCCAACCTTACGCGACGTCGTTCGCGAGACCGGCTCCGCACTTTGACGTGTGGCTTGTTCCACACATGCGGCTGGTGGATGTCAGTTTCTCTCACTATAGTTGTCATGGGATTAACACCGGAGTTTGGCAACCATAATATCACCGTTGTGGCTTTCCGTAGGTAAGAATCGTTCTTAGCATCTACTCCCATAAGCCACGTAAAACATGCAACAACAAAGTAGAGGCGTCTAACTTGTTTTTGCAGGGAGTGTTTTCTGTGATATGGTATGGCCCAAGATGTGATGTGTATAATGTATGCGATGATCATGTTTTGTAATGTTTCACGACTTGCATGTCGATGAGTACACAACCGGCAGGAGCCATATGGTTGTCTTTATAATTGTGTATGACCTGTGTGTCAACTTCTTATGCGCCATGTAATAGTTTCACTTTATCGCTAAGTAGTTAGCAATAGTTGTAGTTGCTATTCGTGGTGGAGGCAATCATGGTGGAGTAATGGAGATCATGCCGGAACGCACAAGATGGAGATCATTGCGCGAAGATTGGCTATACCATGTCACATAAAGTTATATGCATGTGATGTTTATCCTTTTATGTATCTTATTATGCTTAGATCGCGACGGTAGCATTATAAGATGATTCCTCACTTAAAGATCAAGATAAAAACTGTGTTCTCCCCAAGTATGCACCGTTGCGAAAGTTCGTCGTGTCCAAGCATCACGTGATGATCGGGTGCTATAGACTCTACGCTCACATACAACGGGTGCAAGCCAGTTTTTGCACACGCGGAAATACTTGGGTTTAACTTGACGAGCCTAGCATGTACAGACATGGCCTCGGAACACAAGAACCGAAAGGTTAAGCATGAGTCATATGAATGATATGATCGACACTTCGTTGTCCACCATTGAAACCACATCTCTTCTCGTGAAGATCGGATTAGGTGTGGTGAATTTGGATCGTGTTCACTAAACAACTTGAGGGATGTTGAATTTAGTGGGAGTTCATCTAGTAATTTGATTAAGTTGAACTATTTATCATGAACATAGTCTAAATTGTACTTGCAAAACTGTAGATCACATGGCCAAGTCCAACTTCAACTTCAATGTTTTTGCTGAGAAGGAAAAGCTTAGAAATATTGGGTCTAACTTCACCAATTGGTTCCGCAATCTAAGAATCATTCTGTCTGGCGGTCAAAAGGACTATGTCCTTGGAAAAGCGTTAGGTGACCCCCCTGCTGCAACTGCGCCGGCTGATGAGAAATCTGTCTATCAGTCGCGCAAAGATGATTATGGTGTGATTAAGAGCACCATGTTGTTTGCTATGGAACCGGAACTTCAAAATCGTTTTGAAGACTATCCCGGGCCCTTTGAGATTCTCGAAGAGCTGAAAACCATGTTTCAGACTCAGGATCGTTCTGAGAGATATGAGATCTCTGAGAAGTTCTTTAACTGCAAGATGGAGGAAGGGAGTTCTGTTAGTGAGCACGCCATTAAGATGACGGGCTACACTCAACGCCTTGAGCAACTGGAATGCACGATTCCAGAAGAGCTCAAGATTGACAGGGTTCTGCAATCACTCCCTCCCAGCTACAAAAGTTTTGTAGTGACTCATAATCATATTGGTTCCACTGATATGATCACCGAGCTCTTCGCAAAGCTGAAGGCCGCGGAGGTGGACATCAAAAAGGATAATCATGTGTTGATGGTCAACAAGCCCTCCTTTAAGAAAGGTAAGGGTGCAAAGAAGCCCTTCAAGAAAGGCGGCGGCAAGCGCGTTGCCCCTGCTGAGAAGAAGCTCAAGTCTGGTCCTAAGCCGGAAACTGAGTGCTTCTATTGCAAGGACAAGGGTCACTAGAAGCGCAACTGTCCGAAGTACTTAGCGGACAAGAAGGCTGGCACCATCAAAGGTATATTTGATATACATGTTATTGATGTTTTCCTTACTAGCCCTCGTTGTAGTGCCTGGGTATTTGATACCGGTTCAGTTGCTAATATTTGTAACTCGAAACAGGAGCTACGGAATAGACGGCGGCTTGCGAGGGATGAGGTGACGATGCGCGTTGGCAACGGATCAAGAGTTGATGTGATGGCCGTCGGCACGCTCTCCTTAGTTTTACCTTCGGGATTAGTTTTAAACCTTAATAAATGTTATTATGTGCCTGCGTTGAGCATGAACATTATTTCCGGATCATGTTTGTTGCAAGACGGTTATTCATTTAAATCGGAGAATAATGGTTGTTCTATTTATATGAGTAATATATTTTATGGTCATGCACCTTTAGTGAATGGTTTATTTCTTCTAAATCTCGAAAGGGATGAAACACACATCCATAACATTGAGGCTAAGAGATGCAAAGTAGATAGTGATAATACTACTTATTTGTGGCACTGTCGTCTAGGTCATATTGGTGTAAAGCGCATGAAGAAACTCCATTCCGATGGACTTTTGGAGTCTCTTGATTTTGAATCATTTGACACATGCGAACCATGCCTCATGGGCAAGATGATCAAAACCCCGTTCTCTGGTATGATGGAGCGAGCAACGGACTTGTTGGAAATCATACATACCGATGTATGCGGACCGATGAGTGTTTCGACGCGCGGTGGATATCGCTATTTTCTCACTTTTACCGATGACTTAAGTAGATATGGGTATATCTATTTAATGAAACATAAATCTGAAACATTTGAAAAGTTCAAAGAATTTCAGAATGAAGTGGAGAACCATCGTAACAGAAAGATTAAGTTTTTACGATCCGATCGTGGAGGCGAATATTTGAGTTACGATTTTCTCACGCATCTTAAAGCAAGTGGAATCGTTTCACAACTCACGCCACCCGGAACACCACAGCGCAATGGTGTGTCTGAACGCCGGAATCGAACCCTATTAGATATGGTCCGATCAATGATGTCTCTTACTGATTTGCCGTTATCATTTTGGGGCTATGCATTAGAAACCGCTGCATTCACTTTAAATAGGGCACCATCTAAATCCGTTGAGACGACACCGTATGAACTGTGGTTTGGTGCTAAACCTAAGTTGTCGTTTCTTAAAGTTTGGGGATGCGAAGCTTACGTCAAGAAGTTGATGCCGGACAAGCTCGAACCCAAAGCGGAGAAATGCGTCTTCATAGGATACCCTAAGGAAACTATTGGGTATACCTTCTATCACAGAACCGAAGGCAAAGTGTTTGTCGCAAAGAACGGTTCCTTTCTTGAGAAGGAGTTTCTCTCGAAAGAAGTAAGTGGGAGGAAAATAGAGCTAGACGAGGTTGTTGAACCTTCTCTTGAATTGGAGAGTAGCGCAGCACCTGAGATTGTTCCAGTGCCGCCTGCACCAATAATAGAGGAAGCTAATGATAAGGATCATGACGCTTCGGACGATGCTACTACTGAACGTCGCAGGTCGACAAGGTCGCGTGCCCCTCCTGAGTGGTACGACAACCCTGTCTTAACTGTCTTGTTAGTAGATGACAGTGAGCCTGCGAACTATGAGGAAGCAATGATGAGCCCAGACTCTGAGAAATGGCTAGAAGCCATGAAATCCGAATTGGGATCCATGAGCGAAAACCAAGTATGGACTTTGGTGGACCCTCCTAGCGACCGTAAGGTCGTTGAGTGCAAATGGATCTTCAAGAAGAAAACGGACGCGGATGGTAATGTTACCGTCTATAAAGCACGGCTTGTCGCGAAAGGCTTTCGACAAGTTCAAGGTGTTGACTACGATGAGACTTTCTCTCCCGTAGCGATGTTTAAGTTCATTCGGATTTTATTAGCAATTGCTGCGTTTCATGATTATGAAATATGGCAGATGGATGTCAAGACTGCGTTCCTCAATGGCAACATTGATGAAGAGTTGTATATGATGCAACCCGAAGGTTTTGTCGATCCTAAGGATGCTAATAAAGTATGCAAGCTTGAGCGTTCCATTTATGGACTGAAGCAAGCATCTCGGAGTTGGAACCTTCGTTTTGATCAAGTGATCAAGAGCTTTGGATTTGTTCCAAATTGCTACGAAGCTTGTATCTACAAGAAAGTGAGTGGGAGCTCGGTGACGTTTCTGGTACTATATGTGGATGACATATTGATTATTGGAAATGACATCAACATGCTTAACGATGTGAAGAGTTATTTGAACAAGTGTTTTTCAATGAAAGACCTAGGTGAAGCTGCTTATATATTAGGCATCAAAATCTATAGAGATAGACAAAGACGCCTGATAGCTTTAAGCCAGAGTACATACCTAGACAAAGTTCTGAAAAGGTTCAGAATGGATAAGGCAAAGAAAGGTTCAGTGCCTATGTTGTCAGGTAAGATATTGAGCAAGGCTCAGTGTCCAGCTACGGTAAATGATAGGGAAGCTATGAGCAAAGTGCCTTATGCCTCGGCCATAGGTTCTATCATGTATGCCATGCTATGTACTAGACCGGATGTGTCCAATGCTCTTAGTTTGACGAGCAGATACCAAAGTGATCCAGGAGTGGAACACTGGACAGCCGTGAAGAACATCCTAAAGTACCTAAATAGGACCAAAGAAATGTTCTTAGTCTATGGGGGTGATGAACAGCTTGTCGTAAAAGGTTACGTCGACGCTAGTTTTGACACCGACAAGGATGATTCTAAATCTCAGACAGGATACGTGTATATTTTGAATGGAGGAGCTGTGAGCTGGAGAAGCTGCAAGCAAAGCGTGATCGCGGGATCTACAGTAGAAGCGGAATACATGGCTACTGCAGAAGCGTCAAGTGAAGGAGTTTGGATCAGAAACTTCATCACTGAGCTTGGCGTGGTTCCAAGTGCATTGGACCCACTGGAGATATTGTGTGACAACACTAGCGCCATAGCACTCGCTAAGGAACCAAGATATCATCCAAAGACCAAGCATATCAACCGCAAGTTTCATATAATCCGAGATTATATAGCAGATGGAGATCTGAAGATTAGCAAAGTACATACAGATCTGAATGTCGCAGATCCATTGACTAAACCTCTTCCACGTGTAAAACATGATCAGCACCTCAGTGCCATGGGTGTGAGATTGTTGCCAAATGTAAACTAGAATATTGACTCTAGTGCAAGTGGGAGATTGTTGGAATTATGCCCTAGAGGCAATAATAAAGCTGTTATTATTATAATTCTTGTTCATGATAATGTTTATATTCCATGCTAGAATTGCATTAAATGGAAACTTTAATACTTGTGTGGTTTGTGAACAACACCGTGTCCCTAGTACGCCTCTATGGACTAGCTCATTGATCAATGATGGTTAAGGTTTCCTAACCATAGACATGAGTTGTCAATTGATAATGAGATCATATCATTGGAAGAATGATATGATGGACAGATCCAAACTAAGCGAAGCAATTAGATCGTGTCATCGTGTTCGTCTTTGCGAAGCTTTTCTTATGTCAAATATTGTATTCCTTAGACCATGAGATAATACAACTCCCTGGTATCGGAAGAAAGCTTTGAGGTCATCAAACGTCATCCTATGAGAGGGTGATCATAAAGGTGTCTCTCAGGTGATCGGAAAGTATCTGTTGGGTTGTATGTATCGAGATGGGATTTGTCCCTCCCAAGTCGGAGAGATATACTTCGGGCCCACTCGGTAATCGATATCAACACCGCTTGCAAGCATGTGGTTAAGGAGTTAATCACAAAGTGATATCGGATTACGGAATGAGTAAAGTACTTGCTATGAACGAGATTGAACTAGGTATGACGGTACCGACGATCGAATCTCGGGCAAGTAAAATATCGCGAGACGAAGGGAATATATATATGGGATTGTTTGAATCCTGACATCGTGGTTCATCCGATATGATCATCGATGAATGTGTGGGAGTCAATATGGGTGCCCAGACCCCGCTGTTGATTATTGATAGAAGATCATGTCTGCATATTCTCGAACCCGCAGGGTCACACACTTAACGTGTCTCGACGCTAGGATAGATTGGATAATTGGTTTATGAATTTTTGTTCGGAGTCTCGGATGGGATCCGGGATATCACGAGAGGTTCCGAAATGGTCCGGAGAATAAGATTCATATAAGGCAGTGCAGTTTTTGGAGTTCGGAATTGTTCCGGGTTAATCGGTATTGTACCGGAAGCTTCTAGAACCTTCCGGAAGGGGACCAACGTGGCCCCACCTTCCGGGAGGGGGCATGGGCCTATGAGGGAGTGTCCTGGCCGCATTGGGCCTGGGGCACAAGGCCCCATAGGGCCCAGCCGATCCTAGAGAGTTTAAATCGTTTAAACTAGAGATAGGGTTTCTAGAAGAGGGGAGAGTCCATGCCCCCCACTCCTTATCCTTTGGGCTTGGGGGAGGGGCTAGGGCTGCGCCCCCCCTCTATATAAAGAGGGGTGGGGGCGCACCAACCCCCACACCTTCCCCTAAAACCCTAGCCGCCCTGCTGCCCTCCTCTCTCCCTCCCGACTGCTTGTAGGCGAAGCCCTGCTGCAGAAATTCTCCACCATATACACCACGCCGTCGTGTTGTAGATCCAATCCATCTCTCCACCATACTTGCTGGTCCGAGGAAGGAGGAGACGTCGAGGTGCCGCACGTGTGCATCTCACGGAGGCACTGCCACTTGTGGTGCTAGATCGGATCGGATCGCGAGGAGGAGAAGCGAGTACGACTACATCACCCACGTTCCGACGAACGTTCCGCTGTGCGAATCTTCAAGGGTATGAAGATCTAATCCAATCTCTCTCGTTGTTTGCATCTCCTAGATTAGATCTTGGCTTTCCCTCTGTTCGCATCCGTAGAAAATTTTGATTTACTATGCCGCGAAACCCTTCAGTCTTTCTCACGCACGACTCGAAGATAGACTTCCCGTTGAGGGAAGTTAGGAGATCGCTCGTGATGGATATATACCAGGGGCGGATCCTGGAATATAGGCATAACATGCTGTGTGGGGGTTATCCTTTCGAGTCTATAAGAGGAAGACATCCCTCTTGATAGAAGACACCAGATACACAAACCCTACTCCGTTCTCTTCTGCAGCCGCCATCGATCTTCGCCGATCCTTTCCCTGCCGTGCCGCGGGGAGAGGAAAGCAGTAGTCTCCGGACTTTCCCCGACGTTTGGCGTCCCGCACGAGGGAGCCGGGCGATAAAGTTTCTGGGCAGTGCTTCGCACGGCTGCTTCTTCTTCATCGTCTGCATCGACCGTCTGCTTCATCTTCCCCAACTGTTCTTCATCAACGTTTGTCTGCATCACTGTAAGAAATCAATCTCGTGATCCTCTCTTTCGTGTTCTAGAAGGAGGTTTGAGATCCATGTCGATCTATTGTGCCATGTTAGATTTCATGTTCATAATCGCATGTGTAATTCTGTTAGATCTATCTTTGTTGTCACACAAATTCAGAATTATTTTAATTATATTGCATGCTATATTTCCAACACATAGGACCTGCGATGAATCACTTACCACAGGTCTAAGACCCATATCTACACTTTCGAAGAATTGGGGCTAACTTGAGACTTCGGCAAATGGAATTAAGACCACAAATACTCTTAAAATTTAAGAGTTGGCTCTAATAGTCTCTTACTTTCTGAACTATCCAGAGAGCTTGCGATGGCGTGTTTTCAATGCAAAGAGTTAGGTCTGAATTCCTCTGCTGCTTGAAGTTGTGAGGGTCTTGCTGCGTGACATGGTTACATGGTAGGCTAAGTTGACTGTATATGATAGGTGCCTGGATGGATGGCATCCCAAATAGATGTTGTCCTTCAAGGCAAATGACAAACCATACTTATGCACCACATGTGGAAAATGGGGACAAGTGCATCGTACTTAATGCAAAAAATATCAGTGTCATAGGGAGAAAAATGACTGATAAGATCTACTACTGTCATAGGGTTAGTAATTTTTTTTGGCAAATATAGTTAAATATTCTATTTGATTTGATTAAGTTGATTTTTCTTGTGTTTCTTCTTAATAGGTATATAGAACATCTAAAGGAATGAAGGCATATCACCTTGACACCGCTTCGTCCTCTCTCCCTTCCGCCCTCCTCCTCTGAGCGTTGACTAGATCTGGCCGGCCCGAACCCGAGCCTCTCCGCCGGCGTTGCTGGCTGGAGATGGCAGAGGGGAGAAGTTGGAGTAGCTTGTAGGTGTAGATGTAGGTTTTTGGGCATTTTTCCTGTAGATTGGAGTAGGGCGTTGACGCATTTTGGCTGATCTCGACACATCCGGTGGTTGAGCTTGGGCGGTGGCAGGCTCTGGTGGTCGGAGCTAGCTGTGCTCTGTTCTCAGACCAGGATCTCCAATAAGGCCAGGGTGTGGTTCTCCTCGCTGTTCTGCTACTTCCTCCTGCCCCTTTCTCTTACTTTGCCCGACCATGGTTGCGAGGGGAGGGAGAAGGTCATGGAAGCTAGTGGTGGTAGTGGCGAGGAAGGGAGGTCTTCTGCTCCGGGGCGCTGGCGCGGTGTCGTGCAGTCGTTGCTTGGAGAAATTGCTAGGCGTCCATGGTAGAGGGCAGCGATTTTCTCCATGGCAGTGAACCTCCCCTCAATAAGCGCCGCCGACTCTGCTCTTGGGGTAAGCTAGTTCCGCTCCTTCCCTTGGCCGGCCAGTGTGGCGAGGGAGTGAAGGATTGGATTAGCTTGGCCTTGGTTGTCAGATGTTGGCTCCGGTTACCTGTGGTTGTTGTGGTACCAGGCTACCAGCGGTAGACTCCATGAGGCGGTGTGCTCATGCCAATAATATTTGGTCATTTGTCATTGTCGCTACTCTAAGACAGATGACTGTCCCCGCCATGCTTGATTTCTAGAGCTTCGATGAGACGGTGCTTTATGACGCGGCTGAATAGTAGAGCTTCGTTGGGAGACCCCAAGAGGAAGGTATGATGAGCACATCGACAAATTTTCCCTCAGTTATGAACCGAAGGTTATTGAGCTAGTATGAGCAAGGAAACAACTCCAAGGTGTTGCTAGCAACTTGGAATCCTGCACAACACAAACTCAAGACTTTGCCCCAACTTACAGTGAGGTTGTTAATTCTCACTGGTTTGCTGAAAACAAAGGATTAAACATATGGTGTGAAAGGTAATGGTTGCTTGTAGAAAGTAAACAGTAACAATAGATGATGTAACAATGGTAAAGATTGGACCGGAGTCCACAGTTCACTAGAGGTGCTCTCCTTAAGATAAATAACATAACATGCTGGGTAAACAAATTACAGCAGGGCAATAGTCAGGACTGAGCAAGGCATAACAATGCAATACTAGACATTCATGATCCTATGAGATTTGATTGGGTATTACAACAATATACATAGACCGCCATCCAACTGCATTTATGACTAGTAATCCACCTTTAGGTTATCATCCGAACCCCCTCCAGTATTAAGTTGCAAGCAACGGATAACTGCATTAAGCAATGTGTGTAAAGTAAACAATACAATTGTTCCATGAACAAGAGATTGTTGTGTTCTCCCTACTAGCAACATCACATCTACAACCTTAGAGATTTCTGTCACTTCCCCAGATTCAATAGAGGCATGAACCCACTATCGAGCATAAATACTCCCTCTTGGATTCACTAGCATCTACTTGGCCAAGATAGCTACTAGAAACGGAGAGCATGCAAGATCTCAAACAACACAGACATGATAGAATCAATAATCACAAAGACATGATAGAATCAATAATCAATCTAACATAGTAATCTCAAGATCCATCAGATCCCCGCAAACACAACATGCATGGTTACAAATAGATGACCTTGATCATGAACGGAGCTCACAAGATCTAAACATCACAACACAAAGGAGGAGAAACAACCATCTAGCTACTGTATGGACCCATAGTCCAAGGTGGAACTACTCACACATCATACCGGAGGCTGGCATGGTGATGAAGAAGGCCTCTGGGATGACCTCTCCCCTCCGGCAGGGTGCCGGGAAGAGCTTTAGATCCCCCCGATCTAGGGACAATGGTGGCGGCAGCTATGGACTGTTTCGTGGATATCTGATCGGGTACTTAGGGTTTTGGCATCAGGGGGTTTATATTGGCGAAGAGGCGAGGAAGGAGGGACGCTAGGGCGCCCACACCATAGGGCGGTGCGCCCTAGGGTGGGTCTGCGTGGCCCTAAGGTGTGGAGGCCTTGCAGCCCCCCTTCGGTCGCCCTTCGGTCTCTGTGTTCTCTTAGGTGAAATATTGACTTTGGCTTTTGTCCCATCCAATTCCAAGAATATTTCCTTACTAGCTTTGCTGAAACCAAAAATAGCAAAAAACAGGCAACTGGCACCGCGACATCTTGTTAATAGGTTAGTCCTAGAAAATGTATAAAAATAGCTCAAAGTGTAGACAAAGCATAACAAATTGGATACTAAACAAGCATGGAACATCAAAAATTATAGATACGTTTACGACGTATCAAACATCCCCAATCTTAACTCCTGCTCGTCCTCGAGTAGGTAAGTGATAAAAAGAATAATTTTTTAGGTGACATGCACCATCACAATCTTGATCAAACTATTTGCAAGCATTGAAAGCTGGGATCAAAGTAATCTAAACATGAGCATGAAAGATGAAGTTCTAACAATAGGACAAAGTAACTATGTTGCAACATGAAAGGATACACACAAAGATCATGAATAACAATGCATTAAAAGACATTTTTTGTTTCACATATAGAAAACATAGCATAGTGGCATTTAGCTTGTCCCTCATGGAGTAGCAAAACATAAATGCATAGGACACCTTCAAAGTTCATAAGGGTGACTAGATACAAATAGTTCAAGAACAAGCAATATCAACATTATGAATCAATCAATAAGTTTTGGGATAATGCACATAGAACTAAGAATGGAAACTATGCTCTCTTAATTGGTGCCTAAAGATAGAAGGTGGAGACTCAATATAAAAGTGGAAGAAAGTACCTTCAAAGGGAAGCAGGGATTTCAAGTTTCATAAAGAGATTCCAAAAATTATGGTACTTGTTAGCTTTCATCTCTCATTGCCCCTATCATAAGCATCTTGAAATGATTAATGTTAAAGTGAACAAAATATGGAGTATATGCTTGACAAAGTATAAGTTGGCAATCTCATGTCCCTTGAGTATGAGGGCCGTTCCTCATGCTACTCAACTTGAGTTACCGGTAAGTTCTTGTCATAGTAAGTATATGTGTATCATAGAGAATCTCCAACGGCTACACCTTGCCCCATGACACAGGAGCTATCCCATATCAAAATTACAAGGCAACAGACAATGAGCATCTCAGCAGTGCCTTTTTCTCTTCTTTCCTTTTTATTTTTTCTATCTCTCTCTTTTTTTATAAGAAGAATGCTTCATAGGTTGCCCACTATGGTGATGCTGCACGTTTCCACCATAATTAGGCATGACCGGCCTAGGCGTTTCTCTAACACATATACATAACTCCATGGACTTACAAGCTTCCTTTTTATTTCACACCGCCGACATCCATAAGCAAAAGATCATGATATCAACTGGGTAGATATTTACAGGTGTTGAAAGCGTTCCCGGTGATAGCAGGGTTCTGCTAATTCCCAGCTTATAAGTGCAAGCATATACAACAAAAATGACACAATGGTTCAAGTTTATTAGGGGCAAGAAAAATAAAGTGTGCCATTAATTTTGTGAGAGATTTAATCACTAATTTTCACATAACAGGTTTAATTTGGAAGATAGATAAAACAAAAATATACTTGGAATGGTGTAACACAACATGCATAGGAATTTATAGTGGACACTTTGGAATAACTTGGTTTCTTAGGAGTTAGATGCATGAGTAGAGCTTACTCAATACAAATGGATGCTAGCAAAAGACTGGGAGCGACCAACTAAGAGAGCAATAATGGCCATAATCATGTAGAGCGACAAAACATTACTAATCAAAGCATAAAGTGGTACCAAAAGTAAAAAAACTAAATGCTCATAGAGGCTAAGGTGACTGGTTCATAGTCATAACATGGTGTGAGCATGTGCCAAGTCAATCTAAACAAATCATCAAAGGAGAATACCACATATTATGCTTTTGTATGCTAAAACAACGCACGATTCTTTCAAGGCACATTAAGCAATCCCAATTGTTTGGAACAAGTCATGCTACATCAATAATCACTAAGCATAAGGTCAAAACAACATCTAACTTGACATGATAAAGTCTAAGTCATAGCAAAGCAAGCTCCCTTTGTACCACTATAAGCATGAAACTTTCTACTCTTCTCCAACACCAATCAACTTATTTGAAACAACACATCGAAAGAGGGGGTCCAACTGTTGGGCCACGTAGAGATAAAACAAAAACTTTTCCCTCTAACGTGGTGATCCCAAGATCCAGCTGCGGTAGAAGGCCACGAGGTTTACCACTAGACGCGTAGTTGCGGATTACTGATGAAGCGCGTCAGTTTATGCAGTGCAGTCCTTTGCGATCCGATCGTCCTGGTGCTGATCGTACAACACCTCTGCTGGTATCCACACATACAAGGAGGAGCGCCGGTGGCGAACTGCTAGATTCGTTACGGCGGCAGGACTGCTGTGGAGCTAGGGTTTCCAACACATGGAATGACCTAACCGATCAACGATTAACCCTTCTGGGTTGATGTGCTCCACTATATATAGGGAGTGAACATGGGCTCCACTCTCATGTCCCATTCACTAAAGCCCATATAACACTAGTCACCGCGAGTCCAACTCACTTACTCAGTCCTAATCCGACTCGGGTCCAACCCAACCAGATTTCTGGTTCAGATCCAATTCAAACTTTCTCCCGCTCTTAAGTGTGTGACCCGACAGGCTCTTGGTTACTCGGACACGATTGGAGTCCGACTCACAATCGATCAGTCGGCAGCGGCTCCTAGCAGAACGTGCCGACTCCCAAGTACCAATGAGTCATGAAGACTTTCCTTTCCAATGCGAATTACGTCCGAGTCCCTTTTGCCTCACGATATGCCTTGTCAGACTATAGGCGAATATTTGTCATCCCTTAAATAGTCCGACTCTCTTCTCGATCCGAGATAAGTGATTCACCCGACTAACTCTTAGTCAATCGCCTCGGTTAACACTTAACCGAGTCGTGCATGGCCATGCTTTCCGAATCATATCATCCGAGAGGGCCTAGAGAATATATCTCCGAGTGGAGGGGCAAAATACCATCTTGGTTATTCACATCACGCAGCTTGATTTTCAGTCGACCCGAACTCTGCCTTTATAACTGCCTAGTCACGGATCATCGTTTGACAGAACCTAAGTCGGTGATCCTTAACTCGGACTATACAATAACCTCAGGTCTAAGGATTACATTGATTGAGATATGCAAATGACAACTTGTTCGTTGTACCTCAATATGGGTCAATCCGAATCGCTAAACTCTTTAGCCGAATCTGTGTAAGTCGGAATGGCATCTCCATGCCCATGACAAGTGGAACCGAGTCATCAAGCCGGCTTTCACATTGGTCTAAGTTGTGTGTCCAACACAACCTCGATGACCAAGGATATTTAGTACAAACAACATGAATGTATAGTTCCACAACCGAATCACATATTCAATGATACACATCAGATGTTTATACAAGGACAACTTAATATCTTTATGAATACAATGGGAAAACATCATCATACATGATTTCCTCTAGGGAATGTTCCCAACAGTCTCCCACTTGCACTAGAGTCAATCTTCTGACATCACATGTCTAGGCATCTAATGACCATAGCTCTTAGGTGCGCCTCATGCTTTGGCTGTGGTAACATCTTTGTCAATGGATCTGTAATATTTGCATCCGTGTGTACCTTGCATAACTTTATATCACCCTGATCCACGAACTGGCGAATCAGGTGGTACCGCATGAGTATGTGCTTGTTCTTCTGGTGTTGTCTAGGTTCCTTGGCTTGTGCAATAGCATCATTGTTGTAAAAATACACGTCTAACGGATTGTACGAGCCCTGAACCACACCAAGATCCATGAGGAAATTCCTCATCCAAACAGCTTCCTTTGCTGCCTCTGAGGCGGCAATATACTCAGCCTCTATTGTAGATGCAGACACAGTCTCTTGCTTGGAACTCTTCCAGCTCACAGCACCTCCGATTATAATAAACACGTATCCGGATTGCGAACGAGAATCATCAGAGTCGGTAAGATAACTCGCATCTGTTTAACCCTTTACACTGAGTTCATCTTCACCACCATAAACCAAGAACATATCCTTAGTCCTTCTCAACTACTTTAGGATATTTTTAGCCGATGTCCAGTGGATTTTCCAGGATCAGCCTGGTATCTGCTCACAACACTAAGAGCATAGGAAACATCCGTCCTAGTACAAATCATGGCATACATGATGGATCCGACTGCAGAAGCATATAGAATCCCACTCATCCGACTTCGCTCATCATTTGTTGAAGGACACTGAGTCGTGCTAAGTTTTACACAATGGGATATCGGTAAGAATCCCTTCTTAGATGATTCAATGTTGAACTTCTTCAACACTTTGTCCAAATAAGTACTCTGACTCAATCCAATGAGTCTCCTTGATCTATCTCTATAGAGCCGGATTCCGAGAATATATGTTGCCTCACCCAAGTCTTTCATTGAGAAACTCCTTTCCAATGATTCCTTTGTTTCTTGCAACATCTGGACATCATTTCCAATCAATAATATGTCATCCACATATAAGATTAGAAAGTTTACTTTGTTCCCACTAAACTTCTTGTACAAACAAGAATCATGATCACTCTTGATGAAGCCAAACGATTTGACTACCTCATCAAAGCGAATATTCCAACTCCGAGATGCTTGCTTCAACCCATAAATGGATTTATAAAGTTCACATACCTTTTCAGCATTAGCCAGATCGACAAAACCCTCGGGCTGTATCATATACACGTCCTCGGTTAAATTTCCGTTAAGGTAAGCCGTTTTGACATCCATCTGCCAAATCTCATAGTCGAAATAGGCCGCTATAGCTAACGTGATCCGAACTGATTTAAGCATCGCTACGGGCAAGAAAGTCTCGTCGTATTCAACTCCTTGAACTTGTCGGAACCCCTTCGCGACAAGGCGTGTTTTATAGATGGAAACATTTCCATCCATATCAGTTTTCTTCTTAAATACCCATTTGCACTCGACGGGTCTTGCACCGTCTGGCAGATCAACCAAGTTCCAAACTTGATTTTCATCCATGGACTTTAACTCGGATCTCATAGCTCCAAGCCATGACTCGGAATCAGATCCCACCATCGCTTCCGAATAATTTGTCGGCTCATCACTGTCTAACAGTAACACATCAAGAACACTTTGTAATCTCGCCGATCTTCGTAGTATAGGTGCTGCTGCCGGCTCAGCTACCACGACCGGCTCAACCTCCAAGGTTTTTGCCAACTCGCTACTGGCTAGTTCCTCTTGAATTTCTTCAAGCTGCACCGTGCTCCTACTTACTCCCCGACTGAGAAACTCTTTCTCAAGGAAGACACTGTTCCGAGCGACAAACACTTTGACCTCTTCTCGGTTATAGAAGTAGTAACCCAAGGTTTCCCTCGGATACCCCACGAAAATACACTTATCCGACTTGGCCGTAAGCTTGTCCTACTGAAGTCGCTAGACAAATGCTTCACAACCCCAAATCTTAAGAAAAGACAAACTCGCCCTTTTCCTGTCCACATCTCATGCGGTGTCTTCTCTACCGATTTTGATGGTACTCTGTTTAGTGTGAACGCCGCTGTTTCTAGACAATAAGCCCAAAATGATAAAGGCAGATCTGTCTGACTCATCATTGATCGTATCATGTCCAACAAGGTTCGATTTCGCCATTCCTTTGCGGCGTCCCTGGCGGAGTAAGTTGAGGAACTATTCCACAACTTTTCAGATGGTCATCAAAATCATGGCTCATGTACTCGCCTCCTCGGTCCGACCGAAGAAACTTTATTTTCTTGCCGAGTTGATTCCGTGCTTCATTCTGTAATTCTTTGAACTTTTCAAAGGCTTCTGACTTATGTTTCATCAAGTAGATATATCCATACCTACTCAAATCATCAGTGAAGGTAATGAAGTACTCATAACTACCCCTGGCTGTCGTGCTCATTGGTCCACATACATCACTATGTACTAGTCCCAACAAGTCGGACGCCCTTTCGCAACTCTTTGCAAAAGGTGTGTTGGTCATTTTGCCGAGTAGGCAAGAATCGCATGTCTCGAACGACTCCAAGTCGAACAAAGTTAGGAGTCCATCATCATGGAGCTTATTCATGCGTTTCCAACTTATATGACCAAGCCGACAGTGCCAAAAGTAAGTCATATTCAGATCATTTGGTTTCAACCTTTTAACATTTATGTTATAAACCGACTCACCATCAAGATTCAAAATAAATAACCCGTCCTGGACGGGTGCAAAGCCGTGAAACATATCATTCAAATATAAAGAATAACCATTATTATTGATATTCGACTCATAGCCTTGCCTCATCAAACATGAAGCAGAAATAATGTTTCGACTGAGCACTAGAACATAATAACAATTATTTAGTTCCATAATGAATCTAGAAGGTAAATGAAGTTGCATCGTGCCGACTTCCAATGCAACAACTCTTGCTTTGTTGCCGACTCGAATATCAACATCGCCTCTTGCTACGCTCCTAGTTCTTACCAGTCCCTGCAACGAGTTGCAGATGTGAATAACTGATCCGGTATCATATACCCAAGAACTATTAGGTGCATCAGCAAGATATATGTCTATAACATTGCAAACAAATGTACATGAGTCGAAAGTCATACCTCCACTCTTGGCTTTGTCAGCCAAGTACTTGATGCAGTTCCTCTTCCAGTGGCCATCTGCCTTGCAGTAGAAGCAAGTGGATCCGGCTGAAGGAGATGGCTTAGTCCCTGAGGAAGCGCTTGGGACCGGGTCCTGAGCCTGCTTTCCTCCTGACTTAGCCTTCTTCTTAGTCCAAGAACTCTTCTTGAACTAGCCTTATTCTGCACCATAAACACTTGACTGGCGCCCTTCTTGAGATCCACCTCTGCCTACTTGAGCATCCCATGCAATTCAGTGAGCTTCTTATCCATACCATGCATGTGGTAGTTCGAAATAAACTACCCATATGCACTAGGAAGAGAGTTCCGAATTATATCCGTAGCGAACTCTTCGCTAATGGGGTAGCCAAGCCTTTCCAGAGACTGCACGTAACCAACCATTTTGATCACATGCGCACTCAGTGGATCACCATCCTTAAGCTTGCAACTCAGCAAAGCCTAAGAGACTTGATACCTCTCAGTCTTCACCTGAGCCTGGAACATACTTTTGAGGCTTTCGATCATATCGTGGGCCTCAACATGCTCTAACTTCTTTTGCAAGTCCGATTCCATGTGAGCAAGCATAAGACAGCTAATATCCGTGGACTCATCCTGAGCCCGACGGTAGGCATTGGTGGCAGCGACAGTCGCATTCTCATTCGGCTCATCTGGAAGTGGGTTGTCTAGGACTTGGTCCTTCTTTTGTTGTTTGAGAACAATTCTCAGATTTCAATACCAGTTGGTAAAATTAGCGTTGTTCAGTTTATCTTTCTCAAGAATGGTTCTCAACGCAAAACCGGATATCTAAGAGTGACCGCTACTTGGTGCCATGATCTACAACAGAAAATATGCAAAACACTTAAGACATGTATTCATAAAATAGCAAGCATATTAAACATTTTAATATTTTATGTTCCCACTAGAACCAACACCCCTCCGATGGTTGCATAGTGATTCAGTATCCTAAATAAGCAAGTTGGCTAGTAAGCTTTAGCATCACCGCTAGCCGCCAAGTGATCTAGGTAGACAACTCCTTGTCAATCGTATCTCATATGACTCCTGTTGGATGGGTGGCATCACATGCCCCGGCTCCCATCCAACTTTCCCCCGAGCCCCACAACCGTTGTGATAGACCCGTCTAGCTTACCGAGTGTTTCCGTAGTAAGAGTCCGACTCGAACCCACCTAGTCGGAAAGAATTGGCAGCACCTCAATTTTATGAGCCCACTACCAAAAATGTCCGACTTGTGATGGTGCAAACACTGGCGGGAAAACCGACTAGACCTTCTTTGAGGGATTAAATCTTACCGACTATCTAATAGAGGTAAAACAGAGACATAACAATAACACAAAATAAAGCAATTATTATGTGAAATGGTATGGCCCTCTTCATGGCGATCTCCATCTCCACAAAGCCTGTAATCCGACTCGTGCCAACTCTTGTCACTTGCCGTCTTACTCCATGTCGCCGACATGTATAACGCCTTGCATGCCTTCTGGGTTCTCCAAACAGCTACACTAGCTTAGTAAAGTGAATTACAAGGAGAATCCGACACGCAGGTCGTTATATAATAAAATTACAGCACCTAGACTCCAGCCGGCTGACAAAACCGTGATTCACAGATCATGTATGGATTACACACATACATCACATGCACATGAACCATACCATTCACAACTTCCTGCAAAAACAAGTTATGCATAGATACGATATCAACCGGCGCTGTGAAACTCGCAACGACGTCTAACGCGCTACGACAGGGCGAAGCTGGCGGTCCTGACTCGATCAAACTTTTTGATCTCATCTACGATCCGTACATGGATTCCGACCATTGTTCCGATTTGATCAAACTTTTTGATCTTTGATCACCGCCTTTGGATTTACGTGTCACAGTCTACCCCGATGGCGGAAGCCGACCGGTAGGGGTATGTTGTTCCATGACCTTAGCAGTATGATCACGGAAATGAGATCTACCATTCTCCGAATACAGTTGATCCAATCAACCTCGTACAAAACCAATCTATCTCATAGACCGACCACCAAAACAACACATAGATCTCATCTACAGCCAACCACATATCACATATGCGAGATCTCGAGCCTAAAACCAGAAGCTATCGCTCTGATATCACTGTTGGGCCACGTAGAGATAAAACAAAAAAAATTTCCTCTAACATGGTGATCCCAAGATCCAGCTGAGGTAGAAGGCCACGAGGTTTACCACTAGACGCACAGTTGTGGATTACTCATGAAGCGCGTCAGTTGATGCAGTGCAGTCCTTTGTGATCCGATCGTCCTGGTGCTGATCGTACATCACCTCTGCTGGTATCCACACGTACAAGGAGGAGCGCCGACGGCGAACTGCTAGATTCGTTACGGCGGCAGGACTGCTATGGAGCTAGGGTTTCCAACACATGGAATGACCTAACCGATCAACGATTAACCCTTCTAGGTTGTTGTGCTCCACTATATATAGGGTGTGAACGTGGGCTCCACTCTCATGGCTCATTCACTAAAGCCCATATAACACTAGTCACCGCGAGTCCAACTCACTGACTCAGTCCTAATCCGGCTCGGGTCCAACCCAACCAGATTTCCGGTTCAGATACAATCCGAACTTGCTCCCGCTCTTAAGTGTGTGACCCGACGGGCTCTTGGTTACTCGGACACGATTGGAGTCTGACTCACAATCGATCAGTCGGCAGCGGCTCCTAGCAGAACGTGCCGACTCCCAAGTACCAATGAGTCATGACGACTTGCCTTTCCAATGCGACTTATGTCCGAATCCCTTTTGCCTCATGATATGCCTTGTAAGATTATAGGCGAATATTTGTCATCCCTTAAATAGTCCGACTCTCTTCTCGATCCGAGATAAGTGATTCACGTGACTAACTCTTAGTCGATCGCCTCGGTTAACACTTAACCGAGTCATGCATGGCCAAGCTTTCCAAATCATATCATCTGAGAGGGCCTAGAGAATATCTCTCCGAGTGGAGGGGCAAAATACCATCTTGGTTATTCACATCACGTAGCTTGTTTCTCAGTCGACCCAAACTCTGCCTTTATAACTGCCTAGTCACGGATCAACGTTTGACATAACCTAAGTCGATGATCCTCAACTCGGACTATACAATAACATCAGGTCTAAGGATTACATTGATTGAGATATACAAATGACAACTTGTTCGTTGTACCTCAATATGGGTCAATCCGAATCGCTAAACTCTTTAGCCGAATCTGTGTAAGTCGGAATGGCATCTCCATGCCCATGACAAGTGGAACCGAGTCATCAAGCCGGCTTTCACACTGGCATAGTTGTGTGTCCAGCACAACCTCGATGGCCAAGGATATTTAGTACAAACAACATGAATGTATAGTTCCACAACCGAATCACATATTCAATGATACACATCAGATGTTTATATAAGGACAACTTAATATCTTTATGAATACAATGGGAAAACATCATCATACATGATTGCCTCTAGGGCAAATTACCAACACCAACTACTTTATTCAAGCAAACTAAGCAAAAAAACCAAAAACTAAAACTAAGACGCTCCAAGAACAACACAACAGTGCATGAAACAATAAAAACAAAGTGTCTAGAAAGAGACCTGATATTTTTATTGATGAAGAAGGGGATGCCTTGAGCATTTCCAAGCTTTGACGCGTGTACCTCTTGAATATTTCTTGGGGTGACACGGAGTGGCATCCCCAAGCTTGAGCCTTTGTCCATTCTTCATCTCATTACATAATTCTTCCCCTACACATGAAAATTTCCTTCATACAAAACTTCACACAATCTTCATTAGCAACATTAGTGCATTCAAAAGTAATAAACCTTTGGGTTTAGTTTCAAAAACAACAAAACTTTCATCAAAAACACAAGCTACTGTAGTAATTCCTTCAAAAATATCAATTTACCAAAGAGAACTCAAAAATAAATCGATAAAGAGTTAAATGCTAATAATGGCAGAAATCTGTCAAAACAGACCAGCAGGTACAAACCGATTTTTTCGAAGACCTTCTGTTGCTCAAATCGAAAAGTGTTGAACTAATGAAAGTTAGCTAACAACCTGGGGTTTTTAATCAGAAAATTACAACTCAATCCGACTTACAGAGGTTTTGTACGAATTTTTACAGTGAAGCACAAAAATCTGTTTCGGGACAACAACTTCCCCAAATCTTACCCCTCATTAGAGGTTATTCTTGGCACAAAAATCAAATAAAAAGGATAAGGAGAGGTTATTAAATAAGTATTAATTTCCAAGACTCTAGAAAACTATTGGGTTATTGAAGGGAATATGCCCTGAGAGGCAATAATAAAGTGTTTATTATGTGTATTCCAAGTATATGATAGATGTTTATTTTGCATGTTATAATTGTATTAATACGGAAACATTAATACATGTGTGTTTAATAAACAAAAATAAAGTTCCTAGTTATGCCTCTCTCATAAACTAGCTTGTTGATTAACAAGATAATCAAGGTTTCCTGATCATGGACATTGGATGTTGTTAATAACGGGATCACAACATTAGTGTAATGGTGTGATGAACATTCATCCGAAGTATAGCATTACAATCAAAGTCATTGAGTTTATATTGCTATAACAACTTACGAAGTGATCCTAATCCTTAGACCATGAGATCATGTCAATCACTAACACCGGAAGAGTTTCTTGATAACATCAAACGTCAGACCATAACAGGGTGATTATAAAGATGGATTTAAAACTAATAAAGTGTTATGTTGAGGCTCATGGATCGAGAGTGGAATTTGTTCATCCCGATGACGGATAGATATACTCTAGGCCCTCTCGGTGATATCACATTGATTAGCTTGCAAGCAAGTGATTTGATCACTAGAATGTTATATCACGGGAACGAGAAAAGAGTGCATGTCGGTAACGAGATCAAACTAGGTATGGAGATACCGATGATCGAATCTCGGACATGTAATATATCGTGAAACAAAGGGATTAAGATACTAGCGTAAAAGGTTCCGACGATCACAAGAAAGTCATCGTTGAATGTGTGGGAGTCAGTATGGGTCTCCAGATCCCGCTTCTGATTATTGATCCGAGAGGGGTCTCGATCATGTCCGCATTATTCACGAACCGTAGGGTGACACACTTAAGAGACACCGACATCCAATTGGAGCAAAAGTTTCATGCCGAAAGAATGAACAAGCGCAGGAATTTATTTCACTAGATATCGAAACAGGTTTTCGGGTGAAATTGCATAAAGTCGTTATGCATGTGAAATAGAATTCTAGCAAGGGGTTATTTGTGAATGTTTGTTATTAAAGTAATTGACAAAATTCTGAATAAAATAAAAGAGTTTTATTTAATGAGAGTTTGCATTAAATTTGGTGGAAATTTAATGGCAATTTTGAGTGGGATTTTGAGTGGAGGGAATTTAAAGGAATTTTGTGAGTGGAGTGTCCACCCACATGAAGAGGGGAGGGCAAGGGGGCAGCCCCCATGCGCCGGCCACCCCCTTGGGGTTCCCCTCTCCTCCTATAAAAGGAGCCCCTCCTCTCACTTGTCTCTCACACCTCCTCGTGAAGGATCTCTCTCCCCCTCTAGAATTTATCCCCCATGGTCTCGGACTAGCGAGATACATGTTCCCGGTGGATATTCGGCAAGAAAGAGTTGTGCTTCCGCTGCATCGCTGGAGCGAGGAGGCAGAGGTTTCTCGATGCCTCGAATGTGTGTGCGAGCACGGATGCGCTGCTGATTTGCGGCGCTAGGACTTCCTCTCGATCTTGAGATCGGCAAGAGATCGTCTACATCAACCACGAGTTGAACTCGTTAAGCTTTGTCGGTCTTCAAGGGTATGTTCTCTACGGATATACATCCGCCCATTGTTTGTATCTAGTAGATAGATCTTGGTACATAGTTCCCATCGTAGGAAATTTTTTGTTTTCGATGCTGCGAACCCTACAGTGGTATCAGAGCAGGATCTATGCGTAGATGCTTTACATGGGTAGTACACATATGAGTATGTGGGCGATGATGATCATGTTGTTGCTCCTTTGTTGTAATTTTGGATATTGGTGGCATAGTGGGATGAAGCGGCCCGGACAAACTTTACATGTCCTCGCACATGAGACCTGTTCCACGCTTGACATGAAACTAGTTTGCATAAGTGGCTAGCGGGTGTCTGTCTCTCCTACTATAGTCAATATCTATTTTTCAAATGAGTTGTCAACAATTTGGTTATCCTCGTTGTGGTTCATGTTCGTAGATAAGAACGGTTCTATCTCGAAAGCCCTAAGCCACATAAAACTTGCAATGGATAAATTAGAGGCGTCTAGTTTAGATTGTTGTCGGGCTAGTGTTATGATATGGTGATGTTGTAAGTAGAAGTATGAGATGATACTCTTACAACACACATAGCGTGTAAACTCCATGGACCTTGGATTTACACATATAGGTATGATAGTGATCATACCACGATGCACATGATACAGATCATCTGTGGGAACCATATCATTTCACTAACAAACATGTGATGTTTGATAGCATCTTATATTGCTTGTTTAGCGCTTTGTTAGCATAATAAGATGATCCCTCATTTAAATATCAAGATAAGAATGTGTTCTTCCTTTAGTATGCACCGATTATGTTTCGTCGCTCCAAGACATCACATGATGATCGGGTGTTCTTGGATCCACGACCATATTTCAGGTGTAAAACAGTTACACACGCGAATACTAAGGTTCTAACTTGGCGAGCCTAGCATGTATAGACATGGCCTTGGAACATGGACCGAAAGGTTAAGCATGAGTCATATAGTTGATATGATGCCCATTTGATGCTCGCCTTTGAAGCTACACCGACTCACGTGATGATCGGACTTGGTGTAGTGGATTTGGTTCATGTAATCACCAAAAAGGCACGAGGGATGTCGTTTTTGAGTGGGAGTTCATTCGTAATATGGATTAGTTGAACTCAATCTATCATACACTTAGTCTAAACTTTACAAATTATGTTGTAGATGGCACCACCTGCTTTTAATTTCAATGTGTTCATGGAGAAAGAGAAACTAGCAACGAACAGTAGCAACTTTACCAAATGGGCCATGAATTTGAGGATTCTCCTCTCTGCTGCACAAAAGCAATACGTGCTAGAAGCGCCACTAGGCCCCCCACCTCTTGATGATTCCCCTGACGAGGAGAAGAATGTCTATCAGACTCGTCAGGAGGACCACAACTTAGTTCACTGCGGCATATTGTATGGGCTAGAGCCGGAACTTCGAAAGCGTTTCGAAAACGGCAATGCATTTGATACAATGGGTGAGTTGAAAATGATTTTCGACACACATGCTGCTGTAGAGAGCTACAACGCTTTAGAAAAGTTCTTTAGCTGCATGATGGAAGAACACAACTCCGTTAGTGAGCATGTACTCAAGATGTCGGGTTACGCCAATAAGCTTGTGTCCTTGGGAATAACGATTCCCATTGACTTAGGCATCCATCGTGTTCTGCAGTCTCTGCCACCTAGCTATAAGAGCTTCGTGATGAACAATAATATGCAAGGCATGAAGAAATCTCTCCCCGAGCTTCTATCAATGCTTAAAACTGCAGAAGTGGAGATCAAAAAGGAACATCAAGTGTTGATGATCAATAGGAACACTGGTTTCAAGAAAGACAAGAAGGGAAAACGGAAGGGTAGTAAGGGCGGCAAACTTGTTGCCGTGCCTGAAAAGAAACCCCAAGTTGGACCTAAGTCTGATACCGAGTGCTACTATTGTAAGGGGACTGGCCACTGGAAGCGCAACTGCCCCAAGTATTTGGCAGACAAGAAATCCGGCAAGGCAAACAAAGGTATATATGATATACATGTTATTGATGTGTAATTGACTAGTGCTCGCAGTAGCACCTGGGTATTTGATACTGGTTCAGTTGCTAATATTTGTAACTCGGATCAGGGGCTGCGGAACAAGCGACCGCTAGCAAGGGGTGAGGTCAAGATGCGTGCGACAATGGATCAAGCGTTGATGTGATTGCCGTCGGAACGCTGCCTCTCCACTTGCCGTCGGGATTAGTTATAAACTTGAATAATTGTTATCCGGTGCCTGCACTGAGCATGAACATTGTATCTGGATCGTGTTTGATGCGAAGTGGTTATTCATTTAAATCCGAGAACAATGGTTGTTCCATTTATATGAATGAAATCTTTTATGGTCATGCACCGATGATGAATGGTTTATTTCTTTTAGATCTCGATAATAATGTTACACATATTCATAATGTTGATGCTAAAAGGATTAAACTAAATGATGATATATCCGCATATATGTGGCACTGCCGTCTAGGTCATATTGGCGTTAAACGCATGAAGAAGCTCCATTCGGATGGACTTTTGGAATCACTTGATTATGAATCATTTGATACATGTGAGCCATGCCTTATGGGCAAGATGACTAGAACGCCGTTTTCCGGTTCAATGGAACGGGCGACAGATTTATTGGAAATCATACATTCTGATGTATGTGGTCCAATGAGTGTGTCGGTGCGAGGTGGATATCGTTATTTTGTTACTTTCACGGATGATTTGAGTAGATACGGTTATATCTACTTGATGAAACATAAGTCTGAAACCTTTGAAAAGTTCAAGGAATTTCAGAATGAAGTGGAAAATCATCGTAATAGAAAGATCAAATTTCTACAGTCCGACCATGGAGGTGAGTATCTAAGTTACGAGTTTAGCACTCACATGAAAGAGTGTGGAATTGTTTCACAACTCACGCCTGCCGGAACACCACAGCGAAATGGTGTGTCGGAACGTCGTAATCGTACTTTATTAGATATGGTTCAATCTATGATGTCTCTGACGGACTTGCCGTTGTCATTTTGGGGTTATGCACTAGAAACTGCTGCATTCACTTTAAATCGGGCACCATCTAAATCCGTTGAAAAGACACCGTATGAATTGTGGTTTGGAAACAAACCTAAGCTGTCTTTTCTTAAAGTTTGGGGATGCGATGTTTATGTGAAGAAACTTCAACCGGATAAACTCGAACCCAAAGCGGAAAAATGCGTCTTCATAGGATACCCTAAGGAAACTATTGGGTATTCCTTCTATCACAGATCCGAGGGCAAGGTTTTTGTTGCCAAGAATGGATCCTTTCTAGAGAAAGAGTTTCTCGCGAAAGGTGTGAGTAGTCGGAAGGTAGAACTCGAAGAGGTTATTGAACCTTCTCTTCAAAGTATGGCGAGTAGCACAGCGCCGGAAGTTGTTCCGGAGTTGGCTCCACCTATTGAAGAGGGAACTAATGATAATGATCATGAAACTCCGAAAGAGAGTACTACCGAACCTCGCAGGTCAAGCAGGACGCGTGCAGCTCGCGAGCTGTACGGAAATCCTGTCATAAATTTCATGGTTGATGAAAATGATGACCCTGCGACGTATGAAGAAGCGATGATGAGCCCGGATTCCAACAAATGGTTAGAAGCCATGAAATCCGAGATGGAATCCATGTATGAAAATCAAGTTTGGAACTTGGTGGAATTACCTCACGACCGAAAGGCCGTGGAGAACAAATGGATTTTCAAAAGGAAAACTGATGCTGATGGTAATGTGACCGTCTATAAAGCTCGACTTGTCGCAAAGGGGTTTCGACAAATTCAAGGAGTTGACTATGATGAGACATTCTCTCCCGTAGCGATGCTAAAGTCAGTTAGGATTATGTTAGCAATTGCTGCATATTTTGATTATGAGATATGGCAGATGGATGTCAAAACCGCGTTTCTCAATGGTAATATTGAAGAAGAGTTGTATATGATACAACCAAAGGGTTTTGTCGATCCTAAGGATGCTAACAAGGTGTGCAAGCTTCAGCGATCCATCTATGGATTGAAGCAAGCATCACGAAGTTGGAATCTCCGCTTTAATGAGGTGATCAAAGAGTTTGGATTTGTCCAAACTTATGGAGAAGCTTGTATTTACAAGAAAGTGAGTGGGAGCAATGTGGCATTTCTGATATTATATGTGGATGACATATTATTGATCGGAAATGACATAGATCTTTTAAACAGTGTTAAAAGTTATCTAAACAGCAAATTTTCAATGAAGGACCTAGGTGAAGCATCATACATATTAGGCATAAACATCTATAGAGATAGATCTAGGCGCCTAATAGGGCTATCGCAAAGTACATACCTTGATAAGATTTTAAAGAAGTTTAAAATGGACGAAAGTAAGAAGGGGTTCTTACCTATGTTGCAAGGCAAGACATTGAGTAAGACTCAAAGTCCGGCTTCGGCGGAAGAAAGAGAGATAATGGACAAAGTCCCCTATGCTTCAGCCATAGGCTCTATAATGTACGCCATGCTATGTACAAGACCGGATGTGGCACATGCTATTAGTTTGACTAGTAGGTACCAATCGGATCCAGGTTCGGAACACTGGATAGCGGTCAAGAATATCCTTAAGTACTTACGAAGAACTAAGGATATGTTTCTTGTATACGGAGGTGAAGAAGAGCTCGTTGCTAAGTGTTATGTTGACGCTAGCTTTGACACCGATCCGGATGACTCTAAGTCTCAATCCGGATACGTATTTCTCATGAATGGCGGAGCGGTTAGTTGGAGGATCTCCAAACAACCTGTGGTAGCGGGATCAACAACGGAGGCCGAATATGTTGCTGCTTCAGAAGCGGCTCAGGAAGCAGTTTGGATGAAGGAGTTCATATCCGAACTAGGAGTGGTTGCAAACGCGTTGGACCCAATGGTGATCTATTGTGACAACAATGGTGCCATTTCCAATGCCAAAGAACCAAGGTCTCACAAGCATTCCAAGCATATTAAGTGTCGGTTTCACTCCATCCGCGAGCATGTCAAGGATGGAGATATAAAGATTTGTAAAGTACATACGGATCTCAATGTAGCAGATCCGTTGACTAAAACTCTGCCTAGAGCAAAACATGATCAACACCAGAACTCAATGGGTGTTAGATTTATCACTATGTAACTAGATTATTGTCTCTAGTGCAAGTGGGAGACTGAAGGGAATATGCCCTGAGAGGCAATAATAAAGTGTTTATTATGTGTATTCCAAGTATATGATAGATGTTTATTTTGCATGCTATAATTGTATTAATACGGAAACATTAATACATGTGTGTTTAATAAACAAACAGAAAGTTCCTAGTTATGCCTCTCTCATAAACTAGCTTGTTGATTAACAAGATGATCAAGGTTTCCTGATCATGGACATTGGATGTTGTTAATAACGGGATCACAACATTAGTGTAATGGTGTGATGAACATTCATCCGAAGTATATCATTACGATCAAAGTCATTGATTTTATATTGCTATAACAACTTACGAAGTGATACTAATCCTTAGACCATGAGATCATGTCAATCACTAACACCGGAAGAGTTTCTTGATAACATCAAACGTCACATCGTAACAGGGTGATTATAAAGATGGATTCAGAACTAATAAAGTGTTATGTTGAGGCTCATGGATCGAGAGTGGAATTTGTTCATCCCGATGACAGATAGATATACTCTGGGCCCTCTCGGTGATATCACATTGATTAGCTTGCAAGCAAGTGATTTGATCACTAGAATGTTATATCACGGGAACGAGAAAAGAGTGCATGTCGGTAACGAGATCAAACTAGGTATGGAGATACCGATGATCGAATCTCGGACATGTAATATATCGTGAAACAAAGGGATTAAGATACTAGCGTAAAAGGTTCCGACGATCACAAGAAAGTCATCGTTGAATGTGTGGGAGTCAGTATGGGTCTCCAGATCCCGCTTCTGATTATTGATCCGAGAAGGGTCTCGATCATGTCCGCATTATTCATGAACCGTAGGGTGACACACTTAAGAGACACCGACATCCAACTGGAGCAAAAGTTTCATGCCGAAATAATGAACAAGCGCAGGAATTTATTTCACTAGATATCAAAACAGGTTTTCGGGTGAAATTGCATAAAGTGGTTATGCATGTGAAATAGAATTCTAGCAAGGGGTTATTTGTGAATGTTTGTCATTAAAGTAATTGACAAAATTCTGAATAAAATAAAAGAGTTTTATTTAATGAGAGTTTGCATTAAATTTGGTGGAAATTTAATGGCAATTTTGAGTGGGATTTTGAGTGGAGGGAATTTAAAGGAATTTTGTGAGTGGAGTGTCCACCCACATGAAGAGGGGAGGGCAATGGGGCAGCCCCCATGCGCCGGCCACCCCCTTGGGGTTCCCCCCTCCTCCTATAAAAGGAGCCCCTCCTCTCACTTGTCTCTCACACCTCCTCGTGAAGGATCTCTCTCCCCCTCTAGAATTTATCCCCCATGGTCTCGGACTAGCGGGATACATGTTCCCGGTGGCTATTCGGCAAGAAAGAGTTGTGCTTCCGCTGCATCGCTGGAGCGAGGAGGCGGAGGTTGCTCGGTGCCTCGAACGTGTGTTCGGGCACGGATGCGCTGCTGATTTGTGGCGCTAGGACTTCCTCTCGATCTTGAGATCGGCAAGAGATCATCTACATCAACCACGAGTTGAACTCGTTAAGCTTTGTCGATCTTCAAGGGTATGTTCTCTACGGATATACATCCGCCCGTTGTTTGTATCTAGTAGATAGATCTTGGTACATAGTTCCCATCGTAGGAAAATTTTTGTTTTCTATGCTGCGAACCCTACAGTTATCTCCCAAGAAGTACTTTTCTTTAACGCCTTTAAGTTAGGCATAGAAAGATGCTCACATAAGAAATATGAATTGAAGTAAAAGGGAGCATCAAGAAGCAAATTGAAAACACATTTAAGTCTAACCCACTTCCTATGCATAGGAATCTTGTAAGAAAATAAATCAAATAAGCACATAGTAACAAGAATGGGTAGATAAAATAAGAGCAACTTCAAAACTTTCAACACATAGAGAGGTGTTTGAGTACCATGAAAACTTCTACAACCATATTTTCCTCTCTCATAATAATTTTCAGTAGCCTCATGAATAAACTCAACAAAATAAATATCACATAAAGTATGCTTTTCATGATCTACAAACACATGATTTTTATCAAGCTCAAAAATAGTGGGATTAAAACCTTCATACCCACCTTTAACAATTTTATAAAAAGATGACTGATCATTATCAAGAGGTATGGGGTTCCAAGATAAAGTCAAGACCCCTCCAATCTCATTTTCAATAGTAGTACAATTAATATTATCAAACAATATAGGACCATCATATAGAGGTTTATCATAAACATTTTCTAAGCAAAATTCTCTAGTACCATGCATAACAGGAGCATAATCATTATCACAAGTTTTACCCATAGTAGATATTTCAAAAGAATCCACAGGAACATAACATTCATCGTCCTTTGGTAAGCATGGGGGATAGTCAAATAATGTATGGGATAAAGAGTTATTCTCATTAGAAGGTAGGCATGGGTATCTAATCCATTCTTGCTCCTCTTGATCATCACTCTCCTCCTCTTTTCATCTAATGAGCTTTCAGGTTCAGTAATTTCTTCTTCCATAAGCTCCTGCAAGGCATTAGTATCTTATGTTTATGGAAAGTATCTATTAATATATTCAAGAATATAGCCATTTTCTTCCTTGTAATTATCAAAGAAAAATTTAAGTATATCGTAAACCTCATATTTATAAGGTGAATCATCAGTATTTTCAAGCAAACTAGCAAGTTCAAATGCACCCTTCCAAGCAATAAATTATTTAATTTGTTCCACATCATAAAAGTCATAATTTCCTTTAACATAAGAAGATATGATAACATTATCATTATACTCACATTGAAAAGGAAGGTGTTTCTAGAGCATACATTTCTAGAAATGGTATTCAATTTATCAATTTGTTCCCATAAGTGTTTCCCTTTTTGTGACAAGCGGTGTTCCTTATAATAATATTTTTGTTCTTCCGTGAACCCACCTTACCAATAAGAACTAGTTTCAAAAAAAAACTAACCATTGATAGGAAGCATGACAAAGAAAGGCAATAACAGACCAACAACTATAGTAGAAACTATTTTTTTTGTCTTTTTGATAAGAAAAAGCAAACCAAGCGAAACTATTTTTTTTTTAATTTTTGCTAAAAGGAAGCAAGCAAAAAAAAACAAAGTAAAGAGAATGGTTGTTAAAGACTTCCCTTGTGAAGTTGTCCTTAACTCCCCGGCAACGGCACCAGAAAATATCTTGACGCGGCTTAATAGTAGAGCTTCGTTGGGAGACCCCAAGAGGAAGGTATGATGAGCACCGCTGCAAATTTTCCCTTAGTTATGAAACCAAGATTATCGAACCAGTAGGAGCAAGGAAACAACTCCAAGGTGTTGCTAGCAACTTGGAATCCTGCACAACACAAACTCAAGACTTTACCCCAACTTATAGTGAGGTTGTCAATTCTCACTAGTTTGCTGAAAACAAAGGATCAAACGTATGGTGTGGAAGGTAATGGTTGCTTACATAAATTAAACAGTAACAATATGTGATGTAATAATGGAAAAGATTGGACCGGGTCCACAGTTCACTAGAGGTGCTCTCCTTAAGATAAATAACATAACATGCTGGATAAACAAATTATAGCGGGGCAATAGACATGACTGAGCAAGGCATAACAATGCAATACTATACATTCATGATCCTATGAGATTTGATTGGGCATTACAACAATATACATAGACCGCCATCCAACTGCATCTATGACTAGTAATCCACCTTCAGGTTATCATCCGAACCCCCTCCAGTATTAAGTTGCAAGCAACGGATAACTGCATTAAGCAATGTGTGTAAAGTACACAATACAATTGTTCCATGAACAAGAGATTGTTGTTTTATCCCTAGTAGCAACAACACATCTACAACCTTAGATATTTCTGTCACTTCCCCAGATTCAATAGAGGCATGATCCCACTATCGAGCATAAATACTCCCTCTTGGAGTCACTAGCATCTACTTGGCCAAAATAGCTACTAGAAACGGAGAGCATGAAATATCTCAAACAACACAGACATGATAGAATCAATAATCACAAAGACATGATAGAATCAATAATCAATCTGACATAGTAATCTCAAGATCCATCGGATCCCCGCAAACACAACATGCATGATTACAAATAGATGATCTTGATCATGAACGGAGATCACAAGATCTAAACATGATAGCACAAAGGACGAGAAACAACCATCTAGATACGGTATGGACCCATAGTCCAAGGTGGAACTACTCACGCATCATACCGGAGGCTAGCATGGTGATGAAGAAGGCCTCCGGGATGATCTCTCCCCTCCGGAAGGGTGCCGGGAAGAGCTTCAGATCCCCCCGATCTAGGGACGATGGTGGCGGCGACTACAGACTGTTTCATGGAGATATGATTAGATACTTAGGGTTTTGGAATCAGGGGGTTTATATAGGCGAAGAGGCGAGGCAGGAGGGAGGCCAGGGCGCCCACACCATAGGGCGGCGCGGCCCTAGAGTGTGGCGGCCCTGCAGCCCCCCTTCAGTCGGCCTTCAGTCTCTGTGTTCTCCATGGTGAAATATTGACTTTGGCTTTTGTCCCGTCCAATTCTGAGAATATTTCCTTACTAGCTTTTCTAAAACCAAAAACAGCAGAAAACATGCAAATGGCATTGCGACATCTTGTTAATAGGTTAGTTCCATAAAATGTATAAAATACCTCAAAGTTTAGACAAAGCATAGCAAACTGGATACTAAGCAAGCATGGAACATCAAAAATTATAGAAACGTTTACGACGTATCACTTTATCGTTCAACTGCTCGAAGGGGAATTTTGCAGAATCTCACTTATTTGGATGCGGTATCTGGGTCTACTTACTTCACTAAGGACCAACTGAGAATCATTGTCCAAATTGTATTTGCAATCTTCATATCGCTCGTGTGTGTGCGCCGGAGGCAGTTGAGATTGTCTATGATGTTGCTCCTCAAATTCAGCGGTGAAGACCCCCCCGGTGTTGATCTCGGTGATGCATATTCAATATCTACAACTCAACTTTCAACCTCGTTTGCCGATGCCATCTCGATTGCTGGTTGAGTCGCTGGTTCTACGGTTGGCTAGGCTTTGTGAGGCCCTTGAGGATCACAATTGCAGGTTTGGCAAGTCCATGTTCTCGATGGACACCCTGGTAGACTCCATTTGTGTTCTTCTGCTAAGACTTTTTGTGTGTTCAGCTTTTATTCTACCTTGTGAGCTTGTAGGCTGTTGGATCGATTCTGAGTTTCAGAGTCAAGGTTGTAAGAGCTATGTATGTCTTTGTCTTTTTTAATATAAAGGATCTTCCGTTTAAAGAAAAGGAGTGAAGTCTCAAGGACCAGATGGAAAAGGAACCAACAAAAGTGATTCGCAAATCAATCATGCGCTTGCTTCCCTGCAATAGATTACGCGATGCAAGTGAACTTTAGTACGTATCTCCTTGTTTCCTTTATCTAGGTTTTTGTTCATTTATTTGTGTTGTTGATGATGTGACGCTACCTTAGGGCATCTCAAACCGATCCCCTAAACTTTATAGGAGTAAACTAATGAGTAAACCTTAGAGGAGTAAAAGTACTCCCCTAAAGGTCGCCAAGTACTCCTCTAAAGGTTAGAGGTTTCTAATCGAACCCCTAAATTTAGAGGAGTAATTTTTTCCCATTCCTTTCTAGCACTCCACATATGCATTCATACATCTTACATAGAGTTCATACAAACAATTCAAATATATGGACAATTCAAACTCAAGCAACACAACACTTACACAACATACATAGGCATAGTTCATCGAATCGAACACATCGAAATAAAACATGCATATAGTTCATTCATAAGTAGACTCTATCACCACCATCGATCAAGGTCACCAAAAAGAAGCTATTGATCTTGTTTGATCCAAAAAACATCAACATATCACCTCATATCTTGTGAACCATCTCCGAAGAAGTCATCTCCTCCACCTCCTCCTAGGCCAACACCATTATCACCACCATGAGGACCTCCTCGTCTACCACCATCATCACCTCCTTGGCAATGAGCGTCTCCACCAAAAGATCTTTGAAGGATCTTTGCTCGAGTGAGCTCCCAATATTTCCTAGGCATGGCATCCATGTTGCTTGGGTCCATGAACATGATATCACGCTCGTCGATATTTTTCTACTTTGCTATCCTCTCCCCCCGCAAGTGCAACCCTTCTCTCCCCGGCAATGGCCCTCCTCTCCTCAGCGGCCATCTTCTTCTTCCACTTCTCCTCCCGTAAGGGGTGTCTTCCTTAGGGAGGGCTCGCCGGCGAGGCCTTGTGCGTCGAAGGGGTCAGTGTAGCCTTTGGAAGAGCCAACACAACCTTCTTCCTCTTCTTGTTGGTCGCCACCTCCGCGATCGCCACTTTGGCTAGAGTCGGCTTGCTCTGCCGTAGGACAGCCACATGAGCTAGGGGATGACGAGGCACAACCTCGGGAGCCCACACGCTTGCCGCTGGCCTTGATGGCCGTGGTGGTGATGGTGCATGGAAGCTTCGTTGGGAGACCCCAAGAGGAAGGTGTGATGAGCACAGAAGCAAGTTTTCCCTAAGTAAGAAACCAAGGTTATCGAACCAGTAGGAGAAAGGAAACGACTTAAAGGTGTTGCTAGAAACTTGGAAACCTGCAAAAAACAAACTCAAGACTTTTCCCCAATGAACAGTGAGGTTGTCAATCTCACCGGTTTGCTGAAAACAAAGGGTTAACTGTATGGTGTGGAAGGTAATAGTGGTTTGCAGAAAGTACACTGTAACAGTGGAAGATGTATCAATGGTAAAGATTGGATCAGGGTCCATAGTTCACCAGAGGTGTTCTCCTTAGATAAACAAACATGACATCCTAGGTAAGCAAATTACAGTAGGGCAATTGACAGGACTGAACAAGGCATAACAATGCAATACTAGAAATTCATGATCCTATGAGATTCGATTGGGCAATACAACAAGATACATAGACTGTCATCCAACTGCATCTATGACTAGTAATCCACCTTCAGGTTATCATACGAACCCCCTCCAGTATTAAGTTGCAAGCAACGGATAACTGCTTTAAACAAAGTGTGTAAGGTAAACAATCCACTTGTTCCATGAACAAGAGACTATTGTTTTCTCCCTAGTGGCAACAACACATCTACAACCTTAGAGATTTCTGTCGCTTCCCTTAGATTAAATAGAGGCTCGAACCCACTATCGAGCATAAATACCCCCTCTTGGCAATTGACACTGTGGTATCTTGTTAATAGGTTAGTCGAGAAAAACATATAAAAACACCTCAAAGTGTAGACAAAGCAAACAAAGTAGATACTAAACAAGCATGGAACATAAAAAATTATAGCATCCCCAAGCGCCAGAATATCTTGATGGTGCATGGAAGCTTCGTGGGAGACCCCAAGAGGAAGGTGTGATGAGCACAGCAGCAAGTTTTCCCTCAGTAAGAAACCAAGGTTATCGAACCAGTAGGAGGAAGGAAACGACT
This sequence comes from Avena sativa, assembly GCA_916181665.1. NCBI lineage: Eukaryota > Viridiplantae > Streptophyta > Magnoliopsida > Poales > Poaceae > Avena > Avena sativa. The sequence continues at coordinate 46,381,612 of OV702299.1, forward strand.
CAAAGGTGTTGCTAGCAACTTGGAAACATGCACAACACAAACTCAAGACTTTTCCCCAACGAACAGTGAGGTTGTCAATCTCAACGGTTTGCTAAAAAAAGGGTTAACTTTATGGTGTGGAAGGTAATAGTGGTTTGCAGAAAGTACACAGTAAAAGTGGAGGATGTATCAATGGTAAAGATTGGACCGGGGTCCATAGTTCACTAGAGGTGTTCTCCTTAGATAAACAAACATGGCATGTTGGGTAAACAAATTACAGCAGGGCAATTGACAGTACTCAGCAAGACATAACAATGCAATACTAGACATTCATGATCCTATGAGATTCGATTGGGCAATACAACAAGATACATAGACCGCCATCCAACTGCATCTATGACTAGTAATCTACCTTCAGGTTACCATCTGAACCCCCTCCAGTATTAAGTTGCAAGCAACGGATAACTGCTTTAAGCAAAGTGTGTAAGGTAAACAATCCACTTGTTCCATGAATAAGAGACCGTTATTTTCTCCCTAGTGACAACAACACATCTACAACCTTAGAGATTTCTGTTACTTCCCTAAGATTAAATAGAGGCATGAACCCACTATCGAGCATAAATACCCCCTCTTGGAGTCACTAGCATCTACTTGGCCAAGATAGCTACTAGAAACGGAGAACATGCAAGATCTCAAAAAACACAGACATGATAGAATCAAAAAGACAAAACCATTAATCAATATGATATAATAATCTCAATATCCATCGGATCCACGCAAACACAACATGCATGATTATAAATACATGATCTTGATCATGAACGGAGCTCACAAGATCTAAACATGGTAGCTCAAAGGAGGAGATACAACCATCTAGCTACTACATGGACCTGTAGTCCAAGGTGAAACTACTCACGCTTCATACCGGAGGCTAGCATGATGAAGAAGAAGGCCTCCGGGATGATATCCCCTCCGGCAGGGTGCTAGGAAGAGCTTCGGATCCCCCCGATCTAGGGACGATGGTGGCAGCGGCTACAGACTGTTTCGTGGAATATTGATCGGGTACTTAGGGTTTTGGTATCGAGGGGTCTTTATAGGCGAAGAGGCGAGGCAGGGGGCAGCCAGGGCGGCCGCACCCCCAGGCGCGGGCTAGGGTTAGCCATGCGGCCAGGGGGCGTGGCTCCCCTCCGTCCCGTATTCAGGCTCCGTGTTCCTCACGGTAAAATATTGACTTTGGCTTTTGTCCCGTCCAATTCCGAAAATATTGATTTTCTGCCTTTTTCTCGAACCAAAAACAGAAAAAAAAAGGCAACTGATACTGTGGCATCTTGTTAATAGGTTAGTCCAGAAAAACATATAAAAACACCTCAAAGTGTAGACAACGCAAAGCAAAGTAGATACTAAACAAGCATGGAACATCAAAAAATATAGATTCGTTTCCGACATATCAGGCGGCGGGGCGGACCACATTGTTGGCCCCCAACGTCTTTCTACCCGCTGTCGCGGTGGATATCTCCGATTGCGGCGGCGGCGGGGCATCGGAGACGCCGGGATGACCATAGAAGGTGCGACGGAGAGCTGCCAGCGTCGATTGTGAGCGGCACCGGCGGAGAGGTGGGCGGGCAAAAACAGCGGAGGGCGAGAGTCGACGGAGGAGAGACGAGAGTTTTTCTCCAAAGTGGCGTCCGATGAGTAAATTTAGGAGTCGGCCACCACTTTTACTTCTATGATGAGTAAATTTACTCATCTAACCATTTTGGGAATCGGTAAGGTGCGGCGCCTACCGAATTTTACCCGGTTAGAGATGCCTTTAGTAGTTTTACGAGCTGTTTAGCTGTCTACATTTTCGATTTCTTCGAATTTGGCATTTTGTGAATTATGGAGAACAATTGTACATACATGTTCTCTTCTTTCATTTTCAAATTGTTGTAGTGACATCGTGTGGTCTGACATATACGATTCTAATCGTCCAGGAGAGGGATCGCAGACTTAGGGTTTTTTCTGGCAGCGAGCATCCATTCCATGATCGCCCACTCGAACCTTTCATCATGCCTCCTCGCCAATTACCTGAGATGCGTCCCCGGGCAAGGCGCGTAATGATAAGGGCCCAGAAGAAGTTAGAGCAGGCAGACAGATCGAGTAGCAACGAAGGATGAATGCTAGTTAAGAAGGCGAAAGCCCAGGTCCCCGAGTAGTAGTAGCCACCTCCCCCAAGGGTAGATCTTCGTTTCCTTTGGCATGTGAACTGTTGACACTTGAGATGACTCGGAGCTAGAACCTGCGAGAAGTGTCTTTCTTTCATCGGGAACAAATCCGTTTGTTCTTCAATCTAAAAGGAATGAGATCCTCACTCCCTTCAGTTTTCATTTAGTTCTCAATACGTGTATATAGTACTAATCTTATGCAATAGGAGCTGACAGCGGGGCATAAGGAGTTAATAGCATGAAACCATCACTTTTCTGCTAAAGTTTCAATTAACCACCACCTTTTGATATATTTTTTTTGCAGAATGTGACCACTATTCTACAAGTTTTTTGCAATTCACGCTAAAACCGTTCTAAATACAAATTGACAACATTTCTGACTAGTGGGACCCAGTTGTTAGAGCCAATTTTCCGAGGTGTACTCAGTTCCACTTGTCAGCCAATTAAAAAAAAACAAAATATACTAAAAGAATGAAAAGGTAAATTATAAAAGGAATTGGGAGGGGGTTGACCCTGAGCCCCCAATCGGCCATGGCTCCAGTGAGCCGCTCCCGTCGCCGCCCACCCCACCCTTCCCTGCGGTGAGCCGCAGGTCGCCGCTCGTCTCCGGGCCGCACCTACCCCCAACCCCACTGCAGCAACTCATTGCCGCTCGTCTCCGCACGTAGGTCGCCGCCGCTCATTTCCCCACCGATCACCCCGCCACAGTTTGCTGTAGCTGCGCCTGCACCTCTTCTCCTTCACCTGCGGATCACCGCTATGGTTGTCACTCGTCTCCACGCCACCCTCCACCGCCGCAGCTCGCTGCCGCTCATCTCTTCGTGTAGGTCACCACCGCTCGTCTCCCCGCGTTGGTCGCCGCACGTCGCCGCAGCCGCGCCTACACCTAGTCTCCGCAGGTGGTACTCGGCCGGGAGCAGCTCGCGCGCTGGCGGTCCTCGGCCGTGAGCAGGTGGTGGGCGGCAGCGGCGACACACCGACAACATCGGCCGTGAACAGATGGTGGGAGGTGCAGCAGGGACGACTGCGGCAGACAGGCGGGTGGCGCAACACGGGCGCAGGAGGGCGGCACAATAGGGGCGGTTGCGGCAGGCAGGCGGGCGGCGCAGCACGAGCGGTTACGACAGGCAGGCAGCTGGCGCAGAAGGGCGGCGGCCCTCGGCCGGGAGTAGAGAGGTGGCGGCAGCGCCTCATGCACCGGAGGAAACGATCTCCCATGAATATTGATTTTTATTCTTTTAATTAATTTTTACTTTTATTAATTAGGCTGACAAGTGAAACTCTGTCCAACTCAACAAATTGGCTCTGACATATGGGCCCCGCTAGTTAGAAACTGTGTCAATTCGTTTTTAATTTGAGTTTAGTGTGAATTGCAAAAAACTGCTGAATAATGATCACATTTTATGAAATTAACGAACCATGGTGGATTTTCGAATATTTGGTAGAAAAATGGTGATTCTATGCTATTAACTCGGGTCATAAGAGGCGTGTTTGGTTACTCGAGCCTCTGTTTCTCGCTTCTGCCTTTTGGTGTGCTAGATGCCGCATGAGGAGAGATTTGATTGGGCGAACTTTGGACTCTTGTTTGGATCCCGTATTCTCATTTACCTCCAAACTGGCCCAACATTTGGGTCCTGGCTGTATACACTACGCAATGAATGTTATTTCTCTAATCTATCATATTTGATTTTAATCATCTCTAATCTATCTAACTATGCGTCCATTCGAGATAAGTTGTATATAAAAAAGGTGCCTCTCGATGTTATGAATCTATTGCGGCGAACAATTTGTAATTTCGTTGAGTGTTTGAAACACTACGTCGTTTTTCCTTTTAGAGATTTTTTAAACGAATTTTCTCAAATTCGTCACACACAGTTAATCATTTGAAAAAAATTGGAGGGAAGATTTAGTTGATCATTTCACACGACTTTGATGTTGTAAGTTTTCTGTTTTGACATTGATATACGAGTAGATCTACATGTACATACATATAATAGGACAATTTAGATCTACGTAGTTATAAATGTCAAAACAAAAAAATCACGAAACAAAAGTTATGTGATTCGATGAGGCGAAGCTACATCCTAAAGAAAATTTCAAACGGTCACACGTGTACAATTTTTTTAGAAAATTTTGTTCATAAAACGTATAAACATGAACACGAAATAGACCCATAAAAGTTCAACGAAACTAGGAACCGATTGTCGGGATAGATTCACATCGTCGATCCGCATTTTTTCATGTACAAATTATTTTAAATCAAGCCATAGTTTTGTAGATCAAAGAAGATTAAGTTAACCATAATTACGGAGTAAAGCATAGCTGACTGGGTTCCACCCCACGGGGAAAAACTTGCAGCCAGTGGGACTGTCTCATGGAAACGCTCAAAATCGACGTTTCCAGTGGGTTAAGTTTTGGTCTGTTTTAGGAACCGTGTGGTGCGACGATTTTATATGGCCAGTTCTCCAAACAGACTTATTTCTTCCTTCGCAATGCGAGAAACGACCATCGGCAAACCAAACACGCACAAGATTTCACTTTCCGTTAGGCTAGTACAGTGTATTCTGCTTTTTCTAAGAGAAGAGTTCCGGTTCATTGATCATTCCAAGTGCAGTACTTGCACTCCACTATGATAGATCTTCTAGGATCGCTAGGCGTCGATCTAGGGAGTATACGAGAGAGAGGTGCATACCGTCGGCTTTTGGAGTCGACGATGAGCTCGCCATTGAGCTCGTCGGAGTGGTGGCGGCGGTGAGGGGGTGATTCCCGCCTATAGTGCAAGCCGATCGGTGGCTAGGGTTTGGGGTTTTCGGTGGGGAGAGTGGGCACGACGAACCTTGGCGTTCGTGCCCCCACCTCTTTATATGCGCTGCACGCCGGGGGCCACCAACGATTGCGACGTTGGGCACCCCCGATCAGGGCGCGAGACCAACCGTTCGGGCCATTGGGCCAAACGCGGGGAGATCAAACTAACATTCCCCCCTTGATCTCATATTTCATTCAACTTATACTTTAAACCTATACTTTGGCACCCATTTCATCACAGATCAACATATAGAGCATGTCTCGTCATAATGGTCAGTTATGCACCATAGATTCAACAACCACTATACACCTTTCTATTTTGAAACAGATTCTTATTCTAGGCCCTTAATATCCAGGTATCATAGGCTTTCCCTTAAACCCATGCCGGCTAAGTGTTCTCTGAACACACTAGGTGATAAGCCTTTTGTGAGCGGATCTGCGAGCATTTCTTTTGTACTTATATGCTCTAAACTTATGGTATGATCCTGAATTATTTCTTTCACAACATAAAACTTAATGTTAATGTGTTTGGCAGCAACACTTGACTTATTGTTGTGAGCATAGAATACTGCTGGCTCATTGTCGCAGTACATTTTAAGTGGTCTTTGAATGCTGTTCACCACTCTCAACCCGGGTATAAACTTCTTTAACCAGTTTGCGTGCCCCGTGGCCTCTTAACATGCTACATACCCGGCTACCATCGTGGACGATGCCATAATGGTTTGCTTGGAGCTTTTCCACGATATAGATCCACCTGCGAGAGTAAATATATATCCTAACGTGGATTTTCTTTCATCTACATCTCCCGCATAGTCTGCATCTGAATACCCTTCTATCTCAAGGGAATCGGTTCTTCTGTATGTTAGCATGAGGCCTTTTATGACTTTTGCATAACGCAATGCCTTCTTTACCATTTTCTAGTGATCTATCCCTGGATTACTTTGAAATCTTCCAAGTACCCCGATAACAAAAGCTAAGTCAGGGCGTGTATACACTTGAGCATACATCAAGCTTCCGACAGCAAAAGCATATGGAACCGCTTTCATTTGATCGATCTCATATTGGTTCCTGGGACACTGAAAATTCCCAAATCTATCGCCCTTGACTATAGGAGCAGGTGTAGGATTACTTGCATGCATACTATACTTCTTCGGAATCTTCTCTAAGTATGCCTTCTGCGATAGCCCTAAAACCCCCTTTTCTCTATCTCGGTGAATTTCAATTCCAAGAACGAATGAAGCTTCACCAAGATCTTTCATATCAAAGTTCGAGGACAACAACTTCTTTGTCTCCAATAGTAGACTAACATCACTACTAGCGAGTAGAATGCCATCCACATACATGATAAGGAAAATGAATTTTCTATTCTTGAACTTTGCATATACGCAATTGTCCTCCTCATTCTCATCGAACCCAAACTTTCTTATTGTTTCATGGAACTTTAAGTACCATTGCCTGGAGGCCTATTTTAATCCATAAATGGACTTCTTCAGACGACATCCCATACGTTATTTTCCTTCCAAAACAAAACCCTTGGGTTGTGCCATGTAAACTTTTTCTTCCAAGTCTCCATTTAGGAATGTTGTCTTTATATCCATCTGATGCAATTCGAAATTATAGTGTGCCACTAAAGCCATTACGATTCTAAAAGAATCCTTACTTGAGACTCGATAAAATGTCTCATTGTAATCTATTCCTTCTCTTTGGGTGAAACCCTTAGCAACAAATCGTGCTTTATATCTTTCAATATTCCCTCTAGAGTCACATTTTGTTTTGTAGACCCATTTACAGCCTACTGTTTTGGCTTCTTTAGGAATTTCTTATAAATCCCAAACTTTGTTGCTAATCATGGATCTCATTTCATATTCCATGGCTTCAAGCCACTTTGATGAGTGAGCACTTTTAATGGCTTCTTCAAAAGTGGTGGGATCACCCTCTATTTGAACTTCTTCACTGACATAGATCTAAAATCGTTAGGAATAGCTGGCTTTCTAGTTCTTTGAGACCTTCTAAGGGTCTCGCCTTCTGGCACATTCTCTGTGTGGGGATGGTGAGGCTCTCCCTCATGTGCGGTAACAGGGTCTTCACTTTCATTCGTTGTTGCCACAGGAGAACTAACAACAGGTATCACATAGACATTGTCCTGTGTCAGTGCAGCAACAGGTATCGAGAAAAATGGTTCCTGAATCATCGGAGTGGGTGCATGCACCCGCTTCTCTTCAAGGTTGATTTCTCGAGATACCGTGCTGCCCCTGATCATCTGATCCTCCAAAAACACAGCGTGTCTCGTTTCTACAAACTTAGTAATTCTGTCTGGACAATAGAAACGATAACCTTTCGACTTGTCTGGATAGCCAATGAAATGGCTGTCTTAGGATCTAACTTCCCAAGGCTTGGGTTAAAGAGTTTTGCCTCAGCTGTACAACCCCACACTCTCAAATAATTGAGTGAAGGTTTGCGGCTAGTCCATAACTCATATGGTGTTTTAGAAACCGACTTACTGGGAACTCGATTAAGTATGTGAATGGAGGTTTTTAACGCCTCCATCCATAGGCCAACCGGTAAGGTGGAGTAACTTAACATGCTTCTCACCATATCTATCAAGGTACGGTTGCGTCTTTCAGCTACTCCATTCTGCTGAGGCTCGCCATGTGTTGAATACTGGACGACTATACCATGTTCCTGTAAAAACCTTGCAAAGGGTCCAGGAACTTGGCCATATGGGGTATGCCGACCGTAGTATTCGCTTCCACGGTCGGACCTAACTACTTTAATCTTTAAACTATGTTGATTTTCAACTTCAGCCTTAAATATCTTGAATTTATCCAATGCTTCTAAACGCTCTTTAATTGGATAAATATAACCATAACGCAAATAATCATCCCGGAATGTTATGAAAGAGTCATAGCCATCCACAGATGTCACGGGAAACGGACCGCATATATACGTATGAATTATTTCTAATACTCCTGTACTTCTTTTGATGCAATCGATGCATTGCCCGAAGTTTGAAAATTCTAGAGGCGATAGAATTGATTCTTTTACTAAGCGTTCTATTCCCCCCCTCTAAATATGGCCTAAATGACAGTGCCATAATTTTGATGAGACATCATCAATTCTTTTCCTCTTACTCTTTCCATTCAGGGATGAGGAGGCATTCTCATTCTCAACGCTTAATGCATTCACATTCTCACAAAGTGATAACAAATAAAGCTTGTCTTGTCTGAAGGCAAGACCAATAATCTGATTATTAAACTTGATCTCACATTGTCCATCGCCAAAATGGCTATCAAAACCACAATCATCTAAGCGCGATACACTTATTAAGTTTCGATGCAAAGAGGGTACATAAAGCACATCTACTAGAAAAAGTACAGAGCTATTTGATAACTCTAATGGAAGATCTCCAATGGCTTCGACTTCAGCTTGGATGCCGTTTGCAACTTTAATACTTCTTTCTCCTCTTTGCAGGGTCCTTCTCATATGGAATCCTTGTAATGAATTTGCAATATGAACAGTGATACGTCAAAAACGTATCTATAATTTTTTATGCTCCATGCTTGTTTAGTATCTACTTTGCTTTGCTTTGCTTTGTCTACACGTTGAGGTGTTTTTATATCTTTTTTGGAACTAACCTATTAACAAGTTGCCACAGTGTCAGTTGCCTGTTTTCTTCTGTTTTTGGTTCCAGAAAGGCAGAAAATCAATATTCTCGGAATTGGACGGGACAAAAGCCAAAGTCAATATTTACCGTGGGCAACACGAAGCCCCCAATGCATAAACCCTATAAGAAGCCCCCAATGCATAAACCCTAGGCACCCGATCAAAACTCCACGAAACCTTCTGTAGCTGCCGCCACCATCGTCCCTAGATCGGGGGGATCTAAAGTTCTTCCCGGCACCCTGCTAGAGGGGAGATCATCCCGGAGGCCTTCTCTACGGTATGATGCGTGAGTAGTTCCACCTTGGACTATGGGTCCATGTAGTAGCTAGATGGTTGTATCTCATCCTTTGTGCTTTCATGTATAGATCTTGTGAGCTCCATTCATGATCAAGATCTAATCTATTTGTAATCATGCATGTTGTGTTTGTGGGGATCCAATGGATATTGAGATTATTATGTTGGTTTGATTAATGGTTTTGTCTATATGATTCTATCATGTCTGTGTTGTTTGTGATCTTGCATGCTCTCTGTTGTTAGTAGATATCTTGGCCAAGTAGTTGCTAGTGACTCCAAGAGGGGGTATTTATGCTCGATAGTGGGTTCATGCCTCTAGTTTCCAAGGGAAGTGACAGAAATCTCTTCGGTTGTAGATGTGTTGTTTCTACTAGGGAGAAAACAACGGTCTCTTGTTCATGGAACACGTGGAATGTTTACCTTACACACTTTGCTTAAAGCAGCTGTTTGTTGCTCGCAACTTAATACTGGAGGGGGTTCAGATGATAACCTGAAGGTGGAATACTAGTCATAGATGCAGTTGGATGGTGGTCTATGTATATTGTTGTATTTCCCAATTGAATCTCATAGGATCTTTTTGTCTGGTATTGCATTGTTATGCCTTGATCAGTTCCTATAAATTGCCCTGTTGTAATTTGTTTACCCTTCATGCCATGTTGTTTATCTAAGGAGAGCACCTCTAGTGAACTATGGACCCCGGTCCAATCTTCACCATTGATACATCTTCCACTGTTTACTTGCTGCAAACCATTCATCACCTTCCACACCATACAGTTAATCCTTTGTTACAGCAAACCGGTGAGCTTGACAACCTCACTGATTTGTTGGGGCAAAGTCTTGAGTTTGTGTTGTGTAGGTTTCCATGTTGCTTGCAACACCTTTGAGATGTTTCCTTCCTCCTTCTGGTTCGATAACCTCGGTCTCTACTGAGGGAAACTTGCTGCTGTGCTCATCACACCTTGCTCTTGGGGTTTCCAACGAAGCGTCCCACGTCAACACTGGGTGCACGCATCAAAGATTTCTGGCTCCGTTGTCGGGGAGGCAAAGGATGTATTCACAAGGGGAGTCCTGCTCAACCTTTCTCTTTACTTTGTTTTTAGTTTGCTTAGTTTCTTTTGTGGTTTTGTTTGCCTCTTTTTATCAAAAAATTAGTTTAGTTTGGTTTGCTTTCTCTTATCAAAAACACAAAAAAATTAGTTCCTACTCTAGGTGCCACCTTGCTCTAGCTCACCATGTTGTTCCCCAAGTTCGCCCTGAAAGATCTTGCAATAGTTAGTGGCTCCATAATTGGGAAAGATAATACTAAAAAATTCTTCAATCATGTTAGCAAGCGTGAGGATATTGAGGATAAATATATAACAGAACTTGCCCCTAATTATGAAATTGTTGTAGCTTTAGTTCATATGTTGGAGGCTAGGTTTGCTAGCCTTAACCCCATGATGCAAATTTTGTTCCTAAAACTAAAATAAGAAAAGAATGCTAAAAAGAGAGAATTTATTCTTGAAACTTAGTCAAAGAGTTCCATGATGTTGCTAAGGAAGCCAAAAAAGTCTTTGAGCGTTTCAATATGCTAGGCTCATGCGTAGATGTTGTGGGTACTTCTGATAAAACTAAACCTAGAGAGGAATTTAAGATACCCATACCCTTTAAGCTTGTTGGGATACATGAGGCCTTTGAAAGCATTTTGATTGGATTGTTCCTGAAAATCCTTTTGATGAAAGTAGTAAACCAAAGAGAGATGAGAAGGGATCCTCCAAAACTCATTTGGACAGGATACCTCTCATAGTTGAAGACTTTGCAAGTATTGATCTAAATTCTTCATTTGAAAATACTTGATTTCTTGCTTCTTGTGCCTAACTTAAAGGCGTTAAAGAAAAGTACTTGTTGGGAGATAACCCAAGAGTTTCCTTGAGTCTTGGAAGTTATTAATTCAGTAATGACCTCTCCTTATCCTTTTTGTTTGCTTTTTGTGCCAAGAATGACCTCTAATGAGAGAGAAGTAAGATTTGGGGAGTTGCTGTCCCGAAACAGATTTCTGTCCTCCACCATAAATATTCGTGAGGAGTCTCTTTAAGTCGGATTGAGCTGAAAATTTACGAATAAATCCTCCAGTATGTTAGATAACTTTTGTTAGTTCAACACTTTTTATTTGAGCAACATAAGATTTTTGAAAAAATTGTTTTCTACCTGCTGGTCTGTTTTGACAGATTTCTGCCATTATTTGCATATGCTTCTTGTTGATTTGTTTTTTAGTTCTGTTTTGGGGAATGAGATTTTTGAAGGGGTTGCTACGGTAGCTTGTGTTTTTAGTGAAAAGTTTTGCTGTTCCAAAGCTAAACCCAAAGGTCTATTATCTTTTGAATACACTAATGTTGCTAATGAATATTGTGTGAAGTGTTGTATGAAGAAAAAATTTCAGGTGTAGAGAGAGAATGATGAAATGAGATGAAGAATGGACAAAAGCTCAAGCTTGGGTATGCCACCCCGGTGTCACCCCAAGAAATATCCAAGAGGTACGAGCGTCAAAGCTTGGGGATGCTCAAGGCATCCCCTTCTTCATCAATAAAAAGGTCAGGTCTGTCTAGACACTTCATTTTTATTGTTTCATGCACTGCTGTGTTGTTCTTGGAGCGTCTTAGTTTTTGTTTGGTTTGCTTAGTTTGTTTAGTTTGCTTGAATAAAGTAGTTTGGACCCCCGTTCTCGCTGTGTTGTTTCAAATAAGTCAATTGGTGTTGGAAAGGAGTAGTAAGTTCTTGCCTGGAAGTGCAAGAGGAGCTTGCATTTACTGTGACTTAGACTTTAGCATGCTAGGTGTTGTTTTGACCTTATGATTAGTGATTATTGCTGTAGCATGTCTTGTTCCAAACAATTGGGATTTCTTAGTGTGCCTTGAAAGAATTATGCGTTGTTTTAGCATGCAAAAGCATAGTATTGTGGTATTTTCCTTTGATGCTTTGTTTGGATTGACTTGGCACATGCTCACACCATGTTATGACTATGAACAAGTCACCATAGCCTCTATGATCATTTAGTCCTTGACTTGTAGTACCACTCTATGCTTTGATTAGTAATGTTTTGTCGTTCTGCATGATTATGGCCATTATTGCTCTCTTAGTTGGTTGCTCCCAGTCTTTTGCTAGCCTCCACTTGTATGAGTAAGTTCTACTCATGCTTCCAACTCCCAAGAAACCAAGTTATTACAAAGTATCCACTATAAATTCCTATGCATGGTGTGTTACACCATTCCAAGTATATTCTTGTTTTCAGCCATCTTCCAATTAAAAAGTATTTTGTTATGTGAAAACTTAGTAATTAAAGCCCTTACGAACTTGATGGCACACTTTATATCCTTTGTCCCTAATAAACTTGAACCACTGTGTCATCTCTGTTGTATATGCTTGCACTTATACGTTCAAATTAGCAGAACAATGATGTCATGGGGAACGTTTTCAACATTGTACTTGTACTTTGTACACAGTTGTTATCATGCTATTTTGTCTATGTATGTCACCGGTGTGAAATAAAAAGGGATCTTGTAAGTCCATGGACTTATATATTTTGTGTTAGATAAACGCTTGTGCCGCTAGCCTAAGCCATGCCTAATTATGGTGGAAACTTATAGCATCACCATAATGAGCAATCTGTGAAGCATCCTCAATAAAAAGCTATGGACATAGTAAATAAAAAGATCGCTGAGATGCTCATTGTCTGCTTGCCTTGTCATTTTGGTTATGGGATAGCTCATGTACCATGTGCAAGGGGTACCCCATTGGCGGTTCTCTATGATACACATATACTTACTATGACAAGAACTTACAAGCAACTGAAGTTGAGTAGCATGAGGTGTGGCCCTTGTATTCAAGGGACTTGAGATTGCCAACTTATACATTGTCAAACATATACTCCATAGTTTGTTCACTTTAACCTTAATCACTTCAAGATGCTTATGATAGGGGCAATGAGGGCTGAAAACTAACAAGTACCATAATTATTGGAAGCGCTTTTTGAAACTTGAAATCCCTACTTCCCTTTATGAAGGGCCTTTCTTCCACTATTATATTGAGTCTCCACCATCTACCTTTAGGCACCATTAATAGAGCATAGTTTCCATTCTGTGTGTAGTGTCCCAAAACTTACTGATTGATGCATATGTGATATTACTTATTCTTGTGCTATTTGTATCTAGTCACTCTTATGAACTTTGAAGGTGCCCTATGCATCTATTTGCTACTCCATGAGGGGCAAGCTGAATGCCACTATGCCATGTTTTCTGTATGTGAAACAAACAGACGTTTTTCAATGCATGTTATTCATGATCTTTGTTTGTAGCCTTTCATGTTGCATGCATAGTTACTTTGTCTTATTGTTATAACTCCATCTTTCATGTACATGTTTAGAGTTCTTTGGTCCTAGCTTTCAATGCTTTCAAATGGTTTGATCTTGGTTTTGATGGTGCATGTCACCTCAAAAATTATTCTCTTTATCACTTACCTACTTGAGGACGAGCAGGATTTAAGCTTAGGGATGCTTGATACGTCGGAAACGTATCTATAATTTTTGATGCTCCATGCTTGTTTAGTACCTACTTTGCTTTGCTTTGTCTATGCTTTGAGGTGTTTTTATATGTTTTTTGGAACTAACCTATTAACAAGTTGCAACAGTGCCAGTTGCCTGTTTTCTTCTGTTTTTGGTTCCAGAAAGTCAGAAAATCAATATTCTTGGAATTGGACGAGACAAAAGCCAAAGTCAATATTTTACCATGGGCAACACGAAGCCAGAAGACCAGACAGAAGGGGTGCTACAGGGCGGCCAAACCCCCTAGGCGCAGGTGGGCCCAGCCTGCGCCTAGGTAGGGTGTGGCCCCCCTGGCGCCCCCTGCCTCGCCTCTTCGCCTATAAGAAGCCCCCGATGCAGAAACCCTAGGCACCCGATCAAAACTCCACAAAACCTTCTGTAGCTACCGCCACCATCGTCCCTAGATCGGGGGGATCTAAACCCGCGCCTAGGGTGGGTCTGGCCCTCCTGGCTGGCCCCTCCGGCTCTCCTCTGGACTTCGTTTTCCCCATGGAAAGTAATTGACTTTGATGTTTGTCCCGTCCAATTCCGAGAATATTTCTTTACTAACTTTTTTGAAACCAAAAATAGCAGAAAACAGGCATCTGACACTGTTGCAACTTGTTAATAGGTTAGTACCAGAAAACATGTAAAAAGCACCTCAAAGTATAGACAAGCAAAGCAAAGTAGATACAAAGCAAGCATGGAGCATCAAAAATTATAGATACGTTTCCAACGTATTAGCATCCCCAAGCTTAACTCCTGCTCGTCCTCGAGTAGGTAAGTGATAAAAACAATAATTTTTGAGGTGACATGCACCATCAAAACCAAGATCAAACTATTTGCAAGCATTGAAGTCTGGGATCAAAGAACTCTAAACATGTGCATGAAAGATGGAGTTCTAACAATAGGACATAGTAACTATGCATGCAACATGACAAGCTACAAACAAAGATCATGAATAACATGCATTGAAAAACGTTTGGTTGTTTCACATACAGAAAACATAGCATAGTGACAATCAGCTTGTCCCTCATAGAGTATCAATACAATGCATAGGACACCTGCAAAGTTCACGAGGGTGACTAGAAACAAGTAGCACAAGACCAAGTAATAACACAATATGCATCAATTAATAAACTTTGGAACATTGCACACAGAATGACAACTATGCTCACTTAATGGTGCCTAAAGGTAGAAGGTGGAGACTCAATAGTGGTGGAAGAAAGGCCTTTTTGTAAAGGAAGCATGGATTACAAGTTTAAAAAAGAGATTCCAAAAATTATGGTACTTGTTAGCTTTCAGCCCTCATTGCCCCTATCATAAGCATCTTGAAGTGGTTAAGGTTAAAGTGGCAAAGCTAGAGTATATGCTTGACGAAGTATAAGTTGGCAATCTCATGCCCCTTGAATACGAGGGCCACACCTCATGTATACTCAACTTTTGGTTCAGGTAAGTTCTTGTCACTATAAGTATTTGCATATAATTGAGAACCGCCAACGGGGTACCCCTTGCACATGGTATATGATCTTTACCATAACCAAAATGACAAGGCAAGCAGACAATGAGCATCTCAGGAATCTTTTTATTTACCATATGCATAGCTTTTTATTGAGGATGCTTCATAGATCGCTCATTATGGTGATGCTGCAAGTTTCCACCATGGTTAGGCATGGCTTAGGCTAGCAGCCCAGGCGTTTCTCTAACACAGAATACAAACTCCATGGACTTACAAGTTCCCTCTTTATTTCACACCGGTGACATCCATAGACAAAAGAACATGATATCAACTGAGTACAACAAGGTACAAGTGCAATGTTGAAAACGTTCCCCGTGACACCATGGTTCTGCTAATTCCAACTAATAAGTGCAAGCATATACAAAAAAATTATCACAATGGTTAAATTTTATTAGGGGCAAAGAATAAAGTGTGCCATCAAGTTCGTGAGGGCTTTAATCACTAAGTTTTCACATAACAAAATAGTTTTTAATTGGAAGATAGATGAAAACAAGAATATACTTGGAATGGTGTAACACACCATGCATAGGAATTTATAGTGGACACTTTGGAATAACTTGGTTTCTTGGGAGTTGTAAGCATGAGTAGAACTTACTCATACAAGTGGAGGCTAGCAAAAGAGTGGGAGCAACCAACTAAGAGAGCAATAATGGCCAAAATCATGCAATGAAACAAAGCAAACTAATCAAAGCAAAGAGTGGTACTACAAGTCAAGGACTAAATGATCATAGAGTCTAATGGTGACTTGTCATAGTCATAACATGGTGTGAGCATGTGCCAAGTCCACCCAAGCAAAACATCAAAGGAGAATACCACAATACTATGCTTTTGCATGCTAAAACAACGCATAATTTCTTCAAGGCACACTAAGCAATCCCAATTTTTTTGGAACAAGACATGCTACAACAATAATCACTAATAATAATGCTAAAACAACACCTAGCATGTCATGCTAAAGTCTAAGTCACAGTCAATGCAAGCTCCTCTTGCACATGAAGCAAGAACTTACTACTCCTTTCCAAACACCAAGCAAACTTATTTGCAAAACAACACAGCGAGAACGGGGGTCCAAACTACTTTAGAAAACTAAACAAACTAAGCAAAGCAAATGAAAACTAAGATGCTCCAAGAACAACACAACTGTGCATGTAACAATAAAAACGAAGTGTCTAGACAGACTTGAGCTTTTTATTGATGAAGAAGGGGATGCCTTGGGCATCCCCAAGCTTTGACGCTTGTACCTCTTGGATATTTCTTGGGGTAACACCATGGTGTGATCCCCAAGCTTGCGCTTTTGTCCATTCTTCATCTCACTACATCATTCTCTCTCTACACCTGGAATTTTTCCTTCATACAAAACTTCACACAATCTTCATTAGCAACATTAGTATATTCAAAATATATTAGACCTCTGGCAAAGCTTTGGAACAGCAAGGCTTTTCACTTAAAACACAATCTACTGTAGTAAATCCTTAAAAAAATCTCAATTCACCTAAAGAGAACTCAAAAAGGAATCAATAAGAAGCAAATGCAAATAATGGCAGAAATTTGTCAAAACAGACCAGCAGGTAGAAACCGATTTTTTCGAATATCTTCTGTTGCTCAAATCAAAAAGTGTTGAACTAAAGAAAGTTCAATAACATACTTGGGGATTTATTTGTATATTTTGAGCTCAATCCGAGTTACAGAGGCTCCTCACGATTTTTTTGGTGGAGGATAGAAATCTGTTTCAGGACAGCAACTCCCCAAATATTACTTCCCTCTCATTAAAGGTCATTCTTGGCACAAAAAGCAAACAAAAAGGATAAGGAGAGGTAATTACTGAAGTAATAACTTCCAAGACTCAAGGAAACTCTTGGGTTATCTCCCAACAAGTATTTTTCTTTAACGCCTTTAAGTTAGGCACAAGAAGCAAGAAGAATCAAGTATTTTCAAATGAAGAATTGCCCCTCCTGTTCCTTCTTTTCTTACCTTTCTTTTTCTTCTTAGGGAAGATATGATTGCTTACTGGGGGATCAAAGTGCATAATGCCTTTTCCCACATCTATTAGAGCTCCAAGGTGCTTCAGTAGGGATCTTCCAAGTGTGATCTGTCCCTTGCCTACACATTTAATAACAAGATAATCAGTAGTCACCATTTTCCCTGAGATTTTTGTAAACACACCTTCAGTTATTCCAATGGTAATATAGTGGCATTGTTGGTAAGAGGGATTTCCTCTCCTCCTTCAATAAGCTCCCAAAGACTCAAGGAATCAAAAATATCTTTAGGCATGAGACAAAATTCAGACATGATATCATAGCGAGCATCAAAAAGTGTAGTGTTTATTGAGACTTTAATTGTGGGAAACCAATTTGAAGGCTTAGAATTTATGGGAACATAATCATGGTAAGCCCTAAGAGTGTGATAGAAACTACTCATGGCAGCAATACTGGTCTCAAGATGGTTCAGCCTAGAAAAAATACTTGTGAAAGAGGAATCAGACTTGCCAGGTGTACCATAGATCATGATTAATTTCCTTATAGCATCATAAGCTTCATCCTTAGTACAAAGCAAAAAATATTTTTCAGCCACAACATCCAAAGCATATCTATAATGAAGAGCAATACCGCGGTAGAAACTATCAATAACCAAGCTGAGGCTTACCTCAGGCTCAGTTTCCCTCTAGAAAGCAGAGATTCTAGACCAAGATTCCTTAAAACTTTCTTCAATTTTTTGCTTAAAAGTGGAGATTTCTACCATAGGGGAAATAAAGGCAGACCCTGACATGGCAGCAACTAGAGCAGGAACTAATTTTTGTGTGTTTTTAATAAAGCAAGCAAACCAAACTAGACTAATTTTTTGGTTTTTTTGGAAAGAGGAAAACAAAACCAAGAAAAACAAACAAAGCAAACTAAAAATAAAGTAAAGAGAAAGGAAGTGAAGGACTCCCCTAGTGAAGACGTCCTTGGCCTCCCTAGCAATGGCGCTAGTAAACTTGTTGATGACTCCTTGATGGTGCCAGAGAACTTGGTGCTTGATGTGGAGTCATGTTGGGAACCCCAAGAGCAAGGTGTGAAGAGCACAGCAACAAGTCTTCCCTCAGTTGAGACCGAGGTTATCGAACCAGAAGGAGGAAGTAAATGTCACACAGGTGTTGCAAGCAACACGGATACCTGCTCAACACAAACTCAAGACTTTGCCCCCAACAAATCAGTGAGGTTGTCAAGCTCACCAGTTTGCTATAACAAAGGATTAAACATATGGTGTGGAAGGTAATGGTTTGCAGCAAGTAAACAAGTAACAGTGGAAGATGTATCAATGGTAAAGATTGGACCAGGGTCCATAGTTCACTAGAGGTGCTCTCCTTAGATAAACAACATGGCATGAAGGATAAACAAATTACAGCGGGGCAATTGACAGGAACTGAGCAAGGCATAACAATGCAATTACTAGCCAGAAAGATCCTATGAGGTTGATTGGGAAATACAACAATATACATATACCGTCATCCAACTTCATCTATGACTAGAAGTCCACCTTCAGGTTATCATCCGAACCCCCTCCAGTATTAAGTTGCAAGCAACATACAACTTCTTTAAGCAAATGTGTACGGTAACAGTCCACATGTTCCATGAACAAGAGACCGTTGTTTTCTCCCTAGTAGCAATAGCACATCTACAACCGAAGAGATTTCTGTCACTTCCTTTGGAAACTAGAGGCATGAACCCACTATTGAGCATAAATACCCCCTCTTGGAGTCACTAGCAACTACTTGGCCAAGATAACCACTAGCAATGGTGAGCATGCAAGATCACAAACAACACAGACATGATAGAATCATAAAGATAAAACCATTAATCAAACCAACATAATAATATCAATATCCGTCGGATCCTCGCAAACACAACATGCATGATTACAAATAGATTAGACCTTGATCATGAATGGAGCTCACAAGATCTATACATGAAAGCACAAAGGAGGAGATACAACCATCTAGCTACTACATGGACCCATAGTCCAAGGTGGAACTACTCACGCATCATACCAGAGAGAAGGCCTCCGGGATGATCTCCCCTCCGGCAGGGTGCCGGTAAGAACTTTAGATCCCTTGATCTAGGGATGATGGTGATGGCGGCTACAGACGGTTTCGTGGATTTCTGATCGGGTACTCAGGGTTTCTGCATTGGGGGCTTCTTATAGGCGAAGGGGAGAGACCGGGAGGTAGCCAGGGCCACCAAACCCTAGCCAGGCGCGGGCCCACATGCCCCCGCGCCTGGGATGGGTCTGGCCCCCCTGGCTGGCCCCTCCGGCTCTCCTCTGGACTTCTTGTTCCCCACGGAAAGTAATTGACTTTGACGTTTGTCCCGTCCAATTCCGATAATATTTCTTTACTAACTTTTCTAAAACCAAAAACAACAGAAAAGGCATCTGGCACTGTTGCAACTTGTTAATAGGTAAGTACCAGAAAACATGTAAAAAGCACCTCAAAGTGTAGACAAGCAAAGCAAAGTAGATACAAAACAAGCATGGAGCATCAAAAATTATAGATACGTTTCCAACGTATCAGAGTCCTCCACTTCCTTTCTCTTTACTTTATTTTTAGTTTTCTTAGTTTCTTTTGCTTGGTTTTGTTTGCCTCTTTTCAAAACTCCAAAAAAAATTAGTCTAGTTTGGTTTGCTTTCTTTATTCAAAAACACAAAAAAAATAGTTCCTGCTCTAGTTGCTGGTCTGTCATTGCTTTGCTTGGTCATGCTTTCTATAATGGATGGTTTCTTTGAAACTAGTTCTTATTGGCAAGATGGGTTCACGGAAGAAGAAAATTATTATTATAAGAAACACCGTTCATCACAAAAAGGGAAACACTTATGGGAACAAATTGATAAGTTGAATACTATTGCTAGAGAGGTGTGCTCTACTTATAATGTTACTTATTGCTTTGATAAAGCTTGTTACTATAGCAGGTAAAACACCTCCCCTTTTAATGTGAGTATAATGATAATGTTACCATATCTTCTTATGTTAAAGGAGATTATGACTTTTATGATGTGGAATAGATCGAAGAATTTATTGCCTTCAAGGGTGCATTTGAACTTGCCAGTTTGCTTGAAAATACTGATGATGCACCTTATGAATATGAGGTTTATGAGATACTTAAATTTTTCTTTGATAATTACAAGAAAGAAAATGGCTATATTCTTGAATATTTTAATAGATTCTTTCCACAAATGGAAGAGACTAATGTCTTGCAGGAGCCTATGGAGGAAGAAATTGTTGAAACTGGAAGCTCATTAGATGAAAAAGAGGAGAGTGATGAACAAAGGGAGGAAGAATGGATTATCTACCCTTGCCTACCTTCTAATGAGAGTAACTCTTTATCCCTTACTTTGTTTGATTGTCCCCCATGCTTACAAAGGAGGATGATTGTTATGTTCCTGTGGATCTTTTTTAAATATCTACTTTGGGTAAAACCTGTGAAGGTTTTAATCCCACTATTTTTGAGCTTGATATAAATTATATGTTTGTAGATCATGAAAAGCATGCTTTATGTGATATATATATTGTTGAGTTTATTGATGATGCTACTGAAAATTATTATGAGAGAGGAAAGTATGGTTGTAGATTTTTTCATGGTACTGAAACACCTCTCTATGTGCTGAAAGTTTTGAAGTTACTCTTGTTTTATCTTCCTATGCTTGTCACTTTGTTCTTTGTGAATTTATTTGTGTACAAGATTCTGATGCATAGGACGAGGTTTAGACTTAAATGTTTTTTGAATTTGCTTCTTGATGCTCTCTTTTACTTCAATTCATATTTCTTATGTGAGCATCTTCTCAAACTTTCTGTGCCTAACTTAAAGGCATTAAAGAAAAGTACTTGTTGGGAGATAACCCAAGAGTTTCCTTGAGTCTTGGAAGTTATTACTTCAGTAATGACATCTCCTTATCCTTTTTGTTTGCTTTTTGTGCCAAGAATGACCTCTAATGAGAGGGAAGTAAGATTTGGGGAGTTGCTGTCCCAAAACAGATTTCTGTCCGCACCAAAAACATTCTTGAGGAGTCTATGTTACTCGGATTGAGCTAAACATTTACCAATAAATCCCCCAGTATGTTAGATAACTTTATTTAGTTCAACACTTTTTTATTTGAGTAACAGAAGATGTTCGAAAAAATCGGTTTCTACCTGCTGGTCTATTTTGACAGATTTCTGCCATTATTTGCATTTGCTTCTTATTGATTCCTTTTTGAGTTCTCTTTTGGGGAATTGAGCTTTTTGAAGGAGTTGCTACAGTAGATTGTGTTTTTAGTGAAAAGTCTTGCTGTTCCAAATCTTTTCCTAAGGTTTAATATCTTTTGAATACACTAATGTTGCTAATGAAGATTGTGTGAAGTTTTATATGAAGGAAAAATTTCAGGTGTAGAGAGAGAATGATGTAATGAGATGAAGGATGGACAAAAGCTCAAGCTTGGGAATGCCACCATGGTGTCACCCCAAGAAATATCCAAGAGGTACAAGCGTCAAAGCTTGGGGATGCCCAAGGCATCCCCTTCTTCATCAATAAAAAGATCAGGTCTGTTTAGACACTTTGTTTTTATTGTTTCATGCACTGTTGTGTTGTTCTTGGAGCGTCTTAGTTTTCATTTGCTTTGTTTAGGTTGTTTGATTTGCTTGAATAAAGTAGTTTGGACCCCCGTTCTCGCTGTGTTGTTTTGCAAATAAGTTGCTTGGTGTTGGAAACGAGTAGGAAGTTCTTGCTTGATAAGTGCAAAAGGAGCTTGCATTGACTATGACTTAGACTTTAGCATGACATGCTAGGTATTGTTTTGACCTTATGCTTAGTTATTATTGTGTAGCATGTCTTGTTCCAAACAATTGGGA
Source organism: Avena sativa (assembly GCA_916181665.1). Taxonomy (NCBI): domain Eukaryota; kingdom Viridiplantae; phylum Streptophyta; class Magnoliopsida; order Poales; family Poaceae; genus Avena; species Avena sativa. The sequence goes on from OV702299.1 coordinate 46,403,490, forward strand.
TTGCTTAGTGTGCCTTGAAGAAATTATGCATTGTTTTAGCATGCAAAAGCATAGTATTGTGGTATTCTCCTTTGATGTTTTTTTTGGGTTGACTTGGCTCACACCATGTTATGATTATGACAATTCACCATTAGCCTCTATTATCATTTAGTCCTTGACTTGTAGTACCACTCTTTGCTGTGATTAGTATGCTTTGTTGCATTGCATGATTATGGCCATTATTGCTCTCTTAGTTGGTTGCTCCCAGTCTTTTGCTAGCATCCACTTGTATGAGTAAGTTCTACTCATGCCTCCAACTCCCAAGAAACCAAGTTATTCCAAAGTTTCCACTATAAATTCCTATGCATGGTGTGTTACACCATTACAAGTATATTCTTGTTTTCAACTATCTTCCAATTAAAAACTATTTTGTTATGTGAAAACTTAGTGATTAAATCCCTCACGAACTTGATGGCACACTTTATTCTTTGCCCCTAATAAATTTGAACCATTGTGACAACTTTATTGTATATGCTTGCACTTATAAGTTGGAATTAGCAGAACCGTGCTGTCACAGGGAACGTTTTCAACATTGCACTTGTACTCTGTACTCAGTTGATATCACTTTCTTTTGTCTATGGATGTCACCCATGTGAAATAAAGAGGGAACTTGTAAGTCCATGGAGTTTGTATCCTGTGTTTGAGAAACACCTGGGCCGCTAGCCTAAGACATGCCTAATAATGGTGGAAACTTGCAGCATCACCATAGTGAGCTATCTATGAAGCATCCTCAATAAAAAGCTATGCACATAGTAAATAAAAAGATTGTTGAGATGCTCATTGTCTGCTTGCCTTGTCATTTTGGTTATGGGATAGCTCCTGTACCATGTGCAAGGGGTACCCCATTGGTGGTTCTCAATGATATGCAAATACTTACAATGACAAGAACTTACCTGGACCCAAAGTTGAGTATGCATGAGGTGTGGCCCTCGTATTCAAGGGGCATGAGATTGCCAACTTATACTTCGTCAAGCATATACTCCACCTTTGCCACTTTAACCTTAACCACTTCAAGATGCTTATGATAGGGGCAATGAGGGCTGAAAGCTAACAAGTACCATAATTTTTGGAAGCTCTTTTTGAAACTTGTAATCCCGGCTTCCTTTACAAAAAGGCATTTCTTCCACCACTATTGAGTCTCCACCTTCTACCTTTAGGCACCATTAAGAGAGCATAGTTGTCATTTTGTGTGCAGTGTTCCAAAGCTTATTAATTTATGCATATTGTGTTATTACTTGCTCTTGTGCTACTTGTTTCTAGTCACCCTCGTGAACTTTGCAGGTGTCCTATGCATTGTATTGATACTCTATGAGGGACAAGCTGATTGTCACTATGCTATGTTTTCTGCATGTGAAACAAACAAACGGTTTTCAATGCATGTTATTCATGATATTTGTTTGTCGCTTGCCATGTTGCATGCATAGTTACTACTCCCTCCGTTCGGTAATATAAGACGTTTAAGAAAAATTCCGACAGCCATCAATTACAACATATGGACGAAAGTACCCCGCCTCTTTGTCCGAAATACATCGATTCCGCGGCATTTCTTGCTCAGCTCCGACCGATCGCCCATCTAGCTGGGATCGATCCGATCGATTCCTCCCTCCGCCTCCACCTCGCGCAACTACAGATTGATTTGATCCATCACCCAAACCGGACGGCTGGCGTCCGCCTCGCCCAGCTGGGATCGATCCAATCGATTCCCCAGCACCTCTTGTTCAGCTCCGGAGCACCTTGCAGGCCAAATCATCTTGCTCAGCTCTAGACCACATTGCAGGCGACACGTTTTGCTCAGCGCCGGCGACGTAGCTCAGGTCCAGACAAATCACCTTGCTCAGCTCCATACCACCTTGCAGGCCAGCACGTTTTGCTCAGCGCCGGCGACGTAGCTCAGCTCCAGCCAAATCACCTTGCTCAGCTCCAAGAACCTTGCAGGCCAGCACATTTTTCTCAGCGCCGGCGACGTTGTAGCTGAGCTCCAGCAACGTTCCCATGTGTTTCCGGTCAGGGGGAGAAGGCCAGCAAGGTGTCAGCAACATCGCTGCTCAGTTCCGGCAGCTCCAGCAACATCTACACACATTGTCGATCAGGGGAGAAAACTAGCAAGGTGCTCTAGACACCGGCAAGGCCCTCGGTTGTCGGCTCACTCTCCTCGGTTGTCGGTTCACACTCCTCGTTGCTGAGTACCAGCAGCAACTATGGTGCTGCCGGACCTAAATTTTACTCCTCCCGATGAAAGTGGAGGTATGCTACCTGAACCATGTACCAGAACTTGTGTTAGAAGCATTGACATTAATTTCAGTAGCATCCAAACATGATTTAACACATTCAAATATTACATACAATGAAGAAGATGTCGGAGGTGGTGAGCAACTACTACATGATCAAATGGATGAAGAAGTTGCTGGAGGTAGTGATCAAGCACTAGATGATCAAATGGATGAAAAAGATGCTAAAGGTGATGAACTAGTGAAAACTAATTCCTTGTTTATCTTATCCATCCATCATTATCAATGGAAAAAGGAGCAGAACTTCTAGAAAAAACAAACCAGCGAGGATTCATAAGCTTTTACCAACATGAGCAAGCTGAAAGTTGAACTCCAAATTAGTAACTCAACAGTGAAGTTTGCTTTCAGAAGCTTTTACCAACATGAGCAAGCTGAAAGTTGAACTCCAACTTGAACATTTAGGACCTGCATACAATGAAGAAATTGATGAACTTGTTCCATACTGCTACTGTATTCCTGCCACTCAGCCACAATTTAACCTACATAAAATAAATTTAAGAGTATCAATAGCAGAAAATAAAATAAGTGAAACAAAAAATTTGACACTATAAATATGCATATTGGTTGGTAATGTACTAATGTGCATTCTTGTACTCCAAGTGAGAAGAATGGTTATGCTGCTTACGTAATACTCCAAACTATGCTAACTTATTACTCCACTCAATGCAGAAATGGATGAACATGAAGAACAAGGTGGTGGTCAGCGAGAAGTGAGGCATAGGAAATCCCTAAGTGATAGAGACAGATATGCTGCTTATGTAGCAATGCATACACTTTGTATGAGGAATGGTGGCAAGTTTAAAAGGAGTGATAAGAAAGGTGTAGCTGAATTTTTCAAGGCAGATCTCCAAATTATACAAAGAATATGGAAAATGGCTATGCGATAGATTGCGTAGGGTTTGGAGGTCGATGTTTCCAACAAGAGGAAAGGAAGGTGTGGAAGAAACCAATCAATACTGATCTATCTGGTGTCCCCACCATCCCACTAAACCCTACAGATTGGAAATACTAGGTCTACTATCAGAAAGGCTTAAGATTCCAGCAGTAGTTTATGCGAATGTCAAACAAATCCTACAAGCAGCAAAGGAACAAGAGGCCAAGGAACGGAACAAGCGACATGTGAACAAATGAAGCAAGTGAAGAAGAGGCAAAGGAAAAAGCAGCAAGCACCAATGGAACAAGAAGCAAGTGAACAAACGACAAGCGAACAAGAGGCAAAGGAACGCGTGACAAGTGAACAAGTGAAGAGGGCAAAGAAGAGGCAAAAGAAAAATAAGCAAGCACCAATGGAACAAGAAGCAAGTGAACAAACAACAAGCGCACAAGAGGAAAAAGTACACGCGACAAGGGAACAAGTGAAGCAAGCAAAGAAGAGGCAAAGAAAAAATAAGCAAGCACCAATGGAACAAGAAGCAAGTGAACAAGCAACAAGCAAAGAAGAGGCAAAGAAACACGAGACAAGTGAAGTAATCGAAGAAGAGGCAAAGGAAAAATAAGCAAGCACCAATGGAACAAGAAGCAAGTGAACAAACGACAAGCGAACAAGAGGCAAAGGTACACGCGACAAGTGAACAAGTGAAGCAAGAGAAGAAGAGGCAAAGAAAAATAAGAAAGCACCAATAGAACAAGAATCAAGTGAACAAGAAACAAGCGAACAAGAGGCAAAGGAACACGCAACAAGTGAAGCAAGAGAATAAGAGACAAAGGAAAAATAAACAAGCACCAATGGAACAAGAAGCAAGTGAACAAGCAACACGCGAACAAGAAGGGAGCAAGTGAAGAAGTGTAGCAAGTAAACAAGTGTTTGTGTGCACTAATGTTGTTTCTTAAACACTCTGTTGTTATGTGTTTATCTAGCCTATTCAAAATATGTGCACTGAACAAGATATTGTATGTGTCGTGATGTGCAAGAAGATTAAGCAAGCAAGATATCTTATGTGTTGTTACGTGCAACAAGATTAAGCAAGCTACTGTATGTTCAGTAGAGTACTCCACTTTACGATTTTAATCTGAATATAATTTGAACAAGACAGTACTATTGTATATTCATTTTCAAAAAGAGTAGACATGGGTAGGTCAGAAAGAATCATCATTCCCACCAATCTACTTCCTTTTAAGAGCAATAATCAACAACATAAAAACAGAAAAAAAACATGTTGACAACAGCAATACACCCCTAATTAATCCATACATCAGGACTCAAGAGTAAATAACTCTAAAAATTAGGAGTAAAGCAAACTTTAACAGAGGTTTATAAATCAAGGGTATAGTATAGTATAAAATAGGGTACCCAGTTCATCAGCTCGAGGACTGGTCACTGAAGAGACTCACCAGATCTTACTGCATGAGAAGAAGTGGTCATCGTCATACTGGTCGGAGAAGAAGTGGTGCACGCGGTGGCACGGTTCTCAATCGACTTCTTCTCACCAGCAACGTCGCCTTCTCGATCATTTACTGAAAACAATATAGGCCATCAATGTAGAAAAAAGAAGTTCAGTTGACAATACATTCATAGGATTACAAATTCATAGGAGTACTTGTAAGATGGAGTACTCTTGCTAGATAATATACCGGACTAAATTTATTCAGCTGACAGTTACAGAAAATATTCATCCGAGTACTTGCAAGAATAGAGCAAACGATGCATTTGACACTAGTTCAAATGGTTAAGTGAATTATTGGAAGCACTAGGAATAGTAAAATTTGCATTAGTAGTAAATTATTAGAAGCACTAGGAGTAGATTGTGGCGCAATTATCATTAGCTGACATCTTAGTGCAAGAAAAAAATCAGTCTAAGATAACAACTTAGTGCAAGCAACTTAACTATGAACAGAAATTAAAACTAAATATTTAGACTAGATGCATTTGTATCTATACAAAATTAAGGCCATTAATATGGACCGAAGGAAGTACTCAAACTTGATGCATTAGCTAGAGAAATTAGCTGGATAAACTAGCTAATGATTTTATAAATACACTGGCAGCAGTACTACAGACACACAGAGTTAATCAATGTAAGCAACACACTTTTGACACAAGAAAGTTGGTACTGGGTCCTAGTGTGTTCTTCGTGCATTCATGGTACTGATAAGAATTAAAAAGGCACAACCTTGTTGTAGAGAAAATGGGAAGGATAAAGGGACACCGATTACCTGAAGCAAAGACGATTCAAGAGCCATCTGATCGAACGGGGAACAACAACAGGGTGGAGTAACTTGGTGTCGTTGTTCACCTCGATGCCCACTTGGTGCAATAGACGCAGCCATAGGAGCCTCCGCGGCCAACAATCTTGGAACCGGTGACCTGCGGATCTAGAGATGGTGCATAAAAATGCCTTCTTTGACCTCGAACGGCTGTTGATGCTGGCCTTTGACGCCGACGTGGTGGAGAGGGACGAGACCAGCAGCTCAAGGCGGTAAGAGGCCTCCTGGATGGCGAGCTGGTCGTTTGCGCGGCGGCGGGCATAGCAGCCCATGAGGTCCACGGCCATGGTCGCCTGATTGAGCTGGCCTGTGCCTGTGCAGATCTAGCCTCAATGTCTTGGTTGAGTTATTAGAGGGAAGGGCGGTGCTGGGGAGAGAGAGAGGAACATGACGTTGATGGGGAGTGGAGGGGAGGCGGCGACACGGGCCATGGAGGATTGGAGGGGCGAAGACATGGTGATGGCGCCATGAGAGGTGTAGGACGGGAGGGGAAGAAGAGTGAGCGGTGCAGGACACGGGACCGAAATGTTGGGGATAAAACAGGAAAGTCGGAATTATTTCATACGTGAAATTTTTTGTACATGACATCCTCCACGTCTTATATTACCGAACGGAGGGAGTATGTCCTATTGTTAGAACTTCATATTTCATGCGCATGTTTAGAGTTCTTTGATCCCAGCTTTCAATGCTTGCAAATGGTTGGATCTTTGTGAGGGTGCATGTCACCTTAAAAATTATTCTGTTTATCACTTACCTACTCGACGACGAGCAAGAGTTAAGCTTGGGGATGCTGATACGTTGGAAACGTATCTATAATTTTTGATGCTACATGCTTGTTTAGTATCTACTTTGCTTTACTTGTCCACACTTTGAGGTGCTTTTTACATGTTTTCTGGTACTAACCTACTAACAAGTTGCAACAGTGCCACATGCCTGTTTTCTCCTGTTTTTGGTTTCAGAAAATTTAGTAAAGAAATATTCTCGGAATTGGATGGGACAAAGGAAAAAGTCAATTACTTTCTGTGGGGAACACGAAGTCCAGATAAGAGCCCGGGAGGCCAGCGAGAGGGCCAGACCCACCCCAGGCGCGGGTGGGACCCACCCCACACCTGTCTAGGGTTTGGTCGCCCTGGCGGCCGCCTCAGTCTCCCCCTTCGCCTATAGGAAGCCCCCGATGCAGAAACCCTGAGTACCCGATCCAAAATCCACGAAATCGTCTGTAGCCGCTGCCACCATCGTCCCTAGATCAGGGGGATCTAAAGTTTTTCCCGGCACCCTGCCGGAGGGGAGATCATCCCGGAGGCCTTCTCTCCGGTATGATGCGTGAGTAGTTCCACCTTGGACTATGGGTCCATGTAGTAGCTAGATGGTTGTATCTCCTCCTTTGTGCTTTCATGTATAGATCTTGTGAGCTCCGTTCATGATCAAGATCTAATCTATTTGTAATCATGCATGTTGTGTTTGCGGGGATCCGATGGATATTGAGATTATTATGTTAGTTTGATTAATGGTTTTGTCTTTATGATTCTATCATGTCTGTGTTGTTTGTGATCTTGCATGCTCTCCGTTGTTAGTAGCTATCTTGGCCAAGTAGTTGCTAGTGACTCCAAGAGGGGGTATTTATGCTCGCTAGTGGGTTCATGAATCTAGTTTCCAAGGGAAGTGACAATAATCTCTTCGGTTGTAGATATGCTGTTGCTACTAGGGAGAAAACAACCGTCATGGAATATGTGGACAACAATCATGGCGGTTGTAGATGTTCGGTTGTAGATGGAATATGTGGACTGTTTACCTTACAAACTTTGCTTAAAGCCCACCTTAAGGTTAAAGTGGCAAAGCTGGAGTATATGCTTGACGAAGTATAATCTGGCAATCTCAAGTCCCTTGAATACGAGGGCCACACCTCATGCATACTCAACTTTGGGTCCAGGTAAGTTCTTGTCAATGTAAGTATTTGCATATCATTGAGAACCGCCAACGGGGTACCCCTTGCACATGGTACATGAGCTTTCCCATAACCAAAATGATAAGGCAAGCAGACAATGAGCATCTCAGGAATCTTTTTATTTACCATATGCATAGCTTTTTATTGAGGATGCTTCATAGATAGCTCATTATGGTGATACTGCAAGTTTCCACCATGATTAGGCATGGCTTAGGCTATCGGCCCAGGCGTTTCTCTAACACAGGATACAAACTTCATGGACTTACAAGTTCCCTCTTTATTTCACCCCGATGACATCCATAGACAAAAGAACATGATATCAACTGAGTACAACAAGGTACAAGTGCAATGTTGAAAACGTTCCCCGTGACAGCACAGTTCTGCTAGTTCCAACTTATAAGTGCAAGAATATACAACAAAGTTGTCACAATGGTTCAAGTTTATTAGGGGCAAAGAATAAACTGTGACATCAAGTTCGTGAGGGCTTTAATCACTAAGTTTTCACATAACAAAATAGTTTTTAATTGGAAGATAGTTGAAAACAAGAATATACTTGGAATGATGTAACACACCATGCATAGGAATTTATAGTGGACACTTTGGAATAACTTTGTTTCTTGGGAGTTAGAGGCATGAGTAGAACTTACTCATACAAATGGAGGCTAGCAAAAGACTGGGAGCAACCAACTAAGAGAGCAATAATGGCCAAAATCATGCAGTGCAACAAAACATAATGATCAAAGCAAAGAGTGGTACTACAAGTCAAGGACTAAATGATCATAGAGGCTAATGGTGACTTGTCATAGTCATAACATGGTGTGAGCATGTGCCAAGTCAATCTAAGAAAAACATCAAAGGAGAATACCACAATACTATGCTTTTGCATGCTAAAACAACGCATAATTTCTTCAAGGCACACTAAGCAATCCCAATTGTTTGGAACAAGACATGCTACAGCAATAATCACTAAGCATAATTCCAAAAAAAACACCTAGCATGTTATGCTAAAGTCTAAGTCTAAGTCAATGCAAGCTCCTCTTGCACTTCAAGCAAGAACTTACTACTCCTGTCCAAACACCAAGCAAACTTATTTGCAAAACAACACAGTGAGAACAGGGGTACAAACTACTTTATTCAAGCAAACTAAACAACCTAAGCAAAGCAAACGAAAACTAAGATACTCCAAGAACAACACACTGTGCATGAAACAATAAAAACGAAGTGTCTAGACAGACCTGGGATTTTTATTGATGAAGAAGGGGATGCCTTGGGCATCCCCAAGCTTTGACGCTTGTAACTCTTGGATATTTCTTGGGGTGACACCATGGTGGCATCCCCAAGCTTGAGATTTTGTCCATTCTTCATCTCATTGCATCATTCTCCCTCTACACCTGAAATGTTTCCTTCATACAAAACTTTACACAATCTTCTTTAGCAACATTAGTTTATTCAAAAGATATTAAACCTCTAGCAAAGCTTTGGAACAGAAAGGATCTTCACTAAAACCACAAGATACTATAGTAACTCCCTCAAAAAGATCAATTTACCTGAAGAGAACTCAAAAAGGAATCAATAAGAAGCAAATGCAATTAATGGCAGAAATCTGTCAAAATAGACGAGCAGGTAGAAACCAATTTTTTCGAACATCTTCTGTTAGTCAAATCAAAAAGTGTTGAAGTAACAAAAGTTATCTAACATACTGGGGGATTTATTTGTAAATTTTGAGCTCAATCCGAGTTACAAAGCCTCCTCACGATTTTTTGGTGGAGGACAGAAATCTGTTTCGGGACAGCAACTCCACAAATCTTACTTCCCTCTCATTAGAGGTCATTATTGGCACAAAAAGCAAACAACAAGGGTAAGAAGAGGTCATTACTGAAGTAATAACTTCCAAAACTCAAGGAAACTCTTGGGTTATCTCTCAACAAGTACTTTTCCTTAACGCCTTTAAGTTAGGCACAAGAAGCAAGAAGAATCAAGTATTTTCAAATGAAGAATTGCCCCTCTTGTTCCTTCCTTTCTTACCTTTATTTTGCTCTTTAGGGAAGATATGATTGCTTACCGGAGGATCAAAGTGCATAATGCCTTTTCCCACATCTATTAGAGCTCCAAGGTGCTTCAGTAGGGATCTTCCAAGTGTGATCTGTCCCTTGCCTACACATTTAATAACAAGATAATCAGTAGTCACCATTTTCCCTGAGATTTTTGTAAACACACCTTCAGTTATTCCAATGGTAATATAGTGGCATTGTTGGTAAGAGGGATTTCCTCTCCTCCTTCAATAAGCTCCCAAAGACTCAAGGAATCAAAAATATCTTTAGGCATGAGACAAAATTCAGACATGATATCACAACGAGCATCAAAAAGTGTAGTGTTTATTGAGACTTTAATTGTGGGAAACCACTTTGAAGGCTAAGAGTTTATGGGAACATAATCATGGTAATCCCTAAGAGTGTGATAGCAACTATTCATAGCAGCAATGCCGGTCTCAATAGTGTTCAACCTAGCAAAAATATTTGTGAAAGAGGAATCAGACTTGCCAGGTGTACCACAGATCATGATTAATTTCCTTATTGCATCAAAAGCTTCATCCTCAGTACAAATCAAAAAATCTTTCTCAGCCACAGCATCCAAAGCATATCTATAACGAAGAGCAATACCATGGTAGAAACTATCAATATCCAAGTTGAGGTTTACCTCAGGCTCAGTTTCCCTCTGGAAAGCAGAGATTCTAGACCAAGATTCCTTAAAACTTTCTTCACTTTTTTGCTTAAAAGTGGAGATTTCTACCATAGGGGAAATAAAGGTTGGTCCAAAACCCGACATGGCAGCAACTAGAGCAGGAACTATTTTTTTTGAGTATTCTTTTGGAAAAAAGGCAAACAAAACCAAGCAAAAGAAAAAAAGCAAACTAAAAAAAAGTAAAGAGAAAGGAAGTGAAGGACTCCCCTTGTGAAGACGTCCTTGGCCTCCCCGGCAACGGCGCCAGAAAAAGCTTGACGACTGTCTATGCATAGCCTGTTGGGAACCCCAAGAGAAAGGTGTGAAGCAACAAGCAGCAAGTTTTCCCTCAGTCGAGACCGAGGTTATCGAACCAGAAGGAGGAAGGAAACGTCACAAAGGTGTTGCAAGCAACGCGAAGACCTGCACAACACAAACTCAAGACTTTGCCCCAACGAACAGTGAGGTTGTCAAGCTCACCGGTTTGCTATAACAAAGGATTAAACGTATGGTGTGTAAGGTAATGGTTTGCAGCAAGTAAACAAGTAACAGTGGAAGATGTATCAATGGTCAAGATTGGACCGGGGTCCATAGTTCACTAGAGGTGCTCTCCTTAGATAAACAACATGACATGAAGGGTAAACAAATTACAGCAGGGCAATTGACAGGAACTGAGCAAGGCATAACAATGCAATTACTAGTCAAAAAGATCCTATGAGGTTGATTGGGCAATACAACAACATACATAGACCGCCATCCAGCTGCATCTATGACTAGAAGTCCACCTTCAGGTTATCATCCAAGCCCCCTACAGTATTAAGTTGCAAGCAACAGACAACTGCTTTAAGCAAAGTTTGTAAGGTAAACAGTCCACATGTTCCATGAACAAGAGACCATTGTTTTCTCCCTAGTAGCAACAACACATCTACAACCGAAGAGATTATTGTCACTTTCCTTGGAAACTAGAGGCATGAACCCACTATCGAGCATAAATACCCCCTCTTGGAGTCACTAGCAACTACTTGGCCAAGATATCTACTAACAACAGAGAGCATGCAAGATCACAAACAACACAGACATGATAGAATCATATAGACAAAACCATTAATCAAACCAACATAATAATCTCAATATCCATTAGATCCCCGCAAACACAACATGCATGATTACAAATAGATTAGATCTTGATCATGAATGGAGCTCACAAGATCTATACACGAAAGCACAAAGGATGAGATACAACCATCTAGCTACTACATGGACCCATAGTCCAAGGTGGAACTACTCACGCATCATACCGTAGAGAAGGCCTCCGGGATGATCTCCCCTCTGGCAGGGTGCCGGGAAGAACTTCAGATCCCCCCGATCTAGGGATGATGGTGGCGGTGGCTACTGACGGTTTCGTGGATATTTGATCGGGTACTTAGGGTTTCTGCATCGGGGGCTTCTTATAGGCGAAGGGGGAGACCGAGGCAGCGGCCAGGGCCAACAAACCCTAGCCAGGCGTGGGGTGGGGCCCACCCGCTCCTGGGGTGGGTCTGGCCCCCCCCGGCTCTCCTCTGAACTTCTTGTTCCCCATAAAAAGTAATTGACTTTGTCCTTTGTCCCGTCCAATTCTGAGAATATTTCTTTACTAACTTTTGTGAAACCAAAAACAACAGAAAACACGCATCTGGCACTGTTGCAACTTGTTAATAGGTTAGTACCAGAAAACATGTAAAAAGTACCTCAAAGTGTGGACAAGTAAAGCAAATTAGATACTAAACAAGCATGGAGCATCAAAAATTATAGATACGTTTCCAACGTATCAGCTTGCCTCTCCGACTCCCCTATGGACTTGTTCCCCACGGAAAGTAATTGACTTTGACGTTTGTCCCGTCCAAATCTTAAAATATTTCTTTACTAACTTTTCTGAAACCAAAAACAACAGAAAATAGGCATCTGGCACTGTTGCAACTTGTTAATAGGTTAGTACCAGAAAACATGGAAAAAGCACCTCAAAGTGTAGACAAGTAAAGCAAAGTAGATACGAAACAAGCATGGAGCATAAAAAATTATAGATACGTTTCCGACGTATCAACATCCCCAATCTTAACTCCTGCTCGTCCTCGAGTAGGTAAGTGATAAAAGAAATTTTTTTGAGGTGACATGCACCTTCACAATAAAGATCCAACCATTTGCAAGCATTGAAAGCTAGGATCAAAGAACTCTAAACATGTGCATGAAAGATGGAGTTCTAACAATAGGACATAGTAAATATGCATGCAACATGAAAGGATACAAACAAAGATCATGAATAACATGCATTGAAAAACGTTTGTTTGTTTCACATGTAGAAAACATAGCATGGTGGCAATCAGCTTGTCCCTCATAGAGTAGCAAATAGATGCATAGGACACCTTCAAAGTTCACAAGGGTGACTAGAACAATTAGCACAAGAACAAGTAATAACACAATATGCATCAATCAATAAGCTTTGGAACACTGCACATAGAATGACAACTATGCTCTCTTAATGGTGCCTAAAGGTAGAAGGCGGAGACTCAATAATGGTGGAATAAAGGCCTTTTCTTAAAGGAAGCAGGGATTACAAGTTTCAAAAAGAGCTTCCAAAAATTATGGTACTTGTTAGCTTTCAGCCCTCATTGCCCCTATCATAAGCATCTTGAAGTCATTAAGGTTAAAGTGGCAAAGATGGATTATATGCTTAACGAATTATAAGTTGGCAATGTCAAGTCTCTTGAATACGAGGGCCACACCTCATACATACTCAACTTTGGGCCCATGTAAGTTCTTGTCATTGTAAGTATTTGCATATCATTGAGAACCTCCAACGGGGTACCCCTTGCACATGGTACAGGAGCTTTTCCATAACAAAATTTACAAGGCAAGTAGACAATGAGCATCTCAACAATCTTCTTATGTACCATGGAATATGGTGCTTTTTTATCTCTTTCCTCTTTTCTCAATGTGTCTCCTTTTTTTATAAGAAGAATGCTTTATAGATGTCACTATGGTGATGCTGCAAGTTTCCACCATGACTAGGCATGGCTTAGGCTAGCGGCCCAGGAATTTCTCTAACACAGGATACAAACTCCATGGACTTACAAGTTCCCTCCTTATTTCACACCGGTGACATCCATAGACAAAATAGCATGATATCAACAGAGTACAAAGTACAAGTGCAATGTTGAAAGCATTCCCCGTGACAGCACGGTTCTACTAATTCCAACGTATAAGTGCAAGCATATATAACAAAGTTGTCACAATGGTTCAATTTCATTAGGGGCAAAGAATATAAAGTGTGCCATCAAGTTCGTGAGGGCTTTAATCACTAAGTTTTCACATAACAAAATAGTTTTTAATTGGAAGATAGCATAAAACAAGAATATACTTGGAATGGTGTAACAAACCATGTATAGGAGTTTATAGTGGACACTTTGGAATAACTTGGTTTCTTGGGAGTTGGAATCATGAGTAGAGCTTACTCATACAAGTGGAGGCTAGCAAAAGACTGGGAGCAACCAACTAAGAGAGCATAATGGCCATAATCATGCAGTGCAACAAAGCATTACTAATGAAAGCATAGAGTGGTACTACAAGTCAAGGACTAAATGATCATAGAGGCTAATGGTGACTTGTCATAGTCATCACATGGTGTGATCATGAGCCAAGTCAACCCAAGCAAAACATCAAAGGAGAATACCACAATACTATGCTTTTGCATGCTAAAACAACGCATAATTTCTTCAAGGCACACTAAGCAATCCCAATTGTTTGGAACAAGACATGCTACAGCAATAATCACTAAGCATAATGCCAAAACAACACCTAGCATGTCATGCTAAAGTCTAAGTCACAGTCAATGCAAGCTCCTCTTGCACTTCAAGCAAGAACTTACTACTCCTTTCCAACACCAAGCAACTTATTTGCAAAACAACACAGCGAGAACGGGGGTCCAAACTACTTTATTCAAGAAAACTAAACAACCTAAGCAAAGCAAACAAAAACTAAGACGCTCCAAGAACAACACAATTGTGCATGTAACAATAAAAACGAAGTGTCTAGACAGACCTAAGCTTTTTATTGATGAAGAAGGGGATGCCTTGGGCATCCCCAAGCTTTGACGCTTGTACCTCTTGGATATTTCTTAGGGTGACACCATGGTGGCATCCCCAAGCTTGAGCTTTTGTCCATTCTTCATCTCATTACATCATTCTCTCTCTACACGTGAAAATTTTCCTTCATACAAAACTTCACACATTCTTTATTAGCAACATTAGTGTATTCAAAAGATATTAGACCGCTGGAAAAGCTTTGGAACAGCAAGGTTTTTCACTAAAAACACAATATTCTATAGTAAATCCTTCAAAAAGCTCAATTCACCTAAAGAGAACTCAAAAAGGAATCGATAAGAAGCAAATGCAAATAATGGCAGAAATCTGTCAAAACAGATCAGCAGGTAGAAAACGATTTTTTAGAACATATTCTGTTGCTCAAATCAAAAAGTGTTGAACTAAAGAAAGTTATCTAACATACTGGGGGATTTATTCGTAAAGTTTGAGCTCAATCCGAGTTACAGAAACTCCTCACGAATTTGTTTGGTGGAGGACAGAAATCTATTTCGGGACAGCAACTCCCCAAATCTTACTTCCCTCTCATTAGAGGTCATTCTTGGCACAAAAAGCAAACAAAAGGGATAAGGAGAGGTCATTACTGAAGTAATAACTTCCAAGACTCAAGGAAACTCTTGGGTTATCTCCCAACAAGTACTTTTCTTTAACGCCTTTAAGTTAGGCACAAGAAGCAAGACGAATCAAGTATTTTTAAATGATGACGCATTAACATCAAACCTTACTTTCAAAGGAGGATCAAAAAGCAACTTCTCTCTCCTCATAGGGAAGTGTTCAATACCTTTATTGAATGGAAATTGATATTTAATGGTGCCTTCTTTCATATCAATGATGGCACCAACTGTTCTAAGAAAAGGTCTTCCCAAAGTAATAGGACAAGAAGCATTGTATCCAACATCCAAAACATAGAAATCAACAAGGACATAAGCATTGTTAACCATAATGAGAACATCATTAATACTCCCCATGAGTTTCTTCTTAGCATTATCATTGAGTGGGACATTCAAATAACAATCTTCCAATGGTGGCAAATCAAGCATTTCATAAATCTTCCTAGGCATAATAGAGACACTAGAACCAAGATCACATGAAGCTTTGAGATCAAAGTCATTAACTTGCATACCAATAATGGGTTCCCAACTATCTTCTACTTTCCTAGGAATAGAAGCTTTATGTTTTAGCTTCTCTTACTTAATCTTAACAAGAGCATCTGTAATGTGTTTAGTGAAAGCAACATGCATATCACTAGCATCAGAACTTGTAGCAAGCTTTTGTAGAAACATAATCACTTCAGAAATATTGCAACCATCAATATCAAAATCAAACTTAGCATCATTAGTAGTAGGCTCAATAGGCTTAGGCATAGTAGGAGGAGGAATAGGGACTACTTGTGGTTTAGTGGTGATAGTGCACACACTGTCGTTTCCATCTATTTCAGCTTCCCTTTCCCACCTAGCTTGGAGTTGAGCTAATAGCCTAACATTTTCATCAATAGTAACTTGTATGGCATGAGCAGTAGCAAATGTGTTTTCCATAGTTTCAAGTTTAGCAGCCATTTTATTAATCAAGGAGGACTGAGCTTCATATAAAGATGATATATTTTTCTCAACAGTTAAAAACTTTTCCTCTAGTCTTAATGAAAGTGCTTTGTTTACTAATAAAGTCCTTGAGCATGAATTCAAGTTCAGAGAGGGCACTTCTAGCATTATTGTAAGAGCTTCCATAGGAATTACAATTATTAGGAGGATAAGGCCTATAATTGTTGTTGCTACCAAAATTATTCCTATAGGCATTGTTGTTGAAATTGTTGTTTCTAATGAAGTTCACATCAACTTGCTTTTATTGAGCAACCAAAGAGGGTAAGGGAACACTATTAGGATCTAGAGGAGCTTTCCCATTAACAAGCATAACCATAAGAACATCAATCTTTTCACTCAAAGAGGAAGTTTCCTCAACAGAATTTACCTTCTTACCATGTGGAGCTCTCTCAACATGCCATTCAGAGTAGTTAACCATCATATTATCAAGGAGCCTTGTTGCAGCACCCAAAGTGAGCCCCATAAAAGTACCTCCAGCAGCTGAATCCAACAGATTTCTTGAGGAGAAGTTCAAACCTGCATAAAAAGTCTAGATAATCATCCAAGCAGTGAGTCCATGAGTAGGGCAATTCTTAACCAAAGACTTCATTCTTTCCCAAGCTGTAGCAACATGTTCACTATCAAGTTGTTTAAATTTCATAATGTCACTTCTCATAGATATAATCTTAGCATGAGGATAGTATTTTCCAATAAAAGCCTCTTTGCACTTAGTCCAAGAATCAATACTATTTTTAGGCAAAGAAAGCAACAATCCTTTGGATTTTCCTCTCGAGGAGAAAGGAAAAGGCTTGAGCTTAATAATATCTCCATCTACATCCTTATACTTTTGCATCTCACAAAGTTCAACAAAGCTATTGAGATGGGAAGCAGGATCATCAGAACCAGCACCAGAAAATCGCTCTCTCATCACAAGATTCAACAAAGCAGGCTTAATTTCATAAAAGTTAGCATCAGGAGCAGGTGGAGCAATAGGTGTGCTAAGGAAATCATTGTTGTTGGTGCTAGTGAAGTCACACAACTTGGTGTTCTCAGCAGAGTTCATTTTGGTAAAGTTAGGCAAGCCAAAATCAGCAGCAGTAACTAGAGCAGGAACTAATTTTTTTTGTGTTGTTTGAAAAGAGGCAAACAAAACCAAGCAAAAGAAACAAATCAAACTAAAAACAAAGTAAAGAGAAAGGAAGTGAAGGACTCCCATTGTGAAGACGTCCTTAGCCTCCCCGGCAACAGCGCCAGGAAACTTGTTGATGGTGCTGACGTGGAGCACTTCGTTGGAAACCCCAAGAGCAAGGTGTGATGAGCACAGCAACAAGTCTTCCCTCAGTAGAGACCGAGGTTATAGAACCAGAAGTAGGAAGGAAACGTCACATAGGTGTTGCAAGCAACACGAAGACCTGCACAACACAAACTCAAGACTTTGCCCCAACGAATCAGTGAGGTTGTCAAGCTCACCGGTTTACTATAACAAAGGATTAAACGTATGGTCTGAAAGGTAATGGTTTGCAGCAAGTAAACAAGTAACAGTGGAAGATGTATCAATGGTAAAGATTGGACCGGGGTCCATAGTTCACTAGAGGTGCTCTCCTTAGATAAACAACATGGCATGAAGGGTAAACAAATTACAGTAGAGCAATTGACAGGAACTGAGCAAGGCATAACAATGCAATTACTAGTCAGAAAGATCCTATGAGATTCGATTGGGAAATACAACAAGATACATAGACCGCCACCCAACTGCATCTATGACTAGAAGTCCACCTTCAGGTTATCATCCGAACCCCGTCTAGTATTAAGTTGCAAGCAATAGACAACTACTTTAAGCAAAGTGTGTAAGGTAAATAGTCCACATGTTCCATGAACACACACCGGTGTTTTCTCCCTACTAGCAATAGCACATCTACAACCGAAGATATTATTGTCACTTTCCTTGGAAACTATAGGCATGAACCCACTATCGAGCATAAATACCCCTATTGGAGTCACTAGCAACTACTTGGCCAAGATAGCTACTAACAACGGAGAGCATGCAAGATCACAAACAACACAGACATGATAGAATCATAAAGACAAAACCATTAATCAAACCAACATAATAATCTCAATATCCATCAGATCCCCGGAAACACAACATGCATGATTACAAATAGATTAGATCTTGATCATGAACGGAGCTCACAAGATCTATAGATGAAAGCACAAAGGAGGAGATACAACCATCCAGCTACTACATGGACCCATAGTCGAAGGTGAAACTACTCACGCATCATACTGGAGAGAAGGCCTCCGGGATGATCTCCCCTCCGGCAGGGTGTCGGGAAGAACTTCAGATCCCCCCGATCTAGGGACGATGGTGGCGGCGGCCAGGGGCCCCACACCCCTCCCAGGAACAGGGCGGGGCCCACCCGCGCCTAGGGTGGGTCTGGCCACCCAGGCTTGCCTCTTTGGCTCCCCTCTGGACTTCTTGTTCCCCACGAAAACTATTTGACTTTGACGTTTGTCCCGTGTAATTCCGATAATATTTCTTTACTAACTTTTCTGAAACCAAAAATAGCAGAAAACAGGAATCTGGCACTGTTGCAACTTGTTAATAGGTTAGTAATAGAAAACATGTAAAAAGAACCTCAAAGTGTAGACAAGTAAATCAAAGTAGATACTAAACAAGCATGGAGCATCAAAAATTATAGATATGTTTCCGACGTATCACATGTGCAAGTGGTACCCCGTTGGTGGTTCTCTATGATGTGCATGTTCTTACAATGACAAGAACTTATAAGTGACTGAAGTTGAGTAGCATAGGGTGTGGCCCTCGTATTCAAGGGACTTGAGATTGCCAACTTATACTTTGTCAAGCATATACTCCATCTTTGTTCACTTTAACCTTAATCACTTCAAGATGCTTATGATAGGGTAAATGAGGGATGAAAGCTAACAAGTACCATAATTTCTGGAAGCTCTTTTTGAAACTTGAAATCCCTGGTTCCCTTTGTGAAGGGCCTTTATTCCACCATTATTTGAGTCTCCACCTTCTACCTTTAGGCACCATTAAGAGAGCATAGTTGTCATTCTGTGTGCAGTGTCCCAAAACTTGTTAATTGATGCATATTGTGATATTACTTCTTCTTGTGCTACTTGTTTCTAGTCACCCTTGTGAACTTTGAAGGTGTCCTATGCATCTATTTGCTACTCTATGTGGGACAAGATGATTGCCACTATGCTATGTTTTATGTATGTGAAACAAACAAACGTTGTTCAATGCATGCTATAGTTGTTTGTAGCCTTTCATGTTGCATGCAGAGTTACTATGTCCTATTGTTAGAACTCCATCTTTCATGCACATGTTTAGAGTTCTTTGTTCCCGCTTTCAATGCTTGCAAATTGTTTGATCTTGGTTTTGATGGTGCATGTCACCTAAAAAATCATTCTTTTAATCACTTAACTACTCGAGGAAGAGCAGGAGTTAAGCTTGAGGATGCTTGATACGTCGTAAACGTATCTATAATTTTTCCATGCTTGTTTAGTATCTACTTTGCTTTGCTTTATCTACACTTTGAGGTGTTTTTATATCTTTTACGGAACTAACCTATTAACAAGTTGCCACAGTGCCAGTTGCATGTTTTCTTCTGTTTTTGGTTCCAAAAAGGCAGAAAATCAATATTCTCGGAATTGGACGGGACAAAAGCCAAAGTCAATATTTTACTGTGGGGGACACGAATCCAGAAGACGAGACAGAGAAGAAAACCAGGGCAGCCAAACCCCCTAGGCGCAGCCAGGGGTGGGCCCACGCCTATGCAGGGTGTGGCCCCCTGGTCGCCTCCCGGCCTCGCGTCTTCGCCTATAAGAATCCCCCGATGCAAAAATAACGTAAGTACCCTATCAAAACTCCACGAAACCTTCTGTAGCCGCCGTCACCATCGTCCCTAGATCGGGGGGATCTGAAGTTTTTCCCGGCACCCTACCGGAGGGGAAATCATCCCGAAGGTCTTCTCTCCGGTATGAAACATGAGTAGTTCCACCTTGGACTATGGGTCCATGTAGTAGCTAGATGGTTGTGTCTCCTCCTTGTGCTTTCATGTATAGATCTTGTGAGCTCCGTTCATGATCAATATCTAATCTATTTGTAATCATGCATCTTGTGTTTGCGGGGATCCGATGGATATTGAGATTACTATGTCAGCTTGATTAATGGTTTTGTCTATTTGATACTATCACGTCTGTGTTGTTTGTGATCTTGCATGATCTCCGTTGTTAGTAGCTCTCTTGGCCGAGTAGTTGCTAGTGACTCCAAGAGGGGGTATTTATGCTCGATAGTGAGTTCATGCCTCTTGTTTCCAAGGTAAGTGACAAAAATATCTTCGGTTGTAGATGTGTTGTTGCCACTAGGGAGAAAACAACGATCTCTTGTTCATGGAACGAGTGGATTGTTTACCTTACACACTTTTCTTAAAGTAGTTGTCTGTTGCTTGCAACTTAATACTGGAGGGGGTTCGGATGATAACCTGATGGTGGAATTCTAGTCATAGATGCCGTTGGATGGCGGCCTTTGTATATTGTTGTATTGCCCAATCGAATCTCATAGGATCTTTTTGTCTGGTACTGCATTGTTATGCCTTACTCAGTTCCTATGAATTGCCCTGATGTAATTTGTTTACCCTTCATGCCATGTTGTTTATCTAAGGAGAGCACCTCTAGTGAACTATGGACCCCGGTCCAATCTTTACCATTGATACATCTTCCAATGTTACTTGTTTACTTGCTGCAAACCATTACCTTCCACACCATACGTTTAATCCTTTGTTACAGCAAACCGGCGAGCTTGACAACCTCACTAATTCATTGGGGCAAAGTAATGAGTTTGTGTTGTGCAGGTCTCCATGTTGCTTGCAGCACCTTTGGGGCATTTCCTTCCTCCGACTGGTTCGATAACCTTGCTTTCTTACTGAGGGAAACTTGCCTGCTGAACTGCATCATACCTTCCTCTTGGGGTCTCCCAACGAAGTGCTGCTGCACTCATCAATCTGAAGTTCTTTTTGGCACCCTACCGGAGGGGAAATCATCCTGGAGGCCTTCTTCTCCGGTATGAAGCGTGAGTAGTTCCACCTTGGACTACGGGTCCATGTGGTAGATAGATGGTTG
Organism: Avena sativa; assembly: GCA_916181665.1. Classification (NCBI taxonomy): domain Eukaryota; kingdom Viridiplantae; phylum Streptophyta; class Magnoliopsida; order Poales; family Poaceae; genus Avena; species Avena sativa. The sequence continues at coordinate 46,424,548 of OV702299.1, forward strand.
TATCTCCTCCTTGTGCTTTCATGTATAGATCTTGTGAGCTCCGTTCATGATCAATATCTAATCTATTTGTAATCATGCATGTTGTATTTGTGGGGATCCGATGGATATTGAGACTATTATGTTGGTTTGATTAATGGTTTTGTCTTAATGATACTATCATGTCTGTGTTGTTTGTGATCTTGGATTCTCTCCGTTGTTAGTAGCTATCTTGGCCAAGTAGTTGCTAGTGACTCCAAGAGGGGGTATTTATGCTCGATAGTGGTTTCATGCCTCTAGTTTCAAAGGGAAGTGACAGAAATATCTTTGGTTGTAGATGTGTTGTTGCTACTAGGGAGAAAACAACGGTCTCTTGTTCATGGAACATGTGGACTATTTAACTTCACACTTTGCTTAAGGAGTTGTCTGTTGCTTGCAACTTAATACTGGAGGGAGTTCGGATGATAACCTGAAGGTGGACTACTAGTCATAGATGCAGTTGGATGGCTGTCTATGTATATTGTTGTATTGCCCAATCGAATCTCATAGGATCTTTTTGTCTGGTATTGAACTGTGATGCCTTGCTCAGTTCCTGTCAATTGCCCTGCTATAATTTGTTTACCCTTCATGGCAAGTTGTTTATCTAAGGAGAGCACCTCTAGTGAACTATAGACCCCGGTCCAATCTTCACCATTGATACATCTTCCACTGTTTACTTGCTGCAAACCATTCATCACCTTCCACACCATACAGTTAATCCTTTGTTACAGCAAACCGGTGAGCTTGACAACCTCACTGATTTGTTGGGGCAAAGTCTTGAGTTTGTGTTGTGCAGGTTTCCACGTTGCTTGCAACACCTTTGAGATGTTTCGTTCCTCCTTATGGTTCGATAACCTCGGTCTCTACAGAGGGAAAGTTGCTGCTGTGCTCATCACACCTTGCTCTTGGGGTTTCCAATGAAGCGTCCCACGTCAACAATGGGTGCACGCATCAAACAGTCGCACCTGAGTCAATCCACCAAGTAGATTTTGCATAACTTAAAAATAGGGATGCATCAACAATAGTAATTAAATCCTCACCATTCTTGCATAGATACTTCAGAAAAGCCACACAGACACTCATGTAGTGGCCCTTCTGCTTGCACCACTTGCAGGTGTCCTCGTCCACCTCCTGTGCCTGGTGATCAGGAGCCTTTCCATGCCGCCTAGAAGAAGAGGGATGCCCCTGAGCTTTCCCTTGTGGCTTGGAACCCTGAAAGTTCCTCTTCTTGGTTGGGCTTAGGTAGTTCACAGAATCACAAGATTGCCCCTTAAGCCTTTCTTCTTCTTGTACACACATGGCCATCATCTTCTCAATGCCCCACTTTTCTGGCTGTGCATTGTAGTTCACAGCAAAAACTTCAAATTGATTTGGTAGTGAGGCAAAAATCAGATGAATGATAAACTCATCTGGAAGCTCCATGCCCATGGGCTTATGCTTGGAAGACATGTTTCTCATCCGCAATATGTGATCCCTTACTCCACCACCAGTGTATCTTGTAGTAACAAGTTTCTTAATGAGAGAGCTTGCGTAGGCCTTTGAAGACCCAGTAAACTGACTCTCTACCTTTTTTAGGTACTCTTATAGCTTATAGCTTGGGTAGTGATACAGTCTGGGATTGCTCCCCTTATAGCTTCCATAATGGATCTCTTAATCATCATCAAGCACTTTCTATTGGACGAGTCTCACTTTGCACGATTAAGGTCGTACTTCATTCTTATTAGTGCATGATCATGACTCTTTTGTTGAAGTCCACTTCACTTTCTTTTTCGCCCCTCACGGGTCGACAGGTTCTATGGGACAAGTCACAACGAGTGCCAAGACGAGGTCAAGCAGAGCAAGCCCCATCTCAATCTTCTCTCGCCATGAGCCGTAGTTCCCTCCATTTAGGGGCTCAATAGCCGAGATGAAACTCATAGGATTGCCTGAAAGCAAAATATCATCAAAATAAGTTAATTCAATGTTGGTTAAATTGAAACATAAAACTTCTCAATATTAATCCTACATCACCGTTGGGCAGAAATAGAACTAATAATGATGGAATTGACTATTCATGGTGAAAATTTTACTAATAACGTTGGTCATCAAATAAAATCATCATAAAGAAAAAATAATTCTCACTTTATTGCATTTAAGCAATTACTATTAACTAATTATAGTGGAAGAATGAATTAAAAAATTCATCAACTTTTCATCTTTATAGAGACTTTACTGTTACTTTATCGTTTTCTACACAAAATTTCGTTGGATAATTTTGCTGTAGAAAAACTATACAAAAAACATGCAAAAAAACAATGAAAAAAGTTTCTGTAAATGAAAAATAAAAAAAATCTGGTACTGTACTGTTCTGGAGCGTGTGGCCCACATGCACGGCCCACAGCCCGCGGCATCGTAGCCGCCGCTGCGCTGCGGTGACCCAGCATACCACTGCATGATGTAGTATACTATAGTCGTTGATATAACACCAATGAAACACCGTTCACTAGTATTACATCCCTCAGAATGGCACAACAGAAACACAGCGGGTCCAATACATGGCTTAAAGGTTACAGCTCACTCTTTACATAAGATCCAGAGAACACTCTAGGTTAGAGAGAGAGAAAGAACCTCTTACGAAGAAGAATCAAAGATAAATAACACAAAACTATTATACTATTAAAATTAGTATTTAACTAAGGAATTGGCATTGCTGCTATTGCAACGCACTATAGAGGTAGGTTCTTTGTCTAGAGATTGTATTTCTATATAATCAGTAATTTCGTCTTCACTTGAGTTGAGATATATGTTGTCTTCCTTGTCTTTATTGAAAAGCTTTAGCTCTTGATGTTACCTGGAGCATAACTTGATGTAGACATCTTCTTAATGGCTTTAAAATCTAGCAAGGGTTAAGAAGATACTTTGAGTACGAGCGTACTCAGCAAATTCATTAGAAAAGGAGTGTTTGATGCACTATAACTACAGCCACAGACCATAGGTCGTAGGCAATGTAAGTTTTCATAAACATTTCTTCAAAGGTTGCTTTTATTCTGAAAATCTATGTCCATCAGCCTTCACGGGCTTACCAGAACCTTCGTGGGGTTCCTTTCCCGCCGTTCGCAGCTCCTTCCCGGAACAGGGAGTAACAAGTTACAGTTCTTACACTCTGCAGAGGTGCGTTACTTTAAACATGAGAGATCAACTCTTTGTTGCACAATTGGGCAGCTTATTGTTGTCCACAATTTCATGATGTGGGTCCCAAAAGATGATCCAAGCCAATCATTGCCCCCTTCGCGACCTCGCATGCCTCCTTGGTGTACACCATGCCCACATAAAGAATTACGATGATGGTTTGTACAAACCGTTAGATGCCAGAACTATCATAGGACGATGAGGGTTCCCACCCATACGCTGCATATCCTCTACGAATTACCAATTAATATGCACGCTACGAGGATAACAACCATGACCTGCACATCCGGCTTCATGCGAGAGGAAGAAGATACAGCTGACTTCTCCGTCCCATTCCAAAACTCATGGTCAACGCGTAATATACGGCGCAAGAATCACTGGCGACATTGGTTGTTAAGTTCTAGGTGATATAGTTCTGAACAGTGGTATCCCAACTGTCAGATTTAATAGATTAGCCTATCACCCTGGATCAGTAATCAATAGTTCTCATTTTTATTGAAAATAGTGTTTTATGTCCTTTTTTCAAATGTAGGTGATGACAACACTGGATTTGTAAAATATTTTACAGAAATTAATCAAAGGACATGAGCAAGTGTGAACTTGCCTTTTGTGATTGCAAGATTATGCACTCACGGTCTTCGAGTCAGTATAAGATCCAAAATCTGAAATTAGCATCATTGGTCCAGTAAGGACTAATGTTTAAAGAAACAATATTCTTTTATGCATAAGTAATGTGATGCACGTTCTAAGCGCAAATCCCGGGAACAACGTCGTCCTAGGGTTTGGATTCCGAAAATGGTTACTTTGGAATATGTGGTCCTTTTAGTTAAGTTTCATAGTTGTAATTTTATTAGAGTTTATGAGTGGTTGTAAACAACACATATATAGGAGTAAAGTATACATACTTATGACATACTAGTTAAGATTACTTATACAAGGTTTTTTATTTAAAGTGGCAGAAAGGATAACCTTTGAAGAAAAGGTTTTCCCTCTAAGGTCTAAACAAACTTTGTGGTTAGTTAGTGGTGTTTGTTATTATTTATTTGCTCAAATGGTTTGACTTGAGTTGCATTATAGTTTAACTACTTCAGACCAAATTTAACTATAAAACATATAATAATGCTTATAGTGTTATATTAAGATTTTGTAGACTAAAGTTACCTTTAAAGTATATATAGTTTTGAAAGTATCGTACTTATATATTGGTATCTTGTATATCTGAAATGTGTTCTTTAGTTACTTAAGAGTGTTTATTCTGTTACTTGAGTAATGGTTTCTTGATTTGAGTATGGATTAATATCATTTATCTTTTATAGATAAGTGAGTATAGTTTATAAACCCAACATAATGTTACTTAACTACTTATGGATTTATGTAGTGTTGTAGTAGTTTTTGTAATTTGGTGATTAATATGGTTTAGAAAAGATTTGATTGTTCACAAGTTGTTCCTTCAGGATTTTATTATTAATGGAATTCTTCTTAGAGATAATCTTTATTTAAGGTTGTAGATTCTCCTAAAATAAGAACATTTATAAAGTTTTAAACCATTATGGCATTAGATTATTAATATTTAAGACTAGTACTATTTATTAGACTTATTTGACTCATTTTAGGAATATTAAAAAAAATTATCTTTATATGAATTATTAATGAAGTAAATAAGTTTAAATTAAAGTATTTAATTTTTTATTTACCGCAATTAAGGAGATTATTAGATTTTTAACATGTAAATAATATTTTTGTGATCATTTTGGTATATTATATTTATTTTTGTGATTTATAAATAATAATATATGATTTTTATAATTCTTATTACTTTATAATTACTTAATAAATAATAAATATTTAATTAAGTGAAATAATAATACATGATTATAGTTTTAAATTAGAACTCTTATTTTTCTAAGATTTTTCATATTTTATTACTATTATTAATATTTATTATTATAAAAATATGAATTATCCAAGTTTTATTACTTATAAAACTTTTATTAAATAATATTTATTTAAATAATCCTCATAATAATAATAAGTTTAAGTTGTAGATTTTATTTTTCTACAAATTTTCATATGTTATACACATTTTTCTGAATCATAAATCAAAAGTTATTAATCAAACAAGATTTAATCATTTATTAAATTTCTGGAATAATATTAATTGGGTTATAACATTTTATTTATTTATAAACAGAAAATACTTTTTATACCACGTCCAGAGCTAGCCCCAGTCACCGACTAGTGGGCCAGCGTCCATCTCAGCTCTCCGATGAAAGAAATGCACTAGCTACAGACCTCCTCTCTACTCACTGTCGATGACATGCGGGCCCTGGGCCATGTCATCCACCACGCGAGGCAAAGACTAGTCGAACGTTTGACGTGGCTCGATCATGAGGTAAGCATGGCGTCAGCATCGCCACCGCCGTCGATGAGTAGTCACCGGCGATGATCCACTGCACCCCAGCAAGCGAAATAGGTCTAGTCCGAATCAGCGCGACCCACTGAACCTAATAGTGGCAGCGCCGCTCAGAAATGGTCATCAGAAGGTCATTGGCGACGAACTACTACGGCGGCCAGCGGCGATGCTCAACAAAACTCGACCTATGGTGCGAATCCGCAAACGAAATTAGGGTCCAGAGATGCATATGCTTACCTTGATGACGATAGAGTGGTCGACGAGGATAGGCGCGACCGGAATCGATCTTCCCGACGAGGATTCCGATGAACTGCCGCGAAGGAAAATGACCAAATTCACCCGCTCCAGTGCTCCCCTTGATGCAAGCTTCTACCCAGAGGATCTACGGGGGATGGCACTTCTCCATGGTGGCTCAGAATGGTGTGGGGTGACATGGTTCGACGGCGAGAGGTGGCTCCAGCGAGCTAGGGTTTCGGTCTCGCTCGTATCTGAGAGGATAAGGAGGGATTGGAGATAGGGATGAAGGCAGTGCGTCGCGGTGGCCTTCTTATCCCCTCCTGGCAACGACGGCGAGTATCTTGGTGCAATGACGGCGATGACGGCATCGGGCAGCGACAAGCTCCGCCAGCGAGCTGCCTATGTGCGTGATGGTGACGACGATGACCGTTTTGCAGATAACCCCTTGGCGATTTCTTTAGCTCAACCTGTGGTCCTCTCCTGACCCCACTTGTCAGTCTCAGATGGAAAATGACAGAGCTGGTTACTAGGCTGTTATGGGCTGCACATAGGCGTCAGATGGGTGTAGGGTGTTGGGCTGTGGCCAGGTTTGGTTTTTTATTTGATTTACTCTTTTCTATTTTCTGTTTTCTTTTTCAGATTTGAATTTGAATTAGAGTTTGAACTTTTCTTTGTAGGATTTATTTGCTGGATATTTGCAGTATTATTTAAAATATAATTGGTAACCTTTGTGAACTTTTATTATGCCATCTTTTATATTTCTTTTATTTACTCAATAAGAACTCTTTTTTTTAATAATTGGAAGAAACTTCTTCTTATTATTTTTCTCTTCTATTTTTAATTAGGGATTTCTTGAATGATATATTCTTATCTGTTTATAACTCAACTTTTAGTGAGTTTATAGCTTGAATAGAAACTTTATATATATATATGTATAATGATTCTATACCATTCTTTGATGCAAGAAATATAAAGGCATTGATATGATGATTATTACTCCCATTAAGTTGGAAAATAGCAATGTATGTGATAAACAAAGAAGTTTAGGGTTTTGAATTATGAGTACTACCCTTGGCTTTAGGATTTTGTATAAGTTTAAATTCCTTTTAAGAGTTAAGATTTAATGGCTGAGCATATTGCCTTATGTATATAATCTTTGATGAAATCCTCCTTTTTAATAGGAAGCTGTAATTAGAGTGTTTTATATAAGTAAGTACACTTAAGCACATATAGTTAGGATGTTTGGAATTAACAAAGATGTGCTTATGTAATTTGCTATAGGAGAATATTTATATAAGTGTTATAGACATCAGATGATGGATCAATGGTACAAGATGGATATTATGTTTGAGTTGAGATTTAGGGTTGATTGCTTACCAAGATTGAATAGGAAAATTATTTATAACATATAACTATATTTCACAATCTTGGATCTCTAATTAAGGAATTCCTTTCCTAGATATAGTACTTCTTTCCATCCATCATCATGATTAGTTTGATGGACTTACTTATTAAAATATTCTTATTTAATATACCATTCTTCTGAACTTATGGATGAATCCAATGAATTTGATATGAAGACACTTCATAGCTTTCTCCTATCCTTGTTTGGTTGTAACTACTATTTTACTGTTGATAATCTTCCATCCAACCAGTAGTTCCTTCAAACTCTACTCCCAACTTCCTTAATCCTCCATCACTAATCTTTCTCTAAAGTAAACTATCCTTAAAGATGAATAACACCACTTGTATGATTATGCTACACTAGCTTTAGTTGAATAACACCATCTTATAATTACTTCACCCTCATGACTTACACTTCAATCTCTGAATTATATTTATGTGGTTTGCAAAGACTTCTCTAGGATCACTTATCTTTACCAAGGTTCCAATCATGTTCTACCCACCAGTGTTACCTTTACTAAATATAAGCATTTCCTGTTGGTGGCCAAAACATTACCATTATAATACTTTAATCATTTATTACTGAAGTTCTTAGTTGGCTAAGCAGGGATTTATCAATCCTACCTTTTATTGTCTGGAAATTATCTTCTTAGTATCTTATATTGAATTACGGTTATTAATGGACTATGCCCTCATTAGAAGATTTGAATAGATGTCCTGATAAGATCAAATAATAGATCATAGACTAATAGTTAAAGAAGTTATGAATCAATGGGGAATTATCCAACATTGATGAACAACAGATATTGAGATAAGTTCCATAAAGATTGTATAGAAAGAAAGATATATATATATATATAGTGGATGATCTTGACTTAATCTCTTTCCAACTCCAACTTATCAAAAGAGTATTTAAGGTTAGGTGTTACTATAATTCTCAGAATGTATGTAGATGAGATTTAAGATATAGTGGTTACATTCTTATTATTTGTTTTATATCCTTAACTTGGTACTTATGAATGGTTATAGTGAATACTATAATATGATCTCCTAATGATCAAATACAATTCACATTATATTAAGGTTTAGCTTATGGTACATTTTGATATACCCTTAGATCAAATCTCTCTTACCCAAAATGAGATTTTAACAAAGGTCTTATTGAAACTTATCGCGGTCAACTTGATGATCTACTTCAATTCCATCAAGCTAAGAGAAGCTTCAATCATTTTGACAAGTTTTGTTTAAAAGCGCGAAAATTATTCGGAGTTTCTATGCATGAATGCAATGCACATATCTGGGTTCAACTTATTTCTAGGCTCTAATGCTGGGATGTTACATGCGCACTCTCTAATTTGGCGTCGCTTGCCTGCGCGCGTCCCACACAGCCCATGGCCTGGAGCGCACCGCTTAGCTGTCTAACGCGCTCGCGCGTTGTGTCCCTCTGCGCAACCGCTGCCCGCTTAGCCCCGCGCCGCCAGCGCCGCTTGATCTCAGCCGTTCATCGCCTCTGACCTAAATCAGACGGCCTAGCGCGCATCTCGCGTGGACAAAACGACCACGCGCGACCCCCACCTAAAACCCTAACTTCATTTCCCCCTCCCCACTCTCTGTCTTGCTGGAGGCGGCTCAGGCTCTATGGGTGAGGCGAGGCGGCCGTCCCGCGCGGCGCGACACCTGCAGCGAGCCCGTCCCTCTCCTCACGACCCCAGCCCCTTCCTCTCCCATCCACCCTCAGCACCTCTCCCCGAAACAAAAAGAACTAGAAGGACTGCAGATCGAGGGAGGGCGAGACGATGGCAGTGGCAGCGCACCTCTGGTCTCGTTGCCGGCATGCGCGAGCACCCCTCGTGGGTGAACGCGACGTCGTCAACCGGTCTAGTGGTGGCGCCCTTTGCCGGCACACGTCGGCCACCGGTGTTTTCCTTTGCTTTTCTTTGTGGGATTTGGGTCGGGATCTCTTTTCTTTTGATTCGGTTCGAACTAGGCGAGAAAAAACAGGGGCGTTTGTTTTCTTTCGATTCTAGATCGATTCTTGATCCAGGTAAAAAAGGGATCTGGGGCTTGATGGGTTTCGTTTCTTTCTTCATCCCAGATGGGGTTGTGTTCTTCTTCCCGACCTCGGCTTGTCGATGCGTCAGGATCGAGAGGAACGGCGCGGCCTAGCGGCGGCGCTTCTAAAAACCCTAGCCTCACTGCTTTTTCTTTTATTTTCTGATTGTTACTACCTCAACTAGATCAACCAAGCTAGCCTGCTCTGATACCAATGATAGATCTGCTAGGATGGCTAGGGGTAGATCTAGGGAGTATACGAGAGAGAGATGCCTATCGTCGGCTTTTGGAGTCGATGATGAGCTCGCCATTAAGCTCGTCGGAGTGGTGGCGGCGGTGAGGGGGTGATTCCCGCCGCTACAGCGCAAGCCGATCGGTGGCTAGGTTTTGGGGTTTTAGGTGAGGAGAGTGGGCACGACGAACCTTGGCGTTCGTGTCCCCGACCCCCACCTCTTTATATGCGCTGCATGACGGGGGCCCACCAACGACTGCGACGTTGGACGCCCTCGATCATGACGCGAGACCAATCCATTCGGGCCGTTAGGCCGAACGCGGGAAGATCAAACTAGCACACTGTCCACATCGTCTAGTGTGCTGAATTTGTAGTGCATGGTGTCATGACTCACACGTCAAATGACGCTGCAATTAAGGGTGAGGGTGCGAAGCACCCAAACAACTTTCATCCCAGCTCAGTAGCATTGTACTCTCTCCGTTTCAAAATATAAGATTGTTTTAGTTCGTGAAGCAAATGTATCTAAATTACTTTAGTATGTAGGTTTAATTAGGTTTAAAATGAAACTACACACTAAAACAAGTCTAAATACATTTTTTTTACAAATCTAAAACATCTTATATTTTGAAAGAGAGGGAGTACATCGTGGATTACAGGTCCTGAATTTTGCAGACGAAGGGAGTACCACCCACTGGATGGCCGTCCATTCGAAAACCAGTAAGCGTCCTGGTGGTACTAATAATGATACGGTACGAGCTAGCGATCTCTTTCATCTGGTACAATCGGGCGTGCAGGTTAACAGTTCGAGCTGACTGATTGATTGTTGTACCTTCTCCAATATCTCAACACTGTATATAGCCGATGAACGACAGGTACAAGTGATCGGAGTGATAAGGCTAATCTGGTGATGCCCAACTTTGACGTGTTTAAACTCATTTTGTAAAGCTGATGATGCGCGAATATAACATCAGAAGAAAGAAAAGCCAGAAACACGTTTTTAAAAAGGTCTATCTTTTCTTTTTTGTTCTTTTGCGATTGCATGTCACGCGTACCACGCGATAGATGTATTTTATTGTTACTCGATCTTAAACATGTTTTGTTATCGGAGACTCGACTTTCAACATGTTTTGTTCAGGTTACACGAAAAGCAGGTAGCGAAACGATGAAACGACACGCCATGAACAGTTGAACCAAGAGTCCCGTAGCACCACACGACCTTAATCTTTTTTTTTTGCGAGGAAAAGGCTGATTATATTATAGCAAAGTTCATTATAGAAGGATCCAGAAACAAAGATAAATTACACAAAAGCCCTTCTAGATCCCGACGGTGTCGACGACGATGAGGACGTGCCGATGGCGCGCCGCTGCTGCTGCTCCCCACGGGCCTTGGATCAGGAGCAGTCCCTCTGCGGACGGGAAGTCGTCGGACCTCGAACTCGAAGAGCCTCCATCCTCCGCCGCCAACCGCCGTCGCCTTGCTCAATACCGGCAGCTTCTTCAGATTCAACACATACCTGGATCCACCGCTCCACGGACTCCGGCGAGGGAACACCACAAGCATCAGCTCCGTAGACCTGCAGGCATGGACAAGGCAGAAGATCCGCAGCTGAGCTCCATGGAGCCCCGCCACGCGAGAGGCCGATCTCCGCCGCAAAACTCCACTCCGAGCACGCCGCCACTCCACAACGCCGCTGGCTGGAGACCAACCCGAACCTACGCTATATACATGAGGAGATCCGTGGTTTCCCCACCCTCCCGCCGCCGGAGCGGCCGCCAGAGGGAGGGGAAACCGACGAATCGTCAACGGTGAGGTGGTTCGAGTGGTGGGATCCAAAGAATCGCCCTTTGGCACTGTAGCGGGGAAGGGGATAAGGTCCAGGCTCCTTAGGCCCACACGACCTTAATCCTTTGTGTCCATTATTCAAGCCAAATTAATCCGAGCGATAGATCGCGAGAGGCTAGGGGTAGAATAGAGGTATATACACTTTTAGTCCCACATTTTGTATCGTCGAAGCATTTTAGTCCCACATCTTGCAAAGTAAGCAATTTTAGTCCCATAACTTGCATCACGAGAACGTTTTAGTCCAATTTAATCGAATTCACCAAGTTTGACTAAATTCGTCCACAAACATCACAATTTTTTCAAATTTCCCTTTTATATTTTTACACTACCATTTGAGTCCTTGGTTCGGGCTGACAGATGGGTCCACCTGTCAGTAGACATGCAAATAAAATATTTAGAACAATAGGCAAGGGAGGTAATCAAACTTGAAACCTTTATATAGCTACAAACACACAAAAGCCACTACACCAATCATGATGTTTGTTACTTAGAAGGACGTAATCTTTTATAGAATGCAAAAGCACACACGCACGTAGCTCTATAAATCTTTTTTTTTTTGCAGATTGAAAATTTACATATTTTTCAGGACACACCCGCACGATAAAAATGTTCGTCTCCACCATTAATATAATCTTTTTTAACATATTTTTTCGCAAAATTATTTTCGTTGAAAATTAATATTTTTTGTCAGCACACATGCACGTAAAAATGCTCGCTACATAAATTATTTCGGATTAAAAATTTATATCCTTTCTTGAATTTTTTCCAACATTAGAATACGTAATTTGAATGTCTAAAATAAGGCTTACATGTAGTCCAGATATATACACTCAATCTTCACCTTTCTTGTATGTGTGCTAGTATACATAACTTTCTTTATGTATTATCCGTATAAGCCAGCGAGCATGTTGCCCTGTTGCTTCATGACCGTGTGTGTGCAGGCGAGTTAGGATGCATCAAATATATAAAAAAAGAGAGCTCTTCTAGTTATCATATTAGCGTGTTTGTTGTAGTGGCAAGCATGTGTTTCAACAGCAAAGCAGGTGGTGTGTTCGAATTCCACTTGTTGCATGTAGGTATTTTTTTATTTATTTTCTTGTCTTCAACAATTACTGTCAGGTGAGGCCTGCTTGTAGAGCAAATATACACAGGGGTTATTTTGCAAAAGTTGCTATGCCACATATCATCTATGAGTTTCACCGAATTCGGTCAAAATCGCAGAAATTTTATTAAATTGGACTAAAATGTTCATGAGTTGCAAGTTGTGGGACTAAATCTTACTCACTTTACAAGACATGAAACTAAAACGCTGCTACAAGTTATAAGACTGAAAATGGTATTTTTTTATTTATTTTCTTGTCTTCAACAATTACTGTCAGGTGAGGCCTGCTTGTAGAGCAAATATACACAGGGGTTATTTTGCAAAAGTTGCTATGCCACATATCATCTATGAGTTTCACCGAATTCGGTCAAAATCGCAGAAATTTTATTAAATTGGACTAAAATGTTCATGAGTTGCAAGTTGTGGGACTAAATCTTACTCACTTTACAAGACATGAAACTAAAACGCTGCTACAAGTTATAAGACTGAAAATGTACATACCTTGGCAGAATAATGCTACACCTACAGAGGGATTTGTTACAAAATCAACCTAGGGACTGACATGGCAATCTGTCCTGAATCAGATGTGAGAAAATTTCGAAACAACTGCTCAGCCTCTCTGATCGGGATGAAACACATGCGTCCGTAAAAAAAATTCATAGGTGTAGCATTACGGCATTTCCACCGGCGAGACCCAAATAAACAACATAAACTATGTGTTTTAGTATGTTTGGGTCGGACGCTTTTAGGTCATGGTTTGGTCTGTCCTGCTAGCCACGCGCAACTACGCGCAATAACAGACAGGCCAGTTCAAAAGAAGAAGACTCATTGTATGACTGCATCTGGTCCAGTTTGTGTCCATGTTTGTCCGTACAGACCCATCCAGACATCAGAATTGGGTCATGAATTGATTGATCCAGACTGACTTAGTCCAAATGGATCGTGTCGCTGCCGAATCCACTTTGAATTTGATAAATGTATTGCTTGTGAAGTATGTGTTCGCGTATGTCCGATAGATCTACCCCTTGTGGATTGGAGATTTGAAAAAGATATTAAAAAGAAGCAATTGCTTAATTATAGTATTGATTTCGGAGTTTGTATATTTTGTGGCAATTGTGTTGAGTACGGCCTGACAAGATGTTTATCAATAACTACGCCAAGTACTATTTTAACGCAAGGCTTTGCCACATCGGGTCTTTTAACTGAAATGCATCAATCCATAATACTAGTACCTGCTCTACAATCTTAGTGGTTAATGATGCATGTCAGTATGATGTTATTAAGCTATGCAACTCTTTTGTGCGGATCCTTATTATGCTAAGACGTCGCGCATGTCCCGTGTATCCGCCTGGACTGATTAGGATACGCTTAGATTGTTTGGATAACCCGGTAAAGATGTCCTTGTTGGGAAATAAATCATATGAGACTGGGTCTATTTCTAGACCCTCTTCTACGCCTATCACGTGTCTGTCTTTTCAGTTTTCTAATGTTTTATCTATTAATTAGTTTTTTGCTAAACATCGTGCATGAAGATGGATCTATCCTTCATGAATATAAACCGGGTCTTTGGGGGGGGGGGGGGCGTGTCCACGCGTCAGGCTGCCGGAGAATGATAACTGCGGCGCTAGTCGTCGTCGTCGCGCCTCGCCTCCCCAACTGCCCCGCTCACTAGCGTTCGCAGGCAACAGATAGTCTAATCTGATCATGCATGCTTCTTAACGCAAGTCTCAACATCGCCTACCTTGGGGACCAAATCAACATACACTTAACTGGCCCACACCGTACACTGCAGCTGTGTTATACTCTGCTTGGGATGAGGCATGGCTTTTGCTTTGCACGTGGTGGAGTGGATCGATCACTCCCAGCTTCCCTAGACCGTACCGACGCCGGCTGCATCAATGCACAGCATGCAGCGACGGCTCCACAGACAGAAGGGCCACCACAGCTTGATGGATTGGGAGTTTGGGACGGCGTCACCTGGACTGGATGCCCTGGTACCAGCTCCGAACGATGTATTTTTCTTTTAAAATTTCACCGTTTATTAATAATCATCAACGGCAGTATAAAAGTTCTAAAAATAATACAAAATATAAATAGGTTATTGGACCACCTAGCGACGACTACAAACATTAGCACGAGCCGAAGACGCGCCACCGTTCTCACCTCTCCATCACCGGAGTCAGACAGAGCTTGTCGTAGTAGAGCTTATTATAGTAACTGACGGGAAGTCGCTGTAATAGGGCCCTAAAGGACATGTATGATGATGAGAAGACGATTGTTGTAGTAGGATAAACTGTCAAATGAGATCCCGCCAAAGTCTTTTCTCTAGTTTATTGCTAAATTCTAATTTAAACTTTTTCTAAAAAAATTAAACAAAAATTTAACAAATAAACTAGAAGTGAGATTTTGACGACACCCTGGCCTAACGCTGGTGTTGATGGTTCGTTTGAATAGTCGGGACTGCTTTCGTCGTATGTACTACTCTGATACTGGAGTAGTATCTTTAGTGTATTTTTTTTAGATCAACAGGGATTCATCCCCGGTTCCATTCCAAGAAATGAAACCAACAAGCCCGCGTTTCAGGTTCAGATACAATGAGAAACTAAAAAGCAGAGGGCTGCAGAAAGGAAGTTGAAGACTTCCAAAACTAGATGCTAAACAAAAACTACTATTTCCGGCACCCAGAAGAGGAGACCCAGAAAACACAAAAGAGAGGGCTAAAACTAGCCTCGGAACAGTAGAATTACATTCAAAACAGAGAAGGACGAGGGAGAACAGGCTAAGCACAATTATCTGACTCAAATAACCACGTGGACCTCATCAGCAGACTCAGGGTGTGCCTCCAGGAACGCCAGAGTAGCACGCCCCTGTAGCTCGACGATGTAGTGGTTTTTCAAGTAGAGATCCACTCAAAGCCATTGCAAATTAGGTTTACATGAGCTCCGGTGGGTTCTTTAGCCTGCTTAGCATCCGTTCCATGAACAGAACAATCATCCCCCCTCCAGCTCTTTGAATGGGACCTTCCAATTCCTTAGATAAGAAAGAACCAGTCGCCACACTTGTTTCATGTTAATCCAAGGAGTATGGTTAAAGACTATGTCATTCCTATTATTCCAGATGCTCCAAAGCACTGCAGCAGAAACCACATTAAACTATAAATGTTTCTTACTAGAAGCCATCTCGAAGCAATGGATTCAAAACTATCAACTAGAATTCCAAAAATGTCCTGAACCTCAGCCCAGATCATCTTGGAAACCACACATTCAAAGAATAAATGCTTAACAGATTCAAATTCTCTACAAAGAGTACACTCCATCGGTTCTGGGATACCTCTAACTCTAAGGTTATCTCTAGTGAGCCTTTAGATTCATACTGCTAGATTAGTTGATCCTCTTCATCTGTCAAATAGACAGATTGGGCAATGCCTAAAATTTCCTGCCACTGGACCATCATCTGGTCAGTGAAAGTTCTTCTAAAGTCACATCTAAGATTACTACCATCCCAAAGATCAGCTCTAGTTTTGGTTTGCTGGTTGGAAACTAAATAGACTTCCCAATATTGGGTGGCTAGAGTAGAGTTACCAAACCAGACATCTTCCCAAAATTTGATAGATTTACCATTACCTACTTGCCACTTATAACCTACTTCTATAGCTCTAGAAGCCCACATCACACCTTTCCAAAAAGTAGAAGGATGAACATCACGACAACAAAGAATATTAGGGTTTTTAGTTCTGTATTTAGCATCTATAATTTTCTTCCAGAGTGTCCCTTCACCCTGAATATATCTTTTAATCCAAGATCCTAGGAGACACAGATTAAGGTCTTGCAAATTTGGAATCCCCAGACCTCCAAACTCTTTTTTCATACAGACTGAAGGCCAATTAGCAAGGTGGATTTTATGCCTATCCTCTTCATCATTCCAGAAAAAATTAGCCATATGAGAATCTAGGAGTTTAATAGCCCATTTCGGGAATTTAAAGAAAGATAGCAAATAAACAGGGATGCTTGATAAGCAAGCCTGAATCAAAACTCTTTTGGCAGCATAAGAAAGGAGTTTACCTCTCCAGCCAGTGATCCTTTTAAGAAGGTTTTCTATAAGAGGCTGAAGATCCTCTCTTCTCAACTTATCAAAATGCAGAGGGATTCCTAAATATTTAACAGGGAAACTACCTTTAACACACTCAAAAATATCTAGAAAAGGTCTAACCTCATCATCATCTAAGTTGATTGGAATGAGTTCACTTTTGTGGTAGTTAATCCTCATTCCAGAAATTTGTTCAAAACAAGTAAGGATCTATTTGAGATTAATGGCACCAACACTATCAGGTTTTAGTAAAAGTAAAGTGTCATCTGCATATTGCAAACAGCTAACACCACCGGGCACAAAATTAGGACAGAGTCCCACTATAGCTCCACAATCAGAGCCTTTAGCTAACATTCTAGAGAAAACATCAATCATGATGTTAAAAAGCAAAGGGGCAATAGGGTCACCTTGTCTAAGGCCTTTCCCAGTCAGAAAAAAATCACTCTCAAAATCATTAACTCTGACCCCTATGGACCCCCCTAGAGAGATTTGTCTAATAAATCTAATGAAT
Source organism: Avena sativa (assembly GCA_916181665.1). Lineage (NCBI taxonomy): Eukaryota > Viridiplantae > Streptophyta > Magnoliopsida > Poales > Poaceae > Avena > Avena sativa. Next base: position 46,441,611 of record OV702299.1, read on the forward strand.
ATAGGACAAAAACCTCTAAGTTCTAATATTTCAAACAAAAAATCCAGATTAACTCTATCATAAGCTTTCTCATAATCTATCTTAAGGACAAGCCCTTTACTTTTGCTACTCTGCACCTCATGAATGATCTCATGAGCAGTCACCACACTTTCTAAAATAAATCTACCCCTAATAAAAGCAGATTGATTAGGGGTAATGATTCTACCTATCACCTTGGCTAATCTATTCGTCAGAACCTTAGTAAAGATTTTAAAAGAGCAATTTAACAGACTAATAGGCCTAAATTTCTTCATGATTTTAGCATCATTCTCTTTAGGAATCAAAGTAATCATGGCAAAATTTAATCTACAAATATCAAGATGATCCTCATGCCATGCATTAAACATGGGTATCAGATCAACTTTAATAATATCCCAAAAAGATTGGTAACAAAAAGGAAAGACCATCAGGCCCAGGAGCACCTTCAGCATAGGAGCCAAAGACTGCCAACCTAATTTCCTATTCAGAAAAAGGAGCACCTAGGCCAAGATTCTCCTCATCACTAATTTTCTCATCCTCAGAGAAAAAATCATGTTTGAGTCTTAAATCAGGCCTAGGTTCCCAGGCAAAAAGCTCTTTATAATAGTCCATAACAATTTTAGTCATACCACTAACCTCTGTCATAGGGCCAGCAGGCCCTTCTAGGACAGAAATTAACTTTTCCTCCTCCTCTGATTAGCTACATCATGAAAATAAGCAGTATTCCTATCACCCTCTAAGATGTTCCTATCCCTAGACCTCTGCCTAGCTTTGGTTTCTTCTATAACCCAGTAAGACTGGAGTTCTTTAAAGATCCAAACTAGTCTATCTCTCTCTACCTCAGAAAGCAGTTGAGTCTCTGCTTTAATATCTAAAGAGTCATATTCCTCCATTAGTTCTTTCTTACTTTTCCTAATAGCACCCTCAATATTAATGCTCCATCCTTTAGCTAATTTCCTAAACTGTCTAACTTTACCTTGCCAAATATCTAGAGGATTAGCACTATTAATCCTGAGAGACCAGGCCTTCTTAACAATATCTTTAAAATCAGACCTAGCTAACCACCACTTATCAAACCTAAATCTAGAGGTTTTTGGGATACAATGCTCACCAGAATCCCAAATAATTGGAGTGTGATCACTCCCTAATCTAGGGAGAGCTCTAGCACTAGCTAAAGGAAATTGCATGTCAAAACCAGTAGTACAAAAATCCTATCTAATATACACATAGTAGGGTCAACCTGGTTATTACCCCATGTGTAAGCTCTACCAGATAAACCAATTTCCATGAGAGCCCAAAGTTCCACCCAAGCATTAAATTTATCTACCCACCTATAATCTATATTACTATTATTTTTGTCCTCAGGGGACCTAATCAAATTAAAATCCCCACCAATCATGGCAGGACCATCCCAATTAATGAATAACTCATGCAACTCAGAGATAAAATCTTGTTTGCCTTCCTCATAAGCAGAACCATAGACAGTAGTAATCCTACAGACAAAACTTAGTATTCTTATTCTTAACCACTACACTAACAGAGAAGGATTTAATATCCCAAGCAACTATATCAAAAAGATCTAAATTAACACCTAATAGAATGCCACCAGCAGTGCCACTAGAAGGCAAGAAATTCCATGAAAAATTACTATTTCCTAATAAATTCTTTAAAAAGGAATGACTAAAACTATCTTTTTTAGTCTCTTGAAAGCCAATATAGTCTACTCTTAAAGGAATAAAATTATCCTCTATATACTTCTGTCTACCAGGAGCATTTAAACTCCTGCTATTCCAGAACACACTAATCATAATGACTTTTTCCTGGGGTGCTTGCCCCGAGATCTATGTAAAACTTCAATCCATCCATCTGCTTCCTCATCTAGGTTCCTAGGACCAGATGAAGTAGCAGTCAAACTATGACTATCATCTATAACATCATGAGCACTATCATTAACTACAACTCCTATCTTGTCAGATAAAACTTCTAGTTCTATAGAAGAAAGAATTGTAAAAGGATTAGCAAGCATTATACCTTTAAAATTGGGAACCTCTAAATTACTTTTCTTCTTCTTCAAGTCAACAGCTCTAGCAAGGATGTTTTTAGACCTATCCACTCTTGTGCTCTGTCTAGTGGGCTAAACAGGACCCCATTGCTTCTGCCTCTTGATAGCCTTAGTTTCCATATTGGAATCATCTCTCTCTCACCCAGATCCTTAAATCTTGGCATAATATCATCAGGCAGCTTCAAACTATCAACATCCTTCCCTTTGGCTTCTGACTCTAGCTTCTGAGCAAAACTCACCTCCTCATATTGTCCCTGCATCCAGAACTGCTGCACCTCAGAGTCCACATCAGCTGCAGCATGAGATTTATCCCAGATAAAGTTTCCTTCAGAGTCAACTACCCCTTTTTGGACCATCAACTGAAACACAACATTAGCACTCAGTTCATTAGCTGCCATCCTGACTCTGCTAGCCCCTTGACCACCATTCCTAGACAAGTTTCCAGAGCTAGTTTTCAGTGAGGGCAGACCACTTCCAAAGCTACCCTCCTGGTTCATTCCATCTCCTTGGCCAGTGGAATCATCAGCATCCTTCTTATTCTGATCATTCTGGTCCTCATTAACTTGCACCTCATCACACACCACAGCAGGAACAGTAGTATCTAGAGTAAATCCCAGGTGGAACAAGTGATCATGGAAGTTAAAGAGTCTACCAGCAGGTAGTTTGGAAGGATCCTTGCACTTATCCAAAATCCTGACATCTTTAGCATTGTTTTTGAAGATGCTCTGCCAATCAACATCTTCCAGAATGCCACAAGTGGAGACAGCTTGGTATAGAGTACTCCATTCACACCACTTCGTCTGCAAGCCAGTGATAACCACCCAAACCTTCTTCAGAGAGTCAACTGGCTCTGGGTCATCATTCCAAGACTCAACTTTGACCCAAACACTAGGTTTTGACACACCAAATTTTGGGTAACCAATGACCTGTTCCACTCCAATGTGTGGAGGAAACTTAACCAGAAAGGTGTTTTCAACCCCTAACTCTCTAATTTGCCATGGCCAATTTGTCTTGTAGATTTTGGAGAACTCTTGAGCCAGTTCAGTAGCAGACAAAGAACCCTCCTCAATTAAGACAATTCCACAATTCTTTGTGGATGCAATAGGATGCATAACCACTTCAGGCACCTCAATGTGGTAGAATCCTAGACCAGGAGCTCCACTACCAACATACCTAGCCATCTGGTGAGGCCTCTTCCTCACAAGACACTTCTCCACAACATGAGAGGAGCTTTTACAGATGAAACAGAGAGGGGTTTTCTCACAACTGCTCTGCAGGTGACCTGGTTCACCACAACACATGCAGATTGCATCCACATAGTTCCACTGACTGTTACTGCTCACAGGGACAACAATCTCCCTCTGAACAGGCCCCTTCTTCTTCTTAGTCTTCTGCTGAACCTTACTTTTCTCATTCATCTCATTGCCCTGTTGAACTTGCTGTTGCTGTGGAGCAACCTACTGATTTGAAGGCATATTGAAGGGCTCCTGACCAGGGAAAGCAGGGAAAGGAGTATTGAAACCCCAAGGTGGCTGCATACCTGGGATGAAACCATCGGGAGGCTGGTTGGGGTAGAACTGAGGATTGAACTGCCCCATCTCAAAAGGATTCTGCTGGAACTGCTGCTGCCCTCCCTGTTGAGGCCAGTTCTCCTGTTCCTTGCCTCTTCCTCTACCTCTCCCCTGGTTCCCTCTGCCACGATCACCCATATCCTCTTCCCTGGGCTTGTCAGGAAGCCAATCTTCAAGCCCCAAACACTGTAAGCCAGAGGTAAGCTAGACAACCGCCGCCACCAGGAGGGGGGGAGAATAAACCCTAGGACCCGGAGCAACTTTGGTTAAAAAGTAAGGGACATGTGTCCTGTGGGAGGTAGGATATGGTGGGGGTGGGGGTGGTTGTGGAGGCTGTGGTAGTGGTGGACAGCACATGGGCTGCAAATGACAACACACAGCTGCAGGAAAAAATCATCCAAGTCTTCAGAACCACCCATTCCAAGCCCATACAACCCCAGCTCGGACCCTTTGACAAGCTTGATTTTCCTCTTCTTCTGGCCACAAGGAACCAAACCTGCAAGTTCCCGCCATTGCTTCCCCTGCGACCCTACTGGATTCCTCGATTCCGAACTGAACACAGAACATTGTAGAGCAGAGATGCTTGTACCTGGAGATCTAACAGGTCAACCGCAGCCCCCATTTCCTTCCTCTAGAATCCCGGTACCATCTGAACAGCAGCACGTTGTTTGAGCAGTGGACTTCTTAGAACCTGTACCAGTCTCAACATGGGTGATGAAGCTCTGCGATGCCTCCCTCGCTTGCATGATATGCTATGTGGACTCAACAGTAACTTATTCAGCGACCCCAACCTTCGCCTCGCTCGCGGGAGCGAGTTCAGATCTCTGAGCCGACGAGATTTTTGATCCAAAACAGATCGGGCCGAACGACCCAATGCATAGGTTGAAACCTTCGTCAGACCGACAGGAAGAGAGGGCCTTACGGAGCGAACCTTCCTCAATCCCCAACCCATGTCGATGTGGAGGATGCGGCCGGTTGCCCCCGGGCTGATCTTCATCGCCGTCGTCTCCTGTGCCAGCACCCTGCCTCGATCCTTCCCCCTCCTTCTCCAATTTCCCCTCATCATTGCTTGATAGCATCAGACGAAGGGGAAGTCCAGAACGAGGAGCAAATCTCAGCAGAGTAGGAGGAGTCGGCGATGTCTGAACCTTGAGCGAGTGAGAGAAAGGTGGAGTAGGTGGGGGGAGAAGCCTAGCGACGCGTGGCTACCTGCGCTACTCCGGGGCCAGCCATGGGAGGAGATCGAGGCATCTCCGCCATGAACAGGAACGTAGCTCCGGTGCGTGGCGCACACGGAAGGAACGTGTTGAGGCATCTTCGAGGAAGCAGTTTTTCAGGGACAGAAATCTCCGTATGTATAGTGTATTAATTCGGGTGTGCAGATGACGGGATGCGGCGAGTCACCTGTCAGCATCGATAGAGAGAGGAGAACTAAGGGCGGTGCGACCGAGCACGGAAGTAATTAAGGAGGAGAAGATCTAGCTACTGAGCTCCATTTGTCATACTAGTACTACATATTGTATTTTTTTAGATCAACAAAAAATTTCTCCTCAGTTCCATTTTAGAAAATAAAACCAAAAACATATACCAGTTCAAGCACTAAACAACTAAAGCACTAAACTCCAACGTCTTAAGCCAAAACACTAGACCAGCTAGCTTAAGAAAGCAGGCGGACACTACGACAGATAAAACCAGGACAAAGGCAGAACAAAGCTGCAATACATCACTACACCACATGAACTTCATCCTCAGCATTGGGATGAGCCTTAAGGTATTCTAGGAATGCATGCCCTCCATAGCTCGACGAAGTTGTGGTCTTCTAGGTGGAAATCCACTCGAGGCCAGATCATTTCAACTCGCCGTGAGCGCCAGAGGATTTTTCAGCTTGCTCACCATCATGTCCACGAACTGAAGGATTGAGCCCCCTTCCATCTCCTTGAATGGCACCTTCTAGTTTATCAGGTAGGAAAGCACCATGTCCCAGACCTGCTCCATGTTAACCCACGAAGTTTTGTTAAACACTAAACTTAAGTGTGGCTAAAGTAGAGTTTCCAAACCAAATATCCTCCCAAAACTTAATAAATTTCCCATTACCCACATGCCACTTGTAACCTATGTCTACTGCTCTAGATGCCCACATCACTCCTTTTCAAAAAGTAGAAGTGTGCACATCATGACAACAAAGAATATTTGGAGATTTAGTTCTATACTTATCATCAATAAATTTCTTCCACAGAGTCCCCTCTTCTTTAATATATATTTTAACCCAACAACCCAGCAAGAAAAGATTTAAATCTTGCAGATTTGGGATGCCTAAGCCTCCAAAGTATCTTTTCATACAGACAGAGGGCCAATTAGCTAAATGGAGTTTATGATTACCTTCTTCATTATTCCAGAAGAAATCAGCCATATAAGAATCTAATAAGCTTAAGATCCCATTTGGGAAACTTAAAAAATAGACAACAAGTAAATGATTATACTAGACAAACAAGCCTGAATAAGAAACTTTTTTGCAGTTGATGACCCACAAGTATAGGGGATCGCAACAGTATTCGATGGTAGTATTACCCAATTAATTGATTCGACACAAGGGGAGACAAAGAATACTTATAAGCCTTAACAACTGAGTTGTCAATTCAGCTGCACCTGGAAATAGTCTTGCTCACATAAGTTTATCAATAACAATAGTTTTGTAGTAGCAATAGCAAAGTAACAGCAGCAGTAAAATAAGAGCAATAGTAACGGAAGTAGCAAACAGTAGGATATGAGTGCGGTAGGCATAGGGATGGATGGACGGGCGTTGCATTGACAAGTCTAATATTGTAACTTCAAGATCTAGGGCAATTGCAGATAAATAAGATAAAGCATCCAAGTACTAAACAATCATAGGCATGTGTTCCGTATATAGTCATACGTCCTCACAATGAGAACTTGCACAACATCTTTTGTCCTGCCAGCCTGTTGCAGCGGGGCCTCCAGGGAACTACTGGCAATTAAGGTGCTCCTTTAATAGAGCACCGGAGCAAAGCATTAACACTCCATGAACACATGTGATCCTCACATCACAGTCATACCTCCGGTTGTTCCAATTTCTGTCACTTCGGGGCCTTTGGATCCGGACAATGATATATGTACACAACTTGCAGATAAGATCACAAACAATATTATCATCAAGAATCAATAATAAGTTCATATCTGAGATCATGGCACTCGGGCCCTAGTGACAAGCATTAAGCACAACAAGTTGCAACAAAGTCAAATAGCACTAATAGAGATACTAGGCACCATGCCCTAACAATCTTATTCGATTACATGACAGAACTCATCCAATCCCTACCATCCCCATAGCCTACAGCGGGGGATTACTCACTCATGGATGAGGGAAACATGGATGGTCGATGGAGAGGCATTTTTATGATGATGGCGATGATCCTCTCCAAATTCCCTGTCCCGGCAGGGTGCCAGAACGGAGTTTCTGGTTTCGAATCGCGGTTTCTGGTGGTGGTGGCACAGCGGAACTCTTTCTGGAAAAACGTCGAACCCCCTTGAGTTTTTAGGTTAACAGGCAACTTATAGGCGAAGAGGGAGGCCGAGGGGGTGCCTGAGGCGGCTGATAACCCACAAGTATAGGGGATCACAACAGTCTTCGAGGGTAGTATTACCCAATTTATTGATTCGACACAAGGGAAACCAAAGAATACTTGCAAGCCTTAACAACTGAGTTGTCAATTCAGCTGCACCTGGAAATAGTTCTTGCTCCTAGAAGTTTGTCAGTAGCAAAATTTTGATAGTAGCAATATCAAAGCAACAACAATAGCAAAACAAGATCAATAGTAATAGTAACAGTAAACAATAGGATATGAGTGTGGTAGACATAGGGATGGATGGACGGGCGTTGCATGGACAAGCCTAAACATGTAACTTCAAGATCTAGGGCATTGCAGACAAATAAGAATAAGCATCCAAGTACTAAACAATCATAGGCATGTGATCCATATATAGTCATGCGTGCTCGCAATGAGAACTTGCACAACATCTTCTGTCCAGCCATCCCATGGCAGGGGGCCTCTAGGGAACTACTGGCAATTAAGGTGCTCCTTTTAATAGAGCACCGGAGCAAAGAATTAACACTTCGTGAACACATGTGATCCTCACACCACAGCCATCCCCTCAGGTTGTCCCAATTTCTGTCACTTTGGGGCCTTTGGATCCGGACAATGATATGTGTACACAATTTGTTGATAAGATCACAAATAATACTATCATAATGATTCAATAATAAGTTCAGATCTGAGATCATGGCACTCGGGCCCTAGTGACAAGAATTAAGCACAACAAGTTGCAACAAAGTCAAATAGCACTAATAGAGATACTAGGCAATATGCCCTAACAATATTATTCGATTACAAGATAGAACTCATCCAATCCCTACCATCCCCATAGCCTACAACGGGGTATTACTCACTCATGGATGAGGGAAACATCGATGGTTGATGGAGAGGCGTTGGTGATGATAATGGCAATGATCCTCCCCAAATTCCCCATCCCGGCAGGGTGCCAGAACGGAATTTCTGGTTCCGAATCGCGGCTTCTGGTGGTGGCGGCGCAGCGGAACTCTTTTTGGAAAAACGTCGAACCCCCCTTGATTTTTATGTCAAGGGGTAACTTATAGGCGCAGAGGGAGCCCGAGGGGGTGCGTGGGGTGGCCGCACCCCCTAGGCGTAGGCTGGGCCCACCTGCGCCTGGCAGGGGTGTGGGCCCCCCAGGCCTCCACTCCGTTTCGTCTTCTGGCTCTATGGATATTCTGGCGAAATATAATTTTTGGCATCTTTTCCGGGATTTTTCCTGATAGTTGATTTTCTGCATAAAAACTAGACACCAAGGTAATTCTGCTGAAAACAACGTCAGTCCATGTTAGTTGTATCCAAATCACACACGTTTAGAGGAGAAACAATAGCAAAAGTGTTCGGGAAAGTAGATACGTTTTGGATGTATCAACTCCCCCAAGCTTAGCTTATTGCTTGTCCTCAAGGAATTCAGTTGAAAACTGAGTGCGATAAAAGAACTTTCACGAACACATTTGCTTCATATGATGTATATATTCTCAGCACAGGAGTATAGATATTTAAACAATTCATAATAAGGGGTATGCAACTAAGTCTACTCAATAGTCATTGCAAGTTATGAAGAGAAACCAACTCAATAATAATAACTAGCATGGAACATAAACATAAGCAACATTGCAATGCGCATAGTAAGGTATGATAGAGTGGTATCTCTCTTGCCTTTGTTTGTAGAGCACAATATAAATGTCAAGGCACCTCTGAAGTTCATATGAAGACTAGAGGTAAAGATATCAGAGATACAAGCATCAAAGAAATGACATAATTAATCAAGTTTTGGGACAAACACAAGAATGACAACTATGCTCTCAAGAAGGTGCTCATAGAATAAGTGGTGACTCAACAAGGGAGTGAAAAAGGTTTTGAAAAGTTTGAAAGGCTTCCTAATGCTGAAAGGAAGGTACCCATTAGCTTTGAGCTCTCATTTCCCCTATCATAGGCATCTTCATATGGTTAAGGTGAAAGTGAGGTACAATATGAGTTATATGCTTGACAGACCATAAACTGGAAATCCCATGTCCCTTTGAGTACAAGGGCCGCTCCGCATGCTACTCAACTTTGGTTACCTGCAAGTTCTTGTCATTGTACATACGTGCATATCATAGAGAACCGCCAACGGGGTACCCCTTGCACATGATACAGGAGCTATCCCGTGATCAAAATGACAAGGCAATAAGACAATGAGCATCTCAGCGATATTTTTATTTACTATGTGCTTAGATTTTTATTGAGGATTCTTCATAGAATGCTCATTATGGTGGTGCTGCAAGTTTCCACCATGATTAGGCATGGCTTAGGCTAGCGGCCTAGGCGTTTCTCTAACACATATATACTCCATGAACTCACAAGCTCCCATTTTATTTCATACCATCGACATCCGCAAACAAAAGAGCAATGTATCAACTGGATAGGCATCCATAAGTGTTGAAAACGTTCCCCGTGATAGCACGGTTCTGCTAACTCCCAACCTATAATTTGCAAGCATATAACTTTCATGGACAGGTCACAATGGTTCATGATTATTAAGTACAAGTAATAAGGTGTGCCATCAAGTTCGTGAGAGATTTACTAACTAACTTTCTCAAAACAGACAAACATTTTATTTGGAAGAAAACAAGGCATTTAGAATATGCACTGAAATAGCAAAATGATGCTAATAGGTAGGTATGGTGGACACTGTTGGCAATAATGGTTTTGGGGAGTTGGAAGCACAAGTAGAGCTCATACTCAGTGCAAGTGAAGGCTAGCAGTAGAGAGGGAGCGACAAACGAGAGAGCAATAACTGTCATAATCATGCTTGCAACAAAACAGGACTAATTATGGCATGAAAGTGATACAAGAACTTTGAGGCAAAATAAATCATCGAGGCTTTCTGACTATTGTTTAGTCATATGCATACGTGAGCATGTGCCAAGTCGATTCACATGAAACTTCAGAGGAGGATACCACAATATCATACCAAAATATGAATAAAACAACGCAAGCAAATATTCATATGACATGCTACAAACTATTAGCAAGCTGGAGCTAATCATAGAAAAGCAAGAACTACTAAGCATCCATCAGTAACATACTCCTTACAATGAACAGACTAAGCATGCTCACAATGAGGAGTATGTATACAAAAATGATAACAAATAGAGTATGTTACCGGCCTCTTACCACACCTCACGTTGTCTTAATCTTCATTATTTCCCTTCACTTGTGTGACTTGAATAATAACATGAAACCAAAATCCACTGGGGACGGCTGAACCCTGCAAAGAACTCACAAAACTAAAGAAGAACAACAAATATTTTTGGTTTTTTGAATTTTTAAAACAAGCAAACAAAGCAAAAACAAACAAAGCAAAAACAAACCAAGCAAAGCAAACAAAGCAAAATATTTTTGGATTTTTCTTTAAGGCAAACCAAAGCTAAAAAGAAAAGAAACAAACCAAGAGAAACAACAAAAATATTTTTGGTATTTTTGTGTTTTGAGAAAGCAGAAACAAAAACCAAAAAGAAACGATGGATATACAAAGAACCGTCAAAGATGGTATATAGATGAGTGTGATGTCGGTATACCCCCGCCCCAAGCTTAGGCTTTTGGCCTAAGTGGGGCTCAATCCCATGGTGCCCAAGTAGGTGCACCTCCGTAGTACGACGAGGAGGCTCCCTCATCCTGGAACGAGCTCGAGGACTCCCATGTGTAGTATACAAAGGGGTCGTATGATGGCGCTTCCCCCTGATAGTGTCCATGGAAACCAAGAACGCGCAGCTTGTCATCCATCTCCTCCTTGGAGCATGACAAAGGTCCCTGAGAAATACTGAACAAAGTGTTTTGGGGGAGAGGGATCTCTCTCTCTCTCTTCCCCGTCAATAAACAACATTCTATAAACCAAGTTCTCAAGGGTAGAGCTAGTGGTTACAAAGTGATGTGCCTTCATGGCAGCAAGATCAAGCCTCTGAGGGGCCAAAACTGTATCATTTGGATCAACAGCAAGGTCCAAGGCAGTAGCAACACGTGCAGCAATAATTCCCCCATAAATGGGTCCCTTAGCAGTTAAGCGACGAGCAATGAGAGAACCAAGATTGTACTTAGTATCATTGTTGAGCGCAGCAGCTAAGAATGCCAAATGATAGTTGGAAATATTACTAGTGTTCTCCCTACCAAGAACACTAGTGGAAAGATAGTATGCAAAGTACCTGATGGCTGGAAGCTGAATATTTCTTATCTTTCCCTGTTGAGCTCTACGGTTATCAACATTGGTTATCCCGCGGTAGAGCTCCAACAAATTAGCGGGTTGAGCTGGAATCTTCTTTGCTGACCCAGCTGTACCAAGTCCTAGGGCCTCACAAAATTTATTCAATGTCATATTATATGACCTGCCATAAATTTTGAAAGAAACATCTGGCTTGAACATGTTGTTAGTAAAGGAGAAGCTCTCCACAAATGTTTTAGTGAGCGTATCATATTGCACGCTCTCATCCTACATAAGGCTTGTTAGTCTAGCCCTCCGAACCAAGGTTGTAAAATCATCAAGAATCCCAGCAGCCCGCAAGAAGGTTGGGCAAGGAAAGGTGGAAGGGTGAGCATCCCTCTCATCTCCCTCATCGCCGAATCGCGGAGTGATGAGATCCCCATTCTATGAGGGCCTGGCTCGGGAGGATGATCTTGAAGGCCTTGCCCTCCTAGGTGCATCACCCTCAAATATCTCTCCAAATGTGTGGTTGTCCATGATCACTCTTTTCTGAAATTTTTAGACAAACATCAAACCAAGTGATTTCCAAGTTGATAAATGATGAGAAACTACTATAGGAACTTGCTAGAGGGCTACACATGCATCAAAATGAAATCTCTAAGCATAGAACAAGCATGCAAGCTCACACAACCTGTCACCTATAGCAGCAAAATACTCAAGATACAATATATCAATCACAAATCTAATTGGACAAGTGGAGGAGGTACATACCCAGGAACAAACCCTCCAAAAATCAACAGCAAAGAGGGGCTGAGCAAGGAGATCGAAAATCACGAGCAAGAACAGCAGGAACTCAAGCTTGAGCAAGTTTTCCGGTGTTTTTCGGGAGAGAGAAAGAAGATGGCTGGGGGGCCTAGGTGGGCCACACGCCACCTAGGCGCCACATGTAGGTAGGCCGCGCCCACCATGGGTGTGGGTGCCCGGGGTGGCCCCCTGGGTCACTCCAGGTGTCCCTCTGCCCTTTTTTTTTGAGGAAAAATTTATTTTGAATTTTCTGGATTTTTTTGGGAAACTTTATTTTTGGCCAATTTTCAGGATATGAAAATTGATTTTCTCACAGAAACGGTTTTTTAGAAGAAGCAAAAGCAAACCCAAAACCAAACTACAGAAGTTCTAAGACACTCTAACAAGCAAACAACTAGCAAAACCAATGCTATCCAAATAAAAGGCAAAGACTAGGAAGGAGAAAAATAAAAGAAAGCAAGTATAACCATAGTGAAAATATTATTTTGTTCATAAAAATCATTTTGTTAACAAGGTTGATCAAGTCTTGTTACCAAAACAATCTTATATGAAACAAAACTTTGCATTCCACAAGGTGATTATGTTACCTCATACTTGATAGCAATGATCCCAATCATAATAGTTTCAAAATTTTCTTGTGGAATGGGACAATATATTTCTCCAACCTTGATGCTCTCAATATTTTCAATGGAATTCAGGCAATAGCTTTTAGCAACCTTCTTGGGGAAATAGACAGTATGCTCTTTGTCATTAATATTGAATGTTACTTTTCCTTGATTACAATTGATGACAACACCTATAGTATTAAGAAAAGGTATCCCAAGAATAATAGACATATTATCATCTTGAGGCATTTTAGGCACAAAAAAATCAGTTAAAACAAAGCAATTATGAGCCACTTCAATAGGAACATCCTCGCATATACCAACAGGAATATTAGTAGACTTATCAGCCATTTGCAAAAATATATCAGTTGGTATCAACTTTTCTAGCTGGAGTCTCTTGTAGAGAGAAAAAGTCATAACACTAACTCCAGCTCCCAAATCACATAAAGCAGTTCTAACATAATTATTCTTAATAGAGCAAGGAATAGTTGGTATACCTGGATCACCAAGTTTCTTTGGAACCTTACCATTCAAGGAATAATTAGCAAGCAAAGTAGAAATCTCCTCATTAGGAATCTTCCTTTTATTAGAGACAATATCCTTAATATACTTTGAATAAGGAGGCAATTTAATAGCATTAGTCAAAGGAATTTGCAAAAATAAAGGTTTCATCCACTCACAAAACTTGTTGTAGTGTTCTTCCTCCTTTGACTTGTGTTTCTTACCTGGAAAAGGCATAGGTTTCTGCACCCAAGGTTCTCTCTCACTACCGTGCTTCTTAGCAATAAAATCTTCCTTAATGTATATAGTGTTCTTAGTGTGCTTCTCATGTTCTTCCTCACGTTCCACCTTATCAGGAGCATCATTTTTATCATTACCACTCTCAATTTCAGCATCAGAGACAAACATACTATTAGGATCTACAGCAGGTTTAAGTGGTTCCTCAACTACCTTATGTTTCTTTTTCTTTCTCTTACGAGGATTACCACTACTTTCACCTTATTGAAAATCCTGCTCAATTCTTTTAGGGTGTCCTTCAGGATATAAAGGATCTTGAGTAGCTATACCACTCCTAGTTCTAATTCCATAAGCATGTTTATCTCCTGAGGCATTAACTAGCATATCCTTTTGTACCTTAGCAAGTTGATCAAGTTGGGTTTGAACCATTTGAAAGTGTTTACAAAGCATTTTAATATGATTAGAAGTTCTTTCCACAATATCTTTCAACTCTTTAATAGCTCTAGAGTTTTCCAATAAATGATTCTGAACTTGTTTATTAAAATTACCTTGTTTAACAATAAAAATGTCAAGTTCCTCTAAACATTGATCAGGAGGCTTACCATAAGGAATATCACCTTCATCAAAGTGTTGGAGAGAGTGTACCTCAATAGTGGATGAGTGGGGAATTGGCTTGCATAATTCTTCTATAGGAGGTAGATTCTTCACATCTTCATCTCTAATGACTTTCTCCTTTAGACATTTCTTAGCTTCCTTCATCACTTCATCGTTTAATGTAATAACTCCCCTCTTCTTTGGTGTTGGTATTGGATCTGGTTCAGGCACAACTGGTGCAGGAGTAATAGGCTCAGGTGTATTTCTCTCAGTTGAAGTCCAATCATCATAATTCTTGCTTATTTTAGCCATTATTTATTTAGCATCTGTAGGAGTCCTTTTCCTAAAAATACAATCAGCAAAGCTATCTAGGTATGTCCTAGAATCATCAGTTAGTCCATTATAATAAATATCAAGAAGCTCATTTTTAGGTAATGGACATCCAGGATGTGCATGAATCAAGGCACAGAACCTTGTCCATGACTCAAACATTTCTCTTCTTCTCCCTGTTTAAATTCAAAAAGTCTCTGCAAAGCAGCATGTCTAGCACTGGGAGGAAAATATTTCTAGAAGAAAGAAGCAATCAAACAATCAGGGCTATCAATGGAACCATGAGGTAATTTATTAAACAAAGCCCTAGCTTCTCCTTTTAGTGAAAAGGGAAGATCTTTGTAACAAAATACTTGCGCATCTTAAAATCATTAGAGAATAAAGCACTCATAGTAGAAAGCTTATTCATATGAGCCACAACACTCTCATTTTCAGTCCCACAAAAAGGTTCTTTCTCAACAATGTCCAAATATGATAAATCAAGAGAGAAATCATAATCTTTATCTTTAATATCTATGGGAGAGGTGGCAAACTTAGGCAGAGGACAGTTTAGGAATAATGGTACACCTAGCAAGGAGACTCTTAATAACTAGTACCATGTGTGTTTCGGCACTCTTCAACAAATTCATCAGTGAACTCAATGTAATCATCATTAATATCATAACTCTCTATAGAATTAGGTGAGATAAAAGGTGTAACAGTGTCTTCACTAGGAGTTTCGGTATTTCCTAGACTAGCCATAGTAGCATCTAGGAAAGTACCTAATGAACCACTCGCATCAAGCACAGTAGAAGTAACATCATGAGCATCAAAAGCAGTTTCAGATTCAGCAGTAGTAGCAGTGTGTGTAGCATGAGTATGTGGTGGTGTAACAAGCTTACTTATAACAAACGGTGAATCAAGAGCAACAGAGGTGTTTAGGACTGTACCTCTTCTTGTAGTGGATGGTAAAATAGGAAACTTTCCATCACGAGACTTACCCATTATGAAAGGAGTAGCAGTGAACAATAATAGATCCAAGTGAACTTACAAATAAAGATATGCTCCCCGGCAATGGTGCCAGAAAATAGTCTTGATGACCCATAAGTATAGGGGATCGCAATAGTCTTCACGGGTAGTATTACCCAATTTATTGATTCGACACAAGGGGAGCCAAAAGAATACTTGCAAGCCTTAACAACTAAGTTGTCAATTAGATGCACCTAGAAATAGTTCTTGCTCACAGAAGTTTATCAGTAGCAACAGTTTGATAGTAGCAACAGCAGCAGCAAAACATGAGCAATAGTAATAGTAACAGTAAACAATAGGATATGAGTGCGGTAGGCATATGGATGGATGGACGGGCATTGCATGGATGAGTCTAAACATGTAACTTCAAGATCTAGGGCATTGCAGATAAATAAGAATAAGCATCCAAGTACTAAACAATCATAGACATGTGCTCCATATATAGTCATGCGTACTCGCAATGAGAACTTGCACAACATCTTCTGTCCAGCTAGCCCGTGGCAGCGGGGCCTCTAGGGAACTACTGGAAATTAAGGTTCTCCTTTTAATAGAGCACCGGAGCAAAGCATTAACACTCCATGAACACATGTGATCCTCACACAACAGCCACCCCCTCCGGTTGTCCCAATTTCTGTCACTTCGGGGCCTTTGGATCCAGACAATGATATGTGTACACAGCTTGCAGATAAGATCACAAACAATACTATCATAATGATTCAATAATAAATTCAGATCTGAGATCATGGCACTCGGGCCCTAGTGACAAGCATTAAGCACAACAAGTTGCAACAAAGTCAAATAGCACTAAAAGAGATACTTGGTTAATACTACCCACGAAGACTGTTGCGATCCCCTATACTTGTGGGTCATCAAGACTATTTTCTGGCGCTATCGCCGGGGAGCATAGCTTTATCTGTAAGTTCACTTGGATCTATTATTGTTCACTGCTACTCCTTTCATCATGGGGAAGTCTCGTGATGGAAAGTTTCCTATTTTACCATCCACTACAAGAAGAGGTACATTCCTAAACACCTCTATTGCTCTTGATTCACCGTCTGTTATAAGTAAGCTTGTTACACCACCACCACATACTCATACTACACATACTGCTACTATTGCTGAATATGAAACTGCTTTTGATGCTCATGATGTTACTTCTACTGTGCTTGATGCGAGTGGTTTATTAGGTCCTTTCCTAGATGCTACTATGGCTAGTCTAGGAAATACTGAAACTCCTAGTGAAGACACTGTTACACCTTTTATCTCACCTAATTCTATAGAGAGTTATGATATTAATGATGGCTACATTGAATTTACTAATGAATTTGTTGAAGAGTGCCGGAACACACATGGTACTAGTGCTATTAAGAGTCTCCTTGCAAGACATACTATTATTCCTAAGCTGTCCTCTGATCCTAAGTTTGCCACCTCTCCCATAGATATTAAAGATAAAGATTATGATTTCTCTCTTGATTTATCCTATTTGGACATTATTGAGAAAGAACCTTTTTGTGGGACTGAAAATGAGAGTGTTGTGGCTCATATGAATGAGCTTTCTACTATGAGTGCCTTATTCTCTAATGATTTTAAGATGCACAAGTACTTTGTTACTAAGATTTTCCCTTTTTCACTAAAAGGAGAAGCTAGGGCTTGGTTTAATAGATTACCTCCTGGTTCCATTGATAGCCTTGATTTCTTGATTGCTTCTTTATTTTCCTCCCAGTGCTAGACATGCTGCTTTGTAGAGACTTTTGATTTTAAACAGGGAGAAGAAGAGAAATTGCCTGAGTCATGGACAAGGTTCTGTGCCTTGATTCATGCACCTCATGGATGTCCATTACCTAAGAATGAGCTTCTTGATATTTATTATAATGTACTAACTGATGACTCTAGGACATACCTAGATATCTTTGCTAATTGTATTTTCAGGAAAAAAACTCCTACATATGCTGAAGAATTAATGGCTAAAATAATCAAGAATTATGATGATTGGACTTCAACTGAGTTGAATACACTTGAGCTTATTACTCCGGAACTGGTTCTGCCTGAACCAGATCCAATACCAACACCAAAGAAGAGGGGAGTTATTGCATTAAATGATGAAGTGATGAAGGAAGCTAAGAAATGTCTAAAGGAGAAAGGTATTAGAGCTGAAGATGTCAAAAATCTACCTCCAATAGAAGAATTATGTAAGCCAAATCCCCACTCATCTACTATTGAGGTACACTTTCTCCACTTTAATGAAGGTGATATTCCCTATGGTAAGCCTCCTGATCAATTCTTAGAGGAACTTGACACATTTATTGTTAAACAAGGTAATTTTAATAAACAAGTTCGGAATCATTTATTGGAAAACTCTAGAGCTATTAATGAGTTGAAAGATATTGTGGAAAGAACTTATAATGATATTAAAATGCTTTGTAAACACTTTCAAATGGTTCAAACCCAACTTGATCAACTTGCTAAGGTACAAAAGAATATGCTAGTTAATGCCTCAGGAGATAAACATGCTTATAGAATTAGAACTAGGAGTGGTATAGCTACTCAAGATCCTTTATATCCTGAAGGACACCCTAAAAGAATTGAGCAGGATTCTCAACAAGGTGAAAGTAGTGGTAGTCCTCGTAAGAGAAAGAAGAAGAAACATAAAATAGTTGAGGAACCACTTGAACCTGTTGTAGATCCTAATAGTATATTTGTCTCTGATGCTGAAACTGAGAGGAGTTTGCTTTTGCGTTTTCTGAAAAAAATGTTTCTGCGAGAAAATCAATTTCCACACCCTGAAAATTGGCCAAAAATAAAGTTCCCAAAAAAATCAAAAAATTCAAAATAAATTTTTCCTCGAAAAAAGGGGCAGAGGGACAACTGGAGTGACCCAGGGGGACACCCTAGGCCAGCACACCCCTGGTGGGCGCGGTCACCCCCAGGTGGCGCCTGGCTTGGGTGTGGCCCACCTAGGCCCCTCCAAGGTG
This sequence comes from Avena sativa, assembly GCA_916181665.1. NCBI lineage: Eukaryota > Viridiplantae > Streptophyta > Magnoliopsida > Poales > Poaceae > Avena > Avena sativa. The sequence continues at coordinate 46,460,119 of OV702299.1, forward strand.
CCTCCTCCCAGCCATCTTATTTCTCTCTCGCGAAAAACACCAGAAAACTTGCTCAAGCTCGAGTTCCTATTGTTCTTGCTCCCAATTTTTTATCTCCTTGCTCAGCCCATCTTTGTTGCTGATTTTTGGAGGGATTGCTCCTTGGTATGTGCCTCCTCCGCTTGTCCAATTATATTTGTGATTGGTAGATTGTATCTTGAGTATTTTGCTTCTATAGGTGACATGGTTTGTGAGCTTGCATGCTTGTTCTATGCTTAGAGATTTCATTTTGATGCATGTTTAGCCCTCTAGCAAGTTCCTATAGAAGTTCATCATCATTTATCAACTTGGAAATCACTTGGTTTGATGTTTGTCTAAAAATTTCGGAAAAAAGGGGTCATGGACAACCACACCTTTGGTGAAGTATTTGAGAGTGATGCACCTAGGAGGACAAGGCCTTCAAGATCATCCTCCCGAGATAGGCCCTCATACAATGAGGATCTCATTACACCGCGATTTGGCGATGAGGGAGATGAGGGGGATGCACACCCTTCTATCTTCCCTTGTCCAACCTTCTTGCGGGCTGCAGGGATTCTCAATGATTTCCTAACCTTGGTTCAGAGGGTTGGAGAAATGAGTTATATGCAGGATGAGAGTGTGCAATATGCAACGCTCACTAAAACATTTGTGGAGAGCTATTCTTTTACTAATAGCTTGTTCAAGCCAGATGTGTCTTTCAAAATTTATGGCAGGCCTTACAACATGACATTGAAGAAATTTTGTGAGGCTCTGGGACTTAGTAAAGCTGGGTCGGCAAAGAAAATTCCAGCTCAACCCGCTGATTTGTTGGAGCTCTAACGCGGGATAACTAATGATGATGACCGCAGATCCCAACGTGGAAAGATAAGAAATATTCAACTCCCAGCTATCAGGTATTTTGCTTATATCTTGCCACTAGTGTTCTTGGTAGGGAGAACACTAGCAATATTTCCAACTATCATTTGGCCTTCCTAGCTGCTGCACTCAACAATGAAACCAGGTACAATCTTGGTTCTCTCATTGCTCATCGCTTAGCTGCTAAGGGGCCCATTTATGGGGGAATTAGTGTTGCACGTGTTGTTGCTGCCTTAGACCTATCTGTTGATCCAAATGATACAATTTTGGATCCTCAGAGGCTTGATCTTTCTTCCATGAAAGCTCATCATTTTTTCACTACTAGCTCTACCCTTGAGAGCTTGGTTTATAGAATGTTGTTTATTAACGGGGAAGAGAGAGATCCCTCTCTCCCAAACCACATTGTTCAGTATTTCCCAGGGACCTTTGTCATGCTCCAAGGAGCAGATGTACGACAAGCTACACTTCTTGGCTTCCATGGAGACTATCAGGGGGGTGCGCCCTCATACGACCCCTATGTGTACTATACAGGGGAGTCCTCGAGTTCGTACCAGGACGAAGGGGCCTCCTCGACGTACTACGGACGTGCACCTTCTTGGGCACCATGGAGTTGAGCCCCACTTAGGCCAAAATCCTAAGCTTGGGGGGAGGTATACCGATATTACAATCATCTATATATCATGTTCGGTCGGTTCTTTGTATATCCATTGTTTTGCTTTATTTTTGGTTTTTGTTTCTGCTTTCTTAAAACACAAAAATAACAAAAATATTTTTGTTGTTTCTCTTGGTTTGTTTCTTTGCTTTTTAGCTTTGGTTTGCCTTAAAGAAAAATCCAAAAATATTTTGCTTTGTTTGCTTGCTTTGAAAAATCGAAAACACCAAAAATATTTGTTGTTCTTCTTTGGTTTTGTGAGTTCTTTGCAAGGTTTAGCCATCCTTAGTGGATTTTGGTTTCATGTTATTATTCAAGTCACACAAGTGAAGGGCAAAAATGAAGATTAATACAACTTGAGATGTGGTAAGAGGCTGGTAACAAACTCTATTTGTTTTCATTTTTGTATATATACTCATCACGGTGAGCATGCTTAGTATGTTCATGTAAGGAGTATGTTACTGATGTATTCTTAGTAGTTCTTTCTTGTTTGTGATTAGCTCCAGCTTGCTAATAGTTTGTAGCATGTTATATGAATGTTTGCTTGCATTGTTTTATTCATATTTTGGTATGATATTGTGGTATCCTCCTCTGAATTTTTCATGTGAATTGACTTGGCACATGCTCACGCATGCATATGACTAAACAATAGTCAGTAAGCCTAGATGATTTATTTTGCCTCAGAGTTCTTGTATCACTTTCATGCCATAATTAGTCATGTTTTGTTGCAAGCATGATTATGACAGTTATTGCTCTCTTGTTTGTTGCTCTCTCTCTCTATTGCTAGCCTTCACTCGCACTGAGTATGAGCTCTACTTGTGCTTCCAACTCCCCAAAACAAATATTGCCAACAGTGTCCACCATACCTACATATTAGCATCATTTGCTATTTCAGTGCATATTCTATATGCCTTGTTTTCTTCCAAATAAAATGTTTGTCTATTTTGAGATAGTTAGTTAGTAAAGCTCTCACGAACTTGATGGCACACTTTGTTCCTTGCACTTAATAATACTGAACCATTGTGACATGTCCATGAAAGTTATATTCTTGCAAATTATAGGCTGGGAGTTAGCAGAACCGTGCTATCACGGGGAACACTTTCAACGTTTTTCCAGAAAGAGTTCGGAACCAGAAAATCCGTTCTGGCACCCTGCCAGGACGGTGAATTTGGGGAGGATCATCGCCATCGTCATCACCAACGCCTCTCCATTAACCATCAATGTTTCCCTCATCCATGAGTGAGTAATCACCCGTTGTAGGCTATGGGGATGGTAGGGATTGGATGAGTTCTATCATGTAATCGAATAAGATTGTTAGGGCATAGTGCCTAGTATCTCTTTTAGTGCTATTTGACTTTGTTGCGACTTGTTGTGCTTAATGCTTGTAACTAGGGCCCGAGTGCCATGATCTCAGATATGAACTTATTATTGAATCATTATGATAGTATTGTTTGTGATCTTATCTGCAAGTTGTGTACACATATCATTGTCTGGATCCAAAGGCCCCGAAGTGACAGAAATTGGGAAAACCGGAGGGGATGGCTGTGGTGTGAGGATCACATGTGTTCATGGAGTGTTACTGCTTTGCTCTGGTGCTCTATTAAAAGGAGCACCTTAATTGCCAATAGTTCACTAGAGGCCCTGCTGCCACGAGCTAGCTGGACAAAAGATGTTGTGCAAGTTCTCATTGCGAGCACACATGACTATATATGGAGCACGTGCCTATGTCTGTTTAGTACTTGAATGCTTGTTCTTATTTATCTGCAATGCTCTAGTTCTTGAAGTTACATGTTTAGACTCGTCCATGCAACGCCCGTCCATCCATCCCTATGCCTATCGCGCTCATATCCTACTGTTTGCTGCTACTGTTACTATTGCTACTGTTTTACTGCTGTTGTTGCTTTGCTGTTGCTACTACAAACTGTTGCTACTAATAAACTTCTGTGATCAAGAACTATTTCTAGGTGCAGCTGAATTGACAAATCAGTTGTTAAGGCTTGCAAGTATTATTTGGCTTCCCTTGTGTCAAATCAATAAATTGGGTAATAATACCCGTGAAGACTGTTGCGATCCCCTATACTTGTGGGCCATCACATTTCAATGCTCATAAGAAGGCATGATAGAGTGGTATCTCGCTTGCCTTTGTTTGTAGAACATAAAATAAAGACCAAGGCACTTCTGAAGTTCAAGTGAAGACTAGAAGTAAAAAATATTAGAGATATAAGCAGCAAAGTCACGACATAATTAACCAAGTTTTTAGACAAGCACATTATACTAAGAATGGAAGCTATGCTCTCAAGAAGGTGCTCATAGAATAAGTGGTGACTCAACAAGGAAGTGAAAAAAGGTTTTGAAAAGTTTGAAAGACTTCCAAAATGCTGAAAGTATGGTACTCGTTAGCTTTGAGCTCTCATTGCCTCTATCATAGGAATCTTTAGATGGTTAAGGTGAAAGTGAGGTCCAATATGAGTTATATGCTTGACAAACCATAAACTAAAAATATCATGTCCCTTGAATACGAGGGCCGCTCCTCTTTACTCAACTTTAGTTACCGGCAAGTTCTTGTCATAGTAAATACATGCATATCATAGAGAACCGCCAACGGGGTACCCCTTGCACATGATACATGAGCTATCATATCATCAAAATAACAAGGGAAGCAGACAATGAGCATCTCAGTGATCTTATTATTTGCTATTTGCATAGGTTTTTATTGAGGATGCTTATAGATTGCTCATTATGGTTATGCTGAAAGTTTCCACCATGATTAGGCATGGCTTAGGATAGCGGCCCAGGCGTTTATCTAACACATATATATAACTCCATGAACTCACAAGATCCCCTTTTATTTCACACCAACGACATCCGTAAACAAAAGAGCATGATATCAACTGGGTATAAATTATAGGTGCAATGTTGAAAGCGTTCCCCGTGACAGCACGGTTCTGCTAACTGCCAGCCTATAATTTGCAAGCATATAACTTTCATGTACAGTCACAATGGTTCGAGTTTATTAAGTGTAAGAAATAAAGTGTGCCATCAAGTTCGTGAAAGCTTTACTAACTATTTTTCCCAAAACAGTCAAACATTTTATTTGGAAGAAAACAAGGCATAATAAATATGCGTGGAATAGAAAATGATGCCAGTAGGTAGATATGGTGGACACTTTTGGCAATGTTGGTTTTGGGGAGTTGGAAACACGAGTAGACCTCATACTCAGTGCAAGTGAAGGCTAGCAATAGGAAGGGAGCGACAAACGAGAGAGCAATAACTGCCATAATCATGCTTGCAACAAAACATGACTAATTATGGCATGAAAGTGATACAAGAACTCTGGGGCAAAATAAATCATCGAGGCTTACTGACTATTGCTTAGTTATATGCATGCGTGAGCATGTGCCAAGTCGATTCACATGAAACATTCAGAGGAGGATACCATAATATCATACCAAAATATGAATAGAACAATGCAAGCAAACATTCATATGACATGCTATAAACTATTAGCATGCTGGAGCTAATCATAAGAAAGCAAGAACTACTAAGCATCCATAAATAACATACACCTTACATGAACGGACTAAGCATGACCACAATGATGAGTATATGTACAAAAATGAAAACAAATAGAGTTCGTTACCAGCCTCTTACCACACCTCAAGTTGTCTTAATCTTCATTTTTGCCCTTCACTTTTGTGGCTTGAATAATAACATGAAACCAAACTCCACTGAGGACTGCTGAACCCTGCAAAGAACTTCACAAAAGCAAAGAGGAACAACAAATATTTTTGGTGTTTTGGATTTGTTTAAAAACAAGCACACAAAGCGAAAACAAACAGAGCAAAATCTGCAAAGCTAAAACGCAAAGAAACAAACCAAGAGAAACAACGAAAATATTTTTGGTATTTTTGTGTTTTGGGAAAGCATAAACAAAAACCAAAAAGAAAGCAAAACATGGATATACAAAGAACCGACGAAGATGACATATAGATGATTGTGATGTCGGTGTACCTCCCCCCAAGCTTAGGGTTTTGGCCTAAGTGGGGCTCAATAGCGCGGGTATTAACCCCAAGATGGTGGGTCATCATAGGAATGATCATAAGCAGGCCCTCGCGAAGAAGAAGAAGACACGCTCTAGTCATAGGATAGCTGCTGGTATTAAGACTCCCCCATGTTGGAGGGCTGAACCGAATCATCTCCGGTATCCTCTCCAACATTCTCATGTTGCTAGGAGAGCTCCGCCACGTATGTGTCAAACTCTTCCCCCTTGAGAGACCATTCTTGCCTGTTATCAAAATTAAACAAAGCATGTGCAAGCAAATAAACTACTTTCTCAGTCCTACCCCTCTCCAACCATGCTTGACAAAGGATATTTCATATGGTAAATCTCTCACATAAGCCCAAGAAGAAACAAAATTATGCTGAACCATGGAATAGAGATCAAGTATCTCTATGTGGAACCGATAATCTGAATGGTGAGGCTCTAAACCATGAAAATCTAGCAAACGAGAGGCAATGAGGCCTCCACAAATTCCGCCCCTCTCACTATTGGTGGTAAGACGGTAAGATATCAAAGCACCTAGGTTATAAGTTCTATCCCTATTCAAAGCAGCTGAGATAAAATCTAGATCAAATAAAGATAACATTCTAAAAGAATACACTTGGTAATGAAATAGGCAAAATATCTAATGGATGGGAACTGAATGTTCCGAATTTTACCACTTTACTTTGAGAAGTCGCAACCTTGGAAAATTTCAGCATATAAATCCATAAGTGTCTTAGGCCTCTCCTTGATCTTCTCACAAGATCTGTAATGTTGCACTCTAATAGTTGCACAGAAATCAGCAAAAGGCAGGTCGACAACTATATTTTAGATTTTATAATGGACCACGGGGTTAGACGAGGACCAAATAAATCGAAATTCCTGCACCATAGCCATGGTTAGTTTAACGTATTGAAATGGTTCCTCTTCAACAAAGTGTTCCAACCCTGCATTAGTAATCATAGTTTGGAAATCCTAGAAGATCCTCGCGGCTCTCATAAATTCAGGGCATGGATAAATGAAAGGGAAAACTTCTTCCACGCGATGGAACTTCATTGGATAAGGTACCATCAAATCATATTGATTCAGTGGGTATGCACTCATCTTATTTTCTGGAATTTTTAGACAAAAATCAAACCAAGTGATTTCCAAGTTGATAAATGATGAGGAACTACTATAGGAACTTGCTAGAGGGCTAAACATGCATCAAAATGAAATGTCTAAGCATAGAACAAGCATGCAATCTCACACAACCTCACACCTATAGCAGCAAAATACTCAAGATACAATCTACTAATCACAAATCTAATTGGACAAGCAGAGGAGGCACATATCAAGGAGCAATCCCTCCAAAAATCAGCAGCAAAGATGGGCTGAGCAAGGAGATCAAAACTCGGGATCAAGAATAGTAGGAACTCGAGCTTGAGAAAGTTTTCCGGTGTTTTTCGGGAGAGAGAAAGAAGTGGCTGGAAGGAGGCATCTTGGAGGGCCACATGTGGACCCTACCCAGGCCAGGCGCCACCAGGGGGTGTGCTGGCCTAGTGGGTCCCCCTGGGCCACTCAAGGTGTTCCTCTACCCCTTTTTCGAGGAAAAATTTATTATGAATTTTCTAGAATTTTTCGGAAAACTTTATTTTTGGCCCATTTTCAGGCTATGAAAATTGATTTTCTCGCGGAAAAAGATTTTTTAGAAGAAGCAAAAGCAAACAAAAACCACAACTACTGGAGTTCTAAGACACTCTAACAAGTAAACAACTAGCAAAACTAAGACTAACAAGACAAAGAGCAAAGACTATGAAGGAGAAAAATAAAAGTGAGCAAGTATAACCACTGTGAAAGCATTTTTTTGTTCATTAAAATCCCTTTGTTAACAAGGTTGATCAAGCCTTGTTACCAAAATAATCTTATATGAAGCAAAACTTTGCATTTCCACAAAGTGATTATGTTACCTCAATCTTGATAGCAATAGTCACAATCATAATAGTTTCAAAACTTTCTTGTGGTATGGGACAATATATTTCTCCAACTTTGATTCTCTCAATATTTTCAATAGAATTCAGGTAATATCTCTTAGCAACCTTCTTGGGGAAATAGACAATATGCTCTTTGTCATTAATATTAAAAGTTACTTTTCCTTGATTACAATTGATGACAGCACCTGCAGTATTAAGAAAAGGTATCCCAAGAATAATAGAGATATTATCATCTTCAGGCATCTCAAGCACAACAAAATCAGTTAAAACCAAGCAATTATGAGCCATTTAAATAGGAACATCGTCACATATACCACATAAATAGTAGTAGACTTATCAGCCATTTGCAAAGATATATCAGTTGGTATCAACTTTTCTAGCTGAAGTCTCTTGTACAGAGAAAAAGGCATAAAACTAAATCCATCTCCCAAATCACATAAAGCAGTTCTAACTTAATTATTCTTAATAGAGCAAGGAATATTTGGAATACCTGAATCACCAAGTTTCTTCGGAACCTTGCCATTGAAGGAATAATTAGCAAGCAAAGTAGAAATTTCCTCATTAGGAATCTTGCTTTTATTAGAGACAATGTCCTTCATATAATTTGAATAAGGAGGCAACTTAATAGCATCAGTCAAAGGAATTTGCAAAAATAAAGATTTCATCCACTCACAAAACTTGTTATAATGTTCTTCCTCCTTTGACTTGTGTTTCTTATTAGGAAAAGGCATAGGTTTCTGCACCCAAGGTTCTCTCTCATTACCATGTTTATTAGCAATAAAATCTTCCTTAGTGTACCTAGTGTTCTTAGTGTGCTTCGCAGGTTCTTCCTCAACTTCCTCCTTGTTAGGAGCATCATTTTTATCATTACCACTCTCATTTTTAGCATTAGAGACAGATATACTATTACGATCTACAACAGGTTCAGAGGGTTCCTCAACTATTTTATGTTTCTTTTTCTTTCTCTTACGAGGACTACCACTACTTTCACCTTGTTGAGAATCCTTCTCAATTCTTTTAGGGTGTACTTCAGGATATAAAGGATCTTGAGTGGCTATACTGCTCCTAGTTCTAATTCCATAAGCATGTTTATCTCCTGAGGCATTAACTAGCATATCCTTTTGTACCTTAGCAAGTTGATCAATTTGAGTTTGAACCATTTGAAAGTGTTTACAAATCATTTTAACATCATTAGCAGTTCTTTCCACAATATCTTTCAACTCATTAATAGCTCTAGAGTTTTCCAATAAATGATTCTGAACTTGTTTATTAAAATTACCTTGCTTAATAATAAAGGTGTCAAGTTCCTCTAAGCATTGATCAGGAGGTTTACCTTAGGGAATATCACCTTCATTAAAGTGGAGAGAGTGTACATCAATAGTAGATGAGTGGGGAATTGGATTACATAATTCATCTACAGGAGGTAGATTCTTCACATCTTCAACTGTAATACCTTTCTCCTCGAGACATTTCTTAGCTTCTTTCATCACTTCACCATTTAATGCAATCACTCCCCTCTTCTTTGGTGTCGGTGTTGGAACTGGTTCAGGCACAACTGGATAAGGAGTAATAGGCTCAGGTATATTTAGCCCAGTTGAAGTCCAATCATCATAATTCTTTCTTATTTTAGTCATTAATTCTTCAGCATCTGTAGGAGTTCTTTTCCTGAAAACACAATCAGCAAAACTATCTAGGTATGTCCTAGAATCATTAGTTAGTCCATTATAATAAATATCAAGAAACTCAGCAATGGACATCCAGGATGTGCATTAATCAAGGCACAAAACCTTGTCCATGACTTAGGCAATTTCTCTTCTTCTCCCTGTTTAAAATCAAAAAGTTTTTGCAAAGCAGCATGTCTATCACTGGGAGGAAAATATGTCTTGAAGAAAGAAGCAATCAAACAATCAGGGCTATCAATGGATCCATGAGATAATCTATTAAACCAAGCTTTAGCTTCTCCTTTTAGTGAAAAGGGGAAGATCTTTGTAACAAAGTACTTGATCATCTTAAAATCATCAGAGAATAAGGCACTCATAGTGGAAAGCTCATTCATATGTGCCACATCACTCTCATTTTCAGTCCCACAAAAAGGTTCTTTCTAAACAATTTCTAAATAGGATAAATCAAGAGAGAAATCAAAATCTTCATCTTTAATATCTATGGGAGAAGTGGCAAACTTAGGATCAGAAGACAGTTTTGGAATAATGGTACGTCTCTCAAGGAGACTCCTAATAGCACTAGCACCATGTATGTTTTGGTACTCTTCAATAAATTCATCAGTGAACTCAATGTAATCATCATTAATATCATATCTCTCTCTAGACTCAGGTGAGCTAACAAGTGCAACAGTCTCTTCACTAGGAGTTTTAGTGTTTCCAAAATACTTCTAGCAATAGTAGCATCTAGGAAAGGACCTAATGAACCACTCGCATCACGCACAGTAGAAGTAACATCATGAGTATCGGAAGCAATTTCAGATTCAGCAGTAGTAGCAGTGTGTGTAGCATGAGTATGTGGTGGTGGTGTAACAATCTTACATATAACATATGGTGAATCAAGAGCAGCAGAGGTGTTTAGGATAGTACCTCTTCTTGTAGTGGATGGTAAAATAGGAAACTTTCCATCACGAGACTTCCCCATGATGAAAGGAGTAGCAGTGAACAGTAATAGATCCAAGTGAACTTACAAATAAGGCTATGCTCCCCGGCAACGGCGCCATAAAATAGTCTTGATAACCCACAAGTATAGGGGATCGCAAAAGTCTTCGAGGGTAGTATTACCCACTTTATTGATTCGACACAAGGGGAGCCAAATAATACTTATTAGCCTTAACAACTGAGTTGTCAATTTAGCTGCACCTGGAAATAGTCTAGCTCATAGAAGTTTATCAGTAGCGACAGTTTTGTAGTAGAAACAGCAAAGTAACAGTAGCAGTAAAACAAGAGCAATAGTAACAGTAGTAGCAAACAGTAGGATATGAGTGTGGTAGGCATAGGGATGGATGGACGAGTGTTGCATGGACAAGTCTAAACATGTAACTTCAAGATCTAGGGAACTTGCAGATAAATAAGATAAAGCATCCAAGTACCAAACAATCATAGGCATGTGTTCCGTATATAGTCATACGTGCTCGCGATGAGAACTTGCACAACATCTTTTGTCCTGCCAGCCCGTTTCAGCGGGGCCTCAAGTGAACTACTGGCAATTAAGGTGCTCCTTTAAATAGAGCACCGGAGCAAAGCATTAACACTCCCTGAACACATGTGATCCTCACATCACAGCCATCCCCTCCGGTTGTCCCAATTTCTATCACTTCGGGGCCTTTGGATCCGGACAATGATATGTGTACACAACTTGCATATAAGATCACAAACAATATTGTCATCATGAATCAATAATAAGATCATGGCACTCAGGCCCTAGTGACAAGCATTAAGCACAACAAGTTGCAACAAAGTCAAATAGCACTAATAGAGATACTAGGCACCATGCCCTACCAATCTTATTCGATTACATGATAGAACTCATCCAATCCCTACCATTCCCATAGCCTACAGCGGGGAATTACTCACTCATGGATGAGGGAAACATGGATGGTTGATGGAGAGGCGTTGTTGATGATGATGGTGACGATCCTCTCCAAATTCTCCGTCCCAGCAGGGTGCCAGAACGGAGTTTCTGGTTCCGAATCGCGGTTTCTGGTGGTGGCGGTGCAGCGGAACTCTTTCTGGAAAAACGTCGAACCCCCCTGAGTTTTTAGGTCAAGAGGCAACGTATATGTGAAGAGCGAGGCCGATGGGGTGCCTGAGGCAGCCACACCCCCTCCATGCGCGGCATAGTCCCACCCGTGCAGCAGGTGTGGGCCCCTCAGGCCTCCACTCCATCTCATATTCTGGCTCCATGAATCTTCTGGTGAAATAGGATTTTTGGCATATTTTCTGAGATTTTTACTGATAGTTGATTTTCTGCACAAAAACTAGACACCAAGGTAATTCTGCAAAAAACAGCGTCGGTCCCTGTTAGTTATATCCAAATCACACAAGTTTAGAGGAGAAACAATAACAAAAGTGTTCGGGAAAGTAGATGTGTTTTGTACATATTAACTCCCCCAAGCTTAGCTTATTGCTTGTCCTCAAGCAATTCAGTTGAAAACTGAGTGCGATAAAAGAACTTTCACGAACACATTTTCTTAAAATGATGTAAATATTCTAAGCACAGGAGTGGATACTTAGACCATTTATAATAAGGAGTATGCAACTAAGTCTACTTAATAGTCATTGCAAGCTATGAAGATATTCCAACTCAATAATAACAAGTAGCATAAAACATAAACATAAGCAACATTGCAATGCTCATAAGAAGGTATGATAGAGTGGTATCTCGCTTGCCTTTGTTTATAGAGCACAACATAAATGCCGAGGCACCTCTGAAGTTCAAGTGAAGACTAGAAGTAAAGATATCAGAGATACTAGCATCAAAGTCATGACATAATTAATAAAGTTTTGAGACAAGCACATTACACTAAGAACGAAAACTATGCTCTCAAGAAGGTGCTCACAGAATAAGTGGTGACTCAACAAGTGAAAAGGTTTTGAAAAGTTTTAAGGGTTTCCAAACGCTGAAAGTAAGGTACTTATTAGATTTGAGCTCTCATTGCCCCCATCATAGGCATCTTTAAATGGTTAAGTTGAAAGTGAGGCCCAATATGACTTATATGCTTGACAGACCATAAACTGGAAATCTCATATCCCTTGAGTACGAGGTTAAGCTCCTCATGCTACTCAACTTTAGTTACCGGCAAGTTCTTGTCATAGTAAATACATGCGTATCATAGAGAACCGCCAACGGGGTACCCCTTGCACACGATACAGGAGCTATCCTATAATCAAAATGACAAGGAAAGCAGACAATGAGCATGTCAGCGATATTTTTATTTTCTATTTGCATAGGTTTTTATTGAGTATGCTTCACAGATTCCTCATTATGGTTATGCTGCAAGTTTCCACCATGATTATGCATGGCTTAGGCTAGCGGCCCAGGCATTTCTCTAACTCATATATATAACTCCATGAACTTACAAGATCCCCTTTTATTTCACACCGACGACATCCGCAAACAAAAGAGAATGATATCAACTGGATATGTATCCATAAGTGTTGAAAGTGTTCCTCGTGACAACACGGTTCTGCTAACTCCCATCCTATAATTTGCACACATATAACTTTCATGGACAGTCACAATGGTTCAGGCTTAATAGGTACAAGGAATAAAGTGTACCATCAAGTTCGTGAGAGCTTTACTAACTAACTTTCTCAAAATAGTCAAACATTTTATTTCGAAGAAAACAAGGCATAATGAATATGCACTGAATATCAAATGATGCTAGTAGGTAGGTATGGTGGACACTGTTGGCAATATTGGTTTTGGGGAGTTGGATGCACAAGTAGAGCTCATACTCAGTGCAAGTGAAGGCTAGCAATAGAGAGGGAGCGATAAACGAGAGATCAATAACTGTCATAATCATGCTTTCAACAAAACATGACTAATTATGGCATGAAAGTGATACAAGAACTCTGAGGAAAAATAAATCATCGTGGATTACTGACTATTGTTTAGTCATATGCATGCGTGAGCATGTGCCAAGTCGATTCACATGAAACAATCAGAGGAGGATACCATAATATCATACCAAGTTATGAATAAAACAATGCAGGCAAACATTCATATGACATGCTACAAACTATTAGCAAGATGGAGCTAATCATAAGAAAACAAGAACTACTAAGCATCCATAAATAACATACACCTTACATGAGCAGACTAAACATGCCCACAATGATGAGTATACGTACAAAAATGAAAACAAATAGAGTTTGTTACCAGCCTCTTATCACACCTCAAGTCGTCTTGATCTTCATTATTGCTCTTCACTTGTGTGGCTTGAATAATAACATGAAACCAAACTCCACTGAGGACTGCTAAACCCTGCAAAGAACTTCATAAAACCAAAGAAGAACAACAAATATTTTTGGTGTTTTCGATTTTTTTAAAGCAAGCACACAAAGAAAAAACAAACAAAGCAAAAGCAAACAAAGCAAAATATTTGTGGATTTTTCTTTAAGGCAAACCAAAGCTAAAAAGCAAAGGAAAAAACCAAGAGAAACAACGAAAATATTTTTTGTATTTTTGAGTTTTGAGAAAGAAGAAACAAAAACCAAAAAGAAAGTGAAACATGGATATACAAAGAACCGACGAAACATGATATGTAGATGAGTGTGATGTCGGTGTACCTCCCCCCTAGCTTAGGCTTTTGGCATAAGTGGACCTCAACTCCATGGTGACCAAGAAGGTGCACCTCCGTAGTACGACAAAGAGGCCCCTTCATCCTGGTATGAGATCGAGGACGCCCCTGTGTAGTGCACGGAGGGGTCATATGAGGGCGCGTCCCCCTGATGGTGTCCGTGGAAACCACGAATGTGTAGCTGCTCGTCCATCTCCTCCTTGGATCATGACCAAGGTCCCTAGGAAATACTGAACAAAGTGGTTTGGGGCAAAGGAATTTCTCTCTCTCTTCCCCGTCAGTAAACATCATCCTATAAACCAAATTATCAAGGGTAGAGCTAGTAGTGACAAAGTGATCGCATTCATGGCAGCTAAATCAAGCCTCTGAGGAGCCAAAACGGTATCATCTGGATCAACATAAAGGTCTAGGGCAGCAACAACACGTGTAGCAATAATACCTCCATAAATGAGTCCCTTAGCATCTAAGCAACGAGCAATGAGAGAACCAAGATTGTACATGGTTTCATTGTTGAGTGCAGCAGCTAGGAAAGCCAAATGATAGTTGGAAATATTGCTAGTGTTCTCCCTACCAAGAACACTAGTGGCAAGATAATAAGCAAAATACCTAATAGCTAGGAGTTGAATATTTCTTATCTTCCCGCGTTGCGCTCTGCGGTCATCATCATTAGTTATCCCGCGATAGAGCTCCAAAAAATCAAAAGGTTGAGCTGGAATCTTCTTCACCGTCCTAGCTGTGCCAATACCCAAGATTTCACAAAATTTCTTCAGTGTCATGGAGATAGGCCTATTATAGATTTTGAACGACACATCTGGCTTGAAAGGGCTGTTAGAAAAAGAGAAACTCTCCACAAAGGTTTTGGTGAGCATAGCATACTGCACACTCTCATCCTACATATAACTAGTTAGTCCAACCCTCCGAACCAAGGTTAGGAAATCATTGAGAATCCCTGCAGCCCGCAAAAATGTAGGACAAGGAAAGGTAGAAGGATGCGCATCCCCCTCATCTCCCTCATCGCCAAAACACGGTGTAATGAGATCTTCATTGTATGATGGCCTAGCTTGGGAGGATGATCTTGAAGGCCTTGTCCTCCTAGGTGCATCACTCTCAAATATTTTTCCAAAGGTGTGGTTGTCCATGACCCCTTTTTCTAGAATTTGTAGACAAACATCAAACCAGGTAATTTCCAAGTTGCTAGATGATGAGGAACTACTATAGGAACTTTCTAGAGGGCTAAACATGCATCAAAATGAAACCTCTAAGCATAGAACAAGCATGCAAGCTCGCACAACCTAACACCTATAGCAGCAAAATACTCAAGATACAATCTACCAATCACAAATCTAATTGGACAAGCGGAGGAGGCACATACCAAGGAGCAATCCCTCCAAAAATCAGCAGCAAAGATGGGCTGAGGAAGGAGATCTAAAATCAGGAGCAAAAACAATAGGAACTCAAGCTTGAGAAATTTTTCTGGTGTTTTTCGGGAGAGAGAAAGAAGTGGCTGGAAGGAGGCATCTTGGAGGGCCATAGGTGGGCCACACCTAGGCCAGGAGCCACCTAGTGGGCCCCCTGGGCCTCTCCAGGTGTCCCACTGCCCTTTTTTCGAGGAAAAATTTATTATGAATTTTCTGTAATTTTTCGGGAAACTTTATTTTTGGCCAATTTTCAGGGTAAGAAAATTGATTCTCGCAGAAAAAAGATTTTTTAGAAGAAGCAAAAGGAAACAAAAACCAAAACTACAGAAGTTCTAAGACACTCTAACAAGCAAACAACTAGCAAAACTAAAGCTAGCAAGAGAAAGAGCAAAGACTAGGAAGGAGAAAAATAAAAGTGAGCGATTATAACCACTGTGAAAACATTGTTTTGTTCACTAAAATCCCTTTGTTAACAAGGTTGGTCAAGTATTTGTGTAAGATCCCACCTTTATAAAGGTAAAGATCCCTGTGATTGCAATGCTAGTCCCTGGATCAATTGCTAGCATCCATAGTTTAAGATGAAGTACACAAAAACAAAGGTCATATTACATCGTCATTCCAGAGATAACATAGTCTTTTACAACTCCATAGCCATAGGCTAGTACAAGAGTTTAACTTAACAAAATAATAATAGAAGTCTTCATCTTCATGTGCCACAGGCAAGCATATTGAGTGTAGACTCATAACCCCTAATCATCATCAGAGTAACCTGCAACATCACAAGTTACAGCCACAGTGGGTCAATACATTGGAATAATATTGGCAAGTGATACCTTAGTAGAATATTAGCATCTAGTTACTACATGAATTTGGCTAAGTGTAGCTTAGGCTTGCTTTGCTCAAAATAGGTTTTACCTATCAGTTGAAAACACTAAGTTTTTGTTTGGTAAAAACTTTCCCAAGGAACCACCAATAGAAATTGGTGAACCTTCACCCTTGTTCAACCACAAGTTTTAACTTAGGAAATTGGGATGAGGAGATTCTTGATAGCTTCCATGTATTGATGCTCAAATTGTTCAATACCAGGGACATGGCTAAGTACTTAGGCTCCATTTGGCATCTAAGTATTTCTAAAACCAAAGTATTGTAATACTACAATATTTTCTTGCCTGGCTAACAAATACTTCAGTTTTGGAAAAAGAGGTCTAGACCTCTTTTTTCTATACTTCAAAATGAGTGTTATTCTGCCAAAAACAAAGTATAAAAAACTGCAGTTTTTGCTGAAACCAAACACCTCAAAGTATTTAAAACCATGGTATTTTTAGAAACCAGAGTATTCTTGGAATACTTTAAAAAAACGCTGGTGCCAAACGGACCCTTAGTTTCTTCCATCTGCAGAGGTGGTGCACTTTTCCCACAAGACTTGGTTTCACCAAGACAGGACCTTTCAGAAGCCTTCCCTTAGACCAAATGGACGCGTTCCAACCTATCATCCCTCTACCACCAACTGTCCAAATGGATAAGTTATTGCAACCTATATGATCCAGGCATAGCCCATAATGCCATGTGGCTGCACTAGAAGCTTCTTAACATTTGGCATCTCAAATCCCTTTGTTCTTGGGTGGCATTCCACAAGTGAGATACATAAGGTAAACCATAGAAATGGGCCTTGTGTAACCACTCAACACAAACCATTCTTTCCATTCCACCCAGGTGTTTCATTTACTTAGTTGTTTTATTAAGTAAAACATAAGTCAAAGACTTAGCAATATTTTTACATAGCATGTATATATTCCACCCTTTGCTACTAGCTAGGCTAAGCATGTAAATAGCAAGTATATTAACTTAGAGAAAATTCTAACAATTCTACAACTACTAGGATTTCCCAAGCATAGCATATAGATACTTAGCAAAATATTCATGCAAGCCCTATAAAAAATATTTCTAATGCATAGTAAAAATACTGGGATAAAAATATGAAGCACCACTTTCCTTGGTATTTGGGAGAGTAGCAACACTCTTCATAACCACAATCACTATTAGCACCAAAATCTACACATAAAATGATAGCACCACATTCACATATCAAAAATATACAAGCAAAAATATATGAATGCATGAAAATTCCATGTGATGATTTTTCTAAATCAAACCAGACAAGTGAAACAGTACTGAATCATAAACAAAACAATTATACACCAAATAAAATTAATTTGACACTTAGAACATTTCCATACAATTTTTATATACAAAATAAGCTTAAAAATGTCTCTGCAAAAATAACCCATTTTACAGATGCAATTTATTAAACAAAGTGCATAAATGGATAGAATTCTTTCCCCTGATTCCAATGATATAAAATTTACAAAATTTGAACATGTGGATCAAAAGTTATGAATTTTCCAAGTTTGAATCACTAATAGATCTAATTCCAGATTTTAAATCGAAATACAGGCCACGCGGCGCTTTTTGATTGGACGGTACCTTCGCACTGGATCACGCTCGTGGCCGTTGGAACTAACTAACTAAGCATGGTCCAGATCTATTCATACTGTTTCGATCAAGATCTAATTGTGGCCTTTGGATCTGGATTCGATGGATCAGATCGATCTGACCAGAAATCAGCGGCGCAAATGGTGCCCGCGGCGGCGACCGTTCTGGCGCATGGACACAACAGCAGGACCTCGTCGGAGTTTGTCTGAGCGTCGGGTGTTCACTGTCGGAGTCGAAGACGACGTTCCAGAGCGCAAGGATTCAAACGGAAAACGTTAACAGATGCGCGAGGCACTGGCGGACATGATTGCGTGAACCAGAGACAGAGGGGAACACAGGGCTCACCGGAATGGCTCATCAGAGTCGAGTCAAGCTTCGGTCGTTTCTAGAGGTTGACATCATGGTGTACTCATACAATTCATACCTAGTGGTGAAAGTTGTCTTAGGTATGTCTTGTTCCCTTATCTTAAGTTGAACATAACCTGACCGGAGATCAATCTTTGAGAACACACACGCTCCTTCTAACTGATCAAACAAGTCATTGATTCTGGGCAAAGGATATTCGTTCTTTGATAGTCACCTCATTGAGGAAACGATAATCGATGCATAACCTTTGACTTCTATATTTCTTTTCCACAAACAAGACTGGTGCTCCCCAAGATGAAGAACTTGGTTGAATAAATCCTTTCTTTAACTGTTCTCCAAATTGTTTATTGAGTTCCTTCAACTCATCAACTGACATCTTGTAAGGTCTCTTTGCTATTGGTCCAGATCCTGGCAGCAAGTCAATCAGAAATTCTACATCTCTATCTGGTGGCATTCCCGTAGTTCTTCCAGAAACACATCTGGATACTTTCTCACAATTAGCACACTGTCTAATTGTGAGAGAGTATCCAGATGGTTCCACTGAACTTTGCAGAATTTGATAGTCTTTGTCTGAGTTACTCTTTCTGCAGTCTCAAGAATCTTGATAGGTTTTTCCTCATAAGTGAGATCACTTTACCGTTGGACCTCTTCCAAAGGTATAGTATCCTTCAAATAAGTCTCCTCCATCTCCGGATGGCATTTCTTTAGCTGACTCACATGAAACACATTGTGAACGACAGACAATGATTCAGGTAATTCAATCTCATAAGCTACTTCTCCTTTACGACTCAGAATCTTGAATGGTACAACATATCTTGGGGCCAATTTTCCTTTGACTCCAAATCTCTTCACTCCACGAAGTGGTGACACTCTAAGATAATCTCTATCACCCACCTCATAGGTGACTTCTCTACGCTTAGGATCTACGTAGCTCTTCTGTCAGGACTGTGCTATCTTCAATTTGTCCTTTACTAGCTTGACTTTCTCTTCCGCCTCTTTGATTAGTTCTGGTCCGAACAAATTTCTTTCTCCCACACCATTCCATAGCAATGGGGTAGTACACTTTCTCCCATAGAGAAACTCAAACGGTGCCATCTCAATACTGGCTTGATAGCTGTTGTTGTAAGAGAATTTTGCGTAAGGCAGACTTTCATCCCAACTAGCTCCATAGTCTAGGGCACATGCCCTCAACATATCCTCTAGAATCTGGTTGGTCCTTTCTGTCTGTCCATCAGTCTAGGGGTGAAAAGCAGTACTGAATTCCAATCTCGTTCCTAATGACTCATGCAGTTGCCTCCAGAAATGAGAAGTGAATTGAGTTCCCCTATCAGACACAATACTCTTGGGTACTCCATGCAGACACACAATCCTATTCATATAAATCTTGGCCAACTTGGCCCTTGTATAGGTTGTCTTTACGGGTATGAAATGAGCCACTTTAGTTAGGCGATCCACTACTACCCAAATAGAATCATATCCTAACCTGGTCCTTGGCAATCCGGTGATGAAATCCATGGCAATCTTGTCCCACTTCCAATCAGGAACAGGTAGTGGTTGTAACAACCCTGCTGGTTTCTGATGTTCCGCTTTCACTCTACTACATACATCACACAAAGCAATATGTTCGGCGATGTCTTTCTTGAGGTTATTCCACCAAAATCTTCCTTTCATATCCATGTACATTTTGGTGTTACCCGGATGAATGGAATATGGCGAGTTGTGTGCCTCCTGTAAAATCAGTTTCCGAAGCTCCGGATCTTGCGGAACGCAGATACGTTTTCCATACCATAAAGTACCTTGTTCGTCTTCATGGAATCCTTTGGCCTTTCTTTTGCTATTCTTTCCTTAATCTCTTCAATTTCCTTGTACGTCTTTTGGGCTTCCTTGATTTTGTGCAACAAGGTGGGTTGAACATCTAATGACATGAGATGTCCTTCAGGCACAATTTCCAATCTGAGGTCTCTAAATTGGGCACACAGATCATCTGGCAACTCTCCCTTAGTAAGGCCATTCACAAATACCTTATGGCTTAGTGCATCCGCTACAACATTTTCTTTACCGGGATGGTATTGCAAACTCAAGTCATAGTCCTTGATGAGTTCTAGCCATCTCCTTTATCTCATTAATTTCTTTTGAGTGAAGATATACTTCAAACTTTTGTGAGCTGTGAACACTTCACATCGCTTTCCCAAAAGATAATGTCTCCATGTTTTGATTGCATGGACAACAGAGGCTAACTCTAAATCATGAGTAGGATAATTCACCTCATGAGTTTTGAGTTGTCTCGAGGCATAAGCCACAACTTTCCCTTCTTGCATCAGAACTGCACCTAATCCATGATGAGATGCATCACAATACACTTGGAAATCCTTCTCCAAATCTGGCAGACATAGGACTGGTGATGTCACTAGTCTCTTCTTCAATTTCTGGAATGTGAGTTCACATCCTTCAGTCCAAGCAAATTTCTTGTCTTTCTTTAGCAACTCCGTCATTGGTTTAGCTACCTTGGAGAAATTCTCAATGAATCTTCTATAGTATCCTGCTAAGCCAAGAAAACTACGAACTTCTTTCACTAACTTAGGAGATTCCCATTCAGTTACAACTGACACTTTTGCGGGATCAACTGCTACGCCATCTCCTGGCACAATGTGTCCAAGAAATCCAACTTCATTCAACCAGAATTCACACTTGCTGATTTTGGCATACAGCTTATGCTCTCTAAGCTTCTCAAGTATCAAACGCAAATGTCCTTCATGCTCTTCTTTGCTCTTGGAGTAGATCAAAATGTCATTGATGAAAACAACAACAAACTTGTCAAGGAACTTCGTGAACACCTTGTTCATCATATTCATGAAATAAGCTGGTGCATTGGTCAAACCGAATGGCATCACGGTGTACTCATACAATCCATACCTAGTGGTGAAAGTTGTCTTAGGTATGTCTTGTTCCGTTATCTTAAGTTGAACATAACCTAACCGGAGATCAATCTTTGAGAACACACATGCTCCTTCTAACTGATCAAACAAGTCATTGATTCTGGGCAAAGGATATTTGTTCTTGATAGTCACCTCATTGAGGGAACGATAATCGATGCATAACCTTTGACTTCTATCTTTCTTTTCCACAAACAAGACTGGTGCTCCCCAATATGAAGAACTTGGTTGAATAAATCATTTCTTCAACTGTTCTCCAAGTTGTTTCTTGAGTTCCTTCAACTCATCAACTGACATCTTGTAAGGTCTCTTTGCTATTGGTCCAGATCCTGGCAGCAAGTCAATCAGAAATTCCACATATCTATCTGGTGGCATTCCCATACTTCTTCCGGAAACACATCTGGATACTCTCTCACAATTAGCACACTGTCTATGCTAACCCCCTTAGAACATTTTCCATGCAATTTTTATATACAAAATAAGCTTAGAAATGTCTCTGCAAAAATAAACCATTTTACAGATGCAATTTATTAAACAAAGTGCATAAATGTATATAATTCTTTCTCCTTATTCCAATGATATAAAATTTACAAAATTTGAATGTGTTGATCAAAACTTATGAATTTTGCAAGTTTGAATCACTAATAGATCTAATTCCAGATTTTAAATCGAAATACAGGCCACGCGGCGCTTTCTGATTGGACGTTACCGCTTCGCACTGGATCACGCTCGCGGCCGTTGGATCTAAATAACTAAGCATGGTCCAGATCTATTCATACTGTTTCGATCAAGATCTAATTGTGGCCTTTGGATCTAGATCCGATGGATCAGATCGATCTGACCAGAAATCAGCGGTGCAAATGGTGCCTGTGGCGGCGACGGTTCTGGCGGTGACACGCCGGCGAGGCCAGAGGGGCAGGGGGTTGGGCTAGTTCTTACCGAGACCGCGTGAACGTGGGGATGCTCAACGTGTAGACGGGCAGGGTCGGGGCACACGGACACACTAGTAGGACCTTGTCGGAGTTCGTCTGAGCATCGGGTGTTCACTGTCGGAGTCGAAGACGATGTTCTGGGGCGCAAGGATTCAAACAAAAAACGTCAGATGCGCGAGTCACTGGCGGACATGATCGCGTGAACCAGAGACAGAGGCGAACACGGGGCTCACCGGAATGGCTCGTCAGAGTCGAGTCAAGCTTCGGTCGTTTCCAGAGGTTGACGAAGGCGACGACCTAGGGCGATTCAGAACCAAAGGAGAGCATGAGAAGGTGCGCAGGATGATTGCGAAGCAGCTCGCGTGAACCAGAAGGTAAGGCGTGCTCGGGACTCACCGTGATGGCTCGCCGGAGTTCCTCGGTGCCGCGGCGGTGTTGGGTGAAATTTGGGGAGCCTGGCGGTGCTGAGTAAGGGGAAATGAGCGGATAGGGGAGGGGGTTAAGTAGCTAGAGAAGGGGAGGCAATCACTCGGGGAATCAATGGGAATTAAGCGGCATAATTTGCGGCAGTGAAGGGGAAGGAAACGGGCGGCAACGGCATCTGCGCGCGGTGTTTGGGGAAGACGACGCTGACGTGGAGAGAGCCTAGTGTTCAGTGGCTATGGGGTATGTTCCGCGCGGGTGAGAGAGGGGGCAGAGGGGGACTGGCCCAGGTGGGCTGGTTCTGTTGTTGGACCGAAATGCTGGCACCATCCCATTTCTATTTCTTTTAACTTTTTCTATTTCTATTTGATTTTCTAGGAATCCTTTTCAAATGATTCTAAAATGGTCTGAATTCAAACAACTCCTGGATTTTTGTAAGGTGAAATAAGTACATAATTGGCTATAGAACAATGTTGTACACATGGAAATACATGGGCACATTGGAATTTAAAAATAAACCATGCCTTTATCAATTGTTTAATAAAGATAAAAGAGTGGTTTTAAAATCATACTTTTGTTTTGAAAATTTTGTCCAATGCTTTAGAAAACCTTTATCAACTCTAAGTTCAAATCTTTCTGGTTTAAAACAAATAACCTCATACTAGAGAGTAGCCTTGGGCCAATGCCTTGCTTACATAAAATAATAGACATTCAAATGCTTCTGTTTTTTAGATGACATTGAAAATGATCCTGAAATGATTATGAATGCATGGATGATATGCAAACTTTGAAATCATGATTTTTGGGATGTTACATATTGTTACAAAAACAATCTTATATGAAACAAAACTTTGCATTTCACAAAGTGATTATGTTACCTCAAACTTGATAGCCCTACCTCAGACAACCATCAGTTTTATAAAGGGCTAAGGCAAAGTTTTGCGAGCTAACCCTTGCAAATTATGCAAGACAATACTTGCTTGTTACTATGCCAACTATATGCCTTAAGCATATGTGATCATACCCACTTGATAACCCAATCCTAGTTTTACTTGCAAGCTTAATACTTTATTTTTATTTAGCAAGGCTTTCTCTTAGAATTTACATGGTGACTTGTAGATTCTAGAAAGATAACTAAAGGTAGCATAAAGAGCATAAAATTTGGCCTAAGTTAGATAATCTTGATGCCATCCTAGGGCATGAGATTGAACTTAGTGGATCCCCACTTGTTTACCACCCCTCATTAGTATTGACCACCACTTGTAGATGCTACTGCTAAGCATAAAACTTGATCAACTTTAGATGGGAATACTTGGTGAAAATGGTTATGAAAACCTTAGAATGATGAGTCATTCTACTAAAATGTTTTGACATGTGTTTCCGAACACTAGATGATTTTGATGATGAAAATGTTGAGGCATGAGCCTTAGCCCTTTATAAAACTGATGGTTGTCTGGATGCAATACCATTCCAATGTTACCGTACAACCACAATACCCGAAATTTGGGTAGGGATTGACTGGAAATTTATATACCTTAGTATGGGTTCCCTCACGGCCAAGGTCTGAGCTGAGGCCACCTTGTGAAGATTGTCCACCTGTGCAGTACCCAAGATGATAGTAGGTCATGGTTGGGAGGCCAAACTCACAGGAGAGGTGCCTATACTAGAGCGTGTAATTGAAAGGTTAGGATTGATTATTCGCGTACTGAGTATGGTGAATTCAGGATTGTTCCTGACGGATTATCGAATGTTGTGGTGAAAGTGTACAATCTCTGCAGAGTGTCAAACTATTCGAATAGCCGCGTCCGCGGTTATGGACAGTTGGAGTGGCCATACTATTCCCCTGTCAGATGTTTTCAAAATGACTTATGAAATGAATTGTGACTTTGACTTGACCACAACAGAGTTGTGATATGAACTTCAAATTCCCACTTAGGTGTTATAAAACTTTCAACTAGCTTTCTTTTCTTTTGAACTTAGTAGAGGTAAATCTGGATTTTTGCAAAACAAACCTAGAGCTTAGTATCCTACTACAAAAAACCCCTTAACTTATTAGTATTAGTTTGCGAGTACTTAAAGAGTACTCATGGCTTTGTCCCTGGCTATTCCCGTGGCCATACTATGAAGAGGAGTATCAGGATGACGGACCGCAGGAAGGTTACGACAACTAGGATCATCTCCCATCGTCAGCATTGCCTATGACCCTAAAGATGGAGCTTCGCCTACTCTATCATTACTATTACGTTATTTTGCTGCTTGAGTTGTATTAAGAACTGGATCATGAGATCCTTATTTGTGTAAGACCTTATGTATGGTTTGTAATGGATGATGTACTGTGATATCCAAATCTGTTATGTCTCGCAAAAAAGTAATCCTGGGATTGCGATGTATGGCCTAACAGGCATCTGGGATTAAAAATCCGGGTGTTAACAAGTTGGTATCAGAGCCATCCTGACCATAGGAGACCCTAGTTAGAATGGACGTTTGAATCAAAAACTTAGTTTCAAAACCAACGAAAGTGAGTATTTACAAAAACTATTCTCATTCTTATCACTTGGATTCTTTCATGAAAATTCATGTTTCTCAAAATTCTTGCAAAGTACATAAAATTTGACACACTTGATCACTCTACTAACTTACTCATCCTATATTCTTATAGATGGACGTGAAGTACAACAAGTTTTATCAGTTGGGGAATGGAGGAAACCTCATCTTTGAGCGTGACTTGGACCAGCTTTCGGAACTTCTGGAGCGTCCGCACCCCGAGTTGTTCGGAGCTCAGCTCAATGATCAGGAAGGAGAAGATTTGCAGTGGCTAGTTGTTGCAAGTCTCCGAGGAAAGATTGAACCTCCCACTGCAGAGGGAATTTAGTTCACCTTAAGAGAAAACAACTGGCTCGATGGACTGGCCAGGGCCATGTAGGAAGCTCTTGCCCGTCTGTGTGGGAAGAGTATCAATCAGATCAAGGGCACCCGTTTTGAGTTCTACCCAAGGCGTGATGTTATGGTACAGCCACTTGAGGCCCCATATCATCCCGAGATGAAGACTCAGTTGGACCACCTCAGCTTTATGATGTACGACCGTCAAAAGGAGTTGGACAATGCCCGTGCCTACGCGAACCACAAGTACGCCATCGACAAGAAGAAGGATCAAACCCTCTCCATGTTAGTGAAGGATCGCAAGTCTCGTCGCCGTTAGCTCGACAAGAAGGAGCGCATCATTGCCCGTCTTTGCCACCGGATCATGGATTTGGAGGAGACCATCCACGAGAGAGACATGCAGTTGGAAGAGAGGGAGAATGCCGGAGAAGACCTTCGTGGAGACCCTTACTCCTATCTGAGCGATGATGATGACTTTCTGTAGGATCAGGCCATGGACTTCTTCACCGATGAGGATGATTTCGCCTTCATCGATGATGATGATGAGGACACTGACTCTGAGGAGTAGTAGCACTTGAGCACTAGCGTTAGTGAGTTGTAGTCAGCCCCACTGTATCGTAGTTTCCAGAATGGTTCTTAAAACCATCTGTTTTCCTTTGTTGTGGTGTGTGTTGGTATTGTGTGCTATGAATGAATGAATGAATGAATGAAAAGCAAGTTGCTAGAAAATCTGAGTCAAACTTTAAAAACTGTTCAAGTCCCTGAACCTTAGAAATTTCCCTCTTTTCTCATGATCTATCTCAATCTCCATATGCCTCATGGAGGAAGTGGCTCAGCCCCGAACCCGATGTTGCAACTCTTGCAAATGTTGGTTTCGGACTGCGAAGCCGAAAGAGCCGAACGTCTAGCCAACTTAGCCACCCTTCAACAGATCGCTCAGATGGCCAACAAAGGCCATGGAATCAGGACAACCATGGATCTAAGCTCAAGAATTTCCAGAACACCAATCCACCTGTTTTCACTAAGTCAAAAGAGCCCCTAGATGCAGACGATTGGCTGCAAACCATGGATAACAATCTGGAAGTCGCAGGATTGGAAGCTAACGAGAAAGTTCTGTTTGCCACCCACTATCTGGCCGGAGATGCAAGAGCATGGTGGAACACCGTTCGCACAATGACCGGAGGTCAGATGATGACTTGGGAGGAATTCAAGATCAAGTTCAGCAGGACCCATGTGCCACCGGGTTTGATCAAGAGGATGATAGATGAATTCAGAGAACTAAAGCAAGGAAGGATGACAGTAGTGGAATACTGTGACAAATTCTTGTCATTAGCTAGGTATGCCCCGGATGAGATCGACACTGAAGCCAAGAAGAAAGAAAGATTCCTAAATGGTCTGCACGATGAGATGCAGACGGTGTTGTTCAATATCCCCTTTGCGGATATTGAAGTCCTAGTCGACTCTGCCATTCAGATGGAAGGAAAGATCAACCAAGCCAATGAGAACCGCAAGCGTTGCATGATGCATCAACCAGGAACAGTCCTAGTCGACTCTACCATTCAGATGGAAGGAAAGATCAACCAAGCCAATGAGAACCGCAAGCGTCGCATGATGCATCAACCAGGAACCCACCATACCCCAAAGTATCGCCCAACCCATCTCCTAGATTTTCCCCGAGAAACAACGGACCCCCGATGAACCGTCTGACCTACCCCAACCGTGGAAACCTAAGGCCCGAAGGAAACCACAACAACCCTGGCAACTCTATAAATTTCAACCGTGCCCCATCCAAGTTCAACAACAACAATGCCGCCACCAACACCAACACTGCCCCAAGGACTGGAAGCAATGTTGTGCATGTTGCAGCGAAGGACAAGTCGCAAGTGACTTATTATGAATGTGGAACCAAGGGTCACTACTCCAATGAGTGCCCCAAGAAGAATGCCGCAGCCCCCAATGCAAATGCCCCAGCTCAACAACAGTGTCGTGTTCAGCCCAGAAGAAGGTTTGCCCCAGGGAATTCGCTCAACCGCAACGGCCGTCTTTTTCTCATGCATGCCGAAGAAGCCTAGGAAGATCCAGACGTCGTGTGGGGTATGTTTTCTGTTAACTCAGTACTTGCAAGAGTATTGTTTGATTCTGGAGCATCGCACTCATTTGTCACTAAAGAATTTTCATGCACTAGTAAGATTCAACCAACCAAATTGAAGCATGTTATGATTGTTCAAATCCCTGGTTCAACCACCAAAGTTAGGCAGATTTGCAAAGTCGTCCCTATCCGAATCCATGGCATAGATTTTTATGCTAATCTAATAGTACTCGGAACTAAAGGTTTGGAAGTAGTAATATGAATGGATTGATGTCCAAACACAAAGGATTAATTGATTGTGCCAAGAAAGCCATAACCATGACCAATACAGCCGGAATATCAGTCGAGCATGTATCTGAAACCTTGCCTCATCAATTCAAGTGCAACAAGAGTATAGCCCAGCCTACCATTGATCAAGTCCGGATAGTCTGTGAATACCCCGATGTATTTCTAGATGTTTTGCCCAGTATGCCCCCAGATCAGGATATCGAGTTTATCATTGAACTAATCCCTAGAACCAGACCCATAGCCCAGAGACCATATAGTATGAACCCGTCTGAACTAGCAGAACTGAACAAACAACTGGATGCCATGTAGAAATTGGATTGATCGAACCAAGTGTGTCGCCATGGAGATCACCTGTCTTGTTTGTGGACAAGAAAGATGGAGGTAATCGTCTGTGTACGGATTATCGGAAGTTGAATGATGTCATCATCAAGAACAAGTACCCATTGCCAAAGATAGAAGATCTGTTTAACCAGTTGACTGGTGCCAAGGTGTTTTCTAAGATTGATCTTAGAACTGGCTATCATCAACTCAAGATTCACGCAAAGGATATTCCAAAGACTGCCTTTACCACCAGATATGGATTATACGAGTATACTGTCATGTCTTTTGGATTAACCAATGCCCCCGCTTATTTCATGAATCTCATGAATAAGATTTTTATGGACTTCCTGGATAAGTTTGTTGTTGTTTTCATTGATGACATTCTGATTTATTCCAAATCAGAAGAAGAACATGAGATACACCTAAGGACCATTCTTGGAACCCTTAGAGAGCATCAGTTGTATGCCAAGTTTAGCAAATGTGAATTCTGGTTACAGTATTCCTCGGACATATTGTATCAGCCGGAGGAATTGCCGTTGACCCTGCAAAGGTGAAGGATGTCGAAGATTGGCAAGCCCCAACCACTCAAACCCAAGTTCGTGCATTTCTCGGATTAGCGGGATACTACCGCAAGTTCGTAGAAGGATTCTCGAGTATCGCCAGACCCATGACCCAATTGCTGAAGAAGGACAAGAAGTTTGAATGGACGGACAAATGTGAAGCGAGTTTTCAAGAACTCAAGAGAAGATTGATTTCAGCCCCAATCTTGATCATGCCGGATATCACGAAGCCCTTTGATGTGTATTGTGACACATCCAAGATCGGTCTCGGATGTGTGCTAATGCAAGAAGGCAAAGTTATATCTTATCTATCCCGACAACTAAAGCAACACGAGCAGAACTACAAAACCCATGACCTTGAACTCGCAGCCATAGTTCTAGCCCTAAAGACATGGAGGCATTACCTGATGGGAAACCGTTGTGAGATTTATTCGGATCACAAGAGCTTGAAATATATATTCACTCAGAAGGAGCTGAATATGAGGCCGATAAGATGGATTGAGCTAATCAAGGACTATGATCTGTACATTCACTATCACCCCGGTAAAGCCAATGTGGTAGCAGATGCCCTTAGTAGATTGTCGTGCCACTTGAACTCCATGATTTTGAAGGAGCAACCAAGTTTGCACAAAGAGATAGAAGATTTCAGAATGGAATTAGTGAGTGAAGGATTTTTGGCTAGCATCGAACTTCAACCCACTTTGATCAGTCAGATCAAGGAGGAGCAGAAAGTAAATGCTAGTATCAATGGAATCAAGCGTCATATCGGTACATGCAAAGTACCCGGATTCACCGAAGACAAAGAAGGAGTTCTGTGGTACAAAGGACGCCTTTGTGTACCAGCAGATTCGGAATTGAAAGAAGTTATTTTGAAAGAGGCCCATGATACTCTTTATTCTATCCACCCTGTTGGAACGAAGATGTATCAGGATTTGAAGGAACAATTTTGGTGGCATAAGATGAAGAGAGAAATCAGAAGCTATATCGCCAAGTGTGATATCTGTCAGAGAGTCAAGGCGGGACATCAAAGACCCGCATGACTGTTGCAACCATTGCAGATTCTGGAATGGAAATGGGATTATGTTGGAATGGACTTTATCACCGGATTGCCTACCTCTAGTAGGGGAAATGACTCTATCTGGGTCATAGTTGACAGATTGTCCAAAGTATCCCATTTCTTACCCGTCAAGACCACATACTAGAGTTCGAAGCTAGCAGAGTTATACGTCGCTAGAATCGTCAGTTTGCACGGAGTCCCCAAGAACATTGTATAAGATCGAGGAACTCAGTTTACCTCGAGATTCTTGAAGAAAGTCCAAAAAGGTTTAGGAACCCGACTAGATTTCAGCACAGCTTATCACCCTCAGACCGATGGACAAACGGAGCGAGTAAATCAAATACTCGAAGATATGTTGAGAGCATGTGTGTTAGAGTATGGATCTAAATGGGAAGACTGACTGCCTTTCGCAGAATTTTCATACAACAACAGTTATCAAGCTAGTCTGCAAATGGCCCCATTTGAGTTTATGTATGGAAGGAAGTGCCGCACCCCTTTGAATTGGTCGGAAGTAGGAGAGAGTCAGATTTTCGGACCCGATATCCTATGAGAAGCAGAAGAGAAAGTTCACAAGATTCGTGAGCACCTCAAGACCGCCTAGTTAAGACAGAAGAGTTACGCCGACATGAGACGTCGAGACCTCGCTTTCAATATCGGAGATTTTGTGTACCTCAAAGTGTCGCCTTTGAAAGGAATGTAACGGTTCCAACTCAAAGGAAAGCTATCCCCCAGATATATCTGACCCTTCAAGATTCTGAATCGTCGAGGAGAAGTATCATATCAATTGGAACTGCCAGAAGAAATGTCAGCAGTGCACAATGTGTTCCATATATCGTTACTTCGCAAATGCCTTGAAGTTCCGGAGAAGACTAAAGTTTTCAAGAACATTGATCATCGGACCATAGAGATCAACGATGACCTGACGTATCCCGAGGTATGCATCCGTATTTTGGAAGAAGCTTTCAGAACCACCAGAACCCGAAGCATCACGTTTCTCAAGATTCAGTGGAGCAACCACACTAAAGAAGAAGCTACCTGGGAGCGCGAAGATCACATCAGGACGGAGTTTCCCTATATTTTTAAATCCTAGGTAATCATTTTCTTCCTTTTTCAAATCTCAGGACGAGATTTTGTTTAAGGGGGGAAGGTTTGTAACATCCCAAAAATATAAATGCAAACTCTAATCACTAAATTTAGGGTTAACAAAAACTTTGATTAATTTAAATCATATGAATGCATGTGTGAATGTGATGATTTGATTAATGCATGAATGATCTTGTGTGATTAACCTAAATAGAAAGAAATGGTTTAAATACAACTAGGACATCATCTAAAATATTTCCATGCAGAAACAAAACAAGAGAAAATAAAAAACAAATAAAATAAAGCAAATGGTCATTTTTGCCAATCTTGCTCACTAGGTCACTTTGAGTGTTTCTAGTCCAAGATTTCAAACATAAACTTTCCCAATTATTTTCACCCCTTGATAGAACTAGTAAAAGTGAATCAAGGCTCACCTTTCAAACTTGCAGAAACATTTGGCAACCTCATTCAAATCATAATTCAAAATTGAATGTTATTCATATGTGAAGATCATCCATTTTCAAAAACCAACCAAACCAGTGCCCCTTGACTAATCCAACTAACCAGACACTCCCTAGTATGTTCCTAACAAACCCACCAAGTTTGAATCCAAAATTCATATTTAAACTTTTTGCGGCCATTTCATCAAACACGTTGCTAGCATCAAACAAACAAACCACAAACACTATAGTGTGTAGTAAAATTAGCCTAACTTGTTCCCTCTCTAGTTGCAACCAGCCCTTAGTAGATCATCTAGCCTCTTTAACAATCTTTAGCACCACTGTGAGCAAGCCTAGCCATTAATGACAAGCAAGCTGAGGCTCACCTTGCCACCCCATTGTCGACAGCAAGCTACGAGCAACACTAAGCCTAGACAGCATGTCTAGCAAGCACCCCACCGTCTACCGCCACTCTCTGTCCCAGCCCCGAGCAATGCCAGCCCCTAGACCACACGACACGCCCATGCCAAACCTCTCTACGCGCGAGCCAAGAGTGCGCCAGAGCGCCCCGCTCGACCAGCACCCACAGACCACGCGCCGCCCTCGCCGCTTGCAGGGATGATCACCAGCACGCCAGCATCCCCGCCAGACATGCCTTTTCACCACCGCGCGAACCACGCGCGCTGTGTGACATTAAAACTGTCGTCGGACCCGCTCAGAGCACCGCGACATTCCGACCGATCAGCATCGCCCCACGCATGTGCCGTCTGTGCCGTCGACCACGACGAGCTTAGCCCGCGCCCGTCTGTCCCCTTCCGCCACTATAAATAGAGGCCTCCACCGCTCGTATTCGCCACACCAGTTCACTCCCCTCTCACCCAGAATCACCCCACCTCACTCTCGGAGCAAGGCGAGCAGCACATTGCCGGAATTTGGCCAGAGCCCACCGCTGCTGCAGAAGAAGGGAGCCGTCGATTGGAGCCGCCCCAAGAGAAGCTGCCGGTACCAGGAGAATCGTCGTTGTCGACTTCGTCGTTCGCCCCTGTCGCCGACCCTTGCCTGAGCCCCGGTGAGCCTCCCATGACCCCCACCTTCCGCGTTAGGGTTCTGTCTCGCCGGCGCTGCCCGACGTGGACGATGAACCATAGCCATCCGATTAGAGTTAGATCGTGCGGTTCACACTGCCCCGTACCGCTTCACCCCTCCCCGTCTCACTGACGCGTGGGGACAACCACTTAACCAGCCCGTGTACGCGCTGTGTGTAGTGGGTCGGCCTAGTTAACCCTCCCGCGTGACCCAACAATTCAAATTAAGCTTTATTCATTTAATTTTAAACACAGTTTTGTACCTAGATTCAAAAAGCAACCCAGCTCGATTCACTGAACCAAAATGCATGAAACCAGTTTTGTTAGAAAAGTACTGAAATGCTTAATCCAAGCCCATTGGATTCAAATCATTTGGATATGTGGATCAACCATGGTAAAAATAACAAGGCAGAAGCTTTTCTACATTCAAACATTTTTCAAAATTCAACCACAAAAGCTTTTGAGTTGTTTCCAACTCTCAAAAATAAAATTTGATCATACCTTTAAGAATATATAAAAACATATGGGTTTACTTGCAGAGATAATGTTGAAGTAATAAAAGAATGCCCCATAGGCATTTCTAGCCATTTTAATTAATTAAAATAAAAGGTTAAACCTTATTAAATTGTGACACCACTTTAAATCACATTCCCATGTACTGAAATATGTGGTGACGACATGTGTCCACATGATCCCATGTTTGAGTTGGAGAAATTAAATCTTAAGTAGTTTTTCAATGAGTAGAAATTACGGGCTTGTTTGATTCATAGGATAGGAAAAGTATAGGAATAGGAAAAACATAGGACTGAGATGTCATGCCAACTTAAATCCTATGGGAATAGGAATTTTGTTTGATGTAGCAAAGGAATTTTCCATGAGGTATGATCTAATGTTTATTTCCTACAGGAATTGCATTACAAGATTCCTATAGGATGTGTTCCTATGAATCAAACAATAACATAGGAAAAATTTCTATAGGATTCAAATCCTACACAATTCCTATGCAATTCCTATGAATCAAACAAGCCCTACTTTTCTCAAATTAAAATAAATAAGACAAGTGCTTGAATCTTGTAATGTTAGTGATGATGCTAGATCATCTATAGTGCACCTTTGTGTGATGATTGAAAATAGTTAAGTATTGTTTGGTGATTATGTACCTCGTATTTATTTATAGACGCTAGTACCAACCAAGGATACGAGGAGGAATAAGGATACTTCGAGGAAGAAGCTGAGGATAACTTCAACCACTGCTCTGCACAAGGCAAGCTAGTTACTGAGCAAGCTAACACTTGCAAGATACCCTACTTTACCAAGCCTAATACTACCAGTTGAATTAGCAAGCTATTAACTTACCAAGCTAACCCTTGCAAATTATGCAAGCCAATACTTGCTTGTTACTATGCCAACTATATGCCTTAAGCATATGTGATCATACCCACTTGATAACCCAATCCTAGTTTTACTTGCAAGCTTAATACTTTATTTTTATTTAACAAGGCTTTCTCTTAGAATTTACATGGTGACTTGTAGATTCTAGAAAGATAACTAAAGGTAGCATAAAGAGCATAAAATTTGGCCTAAGTTAGATAATCTTGATGCCATCCTAGGGCACGAGATTGAACTTAGCAGATCCCCACTTGTTTACCACCCCTCATTAGTATTCACCACCACTTGTAGATGCTAGTGCTAAGCATAAAACTTGATCAACTTTAGATGGGAATACTTGGCGAAAATGGTTATGAAAACCTTAGAATGATGAGTCATTCTACTGAATTTTTTTGACATGTGTTTCCGAACACTAGATGATTTTGATGATGAAAATGTTGAGGCATGAGCCTTAGCCCTTTATAAAACTGATGGTTGTCTGGATGTGATACCATTCCAATGTTATCGTACAACCACAATACCCGAAATTTGGGTAGGGCTTGACTAGAAATTTATATACCATAGTATGGGTCCCCTCACGGCCAAAGGTCTGAGCTGAGGCTACCTTGTGAAGATTGTCCACATGTGCAGTATCCAAGATGACAGATGGTCATGGTTGGGAGGCCAAACTCACAGGAGAGGTGCCTATACTAGAGCGTGTAATTGAAAGGTTAGGATTGATTATTCGCATACTGAGTATGGTGAATTCAGGATTGTTCCTGACGGATGTATCAAATGTTGTGGTGAAAGTGTACAATCTCTATAGAGTGTCAAACTATTCGAATAGCCGCGTCCGCGGTTATGGACAGTTGGAGTGGCCATACTGTTCCCTTGTCAGATGTTTTCAAAATGACTTATGAAATGAATTGTGACTTTGACTTGACCACAACAGAGTTGTGATATGAACTTCAAATTCCCACTTAGGTGTTATAAAACTTTCAACTAGCTTTCTTTGCTTTTGAACTTAGTATAGGTAAATCTGGATTTTTGCAAAACAAACCTAGAGCTTAGTATCCTACTACAAAAAACCCCTTAACTTATTAGTATTAGTTTGCGAGTACTTAAAGATTACTCATGGCTTTGTCCCTGGCTATTCCCGTGGCCATACTATGAAGAGGAGTATCAGGATGACGGACCGCAGGAAGGTTACGACAACTAGGATCATCTCCCATCGTCAGCATTGCCTGTGACCCTAAAGATGGAGCTTCGCCTACGCTATCATTACTATTACATTATTCTGCTGCTTGAGTTGTATTAAGAACTGGATCATGAGATCCTTATTTGTGTAAGACCTTATGTATGGTTTGTAATGGATGATGTACTATGATATCCAAATCTGTTATGTCTCGCAAAAAAGTAATCCTGGGATTGCGATGTATGGCCTAACAGGCATCTAGGATTAAAAATCCGGGTGTTGACACTCATGGGCACTTGAAAGATCACGGATGCCGCCTAGGGGGGTGAATAGTCGGTTAAGAACTTTTACTAGATGGGCTTAACAATGGCGGAATTAAACTAGCATTTTCTTTTGTCAAGCACAAATCCTATATATACTAAGGTTCATCTATGTGCACCAACAATTTATGCTAAGCAAGACAAGCAACAAAGTGATAGCAAGATAGAATACTTCAAGCACGAAGGCTATTATAATGTAAAGTGCGCAAGTAAAGAGCTTAGGTATAGAAATAACCGAGGCACGCGGGGATGACAATATTTTACCGAGTTCCTCCCTACAAGGGAGTACGTATCGTTGGAGGGGTGGGCGGTAATAAGACCACAAACGCCACAAAAGGCCTCACTCTATTCTCCTGAGCACCTGCCGCACGGCAAGCACCCGATCCACTATGGGACACTTGATGGCGGTCACCAAACCTGTACAAGATTGGGGCAATCTCCACAACTTAATTGGAGGCTCCCAATAATCACCACCAAGGCCACTAACTTGAGGAGAACTCCATAACTTAATTGGAGGCCCCAAGAACACACCACAAAGGCCACACACCATCTAGGGTTCCAAAAACCCAAGAGGGACAAGCTTCTTAATTTCACCAACCAAATCCTCTAAGAAGACCTCAAACCGATGCACCTAATGCAAATGGCAAGACCTTCACTCTCAAATTCCACCAAAGCTACAAAAGCTATTGGGGGAATAAGAGAGGAAGAACACAATAGGAAATCCACAAAAGAAATCCCAAGATCTAGATCCCACGATGTTCCCCTCACTCTCAAATTCCTGGACCTGTCAACCCTGCTGCTCTGCCTGGTTGGCTGCCAAGACCCCATTGTTTCTCTTTCATTGGAGCTTTCTGAGTCATGTGAGAATCATCTCTCCCCCTTACAACCAAATCAGTGAAACTGGGCATAATATCCTCAAGAAGAGCTGTAGCTTGATCATTCAACTTGTAGGCTTCCTCTAAATCCATCTTCTGAGAAAAACTCAAATCTTCTGACTGTACTTCCATCCAGAACCTCTGAATCTCTGTGTCAGTACTGAGGGAAACATGTGACTTATTCCATATAAATTTACTTCTGCATCTACTAAACCTTTATGCACCATCAACCGGAACACAACATTAGCACTATTAGGGGAATTTGCTGCCATCCTAACTCTACCAGCAGCTTGTCCATCATTCCTACCTAGCCCACCATTACTTGTCTGCTGGAAAGAAGGTCCACTCCTGGAGGCATTTGTAGGGATTTCCCCCCTCCCTAATCACTGGAGTCCTCTTCATTCCTTCTGCTCTGACCACTCTGATCATCAACAAAGGAGCCTTCTTCCTCTTCCACAGCAGGGGTAGAAGTATCCAAAGAGAACCCCAAATGGAACAGATGATCCTGGAAATGGAAGAGCCTACCAACTGGAAGCTTTGAAGGATATTTACACTTAACTAACACCCTACCTTAGCATTGTGCCTGAAAATACTCTGCCAATCAACATCTTCTAGAATGCCACAGATGGAAACAGCCTGATCTAGAGTATCCCATTCACAACATTTTGTCTGCAGGCCTGTGATTATCACCCAAACTTCCTTTAGTGATTCAACAGGTTCTGGATCATCATTCCAAGCCTCTACTTTCACCCAAACTCCTGGTTTTGAGACACCAAATTTAGGATAGACAATCACCTGCTCAACAATGATATGGGGAGGAAATTTCACTAAAAAGGTGTTATCAGTCCCTAGTTCCCTAATCTGCCAAGGCCAATTGGTCTTGTAGATTTTGGAAAATTCTTGGGCTAGCTCCTCGGTAGTTAAAGTACCTTCCTCTATCAAAACTATTTCACAATTCTTTGTAGTGCCAATTGGGTTTACTACTGTATCAGACACCTCTATATGATAGAAACCCAGACCTGGAGCTCCACTGCCAATATACTTGGCCATCTGTCTTGGCCTTTTCCTAACTGGACACTTGTCTACAACATGAGAAGCACTTTTGCAGATGAAATAGACAGGTGGATTCTCACAGTTAGTAGGTGTCCTGGCTCACCACAACACATACAGATAGAATCTACAGAATTCCACTGAGCACTAGGATTTGTAGAAACGACAACCTCTCTCTGACACCCCACCCCCCCCCCCCCCCCCCCCCCCCGCGCGCTTGTTTTTTCTTTGGCTTCTTCTGATTTTTACTCTTATCACCCTGCTCCATCACCTGAGAAGACCGTTGTTGTTGAGGGGCAATCCACTGATTCGAGTGCATCCCAAAGTGCTATTGAGGAGGGAAATGAGGAAAGGGATTATTGAACCCCAAGGAGGAGGCATAAAGAAAGAAACCACTGGCAGTTAGTAGATTATTGAAAATCTGCAAGAGGGGAAGTCCCAACTAGGAAATATTAGTGAAAGGCCCAAAAATACTTTTTTGGGTGCCAAGTCATGGAGATCGGCTACAGATCGATACCGTGACACGTGGAAGCTCTGTAACGGAGACGCGTCAAGAGATTGAGAGGATTACAACACTGATGCGGCGTGAGCATAAAGCAATGATCAGTGCTGGAAAAGTTGAACCCGGAAGAGCACTTTCGAGTTCCGACCCGAACTTGAGCGTCTGAGCAGTGTCGCTGCTACACTGAACACGAGCTAGCAATTCCTTTGTTCATTTTGAGAAACCCAGTATACATACACTCTTTTTTTGCAGTATACATACACTCATAAATATATATACGCTCATTCCTATAAACTCAAGTTGATGATGTCGTCACTCGTCACTACTCACCTGAGCAAACAATATTAAATACTCGCCTGCGAGAGCACATGGACCCTCAAATTATCCTATCTCACTCTATACTTCAGGTTTTCAGATTTCTCCTTTTGAGATGACTGTACCGCTGCATAAGAATGTACGCCACCATATGGTACGCAACAATCGTAATTGACAAGTCTAGGGCGGCAATGGGACGACTTGTGACTTTGTTCAACAGCACCGCTGTGTTGTCTCAGTTTGACGTGAGTTACACTGATGCAGTACTGTATCAGTTAGTTCAGAATTAACACACCTTCCTGTCATAAAAACTAAACAGAAAGTGTGCAGTCGAACTCAATAGGTACAGAGATATTAAGATCGTTGAGTGGATACACCACCATCAGATTTGTCATATCACATTTTAAACTCAATAGTACTAACATGGAGTACATTGCAAAAAAAAAGACATTGCAATTGCACGAATAGTTCAAAAAAACCACCGGCTTCTACCATCGGGATTGCGCGAGACGCTTGCAATGTTCACTCATGCTAGGATTTGACCGTATTAACCATGATTTTGACGGAGGGGTCTCAGTGCCAGGGTGACGTGGCAAGAGGAAGAAGGCTGTCTCGGACAACCATTAACGGCGCGTGAACCCCACCGCCAACGCCCCGTGTCCTACCCTTTTCCCCCGCAAGGCGTCGTTGCCCCCAGCTACTCCAGCACTCATCTTCGTTGCTGCCCCGGATGTTGCACCGTCGTTGATGCGAGCCGCCGCCGTTCGTTGCGCCATGCCTAGGTGGAACGAAGCTCTTCATCGAGCCGGTCTTTGCCTGGGTTAAGCAGCTCGATTTAGGGTTTCCGAATTAGGAATTTACAAGTTCTGTTCTATTTCGCCGATTTAGCTCGATTTACATAGATTTTCTTTCTTTTGGTCGACTGCACTGGTAGAAAACGCCCCATTGGTCCCGGTTGGTAAGGGGCATTAGTCCCGGTTACCCAACCGGGACGGGACAATCGGGACTAAAGCCTCAACCTTTAGTCCCGGTTGCCCCACCAACCGGGACAAATGGGGGTACACGTGGCGGCGTCAGAGGGCGAGGGGGGTGGAGCATTCACGAACCGGGACAAATAACCTTCTGCCGCGGCAGAGATTTGGCACATTTCTCTGCCGCGGCAGAGAATTCATTTTGGCACATTTTGTTGCCGCGGCAGCATTTTCGTCACTTTTTGTGCCGAGGCAGAGAATTCATTTAGGTTGTTTTATTGTTTATTTAGTGTTTTGCACTTATCAATGAAGGAACCGTTATATTACACAAGATCATCATGACAATATTACATTCGATACACGGATCGAGTTCATGCACTACATACAAAAGTTGCTCTTTTTACAATCCCTATTGTCTATACACAGCCGAATAGTATTCCCCTTTTGGGTTTAAGACTTCTGCATCCAAGAATCCCGCCAATTCCTCCTGAATTGCTCGTACGCGATCCTTTGGCAGAAGACCGTCCCGTAGACGTTCGATCTGATTTAAAAAAGGAGTCAGCCTATATGAATGAAACTAAACACAATTTGATTGTAATTAAAAACTATAGAAATTGTTTACGTACGTGGAGTTGCTCTAGATTTCTGCCCTTCTCATCGCACATCTGCCGGATGAACTCGCAAACATAGTATCCACACAGATTGTTACCTGGTCCCTGTGTCTGGCACTTTACGAGAACATAGTTCAATCAAAATAATAATCAAGCATGATAATAACTGTATCAAAACTAGAATCAAAGAGATGCGCGGATATAGCTAGTGGTGCTTACATCTAGTGATTTAAATGTAAGCTCCGCTTTCCAAACACCCCTAGCCTTGTTGGTGAACCGTTTCCAAGCGCTGCCCGACAAAGAAAACAAATAAAATAAGTTATTAATTACTTGATATCATAAAATTCACGAACGTTGCCGATATAGTGTCGTAATGATTAGAATTACCGCTGGAGAAGCATCTGCATGCCCTTCCACTGCTTAAGGGGTTTATGTTTCGAGTCCATGACTAGTACACGCCCTTTGTCAAGTTAAATGATTAACAGAATATAGTGGAAGCTGCGAATGCATAACTAATCAATTATATACTTAACATCGAGTAAGCGAAATAGAAAGTGTATAGAAGACAATAACACTCACTCGAAGTTGTAAGGAAAAAGTATTTCCCTTCTGGTTTCTTGAAACCTTAACGCGTGTACTATATTATCCTCCGTATCCTGGGGGATTGTTTTGAGATTAGCTTGATGAACCCAATATGGGTCAATGAAGCCAATGTCATAGATTTGTCCTCTGCTGCATTCGAGAATCTTCATTCTGCATATTACAGTATGATTATATACATGCAATAAACAAGGTGAGATAGCTGGAGACTAAATTAATTATAGAATTAGTACTTACAAACAATAGGCACTGATGATCGATTTGTCCAAGGCGTCTTGATTGAATAATTGAAATAGTTCATCAAATTCAATGGATATCATGTCATCCTTTTCTTTCCCATGATGCTTTTTTGTAATCCTCAGCACTATCCAGTTAGCCCCGGCCTTTGTGGCATGCATGTACCAGTTATGCAATCTTCGCATTTTTGTTGGAAGATTATTTACCTCCTCAGGTTTGACGAGAGGTTTGTCGTACTGGTATTTGTATGCTACTTCACTCACGGGGAAGTACTCTAACTAGGATAAGTACTGGGCCATACTCATACCTTGAGCAGCGGCAGCTTCTCCGTATTGTGAAACTACCTCTGGATCATACTGCTCTTCGGCCCCATATTTGCTCGACCCCACATTTGTTTGGGAAATCACCTTGAGAGGGGCGCAAGACTGTTTTGCTTGTTCTCCGAGCTGGGCAACAGATTTCTCGCTTGCATCAGTAGTGCTCTTCGAGGCTTTTTGTGCCGCATGTGACTTGAGAATAGAACGCTCATAGTCTGATGACAGCTTTGGCTCGGGTCGATGAAGAGTCTTTAGCATTTTCAACACTTTGACTTTTTCTTCTTTGGTGCTGGGGAACTCTGGCTCTTTCGGCCGCCACAGCTTAGCAAAAAACGTTGTCGTTTCCGCATCAACGATCGCCGCAGTCTCCTCTTCAGTACAGCCATAAGCTCTCTTGGGAGGAACCTTTGGTACTTTTGGAAGAGGCTCTTGTTTAAGTTTTGGCGATCGCTTACCATGACGCAGAGTAGCGGTACGCTTATGCTTTTTATCCTGAGGCGCCGGCGATGGCTCCCGCGGCGATGGCTGCGCAAGAGATTGGTGAGGCGACGGAGCCGGGTGAGGCGACGAAGACAGCTGCCGCGGCGGCGATGACCTCGCTAGAGACGGGTGAGGCGGCGGCGAAGATGGCCTTGGCGTGTGATTTCGAAGCACGATACATTCCTTCAGCCATAGAATGGTGACGTTTGTTGCGTCTCAAAGTACAGTCACATCCCCTTCACCTACAGGGTAGTGAAGATCCAAAACTTCAAAGGTGGGCATGATTTCATCCACCCCGACAACAGCGTAGCCCTTTGGAACCGGACGACAGTGGTAAGTTGGTGTGGGTCCAATTGGTAAGGCATAGCCGACCGCCACCTTTATTGATATGTTCACAACTTTGACATGTAGCTCGCAGTGTGTTATCTCTATGATATCATCCACTAGGTAGCCAACAGGAGCCATCGTCGGTGCACCATCGTCATCGCCATTGTCATCACCCGGGACCTCGGTGGAAGCCACACTGCTTTTTCGATTATTCGATAGGCCGGTAGCATCGAATGCAGTGTGCTGCTGAGATGGGCCGGTAGTACTTTGCTCTTTAAGTGCGTTAATTTCATCTTGTTGTTGCTTTATTCGTTCTTCAATTATACGCATTCGCTCTTTCTGAATATCTGCCTCAACTTCCGCCCTGTCCTTTCTCCTCTGACGGCTTCTATCAGGATATTTCTTCCTCTCTTCGGGAAACCCAGTCCTCCATGGTTGGGAGCCTCTTGTGCCTCGTGTTCGTCCATCATGTTCCTTATTTCCAAGGGCGAGTGTGAGCTCATCATTCTCTCTATCGGGAATGAAGTCCCCATCTTTAACAGCCTTTACTGCTTTTCTCATCCCCTCGATTGGCAAGGGGTCTTCTTTATGCGTATGTTATATATACACATCCCTTCCGAGTCCAACGTGCCCCCATGCCCGTAAAACCAATTCCTTGCACGTTCTACCCAATCGTCTGTCTCTGGGGTGATCTTTTTAGCACACAGTTCATTCTCAAGTTTCTTCCACTTAGGAATGCTAGCCCTGTAGCCACCTTGCCCCATAGTATGGTGATACTTCTTGTTATAAGCATTCAACTTATTCATTGCAGACATTTTCTTAGCTTTTTCTGATGTCTTGTAATTTACAAACTCAGCCCAGAATGGTTTTATCTTCTCAAACTGAGTCTTCTTGAAATCCGGAGTCTTCTCTTTCACGACATAGTCAAGGTGCAATCTTTTCTTCCAGTTGGTGAAACACTGGGCCATCTTCTTCATAGCCCACTCCCTGAACTTAGCCTCCATGGCTCTCCCATGTTCTAAGGCGTCCTCAACTGGATCCTCCGCATTTGGATCCAGCTCTATCTTCGGTAGTTTGAAATTAACCATGAGCCTCTTCCATAGTAAATCTTTGGCCTTGTTAGGGACAAACAAACATGTTCCCTCTTCTTTAGCATCAACAGGCCTATTCCAATTTTGAATGGTGATCGGGATTAAGTCCCTAACGATTACTCCGCATTGTGCCACAAATTTGATTGCGACAACTTCGGGAGCCGTCGGTTTGCCGTCTTCAGCGATATCTTCGATCCTGAACCTCTCATGGTCTTGCAACTTTTTGGTTGGGCCTCGTCCGCTCTTTTCAGTAGATTTGTTCGATCCGGAGGGCTAAAAGAAGAAAGATCGTCTTTACTATTTCTATATAGATAGCAAATGATTAATTAATGAATTAATTATATTACATGCACCTTGCCAGAGCGGTCGTCTTCTAGATTACACAAGGCATCGCCTTCTCCCTCGCGGAAGGCATCACCTTCAACCTCAAACAAGTCATCTCTTCCGGCAAAAAGAGGATCACCCTCACCGGAGTTGTTCAGAAACGTCGATACATCTAAATTTTCTTCCCCGCGGATCACACCTTGGATCAACTCTTACTTTTCTTCGTCTCTCACGTGTGGGTCCATATTTTCTGCATAGGTGGAAAAACGGATAAGTCAAAACGGATAAACCCTAATTCAGAGAAACCCTAATATATACATACACAATAATAAAAATATATACATACACACAATATATACATACACACTAAAAGGGAAGGGGCGGCTGGAGCGCGTGGCGATGGACGGAGACGGAGGCGCTGTGGCGGTCGGGGAGGAGGGATAGGACGAATG
Source organism: Avena sativa (assembly GCA_916181665.1). Classification (NCBI taxonomy): domain Eukaryota; kingdom Viridiplantae; phylum Streptophyta; class Magnoliopsida; order Poales; family Poaceae; genus Avena; species Avena sativa. The sequence goes on from OV702299.1 coordinate 46,503,366, forward strand.
CTCAAACAAGGATGATGATATGACAAGTTGAATTGCATTGAAATTAAACCCTGGAACTTGCTCGTCAATTTAAACGGGGTTCCGAGGGTTGAAAACCCTAACTCGGGAAACTCCGGAAACACATAAGAGGGGTTGATTTAGTTCTATAATTAAACTTCTCATTAAAGTTGATTAGCAATGCATGATTATAGCTTAAAAAGGTAGAACTCATTTTTCTGAACATTTTGATATATTATTTGTATTTTTCTGACTTATAAATAATAAGATATGAATTTTACAATATTTAATCATTTTCTAGAATTATAAAACAATTTATTACATCAGGCGCATCGTGTATAAAGTGAAGAACCAATACCGGAAAGAAAGGCGGCAATCAATCAACCCTCGGGTTCGGGATGCCCTGGCGAGGACACACCGTCTAACCCTAGGTGCAACATCGATTCAACTGGGGTCTATGAAAACTAATATCATGGCTAAGCATCTACAATACGATGGCTATCAAGAAATCTTCGATCTTCGATGGTGTTGACCTTGGTCTTTGATCTCGATCTCGTATTCTACCGCGAAGAACCGAACGCCAGAAAGAGAGGGGAACAATCAACACATGGCATTGATGCAATGATCAAGCAAGTATGATGATATGACAAGTTAAATTGTATTCAAAAGTAACCCTAAAGCATGCTCGACAAATTAAACGGGGTTCCGAGGGGCGCAAACCCTAACTCGGGGAAACTCCGGAATCACCTATGAGGGGTTACTATGTTCTTCTAATCAAACTTATCATTTAAGTACCTTAACAATGCATGATTATAGCTTAAAGAGGTAGGTTTTATTTTTCTGAACATTTTGGTATATTATACATATTTTTCTGACTTATAAATAATAAGTTATTGATTTTACAATATTAAATCATTTTCTGAAATTTATTTAATCAATTTTAAAACATTTATGACCTCGGGCTGACGTCACCATAGGCTGGGAAACATTTCTCACTCGATCTGGGGCTACTCACAGTCACTGATGTCTGGGCCCCATGGGTTATTATAATTATTTCCAAAAAAGAATTACAGGAATGATTTTAATAAAAAGAAAAGAGGATATATTGCCTCATGCTGATGTCAGCATGACATCAGCAATGGGGATCCTCGGGTTGGGCTCGAATCCGTCGATTCGCTGCACGCGTGGGCTGGTGGGTAGGCTAGCTGGAAAGAGGAGATCGAGGCGGACCTAGTGGTGGCAGCGCCGCCCGCTTGTGGTCATCGGAACAGTGGTAACGATGGCGGCGAGCGGCAGAGCTTGCTCGGACACGACGCGCGGCGGCTACAGCAAGCAAGCAGGCAAACAGAGCTCTCCTTGAGCTTCAGAAACTCACCAGGAGCTCGAAAAACTTGACGGAGGGGTCCGGGGTGGCCGGAATCAGCGGTGGAGGCGGTGGCCGGAGTCGGCGAGGCTTGGAGCGCCGGCGAGGACCACGTGGAGGCGCGACAGCGGGGCAGCGCGTGGAGTCCGACGGCGGGGCAGCGCGTGGAGGCCGATAGCGGGGCGGTGGTTGGGCAGCCTGACGGCGTCCGAGCGCTTGTCCTCGCGGCGGCGGCGATGATCTTTTGCGGTTGATGCGGAACGGGGAAGAAGGAGAAGGAGAAGGGGCGTCATGTATAAAGGGGAGGGAGAATACGTCCCGGTTGATGCCAACAACCGAGACTAAAGGGTCATACGTCCCGGTTGGAGCCACCAACCGGGACGTATACTCCAATTTTTTCAGCAGACCAAGGGACGCGCGCAGGGAGTCTTTAGTCACGGTTGGTGACTCCAATCGGGACATATGACCCTGTTTTCAAATTTTTTCAGGAATTTTCTCTCTGTTCCCGCCTTATTTTTTATTTTGGGGTTTAAATTTGTAATGTTTTTAAATGATAATTACTTTGGAATTTAGAAAAACTTTAAACATAAAAAGTGTTTGAATTTGAATAAATAATTCAAAACCATTTACTGTTTTTAAAAATAATTAATGTAACCATTTAAACTATGAACCATTTAAAATTAAAAATGAATTAACTTATATTTTTTGAATATTAATTTGGAATTTAGAAAAACTTTAAACATAAAAAGTGTTTGAATTTGAATAACTAATTCAAAACCATTTTCTATTTTTAAAAAATATTTAATGTAACCATTTAAAATATGAACCATTTAAAATTAAAAATGAATTAACTTATATTTTTTGAATATTAATTTGTAATTTAGAAAAACTTTAAACACAAAAAGTGTTTGAATTTGAATAACTAATTCAAAACTATTTTCTATTTTTAAAAACAATTAATGTAACCATTTAAACTATAAACCATTTAAAATTAAAAATGAATTAACTTATATTTTTGAATATTAATTTGGAATTTAGAAAAACTTTAAACATAAAAAGTGTTTGGATTTGAATAAATAATTCAAAACCATTTTCTGTTTTTAAAAAATAATTAATGTAACCATTTAAACTATGAACCATTTAAAATTAAAAATTAATTAACTTATATTTTTTGAATATTTATTTGGAATTTAGAAAAACTTTAAACATAAAAAGTGTTTGAATTTGAATAACTACTTCAAAACATTTTTTGTTTTTAAAAATAATTAATTTAACCATTTAAACTATGAACTATTTAAAATTAAAAATGAATTAACTTATATTTTTTGAATATTAATTTGGAATTTAGAAAAACTTTAAACATAAAAGTGTCTGGATTTGAATAAATAATTCAAAACCATTTTCTGTGTTTTAATTTGGATTTGAATTAACTTATATTTTTTATATATTAATGGGCGGGAAAAAAGGACGGGAAATAATGGGCGGAAAGAAAATTTTATTAGGATAGAACTGGAATTAAAGTACATAACGCAACTAACACAAAGTTACATAGAAGAACTGGAAATTAAGATACATGGCCAGATTAAGCCACAATCAGCCGAACTTGTTTTGCAATGTTGGAGTGATTCAGTCATGCTCCTGCCTACACCTGTAATACTCGCCACTGTAGTCGTCGTACTCGCCGCGGCCGTCGTCGTTGTCGTCGTTGGGGTCACCGTAGTTGAACCTTGAAGGCTGAGTACAAGTGGGCTGGACTTGAGGGTAGCGCAGGCGGGGGCTAGAGTCGGCGGCCGTGTCATAGGCCATGATGCTCTAGAGAGTCTGACCGCGCCATCACAACCGACGGCCGGCCTAGTTGAAGTTCGGAGGAGGTAGGCCATCTTCCTCGTGCCTGGCGAGCGCTCTCTCACGCCGATCCACGAAGAAGGCTTCCCAAGTCGGGAAATAGTCGGGATGCCATCTGGGATTCATCCGCTGCTCCGGCGTGAGCTCGAAGTAGTAGTGGTTCATGATGGCCATCCGACGCGCCACACCTAGAGGTACAGGAGGAACTGGCACGCCTCCGGCGCTCAGCATCCAGCCGACGGGGACATAGTAGCCCGGCGGGCAGGGTAGTTCGAGGCGCAAAGTGCCTCCGCCTCCCTGAGAGTTAGTGCTACGGTGGAAGTCATGGGAAAGAGTGATGAGGTTGCAGATATGAGAGATGTGCAATGACAATGGAGGCCAACCCTACATATATAGTGAGAAATGGCAGAAAGATAATTGAAGGGAAGAACTGGCGGGAAAAAATGGCGGGAAGAAATGGCGGGAGAAATGCCGGGAAGAAAAATGGCTTATTTAGAACTTGCATTGGATCTCTGAAGAAACCACATATTGCGAGTCTAAAAAGGATTTAGATCATGTACCTGTAGTACAAACCGGACCCACTTTCTACCGATTCGGCAGACGTTTGTCATTTTTACCCGGGATGGACGAAAAGGTTTGAGATGTCCCGGTTGGGAGATATTCCATGTAAGGTTGTCTAGTATTTTAGGAAAATGGGACGGTAGCATTCTGAAACGGCATTTTGGTGGTTACTTCACAAAACGACCCGTTTGTTACGCTCGGAAAATGGAAAAGGGATTTTCCGTGCGACAAAAAGGAAAACTTCCTCCTGCAACATTGTTCTCCATACCAATGTCCACATGCATGCATAATATGGGCACATCATCACAAACTATGTCGTGATTCAGCACATAACATCGGTCATTTGGACCGAAAGCCATGAAACCTCGAACATGATAGGTCATTTTGTGAAGGTTTTTTCGAGACATGATCAATATACCAAGTCTAGTATTTTTTCCTTTCAACTATGTCACATAATATGACACCACGCGAAGGATTTTCATTATTCGGATTTTTTTTGAATTTATTATGCCCGTTTTGAATTTTCTGAATTTCTAACTATGGTCGAACCGGCGTGCATGAAGAGAGGGGACGAGCATCGTTAGATCTTGCATTGGATCTCTGAAGAAATCACATATTGTGAGTCTAAAAATGATTTTTTCAAAAAATCACGGGCGATAGATCATGTACCTGTAGTACAAACCGGACCCACTTCCTACCGATTCGGCAGACATTTGTCCTTTTTACCCGGGATGGACGAAAAGGTTTGAGATGTCCCGGTTGGGAGATAGTCCATGTAAGGTGGTCTAGTATTTTAGGAAAATGGGACGGTAGCATTCTGAAACGGCATTTTGGTGGTTACTTCACAAAATGACCCGTTTTTTGCGCTCGGAAAATGGAAAAGGGCTTTTCCGTGCGACAAAAAGGAAAACTTTCTCCTACAACATTGTTCTCCATACCAATGTCCACATGCATGCATAATATGGGCACATCATTAAAAACTATGCCGTGATTCAGCACATAACATCGGTCATTTGGACCGAAAGCCATGAAACCTCGAACATGATAGGTCATTTTGTGAAGGTTTTTTCGAGACATGATCAATATACCCAGTCTGGTATTTTTCCTTTCAACTATGTCACATAATATGATACCACGCGAAGGATTTTCATTGTTCAGATTTTTTTTTGAATTTATTATGCCCGTTTTGAATTTTCTAAATTTCTAACTATGATCGAACCGGCGTGCATGAAGATAGGGGACGAGCATCGTTAGATCTTGCATTGGATCTCTGAAGAAACCACATATTGCGAGTCTAAAAATGATTTTTTCAAAAAATCACGGGCGATAGATCATGTACCTGTAGTACAAACCGGACCCACTTCCTACCGCTTCGGCAGACATTTGTCCTTTTTATCCGGGATGGACGAAAAGGTTTGAGATGTCCCGGTTGGGAGATAGTCCATGTAAGGTGGTCTAGTATTTTAGGACAATGGGACGGTAGCATTCTGAAACGGCATTTTGGTGGTTACTTCACAAAATGACCCGTTTTTTGCGCTCGGAAAATGGAAAAGGGCTTTTCCGTGCGACAAAAAGGAAAACTTTCTCCTACAACATTGTTCTCCATACCAATGTCCACATGCATGCATAATATGGGCACAACATCACAAACTATGCCGTGATTCAGCACATAACATCGGTCATTTGGACCGAAAGCCATGAAACCTCGAACATGATCGGATTTTCAATATACTAAAGGTTCATCTTTAGTCCCGGTTGGAGGGATTTCGGCAGGCTGAGCCAGGCAGCACTAATGATAGGGGTGAGTGTCGACATTATGTCCTGCGGCGTGTACCTTGTCCCGGATGGTGTCACCAACCGGGACTAAAGATGAACCTTTAGTCCCGGTTGGAGACACCAACCGGGACAAAACACGAGTCAACACTAATAATAGGGGTGAGTGTCGACATTATTTCGTAAGTGTCGACACTATGCCGAGCTGCTTGTACTATAAATAGGCATCCTTGTGAGTCCAGTCCTCCAGCCAGTTTGAGGCATCTCCAAGATGGTTTTCGAGAGCAGGGACACCACTACGGCCAGTTTCAGGGAGATGCCGACAGAGCCCAGTCCTCCGGCATCTCCGAAAAACTGGTCATAGAGGCACTCCCTAATATGTGAAATTATTAGCTCCCAGGCATATTGATCTAGTTAGAGAAGTTACAAGCTGCAAGATGGTTTTACAGAGCAGGGACACCACTACGGCCAGTTTCAGGGAGATGCCGACGGAGCCCAGTCCTCCGGCATCTCCGAGAAACCGGTCATAGAGGCACTCCCTAATATGTGAAATTAGTTAGCTCCCAGGTGTATTGATCTAGTTAGAGAAGTTACAAGCTGCAAGATGGTTTTCGAGAGCAGGGACACCACTACGACCAGTTTCAGGGAGATGCCGCCGGATCCCAGTCCTCCGGCATCTCCAAGAAACTGGTCATAGAGGCACTCCCTAATATGTGACCACACGCGTTTGGAGATCAGATCTTAATGGTAAGTACGAATCGGGACAACTTCTTCATAGTCCCGGTCCAGCCACAAAACGGGACTAACACTCAAGACATTTATTAATATTAAAAACTGAGACTACAAAACCGGGACTAAAGGCCCCCCTATATATAGTCCCGGTCAAGCCACAAACCGCGAAAGATATCCTTCGGTGAAGCCACAAACCGCGAAAGACATGAACTAGAGTTACATAATATGAGCATGAACTTCTTGGCATATGTCCTTCCTTATGATCGCTTCAGACGTAACCATGGAGCATCTTCTTTACTTAACGGAATGCTTGGGTCAGTTTTCACTGTGAAGGGCGGAATTTCATCAAACTTATTATAATCTTCTAACATGTCTGTCTTGTCCTCGATTCCCACGATGTTTCTTTTCCCTGAAAGAACTATGTGACGCTTTGGCTCATCATATGATTTATTCGTTTGCATATTTTTTCTTTTTTTCGGTCTGGAGGACATGTCCTTCACATAGAAAACATGAGATACATCATTGGCTAGGACGAATGGCTCATCTCTATAACCAAGATTGTTGAGATTCACTGTTGTCATTCCGTACAACTGGTCTATCTTTACCCCTTCCCCATTCAGGTTGACCCATTTGCAGCGAAACAAAGGGACCTTAAAAGAGACTCCATAGTCTAGTTCCCATATCTCCTCTCTGTAACCATAGTATGTGTCCTTTTGTCCATTCTCGTCTATTGCATCAAAGCGGACACCACTATTTTGGTTGGTGCTCTTTTTATCTTGGGCGATCGTGTAGAATGTATTCCCATTTATTTCGTACCCTTGGAAATTCAATATAGCAGAAGATGGTGACGCGGACAACAAGTATAGTTGATCTCCAACAGTGGTGTCATTCAAGAGATGTGTCCGCATCCAACCACCGAAAGACTTCATGTGTTCATCTGTAATCAGTGATTCAGGCTTCTCCGGGTTTTTGGAGCGTAGAATATTCTTGTGTTCCTGGATATACGGAGCTGCCAAGGTGGAATTATGTAGAACTGTATAGTGTGCTTTAGTGAAAGAATCCCCGTCCCTACATAGCATTGCTTTCTTTCCCAGCGTGCCTTTTCCACTTAGTCTTCCCTCATGCCGCGAGTCAAAAACACCAATCGGCTTAAGGTCAGGAATAAAGTCAACACAAAACTCAATGACCTCCTCAAAGACTCCCATGAACCTCTCAAAGGGGAACATATTGTGCAGAAATACCGGACCGAGAATGGCAATCTCTTCCACTAGGTGAACCAGGAGATGCGTCATAATATTGAAGAAGGATGGTGGGAACACCAATTCAAAACTAACAAGACATTGAACCACATCCCTCTGTAACCTTGGCAGAATATCTGGATTGATTACCTTCTAAGATATTGCATTGAGGAATGCACACAGCTTCACAATGGGTACTCGAACATTTTCCGGTAGAAGCCCCTCAATGCAATGGGAAGCAACTGCGTCATAATCACGTGACAGTCATGAGACTTTAGGTTTTGGAACTTTTTCTCTGCCATATTTATTATCCCCTTTATATTAGATGAGAAGCCCGACGGCACCTTGATACTGTAAAGGACTTCAAAAAAGATTTCCTTCTCTGCTTTGGTAAGAGCATAGCTGGCACGACTTAAGTGACGCCCTTTATCCGTCTTGTTCTGTGTATGCATGTTCTTTGGGTCTTTTATAATTTGTTGGTCCTCCCATGCTTCTGGTGTATCTTTTGTCTTCTCATACATGCCTAGGAATCCTATCAGGTTCACACAAAGATTCTTCGTCACGTGCATCACGTCGATTGAAGAGTGGACATGCAGGACTTTCCAATATGGCAACTCCCAAAATAAAGATTTCTTCTTCCACATGGGTGCGTGTCCTGTAGCGACGTCGTTCGGAACTGATTGACCGCCGGGACCCTTTCCAAAGATTACTTCTATGTCCTTGACCATACCAAATACATCATCACAAGCAGGGAGTTCAGGCTTCTTCCGGTGATCTGCCTCACCTTTGAAATGCTTGCCTTTCTTTCTTACGGGATGATTGGTCAGAAAAAATCGTCGATTCGCCAGGTACACAACCTTCTTGCATTTATGCAAATATGTACCTTCAGTCTTATCTAAATAGTGTGTGCATGCCTTATATCCCTTGTTTGTCTGTCCTGAAAGGTTACTAAGAGCAGGCCAATCATTGATGGTTACGAATAACAACCCTCGTAGATCAAATGGCTCCTGTTTGTTCTCATCCCACGCACGTACACCTGGTTTGCCCCACAACTGTAAGAGTTCTTCAACTAATGGCCTAAGGTACACATCAATGTCGTTGCCCGGTTGCTTCGGGCCTTGGATGAGCACTGACATCATAATGAACTTACGCTTCATGCACAACCAAGAAGGCAGGTTGTAGATACATAGAGTCACGGGCCAGGTGTTGTGACTGCAGCTCTGCTCCCCAAAAGGATTCATGCCATCCGTACTTAGACCAAACCATAAGTTCCTTGTGTCACCTGCAAAGTCTGGAAAGTCTCTCTCGATTTTTCTCCAATGTGACCCATCAGCAGGGTGTCTCAACTTCCTGTCTTTCTTACGGTCTTCTTTGTGCCATCGCAACAACCTGGCATGCTCTTTGTTTCTGAACATTCGTTTCAACATTGGTATTATACGAGCATACCACATAACCTTAGCAGGAACCCTCTTCCGGAGGGGCTCTCCCTCAACATCACCAGGGTCATCTCGTCTGATTTTATACCGCAATGCATTGCATACTGGGCATTTATCTAAATTCTCATACTCCTTACCGCGGTAGAGGATGCAGTCATTAATGCATGCATGTATCTTTTGCACATCTAATCCTAGAGGACAAAGAGTCTTCTTTGCTTCGTAGGTACTCTCGGGAAGTTTGTTATGTTTTGGAAACTTCGGCTTCTTTATTTTCAGCATCTTTTCAAATGAGGAGTCAGTTAGACCACACTCTGCCTTCCATCGCAACAATTCCAGTGTGGTACCGAGCTTTGTGCTGCCATCTTCACAATTTGGGTACAACAATTTCTTGTGATCTTCTAACATGCCCTCTAACTTCAACTTCTCATTTTTATGTTTCACAGTCTCGCTTTGCATCAGAAATGACCCTACCAAGTTCATCAGCCGGCTCATCTGATGCCCGTTCTTCACCTCCTTCCTCTCCATTGTCTTCCATTGCAGTATCACTGTATTCAGGAAACATATGATGATAGTTGTTATCATCATCTTCTTCTTCACCATCTTCCATCATAACCCCTCTTTCCCCGTGCTTGGTCCAGCAATTATAGTTGGGCATGAAACCTTTCATAATCAGGTGGCCACGAATGATTTTCGAGGAAGAGTACTCCTTGTTGTTCCGACATTGAACACATGGACAACGTATAAAACCATTCTCTTTGTTTGCCGTAGCCACATCGATAAATTTATCCACGCCTTTCATATACCCGGCTACGCGCCGGTCACCGTACATCCATTCCCGACTGTTCATCTGCATCATATAAGTAAGTTTATCAAAAAACATGACATCATAAATAGTGAAATGACCAATTCACATCGACACATGCATTGTATCAATAACAGAGAAAAGATAAGATTGCTAACCTCGATCGAGGGAAATAAAGAGGAGAAAGCTCAAGTGCGTCTCGGACACCTTTTATATTTTTGTTCTATGAGAAATTGAACGGGATTATTCACTCAAACATTTCATCAAACACCTTGAATGCATGCATAGGGGAAAAAACTAGCACACCCCTCACACCTTCCACCAAGAGAAAAAACAGAGTGGAGGCAGAGCTGGGGCGTTGCATTTATAGTGGGCGGGAGCATATGTCCCGGCAAACCGGGACTAAAGGTGCGTGCCACGCGTGGCTGACGTCCAACCTTTAGTTCTGATTTGTGTTACAAACCGGGACGTATGCCCCTTACCAACCAGGACGCATGCCTCCGGGCCCCGTGCCCGCTCGAACCGGGATGCGTGCCAGCATTAGTCCCGGTTGGTGGCGCAACCGGGACTAATGCTCTGAGGGGACGCGAACGGATGGCATATTTTCTACTAGTGCTGGTACCTCACCGACATGAATTATGTCTCGGATACCACGGAAGACCTCACATTTGCAGGGTTAGCGGTAGACTGTGGAGTGGTTTGCCGCGTCCACCAGCTAGAGCTTGTCAGATGCGTGGTTTTTGAGGGGGTGAACACTGGGCATAGATTCTACATGTGTTCAGTTCAAAGTGTAAGTTTATTTCTGCATTTCGAGTTCTCCACGATTTGGTTCAGTAAAGTGTTGAAATGTTTAGTTTAGTGTAGTATATATTTCAGGTAAATTCAGTTTAGTGGCTCTTAGTGCTTCTATAGATTTAAATTCAGTTAAGTGGACTATAGTGTTTCTAGAGATTTAAGTTCAGTTAATTGGCTTGTAGTGCTTCTAGAAATTTTGGCAGCATCATGTATGATGTGTAAATTGTGTTCTACGTGTAACAACATTTTGTTTTCCATTTTATGTTTGTAGCAAGTCACAAAATGCATGAGCAGGACTCTACGCCATGCACGGTGAGAGTTGGGAGAAATAGAATTAGAATAGATGAAAGGCTTCGGAATGCCAAGTTGGTGCAGGAGTTAGTTAAAGAGAAGAACAAGTTGCAGAAGAACTTCTCCCGTCTGCTTAATGGTGTAAAAAAATCATTAATAAAGCTGAGAAGAAAATGATGGAGGAATACTTGGCGAGTGAAATGCATCAGCAGTCCTTGAATTCGTCGGCAATGTCTAAAACGGTCCTGAAATACAGGAAATGCACTAATACAGTCCTGAAACTTGTTCTGAATGTCTACATACGGTCCTGGATACATATATTGCTGACGTGGCCAAAAATGGTCCTCCCAAGCGTTTGCCTTACATGTGGACCTCACATGTCAGTGATGAAAAAACAATTAAAATTATAGGGTTTGTGACTTAGAACCAAACAGAAAACATACTAAATCTATCCACGGTATCTAACCAGTACTCCCTCTGTTTCAACATATAAGATGTTTTAGATTTGTGAAAAAAATAAATCTAGACTTTTTTTATTGTGTAGATTCACCTCAAACATGAATGAACCTACATATTAAAAGTAGTCTAGAGACATTTGCTCACAAAGCTAAAACATCTTATATTTTAAAACGGAGAAATAGAAGATGATTTGCGTTCAACACTAGTAGTACGTTGCAACATAAGATGTCTATATACCGTGCGCTCAAGCTCCGGCCTGGCTTTGGTGGTGTGGTGACACACGTAGACTCACAAGAGTTTTTTCAGACATGAGCACGATCATTGCAAAGCTTTCAAGCTGTTCCGGCGAAGACATGAAAGTAAGGGCTAAAAGCATCTTCACTAGCGTTTCCAAGAGGGCGTTTCCAGGCCAAATATGGGGCGTTGGAAACCGTTTAGGAACACCGGACACAACAAAAAATGGGTGGGCCAACCCTGTCAGCGAGACATCCTATTCCCACCGTGATTTAGCTCTCCCATGGCAGAGAGCTTCCCCCCTCCCCGCCGTCGTCATGTCCTTGCCAGCGAAGCCCCATCCCGCCCAGCTGAATCCATGCATGTAGATAGGTCTGCTGCATTCTTTTCCCTCGGCATAGGCCTTATTTCTCCGTCCAACCTTTGGCGTGTTCAGCTTTGTTCCGAGCTCCCGTCACCTCGCCATGCATCAGGAGATCCGAGACTTGGTAGTGCATCAACAGCGCAGCATGATCTGGTTAAACACATATGGTTACACAAGGGCAACATATAGATGTCAAGCATGATCTAGCCGAACTATGTTGTATTTTAGTCTATGACGAACTATGCCCAACTATACCAAATTATGTTTAATTTTATGTCGAACTATGTCGAACATTGCTCTATACTCATATTTTATGCCAATTATTTAAATTTGAGCCGAATATGGGCAAAAACTTGCCGATTTTGGCTTGCCTGATAACCACATGTGGAACACGAGTTGTAAAACGCCTGACCAACTGCTTTGAGCTCTTCCTCTGACGTGACGTGGTGTACTAATTTAGAGCGGTTAGGATAATTGCAGGCGGCCTGTTGCAAGTTTGCCATGGTATGTAAGGGGCGTGGGCCACCCAGGAGCACCTTACTAAGGCTTCACTGTCATTGCCACGTCACTTCTATACGTATACATGACCGTATATGAGCATCAACGACAAGTTTGGGGGCTGTACTGATGCATTTTTTGAGTTTTAGGACCGTTTCAGACATTGCCGGTTAGTTCAAGGACTACTGATGCATTTTACTCAATACTTGGCCAACATGAAAAAGACAATGAGCACAAGGAGTGCCTACTTTTTTGGACAGGAAGGAGTGCCTACTTAAGGATGAGTTGGCTGAAATGAAGAAGCAGATGAATAAGTTGATGGATGAAATGGCTATGCTAAAGCAGGAACACATATCTCAAGCAGAGTTTTTCTAACAGGAAAAGGTCCCGAAGGACCTAGAACATGCATTAGATTAGTGGTGGGGATATAATTACACAAATGACCTTCACAATGAAATCAAGTTCTCTACTTTTACACATAGTACCCCACAAAAAAGTTAGAAAAAGAGACCGAGTATGTGCTCGCCGCCATTCTCACCGCCGATGGGAGAAGGCCTCCTGACGCGGACGCCCTTGCCTCCGTCAGGGACTATGCCACTTGGGGGGACACTAGCCATGTTGCCACATTGAGGTCGCTGGAGATTCTCTAGAGTAGGAGGAATAAAAATCTCAAACCGCCTCCGGGTACGACCGCAGCAGGGCCACCCTTGTGGCTGGAGATAGCAGCGGCGAAACTCCAGCGTCGCTTGTGTTAGATGTATATATTTGTATATTGTAGTTTCCCCATATGTTAGGGGGCTTCCTGCATATTTGCACATGTACCTGTATTATATATTGTGGCCTTTGGCCCCCAGAGGAATACATGTTGCATATTCCTGACATGGTATCAGAGCTAGGTTAGACCGTTTTCCTGCTGCAACGTCGTCACAGCCGACACCGTCCCTATCGTTGTCGTTTTTCCGACGTTGCCGCCGCCAGTGTGGCGCTGTTTCTGGCCATCTCTCCGGCCGTTCGCTGCTGTCTGCTGCGGGTCGTCTGCCCGTAGCCGGCCACGCCACGTCCGCCGTCTTCTCCCGTCGCTGTGCCCGTCCGGCCGGATCTGGCTCTGCCCCGTCCCGCCCGTCTGGCCTACCGCTGTTCTGCAAACGCCTCGTCTGCAACGTCCCAGCTTGAGTGGCCACCCGTCTGCAACTCCCCGTCGCCGTCTGGCCCGCCACCGCCCCTCCTCGTCCGGCCAGGATCTAGCTCGCCTTGTCTGGCCCGCCACCGACCGCCCCTGTCCGGCCAGGATCTGGCCCGCTCCCGCCCGCCCGTCTGCAACTCCCCGTCCAGATCCTGTCCGTGTTTTCACAGCTGATGGTACCTCTCTTCCTGTTTCTAGTCGGGGCACTCTTTCTACTTCTTCTTTTTCTGTTCATGATATTTCTCATGTCCCTCTTCTTAAGATGAATCTGTTCTCTGATAGCCAGCTTACTGACTCTGGTTGTCGCGTCATTCTTAATGCTGATTCTTGTGTTGTCCAGGACCGTCGCACGCAGGCCCTGGTTGGAGCTGGCCCTCGCAGCCGTGACTCTTCAGGACTTTGGGAGTTAGACTGGCTTCGTGTTCCTTCCGCTGCCACTTCATCTACCGGTTCTTCTCCAGTCGTCGCCTCTACTACCAGCTCCTTTCAGCAGTGGCATCATCGTCTTGGTCACCTTTGTGACTCTCGCCTGTCGTCATTAGTTTATCGTGGTCTTCTGGGGTCTGTCTCAGAAGATGGGTCTTTACATTGTCAGGGCTGTAGGTTGGGTAAACAGATTCAACTTCCCTATCCTACTAGCGCGTCTGTATCTCAACGACCTTTTAATTTAGTTTATTCAGATGTTTGGGGTCCGGCTCCTTTCGCTTTGAAAGGGGGCCATCGCTACTATATTTTATTCATCGATGATTTTTCTCGGTACACTTGGTTGTATTTTATGCGCTCTCGTTGTGAGGTGCTCTCCATATATCAGCGTTTTGTGTCCATGGTCCGTACTCAATATTCTATCCGCATTCGTGTGTTTCGTGCTGATTTTGCTGGTGAGTATATCTCCCAGATGTTGCGAGGTGTTCTTGCTGAGCAGGGCACTCTTGCTTAGTTCTCCTGTCCTGGCGCCCATGCCCAGAATGGCGTTGCTGAGCGTAAGCATCGTCATCTTCTTGAGACCACTCGTGCCATGATGATTGCTTCTTTTCTTCCGCCGCATTTCTAGGCTGAGGCTATTGCTACATCCGCTTACCTCATCAATATTTAGCCCTCTGCCGCTCTGCAGGGTGGTATCCCTCTTGAGCGCCTATCTGGACAGTCTCCAGACTACTCCATGCTTCGCTTGTTTGGTTGTGTTTGCTATGTTCTTCTTGCTCCTCGCGAACGCACCAAACTGACTGCTCAGTCTGTTGAGTGTGTTTTTCTTGGATACAATAATGAGCATAAGGGCTATCGATGTTGGGACCCCGTTGGTCGTCGGATGCGTATCTCTCGTGATGTTACTTTTGATGAGACGCGTCCTTTCTATCCTCGTCCCACCGCTGGTACCTACCCGGTGGAAGATATCTCTTTTCTTCTCTTTCCTGACACACCTCCTTCTACTCCTATTGTGTCTTCTTCAGGATCTCCTCCCCCTGATGTCTCTTTCTCGCCACTGCCCTCCTCTGCTCCGTCTAGTTCTCCTCGTTCTCTGGAGTCTTCCTCTGCTATTCCTTCTTCTTCATCATCGTCTCCTGAGTCGTCTTCCTCTGATGATCTTCCCTCTACTCGTCATGTTCGTCAGCGTCGTGCCCCCAACCGTTACTCTCCTAATCAGTATGGTCTTTCCGTTTCTTCCGAGCCGAATTCTTATCGGGATGCTGGGCATCATCCTGAATGGCAGCTGGTCATGGCTGAGGAGATTGCTGCGCTTGAGCGCACTGGCACCTGGGATCTTGTTTCTCCTCCTCCTGGTGTTCGTCCTATCACGTGTAAGTGGTTCTATAAGATTAAGACCCACTCGGATGGATCTCTTGAGCGCTATAAAGCGCGTCTTGTGGCTCGTGGTTTTCAGCAGGAGCATGGTCGTGACTATGATGAGACCTTTGCTCCTGTGGCTCATATGACCACTGTGCGTACTCTTCTTGTTGTTGCTTCTGTTCGTCACTGGTCTGTGTCCCAGCTTGATGTTCAGAACGCCTTTCTCAATGGTGAGTTGAGTGAGGAGGTTTATATGCAGCCTCCTCCTGGTTATTCTATGCCCGGGGGGATGGTTTGTCTTCTTCGCCGTTCTCTCTATGGCCTCAAACAGGCCCCTCGTGCCTGGTTTGAGCGCTTTGCTTTTGTAGTGACTGCTGCTGGTTTCTCCCCTAGTGCTCATGATCCAGCGCTGTTTGTTCACATTTCTCCTCGTGGACGCACTCTTCTTCTTCTCTATGTTGATGATATGATCATTACTGGTGATGATTCTGAGTATATCGCCTTTGTTATGGCTCGTCTTCGTGATCAGTTTCTTATGACCGATCTTGGTCCTCTTCGATACTTCCTTGGGATTGAGGTTTCCTCCACTTCCGATGGCTTTTACATCTCCCAGGAAAAGTATATTCAGGATCTTCTTGCTCGTGCTGTTCTTGGGGATGAGCACACTGTTGAGACTCCTATGGAGCTTAATGTTAAGCTTCAACCTACTGATGGTGATCATCTTCCTGATCCGACACGTTATCATCATCTTGTTGGGAGTCTTGTTTATCTTGTTGTCACTCATCCTGACATCTCTTATCCTGTTCATATTCTGAGTCAGTTTGTTTCTGCTCCTACCACTGTTCACTATAGTCATCTTCTCCATGTTCTTCGTTATCTTCGTGGTACGATCACTCGTCACCTTTTCTTTCCTCGTTCCAGCTCCCTCCAGCTCCAGTGCTATTCTGACGCTACGTGGGCGAGTGATCCTTCGGATCGCCGTTCACTTTCTGCTTACTGTGTGTTTCTTGGTGGTTCGCCCATTGCTTGGAAGACGAAGAAACAGACAGCGGTTTCCCGTTCGAGTGTTGAGGCTGAGTTGTGTGCTATGGCCTTGTTGGCTGCTGAGGTGACATGGTTACGGTGGTTACTTGCGGATTTTGGGGTCTCTATTACCACACCCACTCTGGTTTTGTCTAACATTACAGGTGCTATTAGTATTGCACGTGATCCGGTCAAGCATGAGCTTATCAAGCATATTGGTGTTGATGCTTTCTATACACGTGCTCAGGTGCAGGCTCAGGTTGTTGCGCTTCAGTATGTGCCTTCAGATTTACAGTTGGCGGATTTCTTTACGAAGGCACAGACCAGAACGCAGCATGATTTATTACTCTCCAAACTCAGTGTTGTGGATCCACCATGAGTTTGAGGGGGGGTGTTAGATGTATATATTTGTATATTGTAGTTTCCCCATATGTTAGGGGGCTTCCTGCTTATTTGCACCTGTACCTGTATTATATATTGTGGCCTTTGGCCCCCAGAGGAATACATGTTGCATATTCCTGACAGCTTGGAAGCTGCTGCTGAGATCGCATGCTCCTGTAGGGTTCGTAGCATGGAAAATAAAAAAATTCTATCGCATGAACACATAAAACCAAGATCTAATCTATGGAAAAGCCAAGATATAATCTACGAGATCGGTGCAATGAGATTGTAGAGAACTAACCCTCGTAGATCCAAAGCGTTTAACGAGATGAGATTCTCGTGGTTGATGTAGTCGATCACTTGTCGATCTCAAAATCGCGTAGACGATCCTTCCGGCACCATGTTCCGGCAGCGCTTCTGCAGTCGGTCACACGTACGGTAGTCGATGAAGACCTTCCTCTCCCTTGTTCCAGCAGGGCAGTGGAGGTTGTAGATCTCCTCGGAATCCCAACAGCACGACGGTGTGGTGGTGGTGGTGGTGGTGGAGGAGGAGAGATTTATGCAGGGCTTCGCCTAAGACAGAGCAGTGTGGTGGAGGAGAGAGGGCTACATCGGCTAAGGTTCTAGGTGCCAGGGACAAGGCACCAAGGGGGGGGGGCGCCCTACCACTCCTTATATGGGAGAGGGGCGGCGGCCAAGGCCCCCTTGCCCTAGCCGAGTTTCTCCCCAACTCGGGTAGGAAGGGGAGACTCCTTCCCCAACTCGGCTAGGAAGAACGGGAGTTGTAAACTTGCCTTTCAAGTTTTCCCTTTCTTTCCCAAACTAGGATTTGACTTTTCAAACTAGGGTTTGACCCTACCTTTCTAGTGCTTGGCCAAGTTGGCCTAGGGTTTGGTGCGGCCAGCCCCTCAGGGCATGGTGCATTCCAAGTTCCCCTCCCGAGGTGGTGGACCTTCCAGAACATTCTATAAGCTTCCAGTCAAAACACCAAAAATATTTCTGAACCTCGGAAATTGACTTTCCTTATATGAATCTTATTCTCTGGACCATTTAGGATCTCCTCATAATGTCCTGGATCCAATACGAGACTCCGAACCACATTAGGTCTCCAACTCACATTCCATATCTACTCAAACAATATCGAATCCTTAAGTGTGTCTCCCTACGGTTCGTGAACTATGCAGACATGATCGAGACACCTCTATGATCAATAACCAATAGTGGGATCTGGATATCCATAATGGCTCCCACATATTTCTGCGATGACTTCGTGATCGAATGAACCATTTACATACGATACCGATTCCCTTTGTCGCGTGATACTTGACTTATCCGAGGTTTGAACGTCGGTATCTCTATACCTAGTTCAACCTCGTTACCAATAAGTACTCTTTACTCATTCCGTGATATGACATCCCTTGTGACCTAGTCACATGTTTGCAAGACAATTGGATGACATTCTACCGAGAGGGCCCAAAGTATATCTATCCGTCATATGGATGGACAAATCCCACTTTTGATCCATGTGCTTCAACGCATACTTGCAGAATACCCAATGCCACCTTTATAACCACCCAGTTACGAAAGTGGTGTTTGATGTCATCAAAATACTCATCCGGTGATAGTGATTAACATGATCTCATGGTCGGATGATTAGGTTACTATGTATTTGAAAGCTTATAGCAAACACACTCTAAATGACTTGATCTTATGCTATGCTAACTACAGGAGTGTATCCATCACATCATTATCCTAATGACATAATCTTGTTATTAATAACATCTAATGTCCATGATCAGGAAACCATGATCATCTACTAATCAACACGCTAGATTAACAAGAGGCTTACTAGGGAATCTTTTATGTTTACAAAACTCACAAGTATTGATGTTTCCTGTTAATACAATTATAGCATGGGATATAAACATTTATCATAAACATGAAGATATGATACTAACCACTTTATTATTGCCTCTTGGACATATCTCCAACAGCTCTACCTATCCCAAGAGTCGTCTCAATCCGAGCACAACCGCAGCTCCACAGTGCACCACTCCCTCGCCACTGAGGACATCCAAGGAGAGAAGTAGAGCTAAGAAACCATGAATAAGAAGACGGCGATGCTTATTAAAAAGGAGGCTCACCTCCAAGGGGAAATCCATCACCCTCCACCTTAGATGTCCAGTGAGTCCCTCTGTCATCAACTGCTCGACGTCGCGCCATCACATCAAAACAGGAAACCTCCGCTCCTCTCTGCAACTAGCAAAACTTCCTCCTCCGAACTCTCTCCGATCCCCCTCCTCCACGACCGGTTGGATCGAGAGAAACGAGGAGAAGGAAGCAGCAGAACAGAGAGGAGCAGCACAAGGAAATGATTCACTTCTAGAGCCAAAGATCGTAGTTCTCGAGACAAGCTCACCGTATGCTCTGGCCATGGGAGCACGATTCTGTCACTAAACAACCTCCGGATGCGCCAGCTCGGCCAAAAAGCGCCAATGCCCTACTCGAAACTGTTGGCAAACTGCTGAAAATCCTAGATCTACTCCTAGCTACAACTCCGGTGCCTCCCCTCCACCATCTCTGGCCCGGAGAGGGCTTGGGTTCGGCCCGGTCTTCGGTGGACGACTCTCAGACACAAGATGGAGGAGGAGGAGAAGGAGAGGAATGTGGGTCTTTCTCTATTAAGCAGAGGTAATAAAGGGTAGGCAAAAGACATGGGATGGTGAAAGGGAGGTTATGAAGGAGGAAAAAAAACTTGATGATGAAAGGGATGCTATAAGGAGGAAAAATAAACTTGAGCACATGCTCTTTTATCCGCTGAAAGCAGGAGATGATGAAAAGGAGGTTAATAGGGGTAAGATGAAAGAGATCAAGATATTTGTGATGAGTGATTTGTAATATTAGCATGCAGCAGTGTTGAACCAATGTTGGAACGTTCAAGGTTGTGCACACGTCAGATCAAGGGAAGAGGAAGGCCACGCGGCCCACGTCGGCCGAGCCGCGGCGCGGGCCCAGGCACAGAGTCAGTGGGTCTCCTTGTGGTAAGCGCACCGGACGTGCGGGCTGTTTTGCCTGCTACTGCCTCTGCTTTTTAAGAGCCCGAACCGGCCGCATCTCCAGGCCCTCGAAACACCCGCTCCTTCTCGCGGCACCCCACTCACCCCGAGCGGCCGAGCCGTGCCCACATCGTGCACGTTTGACTCCGACGCGCACGCACGCGCATGGACGTACGGCGGAGGAGGATGGTGCCGCCGCCGGCCGTGGGCGTGGCCCACCGCCAGGCGCCGAGGGCGCTGCAGGCCGGCGACGCGCTGCCGCTGCCGATCCGGCACACGAACCTCATCTTCTCGGCGCTCTTCGCGGCCTCGCTGGCCTACCTGATGCGCCGGTGGCGCGGGAAGATCCGCTCCTCCATCCCGTTCCACGTCGTGGACCTCACCGAGATCCTCGCCATATTCGGCCTCGTCGCCTCGCTCATTTACCTCCTCAGCTTCTTCGGCATCGCGTTCGTCCAGTCCATCGTCTCCTCCACCGACGAGGACGAAGACTTCCTCGTCGGCTCCTCTGCCGCGCCAGCCCCGGCGCCCGCCCCGTGCGTGCTCCTTGGGAGCGCCGATACGGTGTCTGAGAAAATGCCGCAGGAGGACGAGGAAATCGTGGCCGCGGTCGTTTCCGGGAAGATACCGTCCTACGTGCTCGAGACCAGGCTCGGCGACTGCCGGCGCGCGGCGGGGCTCCGGCGCGAGGCAGTGCGGAGGATCACCGGGAGGCAGATCGAGGGACTCCCGCTGGATGGCTTCGACTACGCGTCCATCCTCGGGCAGTGCTGCGAGCTGCCTGTGGGGTACGTCCAGCTCCCGGTGGGCATCGCCGGGCCGCTGCTGCTCGACGGCCAGCGCTTCTACGTGCCCATGGCCACCACCGAGGGCTGCCTCGTCGCCAGCACCAACCGCGGCTGCAAGGCCATCGCCGAGTCCGGCGGCGCCACCAGCGTCGTGCTCCGGGACGCCATGACCCGCGCCCCCGTTGCCCGCTTCCCCACCGCGCGCCGCTCCGCCGAGCTCAAGGCCTTCTTGGAGGACCCTGCCAACTTCGACACTCTCTCCGTGGTCTTCAACAGGTACACCAATATTCACTGAATACTTGTGATGACACAACACAAAGTTGTATACAATTTTGGTTGATAATTCCGTACGCATCGTGTTAGCACTGAACTAGCACGCAGCATGTGTTCGGCGATATGTCTATAAGGCTAACTTCACCTGCCTCCACCAATATTTTTCTAAAAGGGCCACATCATAAGTACCGTACTGTTAAGATTTTGAAGATATTGTTTTGGATGATGCCACTACGACTATAGAGAATATTTTTACAAGAACAATATGATACATTCATTCCTTGGGAAATAAGAAACACGGTCTTCAACAGGTAAATGTTATAGGAGTAGGTGATTTTTCTTGATAGCTACGTACCACAACCACGAATTTGGATTGCATCGCCTTAACACGCCTCTAAAGCTTGTGTTAGGCGACACGTTTCTGAGGTCTCGGTGGCTGAAATCACCTATCTGGCCACCTCAATCAGAACATAATCGCTCTTACTATTAATGTTTTAAATTTTTGTGTATAATGATGGCAGGACAATTTGAACAATGTTTCTTTTAACACGATATGATATATTAATTGTTGGAAAATCTGAAAAATGAGCAGGTCGAGCAGATTTGGGAGGCTGCAGGGTGTGCAGTGTGCAATGGCAGGGAGGAACATTTACATGAGATTCAGCTGCAGCACAGGGGACGCCATGGGGATGAACATGATCTCCAAGGGCGTGCAGAACGTGCTGGATTACCTCCAGGATGACTTCCCTGACATGGATGTCATTAGCATATCAGGTTCGTTTTGCTTTCCCGCCATCTGCAGAAGCTGACCTACTTCAGTTTAGTGACCTAGTCGTCTGCTTAGAACGGAACACCTATTAAAAAGGACAGTGCTAGGCGTCCTCCGGAGGATTTATGGTTTTCATCCCCCGGGTCCCCAGCCAACCACGTGTCCTCTTTTTGGATTCAAAATCTCGCTTTTGCTACATTTGCCCCGCTTTTGCTACATTGTAGCAGAAAACGGTTCGTCCACGAGACAAATAAAAAAGACAGATCTCGTCGGAGACTTTACCGGAGACCTCGCCGGAGACTATGTAGCGTAATATTTGTGCTAATGTAGCAAAACTGACTCCGTCTTAGACTTGCCGGAGAATTTCGCCGGAGATCTCGCCGGAGACCTCGTAGCAAGAAGTTTGCGCTATTGTAGCAAACTCAGAAAACAGATGTAGCAAAATAATTATACTAATGTAGCAAAAGCTGACTTCGCCGGAGACATCACCGGAGCAAAAACTTGTAAGAAAAAAAAGCCATGTAGCAGTGCCGCTCGCCGCAGGTAGCAACACTAAAAGCTGTATGTAGCAGGGTCGGTCGCCTTGTGTAGCAGAGCCTCTCGCTGAATGTAGCAGCACTCTTCGCCGCAGGTAGCAACATCAGAAGCCGTAGGTAGCATCGACACCGGACGCATGTAGCAAACGTCGACACGGCTTGTAGCACCGCCTTCGAGCGCACATAGCGTCGCCATTGGCCCCAGGCGGCCCCATGTAGCAGTCGTTGACGTCGTACGTAGCTGCGTCGGGGTGGTGGAGGCGGAGCAGCGGGCTCCCTCGGGCGGCGTCCATGGCGGGTGGCCTCGAGGAGCAGCGATGTCCATGGCGAAGCTCCATCGGCAGGGACAAGGCATGGCGAGTGCCCTCCATCTCCGGCGACGGGCTGGTGCTGGTGCGCGGTGGAGGGGGAGAAGCGGGGTGCCCTGGGACGGTGGCCATGGCGTCTCCATCACCGGCGGCGCTCGTTCGTTGGTGCGGGGTGGAGGCATAGGTGGAGCAGCATGACGCGGACGACCATGCGCAGACTGCCTTCCCTCCCTCCTCAAGGGCAGCACGACGGCGATGAAGTCCAACACGGCGGCGGTGGGGGCGTAGTCCAGCGGCGGCGGCGGCGCAGGCTTGTACGGTGGCTCCGACGGGATTTGGCAGCCGCACGCCTGGTTCACGAAGGAAGATAGAGTTGTTCCTAAAGAGATAAGGTGGGCCCTCCTGCTTAGCGATGTTTGCGCGGTGCCTTGCACGCGCGACCCGGAGGATGGATTCACAGGATCCCCCGGGTGATCCATATCCTTTTCCTATTAAAAAATACTTTACCTATTTTCCAAGACAGACAACGGCTTGCTGAACAATCTTCGAAGAATAAAAACAAAGTGGTATTTTCATGACGCAGATACTTAGGCCCATTTTCAGCAAGGAAAATTATTGAATTATTGGTTGATCTTGTGGATTACATATGCTGAACAGTCACATGTTCAATCAAGTTCTACCTTTATAATACCCGCAAAAAAAATTATATCTTTATAAATTCAGATGAGCATTGAAGCAACTTGGCATACCATAAGATGTTCAATTACACACAATACTTGCCGCTATGAATTAGGAAGATATAAAAAGGGGCTTTGTAAGCAATCCTTTTGGTAATAGGAGCGAAAAATGATACTGTATTGACTTCAATTGGGACCAACTTGGAGTAGCTGGATACTTTTACGTCATGCATGCTAGAAGGTTCAAGACAAACTTAAGCTCCAAGAATAATTAGAAGAATTAATATTTGAAGCAGACACATAAAAAAAGTTGTTAGGTAGGTGACTTTTTTCGCGAAAACGCAACAGACTGTTGCGTTTCATTTCATTGGATAGGTAGAACGGGTTTTTGTTACAACCACCTCGAGAGAGGGGGGGCGGGGGTAAATACAAAACTCAATGAACATCCCAAGTCGGCGGGAGCAAAACGCGCAGCCCTTTGGCGCCGGCCCTAACCCAAAGCTCGGCCTCCTCTCTAATGCTAGCGGAAAGGAGCTGCCACGAAGGTTGGACGTGGTCGAAGACGCAACTGTTCCGATGCTTCCAGATCATCCAGGGCGTGAGGAGGGTAATCGTAGCGAACCCCTTGCGCACACCCGGTTTATTCGAGTATGCCTCAGCTGGGACTCGTTTTTTCGAGTATGCCACAGCTGGGACTCGAACCCGGGCAGGCTGGGTCCACCGGGAGCATCAGCCACCAGGCCAGCGCCAGACACATCACTTGGCCCTTTTTGTTTTTGAACAAATTAATGGCCCAGTCATGATGCATATCATAACATTTGGTTACATTAATATACACTGGTATCATTCACAATTGTGTGCATCCTATAATGAACACATCTCTATGTTTTCATTTCTTTTCTCAATCTAATTAACATCTTTCGGTTATGAAACCAGGCAACTTTTGTGCTGACAAGAAGCCAGCCGCTGTGAATTGGATAGAGGGGCGTGGCAAGTCTGTGGTTTGTGAGGCAGTAATCAAAGAGGAAACTGTGAAAAAGGTTCTGAAGACCAATGTGCAGTCACTAGTAGAACTAAATGTGATTAAGAATCTTGCTGGCTCAGCCATTGCTGGAGCTCTTGGAGGATTCAATGCCCACGCAAGCAATATTGTATCAGCCATCTTCATAGCCACAGGCCAGGATCCTGCACAAAATGTGGAAAGTTCTCAGTGCATCACAATGCTGGAAGCTGTAAATGACGGCAAAGATCTTCACATATCAGTGACTATGCCATCTATTGAGGTATGCAACTGTACTTACTGTTTTTATTTATAATTTATTCAGTATATCCAGGCTTTATGCTGATGATCCTCATTTATTTAAAAAAATGCTGGTGATGATCATTTATTAAAAAAAGAATTTGCTGATGATGATCATCACCCACAACTCTGTTGGTCCCACCATACTATTGATTTGCAAGAAATGCTCTGCACGTAACTTATGGTCCCTAGTGGGTTAATTAATACTTAATATGTTGCTCGCTCAAACTAGTGGCCATCCCCATCAGTCGCTTTTTCATAAAAGAAAAGGCTGTGTGTATTTGCTGAAATCCTTTTTCTTTTTTGAGGAAGCTGGCAGGAACTCTGCCTTTTCATATTTTTTCTTAAATGCTGTTTTTTGTGTTAAAAAGACGGGAATAAATTAAGTCATTGTATATTTTATTGTTACGGTAATAGGGCAAGAGAATCTGCTACGGTTTTGGAAAAATTGTGCTTCTAAGCTGCCTCGTCCAGTTTCTGGAGTGTTTGTAAAGTAGGAAATTCGAACGGCAATGCCTCTTAAAAAGATACTCCCTGTAACTATCAGAATTGGATAAGCTCTGTCAATATCAGAGCAGCCACAAAAAGCCTTAACAACTGCATCTCCACATATGGTTAGGCACCGAAGCTATACGTATTGCGATATGTGTTATACACTTGATGATTTTTTCTTAAGAAGCATTACTATATTTTTTTCCTACAAGTGGCCCAACCATACATCATCAGCAGATTTGTATGGAATGAATCTTTTCCAGCAGAAAGGGAATATTTTCTCTGATGCCTTGTTTTCCTATCTAGCCAATTGGTGTCTTGAGCAGGCTTTGTCGATCATCTCGTCGTGTAGTATTTATGTGGTTGCTAGGACGAGAGAGACACATCTCCCTACATATTCGATATGTGTTTTGTTTGTTTCCTAGTAGAACACATTGAGATGGGGGCGATCGACATGTCGTGAAATTTTAGTTGAAAAATTGCAGGTGGGCACAGTTGGCGGTGGGACTCAGCTGGCGTCGCAGTCTGCGTGCCTGGACCTGCTGGGCGTGAAAGGCGCCAACAGGGAATCCCCGGGCTCGAACGCGCGGCTGCTGGCCACCGTGGTGGCGGGCGGGGTGCTCGCCGGGGAGCTGTCCCTCCTGTCCGCCCTCGCCGCCGGGCAGCTCGTCAAGAGCCACATGAAGTACAACAGGTCCAGCCGAGACATGTCCAAGGCCGCGTCGCTAAGTGCTTAACTCGGGCAGGAAAACTAATGGAGGATACCCACACAAGGTAAATGGAGGAACGGAGTCCCTGGGAGGTGTAAATGGAGAAGGGAGGTTTGGGTGGTGTCGTGTCGTGTGTTGCTGCAGGGCTGATTAAAGAACCAGCGGAGCGTCGGGAAAATCGCCATGGCCGCAGAAGCGTTTTCCACGAGTGTACCTGACCCTGTCCTCAGCCGGCCGGTTAAACTCCCGTCGTTCTCGGCGTGTTCCGCGTGGTGTGCCTGCCATCACCGTCGGCCACCGCCTCGGGCACGGGAGAAGCTAGCTAACTCCTTTGGTCTGTTGGTGTTCATAAAGCTTTGTGCAGAAAGTGTTAGAGATCCTTCGGAAACCTGAAAGTGTAGTGCTACTTAATTAGAGATCTCTCTCCTTGCTTCAGGAAGCTAGCCTTGTAGTAACTGTTTCAAGCTTTTGTCTGATCTTCTTGTCATTCTTCTTTGTTAATCGATCGAACACCGTGGAAGAAGTTGGTGATCTGGTTCTGTAAGAGCAAGACGTGGTGGGTCTCGGAGTTCTCCAGAGCGTCCTGGCAGGTTCACCGGCCGTGTCGTGTTGTATCAGCGGGGCGGTGGCATGATCTTTTGCAAATCTGCCTAATGTATTCCAGATCAACGTATGTGTCAGCAGATGCTCAAGCGTCGCCCTCACGCGGCTGACCCCGGTGGGTTTGTTGGATGAACCTGGTAGCTAAGTATTCTCTTGATCTCGCGTCAGAGATCTCTGATCTGTCTTGCCACCTGTGAATAGTAATCTGATGGCTGTGTGCGTGCAGCGCATTACTGAAACCCTCGACATGGACGACGAGTGTCCCTCTACGTTGTGCATACGACGAGATCTGACCTTGTTGAGCCGTCTGCGTTCCAGCTGACCGTGTCAGCTCTGTCTAGGCTCCACGACGACCATGGGATATGGGCATGTGGCGGCACGTTGTGCAGGTCGGATCCGGCATTGGCACATGGACCTGAGACGAGATCGCAATCGCAACCTTTTTACGAGAACCAGATGATACCCCGCGCGATTGCTGCGGGATATTTATACCAATATACAATTTGAAAAATGCCCTCAACAGAAGAAGAAAAAGGCTAAACAATGGTGCAGATGAATAAGTCAATTATAGGATACACACTGCTATATGTCTTATTAAACAAAACACTAAATAGCCTTGGAAATTGGAGGGAACTTAGGAGTTGACAACAAATCAGAAAAAATGGCAATATCTTTTAGACGGTACATGCTTTCACCACTCGGTTGCCAACCAAGTTTAAAAGAAAGTATGAAAAATAAGAAAATGCCTAGACTCGCTTGATCGATAGACAACAATTAGAATGCTATAGATTAATTCATGGTGTATATAGTCTTCATTGCTTCCATCAGCTTTAGGGGTTAAATCTAAAATACATAAGACATTTATCAAGTTGTTGGTCAACCACTCCCATGTTTCTTCTCTTGATAATTCTGATATGGCTTCCTAGATGAGCTCCAAAAGAAGCTACATGAACAAATAATATAGAAGTCTAATCCAAGCAGTGCCCTCTAAATATTTTATTCAACATAGCCTTTCTTGCAATTGGTACTGATGTTGTAAATATATGAAATATTAGTGACCAGAATTGGAATATGAGTCTAATGACGATTTAGTCTCTCTAAAATGCAGCATTCTTGCAACTCATATTGATCCTGCACAAACAGAAAATAGTCCTGAAAGTGAAACGAAAATAATATATATCACGTGATAACAATGTGAAATAGGAAGGGAAGGTTGACATACCAAAATGGAAGTTTGTGCCCTAATTGACACCATGATTTTATCCAACATGAGATGGATCTGTATGTATGGAGTCTTAATCTCCAATTCATACTCATAAATTGAAAATAAAATGAAAGAACATAAAGTAGGTGTGAAGTGCAGCGACCTTCTTGCCATGAGAGGATCACAATGAACGGTGCATGCTTTTTACTTGAATCTGCTTGCCATGTCTCTGTAACAATCTTGACATGGTGCTCGGTAGATGGGAAGCTGCACGCCAAATGGAAAGATGTGAATTTAAATAAAAAAGCAGAACAACTATAAGCCTCACCGTGTGAACAGATCGTCAACCACCATGAAAATATCAGTCATTGGTAACCGCAGAAAACAAAACATAGAACATTGAGTCTAGATTTCCACGGCAGCGCGCCGTTCTGCTTGATGCATACCGAGAGGCATCGCTGCACGACCCTTGCCCTGTTGTTGTGTGTGCCGCTTGCGAAGCCTGGCGCTTTGCCTGTTCACCGGCAACTGCTGCGCGCGCCGCCTCCGAACATGCCGCTGCTCTCTGCTAGCCGCTCTGCGCCGGCCCTGTCGAGCCGTATTGGGCTAGCCGTGCTCAAAGGAATATAAATTTGGGACCCGAGGTGTACCTAGAATCCTAGATCGAGTGGAATTTGTTGCAGCTTCTAACCATGCATGCCAATGCTTGCCAAGGTACGGGAGGGACAGGAGGACACCTTCATCGTGTATGGCTTTATGCTTGTTCTAGGAGGCGAGCGGCCAGGGGTACACTGGTCGTGGAGGATTTTTAGGAAGCTGAACGGATAGATTAATTGTTTGGAAAATCAAGTGGCCATGCCGAGGAACTGGACGGACGGGCTGTTCTGGAAGAAACAACGAACTAAATAAAATTGTTGGCTGTAGTTTTTTGTTTCGTGACATGTCATGTTTTGTGAGGTGAAAAGGCTAGTTGAGGTGGCAGGTTAGTCATGCAGGCCCACCTGATGATGTCGACAGCTTGCATGTTTAGAGAAATAGGTTAGCGGGTGTGATCTTCTTACTAAGGATGAGAGAACACGGTTTTGCCGTCGACGCGGTGCACGTGTTGCGCGAGAGGACAGGGATCTGAGGGAGAATCGTCACAGCCGCGTGCGGGCACGGTGGCAAGGGGGGGGCGCCCGCCGTGGATGGCGCCGGCCAAAGATCCTCCCCTGTTTTGAGACGCTGGCCAGCTGTAGCTCGCCCGGCTGCATCTTGCGTGACCATGGGCAAACATGCAGGTGCAGGGAGCGTGTGTTGGCGCGTGCTGCATGTCCTTTCTTTTTTGGTCTCCTATTGAAATCCGACTATGTCATACTAGTAAATGGAACGTGTTTTGCAAGCCAAAACTTAACCTCTGTGTTCTATAATATCTTACCTTATTGGTGCATAATAATAACACCCCACAATATTTAGAAGTTGGGTATGTTACTTGGTCGACTTAGTAATAAATGTTTCTCTGGTATTTAGAAGTAGCAACTGTTCTAGATAACTTTTGTTTCACATGACTATCGACCTTTGCAATACTGTAAGTACTATTCACATTTGCCATCCAGGCGAACAATGCGCATATACCTCTCCTAAACATGGATTTGAGCCCCATATAAGGTATGTGTAAGTTTTGTCGACTGTTTTCTCTACTTAAACTACCATCATTTCCAATGGTACATAAACGACCTGAAAAAGGCTCGTCACCATTTTGTTCATATCAAAAAATATTTTATTTGCATGATAATAATTAATGTTTTTACCATCCTAGAGATATACTCCCTCCGTTTTAAAATATAAGATGTTTTAGGTTTGTGAAGAAAATGTATCCAGACTAGTTTTAGTGTTTAGATTCACTCCAAATCTTAGTGAACCTAGATAATAAAAGTAGTCTAGATACATTTGCTTCACAAATCTAAAACATCTTATATTTTAAAACGGAGAAAGTATTATGTAAGACAAAGTAATGGTATAACCGGCTGGCAAAAGGTAAACAATGCCTCCATTGGGAATAATTTATGTCACAAGAAATGGTTTCCATCACAATAATATTTAACAAGGACATATCTAATCCATAATGACTACTAATCTGCAATGAGAACAGTCCAATTGATTAAGTAGACATGTTAATTTAAGTATAATTTCTGACAACTTGATGTAACTTTTTGATCCAAAAAAATGTATTACATTCAAGATAAAATACACGATCATGTCCTATCCCAGTAGGCCTGTAATAGAACTTTTGTATGCATGAAAACCTTGTAGAAATTGCAACCAGAAATAATTATATTATGTACATTCTACAAAAGGACCAGGATTTTTTTATTGTCACGGCTATTCATCTTTACTAAAATATTTCACTCTAAAAGTAGAAAATAAAAATAGTTACATGTTAGACACCGTATAGTTTCCGAAAGGTTGTATTTACATATGGAGGGATTACTATATACTCTTACATGATTAACATGCTAAGAATAGTTTATACAATAATATCTCTCCCTCTTTCCAAGGGAGTTTTCTAGTTGGTGTTAGTTTGAAGAATCATTTGAGGGGGAGGAGAAATTGAACCCTATGAATTATGCGTCAACTGATTAGATGGATGGATGATTTAGTGTATAGATAACTGTCAGATTTGAAGTGGTGACTGCAGTTTGCGTTCAGACTATGAAGAGACGATGTAGACAAGATTTTTTGAGTGGACGTATGCTACGTGGGCCCACCAACTGGTGACTACTCAATGACAGAAGGTGGAGCTTTTTGCTGGCGCAATGGATTCAGGGTAGTGAACTAATGAGCGGCACGTACCAACCCGAAATTTCCAGTAGCTTCAGCAGGGCGAGTCCGAGCGCGGGAATTCAGGGTAGCGAATCCGAGCGCTCATAGTCGTTGGATCCAATATGTTTTGGTCTGATGAGCGGCACATACCAACCCTACCATGCATATCAACGGCCTGTATTACTCCATAGATGAATTGGTGGGAAGGTTCCGGAATCGAGTGGTGAATCAAAATTCAAAAACTCATGTACTATATAGTGGTATAGATATAGATATAGATATGACTACTCTGAGTTTCTCTTCATAGAGAGTAGGATAATGTGAGATGGGTCTTTTTTGTTGGTTGTCTTATTTTTTTAGCAGGAACAAATGAAAGTTTTATTGATTATTTAAAGAGTTTACAAGAATTCCTAAATGAGTTGGGGAATCAAACCAAACATGCCAACCAATGTCTAAAGGTAGTCGCTGATCGAGCTAGGCGATGTGCTTCCCTATTTGCTTCCCTTCGTTTGTGGCTGAAATTAGCCTAAAATACTTGCGCCTTTACCAAAATTTTCTTTATAATCATGGCATGCTGCCGCATCTTACTCCCACCATTTATCTCTTTAATGACATTTAAGAATCAGAGACCACTAGCAGCTTAGTCATGTGCATATCTTCGGCCAAAGCCAATGCTTCTGAAACTGCAAGTGGCTCTAACACTTCAAGATCCGTTATGCCATCAAACACCATTGCTGACGCACCATGAAACTTCTCATTGCTATCTCTACTGATGCAAGCCGCGACACCCCTCATATTTGACCTGGCAACCGCCCCATCGCAATTAAACTTCACGATACCAACCTGGGGTGGCTCCCAGGTGGCACTGTTATCCCATGTGGTTTTGCAGAATCAGAACCCATTCCCGCCTAATCCAGTTCTGCCGGATATCTCATGATAAAGTGGTGAGTCGACAGAGGTGATTGTTGAATGCGTTTATGTATCATTTCCTCCTTGCCCACCAAATGGCCCAAAGAGTTACTAGAAACTCTATGAATTGTGATTCGGATAGTGTATTGCCGAGAGCAAACAACCAGTGCTTCGGATCCCGAGCCTCTTCTCCAAAAACAGGCAGCATAAGACCATCTAACTTTTATGCCCACACACTAGTTGCCATGTCACACTCAATCAAGGAGTGTCGCCATGTATCCACAACAGCACTGCATACCGAGCAGAGCCCTCACTTCTCCCGTTGGCAGAGAAGCTCTAGCCAAACACCAAAGCAAAGACACATAATTTTGATGGAACTTTATCCTTCCAAAGCTTTTTCCACGACTTCTCCTCCTCCTTTGACTTGGAGGTTTTCGCATGCCCCTCCAAGTAGCTCTCGCATCTATGTTTTAATTCAGCTAACATTTTATATGCAGGACGGACCGAGAAAATCCCCAATCGATCATAATGTCAGGCCCATGAGTCGGATTGGCGCAAGAAGTTGATCGGGATCTTCTTAACCGCCTCCACATCCATTGGCATAATAAATTTATCTAGCACATCTATTATCCACGACCTTGTTGCTGAACAAATCAGTTCTAAAACTGTAACATCCCAGCATTTAGGAACCAACAAAGGAATCTGAGCATTTGCATGCATTCATTTGTAAAATCAGGATACATTTTTCACCAAACTAAAACCTAAGGAGATCAGAGTTTATTCACTATCTAGAGGTAGATTTAGCTCTTTATAGTGATTGCTACAAATTTTGACATGATATTCATAAATTTAAAGGATTTTGGGGAAACAATTTGAATTCAAATTTGAAATTTAAATCATTTGGAAAAGATTTGAAAATTAGAAGTAATTATTATTAAATTGTTTTCCAAAATGATTTAGTTAATATTATTTGTATATGTGATAATTATAAACAATAAGGAAAATTGAAACGAATCTCAATAGAATAATTTAAAGAAGAAAGTATCTCTTGTTTCTTTTCTTTATTCAATCACAACAATACAGATACAAATATATAAACAAACAAGGCTATTACAAGGACAAGTTACAATAAAGGAAACTTTATTAAATAAAAGAATGTTATTACAAGATTCTTTACAAAAGAATAAATGAAAGATTACAATTAAAGATTAAAACCTAAACTATCTATCTACTCCTAAACTAAATCTTGATCTTCAAAGTTTCTGTGCTTGTAAAACAAAAAGAAAATAAAGGAGAAACAAAGATATTATTTTGTTAGTTTTACTCTCAGCCATGAACAGAGAAATGCACTATTTAATTTGCATCATTGAGCAAGTTATTGTAACAGGGGCAAATTTCACCAATGTATAATCTGTTCTTATCAAAATATTGGCCTCAGAACTACATCATTAACCTGGGGAAAGTTTCACCTATAGAACCAAGTAAAATGGGCATCACAGGATAAATATCAATGGCCATTCGAACCAATCCATAGGAAAATATCTCAATCTTTGAAACTTGAGTCAGGTGGAACCCACCTGCAAGCAGCTTAGTCACTGCATGCATACTGTGTGCTGTCAACACAACAGCATCAGTCCAATACACCTAAAAGAGATCACATAGCCACATCACAGCTGATAGCTATTGCACTAAGTTCTATCTATCCCATATCATCACCAATCTCTGAAGAACACAGCCAAGAACACAACAGATCCTACTAGATATCCAATATATCAACCAAGTAATCCACATAGCAAACCAACCAGATCATCCAAGATGGTAACCTAAGGAGGGGGTGGTGCAGGAGGACAACAAGGTCAAGCAGGAACTCACATGAGCTAGGAGGAGCATGGCAAGTACCAGGAAGTGCACAACACGGCCAAGGAGAGGTCATAGTTCCAGAATCAAGTTAGCAATAAAAACCACCATAGAAACATCATCAACAACATCTGCTTGGTGAGTTGTATACAAGATCATTGCTCTATTGATCTTATCTATCCCATAAGAACATGATTTATTATATACATATTCTTCTCAGAAAAACACCCAAGTGAGGTGTATATTTATCCTTGAAGAAAGTTAAAAATCCAATAATAAATCTTTACAAACCATAATCAAGATCTCAGCCTTTGCATCATTGATCTTGGATGGAACTCTCGAGTGTTATAACTAGATACAAAGTAATTCATCGAATAACCATTACTAGGCACATTCTATGGATAGTAGAACCTCAGTAATGATTTCATCTTATAACTTTATATTATACAGTAAGAATCAACCATACCATTCTGACAAAGCTTATCCAATCATTTTCCTAAACACTATAGGAATCATAGTTATGAACTATCCATCATAGTATATTTGAAAGGGGAGGTAGCAGGTAAAAACATTTGTTTCTACCTAGTAAAGTCTCAGACCAACATCATAGACTAAGAGATCTATCAAGTATAGCTCTGTAGCTGATAGAAATCCTTCAAAGCTTACAAGTTAAGCCAATCCCAAAGTAGAGTTTATGAAAAGCCTAGCAAAAGACATGAATTGTGTACCAATCAATAGATGGTGTCACAATAACCATGCTTGACAAGCACTCCATATATACAGTCTACATAGCCAAATCCTCTAAAAAACATACTTAATCATTTTCCTCAAATAACAACCAGGAAACATTATTGTCATCTATACATTTTATCATCTAAAATTATCAAAGAACAATTGGAGTAGATATCCAATTCCAATTCTTTCATACCAAAGCATATAAAACAGAACCAGAGAAATAATCTCAATCTAGATCATAGCCATAGTATCAGCAATCCAATACAGAACAGTAAGTAAAAGTTCAGCTAACAGCCTACTGATAGGAACCATTGTCAACACAAAAATCACAGTATAGCAGTGAACCTTACACAACTAGATTCAGTAGGTAATAACCTCAAACAAACATTGTATCAGGGGATGAACCCTAACACGAAGGGATGAACCCGAGTACAGTGGATAGACATAATTAGGGTTCATACGTTGCAAGCACACATGGGCCAGCAAAGTAAGACAGAGAATAAGGGGAAAAAGGGAAGACCTCACCCATGGTACTCGTTGAGATTTAGTAGAGTAAGCAGAACGGCGGACGAGCGTGTACACAATGGCACGGGGAGCACCCGAAAGCGCTGTGACCTGCGCCAAGCCGCAAACATGGTGGCCACAACAACACGAGCGGCGTTGGCGGCACCACATAGCCACCAGAGCACCAGAGCGGCATCACAGGGATGGCAACAACCGAACCCTAGGATTCGGGGTGGAGGCGGCGTGGTCCTCTGGCCGGAATCGCAGGGCGACGACGACGACACCACATCGCCACAACGGAGAGCGAGAGAGGAAAACACAAGTGCGCGTGAGAGAGGGAGAGGGGTACTAGGCCGGTATGGGCTAGTACCAAGTGAGCCAAGTGGTTTGACCAACCCAGATGGGCCGGGTCAAGGCTGGGCCAGCCTAATGGGCTAGGTCTAGGTTTCAAAATAAAGAATTAAATCAATTTGTTTAAAATACCAAAATACCCATAAAAGTAAATAATCTCTAAGAAATTGAATAAAAATCCTAAAAATACAAATAACATATCCATGAGTTCATAAAAATATAAGCTACCCAATATAACTAAGAATTCTATTTTCAATAGAATAAATTTAGGTTAAATATTTTTATAATATATGTTCTTTATGGAATTTTATAAAAATATATAAAATACTTAAAAATAAATAAAATTCATTTTTACAATTCTAAATGAGTATAATATTTTAGAAAAAAATACTAAATTGTTATTTAAATTTGTAAAATGAAATCTTCTAAATTAAAAAATTATTCTTAAATAGAATTTTAAGAAAATAATAATAAGAGTTAAATTTAAATAAAATTAATTTTAAATTCTTATATTAATGTAATGTATCACAAAAATATTTAATATAATATTTACAAGATTTTAGAAATTATCCACTAACAACTTTATTTTATTAATAAAGGAATTTAAGGAATTAATAAAGTGGGTAAAACACACAAAGAAGTTAAATAATAAATGATGCCTTGCATTACTATGCATATTCATTATTGATTCTTTAAATATTTTCCTTACTGGGCAATAATGGTGTTTTGTAGAAATAGAAGCTCAAGGTCGAGTGCAAGCATCCGACTTCACTACCTTGCAGTCACAAGGCAAGTTCATCACTTGCTCATGTCCTTTGATGTGTTTTATCAAAGTAATTGAAAATTGTGTGTTATCATCTATGTTCTGAAGAGAAGAAAGAAAATATTATTTTCTCAAACAAATAAAATGTTGGTATCATCCTAAGTGATGATAAATATAAGTTTGGCAATGGAACTTAGGTTTCAAGTTGCATGAGATTCATCATAGGAACTAACAACCCATGACATTAGTGATTCTAGCGCCGTATATTACACGTTAACCATGAGATTTGGAAAGGGACAGAGAAGTCAGCTAGATCTTCTTCCTTTCGCATGTAGACGAATGCACAGGCCGTGGTTATTATCCTCGTAGCGTGCATTAATTGGTAATTCGTAGTGGATATGCAGCATATGGGTGGGAACCCTCAACGTCCCACGGTAGGTCTGGCATCTGAATGGTCTGTACTAACCATTGTTGTAATTCAATATATGGGCATGGCGTACAACAAGGATACATGTGGGGTCGCGAAGAAGGGCAGTGATTATCTTGGATCATCTACTGGACCCCACATCACGGAATTGTGGACAGGAAAGTACGCCCGGTTGTGCAACAAGGATTTGATCTCTCATGAGTAAAACAACGTACCTCTGCAGAGTGTAACTATAACTTGTTACTCCCTTTTTCGGGAAGGAACTGCGAATGTGGCAGCAAAGGAACTCCATGAAGTTTTGGTCAACCTGTGAAGGGTGATGGGCATAGTTTTTGATATTAAAATCAACCTTTGAAGAAATGTTTACGAAAACTGCATAGTGCCAAGGACTGGTAGTCCAAGGTGATAGATAGATCATCAAACTTCTCACCTTGCATATAATGAACTTGTTGGATAACGCTGTTACTCACCCTTTCCCTTGATCCCCTGATTAGACTCTAAGGAGCCAGAATACACTCAAATGTATGCCACTGAAGGACAAGAGGATGTCTACTACGAGGAACCAGATCTGTCTGGAGGAGTGGAAGGTTTGGATTATGAGATACGCTACGGGGTGGAGGGCAACGAGTCTGAGTAGTTGTCTTAATTAGTTAGTAAACCAGAGGATCCGAGAAGCACAAACTCTATAGAATAAGTTGTTGAGGTTATTTCTAGTTATTTGTTTGAAACTTGAAACTTCCGCTAAAATTACTTAAGTTTGGTTTGTAAGTTTGAATCACTCGAAGAACTGATCTTTTGGTATTGTAATAATAATGAAATGTGCAAGTTTGTAATATGGACCCGCAATGTTTCTGTTGTACCACTCTGAGGGATGTGATATTTCCAAAATGGTGTTATGTGCATGTCATATCAACGACTATAGTGTACTACTGATATCTATGAGATTCTACACATTTTTTATGGTTTCTATCGATGGTTTTCATTTGTATTTGATGGTTTTCTAGCTTTACCTAACGCTAATACTTCGGTAGCAAATAAAACTTGTTTTTAATGTGTGTTTCAGGTTCTGAACATCAACAAAGAGGTTTTACAGCAAAAACACAATATTCAGACGTAAACAAGCAAGTCTCTTTTTGGAAGCATTCGAGGGGAATTTACGCCAAGCTTAACGACCAACTATACGGGCCGCCTCCGTATAGTTCCCTCCGTATAGCTGCCATCTCCTTCGTCTTATTAAAAGGGACAACTTTCGTGAAGAGGCAGAGGTTGAAAATAGAACACACGAGACGCCATACCATCCACAAGGGAGAAAGAAGGGATCCAGAGAAGAAGGGGAATACGTTCTTCATCTCGCTCCACGATCCTAGATCTCCTAGCCACCACACCTCCATAGCCATTACTTGTACTTGAGAGAGAGAGATATATCCACCTTCCAAGACTAGGGTTTGAGATTGTTCTTCCCATCTTGAATTGTGTTGGATTTATTTCTATTTCTTATTGTGGATCTCCACGGTAATATCAAGAAGAACTCCCTTTATTTAATTATATCGATGATGCTTTATTCTCTCATGTGTGAGTAAGTTCCCTTGGGTGTGGGAGATGTAGGGGATTGGTGAGATGTGATGTGCCTATATATTTTCCATCAAATTTGTGGTTGATTTTAATTCCTATATTTGAAGGGAATATGCCCGAGAGGCAATAATAAAGTGGTTATTATCGTATTCTTTATTATGATAAATGTTTATTTTGCATGCTATAATTGTATTAATACGGAAAAGTTAATACATGTGTGTTTGATAAACAAAAAGAAAAGTTCCTAGTTATGCCTCTCTTATAAACTAGCTCGTTGATTAACAAGATGATCAAATGTTTCCTGATCATGGACATTAGATGTTGTTAATAACGAGGTCACAACATTATTGGAATGATGTGATGAACATTCATCCGAAGTATAGCATTACGATCAAGGTCATTATGTTTATATTGCTATAACATCATACGAAGTAATCTTAATCCTTAGACCATGAGATCATGTCAATCACTATCACCGGAAGAGTATCTTGATAACATCAAACGTCACACCGTAACATGGTGACTATAAAGATGGGTTCAGTGCTACGAAGGTGTTATGTTGAGGCTCATGGATCAAGAGTGGAATTTGTCCATCCTGATGACGGAGAGATATACTCTGGGCCCTCTCGGTGATATCACATTAGTTAGCTTGCAATAAAGTGATTTGATCACTAAAATGTTATATCACGGGAACGAGAAAATAGTACATGTTGGTAACGAGATCAAAGTAGGTATGTAGATACCGATGATCGAATCTCGGACATGTAATATATCGCAAGACAAAGGGATTGAGTTACATGCGTATAAGGTTCACACGATCACAGAAGTCATCGTTGAATGTGTGGGAGTCAATAAGGATCTCCAAGTCCTGCTGCTGATTATTGATCGAAGAGGGGTCTCGATCATGTCTACATTATTCATGAACCATAGGGTGACAAACTTAAGGGATACCGACACCATTTGGAGCAAATATTATGCCAGAAAAAAAAGGAAAGCGCAGGAATTTATTTCACTAGATATCGGAACTGTTTCGGTTGAAATTGCTGAAACTGGTTCTGCATGTGAAATTTAAATGTTGTAAGCGGTTTTATGTGAATGTTTGTTAATTAGAGTAATTAACAAAATTCTGAATAAATAAATAAAAGGATTAGTATTTAGAGAGAGATTACATTAAATTTGGTGGAAATTTAATGGGAATTTGAGTGGAGAAAATGGAGGGTCATATTTATGTGAGTGGAGCTTCCACCACATGAATGAGGGAGAGTGATGCGCCTAGTTGATATAGGTGCACTTCGTCGGTAAACCCCAAGATCAAGGTGTGAAGCAGCACGGCAGCAAGTCTTCCCTCAGTAAGAAACCGAGGTTATCGAACCAGTAGGAGGAAGGAAACATCACACAAGTGTTGCAAGCAACGTGGAAACCTGCACAACACAAACTCAAAACTTTTCCCCAATGAACAATGAGGTTGTCAATCTCACCGGTTGCTGTAACAAAGGATTAACTGTATGGTGTGGAAGGTGATGAATGGTTTGCAGCAAGTAAACAGTGGAAGATGTATCAATGGTAAAGATTGGACTGGGGTCCATAGTTCACTGGAGGTGCTCTCCTTAGATAAACAACATGGCATGAAGGGTAAACAAATTACAGCAGGGCAATTGACAAGAACTGAGCAAGGCATAACAATGCAATACTAGACAAAAATATCCTATGAGATTCGATTGGGCAATACAACAATATACATAGACTGCCATCCAATTGCATCTATGACTAGAAGTCCACCTTCAGGTTATCATCCGAACCCCCTCCAGTATTAAGTTGCAAGCAACAGACAACTGCTTTAAGCAAAGTGTGTAAGGTAAACAATCCACTTGCTCCATGAACAAGAG
Organism: Avena sativa; assembly: GCA_916181665.1. Taxonomy (NCBI): domain Eukaryota; kingdom Viridiplantae; phylum Streptophyta; class Magnoliopsida; order Poales; family Poaceae; genus Avena; species Avena sativa. Next base: position 46,542,648 of record OV702299.1, read on the forward strand.
ACCGTTGTTTTCTCCCTAATGGCAACAACACATCTACAACCAAAGATATTTCTGTCACTTCCCTTGGAAACTAGAGGCATGAACTCACTATCGAGCATAAATACCCCCTCTTGGAGTCACTAGCAACTACTTGGCCAAGATAGCTACTAACAATGGAGAGCATGCAAGATCAAAAACAACACAGACATGATATAATCAATAAGACAAAACCATTAATCAATCTGAGATAGTAATCTCAATATCCATCAGATCCCGGCAAACACAACATGCATGATTACAAATAGATTAGATCTTGATCATGAACGGAGCTCACAAGATCTATACATGAAAGCACAAGGAGGAGATGCAACCATCTAGCTACTACATGGACCCATAGTCCAAGGTGGAACTACTCACGCATCATACCGGAGAAGATAGGCCTCCAGGATGATCTCCCCTCCAGCAGGGTGTCGGGAAGAACTTTAGATCCCCCCAATCTAGGGACGATGGTCGCGGCGGCTACAGACGGTTTCATGGAGTTTTGATTGGGTGCCTAGGGTTTCTGTATCGGGGGCTTCTTATAGGCGAAGAGGCGAGGCAGGGGGTGCCTAGGGGGCCCACACCCTGCCCAGGAGCGGGCCAGGCTTGGCCGCGCCTAGGTGTGTGTGGCCTCCCTATGGCGCCTCTTCGTCTCCCCTCTGGACTTCGTGTCGCCCACGGTAAAATATTGACTTTGGATTTTGTCCCGTCCAATTCCGAGATTATTGATTTTCTGCCTTTCTGGAACCAAAAACAGAAGAAAATAGTCAACTGGCATTGTGGCAACTTGTTAATAGGTTAGTTCTAGAAAAGATATAAAAACACCTCAAAGTGTAGACAAAGTAAAACAAAGTAGATACTAAACAAGCATGGAACATCAAAAATTATAGATACGTTTTCGACGTATCAGATAGGTGGGGGCACCCTCCATGGTCAGCGGCCATGTCCCCTTGGGCTTCCCCCTCCCCTATATAAGGAGCCGCCCCTCCTCCTCCACTCTCACACCTCCTCGTGAAGGATCTCTCTCCCCCCTTTAGAATTTCCCCATGGTCTCGGATCAGCGAGTGATGACCCACAAGTATAGTGGGTGTATCGTAGTACTTTCGATAAATAGGAGTGTCAATACCAACGAGGAGCAGAAGGTGCTGAACAGTGGTATGGAGCAGGAAATCCATGTGAATACTTAGCAAACGGATTTTAGTGGTTTTCTGACAAGGCAACAAAACAAGGAGCAAGTAACAAAGGTAATGAACAAACAGAGCAAGCGGCCCAATCCTTTCTTGGCAAAAGACAAGCCGGTGGAAATACTTATAAGGACCAAACGTTCTCGAGGACACATGGGAATTCTGTCAAGTGATTTCGCTTCAAATAGCTGAGTACTCTTCTCTGGTGTTTGTAAGTGTTGTGTGGGTGAACCTGTGCTAACATACCGCCCTTCCTAGGACTAATACATACTTATGATTAAACCCCCCTGCAAACATCCGTCACTACAGGAAAGTAATTAATATATAAATCTAACCACAACCTTAAACTCTGATATCCTACGCTCCCTTATGCAAAGGTGTCCTAACGGGGGTTCAGGTTTCTGTCACTCCGGCAACCCCACAATTAGTAGCCAAATACACAATGCATCCCCCTAGGCCCATAAATGGTGATGTGTCATGTAGTCGATGTTCGCATGACACCACTAGAAGAATAACACCACAACTTAAATACTAGACCATTGAATAATAACTCACCATAGATTCACTACTAACAACATGACTTCTCCCATCTCCTCAAGAGCACAACGAACTACTCACAAGACATCATATGGATCAAGATCAAAGATGATATGATAATGGATAACAATCTGAACATAAACAATAATCCAATGGTTCCACTCACAAGCATCAACTACAATAGTAATCAACACCGGGAAGGTTTCCCCTAATGAACTAAAGCAATATCCAATACAATTGTTACAACGAGACGGAGTGGTGATGATGGTGCTAGTGGAGATGATTGTGTGGATGATGATGATGATCCCGATGAAGCCTAGCTTGATGATGGTGTTGATGGCGACGGTCTCCCCTCTCCGGGAAGGAATTCCCCCGGCAGAAATCTGTCTGCCGGAGAGATCTTTCTCTCTCGGTGTTGTCCGCCCCCCCAGAGGCAGCGGAAATCTATCTGTGGTCGCCCTCCTAGGCTTAGGGTTCCGTAGGGAAGATATAGGCGAAGGGGCAGAGTCAGAGGCCGGGCATGTGGGCCACACTTGCCCTAGGCGCGGCCTAGGGTGGGCCCGCGCCTAGGGGGTGTGAGCCCCCCGAGGCCCTTCTTCGTCCCTCCTTCTGGATCCCTCATTCTTCTGGTAAAATAATATGTTTCCATATTTTTCTGGTATTTTTCTGATATTCGCGAAATTGCACCGAAACACCTTCTTTTCCATCAGAATCTAGACTCCGGCAGTCCATCCTCCAAGAATCATCCAACATGCATAAACAGATGAAAAGCCACAAGTAATTCCTCATAATAAGAAAAATATCAATGAACAGAGGTAAATTATGATATAGAAAGGTGATGCAAATTGGGCATATCAACTCCCCCAAGCTTAGAATTCTCTTGTCCCCAAGCGAAAACTGACCTCAGTAAACATGTCCACAAGTTTATGGAGTAAAGTGTCGATAAAATACTACGAACAAGAAGCATCACACTTACCATTGCACAACTCATAGAAGAAAGCAACTCACCATTATATAACTTAGCTTGCAACCAAGCACAACATTCACAATAGAGATGCATAAAGATAAATCATAATTGGAATTGGAAAAATTGTTCTTGGTCAGAAAACACCTGGCAAACAGTTTCACAAAAATCTTTTTTTGTAGAAGTTTCAAAACAGGAGCACTCTTTGCTCAAAAAGGTTTTTCACAAGTGAAGGCTTTCAAAGTAATACTTAATAGATAAGAGTTTTGTGCAAACAAGGAAGATAAAGAACATGATTGAATAAATCACCATATGAATGCTTGAAACACAACAACTCAAATTCTTGCTGGAGATAGAGAGGAAGTAGGTTTAATGACTCAACTTGGAAGTGAGAGAAAGGTCCCTTCATAGAGGGTAGTAGGGATTACAAGTCATAAAGAGCTTCCAAAATATTATGGTACTTACTATCTTTGAGCCCTCATTGCCCCTATCATAGGCATCTTGAGATGATTAAGGTTAAAAGTGAACAAGGATGGGGTATATGCTTGACAAAATATAAGTTGGCAATGTCATGTCCCTTGAATATGAGGGCCACTCCTCATGCTACTCAACTTTGGTCACATGTAAGTTCTTGTCATTGTAAGTATTTGCATATCATTGAGAACCGCCAACGGGGTACCCCTTGCACATGGTATAGGAGCTTTCCCATAACCAAAATGACAAGGCAAGCAGACAGTGAGCTTCTCAGCGATCTTTTTATTTACTATGTGCATAGATTTTTATTGAGGATGCTTCACAGATTGCTCACTATGGTGATGCTGCAAGTTTCCACCATGATTAGGCATGGCTTAGGCTAGCGGCCCAGGCGTTTCTCTAACACAAAATACAGACTCCATAGACTTACAAGTTCCCTCTTTATTTCATACCATTGACATCCATAGACAAAAGAGCACGATATCAACTATGTACAGAGTACAAATGCAATGTTCAAAACGTTCCCCGTGACAGCACGGTTCTGCTAATTCCAACATATAGATGCAAGCATATACAACTAAGATGTTCACAATGGTTCAAGTCTATTAGGATCAGGAAATAAGGTGTGCCATCAAGTTCGTGAGAGCTTTACTAACTAGTTTTCACATAACAAAATACTTTTTAATTCGAAAGATAGATGAAGCTTGAGAATTTGCTTGGAATAGCAATAATGCTACTAGGTATATATGGTGGACACAAGTGGCAAAAGTTTTGGTTCAAAGGGATTTGGAAACATGAGAAGTATACCTTCTCAAAATAGGTTTTTGGCTAGCAAGGCTGGGTAGCAAGCAAGAGAGTTGAAATAAACAAGCAAACATACAAGTAATATAGCCAAACATGCAATATTCCTTGAAGACACAAAAGATCTTAAATAAAGAATACTAATCTTATGAGCGAACAAGAAAGAAAACAAATGATACCAAATACCCGTAAGCTTTTCTTTCTCTTTTTCCTTTCAAACCTCAAAAATTGTTGCTACTGACCAGAACTCGGTTTTCCAAAACCAATTTATATCCACTTGATGCTCCCAAAGTGGTTCCAATACTGATCAACAAGATCCATCATATAATAGAGACTGCGAACTAAAATAAGAAGTGCAAAAAGTAAAAGATGAGACTTCTCATTAATATTCAATAAAGGCACTCACACCAAGGGATACATAGATAATCAACTAAAGGAGATATACTTCCACATGCAGACCAAACTATAAGATAACCTCTCTACCACAGATATGAATCCACTAAAAAGGTAAAAGATAAAATATAATGGTGGTGATACCGTAGCACTCCCCCAAGCTTGGAATAAGCCAAGGGGATGCCAAACCTGATGACGAATTACTCCTTTGGTGGTGGTGGTGTTCCCTTGATAAGCTCTTCAATAAGTTTCCTCAACTCCTCGAACTCAAAAGTAAGAGTACGGATTAGCTCTGAGTTTTGCTCTATACGGTTCATGATCATGTTAGTCTGAGAATCCCAGTTCTTGTTATTCTTTCCCCACTCTTCATCCTCAGCATGATCCTTCTCTACATTGTTAGAACGAGGCATATCCCAAACCGAGGGCAAATTCCCTTTGGGCAAATGTTGATATTGATATTCATGTATAAGTGTATGGAAGGGTCTCTTGTTACGTGGAGGGGATGATCGTGGAGAGAGAGTATGACGTCGAGATTTCCCTCCTGTAGACATCCGTGCTGTCCTCTTAAGCTTGGCAGGTCGTGCCACCAAACTAATGCTTGCGACGGTAGCGCGAGTGTCTGGTTTCTTGTCCTCCTCCATGTCACCTTCATACCCTACTGAAATCTCCTCCTCCTTGGGGACTTGAGGTTCTTCTTCCTCGGGCTTCTTGCCTTTGTCGTTGGCGGAGACCATGGTGCTCTAAACTTGAGAAGATTTCCTAACAGAAACAGATCGAAATGAAGACACGACGAGAACATGATGCACGAACCTCGGGGGATCCGGGGGATTATATATTACGAAGTTCCAATGCATAAGGAAGGTACTGGTATGAAAACAAGGCGGAGACGGAGTTCGAGGGTGGCACACCCCCTCTAGGCACGGCCAGGCTGGGCCCGCGCCTAGGGTGCGTCTGTCCACCCCGGACTTTGTTTCCTCTTCAGTTCTGTCTCGTAACTTCCCTTATGTATTAAAAACATCAAAAATATAAAAAGAATGGATTTTCACGAACCTTCTGTTTTCACCACTTTTACCCATTCAACGACGAACTCTGTAGTTTCCTTTTCTCCTTCTCCTAAAAACTTCCTTCTTACAAAACCCTTGCACAAACTCAATGAAAACATTAGTATAAGCAAAAACAATAACCATTAGGTACACACTTCAACTAAAAACCCATCAACACAAAAGCTTCTATAAGAGGCAAATGCAGATGATGGCAGAAATCTGTCAGAACAGACCAGCAGGTAAAGATTGATTTTTTCAAAGATCTTTTGTTGCTCAAATAAAAAAGTGCAGAACTGATGAAAGTTGGGTAACAACTTGGAGAACAAGATCAGAAAAATTCAGCTCCATTCGACATACTTATCTCCCTCATGAATTTTTATAATGCAGCACAAAAATCTGTCCCAGGACAACCACTTTTCACAACTCCTCTACTTCACAAAAGTAGTTGGACTTGACACAAAAACCAAAACAAAAAGGATAAAGAGCGGTTATTACCGAGGTAATAACTTCCAAGACTCGAAAAAACTCTTGGGTTATCTCCCAACAAGTACTTTTCTTTAATGCGTTTAAGTTAGGCTTGAAACTTCCAAAGATGCTCACATAGGATATATATATTTGAAGTGAAAGAGAGCATCAAGAAGTAAATAACCAACACATTTGAGTCTAACCCACTTCCCATGCATGGGGGTATCATGAGAAAATGAATTGTTGAAACAAAAAGACACAAACATAGGAAGACAAAATAGATGCAACTTTAAAGCTTCCAACATAAAACGGGGAAACTTAACATTGTTGAGATGCATAAAACCATGTTTCCCTCTCTCAAAATAACTTTCAGTAGCACTTTGAATAAAGTTGACAATATAACTATCACTGGCAACAACTTTATCATTAGAATAAGCATACTTACAATCACCAAAAAGAGGTCCAAGGTCATAGACTGGATCAATAGAAGCAAGTTGTTCCATCCTGAAGTCTTTATTAGGCAAGCTATTTTCACAAGGAGCTTTGGCAAATTTGGAAAATTTAGACTCATAGGAATCTCCATCAAACTTATTTAAAACTTTTTCCTTCTTACAATCAATAATAGCTCCACAAGTGTTCAAGAAAGGTCTACCAAAAATGATAGGACAATTTTTGCTAGCTGCTGAATTAAGCACTAGAAAATCAGCAGGATACTTAATCTTACCATAGTGAACCTCCACATCTCTTACAATACCAATGGGGCAAATGATTTCCTTATTAGCAAGGTGGATAACCACATCAATGTCCTCAAGCTCACAAGGACCAATCTCATGCATAATTTCCCTGTAAATCTCATAAGGAAGAGCACTAGAACTAGCACCAATATCACATAAACCATAGTAGCAATGATCACCAATTTTAATAGAAAGCATAGGAACACTAGCTTTTCTAGTCTTACTAGGATGACAGATAATATTAGAAGCATCTTCACAGAACACCAATTTTAATAGAAAGCATAGGAACACTAGCTTTTCTAGTCTTACTAGGATGCTCATCCTCTATATTTCTAGTGACAGTGTCTTTCACAATAGCTACCACTGGTTCATCATTAATTTGCTCATCAGGCTCCATAGTTTTCATTGTACCTTTGTTATTTGCACTAATAATCATAGAATACTCCTTTACCTTAGCTGGGAAAGGCATTTTCTCAACATGAGGTTCATGCACAATATGATTAGTAGTACAAACTTGAGTACTTCTAACGAGAACATGATTAACAACATCTTTATAAGGAGCATGGTACTTATTCCACTTCTTCTTGGGAATTTATATGTAAGAGGCAAAGGCCTTAAAACAGTTGGAAATACTTTGGGAACCAAGACCAAATTCATTGCTAATATCACGGAAGTCATCAGTTCCCATAAAAGATATAAGGCATTCATAATCATAGTTTATACCTGAGTTTCTTCCTTTATCATTCTCCCAAGCCTCAGTGCTATCTTGAATACGGTCCAAGAGATCCCATTTAGCTTCTTCCTTCATACGTGTGAATGATCCAACACAAGAAGCATCTAGTAAATCTTTATCATGAAGAGAAATCCTAGCATAAAAGTTATTGAGAATAATATTGTTAGGGAGTTCATGAATAGGACATATGAGCATTAGTAACTTCAATCTCCCCCAAGATTGAGATGTACTCTCTCCATCAAGAGGACAAAAGTTATATATAAGATTTCTATCCTTATGAATCTCACTGGGAGGATAAAATTTAGAGTAAAAGAGAGATGCCATCTCCTCCCATTCCATGGATTGTCCATTTTTCAGCAGCTTATACCATTCTTCAGCTCTCCCTTTCAAGGATATGGAGAGTAGCTTCTTCTTGACATGTCCAGTTTTGATACCTGCACACTTAAACAACCCGCATAATTTATGGATAAAAAGCAAGTGATCACCGGGATGGACAGTTCCATCCCCAAAATAATAATTATCCATAACACGATCAACAATTCTTGTAGGTATCTTAAAAGGATCTATCTCAATAGGTGGTGGTTCATATACTATCCTAGCAGGTGATAGTAGTTCTCCCAAACAGAAAACCAAGTGGGTTATCCATATTGGAAACAAAGTAACAAGCAGTAACAAAAGCAATACTCACAGTAAAAGTTTCCCTTACCAGTTCCACTCTTCAATAGCGCTTCACTCCCCGGCAATGGCGCCAGAAAATAGTCTTGATGACCCACAAGTATAGGGGGTGTATCGTAGTACTTTCGATAAATAGGAGTGTCGATCCCAACGAGGAGTAAGTAAATACTTATATGAGCAAGTGGCCCAATCCTTGAACAGTGGTATGGAGCAGGAAATCCCTGTGAATACTTAGCAAACGAATTTTAGTGGTTTTCTGACAAGGAAACAAAACAAGGAGCAAGTAACAAAGGTAACAAACAAACGGAGCAAGTGGCCCAATCCTTTCTTAGCAAAGGACAAGCCGGTGGAAATACTTATAAGGACCAAACGTTCTCGAGGGCACATGGGAATTCTGTCAAGTGCTTTCGCTTCAAATAGCTGAGTACTCTTCTCTGGTGTTTGTAAGTGTTGTGTGGGTGAACCTGTGCTAACATACCGCCCTTCCTAGGACTAATACATACTTATGATTAAACCCCCTGCAAACATCCGTCACTACAGGAAAGTAATTAATATATAAATCTAACCACAACCTTAAACTCTGATATCCTACGCTCCCTTGTGCAAAGGTGTCCTAACGGGGGTTCAGGTTTCTGTCACTCCGGCAACCCCACAATTAGTAGCCAAATACACAATGCATCCCCCTAGGCCCATAAATGGTGATGTGTCATGTAGTCGATGTTCACATGACACCACTAGAAGAATAGCACCACAACTTAAATACTAGACCATTGAATAATAACTCAACATAGATTCACTACTAACAACATGACTTCTCCCATCTCCTCAAGAGCACAACGAACTACTCACAAGACATCATATGGATCAAGATCAAAGATGATATGATAATGGATAACAATCTGAACATAAACAATAATCCAATGGTTCCACTCACAAGCATCAACTACAATAGTAATCAACACCGGGAAGGTTTCCCCTAATGAACTAAAGCAATATCCAATACAATTGTTACAACGAGACGGAGTGGTGATGATGGTGCTAGTGGAGATGATTGTGTGGATGATGATGATCCCGATGAAGCCTAGCTTGATGATGGTGTTGATGGCGACGGTCTCCCCTCTCCGGGAAGGAATTCCCCCGGCAGAAATCTGTCTGCCGGAGAGATCTTTCTCTCTCGGTGTTGTCCGCCCCCCCAGAGGCAGCGGAAATCTATCTGTGGTCGCCCTCCTAGGCTTAGGGTTCCGTAGGGAAGATATAGGCGAAGGGTCAGAGTCAGAGGCCGGGCATGTGGGCCACACTTTCCCTAGGCGCGGCCTAGGGTGGGCCCGCGCCTAGGGGGTGTGAGCCCCCTGAGGCCCTTCTTCGTCCCTCCTTCTGGATCCCTCATTCTTCTGGTAAAATAATATGTTTCCATATTTTTCTGGTATTTTTCTGATATTCGCGAAATTGCACCGAAACGCCTTCTTTTCCATCAGAATCTAGACTCTGGCAGTCCATCCTCCAAGAATCATCCAACATGCATAAACAGATGAAAAGCCATAAGTAATTCCTCATAATAAGAAAAATATCAATGAACAGAGGTAAATTATGATATAGTAAGGTGATGCAAATTGGGCATATCAACTCCCCCAAGCTTAGAATTCTCTTGTCCCCAAGCGAAAACTGACCTCAGTAAACATGTCCACAAGTTTATGGAGTAAAGTGTCGATAAAATACTACGAACAAGAAGCATCACACTTACCATTACACAACTCATAGAAGAAAGCAACTCACCATTATATAACTTAGCTTGCAACCAAGCACAACATTCACAATAGAGATGCATAAAGATAAATCATAATTGGAATTGGAAAAATTGTTCTTGGTCAGAAAACACCTGGCAAACAGTTTCACATGACTAATACATACTTGTGATTAAACCCCCTGCAAACATCCGTAACTACAGGAAAGTAATTAAGATATAAATCTAACCACAGCCTTAAACTCTGAGATCCTACGCTCCCTTGTGCAAAGGTGTCCTAATGGGGGATCAGGTTTCTGTCACTCCGGCAGCCACACAAATAGTAGCCAAATACACAGTGCATCCCCCTAGGCCCATAAATGATGAAGTGTCATGTAGTTGATGTTCACATGACACCACTAGAAAAATAGCACCACAACTTAAATACTATACCATTGAATAATAACTCAACATAGATTCACTACTAACAACATGACTTCTCCCATGTCCTCAAGAACACAACGAACTACTCACAAGACATCATATGGATCAAGATAAAAGAGGATATGATAATGGATAACAATCTGAACATAAAAAATAATCCAATGGTTCCACTCACAAGCATCAACTACAATAGTAATCAACACCAGGAAGGTTTCCCCTAATGAACTAAAGCAATATCCAACACAATTGTTACATCGAGACGGAGTGGTGATGATGGTGCTGGTGGAGATGATGGTGTGGATGATGATGATGATACCGATGAAGCCTAGCTTGATGATGGTGTTAATGGCGACGGTCTCCCCTCTTCGGGAAGGAATTCCCCCAGCAGAAATCTATCTGCCGGAGAGATCTTGCTCTCTCGGTGTTTTCCGCCCCTAGAGGCGGAGGAAATCTATCTGTGGTCGCCCTCCGAGGCTTAGGGTTCCGTAGGGAAGATATAGGCGAAGGGGCGGAGTCGGAGGCCGGGCAGGTGGGCCACACCTTCCCTAGGCGTGGCCCAGGGTGGGCCCACGCCTAGGGGGGTGTGGGCCCCCTGAGGCCCTTCTTTGTCCCTCCTTCTGGCTCCCTCATTCTTCTGGTAAAATAATATGTTTCCATATTTTTCTGGTATTTTTGTGATCTTGCGAAATTGCACCGAAACGCCTTCTTTTCCATCAGGTTCCAGACTCCGGCAGTCCATCCTCCAACATGCATAAACAGATGAAAAGCCATAAGTAATACCTCATAATAAGACAAATATCAATGAACAAAGGTAAATTATGATATAGAAAGGTGATGCAAATTGGACGTATCAGCGAGATACATGTTCCCAGTGGCTTTTTCTGGAAGGATTTGTTGCTTTCGCTGCTTTGCTAGAGCGAGGGCGCGGAGGTTGTCGGGGTACCCGGACGTGTGTGCGATCACGGATGCACCACTGCTTTGTGGTGTTGGACCGGCTAGACCAGATGGACTTCATCACGATCTTGAGATCAGCAAGCGTTAGACTACATCATCCACGAGTACAACCTAGTTAACGCTATTCGGTCTTCGAGGGTATGTATTCTATGGATGTATATCCACCCGTTGCTTGTATCTAGTATATAGATCTTGGTACATGGTTGTTCCTATTGTAGGAATTTTTTGTTTTCTATGCTGCGAACCCTATAATATTATGTGTGCTTGACTATCTGTGGGATGCTTAATGGTTGTTGTCCAATTAAGGGCCCAGACAATATGATGCTTTTTTCTACATAGATAGAATCTTGTTTGCTAGCAGACCGGTGACCCCCGAGTGACACGGGGATATCAATGGGAAACTAGTTTGACTCGAGGATAACAAGGAACCACCGAGCTTATTGCATTAGTCCGATCCAAGGAGCTTAATTGCTAAGCAACCTGAAGGATCTTAATCTTCTAGTGACTGACCATGGTTGTGGTAAACGGGCTAGTAGGATTATTGAAGTTGGTATGAAATATACCAAGAGGAGTTCTAGCTAATTATGGGTTGCTCGCCTACACACATACTTATAAGATTATAATTTTTACACTTATCACTCATCCACCCGACACATTCACTATCACCATGAACTGAAACTCTCCGCGCCTACTTTGTCATCTGCAGAAAACAACAAACAAATCGTTCTTTACTTTTATGCTTTTTATTACTGAAGTTTACATTTTAGTTTTATTTAACTACTTTTGTTAAAACCAAATTCTATTCTCATTTTCAACACTTGTAGTCAATTCAATCGAAGACCTGTGACAACTTCGGGTGTGACAGAGACTTCACCAATAAACACTTACCTTTGGGCTCCCTGTGGGATCGCATATGAACTTCGAAACTATCTACAAACGATCTGTGCACTTGCAGCCATCAAGCTATTTTCTGGCGCCGTTGCCGGGGAGCTAGGCGCCAAGTGTTTTTTCTCTTGACATTTCAGGTGTTACTATTACAAGATGGTATCCCTAGGAGACAAAGGGTCTACATGCTCTGGTAGGGCTTATCTACCAGATTATCTTGAACACGTGCCTACTAAAAGGCGCGAGGAAATCATTGAAAAACTTTTGAGATCGAATAAAGTTGAAGTTGACAACCTAAGTGACTTCATGGAAATCATGTCCATTCATAGGACAACCCCTAATAAACCTAAGAAGACTCTCAGAGAATATAGTGCTCCAAACTCTGCATTTCTTAAACAACTGTAACATCCCAGCATTAGAGCTTAGAAATAAGATGAACCCAGATGTCTGCATTGCATTCATGCATAGAAAATCTGAATAATTTTTGCGCTTTTGAATAAAACTTGTCAAAGTGGTTGAAGCTTCTCTCAACTTGATGGAATTGAAGTAGATCATCAAGTTGACTGCGATAAGTTTCAATATGGCCTTTGCTAAAACCTTATTTTGGGTAAACATGATTTGATCGAAGGGTAGATCAAATGCAATAAAACTAAACCACAACATATTACTTAATGAAAATATTTGATCCTTAAGTGAGCATTCCATAGTATTCATTACACAACTCATGAATGCCAAGTTAAGAATACAACTCAAGTAACAAGAATCGAATAACCAAAATATTGATTTATCAAATTCTCATCCATTCCTACCATGAGCATCATGGTAGTGCTTAACCAATAATTCTTTATCACTTATTGAGTAGGAAGGAAACCAAGTGTCACATCCCAAAATTTTCCAAATTTTGAAATGTGAAAAATAAATAAACAAAATAAATAATTGTTGAAATTTAGGGTGAAAAGAAACTTTTTGATTCCAAATGGAAACATCAAAGACCCATCTTGAACAAACTTTGAATGAAAAGGAATCAAACAAAATTTCAATAAAGTGAAATGCATTCATCAATGATGTATCTTGAAATTTAAACACTTGGAAAAGCTAAACCAAAACCCTAAAACCCAAAAGGAATAATTCATTCCAAGATCTCTCTAAGACTATGGATCCATATAATAATTTAGCAAAAAACATTTATAAATGATCAAGAATGATAAATAAGAATATTATAAGACCATAGAAATTGGTTTCACTCAATTTGAGCCATGGATAAAAACTTATGAATTTAGTAAGTTAAAAGGAAATATTTCCCAAGGCTAATAAAAGCTCCTATCTAAATCCATACCAAATCTTGAGCAAATAAATCCTAAAGGAATTTAAAAACATAAACAAATATTAAATAAATTTATGCAATTTGGAATCACCATTTTTGGATCTTTAAATAAAAAGATATGGATTTTATAAGCAAATGAAGAAATAAATAAATAAATAAATAAATAAGGACTATTTAAAAATCCAAATTAAATCTTGGCCAAACAAATGAAATGAAAGATTATTGATTAATAAAAATAGTAAAGAATTATTTAAATAAAATCATAAGGATTGATTATTATCCAATTTTATTTAAATAAAGAAAACTCCCAATTTAAATATAAATCATATTAAAGTATTTTAAATAAGGGCTGAGTCCACAAGGGCTTCAATATCCGCAAAGGGGATATTGACTGACACTGCCTGCATCTCATCATGCAGACCATTCAGGAATCTTTCTTTCTTCTTGGCTTTAGTGTCTATCTCATCCGGGGCATACCTAGCTAATGACAAAAATTTGTCACGGTATTCCACTACAGTCATCCTTCCTTGCTTCAGCTCTCTGAACTCGTCTCTCATTCTCTTGATCAAACCTGGTGGCACATGGGTTCTGCTGAACTTGACCTTGAATTCTTCCCAGGTCATCATCTGGCCTCCGGTCATTGCGCGAACACTGTTCCACCATGCTCTGGCATCTCCGGCTAGATAATGGGTGGCAAACAGAACTTTCTCGTTGGCTTCCACTCCGGCGACTTCTAAGTTATTTTCCATGGTTTGCAGCCAATCATCAGCGTCTAGGGGTTCTTCTGACTTAGTGAAAACAAGTGGGTTGGTATTCTGGAAATTCTTGAGCTTAGATCCATGGTTGTCCTGATTTCCGTGACCTTGGTTGTTGTGGGCTAGCTGGGCTATCTGCTGCAGAGTGGCTAGGTTGGCTTGACGTTCCGCTCTTTCAGCTTCGCGGTCAGAAGTCAACAATTGCAGAATCTGCAACATCGGGTCCGGGGCTGAACCACTTCCTCCACGTGGCATCTGAAGATTTAGATAGATCGTGAGAAAAGAGGGAAATTTCTAAGGGTTTAGGTCTTTGAAAAGTTTTAAAGTCTGACTCAGATTTTTCTAGCAACTGGCTTTTTCATTCATTCATTCATAGCACACAGTACAACACACACCACAACAAAGAAAGACAAATGGTTTTAAGGACCATTCTAAGAACTACGATACAGTGGGACCGAATACTACTCACTACGCTAGTGCTCAAGTGCTACTACTCCTCGGAGTCTGTGGCTTCATCATCTTCATCATCATCGATGAAGGCGAAATCATCCTCATCGGTGAAGAAGTCCATGGCCTGATCCTCCAGAAAATCATCGTCATCGCTGAGATAGGAGTAAGGGTCTCCACGAAGATCCTCTCCGGCATTCTCCCTTTCCTCCAACTGCATGTCTCTCTCGTGGATGGTCTCCTCCAAAGATGAGATGCAGTGGCGAAGACGGGCAATAATGCGCTCCTTCTTGTCGAGCTGACGGCGGTGAGACTTGCGATCCTTTGCTAGCATGGCGATGGTCTGATCCTTCGTCTTGATGATGGCAGACTTGTGGTTGCAGTAGTCACGGCAGTTGTCCAACTCCTGCTGACGATCATACATCATGAAGCTAAGGTGGTCCAATTGAGTCTTCAGCTCGGGGTGGTATGGGGCTTCAAGGGGTTGTCCATTTGCATCACGCCTTGGGCAAAACTCGAAGCGAGTACCCTTGATCTGATTGATGCTCTGCCCACACAGACAGGAAAGAGCTTCCTGCATTGCTCTGGCAAGTCCATCGAGCCAGTTGTTTTTCCCTCAAGGTAAACTGAATTCCCTCCGCAGTGGGAGGTTCAATCTTTCCTCGAAGACTTGTAACAATTAGCCACTGCAGGTCTTCTCCTCCTTAATCATTGAGCTGAGCTCCGAAGAACTCGGGGTGCGGACGCTCCAGAAGTTCCGAAAGCTGGTCTAAATCCCTCTCAAAGATAAGGTCTCCTCCATTCCCAAGTTGGTAAAACTTGCTGTACTTCACGTCCATCTATAAAAATAGAGGATGAGTAGGGTAGCAGGGTGATCAAGTGCGTCAAAATTTTAGATAGTTTGCAAGAGTTTTTGAGGAACAAGAATTTTTATGAAGAATCAAAGAGATAAGAATAAGAATAGGTTTTTGTAAGTATTGGTTTTCTTTGGTTTTGAAACTAAGTTTTTGGTTCAAACGTCCAGTCTAACTAGGGTCTCCTATGGTCAGGATGGCTCTGATACCAACTTGTCAACACCCGGATTTTTAATCCTGGATGTGTGTTGTAAGGATCCCAACCTTTACAATGAGGTAGAGTCCCCTGTGTTTACAATGCTAGTCCCTGGATCAATAGCTAGCATCCACAGTTAAGAAGTAATATCAAGAAACAAAGGTCATATTACAACTTTATAACCAGGAATAACATAATTTTATTACATCTTACATAGCTCATTAGGCTATTACATTACATTGCAGCGGAATATTTTTAAGCATGGGTCCTTCATCTTCAAAGTGCCACAGGCAACCATGTTGGTTGTAGACTTTGTAATCCTAATCAATCAATCTTCACAAAAATCAATCAAACCTGCAACATTACAAGTTACAGCCACAAGGGTCAATACATTTGAATTGTATTGGCAAGTCTCACTACTATGTATATTATAAGTGGATCCTAGCATTACATGCATATTTGGCTAAGTAGGGTTTTAGGCTCATTTGCAGAAAGCAATAGTTTATCCTATATTTTCAAAATGGTCTTGATCTTTTGTCAAATCTCTTTATCAAAATCCCTTGAACTCCTTGGTAATTCCCAAGTGTTCAAGTCCTTGTCAAAATCTCTTGAGCTCCTTGGTACCCCCAAGTGCATCAAATTTTATCAAAATCTCTTGAGCTCCTTGGTACCCCCAAGTGCATCAAATTTTATCAAAATCTCTTGAGCTCCTTGGTACCCCCAAGTGCATCAAATTTTATCAAAATATCTTGAGATCCTTGGTAAATCCCCAAGTGCATCAAATTTTATCAAAATCTCTTGAGCTTCTTGGTAAATCCCCAAGTGCATCAAGTTTTATTGTTGTTACTTAAAAGTTTTTCTTTTAGAAATTGGAATGTCGAGATTTCCCATAGCTTCAAGATTTAGTTGCTCAGTATTGTCCATAACCGGGGACACAGCTAAGTACTTAGATTTTTATCTTCTGTAGAAGTTGTACACTTTACCCACATGTCACAATCTCATCTTGTTGCCACCAGTGGCCACTGGATTAGTACTCACCAAGATGGAGTACTGGCAGAGTGAGAATGTGACGAAGTCTTTCCAGAGGGTCCTCCCATACACCATTGCTAGCTTGTCTTCAGTACCCATGTAGGATTCCAGGTCCTCATTTTCAGTAACCTGAAGACAATGCATGGGTCTTCCCAATGTAGTTGACTAAGCCAGAGCCATAAATAGCATGTGGTTGCACACGAAAGCCACAATTGGAGAAACATGTTCAATCTCTAAGTTTCTTGGGTGGTTTTCTTTTGGAGCACAACACAAAGAGATTGCCATAGACATGGTTCCTTTTGTTGCCACCTTCTCCAAAACTCAAAGTATCCTTGTCCACCCAAGTGGTTCATTGAGTCCTTGTTTTATTATATAAAATACAAGTCCTTTTCTCAACTTCATAAAATCTCAACATGTATCTCTTTTCAAAATATAGCATGGCTAAGCATGTAACAACTACATTGTTTTCACTAAGGAATGTATAGGGTATCCTATTAGGATTTAGCATAGCATAAGTATAGAAATTCTTTTCATACATGTTTCAAAATCCACTAAGTATAATGAAAATAGTAGGACTTTAGATGATAGTGTAACTTGCCTTTTTGGTAGGGAATGTTGGTTCACTCCTTGATCTTTCTAGTCTCACACTTTTCTAACTTCACTACAATCAATCAAGCAAACACAATATCAACTAGAATTCCAAACCAATAATCACTCAACAATACACACATAAAATAATGGGTTCTAAGTCATGCATGCAAGCATGCAAAAGGTAGTTTTATTTGCAAAGATGGTCTCCACTAGGCTTCTAAACTTTGTAGGGTTCAAGGTGGTCATTTTCTAAAGTGGAAAAGTCATTTGCAAAAGGGTTTTGTCTTTAAACCATTTTTAAATCCAATCATCATTTTATGTGGTGGAAAATATTTTTATCAAAGCAACAACTTTAAGTAGTTCATCAATCAAGTTGTTGTTTCTCAAAACTTGGTGTTTAGGGTCAGTAGGTTTGTTTCAAATCATTTTCCCAAAGTTTTTACTCCAAAAACATTTTCATAACAAAAACCATTATTTTTATTTGGCTAGAAATGGGCTAAATCAATTAATCCATCCTAAACTTTACCACATTCATCTTAAAACCATGGGTTGGTTCCTAGGGTCAGTAAGTTCACCACAAACCAATTTGCAAAGATTTCATCCTTGAATACATTTTGTAATAATTTTTCTAATCTAAACAAGCATACAAATGTTTCTACAAAAACAAACATTTTAACAGAGGCTTTTTACTAAACAAATTGCATGGTTGACTAGGGCTTGTTCCACTGATTCCAATGATATAAAGTTTGTAATTTTTGGACGTGTGGATCAAAAGTTATAGGGTTTTCAAATCTGCATCTAAATCTGTTTTCAAATTCTGTTTTAAACAAGGACTGGCCACACGTCGCAATATGACTGGCTGGTACCGGTTCACACGGATCGAGTGATGCGGGCCGTCGGATTAAACTACATCGCACGACGCTGAGACGCTACTTACCGCTTCGCCTAGATTCTATCGTGTGCGTCCGATCCAGATCCTACGGTCCGCAGAAACTCAACCAAGAACTGGCGGCACTGCGCGCCACCAGACGGCAGCGACGGTCAGGCGATGGGCTAGCGGCGGTTCTAGAAAGAAAAGAACGAAGTGGGGATGCTCACCATGATCGCAAGGGCGTGGTGATGCTCGAGGCGTGGTCGGTTGGTCGAGGGGCGCTCAGGGACATCAGCAATTCCTCGTCGGAGTGAGGAACGGCGTCAGGCGGCTCTGGTCCTGGTCGGAGGCGACGCTGCAGATCGCCCTAAGGCAGGACAAGGGCATGGTCAGATGCAGGAGAGTGAGGCGAGTGTGGGAGTATTATCTAGGAGTGCTGAGGCAAACGGAGTTTACCGGTAGGGTTCGCCGGAGTAGGAAGCAGACGCGGCGGCGCTAGGAAGTTGTCGAAGTCGACGCTCTGGGGCGTCCGTGGTTGAACGGAGGGCACGGACAGGTGCGCCTGGGAGTGGGGAGTGTGCTCGTGTGCTCGGGGAGGCACGGGGTGGCGAGGTTGGGTCGGAATTGGAGCAAAGGCTCGTTGGAGACCGTGGTGGTACGAGCTCGAATTGTGGCAGCCTAGGGGCAGAGAGAGGGAGGCGCGTGAGGGGAAATGGAGAGGAGGAGTGGGCGCTTTAACGTGCGTGGTCGCAGCGAGTAATGGCGAAGGCGTTAAGGCGAATTTAACCGCGGCATCAACGGCAGGAAACGGCCGGCGTCGTCTGCGCGAGGAAGAAGAGAACGAGCTGGCTATGTGGGGTCTGGGCGTCAGCGAGGAAGAGAGAGGGAAGGAGGGTCCACCAATCGGTGTCTCTGCGGGTGCGGTTTTTGGTAGAAAACGTTTCGTAGAGGGGAAAGTGTAGCTGGGCTGCGAATGGGCTTAGTGGGCCGGCCGGCTGGGTCAGGTCTGACTTCATTTTTTTCTTTCAAATGCTTTTTTTCTTTTTCTGTTTCCATTTTCTGTTTTGAATTTCCAAACAAAAATTCAAGCATTCAAATCAATTCAAACTTTCACCAAACAATGCAATTGAATTTGGTTTTATTTAACAACATAAACCAATTCCCAAAATAAAATAATATTTTTATTTTAGGGTCCATTATTAATTAAATAAATAGACCTTGTTTATTAAATCAAAATAGAATTTGTTTTATTTATAACCTCCATTTGAAATTTAATTATTTCCAAAACCAAATCAGTAGGTTTATTTGAAAATAATAAACACTTGGAAAACTTGTTTAAAACAATTTAATAAGTTTTGATGTTTTATTTAAAATGGTATAATCTTTTATTGAAATAAAACTTGATATTAAATCCTTGTTATTTTATTTAAATAAACCTTTACTATTTAATTAAACAAAATGTTTTATTTCAAATGCTTGACCAAGGTTTATTTTGGTTCCATAAAATAATCCTTATTTATAAATCTACCTTTTCTTTTGAAAACCAAATCTTTATTTAAAGATCCAAAATAGTAATTCCCAATATTTTTATTTCCTTTATTAAATGTTTATCCTTTTAAATCCCTTTTAGGATTTATTTGATCCAAATTGGTTTTGAAGATTTCCAATTGGATTCAAAAAGTTTCTTCTCACCCTGAAAATCAACAAAGTTTTATTTTATTCATCTATTTTTCACATTACAAGATTTGGAAAATCTTGGGATGTGACGCCTGTTATGCCATACATCGCAATCCCAGGATTACCATTGTTGCGAGACATAACAGAATTGGATACCATAGTACATCATCCATTACAAACGATACATAAGTTCTTACACAAATAGGGATCTCATGATCCAGTTCTTAATACACTTCAAGCAGCGGAATACGTAATAATAACGGTAGCGTTGGAGAAGCTCCATCTTCGAGGTCACAGGCAATGCTGACGATGGGAGATGATCCTAGTTGTCGTAACCTTCCTAGGGTCCATCTTCCAGGTACTCCTCTTCATAGTCTGGCCATGGGAATAGCCAGGGACAAAGCCATGAGTACTCTTTAAGTACTCGCAAACTAATACTAACAGGTAAAAGGGGGTTTTGGATAATAGGACACTAGGCTCTAGGGTTGTTTTGCAAAAGCCAGATTTATCTCTACTAAGTCCTGACGCTAGTCACAATTTTATAACTCCTAAGTGGGAACTTGTACTTCATATCAAACCCTGTTGTGGTCAAGTCAAAGTCTCAATTCATTTCACAAGTCATTTTGAAAAGTCTGACGGGGGAACAGTATGGCCACTCCAACTGTCCATAACCGCGGACGTGGCTATTCGAATAGTTTGACACTCTGCAGAGATTGTACACTTTCACCACAACATTCGATACATCCATCAGGAACAAATCCTGAATTCACCATACTCAGTATGCGGATAATCAATCCTAACCTTTCAATTACACTCCCTAGTATAAGCACCTCTCCTGTGAGTTTGGCCTCCCAACCATGACCAGCTGTCATCTTGGGTACTGCACAGGTGGAAAATCTTCACAAGGTAGCCTCAGCTCAGACCTTGGCCGTGAGGGAACTAATACTAAGGTATATAAGTTTCCAGTCAAGCCCTACCCAATATTCGGGTATTGTGGTTGTACGATAAAATTGGAGTGGTATCGCATCCAGACAACCATCAGTTTTATAAAAGGGTTAAGGCTCATGCCTCAACATTTTCGTCACCAAATTCATCAAGTGTTCGGAAACACATGTCCAAACATTTCAATAGAATGATCCATCATTCTAAGGTTTTCATAACCATTTTCACCAAGTATTCCCATCTAAAGTTGATCAAGTTTTATGCTTAGAACTTGCATCTACAAGTGGGGATAAGTACTAATGAGGGGTGGTAACTAGTGGAGTTTCCACTAAGTCCAACATTATATCTTAGGCTGATATCAAGGTTTCTAGTTTAGGCCAAGTTTAATGCTCTTTATGCAACATTCAAAATCTTTCTAGTATCTAGAAGTTACTTAAGTAAACTCTAAGTAGGAGCTTTGATAAAGAAATAAAGTAAGAAGCTTGCGCATACAACTAGGATTGGTTTATCAAGTGGGTATGATCTCATAGGCTTAAAGCATATAGTAGGCATAGTAACAAGTAGAGGCTTGTTGCATCAGTAGGGTATCTTGCAAGGGTTAGCTTGCATTGGTCCACTTAGTTAATAAAGCTTGCATTAGTGTCAATATAAGCTTGCATAGGTATAGCATCAGCTTGCCTTGTGCAGAGCAGTGGTTGAAGTTCTCCTCGGCTTCTTCTTCGTAGAATCCTCCTTCCTCCTCGTATCCTTGGTCGGTACTAGCGTCTATGAATAAATACGAGGTACACAATCACCAAACAATACTTAACTACTTGCAATCATCACACAAAAGGGTCCTATAGATGATCTAGCATCATCACTAACATTACAAGATTAAAGCTTGGTTTAATTCCTTTTATTTTTAGAAAAGTAATTTCTACTCATTGAAAAACTACTTAAGATTTAATATTCTCCCAACCAAACATGGGATCATGTTGACACATGTCATCACCACATATTGTAGTCCATGGGAATGTGATTTAAAGTGGTGTCACAATTTAATAAGGTTTTACCCTTTTATTTTAATTAATTAAAGTGACTAGAAATGCCTATGTAGCATTCTTTTCTTACTTGATCATTATTTCTGCAAGTAAACCTATATATTTTTATATATTCTGAAAGGTATGGTAAAATGTGATTTTTGAGAGTTGGAATCAACTCAAAAGCTTTTATGGTTTAAATTTGAAAAATGTTTGAATGCAGAAAATCTTCTGTCTTGTTATTTTTACTATGGGTGATCTATAGATCCAAATTACCTGAATCCAATGGGCTTGGATTCAGCATTCACAGGCCTTTCCAACAAAATTGGTTTCATTCAATTTGGTGCACTGAATCGATCTGGGTTGATTTTTGAAGTTGGGTACAGAAGTGTGTTTTAAGTGAAATAGAAAAAGTTTAATTTGAATAACTGGGCTTGCGCGGGAAAAGTAAACGGGCCGGCCTGCTAAGCGCAGTGCTCCCGCGGGCTACTTAAGTGGGTGTCCCCACTTGTCAGTGACACGGGGCTGGGCGAAGCGGTATGGGGCAACGTGGATCGTTCGATCTAGTTCTAATCTAACGGCTGGGGGTCTTCGTCGACGCGAGACAGCGCCGGTGAGAACGAAACCTAGAGCAGACGGTGGGGGGTGCTAGGGTCTAACCGGGGTATGGGAGAAGGTCGGTGAGGCGGGCGAACGACGAAGTCGACGACGGCGAACTCAGGGGTGGTCGCGGCAGCTCCTGGGGTGGACGAAATCGATGGCTTCCTTCGTCTCTAGAGACGGCGGGCTCCGGTGAAATTCCGGCGGGATGGTGCTCGCCTTGCTCCGGGAACGGTGTGGCACGATCAGTGAGAAGAGGGGAGTGAGACGGTGTGAAGAAATCGTGCGGGGGTGGCCTCTATTTATAGTCGAGCGAGGGGACCGTCGGGGCGCACGGTGAGCTCGTCGGGGGCGATGTTACAGGCGGCTAATGGCATGGGCGAAGGTAGGGGACGGTGCGGTGTCTCCTGGCGATGCTCAACGACATGGGCTCGAGGCATGGTGCGGTGCGGTTTGGTCTGCAACGGGCGATGCTCTACGCGGCAGAGGCGGGCGGTGGCTGTGCGGCACGGGGCGGCAAACGGGGATGTCCGGTCTCCTGGGTCGGTGGGGATTGTGTATGCACGCTGCGAGGGCGGCACGCGGTCTGTGGGCGCTGGTCGAGGGTGGTGCTCTGGCGCACGCTCGGCATGCTCTCTGGCGGTCTGGGCGCGGCTTGTGCGCATGGTCCAGGGCTTGGCAACGCTCGCGACTGGGATAGTAAGTGGCGGTGGACGGTGGGCTATCTCCCAGACATGCTGGCTAGGCTTGCTGCTGCTCCTAGCTTGCTGTCCACTATGGGGTGGCAAGGGTGTGCTCGGCTGTTCACCATTGATGGCAATGGCAAGCTCACTGTGGTGCTAGTGCTTGGCTAATCTTCCTAGATGATCTACTGAGCTGGGTGTGAGCTAACTAGGGAACAAGTTAGGCAAGAATCACTGCTCACAATAGTGTTTGATGTTTGTTTGATTTGTGTTTGCAACCTGTTTGATGAAATGGCCGCATGAAATCAAGTTTTGAATTTTGAAATGAAATTTTGGTGGGTTTGCTAGATTGGTGCTGGTGAGTCTGCAAATGCTTGGGTTTTGAAAGTTGAGCTTGTTTGAGTGGTTTTTGAAAAAGTGGGATCTTCCCATATGATAAAGATTCAATTTTGAATTGTCAATTAAACTATGCATTTGAAAGTTTCTGGATGATCACAAAGTGGGCCTTGATACTTTGTTATGAGTACATTCAAGGGGATCAAAGATCCAGAAAAGTTTTTGTTAGGTTTTGAAAGTTTGAGACAGCCAAAGTAGGCATGGGAGTTAAATTGGTCAAAATGACCATTCATTTAATATATGTGTTTTGATTTACTTGTCTTTATGAAAAGTGCGGGAAATGTTTTAGATGATGTTTATTTCACCTAAGAAACATTTTACAAGCAATGAAACAAACAAACAAGGTGGTTTTAAAAGAATTCAAAAATCAATGCATACACATATGCATGCATTCATAATTTTATTTAGAAAAGTTTTTGTTAACCCTAAATGTGATGATTAGAATTTGATGATCCAAGCTTAGTACCGCTAGCTTGGCCGCGCACTTCCCAGAAGCTCGGCAACCATGAACCCTTCTCGCCACCGTCTCCTGCGTCAACACCGGCGACCCCTCCCCGTTAGCACAAGCTGCCCCCTCCTCTCTGGTTGCTAGTCGAGTGTTCAACATCCTTGCGCACATATAACAACATCTCCTATTTGCCTTGGCATGGCCTGCAACCTCGCCTTCGACAACGAAGAGACGCGCACGACGATGCCACGAACTCCGATGAGCAATCACCGCTATTCCCGAGCGCCCCTCGACGAACAGCCACCACCTTGAGATTCAATGCAACCACGCGAGCACGGTAAGCACCTCCGTTCCCTCTATTGCTTCCTAGTTCGCCGGCAACGTCACTGACAGAGCCGCGCCGCCATCGAGAGCCGCCAGTTCCTGGTAGTCGCGCCGTAGCCGTTATATCATGATCATCTGGTTAAGATTAGACTTTAACTGAAGGGGTAAGTTTTGATCAGTGCCACACGATCTTATTTAGATCCAACGATCCACATAGCGCAATCCGCACGAACCGGTACGCACCAATAGGATTACGCCATGTGGCCAGTGATTGTTTTAAAAATAGAAATTTGATCTATTAGATGATAGGATTTGTAAAATTCATAACTTTAAATCTACACGTCCAAATTTTGCAAACTTTATATCATTGGAATCAGGAAAAAGAATTCTACCCAATCCTGCCCTTTGATAATGATTTGCTTCTGTAATATTGGTTGTTTTTGCAGAAACATGTGTAGGCCTAATTTGAGTATAAAAATTATATTAAAAATGATTTTAGAGTAAAATATTTTGTAAAAGGTTTGTTTTGAACCTACTGACCATAAAAACCAACTTGTAGATTTAAAAATATATTTTGTGATGCAAAGGAATAAATCTTTGAACAAAAACATTTCTAGTTGAATAAATATGTTTTTTATGTTTTAAAAATGCTTTTTAAGTAAAAACTTTTGGAAAATGATTTGATTTAAAACCTCTAACCCTAAACACCAATTTTGGGATTTAAAAATATAATTCATGAACCCTAGTAAAAACTATTACTTTGTTTAAAGGCATTTCTAGCAAATAAAAGATTGCTTTGAATTAAAAATGGAATTTGGATGAAACCTTTTGCAAATGGATTAATATTAAACACTTTGACCATAAACACTAACATTTGTGTTTAAAAATATATTTGACTAACACTACAAAATATTACTTTCATTAAATCATTTTTAGCAAAACAAAAATGATTTAAATGGCCATTACCAACTTGAATTTAAATGGTTTTACCACTTTTGTAAATGACCAATAGGAGCTTTAAAATGTTTAGAGCCTACTAGAAACCACTTTTCCAAATAAAACAATCTTTTGCATGCTTGCATGCATTGCTTGATTTTATTGTTTTATGTGGTGAATTGTTTGAATGCTAGTTTGAATATGTGCTTTCTTGATTGAATTGTAGTGAAATTTGAAGAGTGTGATATTTGCAAGATCAAGGAGTGAACCAATATTCTATACTAAAATGGAAAGTGGCACTATCATCCATGTCCTACTATTTTCATTACACTTAGTGGTATTTTTGTAGTATGCATGATAGGGATACTATGTTACTATGCTATGCTATGTCCTATTAGGAAATCCTTTATATCTTCCTTAGTGAAAACATCATAGTTGTAGTATGCTTAGCCCTGCTATAGACTTGGGATGGAATACATGATATGATTATATGAAGTGTTGGAAAATATATATTTTTTACAATAAATCAAGTCCTCAACGAACCACCTAGGTGGAAAGTGGATACTCAATTTTGGATAAGGTGGCAACAAAGGGAACCATGTTTATATGGCTATGTTTTTGTATGTGCACTAGAAGAAAACCACCCAGGGACTTAGAGATTGAACATGTTTCTCGTATAGTGGCTTCCGTGTACAGCCACATGCTAAATGGGCTCTGGCTTAGTCAATTACATAGTGGAAGACCCTTGCATTGTCACCTACTCAGGTTATTTGGATTCGTGTATTGGAAATATATACTTACATTGGTGTCTGGTAGACAAGCTAGCATTGTATATTGGGAGGACTTCTATGGAAAGACTTTGTCACATTCTCGATCTGCGGGTACTCCATTTGGTGAGTTCTTATCTAGCGGCCACTGGTGGCGTTAAGACGAGATTGTGTCATGTCAGTAAAGTGTACAACTTCTGCAGAAGATCAAATTCTAAGTACTTAGCCATGTCCCCAGTTATGGACAACTCTGAGCAACTAAGGCATGAAGCTATGGAAGATCTCGACATTCCAATTTCTCAAAGTAAAACTTGATGGTGTCAACAAGGGATTAGAAGCACTTGGAGTTTTCCAAGGAGTTTAGAAAGATTGTCAAAAGATCAAAACTATTTTGGAAAGATAGGATAAAACTATATTGCTTTCTGCAAATGAGCCTAAACCCTACTTAGCCAAATATGCATATATTGATAGGTTCCACTTATTTCTACATAGTAGTGAAACTTGCCAATACAATTCAAATGTATTGACCCTTGTGGCTGCAACTTATTATGTTGCAGGTTTGTTTGATGTTAGTGAAGTATGTTGAATAGGATTACAAGTCTACAACCAACATGAATGCCTGTGGCACTTTGAAGATGAAGGTCTCCATGCTATATAGTTATTTATGCTGCATTATAATGAGATAGCCAAATGAGATATGTAAGATGTAATGAATTATTTTATTCCTGGTTATAAAGTTGTACTATGACCTTTGTTTCTTGATATTACATCTTAAACTGTGGATGCTAGCTATTGATCCAGGGACTAGCATTGTAAACACATGGATCTCTACCTTATTAAAGGTTGGGACCTTTACAGATGGTATCAGAGCACTATGTTGCCTATAGGATTGTAACCCTAGGATTGGACAAAACCCATTAATAGGAGTTATATTTGTTCCAAAACTTATTTCCAAACAATCCTTTAAATTATTTCCTCAACCTTGTTGGTTTTGATTCTACATCTCTTCCTTTTTCAACTAGATGGACAAAGCCTCCACCATGACCAATGACTTCAACTTTAGTTTCACCAAGGACTTCAACTTATACATCACTAAGGACTACAAGTGAGGACCAAGAGACATTAGATTACCTACCAAAAATATTGATATCATGTTAGTGTATGGGTCATATTGACCTATGAGGTATGACTATACTAGGTTGATTGTTTCAAGAAAAACTTGTTGTTTCCTTCAACTCATGAGTTAAGCTCATAAGTTGTTAAGTGAATAGTTGCTTGTTGATTGTTTGATTGAACTTGATTGTTTTGGGTTGTGTATTAGAACTTCTGTAGATCTATCTATCATTACTTATCCCTATCAAACCAGCAGATGCCTCCCCGTCGTGCAAACCCCAACCAAAACAACAACAACAATACTTCCGAGATGCAGCAGTTGATGACAACTCAAGCTCAACTGATGCAGATGATGGCACAGTTTATGCAAAATCAGAATCAGAACAACAATAACAATAACAACAACCACAATCAGAATAATCCACCAGCACTTGACATGCTCACCAGATTTCTGAAACTGAGGCCTGCAAGGTTCTCTAGAACAACTGATCCAATGGTAGCCAATGACTGGTTACGTTCAGTGAACAAGGACTTAGTGACTGTTGCATGCACCGATGAGGAAAAAGTTAGGTTTGCAGCATATCTGCTCGAAGGACCAGCAACAACATGGTGGGACAAATTTCAGATCACCACTCCCCTTGAGGATGTGACTTGGGCTATTTTTGAGGATGGTTTCCGTACAGCTCACATCTCATCCGGAGTGATGAACTTGAAGAAAAAGGAGTTCCACAACCTGAAATAGCGACACCTCAGTGTGGCTGAGTACATTGAAGAGTTCAACAAACTGGCACGCTATGCACCGGATAAAGTTGATACAGATGCTAAGAGGAAAGATAAATTCCTCGAAGGACTTAATGATGAGTTGAACCTGTAGCTGTATGTTGAGTATGTCCCAACTTATCAATCACTTTGTGATAAAGCCACCATCTTGGAAAACAAGATGAATCAAGTTGAGAACAGAAAGAGGAAGCATAGCCTCAAGTATCACTCAGGATCATCACAAAAGAAGCGTTCATTCAAAAAGAGCAATGGAGATTCTGGACCACAACATCACCACAACAACAATGGAAGTGATAATAATGGGAATGATACTGACAATGGAGATGACCTTGGTCAGAAGCAACATGGAAAATTCAGGAAGAAAGACATTAGCCAGTTACATTGCTATAATTGTAAGGAACTTGGACACTATGCATCAGACTGTCCAGAGAAGAAAAAGAAAAAGGATGCTAGAAACTCCAATGGAAGTGATTCCAATGTGGCCCAGAAAGGACATGTGAACCACATCGACATGTATGGAACCCTTGAAGAATTAGATGATGTGGATGGCAGGAATTAGTGAACTCAGCTGAGTCAAATAAGGATTCCTTGTTTGGATATCAATTATTGAACCCATAGTCAAGTGAACCATCAATGTAACCCTATAAGACTTTCTTTTTAAGGGTGGTAGTACCCTAGTTGTCTTCAGGCCAACTTGTAACCTCTAGCCTTCTCAAATCTCGGGACGAGATTTCCTTTAAGGGTGGTAGCCTGTCACATCCCAAAATTTTCCAAATTTTGAAATGTGAAAAATAAATAAACAAAATAAATAATTGTTGAAATTTAGGGTGAAAAGAAACTTTTTGATTCCAAATGGAAACATCAAAGACCCATCTTAAACAAACTTTGAATGAAAAGGGAATCAAACAAAATTTCAATCAAGTGAAATGCATTCATCAATGATGTATCTTGAAATTTAAACACTTGGAAAAGCTAAACCAAAACCCTAAAACCCAAAAGGAATAATTCATTCCAAGATCTCTCTAAGACTATGGATCCATATAATAGTTTAGCAACAAACATTTATAAATGATCAAGAATGATAAATAAGAATATTACAAGACCATATAAATTGGTTTCACTCAATTTGAAGCCATGGATAAAAACTTATTAATTTAGTAAGTTAAAAGGAAATATTTCCCAAGGCTAATAAAAGCTCCGATCTAAATACATACCAAATCTTGAGCAAATAAATCCTAAAGGAATTTAAAAAGATAAACAAATATTAAATAAAGTTATGCAATTTGGAATCACCATTTTTGGATCTTTAAATAAAAAGACATGGATTTTATAAGCAAAGGAAGAAATAAATAAATAAATAAGGACTATTTAAAAGCCAAATTAAATCTTGGCCAAACAAATGAAATGAAAGATTATTGATTAATTAAAAGAGTAAAGAATTATTTAAATAAAATCATAAGGATTGATTATTATCCAATTTTATTTAAATAAAGACAATTCCCAATTTAAATATAAATCATATTAAAGTATTTTAAATAATAATTCAAAGTGAATTATTTTGCACTAAAGAATAAATAAAACCTACTGAAAAAGGTTTGGTAAAAAATAGAATTCAAATAGAGTTTGAAAACATATTTAAATCTTATTTAAAAATAAAGACAAATGTCTATTTTTAAATAAATAATAGACCCTAAAAGCATAAAAGAAATATTCTAAAATGGACTTTAGAATATGTTTATAAACAGTATTAAAAATACACTCAAGGTTTGGTAAAGGTTTGAATTCAAATGGTGATTGAATTATTTGAACAAAAATCAAAACAGAAAAATAGAAAAGGAAAAAGATTTAGAATAAAAAAAGGGAAACAAACCTAACCCACTAACCAGGCCCAGTCCAGCCCAGCAAGCCCACTATCTCCCCCTCCCCGCGAAGCGTTTTCTCACACGCAAACACACCCGCACAGTCACTGAATAGAATACCCCACCTAACTCCCTCTCTCTCGCAGACAGCGCGACCCCACATTGCCTGTTCATCGTTTCCACCCGCGTCGACCGTCCCCCCTCGCACCTCGCCGTTTCTGCCACGTTTAATCTTCGTAAATTCGCATGAATGCGCTATCAAACCTCGCCGGTGGCCACTCCCTCTTAAACGCCCACGCCCCCACTCCATTTCCCCCTAGACACCACTCCATACCTTCCTCCAGGCTGCCTGAATCGCTCGCGGCAACGCCACTGCCTCCGACGTGGTTTCCGGCTTCCAGCGAAGCCAGACCTCCCAAACCCTCTAGTGCATACTGGGTTGCTCGCCAGCATCTCCTGCATCTCCCAGTACCGCTAGCTTGGCCATGCACTTCCCAGAAGCTCGGCAACGACGAACCCTTCTCGCAACCGTCTCCTGCCTCAACTCCGACGATCCCTCCCCGTAAGCACAAGCTGCCCCCTCCTCTCTGGTTCCTAGTCACGTGTTCAGCATCCTTGCGTGCATCTA
Organism: Avena sativa; assembly: GCA_916181665.1. Classification (NCBI taxonomy): domain Eukaryota; kingdom Viridiplantae; phylum Streptophyta; class Magnoliopsida; order Poales; family Poaceae; genus Avena; species Avena sativa. The sequence continues at coordinate 46,572,911 of OV702299.1, forward strand.
ACAGCGTCTCCCATTTGACTTGGCATGGCCTACAACCTCGCCTTCAACAACAAACAGACGAGCCCAACGACGCCACGAACTCCGGTGACCAATCACCGCTATTCCCGAGCGCCCCTCGACGAACAGCCACCACCTTGATCTTCACCGCAACCACGCGAGCACGGTAAGCACCTCCGTTCCCTCTCTTGCTTCCTAGTTCGCCGGCAACGTCACTGACAGAGCCGTGCCACCACACAGCCGCCGTCGAGCATCGCTAGTTCCTGGTAGTCGCGCCGTAGCCGTTAGATCGTGATCGTCTGGTTAAGATTAGACTTTAACTGAAGGGGTAAGTTTTGATCAGTGTCGCACGATCTTATTTAGATCCAACGATCCACAGAGCGCAATCCGCATGAACCGGTATGCACCAGTAGGATTACGCCACGTGGCCAGTGATTGTTTTAAAAACAGAAATTTGTTCTATTAGATGATAGGATTTGTAAAATTTATAACTTTAAATCTACACGTCCAAATTTTGCAAATTTTATATCATTGGAATCAAGAAAAAGAATTCTACCCAACCATGCCCTTTGTTTAATGATTTGCTTCTATAATATTGGTTATTTTTTTCAGAAACATGTGTAGGCCTAATTTGAGTATAAAAATTATTCTAAAAATGATTTTAGAGTAAAATCTATTGTAAAAGGTTTTTTTTGAACCTACTAACCATAAAAACCAACTTGTAGATTTAAAAATATATTTTGTGATGCAAAGGAATAAATCTTTGAACAAAAGCATTTCTAGTTGAATAAAAATGTTGTTTATGTTTTAAAAATGCTTTTTAAGTAAAACCTTTTGGAAAATGATTTGATTTAAAACCTCTGACCCTAAACACCAAGTTTGGGATTTAAAAATATAATTCATGAACCCTAGTAAAAACTATTACTTTGTTTAAAGGCATTTATAGCAAATAAAATATTGCTTTGAATTAAAAATGGAATTTGGATGAAACCTTTTGCAAATGGATTAATATTAAACACTTTGACCATAAACACTAAGATTTGTGTTTAAAAATATATTTGACTAACACTACAAAATATTACTTTCATTTAAATCATTTTTAGCAAAACAAAAATGATTTAAATGGCCATTTTCACCAACTTGAATTTAAATGGTTTTACCACTTTTGTAAATGACCAATAGGAGCTTTAAAATGTTTAGAGCCTACTAGAAACCACTTTTCCAAATAAAACAATCTTTTGCATGCTTGCATGCATTGCTTGATTTTATTGTTTTATGTGGTGAATTGTTTGAATGCTAGTTTGAATATGTGCTTGCTTGATTGAATTGTTGTGAAATTTGAAGAGTGTGATATTTGCAAGATCAAGGAGTGAACCAATATTCTCTACTAAAAAGGCAAGTGGCACTATCATCCATGTCCTACTATTTTCATTACACTTAGTGGTATTTTTGTAGTATGCATGATAGGGCTACTATGTTACTATGCTATGCTATGTCCTATTAGGAAATCCTTTATATATTCCTTAGTGAAAACATCATAGTTGTAGTATGCTTAGCCCTGCTATAGACTTGGGATGGAATACATGATATGATTATATGAAGTGTTGGAAAATATATGTTTTATATAATAAAACAAGTCCTCAATGAACCACTTGGGTGGAAAGTGGATACTCAATTTTGGATAAGGTGGCAACAAAGGGAACCATGTTTATATGGCTATCTTTTTGTATGTGCACTAGAAGAAAACCACCCAGGGACTTAGAGATTGAACATGTTTCTCGTATAGTGGCTTCCGTGTACAGCCACATGCTAAATGGGCTCTGGCTTAGTCAACTACATAGTGGAAGACCCATGCATTGGCATCTTCAGGTTAACTAGAATTATGTAAGGGAAATTTATCCCTACATTGGTGCCTGGTTGACAAGCTAGCATTGTGTATTGGGAGGACTCCTATGGAAAGACTTTGTCACATTCTCCATCTGCTGGTACTCCATTTTGGTGAGTACTTATCCAGCGGCCACTGGTGGCGTCAAGACGAGATTGTGTCATATGGGTAAAGTGTACAACTTCTGCAGAAGATCAAAAATTCTAAGTACTTAGCCGTGTCCCCGGTTATGGACAACTACTGAGCAACTAAGGCCTGAAGCTATGGAAGATCTCGACATTCCAATTTCTCAAAGTTAAAACTTGATGGTGACAACAAGGGATTTTGAAGCACTTGGAGTTTTCCAAGAAGTTCAGAAAGATTTGACAAAAGATCAAAAACTATTTTGAAGAGATAGGATAAAACTATATATATTTTACAATAAAACAAGTCCTTAATGAACCACCTGGGTGGAAAGTGGATACTCAATTTTGGATAAGGTGGCAACAAAGGGAAACATGTTTATATGGCTATCTTTTTGTATGTGCACTAGAAGAAAACCACTCAGGGACTTAGAGATTGAACATGTTTCTCGTATAGTGGCTTCCGTGTACAGCCACATGCTAAATGGGCTCTGGCTTAGTCAATTACATAGTGGAAGACCCTTGCATTGTCACCTACTCAGGTTAACTGGATTCGTGTATTGGAAATATATCCTTACATTGGTGCCTAGTAGACAACATAGCATTGTGTATTGGGAGGACTTCTATGGAAAGACTTTGTCACATTCTCGATCTGCCCGTACTTCATTTGGTGAGTACTTATCCAGCGGCCACTGGTGGCGTCAAGACGAGATTGTGTCATGTGGGTAAAGTGTACAACTTCTGCAGAAGATCAAATTCTAAGTACTTAGCCGTGTCCCCGATTATGGACAACTCTGAGCAACTAAGGCATGCAGCTATGGAAGATCTTGACATTCCAATTTCTCAAAGTAAAACTTGATGGTGTCAACAAGGGATTAGAAGCACTTGGAGTTTTCCAAGGAGTTCAGAAAGATTGTCAAAAGATCAAAACTATTTTGAAAAGATAGGATAAAACTATATTGCTTTCTGCAAATGAGCCTAAACCCTACTTAGCCAAATATGCATATATTGATAGGTTCCACTTATTTCTACATAGTAGTGAAACTTGACAATACAATTCAAATGTATTGACCCTTGTGGCTGCAACTTATTATGTTGCAGGTTTTTTTGATGTTAGTGAAGTATGTTGAATAGGATTACAAGTCTACAACCAACATGAATGCTTGTGGCACTTTGAAGATGAAGGACTCCATGCTATATAGTTATTTCTTCTGCATTATAATGAGATAGCCAAATGAGATATGTAAGATGTAATGAATTATTTTATTCCTGGTTATAAAGTTGTACTATGACCTTTGTTTCTTGATATTACATCTTAAACTGTGGATGCTAGCTATTGATCCAGTGACTAGCATTGTAAACACAAGGATCTCTACCTTATTAAAGGTTGGGACCTTTACAGATGGTATCAGAGCACTGTGTTGCCTATAGGATTGTAACCCTAGGATTGGACAAAACCCCTTAATAGGAGTTATATTTGTTCCAAAACTTATTTACAAACAATTGTTGGGGGGGGGGTGACCCCGGATAGGGTAAGAAGAGGTTGGCCGAGTTCCCCGTTAGGTTTCCGAGTTACAATCTGAATCGGCCGAGTCCTGTAAAGGTCGGCCGAGGTAAGCAAGAGCAGGACCCTTATGAGAAGAGCAAGGTGTAATCCGGCCGACATACCGTGTGGGTCAGCCGGGTCAGCCCGAATAATCTGAATGCAGGTGAAGGCCAAGCCGAGTTAAGCGAGACAAGGCCGAGTGATATGAAGCTTGCAGGAGAAGGAGATGCCTATAGTCAAACCCTAGTCACGGGCTAGGTAGAATCTGAGCAGAGCCAAGCACAAAGGACAAGGCGCAGAGCGATAGAAGGGCAGAAGGAGGTCACGGAGGTGACAGTCGTGAAGCCCGAGGCGTGCAGCGGGGTCCTCTGGAACCTTGCCGTCGTTAGAAGAGCGACACGGAAAGGAGGCCGCCGAGTTACTATATTGGGACAAGCATATTCCTCGAATATGCTTGCCACGTCAGCCCTAAAGGAACCCAGGGATCCCCTTTATAAGGAGAGGCTTGGACTCTGAGAAGGGCATCGACTGATTTAGTCCCGTTAGGCTGGTAAAGTTCTTCTTCTTCACTTGTATACAACTCAAGGAGCACTTGTAGCCCAAGTAAGGAGAAATAAAGATCTTTACGTTAGTCTTCTGTGTGTAGAATCAACTACATATTCCCTCCCCAGATCCCACTAGCATCCATTGGCCCCATACTTTAGCCTAGCCATGGCATCTGCCGTGCCACCACCACGACAGTTGGCGCCCACCGTGGGGCCAGCAGCGGTGCTAGCTGGAGTTATGATCCGGACGGGAAACTTCATCCACACTAGCGAGCGCATTGTCTCTGGCTTAGTCCGGAGATTTGATCTCTTTAACTACGTCAGCGACAACGCAGGGAGCTTCAAGGGAAAAACTCCTCCGTGCAACAGCGTCTTCATCAATTTGGGCATGCACCAGATCTACGTCGGCGTCAACACCTTCGGCATTTATCCTCACCAGGTTGTTGTTGCAGGAGAGCCTCCCCTTAGCGCCGCGAACGGTCCGCGCGGAGTGCGCCCCGTCAGCAGCGTCGAGGTGATGGTCGCAGCCGGGGTGCAGGCGGGAACAGCAGGCGCCAGATCAAGCAAAGATCCGACGACGGGTGTGCAGGTGGCCACCAAGCAGGCAGCTCCACATCCCACCGAGGTAATACCTTCAACGGCAAACCCAGCCGAGGTGCAGGATACGACCCCAAAGGCACCAAGGGTAAGAGGGCCACCTCTAGAAAGACCAGAGAACATTCTCCAGGCAACTATAGATAATCTGACTACACCTGTAGCGCCGATCCTTGATCCGGCAAACGCTCAGGCAGAGTTAGAAGAGACCAGGCAAAAAGTGCTGATAGAGGCAAAAAAGGTGTCAGCATTACGGGAGTCCTTAAATAGGACCCTGCGAGAATATGCCAGGGCAAACAAGCTTGACGTCGCCCCCGAGCGGGTTGATGAGTTAAGATTAAGAGGGAAGAACCTCATAGATGATATCAACAAAGAGCACGATGCTCATAAGGTAGAATCAGTTGATCTAGGCTTGCCGAGGTACAGTACCCCGACAAAGAACCTAAGGGCGGCAAATGCCGCTGCACTAGAGTTAGAAGGATTGACCGGCGAAGCCCGACAAAAACAACAAGAAAGAGTGAATGAGCTGGTGCGCATTGCGAACCAGCAAAATGAAGAAATGCTTAGGGCAGACCCGGCAAGGCCTGGTGCCTCGCGAATGGTTCATTCAGCTGGTGGAGCACCTGCCTTATCTGTGGCAGCAGCATCCTCACCCGGAAACAATGCGCGGAAAGATAGAGCGGTAACTTCGGGAAAAAGAAATAAGCAAATTGTTCCATATGATCCGGCGATAGCCGGAAAAGCAAATGAAAATAGAGGCAATGGAAGCTGAGGTAACAGTGGCGAGAGAAACCCCGGCCGTGCCGATAAAGGCAACGGAAGTCGAGGTAATGGAGATCTTGGAAGAGGAGATCTCAGAAGGGAAAATCATGAGAATAATATCCCGGCAGAAGGAAGGAAAGATCCGCCGCCTAATCCTCAACCGAGGTATGAATCCCGGCAGGAAAGAGAAGTAAGACCAGCTCGCCACAATCAGGTGAATGAGAGGTATAATGATGGTTATTCCGAGATGGAATATGCGGTTCATGGTGGAAATAACTGCTATGGAATGCAGGAAAGAATTATGTACAGAGATTTGCCGTCAAATGATGCAAGAGTAAAACTGGACCGGGTATACCGGTCCGAGTTATTGGAAGAGCAGGGTCCGCCGGGTCCGGCATGCTTCGGACCACGGATCATGGGCGAGCCGCCAGTACCGAACTTTCAGCTGGCAAGAGGCATGAAAACATACAACTGGAGCACCAAACCACAGGATTGGTTGATTGATTATGCCACTGCTGTGAAAATAGCAAGTGGAAACTTGCGGTGGGCAGTAAGATATGTCCCGCAAATGCTGGAAGGACCAGCCAGAGTATGGCTGAATAACCTGCCTCCAGGCAGCATCAACTGTTGGTTGGATTTTGAAGAAATGTTTGTCAGCAACTTCACCAGTACATACAAAAGACCAAACAGGCCGCAGCAGCTAGCCATGTGCAAGCAAAAGCCGAATGAGACAGACAGAGAATTCTTAACTCGGTGGTGTAATCTCAGGAACTCAGGCGAGGGAGTTATCGAATCACAAGCGATAGCATGGTTCGCTCAGGGATGCCGTTATGGCAGTGTGTTATGGCAACGATTGCAAAGAGATATGCCAACCACTTTGGCAGAAACCATCAGGATAGCAGATTCCTATGCATTGGGAGATCCAACGCAACCAGAGCTAATAACGGCAGATCACCGAGCGCATCAAGATCAATATGTAAGAGATATGGCCGGGTCATCGAGGCGCAATGAGTTCAGAGGAAGAAGAAGAGAAGAGAGACCGGATTATAGATATGCCTCCAATCAGGTGGCCGCGGTAGTGCAAGATCAGCCGGGTCACGGAAACAATCAGCGGCAGAAGAATGGTCCTTAGCAATGGACACCAAGGAATGAAGGAAAGAGACAGTGGACACCAGAACAGAAGAAGCAATGGCAGGAAAAGCCGAAGTACACATTTGAGTCTATGTTAGATCAACCGTGTAAATTTCATACTTCAAACCCGGCCAAGCCGGCCAGTCATACGACTCGGCAATGTGCCTGGATGAAAAATGCAATGGGAAACCCAGCAGGCATGCAAGCAACACCCCACCAGGCACATCAGCAGCATCAGCCCCAGTTAACTGGAGCAAATGCACAGCAACTAATGTTACCACCTCCTCCCCTGAGGTATGATAACTCGGACCGGAGAGATGCAGTGCATCAAGTGATAAATCAGGGTCCGGATGGAAGGACAAACCTAGGAAACAGTGGACACAATGATTACAGGGAACATCATCAATCGTACTGCGTGTTCACAACAGAACAACAAGATAGGTAAAGTGTACAACGCCGGCATATGGAAGTAAATGCAGTTATGCCGGCAGTACCAAGATATGTGCCTTGGTCAGATCAAGAAATAACTTGGAGCATAAAGGATCACCCCAAAATAATGCCGAATCCGGGGTCATACGCACTCGTACTGGATCCGACATTGGTCGGACCGAGCATTAATGTGAAATTTTCAAAAGTACTCATTGACAATGGGAGCAGTATCAACATCATGTACAAAGATACAATGCAAAAACTCGGAATATCGCAGAATATGCTGCAATCCACGAGGACCACATTCCCTGGGATAGTACCAGGGCTTTCATGTGAACCCATTGGAAAGGTTCGAGTGGATGTGTTATTCGGCACAAGAGATAACCGCAGAGCAGAAAATTTGGAGTTTGAAGTGGTGGATCTAGAGAGTTGTTATCATGCTCTACTCGGACGGCCGACATTGGCCAAATTCATGAGTAGCTGCCACATAACTTACTTGAAAATGAAGTTACCCGGACCACAAGGGGTGATAACAGTAGCAGGAGATTACAGGAAGTCAATGGAATGTGCTTCAGCATGATCAAATCTATCCGAGTCATTGGTAATAGCAAGAGAAAAAAGAAGGATTCAGGAGGTAGCGGCCCTCGCTCAGTCGGCACAACTGAATATGCCGGCACTGGCCAATCCGCATGGAAGTGTCTCTTTCCAGACAACTAAAGAAACAAAAAGGTTTCAGATTGATGAGCAATTCCCAGAGCGCACCGTCACCATTGGTGCCGGCCTAGATGCTAAATAGGAAAGCGAGCTCACCAACTTCCTCCGTGAGAATCGGGATATCTTTGTATGGTCAACTCAAGATCTGCAAGGTGTGCCGAGGGAGTTGGCTGAGCACTCTCTGAATGTAAGGCCAGGAGCAAGGCCGGCGAAGCAACCTCTCCGGCACTTCGCCGAAGACAGGAGAAAGATAATAGGGGATGAAATAGCTCGGCTCCTTGCGACGGGGTTCATCATGGAGGTGATGTATCCGGATTGGCTATCGGACCCGGTGCTAGTGGAAAAGAAGAAGGATGACGCAAATGTAGCCATTGTATGGCGCATGTGTATTGATTACACGAACCTGAACAAGGCGTGTCCAAAAGATCCTTTTCCTTTACCTAGAATAGACCAAGTCATTGATTCGACCGCTGGTTGTGAACTATTATCATTTGTAGATGCATATTCTGGTTTTCACCAGATACCGTTAAATCCGGCCGATCAAATAAAGATTGCGTTTATTACCCCGTACGGGGCTTATTGCTATCGCACCATGCCATTCGGCCTGCGTAATGCAGGGGCAACGTACCAGAGATGTATGCAAAAATGTCTGCATGACCAGATAGGAAAAAATGTAAAAGTATATGTAGATGATGTGGTTATCAAAACCAAAGAAAGCAAAACTCTACTGGATGATATTCGGCAGACTTTCGCGAACTTGAGAAGGTTCAGAATGAAGCTTAACCCGGAAAAATGCACCTTCGGTGTACCGGCGGGGAAACTACTCGGTTTTCTCGTATCTAGCCGAGGTATAGAGGCCAACCCAACAAAGATAAGAGCAGTAGAAAGGATGGAATTGCCGAGATGTAAATGACGTACAGAAGTTCACAGGCTGCCTGGCCTCGCTTAGCCGATTTGTATGCCGGCTGGGGGAGAAAGCATTACCACTTTATCAACTGATGAAAAAATCTGATAAATTCATTTGGACACCACAAGCAGACAATGCGTTCCACGAATTGAAAAAGATGTTGTCACAGCGCCAATCCTGGCTTCTCCATTGTCAAAAGAGCCTATGTTACTTTACATAGCCGCCATGAACAGAGTAGTAAGCGCTGTGATCGTAGTAGAATGAATTGAAGATGATAAGTCAGTACAAAGGCCGGTGTATTACCTAAGCGAGGTACTATCAGCCTCAAAACAAAATTACCCACATTATAAGAAGATGGCATATGGGGTATACATGTCAGCAAAGAAACTTAAACATTACTTCGAAGAGCACCCCATCAAAGTGATCTGTGAAGCACCCATAGCCGACATATTGAGCAACAAAGATGCAAGTGGCCGAATAGCAAAATGGGCAATTGAATTGTCACCTTATGCTCCGCAATTCGATAGGCGAGACGCAATCAAATCTCAGGCTATGGCCGACTTCCTTGTAGATTGGGCCAAGGTACAGTATGAGCCACCATTACCAGATCCGAATTATTGGACGATGCACTTCGACGGCTCCAAACTAAGAAATGGTTTAGGGGCAGGAATAGTATTGACCTCGCCAAAAAGAGATAAGCTGAGATATGTGTTGCAAATACATTTCGCCGCATCAAACAATGTAGCCGAGTATGAAGCACTGGTCCATGGATTGAAGGTGGCGAAAGAGATTAGCATACGCCGAATCTTATGCTACGGAGACTTAGATCTAGTAGTATAACAAGTCTCAGGCAATTGGGATGCGTTAGATGCAAATATGTCCTTATATAGATTTCATGTGCAAAAACTCAGCGGATACTTTGAGGGATGTGAATTTCATCATATACCACGGGCAGAAAACGACGCCGCAGACACATTGTCAAAACTCGGATCAACCAGACAATCAATTCCCCCAGGTATCACCCTAGAGCACCTGAGGAAACCATCAATAACACCATCACCAGAGTCCGAATCCATCTTTATTCCGGCAAAATCAAGAGAAGATAGTGTGCCGATGGAAATTGACAAGGAATGTAACTCGGAATTTCCAAAAATGAACCCGGCTGATGCAAGGATGGATGCGGGGAAATCCGAGGTAGTTATGTCGGCGGAAGATATGGAAATAGGTAATGAGGTTACCCCAGAAAAAATCATACCAACATGGGCGCAACCCATATTTTCTTTCCTTAAAGATGCGATTTTGCCGAATGACGAGGTATTGGCAAGACACACACTGAGAAGAGCTAAAGCTTATACAATCATAAACAATGAGCTGTATAAAAGGAGCGTCACAAGCGTGTTGCAGAAATGTGTGAACTCGGCGGAAGGCTAGGAGATCCTCCTAGATATACATCAAGGAGAATGCGGGCATCACGCCTCGTCTAGAGCTTTAGTGGCCAAAGCATTCAGGCATGGGTTTTATTGGCCAACAGCGTTGAAAGAGGCCAAAGAACTGGTCAAAAAATGTAATGGTTGCCAGAGATATGCCAGCAAGATACATATGCCATCGTCCGAGTTAAAAACGATACCAATTACTTGGACATTTTCTATATGGTGCTTAGATATGGTGGGACCATTCAAGCCGGCCCAAGGCGGGATGACCCACATCTTAGTCATGGTCGACAAATTTACAAAATGGATCGAAGTAAAACCAATAAAGAAATGTGATGGGCCAATAGCGGTAAAATTCCTCAAAGATATTATCTTGAGATATGGTTACCCACACAGTGTTATTACAGACAATGGTACGAACTTTGCTGAAGGAGCCTTCGCTAGATTCCGTCAAGAAAAGCACATAAGACTAGATGTCGCCTCGGTGGCTCACCCAGCATCTAATGGGCAAGTAGAAAGATCTAATGGACTAGTACTATCCGGAATAAAACCACGACTCGTCGAACCACTGCTAAGGTCGATAGGGTGTTGGATTGAGGAACTACCGGCAGTACTATGGAGCCTCAGAACTACCCCAAACAGATCAACAGGGTATACACCATTTTTCCTAGTATATGGGGCAGAAGATGTGCTTCCAGCCGACATAATACATGACTCACCAAGGGTTACCCAGTATACAACCGCTGAGGTAAATGAAATAGCTCGGCAAGATGACGTCGATCTGTTAGAGGAAGCCAGGGAGTTGGCACTATCAAGATCAGCTATTTATCAGCAGGACTTGCGGCGATATCACAGCAAGAAAGTAAATCCAAGAGTGTTTAAAGAAGGAGATTTGGTTCTTCGGTTAGTGCAACGTACGGCCGGCATGCACAAACTATCGCCCCCGTGGGAAGGACCGTTCATTGTGAGCAAAGCGTTGCACAATGATGCGTATTACCTAATTGATGCTCAGTCACCAGAAAAGAACAAGGAAGACAAAGCCGGCGAAGAATCGAGAAGACCATGGAATGTAGCTTTACTTCGTCCATTTTACTCATAGGAGCCATCTACGACACGTGGTAGAGAAACGCTCCAGGACAAATTATCAATTATATATCAAACCTCGGCACCTCGAGCAGTGGCTCAGGGATTGTCCTATATTATTTCTGAGTTGGGGTTATGTATTAAACCTCGGCACCTTGAGCAGTGGCTCGGGGACTGCCTTATGTTGTTGTTGAGTTGGGGTTATGTATTAAACCTCAGCACCTTGAGCAGTGACTCAGGGACTGCCTTATGTTGTTGTTGAGTTTGGGCTATGTATTAAACCTCGGCACCTTGAGCGGTGGCTCGGGGACTGCCTTATGTTGTTGTTAAGTTTGAGTTATGTATTAAACCTCGGCACCTTGAGCAGTGGCTCGGGGACTGCCTTATGTTGTTTTTTGAGTTTGGATTATGTATCAAACCTCGGCACCTCAAGCAGTGGCTCGGGGATTGTCCTATATTATTTCTGAGTTTGGGGTATGTATTAAACCTCGGCACCTTGAGCAGGGACTCGGGGACTGCTATATTTTTTGAATTTGGGTGATGTATTAGACCTCGGCATTTCCAGCAATGACTCGGAGACTGGGCGATATTATTTCGCAATTTTAGTGATGTGTTGAGTCGCATTTTTAGAACAGTGATTAGAGGATTGCCCCACAATTGTCCTTCGTTGCAGAAATGGGTATCGAACTTCGGCACCTAGAGAGATATTATTTCGTTCTTCCTAGATATAAGCTTCGAGATTGACAACTTGGATAAGACTCAAAAACACAAGGGTTAAAGGGTCAAATTCATCAGGGTAAAGCAATATTAGACGCTGGAATACCGTACGACAAAGGCAAAACACACAATCCGAACTTAAGAAACTAAAGGCCACCAAAGAAAAAATTTAACCAAACAGGATTAGTTAAGACAGAATAACAAAGATCATAAACATGTGTGCCTCAGCGGCAAAAAGCAAAAAAGGTTCACACCACACAGAAAGTTGGACAAGTATCTGACACACATCATACGCCCGGCATACCGGGGATAAGAAGCGACTTAGAGATTTTTAAGGGGCAGCGGCTTGATCAGGAGCTGGGCACTCCGAGGTAGACGGCACCTCGGCAGAAGTTGCTTCGCCCTCCACAGAAGTAGGTGCGACTTCGAGGGAAGCTCGGGGCTGTTGAGAAACATCAGCTTGAGTTGTGGAATGCCCAGTACCTTTGGAGGAGGATCGCGCGTCGCCATTGCCATCCGAGCTCGAGCTGGAATCACCAGAAGTATCCGAGTCGCCATCAGCCTCGTATGGGTTGGCTGAATTATCCTAAGAGGCATCTTCAACTTCGACCTCATCCTCCGGGTTAGGAAGGAAACTCGGCCCTTCAATCCAGTTATGCACGTCCGCATACTCAACGAGCTGGAAGGCGCGAGCTTGTCGGAGAGCGACGAATTATGGATCCTCAACCCAATGGGAGCCAGTGCGCAAATTTATCAGGGTATCTAGGGAAATATCCTCGTACCATGACAGAACGACTGTGAGTGCCATATCAGCACCAGCTCGTTCAGCGGATTCCCTCCAAAGATTCAACTGGTTCTGGGATGCCATCAATCTTTCCACCAGTGTCTTGATTTCATCAATATCAGGAGTCCCAGAAGTATTTGGCCAGAGAACATGGTAGGCCCGAATGGCTGCTTGCACCAAGACCCTGCCCATAATCTTCATCGGACCGATGGCAGTGCCAACGGCAACCAAGAAATCTTCCATCGAGTATTCTGGGCTCGCATCGGCAGGAACACCTCGGCGCACACGAGCATTAATCACCGCTTTAGAACTCACGGGCTTAGCTTCTGGAAAATGGTCTGCGCAAAACAAAAGTGCGTCGGTCAACAGTAAGCAAGGGAAAAAGATAACTCGGCCACGGTCAGAGGCTTACGATGAATATAGCTCAGCATTATCTGAAAATCTTTAGCCCAGTCACCCTTGGTTTTCTCAAAGCGAGTGATCTCCTCGCTCATCCCCCGGGTCTTCAATTCGGCAGCCTCGAGGAGCTCTTTATTTTTCTGCAATTGCAGAGCTAGCCGATTCTTCTCCTCAGAGAACTCCTGGTCAACTTTTTCCAACTCAGATTTCTAAGAAAGCTTGAGGGACTCCACCTCGGAGCGCAAGCGAGCTATCTCGTCATCTTTATCTTTCAGCTGCGCCGAGTGAGTGGCGGCTTGATCTAAAAAATGAAGCATCATATCAGGCATGGGTATGCATTCTTGGTGTGACGCTGCAAAAGTTTGTAACTCGGCTATACCGAAGCCAAAAGGGTTAAAAGGAAACCCGGTGCACATTTCAAAGTGATATCTATAAAAGAAAGAATAGTAACGAACCTTCCAAGGCTTTGACCTTTTTCTCAAGACGGATGTTAAGATTGTTGATATTACCTATTCACCAGCAAAATGAGTTAACACCTCACATCCAAAACAACAAGAACTTTAGGTATAGTACGAAAGTTCGTTAACTTACCAGCTTTCTTCGCCACGGGAATGACCCTCTCATATTTATCTTGCAATTTTTTATGCGCAAAGAGCAGCCTTTGGAATTCGGCGGTTTGCCGGTCATGCACAACCTAAGCAACAAAACGAATAGCAATAAGATATTCGAAACTAAGACAGATCAGAGTGAAGCAAAACTTAACTCGGATCTTGGTGGCTAGATATTCGAAACTAAGACATATCCGAGTCAAATAAAACTTAACTCGGATCTAGGTGGATGGATATTCAAACTAAGACAGATCCAAGTCAAGCAAAACTTAACTCGTATCTAGGTGGATGGTTATTCAAACACTAAGACAAAAATGAACCAGGTAAAGCATAATAAAACTTCCAAACGAATAAAAAATTATTCGGTTGCAAGCTTCGGGGACTAGAGTATATATAATGGCATTCAGATGACTAATCGAACATCCATAAAGACAATTACCTCATTCATCTTGTCGCTATCAAGAACGATCTTAGCAGCCAGATGTAGGCGACTGCCGATGTCGGAGAGTTGAAACGGCTGGCTGCATGGATTGCCCTCGAGCTGATCAGCAGCGTTCCAATTGTTGGCATACTCGACCAACGAGCCGAGGCTGTTCCCACTCTTCGTGCGAGTCAAAACTTTACCTCGGACTTGTTGGGTAGCCACCGCCGCCGCGGGACTCTTGTGGAGAGCGAGCTGTGTATCAGCAACCGGGGTAACAGTACTCTTGGCAGATGAAACCCCCTTGCGCAGCGCATCAGCAATTGTAGGCTGAGAAGAGCTGGCAGGTCCTTTCTGAGATGAGGGAGGCTTGGTGACAACGACCTTTCTCGCCTTGGAAGAGGCATCGGCAGGAGTCGTTACCTCGGCACTTGGGATGACGTCTTTAGGGTCCGGAGGGATTACGGTTTCTGAGGGCACCAAGATATTGGTATCCTCGGCTGGAATCGGAGTCACAGTAAGGGTTGTGGGGGTCAAAAGGACCTCAAGAGAAATTTCAGGATTCATGGAGGAGACAGTAGGCTTAGTGGAAATATCTACGGGCCGAGTTGTACCGGCATCAATATAAGAAATCTCAGGCACATCCTGGCGAGATGGCATCTGATTCGGAGGAGGAGGAGAGTCAACATGAGCAGGACTAGGAACTCTAGTATCTTTAGGAGGCGGAGGAGAAGGCGGCCGAGTCGTGTGACTCGTCATACTGGGACCACTAGGCTTAACAGAAAGAGGAGCCCTGCAGAGGTAAAAAGATCAGGTCAAAAGGCAGAAAGAGAGAAACAAGAAATACAAATAAAAAGCAACTCACCCAGTAACCCCGGGCATAGTTTTACGCTTAGGGGGGTGCGGGGCAGATCTCTTTATCCGTTTCTTGGGAACGGCTTCCGAGGCACCGACTGAGCGCTACGTTTCCCCGAAGTAACAGGAGGTCGGGAGGCTAGAGGCTCGGCGTTGTGAACCTGACCGGCCGGATTAGCTGAGAAAGTAGAGGCCAGAAATGCATAAGAAATTGGCATTGCGGCAACTACCTCAAGAACTTGGACCTCGTTCGAATCACCTTCCTCCTCGTGGGACGGGGTCTTGCCACGGGCGCGAGCCGGAGCGAGGTCTGACTTGGGGACAAACTCCTCCGAATCAGGCTCCTCGCTGTCCGGGGTATTCCGATCCACGGGCCACGGGAGGGCCAGAACTTCGGCATCCTTGACCTTCTGTTCCGCAAATTTCTGCAAGAAAAGATACACAGAGAAATCAGCAAAAGGAATCACAAACGCAATTAGGGGACAAAACATAAATGCGTAAACTTACCTCGGGAGGGGGATTCCCGCGGGTAAACGGCTTCAATCCCCAAGTCTAGTCCTCCGTCATATCTGTCTTGAAGATAGCTCGGACACGTTTGAAAATGAGATAATTATCGAGCTCAACCGTTGAGACTCGGTTGGGATCGAGAGGACCGCTCATGTAACACAGCTTGTGCGTACGATGCTGGAAAGGGCAGATTCGGCTGCTGACAAAGGTGGTCATCAGATCCTCGCCGCGTAGCCCGGCGCGAATCAACTCCTTCAGCCGAATCTCAAAGGCCTTGGCCACAGCATGGCTCTTCCTGGGATTGTAGGTCCAGTTCCTCTTTGAGGGGGTGCCGATGGAGAAAGCGGGAAGCCGGATCTTATCTTTCTTTCCAGTATTCTTGACATAGAAAAACGATCTATGCCACTTTTTGCAAGATTCGAGACCAGCAACGCGAGGGAACTCGGATTTTCGCCGAGCAGTGATGGAAGGAGCCCCACACTGAGTAAGCAGCTTCTCATAAGGGTGAAGAGATTTGTCTAGAACAACGTTAGATCGGATCTGGAAGAATTTAGACCATACGTGCACAGACGGCCATAGGCCGAAATATCCTTCCGAGGCAGAGATGAAAGCAGATAAGGAGGCAATGGCACTAGCCGGAAGATGATGCGGCTGAAGGCCGAAGTAATCAAGAAATTCCCTAGAAAAATTGCTAAGGGGAAGACCGAAACCCTGGGCAAAGTGAGACATAAAGACGATGTATTCACCCTCGTTAAGAACGGGAGAAGATTCGCTGTCGGGTAAGCGACAAGCTACCTCGGCAGGAATCCGGCGAGTTCGGATTAGCCACTCGATCTCGCGCCGAGTGACGGAAGAACCTTGCTAGGAGCCCCTCTCTGGACCAGACGCTACGTCATCATCCTCGACTAACGCGCCGCTAACTGAACTCGACATAGGGTCGCCGGAGGAACCTACGAAAGAGGAACTAACGGCGGAGCGGGGCTTAGAGGCGCAGGGCCCCGTCGTGGTTCTAGGCGGAGGCAGCGGCGGAGCAGGAAAAAGACACCCAGGAAATCTGGAAAACAATGGAAGCGTCTAGGAGGGAGCCTAACAAGCGGACCATAAGAAAACTCACCGGCGGCGGCGCCGGAGCAAACTCATAGCGATGAGGACAATGGAGCAAGGGAACTGTGGCTTCGCCGTCGAAGAGGTCAACAATGGCGCGGCCGTAGGAACACGAGCAGATGCGCGAGCGTGAGGAGGATGAAGGGCAACGGCGAGCGAAGGGGGAAAATGAACCCTCAATCCCCATGCCCCTCTTTATAACCGCGAGGCCCTGGCGGTAGTGGGATCGTGCGTGCGACCGATAATCGTGTAGATCGTGCATGCGGCAGAACCGCTCGTGGATAAGTGGAGCCACACCGGTGACCACACGGCGCAGGAGAGGATCGGGCCTCCTGACCGATGCGGTGCGCGAGGCGTTGCAGCGTCGACGCGACAGGCGCAGTAATTACTGTAGCCCGTCAGTGGGCACTGTAGAGGAACAAAAAACTAGAAGAACAATGATGAGTGTGACACATAGGACGAGGCGTACGCGAGAAGATACACATATACCTCGGACGAGGGAAAAGTAACTCGGAAACAAGGAGAAACGAATATTGTGAAACTGATACGGCCCGGCCGAGGTTATAGGCAGGACCGTACCAGCTTCGGGGACTAATGTTGGGGGGGGGGGGGGGGGGTGACCCCGGATAGGGTAAGAACGGGGAAAGACGAAAAGAAGTTCCCTGTCAGGTTTCCGAGTTACAATCTGAATCGGCCGAGTCCTGTAAAGGTCGGCCGAGGTAAGCAAGAGCAGGACCCTTATGAGAAGAGCAAGGTGTAACCCGGCCGACATACCGTGTGGGTCGGCCGGGTCAGCCCGAATAATCTGAATGCAGGTGAAGGCCAAGCCGAGTTAAGCGAGACATGGCCGAGTGATATGAAGCTTGCAGGAGAAGGAGATGCCTATAGTCAAACCCTAGTCACGGGCTAGGTAGAATCTGAGCAGAGCCAAGCACAAAGGACAAGGCGCAGAGCGACAGAAGGGCAGAAGGAGGTCACGGAGGTGACAGTCGTGAAGCCCGAGGCGTGCAGCGGGGTCCTCTGGAACCTTGTCGTCGTTAGAAGAGCGACACGGAAAGGAGGCCGCCGAGTTACTATATTGGGACAAGCATATTCCTCGAATATGCCTGCCACGTCAGCCCTAAAGGAACCCAGGGCTCCCCTTTATAAGGAGAGGCTTGGACTCTGAGAATGGCATCGACTGATTTAGTCCCGTTAGGCTGGTAAAGTTCTTCTTCTTCACTTGTATACATCACAAGGAGCACTTGTATCCCAAGTAAGGAGAAATAAAGATCTTTACGTTAGTCTTCTGTGTGTAGAATCAACTACATCTTCCCTCCCCAGATCCCACTAGCATCCATTGGCCCCATACTTTAGCCTACCCATGGTATCTGCCGTGCCACCACCACGACAACAATCTTGTAAATTATTTCCTCAACCTTGTTGGTTTTGATTCTACATCTCTTCCTTTTTCAACTAGATGGATAAAGCCTCCACCATGACCAATGACTTCAACTTTAGTTTCACCAAGGACTTCAACTTAGACATCACTAAGGACTACAAGTGAGAACCAAGATACATTAGATTGCCTACCAAAAATATTGATATCATGCTAGTGTATGGATCATATTGACTTATGAGGAATGACTATACTAGGTTGATTGTTTCAAGAAAAACTTGTTGTTTCCTTCAACTCATGAGTTAAGCTCATAAGTTGTTAAGTGAATAGTTGCTTGTTGATTGTTTGATTGAACTTGATTGTTTTGGGTTGTGTATTAGAACTTCTATAGATCTATCTATCATTACTTATCCCTATCAAACCAATAGATGCCTCCCCGTCGTGCCAACCCCAACCAAAACAACAACAAAAATACTTCTGAGATGCAGCAGTTGATGACATCTCAAGCTCAACTGATGCAGATGATGGCACAGTTTATGCAAAATCAAAATCAGAACAACAATAACAACAACCACAATCAGAATAATCCACCAGCACTTGACATGCTCACCAGATTTCTGAAACTGAGGCCTACAAGGTTCTCTGGAACAACTTATCCAATGGTAGCCAATGACTGATTACGTTCGGTGAACAAGGACTTAGTGACTGTTGGCTGCACCGACGAGGAAAAAGTTAGGTTTGCAGCATATCTGCTCGAAGGACCAGCAGCAACATGGTGGGACAAGTTTCAGATCACCACTCCCCTTGAGGATGTGACTTGGGCTATTTTTGAGGATGGTTTCCGTATAGCTCACATCTCATCCGGAGTGATGAACTTGAATAAAAAGGAGTTCCACAACCTGAAACAACGACACCTCAGTGTGGCTGAGTATATTGAAGAGTTCAACAATCTGGCATGCTATGCACCGGATAAAGTTGATACAGATGCTAAGAGGAAAGATAAATTCCTCAAAGGACTTAATGATGAGTTGAACCTGCAGCTGTCTGTTGCCTATGTCCCAACTTATCAATCACTTTGTGACAAAGCCACCATCTTGAAAAACAAGATGAATCAAGTTGAGAACAGAAAGAGGAAGCATAGCCTCAAGTATCACTCAGGATCATCACAAAACAAGCGTTCATTCAAAAAGAGCAATGGAGATTCTGGACCACATCAACATCACCATAACAACAATGGAAGTGATAATAATGGGAATGATACTAACAATGGAGATGACCTTGGTCAGAACCAACATGGAAAATCCAGGAAGAAAGACAATAGCCAAGTCAAGAGCATTGACCACATATCTTTCTTCCCATATCAATCCTTATTATCTCTATTGAATCTTATTCTAATATCTTTTGTTCATCAATGTTGAGTAATCAACTCTTGATCTATCAAGTATTAACCTATCAATTCTTGATCTATTAACTCTTGCTATTATCATAGTATTCACTTAAGTCCTTTAGAGAAAGAAGTAAGAAGAGGTAGATGGGAATGCTAGTCTTAGATATCATCTATAGGATGGGAGTGTTTGAAGAGCATTGAAAAAATAGAATAGTTGATGGAGTTAACTCACTCCTGAATGGATAGTAGAGTTACTTGAAGTAAAGATATATGTGGTAACAAAGAGGATCATAAGGATGAATTCTGAAGATAGTTACCAGGAGTAATCCTATTGGATCAAGTGGGTATATACAATGAATAAATCTCCTAGTCAAATAGAGATACTAAGAAGATTATTATAATACAAATGTAATTTTGTATTGATAAAACCTTGATTAGCCAACTGGAAACCTAAGCCATAAATGATCAAAGGATTATAATGATCATGCTTAAGTCACTAAGAGTGAATGATTATATCATGTATAAGTGACATTGGTGGATATAACATGATTAAAACCTAGTATAGATATGTTATCCTAGGTTAGTCATGACAAGTCACTATGGTATAATGAGAAGTTGGTGTATGAGTTACTGAGGCAAGTAAAAGATAAGATAGTATGATTAAGTTGATGCTAGAGCAACCTAGATTTATTGAAGTAGTACTATTCCTCTTAGAGAATACTAAACACTTGAGGTGAAGTAGAATTTGATATATACCTTTATTAGAGTAATGCTAGTGATGAATGATAAAGGAAGTGTATGAATGAAGTTAAAACTAACTGCTTGTTGGATTAAAGGTTACCATTGTAGTTTGATATAATCAAGTGGAGATATGAGATAATTATGAAAAGCTTCAGTGACAAACTTCTGAGAATTATAAGTGAGATTACAAAGTAAAATGTAAAGTAAGAGAGTAATCATTCAAGTGGACTTGAATTCATAATAAGTATTCTAGAGATGAGAATTATCTCTATGAGGAGATTATATAGAGCTTTAGTGTCAAGCTCATTGGATTTACAAATGGATTTCAAAGGAGGAAGTGTTGATAAGAATATTCTTGTGAAGTAAAGCTAATCATGTTAACACATGATGATGGATATGAAGTAGTATATCTAGGAAAGTAATTCCTTAAGTAGAAGTCCAGAATTGTGAAGTATGGAAGATAGGAATTCTTGGTAAACACTAAACCTTAAATCTATAATCAAACTTAATATCTATTTCATCTATTTGATCTATCATTCTATTCTCACAATGTCTTATAGGAATATTTCCCTATAGCAAATCACTTAAGCATATCTTTGTCATTTCAAAACATTAAAACCATAAGTGCCTAGAAACTATAATTATCAACTCTTACTCTTAAGCCATCCTAGAAAACAACCCCACGGTGGGCGCCAACTGTCGTGGTATTGTCGACATGTACGCCATAGGGGTATCCCAACGGCGAGTTTAGAGACGTGGGGGGAAGACGGAGAGCGTCCGGGTCATCTTGACATAGTTTACCCAGGTTCAGATCTCACGACGGTGGCGAGATCCTACTCCTGCTATAAATCACTATAATGGCAATACGTCGAGTTACAGGATTGGGGGTTCGCTGTGTGCGAGTTGTGCTATGCACTTGTTGTTATCTGCCCTAAAGGCTCCCGTAGGCCGGCTTATAAGGACGCCAGGACCTAGGGTTACTCGGAGAGACCCAGCCGGATACGGTTTCAGAGTCCTAGACTAACACTAACTAGTCGTCGTGTCCTCCAAGGCTCCGGCTTCCATCATAGGCAGTGGCACGTCGCCTTGCTTTAATCCTGCTGGACCTCCGTCTTGTCTATCAGCAACTGGGCCGCCCGGTTATGCCATAGGCCTAACCACCAACTGTGGGTCACCCGGGCTTGCAGGTATGAGACTATGCCGTAGGTATACCTATTTGGTATATCCACAACAACTATTTTATCTTGGATGGTGATACCACTCATAAACATAAGCATGAAGACAATATGACATAACCATAAATCTTTATCCATGCCAATCCCAAGGATATAGGTATATTAAATTTCCTAAAACCTAAGACCCTAACTTCTATGCAAGTTATAGCAAAACATATACCTTGTTATTCCCTAGGATTATGTGATTAATGTTAATCATAGAAATTCATAGGAAATTATGTACCAAGTAGTAATGTAGGATCACGATTAGAAACTTTCCTTAAAATATATTAATATAATGAGAATTTAGTTTCATGAATAAATAGGGGTATAACCTATAATAAATTCATAGTATGTTATGTAAATAAAATTCATAACAAAGGTTCGTATGAAATATTAAAAGGAAAAGTATATATATAAAGAAAATAAAGAAATAATAACATTATACATTAAAAGTTCACAAAATGATACTAAATACATTTTAGTATTGCTGCAATTATCTAGCAGATAAATTTCTGTAGGAAAAATTCAAATCAAATGTGAAAATACAAATCTGGAAAGAAAATAGAAAAAGAAAAAGGAATGAAGAAGGAAAAAACAGAGTAAACTTCTTGGCATGTGGCCCATTTCCTATCTCTCCCTAACTGCTACTCATGCGCAGCACTCAGAAGCCTAGCAACGGACCAACTGGCCCAATTCTACAGCCCATACCGCTTCGTCGATTCTTTTCCTTTCTTCTTCCTCGCGCCAGAAAGCAGAGCCGGCGAAGCAGCTGCCTGGCACCTCGACCGCCGTCCGTCGTCGTCGCGATGACCGCTCCACCAAGATTTGAGCCGCCGCTATTTGTTGCCTATAAGAAGAACCCTGCCGCACCGGCAAACCTTATCCTCCTCTCTTCCCCATTTTCCCCCTCTGACTGAAAACCTAGTCTCGCCGGAGTTGTTCGTCGCCAGCGTTCCCAAGATCCCCTGGCCTCCCTGAGTGCATCGTTGGACTCAGCGCATCACCCTCATTCTCCCAAGCAAGGTCATGGAAGCCCGAAAATCTTCTATCGAGCCAATCGACATCTCACTGCCGCCACCAGCACCGTCGTTCGTCCTCGATTTTGACCTCGCCTCGCCTCACTGACCGCACCATCGTGTTCCTGGTGAGTCACCGAGTCTTCCCATATGCTCCAATGTTTGGTTTGCTTCCTAAATCGACGCCACCATGATCGACTGTAAAAACTCCCACACGGGCTCGTCGCCGGCCTTCCTCCGGCGACCAAAATAGAGCAGCGCCACCACTAATAGGTTCCTCGTGACACCCTCTTTCCGAGAAACACAACCACAATCATGCGCGCGTATGGGATCGCTCGATCGGACCTGATCTGAGAGGATCAGTTCATCTAACGTCATCATGAAGTCACACTTACGTCACCCTTGACCTAGTCCATGGGTTTGACTGGTCCTCGCTCATGTGGCATGTGACGTGGCCCTGGTCCCATTTTTCATTGACTGTGAGTAGAAATAGGTTTAGTAACAAATGTATTCACTAAATCTGGGTATGTGATGTGGCCACATTCCCACTAGTCAGTGACTAGGGTAGGTTTAGTCTGGGTATGAAAAGTAATTCCCTGTTTGCAATATTATTTAGAAAATAATTTAGGAAATGAATAAATCTTATAAATTCAATAACTATTGTTTTATAATTCAGGAAAATGTGTTTAATATATGAACTTTTTTAGAAAAATAAAATCTAAAACTTAAAACAATTATTATATATTATTATAGTAACCATTTAAATAATTATTAGTTAAAAAAGATTTTATAATATTAAAAATTTTAAAAAATATATTTTAATATTGGTAAATGATAAAAATATAAATAATATATCAAAATTCTTAGAAAAATAAGAACTATAATTTAATACTATACTCATGTGTTATTATTTCACTTAATTAAATATCTATTATTTATTAAGTGTTTATAAAGTAACAAATTTTATAAAAATCATATTTTATTATTTATAAATCACACAAAAATAAATGTAATATACCAAAATGATCACGAAAATAATATCTAAATGTTAAAAATATAACATTCCACTTTTTAAATAAGTAAAAACATAATACTCTAATAACTTGAATTTAAATCTAATTTCCTTAATTGATAATTCATATAAGGGTAAATAAAATTTGCTAACATTTCTAAAATTAGCCAATTGAAGTCTAAAAGTAATATTAGTCCTAAACTTTGATAATATGAACTCAAGATAAGTTCAACACATTTTAAAGTAAAATTTTATTGAATTATCATTCAACTATAAGTGTATATATTTTCTAAAAGGATCCTTATAAAATTATAAAATCTTCAAAACCAATATCTTCAACTAAATAAAAAATCTTACCATTGTTTCACTCACAAAGTGATAAATGGATTCAAATACAAAGATATTTCATGGGTAGTTAAGTATTTTTTTCCATATTTATAACTCCTAGCTATTCATCCATAAGAAGGTAAATGATATTCTTCAATTATAATGTTAAGGAAACATGACTCAAATAGAAGTGTTTCCAATATTAATTAACCTCAAGAAAACATTATAAGGTGAAAAAACTATAATACCAACTAATAACCAAGATAGATAAGTCTCAACTACTAGTGTGGTTATTATCCAAATGAAGTAATTCTTTCTTACTTAAGAAAACCATAACATGTAATCTAACCCAAGAATGTTAACTTAAAGTTTAAATGCTTTCATTTAGTTAAGTAAGATTTTCTTCAAAATTTATTCTTTTAAAATACATTATAAAGCAATACATAAGCGTTCTTAAGAAAAACCTAAATGATAAACAATCCTTATATAAGCAGTCTTTAAATAGTATTCCACATTTGTGTGCTTTATTATTGTATGATATTTATTATACTCACACCTTGTATCACACACACTCACAAGCCTTAATAAGAAGCACAAGTGTGAAGCTTATCTAAAAGTACAACACATTCTAAAGGAACCATTTACAGCACCCAAACCCTAGATCAATGCTTATTCTGGGGATTCGAGTTTATCAAATTGCATTACATTACCATGCGCAATATCATCTTGCTGCTTTAAACATTAGTCCTTACCAGACCAATGGTGTTGTTTTCAGATATTGGATCTTATATTGTCTTGAAGACCGTGAGTGCATAATCTTGCAATCACAAAAGGCAAGTTCACACTTTCTCATGTCCTTTGATTATTTTCTGTAAAGTATTTTGCAAATCCAGTGTTGTCATTACCTGCATTTCAAAAAGGTCAAAAAACACTATTTTCATAATAATGTGATTATAGGTTATTTACCATGAGGTAATAACCTACTATGAAAGTTCCGGTGGTAAATGAACATACTATCTAGGACTTAACAACCAATGTCGCCAGTGATTCTTGCGTCATATATCACGCGTTAACCATGAGATTTGGAATGGGACGGAGAAGTCAGCTATATCTTCTTCCTCTCGCATGTAGCCGGATGTGCAGGTCATGGCAGTTATCCTCGTAGCATGCATTTAATTGGTAATTCATAGAGGATATGCAACATATGGGTGTGGGAACCCTCAACGTCCCACGATAGTTCTAGGATCTGACGATCTGTACTAACCATTGTCGTAATTCAATGGGTGGGCATGGCGTACACCAAGGAGACATGCGGGGTCGCGAAGGGGGCAGTGATTGGCTTGGATCTTAGACTGGGCCCCATACCAAGGAAGTATGGACAAGGTCATTACTTGGTTGTGCAACAAGGCTAAGGTATCTCATGGGTAAAGTAACGCACCTCTACAGAGTGTATGAACTATAACTTGTTACTGCCTGTTCCGGGAAGGAGCTGCGAACGTGGCGGGAAAGGAACTCCATGAAAATTCTGGTAAACCCGTGAAGGCTGACGGACATAGATTTTTAGAATAAAAGCAATATTTGTAGAAATGTTTATGAAAACCTGCATTGCCTACGACCTATGGTCTATGGCTGTAGATATAGTGCATCAAACACTCCTTTCTAGTAAACTTGCTGAGTACGCTCGTACTCAAAGTATCCTCTTAACCCTTTCTAGATTCCGAAGCCAATAAGACAACGTCTACATCAAGGTGTTCCAGGAATCATCATCAAAAGCTCAAGTTCTTCAATAAAGTGAAGGAAGTCAACATATACATCAACTCAAGTGAAGACGAAGTTGTTGATTAGATAGGAATATAATCTCTAACCATAGAACCTACTTCTGTAGAGTATTGCAATAACAGCAATGCTAGACCAATTGTTCAGACACTAGTCTTATTAGTATGATAATTTTTGAGTAGTTTATTTCTGATTCTTCTTTGAAAGAAGTTTCTTTCTCTCTCTTTAACCTAGAGTGTTCTCTGGATCTTTTGTAAAGAGTCGAGTTGTAATGTATAGTCATGTCTTGGACCTGCTGTGTTTCTGCTGTACCACTCTGAGGGATGTAATACTAGTGAATGGTGTTTCATTGATGTTATGTCAACGACTATAGTGTACTACACCATTGAAGGGAATATGCCCTGAGAGGCAATAATAAAATGTTTATTATGTGTATTCCAAGTATATGATAGATGTTTATTTTGCATGCTATAAT
Organism: Avena sativa; assembly: GCA_916181665.1. NCBI lineage: Eukaryota > Viridiplantae > Streptophyta > Magnoliopsida > Poales > Poaceae > Avena > Avena sativa. The sequence goes on from OV702299.1 coordinate 46,598,780, forward strand.
TGTATTAATACGGAAACATTAATACATGTGTGTTTAATAAACAAATAGAAAGTTCCTAGTTATGCCTCTCTCATAAACTAGCTCGTTGATTAACAAGATGATCAAGGTTTCCTGATCATGGACATTGGATGTTGTTAATAACGGGATCACAACATTAGTGTAATGGTGTGATGAACATTCATCCGAAGTATAGCATTACATCAAAGTCATTGAGTTTATATTGCTATAACAACTTACGAAGTGATCCTAATCCTTAGACAATGAGATCATGTCAATCACTAACACCGGAAGAGTTTCTTGATAACATCAAACGTCACACCGTAACAGGGTGATTATAAAGATGGATTCAGAACTAATAAAGTGTTATGTTGAGGCTCATGGATCGAGAGTGGAATTTGTTCATCCCGATGATGGATAGATATACTCTGGGCCCTCTCGGTGATATCACATTGATTAGCTTGCAAGCAAGTGATTTGATCACTAGAATGTTATATCACGGGAACAAGAAAACAGTGCATGTCAGTAACGAGATCAAACTAGGTATGGAGATACCGATGATCGAATCTCGGACATGTAATATATCGTGAAACAAAGGGATTAAGATACTAGCGTAAAAGGTTCCAACGATCACAAGAAAGTCATCGTTGAATGTGTGGGAGTCGGTATGGGTCTCCAGATCCCGCTTCTGATTATTGATCCGAGAGGGGTCTCGATCATGTCCGCATTATTCACGAACCGTAGGGTGACACACTTAAGAGACACCGACATCCAATTGGAGCAAAATTTTCATGCCGAAAGAATGAACAAGCGCAGGAATTTATTTCACTAGATACCGAAACAGGTTTTCGGGTGAAATTGCATAAAGTGGTTATGCATGTGAAATATAATTCTAGCAAGGGGTTATTTGTGATGTTTGTCATTAAAGTAATTGACAAAATTCTGAATAAAAAAAAAGAGTTTTATTTATGAGAGTTTGCATTAAATTTGGTGGAAATTTAATGGCAAGTTTGAGTGGGATTTTGAGTGGAGGGATATGAATGGATTTTTGTGAGTGGAGTGTCCACCCACATGAATGAAGGAGGGGAGGGGGAAGCCCCCATGGCCGGCGGACACCCCCTTGGGTGCCCCCTTCCTCCTATAAAAGGCACCCCTCTCCTCACTTCTCACTCACACCTTCTCGTGAAGGATCTCTCTCCCCCTCTAGAATTTATCCCCCATGGTCTCGGACTAGCGAGATACATGTTACCGGTGGCTATTCATCAAGAAAGAGTTGTGCTTCCGCTGCATCGCTGGAGCGAGGAGGCGGAGGTTTCTCGGTTCCTCAAACGTGTGTGCGAGCACGGATGCACTGCTGATTTGCGGCGCTAGGACTTCCTCTCGATCTTGAGATCGGCAAGAGATCGTCTACATCAACCACGAGTTGAACTCATTAAGCTTTGTCGGTCTTCAAGGGTATGTTCTCTACGGATATACATCCGCCCATTGTTTGTATCTAATATATAGATCTTGGTACATAGTTCACATTGTAGGAAAATTTTTGTTTTCTATGTTGCGAACCCTACAGTGGTATCAGAGCCAGATCTATGCATAGATGCTTTACACGGGTAGTACACATATGAGTATGTGGGCGATGATGATCATGTTGTTGCTCCTTAGTTGTAATTTTGGATATTGGTGGCATAGTGGGATGAAGCGGCCCGGACAAACTTTACATGTCCTCGCACATGAGACCTGTTCCATGCTTGAAATGCAACTAGTTTGCATAAGTGGCTAGCGGGTGTCTGTCTCTCCTACTATAGTCAATATGTATTTTGCAACGAGTTGTCAACAATTTGGTTATCCTCGTTGTGGTTCATGTTCGTAGGTAAGAACGGTTCTTTCTCGAAAGCCCTAAGCCACGTAAAACTTGCAATGGATAAATTAGAGGCGTCTAGTTTAGATTGTTGCTGGGCTAGAGTTATGATATGGTGATGTTGTAAATAGAAGTATGAGATGATACTCTTACAACATACATAACGTGTAATCTCCATAGACCTTGGACTTACACATATAGGTATGATAGTGATCATACCACGATGCACATGATAGAGATCATATGCGGGAACCATATCATTTCACTAATAAACATGTGATGTTTGATAGCATCTTATATTGCTTGTTTAGCGCTTTGTTAGGATAATAAGATGACCCCTCATTTAAATATCAAGATAAGAATGTGTTCTTCCTTTAGTATGCACCGATTATGTTTCGTCGCTCCAAGACATCACGTGATGATCGGGTGTTCTTGGATCCACGACCATATTTCGGGTGTAAAACAGTTACACACGCGAATACTAAGGTTCTAAATTGGAGAGCCTAGCATGTACAGACATGGACTCGGAACACGGACCGAAAGGTTCAGCATGAGTCATATAGTAGATATGATGCCCATTTGATGCTCGCCTTTGAAGCTATACCGACTCACGTGATGATCGGACTTGGTATAGTGGATTTGGTTCATGTAATCACCAAAAAGGCACGAGGGATGTCGTTTTTGAGTGGGAGTTCATTCGTAATATGGATTAGTTGAACTCAATCTATCATACACTTAGTCTAAACTTTACAAATTCTATTGTAGATGGCACCACCTGCTTTTAATTTCAATGTGTTCATGGAGAAAGAGAAACTTGCAATGAATGGTAGCAACTTTATTGAATGGGCCATGAATTTGAGGATTCTCCTCTCTGCTGCACAAAAGAAATACGTGCTAGAAGCGCCACTAGGCCCCCCACCTTTTGAGGATGCCCCTGATGAGGAGAAGAATGTCTATCAGACTCGTCAGGAGGACCACAACTTAGTTCATTGCGGCATATTGTATGGGCTAGAGCCGGAACTTCGAAAGCGTTTCGAAAACGGCAATGCTTTTGATACAATGGGTGAGTTGAAAATAATTTTCGACACACATGCTGCTGTAGAGAGCTACAACGCTTCAGAAAAGTTCTTTAGCTGCATGATGGAAGAGCACAGCTCCGTTAGTGAGCATGTACTCAAGATGTCGGGTTACGCCGATAAGCTTGTGTCCTTGGGAATAACGATTCCCATTGACTTAGGCATCCATCGTGTTCTGCAGTCTCTGCCACCTAGCTATAAGAGCTTCGTGATGAACTATAATATGCAAGGCATGAAGAAGTCTCTCCCCGAGCTTCTGTCAATGCTTAAAACTGCAGAAGTGGAGATCAAAAAGTAACATCAAGTGTTGATGATCAATAGGGACACTGGTTTCAAGAAATACAAGAAGGGAAAACGGAAGGGAAGTAAGGGCGGCAAGCCGGTTGCCGTGCCTGAAAAGAAACCCCGAGTTGGACCTAAGTCTGATACCGAGTGCTACTATTATAAGGGGACTGGCCACTGGAAGCGCAATTGCCCCAAGTATTTGGCAGACAAGAAGGCCGGCAAGGCAAACAAAGGTATATATGATATACATGTTATTGATGTGTACTTGACTAGTTCTCACAGTAGCACCTGGGTATTTGATAACGGTTTAGTTGCTAATATTTCTAACTCGAATTAGGGGTTATGGAACAAGCGACCGCTAGCAAGGGGTGAGGTCAAGATGCGTGTCGGCAATGGATCAAGCGTTGATGTGATCGCCGTCGGAACTCTACCTCTCCATTTGCTGTCGAGATTAGTTATAAACTTGAATAATTGTTATCTGGTGCCTGCACTAAGCATGAACATTGTATCTGGATCGTGTTTGATGCGAAGTGGTTATTCATTTAAATCCGAGAACAATGGTTGTTCTATTTATATGAATGAAATCTTTTATGGTCATGCACCGATGATGAATGGTTTATTTCTATTAGATCTCGATGATAATGTTACACATATTCATAATGTTGATGCTAAAAGGATTAAACTTAATGATGATATATCTGCATATATGTGGCACTGCCGTCTAGGTCATATTGGCGTTAAACGCATGAAGAAGCTCCATTCGGATGGAATTTTGGAATCACTTGATTTTGATAGGATACCCTAAGGAAACTATTGGGTATTCCTTCTATCACAGATCCGAGGGCAAGGTTTTTGTTGCCAAGAATGGATCCTTTCTAGAGAAAGAGTTTCTCGCGAAAGGTGTGAGTAGTCAGAAGGTAGAACTCGAAGAGGTTATTGAACTTTCTCTTCAAAGTATGGCGAGTAGCGCAACACCAGAAGTTGTTCCGGAGTTGGCTTCACCTGTTGAAGAGGAAACTAATGATAATGATCATGAAACTCCGAAAGAGAGTACTACCGAACCGCGCAGATCTAGCAGGACGCGTGCAGCTCCCGAACTGTACGGAAATCCTGTCATTAATTTCATGGTTGATGAAAATGATGACCCTGCAACGTATGAAGAAGCGATGATGAGCCCGGATTCCAACAAATGGTTAGAAGCCTTGAAATCCGAGATGGAATCCATGTATGAAAATCAAGTTTGGAACTTGGTGGAATTACCTCACGATCGAAAGGCCGTGGAGAACAAATGGATTTTCAAAAGAAACACTGATGCTGATGGTAATGTGACCGTCTATAAAGCTCGACTTGTCGCAAAGGGATTTCGACAAATTCAAGGAGTTGACTACGATGAGACATTCTCTCTCGTAGCGATGGTAAAGTCAGTTAGGATTATGTTAGCAATTGATGCATATTTCAATTATGAGATATGGCAGATGGATGTCAAAACCACGTTTCTCAATGGTAATATTGAAGAAGAGTTGTATATGATACAACCAAAGGGTTTTTTCGATCCTAAGGATGCTCACAAGGTGTGCAAGCTTCAGCGATCCATCTATGGATTGAAGCAAGCATCACGAAGTTGGAATCTCCGCTTTGATGAGGTGATCAAAGAGTTTGGATTTGTCCAAACTTATGGAGAAGCTTGTATTTACAAGAAAGTGAGTGGGAGCAATGTGGCATTTCTGATATTATATGTGGATGACATATTATTGATCGGAAATGATATAGATCTTTTAAACAGTGTTAAAATTTATCTAAATAGCAAATTTTCAATGAAGGACCTAGGTGAAGCGTCCTACATATTAGGCATAAAGATCTATAGAGATAGATCTAGACGCCTAATAGGGCTATCGCAAAGTACATACCTTGATAAGATTTTAAAGAAGTTTAAAATGGACGGAAGTAAGAAGGGGTTCTTACCTATGTTGCAAGGCAAGACATTGAGTAAGACTCAAAGTCCAGCTTCGACGGAAGAAAGAGAGATAATGGACAAGGTCCCCTATGCTTTAGCCATAGGCTCTACAATGTACGCCATGCTATGTATAAGACTGGATGTGGCACATGCTATTAGTTTGACTAGTAGGTACCAATCGGATCCAGGTTCGGAACAATGGATAGCGGTCAAGAATATCCTTAAGTACTTACGAAGAACTAAGGATATGTTTCTTGTATACGGAGGTGAAGAAGAGCTCGTCGCTAAGTGTTATGTTGACGCTAGCTTTGACGCCGATCCGTATGACTCTAAGTCTCAATCCGGATACGTATTTCTCATGAATGGCGGAGCGGTTAGTTGGAGGAGCTCCAAACAACCTGTGGTGGCGGGATCAACAACGGAGGCCGAATATGTTGCTGCTTCAGAAGCGGCTCAGGAAGCAGTTTGGATGAAGGAGTTCATATCCGAACTAGGAGTGGTTGCAAATGCGTTGGACCCAATGGTGATCTATTGTGACAACAATGGTGCCATTGCCAATGCCAAAGAGCCAAGGTCTCACAAGCATTCCAAGCATATTAAGCGCCGGTTTCACTCCATCCGTGAGCATGTCAAGGATGGAGATATAAAGATTTGTAAAGTACACACGGATCTCGATGTAGCAGATCCGTTGACTAAACCTCTCCCTAGAGCAAAACATGATCAACACCAGAACTCGATGGGTGTTAGATTTATCACTATGTAACTAGATTATTGTCTCTAGTGCAAGTGGGAGACTGAAGGGAATATGCCCTGAGAGGCAATAATAAAATGTTTATTATGTGTATTCCAAGTATATGATAGATGTTTATTTTGCATGCTATAATTGTATTAATACGGAAACATTAATACATGTGTGTTTAATAAACAAACAGAAAGTTCCTAGTTATGCCTCTCTCATAAACTAGCTCGTTGATTAACAAGATGCTCAAGGTTTCCTGATCATGGACATTGGATGTTGTTAATAACGGGATCACAACATTAGTGTAACGGTGTGATGAACATTCATCCGATGTATAGCATTACGATCAAAGTCATTGAGTTTATATTGCTATCACAACTTACGAAGTGATCCTAATCCTTAGACCATGAGATCATGTCAATCACTAACACTGGAAGAGTTTCTTGATAACATCAAACGTCATACCGTAACAGGGTGATTATAAAGATGGATTCAGAACTAATAAAGTGTTATGTTGAGGCTCATGGATCGAGAGTGGATTTTTTTCACCCCGATGACAGATAGATATACTCTGGGCCCTCTCGGTGATATTACATTGATTAGCTTGCAAGCAAGTGATTTGATCACTAGAATGTTATATCACGGGAACGAGAAAAGAGTGCATGTCAGTAACGAGATCAAACTAGGTATGGAGATACCGATGATCGAATCTCGGACATGTAATATATCGTGAAACAAAGGGATTAAGATACTAGCGTAAAAGGTTCCGACGATCACAAGAAAGTCATCATTGAATGTTTGGGAGTCAGTATGGGTCTCCAGATCCCGCTTGTGATTATTGATCCGAGAGGGGTCTCGATCATGTCCGCATTATTCACGAACCGTAGGGTGACACACTTAAGAGACACCGACATCCAATTGGAGCAAAAGTTTCATGCCGAAAGAATGAACAAGCGCAGAAATTTATTTCACTAGATACCGAAACAGGTTTTTGGGTGAAATTGCATAAAGTGGTTATGCATGTGAAATATAATTCTAGCAAGGGGTTATTTGTGCATGTTTGTCATTAAAGTAATTGACAAAATTCTGAATAAAATAAAATAGTTTTATTTAATGAGAGTTTGCATTAAATTTGGTGGAAATTTAATGGCAAGTTTGAGTGGGATTTTGAGTGGAGGGATATGAATGGATTTTTGTGAGTGGAGTGTCCACCCACATGAATGAATGAGGGGAGGGGGCAGCCCCCATGGCCGGCGGCCACCTCCTTGGGTGCCCCCCTCCTCCTATAAAAGGCACCCCTCTCCTCACTTCTCACTCACACCTCCTCGTGAAGGATCTCTCTCCCCCTATAGAATTTATCCCCCATGGTCTCGGACTAGCGAGATACATGTTCCCGGTGGCTATTCGGCAAGAAAGAGTTGTGCTTTCGCTGCATCGCTGGAGCGAGGAGGCGGAGGTTGCTCGGTGCCTCGAACGTGTGTGCGAGCATGGATGCGCTGCTGATTTGCGGCGCTAGGACTTCCTCTCGATCTTGAGATCGGCAAGAGATCGTCTACATCAACCATGAGTTGAACTCGTTAAGCTTTGTAGGTCTTTAAGGGTATGTTATCTACGGATATACATCCGCCCGTTGTTTGTATCTAATAGATAGATCTTGGTACATAGTTCACATCATAGGAAATTTTTTGTTTTCTATGCTGCGAACCCTACAATCATGTAGTGCTATGCTGGGTCACCGCAGCAACCAATAGAATTTCCTAATCCTGGAGTTATGGAATATCAATTTGATGGTGAAATTATTAAAGTTTGTAGGAAGAAGCTTTCAGTAGAAGGGAAGATGAGGACCTAGGAAGGCATCTTAGATAACATCACTTGGACCAAAAGGTTTGCCAAGAGAATTCTCTTGTCTAAAATTATTTCGTTGGTCTCTCAAAGGTAAATCTCTAGACTGGTTATATTCTCTCCTTCGCCATTACATTAAATGTTGGGAAAATTGCACTGTTAAATTCATAAACAGGTTTAATCCTTTTAAAAAAGGTAATAGAACTTAGAAAGAACATAGACTATTTTAGTCAGAATGTGGGAGAAAATTACCCACAAGCCTAGGAAAGATTCTTTGGAATGATCAATAGCATTCTTAATCATGGCTCTTCTGAGTCAACTATTTGCCACTCATTTACCACAGTCTTAATACCCAATGCAAAGAGTTGCTAGATTCATCTATAGGAGGATCAATAAATACTTTAACTATTAAAGCATGTTTGGAATTAATGGATACTAGGGCTAAGAATGATTCTTTATATAATCCTGATTTTGGCACTAAACCGGAAAAAGGAATACTTCGTGTAAATCCTGATCTTATGCCCGAAGTACGCAAAACCATGAAAGAAAAAGGTATACCTTCAGAACTTTTCAAGGAAAACAAAGTAGATTTTTTACAAGTTTTAACTGAAGAGGATGAAACTAGAAAAGTTTTTCAAGAATTGAAACATCGATAGACAAAGGCTTATAATAACTTGCATAAGCAATTTCAAAGACATAAAAAGATTTTGGCCGAACTTACAGAAAATTATGAGGAGATTGGCCAAGAAATAAAATTATTTAACAAGTACCTCAGTATGATTGAAACCCAATGTGCACAAATAGCATTTGGTTATCAAATTTTTCTTCGTGATGATATAAATATTCCTGTTTCTACTAATGTTGTTACAAGGAGAGGTGCAGTTGTTAAAGGATCGTTAGGACCACCGAAATGTGAATCTGAAAAAAATCGAAAGGAAAAGGCCTTGCTCAAAGCAAGCCAGGAAGATGATACATTGGTGAATCCTCAATATGAGACCGCTCAAGACACACAAGATCAAACCTTGGAGGATAAGAATGATACATAGGATGATAGTTATAACTCTGATGCAAGACTGTTGATCCAAGAGAAGAAAAAGACACAAGCAAAGGAGATGAAGTTGTTGCAATAGAAAAGAAGAAAAATGATAAGAAACAACAAAAGAAATCAACTAAAGAGCTTGATGATCCTCCACAAAAGGTAAAAGCTAAAGGTAAGAAACTTCCATATCCAGACCGTAAAAAGAAAGCACCAGATGAGGAAATCTATGATTCTTTCGCAAAGGCACTTAATGATCTTCGTCTAGAAATTCCATTTGCGGATGCAATAAAAGTGCCTGCCTATTCTAAATTTATTCGTGATATTCTTAGTAGAAATAAAGAAATAACTGAAACCATCGCCATGGTGACTAGTTACCCTGCTAATGGGAGACTATTGTCTAAGTCAGGAGATCCCGGTATACCAACTATTTCATGTTCAATAGGCAAAACTGATATTCATAATGCTTTATGTGATTTAGGCGCAGGAGTTAGTGTAATGCCATACTCCCTCTATAAAAAGCTAGGATTAGGGGAATACTGATAAGTGCGTGAACACTTCATTGGGAGACCCCAAGAGGAAGGTATGATCAGCACAACAGCAAGTTTTCCCTTAGTAAGAAACCAAGGTTATCGAACTAGTAGGAGGAAGGAAATGACTCAAAGGTGTTGTTAGCAACTTGGATACCTGCACAACACTAACTCAAGACTTTGCCCCAATGAACAGTGAGGTTGTCAATCTCACCGGTTTGATGTAACAAAGTATTAACTGTATGGTGTGGAAGGTAATGGTGGTTTGCAGCAAGTAAACAGTAATAGTGGAAGATGTATCAATGGTAAAGATTGAACCGGGGTCCATAGTTCACTAGAGGTGTTCTCCGTAGATGAAAAAACATGGCATGCTAGGTAAACAAATTACAGTAGGGCAATTGTGATGACCCACAAGTATAGGGGGTGTATCGCAGTACTTTCTAAAAATAGGAGTGTCGATCCCAACGAGGAGCAAAAGGTGTTGACTAGTGGTATGGAGCAGGAAATCTCTGTAAATACTTAGCAAACGGATTTTTAGTGGTTTTCTGATAAAGCAACAAAACAAAGTGCAAGTAACAAAGACAACGAACAAAAGCATCAAGTGGCCCAATCCTTTCTTAGCAAAGGACAAGCCAGAGGAAATACTTATAAGGACCAAACGTTCTCGAGGACACATGGGAATTCTGTCAAGTGCTTTCACTTCAAATAGCTGAGTACTTTCTTTGGTGTTGTAAGTGTTGTGTGGGTGAACCTGTGCTAATGTACCGACCTTACTTGGACTAATACATACTTCTGATTAAACCCCCTGCAAACATCCGTAACTAAACATGTAACTTCAAGATCTAGGGCATTGCATATAAATAATAATAAGCATCCAAGTACTAAACAATCATAGGCATGTTCTCCATATATAGTCAAGTTCCTATAAGCATTGACAGGAGGCTTACCATAAGGAATACCACCTTCATCAAAGTGTTGGAGAGAGTGTACCTCAATAGTATATGAGTGGGAAATTGGCTTACATAATTCTTCTATAGGAGGTAGATTCTTCACATCTTCAGCTCTAATACCTTTCTCCTTTAGACATTTCTTAGCTTCCTTCATCACTTCATTATTTAATGCAATTACTCCCCTCTTCTCTGGTGTTGGTGATGGAACTAGATCAGGCACAACTGGTTCAGGAGTAATAGGCTCAGGTGTATTTAGCTCAGTTGAAGTCCAATCAGCATAATTCTTGCTTATCTTATCCATTAATTCTTCAGCATCTGTAGGAGTTCTTATCCTGAAAACACAAACAGCAAAACTATCTAGGTATGTCCTAGAATCATCAGTTAGTCCATTATAATAAATATCAAGAAACTCATTTTTAGGTAATGGACATCTCGGATGTGCATGAATCAAGGCACAGAACCTTGTCCATGACTCAGGCAATTTCTCTTCTTCTCCTTGTTTAAAATCAAAAAGTCCCTGCAAAGCAGCATGTCTAACACTGGGAGGAAAATATTTCTGGAAGAAAGAAGCAATCAAACAATCAGGGTTATCAATGGAACCAGGAGGTAATCTATTAAACCAATCCCTAGCTTCTCCTTTTAGTGAAAAAAGGGAAGATCTTAGTAACAAAGTACTTGCGCATCTTAAAATCATTAGAGAATAAAGCACTCATAGTAGAAAGCTCATTCATATGAGCCACATTACTCTCATTTTCAGTCCCACAAAAAGGTTCTTTCTCAACAATATCTAAATAAGATAAATCAAGAGAGAAATCATAATCTTTATCTTTAATATCTATGGGAGAAGTGGCAAACTTAGGATCAGGTGACAACTTAGGAATAATCGTCTAGCAAGGAGACTCTTAATAGCACTAGTACCATGTGTGTTTCGGCACTCTTCAACAAATTCATCAGTGAACTCAACGTAACCATCATTGATATCATAACTCTCACTAGACTCAGGTGAGCTAATAGGTGTAACAGTGTCTTCACTAGGAGTTTTGGTATTTCCTAGACTAGCCATAGTAGCATCTAGAAAAGGACCTAATGAACCACTCGCATCAAGCACAGTAGAAGTAACATCATGAGTATCAAAAGCAATTTCAGACTCGACAGTAGTAGCAGTGTGTGTAGCATGTGTATGTGGTGGTGTAACAAGCTTGCTTATAATAGACGGTGAATCAAGATCAGCAGAGGTGTTCAGGACTGTACCTCTTCTTGTAGTGGATGGTAAAATAGGGAACTTTCCATCACGAGTCTTCCCCATGATGAAAGGAGTAACAGTGAACAATAATAGATCCAAGTGAACTCAAAAATAAAGCTATGCTCCCCGGCAATGGCGCTATAAAATAGTCTTGATGACCCACAAGTGTAGGGGATCGCAACAGTCTTCGTTGGTAGTATTACCCAATTTATTGATTCGACACAAGGGGATCCAAAGAATACTTGCAAGCCTTAACAACTGAGTTATCAGTTCATCTGCACCTGGAAATAGTTCTTGCTCATAGAAGTTTATCAGTAGCAATAGTTTGTAGTAGCAATAGCAAAGCAGCAGCAAGAGTAGAAAAAGAGCAATAGTAACAGTAACAGTAACTAGTGGGATTCGAGTGTGGTAGGCATAGGGATGGATGGACGGGCGTTGCATGGACGAGTCTAAAGATGTAACTTCAAGATCTAGGGCATGATAAATAATAATAAGCATCCAAGTACTAAACAATCCTAGGCGTGTGCTCCATATATAGTCATACGTGCTCGGAATGAGAACTTGCACAACATCTTCTGTCCAGCCAGCCCGTGGCAGCGGGGCCTCTAGGGAACTACTGGCAATTAAGGTGCTCCTTTTAATAGAGCACCGGAGCAAAGCATTAACACTCCGTGAACACATGTGATCCTCACACCACAGCCATCCCCTACGGTTGTCCCAATTATTGTCATTTTGGGGCCTTTGGATCCGGACAATGATATGTGTACACAACTTGCAGATAAGATCACAAACATTACTATCATAATGATTAAATTATAAGTTCAGATCTGAGATCATGGCACTCATGTCCTAGTGACAAGCATTAAGCACAACAAGTTGCAACAAAGTCAAATAGCACTAATAGAGATACTAGGCACTATGCCCTAACAATCTTATTCGATTACATGATAGAACTCATCCAATCCCTACCATCCCCAAGCCTACAGCGAGGGATTACTCACTCATGGATGAGGGAAACATGGATGGTTGATGGAGATGCGTTGGTGATGAGGATGGAGATGATCCTCCCCAAATTCCCCGTCCCGGCAGGGTGCCAGAACAGAGTTTCTGGTTCCGAATCTTATCTCTAGTGGTGGCGGCGTGGCGGAACTCTTCTCTGGAAAAACTTCGAACCCCCTGGGTTTTTAGGTCAAGGGGTAACTTATAGGCGTCGAGGGAGCCCGAGGGGGTGGCTGGGGTGGCCGCACCCCCCTAGGCGCTGCAGGGCCCACCCGCGCCTGGCAGGGGTGTGGGCCCCCTAGGCCTCCACTCCGTTTCGTCTTCAGGCTCCGTGGATCTTCTGGTGAAATATAATTTTTGGCATATTTTCCGGAATTTTTCCTGATAGTTGATTTTCTGCATAAAAACTAGACACCAAGGTAATTCTGCGATAAACAGCGTTAGTCCGTGTTAGTTGTATCCAAATCACACAAGTTTAGAGGAGAAACAATAGCAAAAGTGTTCGAGAAAGTAGATACGTTTTGGACGTATCAACTCCCCCAAGCTTATCTTATTGCTTGTCCTCAAGCAATTCAGTTGAAAACTGAGTGCGATAAAAGAACTTTCATGAACACATTTGCTTCACATGATGTAAATATTCTTAGCATAGGATTAGATGCTTAAACCATTCATAATAATAAGTATGCAACTAAGTCTACTCAATAGTCATTGAAAGCTATGAAGAGAAACCAACTCAATAATAATAAGTAGCATGGAACATAAACATAAGCAACATTGCAATGCTCATAATAAGGTATGACAGAGTGGTATCTCGCTTGCCTTTATTTGAAGAGCACAATATAAATGCCAAGGCACCTCTGAAGTTCAAGTGAAGACTAGAGATAAAGATATCAGAGATACAAGCATCAAAGTCATGACATAATTAACCAAGTTTTGGGACAAACACAAGAATGACAATTATGCTCTCAAGAAGGTGCTCATTTAATAAGTGGTGACTCAACAAGGATGTGAAAAGGTTTTGAAGAGTTTGAAAGGCTTCCCAAATGCTGAAAGGAAGGTATTCATTAGCTTTGAGCTCTCATTGCCCCTATCATAGGCCTATTCATGTGGTTAAGGTGAAAGTGAGGTCGAATCTGAGTTATATGCTTGATAGACCATAAAATGGAAATCCCAAGTCCCTTGAGTACAAGGGCCGCTCTGCATGCTACTCAACTTTGGTTACCTGTAAGTTCTTGTCATTGTAAATACATGCATATCATAGAGAACCGCCAACGGGGTACCCCTTGCACATGATACAGGAGCGATCCCGTGATCAAAATGACAAGGCAAGCAGACAATGAGCATCTCAGCGATATTTTTATTTACTATGTGCATAGCTTTTTATTGAGGATGCTTCATAAATGCTCATTATGGTGATGCTGCAAGTTTCCACCATGATTAGGCATGGCTTAGGCTAGCAGCCTAGGCATTTCTCTAACACAATGTATAGACTCCTTGAACTCACAAGCTCCCCTTTTATTTCACACCGACGACATCCGCAAACAAAAGAGCAAGGTATCAACTGGATATGTATCCAAAAGGTGTTGAAAGCATTCCCCATGATAGCATGGTTCTGCTAACTCCCAGCATATAATTTGCAAGCATATAACTTTCATGGACATGTCACAATGGTTCAAGATTATTAAGTGCACGGAACAAAGTGTGCCATCAAGTTCGTGAGAGCTTTACTAACTAACTTTATCAAAACAGACAAACATTTTATTTGGAAGAAAACACGACATATGGAATATGCACTGATAGAAAATGATGCTAATGGGTAGGTATGGTGGACACAGTTGGCAATATTGGTTTTGGGGAGTTGGAAACACAGGTAGAGCTCATACTCAGTGCAAGTGAAGGCTAGCAATAGAGAGGGATCGACAAATGAGAGATCAATAATTCTCATAAACACGCTTGCAACAAAACAGGACTAATTATGGCATGAAAGTGATACAAGAACTCTGAGGCAAAATAAATCATCGAGGCTTACTGACTATTGTTTAGTCATATGCATGCGTGAGCATGTGCCAAGTCGATTCACATGAAACTTTCAGAGGAGGATACCACAATATCATACCAAAGTATGAGTAATACAATGCAAGCAAACATTTATATGACATGCTACAAACTATTAGCGAGCTGGAGCTAATCACAAGTAGGCAAGAACTACTAAGCATCCATAATAACATACACCTTACACGAATAGGCTAAGCATGCTCACAATGATGAGTATATGTACAAAAATGAAACAAATAAAGTTCATTACCAGCCTCTTACCACACCTCAAGTTGTCTTAATCTTCATTATTGCCCTTCACTTGTGTAACTTGAATAATAACATGAAACCAAACTCCACTGAGGATGGCTGAACCCTGCAAAGAACTCATAAAACCAAAGAAGAACAACAAATATTTTTGGTGTTTTCGATTTTTTTAAAGAAAGCAAACAAAGCAAAAGCAAACCAAAAGAAACAAACAAAGCAAAATCTTTTTGGATTTTTTTCTTGTAAGGCAAACCAGAGCCAAAAAGCAAAGAAACAAACCAAGAGAAACAACGAAAATATTTTTGGTATTTTTGTGTTTTTGATAAAGAAGCAACAAAAACCGAAAAGAAAGCGAAACAATGGATATACAAAGAACCGACCGAATACAATATATAGATGAGTGTGATGTCGATACCTCCCCCCAAGCTTTTGGCCTAAGTGGGGCTCAATAGCGCGGGTAGTAACCCAAGCTGGTGGGTCGTCATAGGAATGATCATTGTCAGGCGCTTGCGATGAAGAGGAAGACGCGCCCCCAATCAAATGCGGGTTGCTGGTATGAAGACTCTCCCAAGTTGGAGGGCTGAACCGAATCATCTTCGGCATCCTCTCCAACATTCTCCTCTTGCTGGGAGAGTTCCATCACATATGTGTCAACCTCCTCCTCCTCCATGAGAGACCATCCTTGCATGTTATCAAAGTTAAACAAAGCAGCTGGAAGCAAATAAACTATTTTCTTAGTCCTACCCCCTCTCCAACCATGCTGGGAAAAAGATAGTTCAAACGGTAAACTTCTCACATTAGCCCCCAAGGAAACAAAACCATGCTGAATCATGGATTCAACATCAAGCCTTTCTATAGGGAACTGATAATCTGAATGGTGAGGCTCTAAACCATGGAAAGCTAGCAACCTAGAAGCAATGATACCTCCACAAATTCCACCCTTCTCGCGGTTGGTGGTGAGACGGTAAGCTATCAAAGCACCCAAGTTATAAGATCTATTCCTATTCAAAGCAGCTGCGATAAAAGCTAGATCAAAAGGAGATAGCTTCCTACCAATCTTTCTAGCAAGAACACACTTGGTAATGAAATAGGCAAAATATCTAATGGCTGGATACTGAATGTTCCGAATTTTACCACTTTCCTTTGAGAAGTCGAAACCTTGGAAAATCTTAGCATATAAATCCATAAGTGACTTGGTCCTCTCCTTGATCTTCTCACAAGATCCCCACTGAGGTACTCTAATTGCTGCACAGAAATCAACAAAAGGCAAGTCGACAGGTATGTTGTATATTTTATAATGGACCATGGGGTTAGATGAAGACCAAGTAAACCCGAAGTCCTGCACAAAATCCATGGTTAGCTTAACATATTGAAATGGTTCACCTTCAACAAAGTGTTCCAACCCCGCATTGTCAACACCCGGATTTTTAATCCCAGATGCCTGTTATGCCATACATCGCAATCCCAGGATTACCATTTTTGCGAGACATAACAGAATTGGATACCATAGTACATCATCCATTACAACCGGTACATAAGTTGTTACACAAATAGGGATCTCATGATCCAGTTCTTAATACAACATCAAGCAGCGGAATACGTAATAATAACGGTAGCGTAGGCGAAGCTCCATCTTCGGGTTCACAGGCAATGCTGACGATGGGAGATGATCCTAGTTATCGTAACCTTCCTGGGGTCCATCCTCCAGGTACTCCTCTTCATAGTCTGGCCATGGGAATAGCTAGGGACAAAGCCATGAGTACTCTTTAAGTACTCGCAAACTAATACTAACAAGAAAAAGGGGGTTTTGATAATAGGACACTAGGCTCTAGGGTTGTTTTGCAAAAGCCAGATTTATCTCTACTAAGTTTGGACGCAACGAATAACTAGTCCAATTTTATAACTCCTAAGTGGGAACTTGAATTTCATATCACAACTCTGTTGTGGTCAAGTCAAAGACTCAATTCATTTCACAAGTCATTTTGAAAAGTCTGACGGGGGAACAGTATGGCCACTCCAACTGTCCATAACCGCGGACGCAGCTATTCGAATAGTTTGACACTCTGCAGAGCTTGTACACTTTCACCACAACATTCGATACATCCGTCAGGAACAAATCCTGAATTCACCCTGCTCAGTATGCGGATAATAAATCCTAACCTTTCGATTACACGCCCTAGTATAAGCACCTCTCCTGTGAGTTTGGCCTCCCAACCATGACCAACTGTCATCTTGGGTACTGCACAGGTGGACAATCTTCACAAGGTAGCCTCAGCTCAGACCTTGGCCGCGAGGGAACTAATACTAAGGTATATAAGTTTCCAGTCAAGCCCTACCCAATCTTCGGGTATTGTGGTTGTACGATAAAATTGGAATGGTATCGCATCCAGACAACCATCAGTTTTATAAAGGGCTAAGGCTCATGCCTTAACATTTTCATCACCAAATCATCAGGTGTTCGGAAACACATGCAAAACATCTCAGTAGAATGATCCATCATTCTAAGGTTTTCATAACCATTTTCACCAAGTATTCCCATCTAATGTTGATCAAGTTTTATGCTTAGCACTAGCATCTACAAGTGGTGGTAGGCACTAATGAGGGGTGGTAAACAAGTGGAGTTTCAACTAAGTTCAATCTCATGCCTTAGGGTCACATCAAGGTTATCTAGCTTAGGCCAAATTTTATGCTCTTTATGCAACCTTCACATATCTTTCTAGTATCTACCAATCTCTTAAGTAAACTCTAAGTAAGATCTTTGATAAAGAAAATAAAGTATAAAGCTTGTAAGTAAAAACTAGGATTGTTTTATCAAGTGGATATGATCACATATGCTTAAGGCATCTAGTGAGCATAGTAACAAGTATTGGGTTGTGGCATCAGTAGGGTATCTTGCAAGGGTTAGCTTGCATTGATCCCTTGAGTTAATAAAGCTTGCTAAATTGCAAGTATTAGCTTGCATAGGTCAACTTGATTAGTAAGGCTTGCATTAGTGTCAATATAAGCTTGCTAAATTGCAAGTGTTAGCTTGCACATTCAACTAGTAGCATTACGCTTGCCTTGTGCAGAGCAGCGGTTGAAGTTCTCCTCGGCTTCTTCCTCGTCGTATCCTCCTTCCTCCTCGTATCCTTGGTCGGTACTAGCGTCTATGAATAAAATACGAGGTACACAATCACCAAACAATACTTAGCTACTTGCAATCATCACACACAAGGGTCCAATAGATGATCTAACATCATCTCTAATCATTACAAGATTAAGGCTTGGTTTAATTCTTTTTATTTTTTTGGAAAAGTAATTTCTACTAATTGAAAAACTAATTAAGATTTAATATTCTCCAAACCAAACATGGGATCATGTTGACACATGTCATCACCACATATTTTAGTACATGGGAATGTGATTTAAAGTGGTGTCAGAATTTAATAAGGTTTTACCCTTTTATTTTATTTAAATAAAGTGACTAGAAATGTCTATGTGGCATTCTTTTATTATATTTCTGTATGTAAACCTATATATTTCTATATATATTCTGAAAGGTATGGTTAAATGTGATTTTCGAGAGTTGGAATCAACTCAAAAGCTATTATGGTTTAAATTTGAAAAATGTTTGAAGGTGGGGAAGTGAGTACCTCTAACCTGTCGAGAGTGTCTCCCTAATAGGCGTCCAATCAAGTCCTGCATGACTACCTCTAGGCCTCTCTCCTTATCATCATGCATGAGCTTGAAGATGATGGCCTCCGTGACTGGCTCAGTCTGACGTCCTGGCTGATTGACCTTGAAACCCCAAAGGTCTTTCCTCTCAAACTTGGTGAGGGGAAGCACCATGATGGTAGGAAGAGGGAGATTGAGCAAGGTAGTGAGCTCAATAATACGAGGGCCAAAACGAGTTCCCTGGAACTCTTCAGCAGTGCTGATGGTAACATTAGGCATCTATTTATTAAGATAGAAAAAGTTAGAATCAACACAATTTAAGACAAAACACAAGACAAGGCATCACATGCATAACTTTGGAAATCAAACACACAAGTCATGGCATACATGGATCCATTACAAACAACCAAGGTTCAACTTATTTTAAACAACATTTTGGAAAAATAAAAGGATAGGTGTGGTGGTCCAACTAATGAAGTACACTTACAATTCCATTTCACTTGCCAAGTTGGCTAAAAGGGCATCCCTAGAGGCAATCTGTTTGTCAAGATCACCCATTGCTAAGTCTATGATGTCCTTCCTTAGGATTTGGTTGGTAGTCTCTAGCTCTTGGGTATGTTTCTTTTCTTCCTTAAGTTCATTCTGAGTGTTGAGCATTCTGCACTTGATTCTATCACCAAGTTCTTTGATGGCCCTCCAAGCTGCATCCCTTGCTGAATCAAAGAATGTAGTGTGCATCATTTTGTTGGTGACCATGCAGAATCCTGAGTCCTTGTGGTTGTCTTCCTTGTTTTTATACAAGTGAAGTTGCACCCACCAGTACTCAACTCCTTCATCCATCACAGGAAAACCTTTGTACACAGCTGCACCATGAATTCCCATGGTAACCATGAGGTCCTTGAGAGCCTTGGGGAACTCTGTCTCACATTCCAAAGTCATAGTCATGAGTGGTCCCTTCTTCACGGCTTCGTTGATGGAGTTCATCTACAAATAGAGATGAGAAAGAAGATTAGAAAAGTTTACGAGAAGAAAAGACAAGTGTGGAAGTTTGTTGAAATTTTTTCCTTAGTGGTTTCAAATCCTAGGGTCATAATCCTACAGGCAACACAGTGCTCTGATACCATCTGTAAGATCCCTCCTTTGTAAAGGAAAGGATCCGTGTGATTGTAATGCTAGTCCCTGGATCAATGCTAGCATCCACAGTTTAAGATGAAGTACACAGAAACAAAGGTCATTATTACAGTCATTCCAGAGACAACATAGTCTTTTACAACTCTGTGGCCACAGGCCTAGTACAAGAGTTTAAATAAGTAATAAGACAAATAAGTCTTCATCTTCATGTGCCACAGGCAAGCATGTTGAGTGTAGACTCATGACTCCTAATCATCATCAGAGTAACCTGCAACATCACAAGTTACAGCCACAGTGGGTCAATACATTGGAATAGTATTGGCAAGTGATACCTTAGTAGAATATTGGTGGACTAGATATTATATGCAATTTGGCTAAGTGTAGCTTAGGCTTGCTTTGCTCAAAATAGGTTTTGCCTGTTAGTTGAAAATACTAAGTTTTTCTTTGTCAAAAACTTTTCCCAAGGAACCACCAATAGACATTGGGGTCCTTCACCCTTGTTCAACCACAAGATTTTACTTAGAAATTGGGATGAGGAGATTCTTGATAGCTTCCATGTCTTGATGCTCATGTTGTCCTTTACCAGGGACATAGCTAAGTACTTAGATTCTTCCATCTGCAGTGGTTGTGCACTTTCCCCACAAGACTTGATTTTCACCAAGACAGGACCTTTCAGAAGCCTTCCCTTAGACCAAATGGACGCGTTCCAAACTATCATCGCACTACCACCAACTGTCAAAATGGCCAAGTTATTGCAACCTATATGATCCAGGCAGAGCCCATATTGCCAAGTGGCTGCACTAGAAGCTTCTTAACATTTGGCCTCTCAAATCCCTTTGATCCTGGGTGGCTTCCACAAGTGAGATACACAAGGTAAACCATAGAAATGGGCCTTGTGTAACCACTCAACATAACCCAATCACAACCATTCCACCCAGGTGATTCATTCACTTAGTAGTTTTATTAAGTAAAAACACAAGTCCAAAGACTTAGAAATATTTTATCATATCATGAATAATTCACCACCCTTGGTTGCTACTAGCTAGGCTAAGCATGGCATAGATAAACATCTTAACTTAGAGATTTCTAGAAATTCTACAACTACTAGGATTTCCCAAGCATAGCATATATAAACCAAAATTTATCCATGCAAGTCTAGCAAAATATTTCTAATCCATATTTGAAAAACATAGGAAAAAATTATGAAGCACCACTTGCCTTGGTAGTTTGGAGAGTAGGTACAATCCTCACAATCACAATCACTATTTGCACCAAAATCTACACATAAAATGATAACACCAAATCACATACAAAATAAATACAAGCAAAAATATATGGATGCATGCAATATGATATGTGATGATTTTCTAAACTCAACAAGACAAGTGCACAGTTCTGGTTCATAAACAAGTTCAAAACTTTCCAAACAATCTTTATTTGAACATTAAAACATTTCTCAAATAATTTATATACACAAAATAGGCCTACACATATTTCTGTAAATAAAACCATTTTAACAGAAACAAAACATTAAACACATTGCATATATGGAAAGGGCTTTCTCTCCTGATTGCATTGATATAAAATTCATCAAATTTGGACGTGGGAATCAAAAGTTATGATTAAAACAAGTTTAAACATCTAATAGATTCAAATTCTGATTTTAAATCTAAACCCTAGCCACGCGGCATGCTCCTATTGGTTGATACCGTTTCGCTCAGGATCATGCTTCCGCACCGTCGGATCAAGTTAGATCCAACACGCCAGATCTAAAGAAAACGGTTCGCTCCCGTTCTAATCTACGCCCTACGATACAGATCTAACGGTGGCCGGTGCTCTGACCAAGAAGTGGCGGCGCACATGGTTGCTGGCGGCGGCGGCGCTTCTGCTGGCGATGCACCAGTGGTTCTAGAGGGGGCTAAGGGTCGAGCAGTGGCTTACCGAACTCGCGGAATCACGACGAAGCTCAAGGTGCTGCTGGTGTGGGCGGGGGCGTGCTGCAGAGGCTGCTGGGGCTCGTCGGAGTTGGAGACAGCGTCGGGTTTGCATGGGCGGCGACGAAGGCGACATTACTAGCCACCCTAGCACAAACCAAGGTTATCAGTGAGTGCACAACGTTAAGGCGAACCTGACAGGGTCAAGTAGAAGGCGCGGGGCGGTCGGCTTTTACCTTAATCGCTCGCCGGAGTCGGTGGCGGCGATGGATGCTCACAGTACTCGTTGAGGTCGACGCTCTGGATCACAAGGAGACGAACAAAGGGTTTCAGGAGATGTGCAAAGATCAGAGGAACATTTCAGGGTGAACGAGGAGTAGGCGCGAGCACTAGGCTTACCGGAATACCTCGCTGGAGTGGTTTCTGTCTGCGGCGGTGTAAGGGCGAATACTAGCAGCCTGGTGGCGAGGAGAGAGTGTTGTGTGGGGGGAAATGACCGCGGTGGCGAGGGGATTAATTACCAGGAGGGGCGAGGAAATCACGCTGCAGATCAATGCCAATTAAGCGAGGATTCAATCGCGGCGTTTCTGGAGGAAACGACGGTGGCGACAGGGTCTGTGCGCGCGGCGTGGAGAAGAAGGAGCTGACGTGGCTCGGGCCCAGTGGCAGTGGCAGCGGGGCAGAGCGGGTGCGGTGAGAGAGAGAGAAGGGGAAAACGACCCGGGTGGGCTTAGTGGGCTGATTCCTCTGCTGGGCCAAATGACTAGCGCCGGCCCTTTTACTTTTCTCTAATCGTTTTTCTATTTCTGAATGAATTTCCAGGAATCTTTTTCAAATTATTTCAAAAGCTATTTGAATTCAAACCTTTTTAGGATTTTGCAGAGTGCAACAATCATATTTCTGAGCATAAAAACATGTGGTCTCTCTGTACAAGTTGGTTCCTCTGATCAATCCAAATAAACAGTGATGTTGCACTTGGTTGATCAAGTTTTGAATTTGGTTTCAAAATCCATATTTGTTTTGTAAATTTTGGTTTATACTCTAGCAATCAAGCAAAACAATCAGAGAGGAACAAGTTTTGATTCATGGACAACAATCTCTCATTAGAGAGTAGCATTTTATTTAATGCTGATCACATAAAATAATGAGCTCATATGCCCCTGTTTTTGAATTGATTTTTGAAATGAAACCCTGCATGATCATGGATGCATGGATGATATGCATGAGTTTTGAAACATGATTTTAGGGATGTTACAAATCTAACCCTCTTAAGGTGAATCTCGCCCTCGAGATTCGGATTGGCTAGCAAATAGGTGAGGGTGGTCTTTCCGAAGATCATCTTCTCTTTCCCATGTTGCTTCTTCTTCGGAATGATGGTTCCATTGAACTTTGCAGAATTTGATAGTTTTAGTCCGAGTAACTCTTTCTGCAGTCTCTAGAATCTTGATTGGTTTCTCCTCATAGGTGAGATCACTCTCCAATTGAACCTCTTCCAAAGGTATGGTATCCTTCAAAGAAGTCCCTTCCATTTCTGGATGACATTTCTTAAGCTAACTCACATGAAACACATTATGAACTGCTGACAAAGACTCTGGCAATTCAATCTCATAAGCAACTTCTCCTTTACGACTCAGAATCTTGAATGGTCCAACATATCTTGGGGCCAATTTACCTTTGACACCAAATCTCTTCACTCCACGAAGTGGTGACACTCTAAGATAAGCTCTATCACCTACTTCGTAGACGACTTCTCTACGCTTAGGATCTGCGTAGCTCTTTTGTCGGGACTGTGCTATCTTCAACCTGTCCTTTACCAGTTTGACTTTCTCTTCGGCCTCTTTGATGAGTTCTGGTCCGAACAAACTTCTTTCTCCCACACCATTCCATAGTAATGGGGTGGTACACTTTCTCCCATAGATAAATTCAAATGGTGCCATCTGAATACTGTCTTGATAGCTGTTATTATAAGAAAATTCTGCGTACGGCAGACTTTCATCCCAACTGGCTCCATAGTCTAGAGCACAAGCTCTCAACATATCTTCAAGAATCTGATTAGTCCTTTCTGTCTGTCCATCAGTCTGGGATGAAATGCAGTGCTGAATTCCAACCTCGTTCCCAATGACTCATGTAGTTGCCTCCAAAAATGAGAAGTGAATTGAGTTCCCCTATCAGACACAATACTCTTGGGTACTCCATGTAGACATACAATTCTGCTCATATAGATCTTGGTTAACCTAGCACTTGTATAAGTTGTCTTCACGGGTATGAAATGAGACACTTTAGTTAGACGATCCACTACTACCCAAATAGAATCATATCCTGACCGGGTCCTTGGTAATCCGGTAATGAAATCCATACCAATCTTATCCCACTTCCAATCAGGAATAGGTAGTGGTTGAAGCAATCCTGCTGGTTTCTGATGTTCCGCTTTCACTCTACTACACACATCACACAAAGCAATATGTTCGGCGATGTCCTTCTTGAGATCATTCCACCAAAATCTTTCCTTCATATCCATGTACATTTTGGTGTTACCCGGATGAATGGAATACGGTGAGTTGTGTGCTTATTCTAAAATCAGTTTCTGAAGCTCCGGATCTTGTGGAACAAAGATACGTTTTCCATGCCATAAAGTACCCTGTTCGTCTTTTTGGAATCCTTTGGCTTTTCCTTTGCCAATCTTTTCCTTAATCTCTTCAATTTCCTTATCAGTCTTCTGGGCTTCTTTAATCTTGTCCAACAAAGTAGGTTGAACATCCAAGGTCATGAGATGTCCCTTAGGCACAATCTCCAATCTGAGATCTCTAAATTGGGCACACAGATCGTCTGGCAATTCACCCTTAGTAAGGACATTCACGAAAACCTTACGGCTTAGAGCATCCGCTACAACATTTGCTTTACCAGGGTGGTATTGCAAACTTAGGTCATAGTCCTTGATGAGTTCTAGCCATCTTCTTTGTCTCATGTTAATTTCCTTCTGGGTGAAGATATACTTCAAACTCTTATGATCTGTGAACACTTCACATCGCTTTCCCAAAAGATAATGTCTCCATGTTTTGAGTGCATGGACAACAGAGGCTAACTCTAAATCATGAGTAGGGTAGTTCACTTCATGAGTTTTGAGTTGTCTCGAGGCATATGCCACAACTTTCCCTTCTTTCATAAGTACTGCACCTAATCCATGATGGGATGCATCGCAATACACTTGGAAATCCTTCTCCAAATCTGGCAGACATAAGACTGGTGCTGTCACAAGTCTCTTCTTCAATTCTTGAAAGCTGAGTACACAACCTTCAGACCAAGCAAACTTCTTGTCTTTCTTTAGCAATTCTGTCATTGGCTTTGCTACCTTGGAGAAATTCTCAATAAATCTTTTGTAGTATCCCGCCAAGCCAAGGAAACTACGAACCTCTTTTACTGACTTAGGGGATTCCCATTCTGTTACAGCTGAAACTTTAGCAGGATCAACTGCTACACCATCTCCTGACACAATGTGTCCAAGAAATCCAACTTCATTTAACCAAAATTCACACTTGCTGAATTTGGCATATAACTTATGCTCTCTAAGCTTCTCAAGTATCAAACGTAAATGTCCTTCGTGCTCTTCTTTGCTCTTGGAGTAGATCAAAATTTCATCGATGAACACGACAACAAACTTATCAAGGAATTCCATGAACACCTTGTTCATCATATTCATGAAGTATGCTGGAGCATTGGTTAAACCAAATGGCATCACGGTATACTCATACAATCCATATCTTGTGGTGAAAGCTGTCTTAGGTATGTCTTGTTATCTTATCTTGAGCTGGAAATAACCTGACCGAAGATCAATCTTTGAGAATACACAAGCTCCTTCTAGCTGATCAAACAAATCATTGATTCTAGGCAAAGGGTATTTGTTCTTGATTGTCACCTCATTGAGTGAACGGTAATCTATGCATAACCTTTGACTTCTATCTTTCTTTTCCACAAACAAAACTGGTGCTCCCCAAGATGAGGAACTTGGTTGGATAAAACCTTTCTACAACTATTCTCCAAGCTGCTTCTTGAGTTCTTTCAACTCATCAACTGACATCTTGTATGGTCTTTTTGCTATTGGTCCAGATCCTGGTAGCAAATCAATAAGAAAATCCACATCCCTATCTGGTGGCATTCCCGGCAATTCTTCTGGAAACACATCCGGATATTCACTCACAATTGGCACACTGTCTACGCTAACCCCCTTAAGAGAATTTAGCTTACTCCTTTTTGATTCAAGGTTGGTCTTTAATCTGATCCTTTTGTTTTCTAGAGTTGTGAGTGAGATAGTATGGTTTGCACAATCTATCACTCCCTTGTGCTTAGTCATCCAGTCCATTCCCAGAATGACATCCAATCCTTGGGAGTTTAGGATTATCAAGTTAACGGGAAACTTATACTTTCCAAACTATATGACTAGATCATGACATCCTGAATTCACTATCATTTCTCCGCCAGGAGAACTTACTTTTATAGGACACCCAATAGTTTCTACCGGTAGTTCATTTCTTTCAACAAATGCTCTTGATATGAATGAATGAGATGCACCATTATCAAAGAGAATAAATGCTGGAACAGAATTGAGTTTGAACTTACCAGCAACAGCATCAGGTTCCTCATAAATTTCCTCCACATTGATGTGGTTCACTTGTCCCTTTTGAAAAGGGTTGGTCTTGTTGGGTCCTTCAACTTTCTTTTCTGGGCATTCATTTGCATAATGCCCCATATTCTTGAACTTGAAACACTCAACCTGACTAAGATCCTTCTTGATAGGCTGACTTCCACTGCCACTTCCACTACCACTGTGGTGGCTCTTATATCCACCCTTGTGATTCTTGTACTTGTCATTGTCATGACTATGGTGATGCTTGTTGTCATGATGACGGTTGTGGTTGTGGTGCTTGTTGAATTTCCCATGATTGTGGGATCCTGAGCTTCCACTATCATCATAATGGGAGCGTTTGTGAGACGATCCCGAGTTGTGCTTATCAGAGTGCTTTCTCTTCCTGCTTTCCACTTGTTTCATTTTGCTCTCCAAAATAGCAGCCTTGTCACAAAGAGACTGGTATGTGGGAACATAGGCCACAGCCAACTGCAGGTTCAGTTCATCATTCAACCCTCCAAGGAACTTTTCCTTCCTCTTAGCATCAGTGTCAACCTCATCCGGTGCATAACGCGCCAGATTGTTGAACTCTTCAATATATTCAGCTACGCTGCGGTGGCGCTGCTTCAGATTGTGAAACTCTTTCTTCTTCAGACTCATCACTCCGGATGAGATGTGAGCAGTACGGAAACCATCTTCAAAGATAGCCCATGTCACGTTCGCAATGGGAGTGGTGATCTGGAAGTTATCCCACCAAGTGGCTGCTGGTCTTTCCAACAAGTGAGCTGCAAATCTGACTTTCTCCTCATCAGTACAGCCAACTGTTACCAAGTCCTTGTTCACAGAGCGTAGCCAATCATTGGCCACCATAGGATCAGTTGTTCCTGAGAACTTTGCTGGCCTTAATCTCAAGAACCTGGTAAGCATGTCAAAACCCGGTGGGTTGTTCTGATTGTTGTTATTGTTATTGTTATTGTTGTTATTGTTGTTGTTGTTGTTGTTCTGATTCTGGATGAACGTTGTCATCATCTGCATCAGCTGAGTCTGAGCTGTCATCATTTGCTGCATCTCAGGGGTGATGTTGTTGTTGTTTGGGTTGGGATTGGCACGACGGGGAGGCATCTGTGGTTTGTTCAATAGAGATAAGAATGAGATACCCATAGATGCTAACATGCACAATACATCGCATAAACAATCACCAAACATGCATCACAATAATAGTTCAACAACATAAATGACAAGTTTGCAAAGTAAACACACCAATAGCAAGCCATCCACATGTTGGATGGTCATTGCGACTCAATAATAAGCATGATAAATAAATGATAAACAAGTAGTCATCACTACTCCTCGGCATCGACCTCCTCCTCGACAAATTTAAGACCTGCATTCTCCATAGCGGTCTTGTATTCCTCGACATTGGTGGTCAAGGTCTCTACTTTGGCTTTGAGAGCCCTCTTCTGAGAACGAAGCCTCTCAATCACAGTCTGCTAATCCTCGAGCTCGAAGTCCTTGGCCTCCAGTTCTACAGTCATGTCTTGAATCCTCTTGTTCCTATCCTGGACTCGCTTCTCTTGACTCTTGAACTTTCTGTCCTGACTCTCGAACTTGGCCTCCATCTCCTTGACTATCTCATCTTGCTCCGCGAAGAGCTTGTCCTTCTCACGAAGCTGCACCTGGAGTTCGTCATTGCTAAGCATGACGTTGGTCCTATCAGTGTCCACGTGCCTAAGAAGAACCTCTAAGTCCTGGAGGTATAGACGAATCGGCTCCGCTGTCTCCCTCGAAGTGTCCTCAAAGTCAATGGCCTCACCATCCTCATCACGTCTACCGAAGGCGGGGAAGTGAGTACCTCTAACCTATCAAGAGTGTCTCCCTAATAGGCGTCCAATCAAGTCATGCATGACTACCTCTAGGCCTCTCTCCTTATCATCATGCATGAGCTTGAAGATGATGGCCTCCGTGACTGGCTCAGTCTGGCGTCCTGGCTGATTGACCTTGAAACCCCAAAAGTCTTTCCTCTCAAACTTGGTGAGGGGAAGCACCATGATGGTAGGAAGAGGGAGATTGAGCAAGGTAGTGATCTCAATAATACGAGGGCCAAAATGAGTTCCCTGGAACTCTTCAGCAGTGCTGATGGTAACATTAGGCATCTATTTATTAAGATAGAAAAAGTTAGAATCAACACAATTTAAGACAAAACACAAGACAAGGCATCACATGCATAACTTTGGAAATCAAACACACAAGTCATGGCATACACGGATCCATTACAAACAACCAAGGTTCAACTTATTTTAAACAACATTTTGGAAAAATAAAAGGATAGGTGTGGTGGTCCAACTAACGAAGTACGCTTACAATTCCATTTCACTTGCCAAGTTGGCTAAAAGGGCATCCCTAGAGGCAATCTGTTTGTCAAGATCACCCATTGCTAAGTCTATGATGTCCTTCCTTAGGATTTGGTTGGTAGTCTCTAGCTCTTGGGTATGTTTCTTTTCTTCCTTAAGTTCATTCTGAGTGTTGAGCATTCTGCACTTGATTCTATCACCAAGTTCTTTGATGGCCCTCCAAGCTACATCCCTTGCTGAATCAAAGAATGTAGTGTGCATCATTGTGTTGGTGACCATGCAGAATCCTGAGTCCTTGTGGTTGTCTTCCTTGTTTTTATACAAGTGAAGTTGCACCCACCAGTACTCAACTCCTTCATCCATCACAGGAAAACCTTTGTACACAGCTGCACCATGAATTCCCATGGCAACCATGAGGTCCTTGAGAGCCTTGGGGAACTCTGTCTCACATTCCAAAGTCATAGTCATGAGTGGTCCCTTCTTCACGGCTTCGTTGATGGAGTTCATCTACAAATAGAGATGAGAAAGAAGATTAGAAAAGTTTACGAGAAGAAAAGACAAGTGTGGAAGTTTGTTGAAATTTTTTCCTTAGTGGTTTCAAATCCTAGGGTCATAATCCTACAGGCAACACAGTGCTCTGATACCATCTGGAAGATCCCTCCTTTGTAAAGGAAAGGATCCCTGTGATTGCAATGCTAGTCCCTGGATCAATGCTAGCATCCACAGTTTAAGATGAAGTACACAGAAACAAAGGTCATTATTACAGTCATTCCAGAGACAACATAGTCTTTTACAACTCCGTGGCCACAGTCCTAGTACAAGAGTTTAAATAAGTAATAAGACAAATAAGTCTTCATATTCATGTGCCACAGGCAAGCATGTTGAGTGTAGACTCATGACTCCTAATCATCATCAGAGTAACCTGCAACATCACAAGTTATAGCCACAGTGGGTCAATACATTGGGATAGTATTGGCAAGTGATACCTTAGTAGAATATTGGTGGACTAGATATTATATGCAATTTGGCTAAGTGTAGCTTAGGCTTGCTTTGCTCAAAATAGGTTTTGCCTATTAGTTGAAAATACTAAGTTTTTCTTTGTCAAAAACTTTTCCCAAGGAACCACCAATAGACATTGGGGTCCTTCACCCTTGTTCAACCACAAGATTTTACTTAGAAATTGGGATGAGGAGATTCTTGATAGCTTCCATGTCTTGATGCTCAAGTTGTCCTTTACCAGGGATATGGCTAAGTACTTAGATTCTTCCATCTGCAGTGGTTGTGCACTTTCCCCACAAGACTTGATTTTCACCAAGACAGGACCTTTCAGAAGCCTTCCCTTATACCAAATGGACGTGTTCCAACCTATCATCTCACTACCACCAACTGTCCAAATGGCTAAGTTATTGCAACCTATATGATCCAGGCAGAGCCCATATTGCCAAGTGGCTGCACTAGAAGCTTCTTAACATTTGGCCTCTCAAATCCCTTTGATCATGGGTGGCTTCCACAAGTGAGATACACAAGGTAAACCATAGAAATGGGCCTTGTGTAACCACTCAACATAACCCAATCACAACCATTCCACCCAGGTGATTCATTCACTTAGTTTTTTTATTAAGTAAAAACATAAGTCCAAAGACTTAGAAATATTTTATCATAGCAAGAATAATTCACCACTCTTGGTTGCTACTAGCTAGGCTAAGCATGTCATAGATAAACATCTTAACTTAGAGATTTCTAGCAATTCTACAACTACTAGGATTTCCCAAGCATAGCATATATAAACCAAAATTTATCCATGCAAGTCTAGTAAAATATTTCTCATGCATATTTGAAAAACATAGGAAAAAATTATGAAGCACCACTTGCCTTGGTAGTTTGGAGAGTAGGTACAATCCTCACAATCACAATCACTATCTGCACCAAAATCTACACATAAAATGATAACACCAAATCACATACAAAATAAATACAAGCAAAAATATATGGATGCATGCAATATGATATGTGATGATTTTCTAAACTCAACAAGACAAGTGCACAGTTCTGGTTCATAAACAAGTTCAAAACTTGCCAAACAATCTTTATTTGAACATTAAAACATTTCTCAAATAATTTATATACACAAAATAGGCCTACACATGTTTCTGTAAATAAAACCATTTTAACAGAAACAAAACATTAAACACATTGCATATATGGAAATGACTTTCTCTCTTGATTCCATTGATATAAAATTCATCAAATTTGGACGTGGGAATCAAAAGTTATGATTAAAACAAGTTTAAACATCTAATAGATTCAAATTCCGATTTTAAATCTAAACCCTAGACACGCGGAGTGCTCCTATTGGTTGATACCGTTTCGCTCAGGATCATGCTTCCACGACGTTGGATCAAGTTAGATCCAACGCGCCAGATCTAAAGAAAATGGTTCGCTCCCGTTCTAATCTACGCCCTATGATACAGATCTAACGGTGGCCGGTGCTTTGACCAAGAAGTGGCAGCGCGCATGGTTGCTGGCGGCGGCGGCGCTTCTGCCGGCGACGCACCAGTGGTTCTATAGGGGGCTAAGGGTCGAGCAGTGGCTTACCGAACTCGCGGAATCACGACGAAGCTCAATGTGCTGCTGGTGTGGGCGGGGGCGTGCTGCAGAGGCTGCTGGGGCTCGTCGGAGTTGGAGACAGCGTCGGGTTTACACGGGCGGCGATGAAGGCGACGTTACTGGCCACCCTAGCACAAACCAAGGTTATCAGTGAGTGCACAACATTCAGGCGAACCTGACAGGGTCAAGTACAAGGCGCGGGGCGGTCGGCTTTTACCTTAATCGCTCGCCGGAGTCGGTGGCGGCGACGGATGCTCACAGTACTCGTTGAGGTCGACGCTCTGGATCACAAGGAGGCGAACAAAGAGGGTCAGGAGATGCGCAAAGATCAGAGGATCATTTCAGGGTGAACGAGGAGTAGGCGCGAGCACTAGGCTTACCGGAATACCTCGCCGGAGTGGTTTCTGTCTGCGGTGGTGTAAGGGCGAATACTGGGAGCCTGGTGGCGAGGAGAGAGTGCTGTGTGGGGGGAAATGACTGCGGTGGCGAGGGGATTAAGTAGCCAGGAGGGGCGAGGAAATCACGCTGCAGATCAATGTCAATTAAGCGAGGATTCAATCGCGGCGTTTCTGGAGGAAACGGCGGTGGCGACGGGGTCTGCGCGCGCGGGGTGGAGAAGAAGGAGCTGACGTGGCTCGGGCCCAGTGGCAGTGGTAGCGGGGTAGAGCGGGTGCGGGTGAGAGAGAGAAGGGGAAAACGACCCGGGTGGGCTTAGTGGGCTGATTCCTCTGCTGGGCCAAATGACTAGCGCCGGCCCTTTTCCTTTTCTCTAATCATTTTTCTATTTCTGAATGAATTTCCAGGAATCTTTTTCAAATTATTTCAAAAGCTATTTGAATTCAAACCTTTTCAGGATTTTTGCAGAGTGCAACAATCATATTTCTGAGCATAAAACCATGTGGTCTCTCTGTACAAGTTGGTTCCTCTAATCAATCCAAATAAACAGTGATGTTGCACTTGGTTGATCAAGTTTTGAATTTTGTTTCAAAATCCATATTTGTTTTGTAAATTTTGGTTTATACTCTAGCAATCAAGCAAAACAATCAGAGAGGAACAAGGTTTGATTCATGGACAACAATCTCTCATTAGAGAGTAGCATTTGATTTAATGCTGATCACATAAAATAATGAGCTCATATGCCCCTGTTTTTTAATATATTTTTGAAATGAAACCCTACATGATCATGGATGCATGGATGATATGCATGAGTTTTGAAACATGATTTTAGGGATGTTACACCAGCTTACAGTGAGGCTAGTGCTTGGTTTAACTTGCTAGATGATCTACTGAGATGGTTGTGAGCTAGAGAGGGGACAAGTTAGGCTTCAATCACTGCTCACAATAGTGTTTAAGATTTTGATGATTTGTGTCTGCAAAGTGTTTGATGAAATGGGCGCAAGAATTCAAGTTTTGAATTTTGAAAATATTTTTGGTGGGTGTGCTAGGTTGGTGCTGGTGAGTCTGCAGATGCTTGGGTTTTGAAAGTTGAGCTTGTTTGAGTGGTTTTTGAAAAAGTGGGATCTTCTCATATGATAAAGATTCAATTTTGAACTGTCATTTAAACTATGTATTTGAAAGTTTCTGGATGATCACAAAGTGGGCCTTGATACTTTGTTATGAGTACAATCAAGGGGTGCAAAGATCCAGAAAAGTTTCTATTAAGTTCTGAAAGTTTGGGACAACCAAAGTAGGCATGGGAGTTAAATTGGTCAAAATGACCATTCCCATATTTTATTTGTTTTGATTTATTTGTCTTTGAGAAAAGTTTGGGAATTGTTTAGATGATGTTTATTTCACCTAAGAATCCATTTAAAAGCAAAGGAACACACAAACAAGGTTGTTCAAAAGAATTCCAAATGAAATGCATACACCATGCATGCTTTCATATTTTTATTTTAGAAAAGTTTTTGTTAACCCTAATTTTGATGATTAGAGTTTGATGATCCAAGTTTAGTATTTTTGGGATGTTACAAACCTTCCCCCTTAAACAAAATCTCGTCCCGATATTTGAAAAAGGACGAAAAAGATTACCTAGGATTTGAAGAGATCGGGAAACTCTGTCCTGATGTGATCTTCGCGCTCCCAGGTAGCTTCCTCTTCTGTGTGGTTGATCCACTGAATCTTGAGAAACTTGATGCTTCGGGTTTGGGTAGTTCTGAAAGCTTATTCCAAAATATGGATGGGTACTTCGGGATAGGTCAGGTCATCGTTGATCTCTATGATCCGGTGATCGATGTTTTTGAACACTTCGGTCTTCTCTGGGACTTCGAGACACTTGCGAAGTAACGAGATATGGAACACATTGTGCACGGCTGACATCTCTTCGGGTAGTTCCAATTGATACGACACTTCTCCTCGACGGTTCAGAATCTTGAAAGGTCCGATATATCTGGGGGCTAACTTTCCTTTGAGTTGGAAACGTTGCATTCCCTTCAATGGAGACACTTTCAGATAAACAAAATCTCCTAGGTTGAAGGAGAGGTCTCTACGTCTCTTGTCAGCGTAACTCTTCTGTCTGGACTGGGCAGTCTTGAGGTTCTCACAAATCTTGTGAACCTTCTCTTCTGCTTCTCGTAGGATGTCAGGTCCGAAAATCTGACTCTCTCCTACTTCCGACCAGTTCAAAGGGGTGCGACACTTCCTTCCGTACATAAATTCAAATGGGGCCATTTGCAAACTAGCTTGATAACTGTTGTTGTATGAAAATTCTGCAAACGGCAGACAGTCTTCCCACTTGGATCCATATTCCAACACACATGCTCTCAGCATATCTTCGAGTATTTGGTTTACTCAATCTGTTTGTCCGTCGGTCTGAGGGTGATATGTAGTGCTGAAATCTAGGCGGGTTCATAAACCTTCTTGGACTTTCTTCCAGAATCTCGAGGTAAACTGAGTTCCTCGATCCGATACGATGTTCTTGGGGACTCCATGCAAACTAACTATTCTAGCGATGTACAACTCCGCTAGCTTCGAACTCTGATATGTGGTCTTGACGGGTAAGAAATGGGCGACTTTGGACAATCGATCCACTATGACCCAGATAGAGTCATTTCCCCTACTAGAAGTAGGCAGTCCAGTGATAAATTCCATTCCAACGGAATCCCATTTCCATTCCGGAATCTGCAATGGTTGCAACAATCCAGCGGGTCTTTGATGTCCTGCCTTAACTCGCTGACATATATCACACTTGGCGATATAGCTTCCGATTTCTCTCTTCATCTTATGCCACCAAAATTACTCTTTTAAATCTTGATACATCTTAGTTCCTCCGGGATGGATAGAATAAAGAGTATCATGAGCCTCCTTCAGAATAACTTCTTTCAACTCAGAATCTAATGGTACACAAAGGCGTCCTTTGTACCACAGAACTCCTTCTTTGTCTTCGGTGAATCCGGGTACTTTGCCTGTACCAATACGACACTTGATTCCGTCGATACTAGCATTTCCCCTTCTACGCCTCTTTAATCTGACTGATCAAAGTGGTCTGGAGTTCTATGCTAGCCAAAAATCCTTCACTCACTAATTCCATTTGAAAATCTTCCATCTCTTTGTGCAAGCTTGCTTGCTCCTTCAATATCATGGAGTTCAAGCGGCACGGCAATCTGCTAAGGGCATCTTCTACCATATTGGCTTTACCAGGGTGATAGTGAATGTCCAGATCGTAATCCTTGATTAGCTCAATCCATCTTCTTTGTCTCATATTCAGCTCCTTCTGAGTGAATATATACTTCAGACTCTTGTGATCCGTATAGATCTCACAACGATTTCCCATCAGGTAATGTCTCCATGTCTTCAGGGCTAGAACTACGGCTGCGAGTTCGAGGTCATGGGTTGGGTAATTTTGCTCATGTTGCTTCCGTTGTCGAGATAGATAAGATATAACTTTGCCTTCTTGCATTAGCACACATCCGAGACCGATCTTGGATGCATCACAATACACATCGAAGGGCTTCGTGATATCCGGCATGATCAAGATTGGGGCTGAAATCAATCTCCTCTTGAGTTCTTGAAAACTCTCTTCACATTTGTCGGTCCATTCAAACTTCTTGTCCTTCTTCAGCAATTGGGTCATGGGTCTATCGATACTCGAGAATCCTTCTACGAACTTGCGGTAATATCCCGCCAATCCGAGAAATGCACGAACTTGGGTTTGAGTGGTTGGGGCTTGCCAATCTTCGACATCTTTTACTTTTGCAGGGTCAACGGCAATTCCTCAGGCTGATACAATGTGACCGAGGAATCCTACCTCCTATAACTAGAATTCACATTTGCTAAACTTTGCATACAGCTGATGCTCTCTAAGGGTTCCAAGAATGGTCCTTAGGTGTAGCTCATGTTCTTCTTCTGATTTGGAATAAATCGGAATGTCATTGATGAAAACAACGACAAACTTATCCAGGAAGTCCATAAAAATCTTATTCATGAGATTCATGAAATAAGCGGGGGCATTGGTTAATCCAAAAGACATGATTGTATACTCGTACAATCCATATCTGGTGGTGAAGGTAGTCTTTGGAATATCCTCTGCACGAATTTTGAGTTGATGATACCCAGTTCTAAGATCAATCTTAGAAAACACTTTGGCACCGATCAACTGATCAAACAAATCTTCTATCTTGGGCAAGGGGTATTTGTTCTTGATGGTGACATCATTCAACTTCCGATAATCCGTACACAAACGGTTACCTCCATCTTTCTTGTCCACAAACAACACAGGTGACCCCCATGGTGACGCACTTGGTTGAATCAATCCAATTTCCAACATGGCATCCAGTTGCTTCTTCAGTTCCTCTAGTTCCGACGGGTTCATACTATATGGTCTCTAGGCTATGGGTCCTGTTCCGGGGATTAGTTCAATGATAAACTCGATATCCCGATCTAGGGGCATACCGGGCAAACATCTGGAAATACATCGGGGTATGCACAGACTATCCGGACTTGGTCAATGGTAGGTTGGGCTATACTCTTGTTGCACTTGAATTGACAAGGTAAGGTTTCAGATATATGCTCGACTGATATTCCAGCTGTACTGGTCATGGTTATGGCTTTCTTGGCACAGTCAATCAATCCTTTATGTTTGGACATCCAATCCATTCCTAGTACTACTTCCAAATCTTTAGTTACGAGTACTATCAGATTAGCATAAAAATCTATGCCATAGATTCGGATAGGGACGGCTTTTCAAATTTGCCTAGCCTTGGTGGTTGATCCGGGAATTTGAACGATCATAACATGCTTCAGTTTGGTTGGTTGAATTTTACTAGTGCATGCAAATTCTTCGGTGATAAATGAGTGCGATGCACCAGAATCAAACAACACTCTTGCATGTACTGAATTAACAGAAAACATACCCAGCACGACGTCTGGCGCTTCTTGAGCTTCTTCAGCATGCATGAGAAAAAGACGGCCATTGCGGTTGAGCGAATTCCCTGGGGCAAACCTTCTTCCGGGCTGAACACGACGCTGCTGCTGAGCTGGGGCATTGGCATTGGGGGCTGCGGCATTCTTCTTGTTGGGGCACTCGTTGGAGTAGTGACCCTTATTTCCACAGTCATAACAAGTCACTTGCGACTTGTCCTTTGCTGCTACAGGCACAGCATTGCTTCCAGTCCTCGGGGCAGTGTTGGAGTTGGTGGCAGCATTGTTGGTGTTGAACTTGTGTGGGGCACGGTTGAAATTGCTAGAGTTTACGGGGTTGTTGTGATTTCCTCCGTGCCTAGGGTTTCCACGGTTGGGATAGGTCGGACGGTTCATCGGGGGTCTGTGGGTTCTTAGGGCAAATCCGGGAGTTGGGTTAGGGCGATACTTTGGGGTCTGATGGGTTCCTGGCTGATGCATCATGCGACACTTGCGGTTCTCATTGGCTTGGTTGATCTTTCCTTCCATCTGGATAGCAGAGTCGACAAGGGCTTCAATATCCGCAAAGGGGATATTGACTAACACAGTCTGCATCTCATCGTGCAGACCATTTAGGAATCTTTCTTTCTTCTTGGCTTCGGTGTCGATCTCATCCGGGGCATACCTATCTAATGACAAGAATTTGTCACGGTATTCCACTATGGTCATCCTTCCTTGCTTCAGTTCTCTGAACTCGTCTCTTATTCTCTTGATCAAACCCGGTGGCACATGGGTTCTACTAAACTTGACCTTGAATTCCTCCCAGATCATCATCTGGCCTCTGGTCATTGCACGAACACTGTTCCACCATGCCCTGGCATCTCCGGCTAGATAGTGGGTGGCGAACAGAACTTTCTCGTTGGCTTCCACTCCGGCGACTTCTAGGTTATTTTCCATGGTTTGCAGCCGATCATCGGCGTCTAGGGGTTCTTCTGACTTAGTGAAAACAGGTGGGTTGGTATTCTAGAAATTTTTGAGCTTAGATCCATGGTTGTCCTGATTTCCGTGGCCTTGGTTGTTGTGGGATAGCTGAGCTATCTGTTGCAGAGTGGCTAGGTTAGCTTGACGTTCCGCTCTTTCAGCTTCTTGGTCAGAGGTCAACATTTGCAGAATCTGCAACATCGGGTCTGGGGATGAACCACTTCCTCCGCGTGGCATCTGAAGATTGGGATAGATCATGAGAAAAGAGGGAAATTTCTAAGGTTCTAGGATTTTGAAAAGTTTTTAAAGTTTGACTCAGATTTTTCTAGCAACTTGCTTTTCATTCATTCATTCATAGCACACGATACAACACACACCACAAAACAAGAAAAACAGATGGTTTTAAGAACCATTCTGGAATCTACGATACAGTGGGACCGAATACTACTCACTACATTTGGGCACTAGCGTAGTTGTGAGTTTTACTAAAAGTGATCTAGGGTGCAAAATTTGATGTAAGCTTTGAAATAATTTTAGAGTAGCATGAATTTTTATGAAAGAGTCCAAGAGGTAAGAATGAGAATAAGTTTTTGTAAATATTTGCTAGCGTGAATTTTTATGAAAGAGTCCAAGAGGTAAGAATGAGAATAAGTTTTTGTAAATATTTGCTTTCTTTGGTTTTGAAACTAAGTTTTTGATTCAAACGTCCAGTCTAACTAGGGTCTCCTATGGTCAAGATGGCTCTGATACCAACTTGTCAACACCCGGATTTTTAATCCCAGATGCCTGTTATGCCATACATCACAATCCCAGGATTACCATTTTTGCGAGACATAACAGAATTGGATACCACAGTACATCATCCATTACAAACCATACATAAGTTCTTACACAAATAGGGTTCTCATGATCCAGTTCTTAATACAACTTCAAGCAGCAAAATATGTAATAATAACGGTAGAGTAGGCGAAGCTCCATCTTTGGGGTCACAGGCAATGCTGACGATGGGAGATGATCCTAGTTGTCGTAACCTTCCTAGGGTCCATTCTCCAGGTACTCCTCTTCATAGTCTGGCCACGGGAATAGCCAGGGACAAAGCCATGAGTACTCTGTAAGTACTCGCAAACTAATACTAACAAGTGAAAGGGGTTTTTGATAATAGGACATTAGGCTCTAGGGTTGTTTTGCAAAAGCCAGATTTATCTCTACTAAGCTGAGAAGCAAGAGAAGCTAGCCACAATTTTATAACTCCTAAGTAGGAACTTGTATTTCATATCACAACCCTGTTGTGGTCAAGTCAAAGTCTCAATTCATTTCACAAGTCTTTTGAAAACATCTGACGGGGGAACAGTATGGCCACTCCAACTGTCCATAACCGCGGACGCGGCTATTCGAATAGTTTGACACTCTGCAGAGATTGTACACTTTCACCACTATATTTGATACATCCGTCAGGAACAAATCCTGAATTCAGCATACTCAGTATGCGGATAATCAATCCTAACCTTTCAATTACACGCCCTAGTATAAGCACCTCTCCTATGAGTTTGGCCTCCCAACCATGACCAACTGTCATCTTGGGAACTGCACAGGTGGACAATCTTCACAAGGTAGCCTCAGCTCAGACCTTGGCCGTGAGGGAACTAATACTAAGGTATATAAGTTTCCAGTCAAGCCCTACCCAATCTTCGGGTAATGTGGTTGTACGATAAAATTGGAATGGTATTGCATCGAGACAACCATCAGTTTTATAAAGGGCTAAGGCTCATGCCTGAACATTTTCATCACCAAATTCATCAGGTGTTCGGAAACACATGTCAAAACATCTTAGTAGAATGATCCATCATTCTAAGGTTTTCATAACCATTTTCACCAAGTATTCCCATCTAATGTTGATCAAGTTTTATGCTTAGCACTAGCATCTACAAGTGGGGGTAAGCACTAATGGGGGATAGTAAACTAGTGGAGTTTCCACTAAGTTCAATCTTATGCCTTAGGATGACATCAAGATTTTCTAGCTTAGGCCAAATTTTATGCTCTTTATGCAACCTTCAATATATCTTTCTAGAATCTACAAGT
The DNA here is from genome assembly GCA_916181665.1 of Avena sativa. Classification (NCBI taxonomy): domain Eukaryota; kingdom Viridiplantae; phylum Streptophyta; class Magnoliopsida; order Poales; family Poaceae; genus Avena; species Avena sativa. The sequence continues at coordinate 46,638,282 of OV702299.1, forward strand.
CACTTAAGTCAACTCTAAGTTAAAGCTTTGGTAAAGAAATAAAGTAGAGGGCTTGCAAATAAAACTAGGATTGGTTTATCAAGTGGATATGATCACATATGCTTAAGGTATATAGTTGACCTACTAGCAAGTAAGTATTAGCTTGCCCAATTGCAAGTATAAGCTTGCACATTCAGCTAGTAGTATTAGGCTTGCAAGGTTAACTTGTATAGTAAGGCTTGCTAAAGTAGAGTATCTTGCAAGTGTTAGCTTGCCTTGTGCAGAGCAGTGGTTGAAGTTCTCCTCGGCTTCTTCTTCGGAGTATCCTCCTTTCTCCTCGTATCCTTGGTCGGTACTAGCGTCTATGAATAAATACAAGGTACACAATCACCAAACAATACTTAACTACTTGCATTCATCACACACAAGGGTCCTATAGATGATCTAGCATCATCACTAACATTACAAGATTAAAGCTTGGTTTAATTCCTTTTATTTTTAGAAAAGTAATTTCTACTCATTGAAAAACTACTTAAGATTTAATATTCTCCAAACCAAACATGGGATCATGTTGACACATGTCATCACCACATATTTTAGTCCATGGGAATGTGATTTAAAGTGGTGTCACAATTTAATAAGGTTTTTCTCTTTTATTTTAATTAATTAAAGTGGTTAGAAATGCCTATGTGGCATTCTTTTATTACTTGGTCATTATTTCTGTAAGTAAACCTATATATTTTTATATATTCTGAAAGGTATGGTTCAATGTGATTTTTGAGAGTTGGAATCAACTCAAAAGCTATTATGGTTTAAATTTGAAAAAAATTTGAATGCAGACAAGATTCTGCCTTGTTATTTTTACCTTGGATGATCTACATATCCAAATGACTTGAATCCAATGGGCTTGAATTCAGCATTCCCAGACCTTTCTAACAAAATTAGTTTCATTCAATTTGGTTCACTGAATCAACCTGGGTTGATTTTTGAAACTGGGTACAGAAGTGTGTTTGAAATAAAATGAAAAAGGTTAAATTCAAATAACTGGGCTGCGCGGGAAGCGATACTGGGCCGGCCTGCTAAGCACAGCGCTTACGCGGGCTGGTTAAGTCGTTGTCCCCACGCGTCAGTGAGACAGGGGGTGCGAAGCGGTATGGGGCGATGTGGTGCGTTCGATCTGGTTCTAATCCAATGGCTGAGGGTCACCGTCGACGTTGGGCAACGCCGGCGAGACAAAAACCTAGCGCGGCAGGTGGGGGTCGTTGGGGGCTCACCGGGGCTCAGGAGAGGGTTGGCGAGGCGGGCGAACGACGAAGTCGTCGACGGCGAACCTCTTGGTACCGGCAGCTTCTCCTGGGGCGGCTTCAATCGCTGGCCCCCTTCTTCTCCAGCAGCGGCAGGTTCCGGTGAAATTCCGGCGAAGTGCTGCTCGCCTTGCTCCGCGAACGGGGTGGCACGATCAGTGAGGGGAGGGGAGTGAGATGGTGTGCTCAATTCGGCTGGGGGTGGCCTCTATTTATAGTCGCGATGGCGAGACCAAACGGGATGGGCAGGCGATGGTGGCGACATGGCTACGGCTGGCTAGAGGCAAGGCCGGCAGTGGTGGTCGCTTGGTGTTCTCCTGGCGATGTGGTTTAATGCGCGTGTAGGGGTGGTGTGGTTTGGTCTAGAACGCGCGATGCTCTGTGCGGCAGAGGCGGCGTCTTCGATGGCGAGCGGTGGCTGTGCGGCATGGGGCGGCGAACGGGGATGTCTGGCGGTCTCCTGGGTTGGTGGCGATTATGTATGCATGCAGCGAGGGCGGCGCGCGGTCTGTGGGCGTCGGTCGAGCGTGGCGCTCTAGTGCATGCTCGACATGGTTGCTGGCGAGCTGGGCGCGGTCCGTGCGTGTGGTCCAGGGTTTGGCAACGCTTGCGGCTGGGACAGGGAGTGGCGGTGGACGATGGGCTGCCTCCCAGACAAGGTTGGCACGGCTAAATCTCCTTCTAGCTTGCTGTCTCCACTGGGGTGGCATGGTGAGCTTCGGTTGTTCACCATTGATGTCATTGCCCAGCTTACAGTGAGGCTAGTGCTTGGTTTAACTTGCTAGATGATCTACTGAGATGGTCGTGAGCTAGAGAGGGGACAAGTTAGGCTTCAATCACTACTCACGATACTGTTTAAGATTTTGATGATTTGTGTCTGCAAAGTGTTTGATGAAATGGCTGCAAGAATCCAAGTTTTGAATTTTGAAAAGATTTTTGGTGGGTGTGCTAGGTTGGTGCTGGTGAGTATGCAGATGCTTGGGTTTTGAAAGTTGAGCTTGTTTGAGTGGTTTTTGAAAAAGTGGGATCTTCTCATATGATAAAGATTCAATTTTGAACTGTCATTTAAAGTATGTATTTGAAAGTTTCTGGATGATCACAAAGTGGGCATTGATACTTTGTTATGAGTAAAATCAAGGGGTGCAAAGATCCAGAAAAGTTTCTATTAAGTTCTGAAAGTTTGGGACAGCCAAAGTAGGCATGGGAGTTAAATTGGTCAAAATGACCATTCCCTTATTTTATTTGTTTTGATTTATTTGTCTTTGAGAAAAGTTTAGGAATTGTTTAGATGATGTTTATTTCACCTAAGAATCCATTTACAAGCAAAGGAACACACAAACAAGGTGGTTCAAAAGAATTCCAAATGAAATGCATACACCATGCATGCTTTCATATTTTTATTTTAGAAAAGTTTTTGTTAACCCTAATTTTGATGATTAGAGTTTGATGATCCAATTTTAGTATTTTTGGGATGTTACATGCATGGTAATCATAGTTTGGAAATCCTGGAGGATTCCCGCGGTTATCATAAATTCCTGGCATGGATATATGGAAGGGTAAACTCCTTCCTCATGATGAACTTTCATTGGCTCAGGTACCATCAAGTCATATTTATTCAGGGGATATGCACTCATATTTCTTGCTGAAATTTTTAGACAAACATCAAACAAAGTGATTTACAAGTTGATAAATGATGAGCAACTACTATAGGAACTTGCTAGAGGGCTAAACATGCATCAAAATGAAATCTCTAAGCATAGAACAAGCATGCAAGCTCAGCCAACCTGACACCTATAGCAGCAAAATACTCAAGATACAATCAACCAATCACAAATCTAATTGGACAAGTGGAGGAGGCACATACCAAGTAGTAATCCCTCCAAAAATCAGCATCAAAGATGGGATGAGCAAGGAGAAAATCGCGAGCAAGAATAGCAAGAACTCGAGCTTGAGTAAGTTTTTCGGTGTTTTTTAGGAGAGAGAAAGAAGATGGCTATGAGGGGGCACCTTGGAGGGCCCCAGGTGGGCTAAACCCCCCTAGGCGCCACCCATGGGTAGGTCGCGCCTACCAGGGGTGTGGGCGCCCGGGGTGGCCCCCTGGGTCACTCCAGGTGTCCTTCTGCCCCTTTTTTCGTGGAAACAATTATTTTGAATTTTCTGGGATTTTCGGGAAACTTTATTTTTGGCCAATTTTCAGGGTATGAAAATTGATTTTCTCGCAGAAACAACTTTTTTCAGAAGAAGGAAAAGCAAACAAAAGCCAAAGTCCAGAAGTTCTAAGACACTCTAACAAGCAAACAACTAACAAAACCAAAGCTAGCAAAAGAAAAGACAAAGACTAGGAAGGAGAAAAGTGAAGGAAAGCAAGTATAACCACGGTGGAAACATTATTTTGTTCATTAAAACCCTTTTGTTAACGAGGTTGATCAAGTCTTGTTACCAAAACAATCTTATATGAAACAAAACTTTGTATTCCACAAAGTGATTATGTTACCTCATACTTTATAGCAATGGTCCCAATCATAATAGTTTCAAAATTTTCTTGTGGAATGTAACAATATATTTCTCCAACCTTGATGCTCTCAATATTTTCAATGGAATTCAGGCAATAGCTCTTAGCAACTTTCTTGGGGAAATATATAGTATGCTCTTTGTCATTAATACTGAATGTTACTTTTCCTTGGTTACAATTGATGACAGCACCTGCAGTATTAAGAAAAGGTCTCCCAAGAATAATAGACATATTATCATCTTCAGGCATTTCAAGCACAACAAAATCAGTTAAAACCAAGAAATTATGAGCTACTTGAAAGGAACATCCTCACATATACCAACAGGAATAGTAGTTGACTTATCAGCCATTTGCAAAGATATATCAGTTGGTATCAACTTTTCTAGCTGGAGCCTCTTGTAGAGAGAAAAAGGCATAACAATAACTCCGGCTCCCAATTCACATAAAGTAGTTCTAACATAATTAATCTTAATAGAGCAAGGAATAGTTGGTATACCTGGATCACCAAGTTTCTTTGGAACCTTACCATTGAAGGAATAATTAGCAAGCAAAGTAGAAATCTCCTCATTAGGAATCTTCCTTTTATTAGAGACAATATCCTTCATATACTTTGAATAAGGAGGCAACTTAATAGCACCAATCAAACGAATTTGCAAAAATAAAGGTTTCATCCACTCACAAAACTTTTTGTAGTGTTCTTCCTCCTTTGACTTGTGTTTCTTACCTGGAAAAGGCATAGGTTTCTGCACCCAAGGTTCTCTCTCTTTACCATGTTTATTAGCAATAAAATCTTCCTTTGTGTACCTAGTGTTCTTAGTGTGCTTCTTAGGTTCTTCCTCAACTTCTTCCTTATCAGGAGCATCATTTTTATCATTACCACTCTCATTTCAGCATCAGAGACAGATATACTGTTAGGATCTACAACAGGTTCAAGTGGTTCCTCAACTATTCTATGTTTATTTTTATTTCTCTTACGAGGACTACCACTAGTATCACCTTGTTGGGAATCCTGCTCAATTCTTTTAGGATGTCCTTCAGGATATAAAGGATCTTGGGTAGCTATACCACTCCTAGTTCTAATTCCATAAGCATGTTTATCTCCTGAGGCATTAACTAGCATATCCTTTTGTACCTTAGCAAGTTGATCAAGTTGGGTTTGGACCATTTGAAAGTGTTTACAAAGCATTTTAATATCATTAGAAGTTCTTTCCACAATATCTTTCAACTCATTGATAGCTCTAGAGTTTTCCAATAAATGATTCTGAACTTGTTTATTAAAATTACCTTGCTTAAAAATAAAAATGCCAAGTTCCTCTAAGCATTGATCAAGAGGCTTACCATAAGGAATATCACCTTCATCAAAGTGTTGGAGAGAGTGTACCTCAATAGCAGATGAGTGGGGAATTGGCTTACATAATTCTTCTACAGGAGGTAGATTCTTCACATCTTCAGCTCTAATACCTTTCTCCTTTAGACATTTCTTAGCTTCCTTCATCACTTCATCATTTAATGCAATAACTCCCCTCTTCTTTGGTGTTGGTGATGGAACTGGTTCAGGCACAACTGGTTCAGAAGTAATAGGCTCAGGTGTATTTAGCTCAGCTGAAGTCCAATCATCATAATTCTTGCTTATCTTAGCCATTAATTCTTCAGCATCTGTAGGATTTCTTTTCCTGAAAACACAATCAAAAAAACTATCTAGGTATGTCCTAGAATCATTAGTTAGTCCATTATAATAAATATCAAGAAGCTCATTTTTAGGTAATGGACATCCAAGATGTGCATGAATCAAGGCACGGAACCTTGTCCATGACTCAGGCAATTTCTCTTCTTCTCCCTGATTAAAATCAAAAAGTCCCTGCAAAGCAGCATGTCTAACACTGGGAGGAAAATATTTCTGGAAGAAAGAAGCAATCAAACAATCAGGGCTATCAATGGAACCAGTAGGTAATCTATTAAACCAATCCCTAGCTTCTCCTTTTAGTGAAAAAGGGAAGATCTTAGTAACAAAGTACTTGCGCATCTTAAAATCATTAGAGAATAAATCACTCATAGTAGAAAGCTCATTCATATGAGCCACAGCACTCTCATTTTCAGTCCCACAAAAAGGTTCTTTCTCAACAATATCTAAATAAGATAAATCAAGAGAGAAATCATAATCTTTATCTTTAATATCTTTGGGAGAAGTGGCAAACTTAGGATCAGGTGACAACTTAGGAATAATCGTTTAGCAAGGAGACTCTTAATAGCACTAGTACCATGTGTGTTTCGGCACTCTTCACCAAATTTATCAGTGAACTCAATGTAACCATCATTGATATCATAACTCTCACTAGACTCAGGTGAGCTAACAGGTGTAACAGTGTCTTCACTAGGAGTTTTGGTATTTCCTAGACTAGCCATAGTAGCATCTAGAAAAGGACCTAATGAACCACTCGCATCAAGCACAGTAGAAGTAACATCATGAGTATCAAAAGCAATTTCAGACTCGACAGTAGTAGCAGTGTGTGTAGCATGTGTATGTGGTGGTGTAACAAGCTTACTTATAATAGACGGTGAATCAAGATCAGCAGAGGTGTTCAGGACTGTACCTCTTCTTGTAGTGGATGGTAAAATAGGGAACTTTCCATCACGATTCTTCCCCATGATGAAAGGAGTAACAGTGAACAATAATAGATCCAAGTGAACTCACAAATAAAGCTATGCTCCCCGGCAATGGCGCTATAAAATAGTCTTGATGACCCACAAGTGTAGGGGATCGCAACAGTCTTCGTGGGTAGTATTACCCAATTTATTGATTCGACACAAGGGGATCCAAAGAATACTTGCAAGACTTAACAACTGAGTTATCAGTTCAGCTACACCTGTAAATAGTTCTTGCTCACAGAAGTTTATCAGTAGCAATAGTTTGTAGTAGCAATAGCAAAGCAGCAGCAAGAGTAGAAAAGAGCAATAGTAACAGTAACAGTAACTAGTGGGATTCGAGTGCGGTAGGCATAGGGATGGATGGACGGGCGTTGCATGGACGAGTCTAAAGATGTAACTTCAAGATCTAGGGCATGATAAATAATAATAAGCATCCAAGTACTAAACAATCCTAGGCGTGTGCTCCATATATAGTCATACGTGCTCGCAATGAGAACTTGCACAACATCTTCTGTCGAGCTAGCCCATGGCAGCTGGGCCTCTAGGGAACTACTAGCAATTAAGGTGCTCCTTTTAATAGAGCACCAGAGCAAAGCATTAACACTCCATGAACACATGTGATCCTCACACCACATCCATCCCCTCCGGTTGTCCCAATTATTGTCACTTTGGGGCCTTTGGATCCAGACAATGATATGTGTACACAACTTGCAGACAAGATCACAAACAATACTATCATAATGATTCAATAATAAGTTCAAATCTGAGATCATGGCACTCGGGCCCTAGTGACAAGCATTAAGCACAACAAGTTGCAACAAAGTCAAATAGCACTAATAGAGATACTAGGAACTATGCCCTAACAATCTTATTCGATTACATGATAGAACTCATCCAATCCCTACCATCCCCAAGCCTACATCGGGGGATTACTCACTCATGGATGAGGGAAACATGGATGGTTGATAGAGATGCGTTGGTGATGACGATGGCGATGATCCTCCCCAATTCCCCGTCCCGGCAGGGTGCCAGAATGGAGTTTCTGGTTCTGAATCTTATCTTTGGTGGTGGCGGCGCAGTGGAACTATTCTTTGTAAAAACATTGAACCCCCTGGGTTTTTAGGTCAAGGGGTAACTTATAGGCACCGAGGGAGCCCGAGGGGGTGCCTAGGGTGGCCGCACCCCCTAGGCGCGGGCAGGGCCCACCCGCGCCAGGGGTGTGGGCCCCCAGGACTCCACTCTGTTTCATCTTCAGACTCCATGGTCTTCTGGTGAAATATAATTTTTGGCATATTTTCCGGGATTTTTCCTGATAGTTGATTTTCTGCAAAAAACTAGACACCAAGGTAATTCTGCTGAAAACATCATCAGTCTGTGTTAGTTGTATCCAAATCACACAAGTTTAGAGGAGAAACAATAGCAAAAGTGTTCGAGAAAGTAGATACATTTTGGACGTATCATCGATAAAAGAATACGAACAAGAAGCATCACACTTACCATTGCACAACTCATAGAAGAAAGCAACTCACCATTATATAACTTATCTTGCAACAAGTACAGGAGTCACAATAGAGATGCATAAAGATAAATCACAATTGGAATCGGCAAACTTTTGTTCTTGGTCAGAGAACAGCTGGCAAACAGTTTCACAAAAAGCTTTTTGCAGAAGTTTTATAACAGGAGCACTCTTTGCTCAAAAAGGTTTTTCACAATGAAGGCTTTCAAAGTAATACTCAATAGATAAGAATCTTTGTGCAAACAAGGAAGATAAGAACATGATTGAATAAATCACCATATGAAATCTTGAAACACAACAACTCAAATGCTTGCTATAGATAGAGAGGAAGTAGGTTTACTGACTCAACTTAGAAATAGGAGAAATTTCCCTTTATAGAGGGAAGCAGGGAATTCAAGTCATAAAGAGCTTCCAAAAGATTATGGTACTTACTAGCTTTGAGCCCTCATTGCCCCTATCATATGCATCTTGAGATGATTAAGGTTAAAGTGAACAAGGATGGAGTATATGCTTGACGAAATATAAGTTGGCAATCTCATGTCCCTTGAGTACAAGGGCCACACCTCATGCTACTCAACTTTGGTCACCGGTAAATTCTTGTCATTGTAAGTACATGTGTATCATAAAGAACCGCCAACGGGGTACCCCTTGCACATGGTACAGGAGCTATCCCATAACCAAAATGACAAGGCAAGCAGACAATGAGCATCTCAGCGATCTTTTTTTTACTATGTGCATAGCTTTTTATTGAGGATGCTTCATAGAATGCTCATTATGGTGATGCTACAAGTTTCCACCATGATTAAGCATGGCTTAGGCTAACGGCCCAGGCGTTTGTCTAACACAGATACATCACTCCATGGACTTACAAGTTCCCTCTTTATTTCACATCGTCGACATCCGCAAACAAAAGAGCATGATATCAACTGTGTACAATGTACAGGTGCAATGTTGAAAGCGTTCCCCGTGACAGCACGGTTCTGCTAATCCCAACGTATAGGTGCAAGCATATACAACTTCGATGACACAATGGTTCAAGTCTATTAGGGGCAAGGAAATAAGGTGTGCCATCAAGTTCGTGAGAGCTTTACTAACTAGTTTTCACATAACAAAATAATTTTTAATTCGAAAGATAGATGAAGCTTGAGAATTTTCTTGGAATAGCAATAATGCTAATAGGTAGATATGGTGGACACAAAAGGCACAGGTTTTGGTTCAAAGGGATTAGAAACATGAGAAGTATGCCTTCTCAAAACAGGTTTTTGGCTAGTAAGGTTGGGTAGAAAACAAGAGAGTTGAAAGAAACAAGCAAACATACAAGTAATAAATCCAAACATCCAATCTTCCTTAAAGACACAAAAGATCTTAAATAAAGAAAACTAAGCTTATGAGCCAACAAGAAAGAAAATAAATGATACAAAATACCTGTAAGCTTTTTCTCTTTTCCTTTCAAACCTCAAAAGGTGTTGCTACTGACCAGAGCTCGGTTTTCCAAGACCGATTTAGATTTACTTGATGCTCCCAAAGTGATGCCAATACTGATCAACAAGATCCATCATATAATAGAGATTGCAAACTAAAATAAGAAGTGCAACAAGTAAAAGATGAGACTTCTGATTAATATTCCATAAAGGCACTGACACCAAGGGATACATAGATAATCAACTAAAGAGATACTTCCACATGCAAACCAAACTATAATATAACTTATCTACCAAAGATACGAATCCACTAAAAAGGTAAAAGATAAAAGATAATGATGGTGATACCGTGGCACTCCCCCCAAGCTTGGAACAAGCCAAGGGGATGCCAAACCTGATGATGAATTAATCCTTCGGTGGTGGTGTTCTCTTGATAAGCTCTTCAATAAGTTTCCTCAATCCTCAATCTCAAAGGTCAGAGTACGGATCAACTCCGAATTTTTCTCAATGCGGTTCATGGTCATGGCGGGACTAGAATTTGATGGCTCAGTTGATGTGGAGCCTATTGGGAACCCCAAGAGCAAGGTGTGAAGCAACACATCAGCAAGTCTTCCCTCAGTAAGAAACCGAGGTTGTCGAACCAGTAGGAGGAAGGAAACGTCACACAGGTGTTGCAAGCAACGCGGAGACCTGCACAACACAAACACAAGACTTTGCCCCAACTAACAGTGAGGTTCTCAATCTCATTATTGTTGTAACAAAGGATTAAACGTATGGTGTGGAAGGTAATGGTTTGCAGCAAGTAAACAGGTAACAGTGGAGGATGTATCAATGGTAAAGATTGGAACGGGGTCCATAGTTCACTAGAGGTGCTCTCCTTAGATAAACAACATGGCATGAAGGGTAAACAAATTACAGCAGGGCAATTGACAGGAATTGAGCAAGGCATAACAATGCAATACCAGACAAAAAGATCCTATGAGATTCGATTGGGAAATACAACAATATACATAGACCGCCATCCAACTGCATCTATGACTAGAAGTCCACCTTCAGGTTATCATCTAAACCCCCTCCAGTATTAAGTTGCAAGCAACAGACAACTTCTTTAACCAAAGTGTGTAAGGTAAACAATCCACTTGTGAACGTTGTTTTCTCCCTAGTGGAAACATCACATCTACAACCGAAGAGATTTCTGTCACTTACCTTGGAAACTAGAGGCATGAACCCACTATCGAGCATAAATACCCCCTCTTGGAGTCACTAGCAACTACTTGGCCAAGATAGCTACTAACAACGGAGAGCATGCAAGATCACAAACAACACAGACATGATAGTATCATAAGACAAAACCATTAGTCAATCTGACATAGTAATCTCAATTCCATCGGATCCCCGCAAACACAACATGCACGATTACAAATAGATTAGATCTTGATCATGAACGGAGCTCACAAGATCTATACATGAAAGCACAAGGAGGAGATACAACCATCTAGCTACTACATGGACCCATAGTCCAAGGTGGAACTACTCACGCATCATACCAGAGAAGAAGACCTCCGGGATGATCTCCCCTCCAGCAGGGTGCCGGGAAGAACTTCAGACCCCCCGATCTAGGGACGATGGTGGCGGCGACTACAAACGGTTTCATGGAGTTTTGGGGTTTCTAGGGTTTCTGCATCGGGGGCTTCTTATAGGCGAAGAGGTGAGGCTGGGAGGCAACCAGGGGGCACACCCTGCCTAGGTGCGGGCCCACCCTGGCCGCGCCTAGGGGGTTCTGGCTGCCCTGGTTTGCCTCTCCGTATCTCCTCTAGACTTCGTGTAGCCCACGGTAAAATATTGACTTTGGCTTTTGTCCCGTCCAATTCCGAGAATATTGATTTTCTGCCTTTCTGGAACAAAAAACATAAGAAAACAAGCAACTGGCACTATGGCAACTTGTTAATAGGTTAGTTCCAGAAAAGACATAAAAACACCTCAAAGTGTAGACAAAGCAAAGCAAAGAAAAGTAGATACTAAACAAGCATGGAACATCAAAAATTATAGATATGTTTCTGACGTATCAAGCATCCCCAAGCTTAACTCCTGCTCGTCCTCGAGTAGGTAAGTGATAAAAGAATAATTTTTGAGGTTACATGCACCTTCACAATAAAGATCAATCATTTGCAAGCATTGAAAGCTGGGATCAAAGAACTCTAAACATGTGCATGAAAGATGGAGTTCTAACAATAAGACAGAGTAACTATGCATGCAACATGAAAGGATACAAACAAAGATCATGAATAACATGCATTGAAAAACGTTTGTTTGTTTCACATACAGAAAACATGGCATAGTGGCAATCATCTTGTCCCTCGTAGAGTAGCAAATAGATGCATAGGACACCTTCAAAGTTCACAAGGGTGACTAGAAACAAATAGCACAAGAACACGTAATATCACATTATGCATCAATCAATAAGTTTTGGGACACTGCACATAGAACTAAGAATGGCAACTATGCTCTCTTAATGGTGCCTAAAGGTAGAAGTTGGAGACTCAATAATGGTGGAAGAAAGTCCCTTCATAAAGGGAAGCAGGGATTTCAAGTTTCAAAAAGAGCTTCCAAAATTTATGGTACTTGTTAGCTTTCAGCCCTCATTGCCCCTATCATAAGTATCTTGAAGTGGTTAAGGTTAAAGTGAACAAACTATGGAGTATATGCTTGACAAAATATATGTTGGCAATCTCAAGTCCCTTTAATACGAGGGCCACACCTCATGCTACTCAACTTCAGTCACCTGTAAGTTCTTGTCATTGTAAGTACATGCGTATCATAGAGAACCACCAACGGGGTACCCCTTTCACATGGTACAGGAGCTATACCATAACCAAAATGACAAGGCAAGCATACAATGAGCATCTCAGCGATATTTTTATTTACTATGTGCATAGCTTTTTATTGAGGATGCTTAATAGATAGCTAATTATGGTGATGCTGCAATTTTCCACCATGATTAGGCATGGCTTAGTCTAGCGGCCTAGGTGTTTCTCTAAAACAAAATACATACTCCATGGACTTACAAACTCCCTCTTTATTTCACACCGGTGACATCCATAGACAAAAGAGCATGATATCAACTAAGTACAAAGTACAAGTGCAATGTTGAAAACGTTCCCCATGATAGCATGGTTCTGCTAATTCCAATGTATAAGTGAAATCATATACAACATAGACGACACAATGGTTCAAGTTTATTAGGGGCAAAGAATATAAAGTGTGCCATCAAGTTTGTGAGGGCTTTAATCACTAAGTTTCCACATAACAAAATACTTTTTAATTGGAAGATATCTGAAAACAAGAATATACTTGGAATGGTGTAACACACCATGCATAGGAATTTATAGTGGACACTTTGGAATAACTGGGTTTCTTGGGAGTTGGAAGCATGAGTAGATATTACTAATACAAGTGGAGGCTAGCAAAAGACTAGGAGCAACCAACTAAGAGAGCAATAATGGCCATAATCATGCAGAGCGACAAAACATTACTAATCAAAGCATAGAGTGGTACTACAAGTCAAGGACTAAATGATCATAGAGGCTATAGTGACTTGTAATAGTCATAACATGGTGTGAGCATGTGCAAGTCAACCCAAACAAAGCATCAAAGGAGAATACCACAATACTATGCTTTTATATGCTAAAACAATGCATAATTTCTTCAAGGCACACTAAGCAATCCCAATTGTTTGGAACAAGACATGCCACAACAATAATCACTAAGAATAAGGTCAAAACAACACCTAGCATGTCATTCTAAAGTCTAAGTCACAGTCAATGCAAGCTCCTCTTGCACTTTCAAGCAGGAACTTCCTACTCCTTTCCAACACTAATTGACTTATTTGAAATAAAACAGCGAGAATGGGGGTCAAAACTACTTTATTCAAGCAAACTAAACAAACTAATCAAAGCAAACCAAAACTAAGACGCTCCAAGAACAACACAACTGTGCATGAAACAATAAAAACGAAGTGTCTAGAGAGACCTGAGCTTTTTATTGATGAAGAAGGGGATGCCTTGGGCATCCCCAAGCTTTGACGCTTGTACCTCTTGGATATTTCTTGGGGTGACACCATGGTGGCGTCCCAAGCTTGAGATTTTGTCCATTCTTCATCTCATTACATCATTCTCTCTCTACACCTGAAATTTTTCCTTCATACAAAACTTCACTCAATCTTCATTAACAACATTAGTGTATTCAAAAGATAATAGACCTTTAGGAAAAACTTTGGAACAAAAAAACTTTTCACTAAGAACACAAGCTACTGTATAAACTCCTTCAAAAAGCTCAATTCCCCAAAATAGAACTCAAAAAGGAATCAATAAGAAGCAAATGCAAATAATGGCAGAAATCTATCAAAACAGACCAGCAGGTAGAAACCGATTTTTTCGAAAATCTTCTGTTGCTCAAATAAAAAATTGTTGAACAAACGAAAGTTAGCTAACATACTGTGGGATGTATTCGTAAATTCTCAGCTCAATCCGAGTAACAGAGACTCCTCACGAATTTTTATGGTGGAGGACAGAAATCTGTTTCGGGACAGCAACTCCCCAAATCTTACTTCCCTCTCATTAGAGGTCATTCTTGGCACAAAAAGCAAACAAAAAGGATAAGGAGAGGTCATTACTGAATAATAACTTCCAAGACTCAAGGAAACTCTTGGGTTATCTCCCAACAAGTACTTTTCTTTAACGCCTTTAAGTTAGGCATGATAGCTTGAGAAGATGCTCACATAAGAAATATGAGGTGAAAATAAAAGAGAGCATCAAGAAGCAAATTCAAAGCACATTTAAGTCTAAACCACTTCCTATGCATAGGAATCTTGTACACAAACAAGTCATGAAAGCACAAAGCAACAAGCATAGGAAAGCAAAACAAGTGCAACTTCAAGATTTTCAACATAAAGAGGGGAAACTTAATATTGTTGAGATACATAAGACCATGTTTCCCTCTCTCATAATAACTTTCAGTAGCATCATGAATAAAATTAACAATATAACTATCACATAAAACATTCTTATCATAAGTCACATGCATAAAATGATTATTACTCTCCACATAAGTAGTGGGAGAAACTTCAACAAAATAGCTATCATTATTATTATCATCACCATAATCATCAAATATAGGAGGCATATTGTAATCACAATAAATTTTCTCCTCAATAGTAGGTGGACTGAAAATATCATAATCATCATTGTAATCATCATACAATGGAGGTATAGTATCATCATAAGCAATAGAATAGTTACCTTCTAAAGCTGGGGAACTAAAAAGATCATTTTCATAAAAACAAGCTTCTCCAAGCTTAGTTTCCATAGCATTAGCAATAATGGTGTTCAAAGAATTCATACTAATAACATTTATATTACCATGCAAATAAAGCTCCAAAGGTTTTTAAATTTTCTCTTCAAACACTTCATTTCCTAACTCAAGATAAATACTATAGAGCCCTCTAATTTTTTTGTGTTTTTGAGAAGAGGCAAACAAAACAAAGCAAAAGAAACTAAGCAAACTAAAAAAAGTAAAGAGAAAGGAAGTGGAGGACTCCCCTTGTGAAGACGTCCTTAGCCTCCCCGGCAACGGCACCAGAAAACTTGTTGATGGCTCAGTTGATGTGGAGACTGTTGGGAACCCCAAGAGCAAGGTGTGAAGCAGCACAACAACAAGTCTTCCCTCAGTAAGAAACTGAGGTTATCGAACCTGTAGGAGGAAGGAAACGTCACACAGGTGTTGCAAGCAACGTGGAGACCTACACAACACAAACTCAAGACTTTGCCCCAACTAACAAGGAGGTTGTCAATCTCACCGGTTTGCTGTAACAAAGGATTAAACGTATGGTGTGGAAGGTAATGGTTTGCAGCAAGTAAACAGTAACAGTGGAAGATGTATCAATGGTAAAGATTGGACCGGGGTCCATAGTTCACTAGAGGTGCTCTCCTTAGATAAACAACATGGCATGAAGGGTAAACAAATTACAGCAAGGCAATTGACAGGAACTGAGCAAGGCATAACAATGCAATACCAGACAAAAAGATCCTATAAGATTCGATTGGGCAATACAACAATATACATAGACTGCCATCCAACTGCATCTATGACTAGAAGTCCACCTTCAGGTTATCATACGAACCCCCTCCAGTATTAAGTTGCAAGCAACAGACAACTGCTTTAACCAAAGTGTGTAGGGTAAGCAATCCACTTGTTCTATGAACAAGAGACCGTTGTTTTCTCCCTAGTGGAAACATCACATCTACAACCAAAGAGATTTCTATCACTTCCCTTTGAAACTAGAGGCATGAACCCAGTATCGAGCATAAATACCCCCTCTTGGAGTCACTAGCAACTACTTGGCCAAGATAGCTACTAACAACGGAGAGCATGCAAGATCACAAACAACACAGACATGATAGTATCATAAGACAAAACCATTAATAAATCTAACATAGTAATCTCAATATCCATCGGATCCCCGCAAACACAACATGCATGATTACAAATAGATTAGATTTTGATCATGAACGGAGCTCACAAGATCTATACATGAAAGAACAAGGAGGAGATATAACCATCTAGCTACTACATGGACCCATAGTCCAAGGTGGAACTACTCACGCATTATATCAGAGAAGAAGGCCTCCGGGATGATCTCCCCTTCGGCAGGGTGCCGGGAAGAACTTCATACCCGCCCCCCTGATCTAGGGATGATTGTGGCGGCGGCTATAGACGGTTTCGTGGAGTTTTGATCGGTTTCTAGGGTTTCTGCATCGGGGGCTTCTTATAGGCGAAGAGACGAGGCTGGGAGGCATCCAGGGGGCACACCCTACCTAGGCACAGGCCCACCCTGGCCGCGCCTAGGGGGGTCTGGCTGTCCTGGTTTGCCTCTCTGTCTCTCCTCTGGACTTCGTGTCGCCCACAGTAAAATATTGACTTTGGCTTTTGTCCCGTCCAATTCCGAGAATATTGATTTTCTGCCTTTCTGGAACCAAAAACAGAAGAAAACAGGCAACTAACACTATGGCAACTTGTTAATAGGTTAGTTCCAGAAAAGATATAAAAACACCTCAAAGTGTAGACAAAGCAAAGTAGATACTAAACAAGCATGGAACATCAAAAATTGTAGATACGTTCCCAGCGTATCAGAATTCCAGTCCTTGTTATTATTTCCCCACTCTTCCTCCTTAGAGTGTTCCTTCCCTGCATGGTTAGAACGAGTGGTACGAGGAGGAAGTGTCTGTGGAGCGAGGATATGATGCAGAGTTCTCCCTCCTGTAGACATCCGTGCTGTCCTCCTAAGCTTGGTAGGTTTTTCCACAACTCCAACTCTTGCGACGGTAGTGCAGGTGTCCGGTTGCTTGTCCGCCTCCATGTCTCCTTCATCCCCTAACAAAATCTCCTTCTCCTTGGGATTTTGAGGATCATCTTCCTCGGGCTTCTTGCCTTCGTCGTTGGTGGAGACCATGGTTCTCTAAACTTGAGAAGTTTTCCTGACAGAAACAGATCGAAACAAAAACACGACGAGAACACAAAGCACGAACCTCGGGGGGTCCGGGGGGTTATATATTAAAAAGTTTCAATGCATAAGGAAGGTACTGGTACGAACATGAGGTGGAGACGGAGCTCGGGGGGCTCACACCCTCCCCAGGCGCGGCCAGCTGGGACCCGCGCCTGGGGTGGGTGTGGCCACCCCGGCCTCCGTTTCCTCCTCTATTCTGTCTTGTAACCTTCCATATGTATTAAAAACATAAAAAATATAAAAAGATAGGAATTTCACGAACCTTCTGTTTTCACCACTTTTACCTATTCAAAGTCGAACTCTGCAGATTCCTTTCCTCCTTCTCCTGGGAATTCCTTTCTTCACAAGGCAATACACAAACTTCAATGGAAACATTAGTGTAAGCAAAAAACAATAAACCTTTAGGTTCACACTTCAACTAAAATCCATCAAAACAAAGGCTTCCGTAAGAGGCAAATGCAAATGACGGCAGAAATCTATCAAAACAGACCAGCAGGCAAAGATTGATTTTTTCAAAAACCTTCTATTGCTCAAATCAAAAAGTGCAAAACTAATGAAAGCTGGGTAACAACTTGGAGAACAAGCTCAGAAAAAAACAGTTCCATCCGAAGTAATGAGCTCCCTCACGAATTTTTACAATACAGCACAAAAATCTATCCCAGGACAGCCACTTTTCACAACTCCTCTACTTCTCAAAAGTAGTTGAACTTGACACAAAAACCAAAACAAAAGGATAAGGAGCGGTTATCACTAAGGTAATAACTTCCAAGACTCGAGAAAACTCTTCGGTTATCTCCCAACAAGTACTTTTATTTAGTGCCTTTAAGTTAGGCTAGAAACTTTCAAAGATGCTCACAAAGGAGATAAATATTTGAAGTGAAAGAGAGAATCAAGAAGAAAATAATCAACACATTTGAGTCTAACCCACTTTCTATTCATGGGGATATCATGAGAAACAAATTGTTGAAACAAAAAGCCACTAGCATAGGAAGACAAAACAGATGCAACTTCAAAGCTTTAAACATAAAACGGGGAAACTTAGCATTGTTGATGTGCATAGAACCATGTTTCCCTCTCTCATAATAACTTTCAGTAGCACTTTGAATAAAGTTTACAATATAACTGTCACTGGCAACAACTTTATCATCAGAATGAGCATACTTACAGTCATCAAAAAGAGGTCCAAGGTCATAAACTGGATCAATAGAAGCAAGTTGTTCCATCCTGAAATCTTTATTAGGCAAGCTATTTTCATAAGGAGCTTTATCAAATTTGGAAAAGTTAAACTCATAAGAATTTCCATCAAACTTAGTTAAAACTTTCTCCTTCTTACAATCTATAATGGATCCACAAGTGTTCAAGAAAGGTCTACCAAAAATAATAGGACAAGTTTTGCTAGCTGCTGAATTAAGCACTAGAAAATCAGCAGGATACTTAATCTTACCGCAGAGAACCTCCACATCTCTGATAATACCAATGGGGCAAATGGTTTCCTTATTAGTAAGGTGAATAACCACATCAATGTCCCACAAGGACCAATTTCATGCATAATTTCCTTGTAAAGCTCATAAGGAATAGCACTAGAACTAGCACCAATATCACATAAACCATAGTAGCAATGATCACCAATTTTAACAGAAAGCACAGGAACACTAGCTTTTCTATCTTTATTAGGATGAGAGACAATATTAGAAGCGTCTTCATAGAAGACAATATGCTCATCCTCTATATTTCTAGTGACAGGGTCTTTCACAATAGCTACCACAGGTTCAACACTCATTTGCTCATGAGGCTCCACAGTTTTCATTGTACCTTTATTATTTGCACTAATAATCATAGAATACTCCTTTACCTTGGCTGGTAAAGGAATTTTCTCAACATGAGGTTCAGGCACAATATGATTAGTAGTACAAACTTCAGTACTTCTAACGGGAACATGACTAACAACATCTTTATAAGGTGCATGGTACTTATTCCACTTCTTCTTGGGAATTTCTATGTAAGAGGCAAAGGCTTTAAAACAGTTGGCAATACTTTGGGAATCAAGACCAAACTCACTGCTAATATCACGAAAGTCATCAGTTCCCATAATCATAGTTTATACCTGACTTTCTTCCTTTGTCATTCTCCCAAGCTTCAGTGTTCTCTTGAGTACGGTCTAGGATATCCCATTTAGCTTCCTCCTTTATACGTGTAAATGATCCAGCATAAGAAGCACCTAGTAAATCTTTATCATGAAGAGAAAGCCTAGCATAGAAGTTATTGATAATAATATTGTTAGTGACGAGGTTTAATCTTGTCAATGCCCATTTTTATGGACAAGGGTTTTGGAGAAGATGGGGATGTTGGAGATCGCGGAACGGTTAGCAAACAAGCAACACGGGGACACGAGGTTTACCCAGGTTCAGGCCCCCGGAGGGAAAACCCTACTCCTGCTTGTCTGCTCTGATTATGGTGGAACCGAAGGTTACAGGGGTGCGCAGATGCAATCTGGCGTGGAGGTGTGTATGCGGTGATATGCGAGAGATTGTTAGACAGCTCCTCATCGTACCCTCCTGGCCTTTATATAGAGGTAGGCAGGTCCCAGGCATAGATCGAGTCGGTTACAGGTTTTAGGGTTTGCCCCTTTGAATTTTCTATCTACTCTAGTCTTGCTCACCAAGGATCCGAAGGCGTCATGGGCCCTGGCCACCTGAAAGTCTTCATGGGCTGGCGTATATTTGTCGTGGACCTTCCTTGGGCTGGACCAGGTATGCTAAGGTCGTGTATCCGTAGGGTATAACCATGTTAGTAGCCCCCGAGTGTTCAGTCGAATCGTAGATTCGGCTGAGGACTCCTCATTCTTTCGGGTGCGGCTATCTCTGTTTGCTAGAGAATGATTTGAGTGTGTAGGGATTGTTGATGCGTGTGCCTGACTCTCCCGATGGATCAGGGTCAGTTAACTGTCTTAGGACAAAACAACATGATCTTCTTCATATTCGAGTCCCTCGACTCGAATCCAGAACAGATGCTGGCGTAATTCGACTCAGGCCGCGGAGGACTTACAAGAGTGGAATTCTAGTAAATTTAAATGATGTACCCAACGCGTCCGTCAGGATTTTCATCGCGCCTGCTGGCACGGGTTTTCACTAGCAGAGCGCAGTCATGTGCGTTGCCAGGCCATCAGATGATATCTATAGGTCTTATCTTTGTGTCGCGGACACAGCATCCAATTTTTATCACCACGGAGGCGTTTCGGGTGGCCAAGGAGGATGCTTATCACTTAGCGTTAATCGGGGCAGAGTTGCCGAAAAGTTTTTGCATTCTGATCTGAAGGATCTCAGTCGAAGAATTCATAGGGTGCGCGACCAGCGCTCCCTATGCGAGTAGCCCCCGAGTGTCTGTTCGAGTCGTAGACTCGAGCAGAGACTTTAACTCAGCCATTGTTTGACTCCGGGTCCGTAGGACACAAATTTTTCGGATGCTTGAATCCATCCTCCCTATGGGAGTAGCCCCCGAGTCCGTAGTGGAGTCGTAGACTCGACATAGGACTCGAAGAAATAATTCAATGATGTAGTATTTTCAGCTCTTTCGGGTGCGCGGCCAGCGCTCCTGATAGGAGTAGCCCCCGAGTAATTAATCGAATCGTAGATTCGAGTGAGTACTCTTAGCTGCGTACCCGAAGAATTGTAACCGTTGCTAGTATAGCTTTTATGACGTCAGTGCTGACGATCGATGACATCAAGCGTCTGTGGCACCAGAGTTGACTGGTCACGCGTGACGTGGAGATAATTACGGCGTCACCTCGATTTCCATGCGTAGTGGACGGCGTGTTAGCGATGGTTTGTTGTTGTGCTGACACGTGGACGGACAGATCTTGATGTTGGCTCTAGGTCTTCCTGATGGACGGTCGTCGTGCATCGTCCTTGTCCTTATAATCATTGGGGAAAAGGTGAGTTGGTTTTCACCGCATCCATTCTTGTTTCACTGCTCCCATCTTCTCTGAGTGTTCTCACTGTGCACTGGTATTTCTTCGAGCTTTTCCTTCCTTGATTCTGCGTGCTCAACGCCATCACCGCCGCACTACAATGGGGAAGCCCAAGAAGTCCTCCTCTGCCGTTGGTACCAGCGCCGCCGCTGGTGGTAAGAAGGGTTCTGTCGGCACCCATGTCACTGATGGTGGCTGGCGGCGATAGGAGACGCGTGAGAGTGATCTCCGCAAGTTCCGTGAGCGGGGCCTGATCTCTCAGGATAGGGAAGACGACAAACTTCCCGGCAACAAGGTAATCCCCCATCCTCCCGTTGGGTTTCGGGTTATGTTCCTCGCTTTTGTCCTTCGGGGCTTTTCCTTCCCAGTCCACAATTTCCTTCGTGGATTGCTTTTTCTTTACGGCATCCAGCTGCATCATCTTTCTCCCAACTCTCTTCTTCATATCGCTTGTTTCGTCACTTTCTGCGAGTGCTGGCTCGGTATCGATCCGCACTTTGGCCTCTTCCCGAAACTCTATTCCGTGAAGAGGCAATCTGGTTCTGCTGGTGTTTATCCCATTGGGGGTTGCATCATTTCCCTTCGATCCAATCTTCTTTTCTTCTCCTTTTCTATGTCCGAATCTGTCCAGTACTGGCGGAGGCGATGGTTTTACATCCGCGACTCCATGGTGGCTGGGCAGGATTTTGGTCTTGCTCCTTTTGACCACTCCCAAAAGATCGAGCCGAAGAGGTCCTGGAAGAACCAGATCTTGGATGGCAAGGTGGCGGAGATAGAGGGGCTCTATCATCGGGTGGAGGATCTCCAGCTGATTCCGGATAAGGAGGTGAACGGTGTGGATATCATCCGCACTTTTCTCAAACGTCGGGTGCAGCCGCTCCAGGCTAGGGCGCACCCGATGTTCCTTTATTCTGGTCGCCGCGATCGAACTAGGGTTTCGGCTAAGGAGTTTTCCAAGGGGGATACCGACGGGATCCTTCGTCCTCTGTTGAAGTTCAAGGCTGGCGAGGATCTTCCGGGGAGGTCGCTGGCCCCTCCATTCGCTGATTCTCATCCGGTTCCGCAGGTGTAGATCTGGGGCGTGTGCGTAGCACTTATTTCGACTGCGTTTTTCCTTATATTTGCCTGTGTTCTTACAATTTTACTTCTGTTGCGCAGGAGTTCAAGGTGTCGGGCATGTCGCCGCCATTGCCTGAAGTGTTTCCGGATGCACCAGACAACGAGGTAGTGGACTCCATGTCCGAGTTCCGTCGGCGCGATCGCCGGTTGAGGAGGCCAACGAGTCGAGTGAGGATCATACTCGAAAACGGACGTGGAGCTCCAGCGAATCATCGGATGCTTTGACTCCATCGACCCCTAGGAATCCGCTATGCCTTGAGCGTCACAGCGGGGGTCATGGGGGCTCTTCCTCTCCTCTTCCGGCCGTTCCCGTGCGGGCTATAGCGCCACAGCCGCCGGCGAAGCGGAAGAAGGAAGAGAAGAAAGAAGAGAAGAAGGAAGAAAAGAAGGGCAGGAAAGCCCCTCCTGTCTTCGACTTGAGCGATCTCGACTCGTAAGTTTCCTCAGTTCCTTTTTTGCTGTCTCTCGATTTCGCTTGATTGTTCTTGGCTGACGTTTTCTTTTGCAGCCACACTTCTGACAACTCCTCCGGTGATGGCGCTCGGGAGATGGTGGGGGATTCGAAGATTCCTTCTCCTCCTCCTCAGACGGTGGCCACCTCTGAGGGCGCTGCTCTGAGGTCTTCTCCGCGGGAGACTCGGGTTGTGGTCCTTCAGAAGACTGCAGGTGAACCTTCGGAGTCACCGTCTATCCATGTAAGTAATTCTGTTTTCTGCCGCAGGGGGACTCTCCGAGCGTTTTCGGGTGGTCTGTTGATCACCTCTGTTTTTGCTTCTTTTCTCGGGGGAGCCCCCGAGCATTTGTAGGATGATCTGCTGATCGTTTTTCTTTGAGTCTCGGGGGGAGCCCCCGAGCACTTTTCGTGTGTGTAGCTTGTTTTGCTCGTTCTCTGGGCATAGCCCCCGAGCCTTTGTTTTGACGGGTAGTGTCTTTTGCAGCCTTTTGTGTAAGGCGCCAACCAGCTAGTGCAGCAGCACCTGGCGTTGGAAGCCAGCTTCAAGCAGCTTCAAGGTGCATACGTGGGTTGATCTTTTTGCTTCCTCTTTTGTTTCTTGTCCTGTCATCTGATATGTGTTCTGTTGTCTACAGAGGACAACAATACCACCCTCCGTGAGCTTGATGCTCTTAAAAAGAGCCTTGGGCGAGCGGAGAAGAAGGCTGAGGACGTCGTTGGTGCCAAGGAGCATCTCGAGCTGGAGCTAGCCAACGCAGCTGCAGCCAAGGAGCGCCTGCAGCAGGAGGCTACGAATTGCGACGAGCAACTTGCCACCGCCGCGGCTTCGCGCGAGAAGGAGATTGCTAATAAGCTGATGGCGGCTGCCAACGCTATTTTGGGTGAGTTGCTTTGTCTTTCTTTTTTTGGCTTCCCTGTCTTTCCTTGCTGTGCTTTTATTTATGTTGTCCCTTCTCTTTCTTTAGATGTTGCTGGCATCGAGTTTGACCGCGGTGCCCTGGAGCACGGAAGTGCTCTGGATGATGCCACTGCGGCGGTCGAAGACCGCTGTGGTACCGTGGTCGGCTCGCTTTCCAAGGCCAAGGAGGTTCTTGGGCGCTTCTATAAGGAGCTCGTCCCCAAGGGCGTCGCCCTCGAAGATGTCGATGCCTTGGCGGAGGCATTGTCAGCCGAAGCACCTGCGGCGTACAAGCGCAAGCAGAAAGGCATTGGTGCATCCGTCGGGCTGGCGATGGCCCTGGCTTATGGAGCGGAGCTAGATCTTCATCAGGTCACCTCCTGGATGCCAACGGCTGCTGACGGATCCGAGGTAGCCTTTGCCATCTATGCTGCTCGCTGTAAGCATTATGGGTCGAAGTTGATTGACTTCCTGGCTGAGTACACGTTGAAGCAGCAGGGAGATGCCAAGGGGAGATAGTCCGGATCCGAGGCTACTCAGGATGCAGCCTCTTAGGTCTTGTAGTCGTAGGATAGCTTTTGTTTCCAGCTTTTGTAACTATGTTTACAAACAATCCCTGCGCCACGTAGTGGCTTTTTGCTATACATAATGAATTTCCGAGTTCTGTGTTCATTCGTCTGCTTGTTCATATCCTTGTCTTCTTTTACTCTAGGATCCTTCGGGTGATGATCCCGTTGACACTTCGTCTGCACCACAGCTGCGGCCATCCTTGGATGGTGCGTCGCAGCTTGTGTTTCTTCTAGACCGCATCCGTAGTCTTGAGAGGGAATTGCTTGGAGTGCGTGGCCATGCTAATATTTGGAAGTCGAAGGCAGAGCGAGGCACTGCCCGAGAGGAATATTTGATGGGGGAGTTGCGTCGTCTGGCCGAACAGCTTGAATGTGAGTTTTTCAAGCTGCTGCTCATTGTTTCGGATGCGCCTGTTGGCCTTGCATCTTACTTTTGCAAGTATTGCAGGTGCTAACCTTTCTCCGAAGGAGGAAAAGGAGCGTGTTGCTGTTCGGATTAACTGCTTGACCCAGCAGGACAAGGAGGCCAGCGGGTTCTTCTGGATGGACCGTGATCATGCCATGGTCCTTGCGACAATGCAGGATCGTGTCCACCAGGTATCGCGGGTGCTTCGTCAGGTGTAGTCTTTGTTGGCATCAGTTCTGCATGTGATGTTTCTGCTGGATGGGGCACCGTCGACTCTCTCTAGCCTGCTGACGAAGTTTCGGAATGTTCACCATGTCAAGGAACTGGTGCGACATCAGCTTGTTGCGGGGGTGAAGGCTGCACTTTCCCTTGTGCGGTTGCATCGTCAGTACTGGATCTTTTTGCTGTAGCGGATGGGCCGCCTCTTTGTCCGGATGGTGGTGAGTGGGATATGCGTCCACATTATGCAGCTGTAAGGCAGTATGCCGAACAGATTGTAGACCTGTTTGAGCAGCGTACGCAGGCTATTGTGCAGAATAGGTAGAACCTGTAAAAAAGGTCGATGTAAAATTTGTATATATTCAACTGGCGTGTTGTGACCTTTATTATTGTAAAGGTTTATTGTTGTGTAGCACGTGGTGCTCTGTTTGTTTACGAGTCCTTTTAGTTAGCCTAACGTGGTCAGCTACTCAGAATGCACGTGCTATTCTCAGTCGACGAAGTCGTGAGGTAGGGGGAGCCCCCGAGTGCGTTGTAATATGGAGTAAAATGCAGATGATGAACGAAAAAGTTTGGGGCGAGACACTTAGCTTTATTCATATTATAAGGAAGATGTACATTGTTCGGCTGAGTAGCCTTGGCTGAATAGCCTTATTGAAAGTAAAAGAGGGGGTAGCTAGGGGTAGGAGCGTCGAAGCTGTGCGACGTTCCATGGGTTGGAGTATGCGACTCCAGACTCCACGTGCTTGAGGCGATAGGCACCACCTGGGATGACTTCAGTGATGATGTAGGGTCCTTCCCATGGTGACTCGGTCGCTCTTGCTTGAGTCGCAAGACTAGGTCTCCTTCGACGAAGGACCTTGGGCATAGCCGTCGGCTATGGTAGTTGTGGAGACTCTGTTGGTACACCGCTGATCGATCTGCTGCTATGTCACGCACCTCGTCGAGTGTGTCGACGGCGTCTTCGAGTGCGGCTGTCGATTCGGCTTCGCTGTAAGCGACGACCCGTGGGGCCTTATGGCGTACCTTTGCTGTCAGCACGGCTTCGGCTCCGTGCACCATGACGAAAGGCGTGTAGCCAGTTGAGCTATTTGTCATTGTGCGCAGGCTCCATAGGACCGAGGGTAGCTCTTGTGTCCAGGCTCCTGCAAGTCGCTCGAGTGGGCTTATTAGGCGCTTCTTGATGCCAGCACCGACGAGGCCATTGGCCTTCTCGACCTGCCCGTTCGTTTGCGGGTGCGCCACAGAGGCGTATGTGATGTTAATTCTGAGGTCTTCGCAGAAGTTCTGGAATTCTTTGGAGATGAAGTTCGACCCATTGTCGGTGATAATGCTATGCGGCACGCCGAACCTGTAGACAATGGACTCAAAGAACTTGACGGCAGTTTTGCCCTTTTGGTTAGTGACGGGCATGGCCTCAATCCACTTGGTGAATTTGTCGACTGCGACCAGGAGGTAAATGTGACCTCCTTTTGAGGACCTTGGCAGTTTGCCGATCATGTCAAGGCCCCATTAAGCGAAGGGCCAGGCCAAAGGTATGGGCCTGAGCTCTAATCCGGGTGCGTGCGGTTTATCAGCGAACCTTTGGCACCTGTTGCATTTTCGGACGATGTCCTTAGCATCGTTCATGGCCGTTGGCCAGTAGAATCCAGCTCGTAGAGCTTTGGCGACAAGGGCATGGCTGCCTGCATGATGGCCGCAAATGCCCTCGTGGATGTCTTGGAGGATGATTTTGCCGTCACCGATGGTGACGCACCTTTGGAGTACACCTGAAATGTTGCGCTTGTACAGCTCGCCATTGATGATGGTGAAGGCCTTTGACCGGCGAGATATGCGTCGGGCATCTGTCGGGCTATCAGGCAGCTCGCCGTCTATCAGGCACCTGAGGTATGGTTGTGTCCAAGTTTCTTCGATTGCCATGACCTGCATTAGGTTGACCGCTACGACCTCTGTGTCGAGCTTTTCGGGTCCTTCCTGCCCTTCGGGTAGCGCAGCCCCCGAGTGCTCTGCTTCTTCGGGTGATCCCTTTGGGAATTTCCGCTTGATGGATGGCACGCAAATCTGTTTGAGGAACACGCCTGGTGGCACTCGTGCACAGGTGGAGCCGATGTTGGCAAGTCTGTTGGCCTCCTCGTTGCTTTCTCTCCCAACATGCCGAAGCTCGCAGCCGTCGAAGTCTCCTTCGAGTGAGTTGTAGAGTGCTCGGTATGTGATCATGTTGGCTGCGTGTGCGTCGCGCTCGTTCATCGTCTGCTGGACGACGAGGTTCGAGTCTCCATAGATGACCAGGCGCGTTGCGCCGCAGATTTTTGCCATCCTCATGCCGTGGATGAGGGCTTTGTATTCGGCCTCATTGTTGGAAGCTCGAAATTCCATCCGGAGGACGTACTTCATCTTGTCGCCCTACGGGGAGGTCAGTATGACCCCGGCTCCTGCTCCGGCTTCGCGTTTGGAGCCGTCGAAGTGCATCATCCATGACTGTGTCATGTCCGGTGTGTCTGGCAGCTGCAGCTCCATCCAGTGTACGAGGAAGTCCGGGAGGACCTGAGACTTGATCGCGTGTCGCTTCTCGTAGACGATGTCTAGAGGTGACAGCTCGATGCCCCATAGGGCCACGCGTCCTGTGGCCTCCGGGTTGTTCAGGATGCTGTTTAGGGGTGCCTCATTGACGACCATCACCTGGTGCTCCTGGAAGTAGTGGCTCAGCCGACGAGCCATCATGAACACGCCATAGGCGAGTTTCTGGTAGTGAGGGTACCTCTGCTTTGTCGGTGTCAATACCTCGCTGAGGTAGTAGATTGGGCGTTGGACCCCATGGGTCTTGCCTTCTTCGGGTCGTTCGACCACTAGTACGGTGCTTACCACTTGATGTGTGGCTGCTATGTACAGCAGTAAAGGCTCGCGCTCCTTTGGCGTGACCAATACAGGCGAGGTAGAGAGTAGCCACTTTAGATCTTCGAATGCGTCGTCTGCCTCGGGCGTCCACTCGAATTTGTCTGCTTTGCGTAGCAGCTGGTAGAACGGCAGGGCTTTTTCGCCCATGCGGCTGATGAACCTGCTCAGTGCCGCAATTCGCCCGGCGAGTTGCTAGATGCCCTTGAGGTTCTTCGGCTTCTCCATGGCCATTATGGCCCGGATTTTCTTTGGATTCGCTTCAATCCCCCGCTTGGAGATGAAGTAGCCTAGCAGCTGACCAGATGGGACACCGAAGGCGCATTTTTCTAGGTTTAACTTGATCTTGTATCGATCAAGGTTATCGAATGTCTCGCAGAGATCGTCGATGAGCGTCTTGGCCTCCCTTATTTTGATGACTATGTTGTCGACATAGACTTGAATGTTGCGGCCGATCTGGTCCTTCAGGCATGCCTGCATGCATCGTTGGTACGTGGCACATGCGTTCTTTAGCCCGAAGGGCATTGTGTTGTAGCAAAACACTTCGAACGGCGTGATGAACGCTGTTTTCTTCGGATCTTTGACCTTCAGTCGAATCTGGTTATAGCCTGAGTAGGCATCAAGGAAGGAGAGTTTTTCGCATCCTGCAGTCGAATCGATGATCTGATCGATCTGAGGGAGAGGGAAGTGATCCTTCGGGCAGTGCTTGTTCAGCGATGTGAAGTCCACGCACATCCGCATGATGTCCGTGTCCTTTTTGGGGACCATCACGGTGTTAGCGAGCCACTCGCTCTCCTTGATCTCCCTGATGAAGTTTGCATCGAGCAGTCTGTTGACTTCGACTCCGATTGCTTCGGCTCGTGGTTCGGACAGTCGTCAGATGGATTGCTTGACGGGCTTGGCATCTAAAAATACATTGAGTGCATGCTCGATGAATTCGCTGGGAACTCCTGGCATGTCCGCAGGACACCAGGCGAATATTTCCCAGCACTCACAGAGGAATTTGACGAGCGTGCTTTCCTATACGGAGCTGAGGTCGTTGGCGATCAGCGCCGTCTTGGAGGCATCCGTCGGGTGGACCTGCACCTTCTTTGTGTTGATGGTGGAGTCGAAGGACATATCTGGTGCGTTCTGTCGTGCGACTAGGGGTGCCCCGTTGTCCGTCACCTCGTGGAGCCTTATGAGCTCCTCCTACATGCCGAATGATTGGGAGATTCTGTTGAAGTCCCTGTCGCAGTGGTCCGATCGGGTGAAGCTCCCGTGGACCGTGATGACTCCCTTGGGTCCTGGCATCTTGAGTAGTAGGTACGCATAGTGTGGTACTGCCAGGAATTGTGCGAATGCTACACGCCCAAGGATGGCGTGGTATTGTGATGGCCAGTCCACCACTTCGAACTCGAGTCGCTCACATTGGAAGTTGTCGGGCTGGCCGAAGATGACGTCGAGCCATATTTTTCCTAGGGGGAATATGCCCTTCCCTGGGACGATGTCGTGGAACGTTGTGTTGGATTGTTCCAGGCTGCACAGCGGGATCCGCATTGCTGCAAAGGTACTGGCGAACATCATATTGATGCTGCTGCCGCCGTCCATGAAGACGCGGCTCATGTCAAACCCTCTGATTTGCGCCTTGAGCACCAGGGCAGCATGACCTGGGTGAGGGACCTGGCAAGGGTGGTCTGAACGGCTGAACGTGATGCAGGACTCCGATCCTCTGAGGTACTCAGGGATGGCGGGTGGAGCGGTCACAGCCAGGTTGATCTGACGGGTAATTTTCTTCTGCACCCTATTCATTGGGCGGCCTTTTTGGATCATCAACGCTCCTTTCGGCGGGGGATACTCGTGCCCACCATTATTCTGCGCACGTGCGACTGGGTGGTTCGGGCCTCCCGCAGGTGGTGGTGGAGGAGCTCCATGTGCGATCTCGCCTGGTGCGGGTGCGTTCCCGTATCCAGGGTTCGGGGCTTGCCGCCTCATCTGAGCCATGCTCTCGCTGAGTTTCTAGAACTCGCGGCAGTCTTTGAGCATGTGGCTTGCCTTCTTATTGCCATCCTGCTTGTCGATGTGAAAGTGGATGGTGCATGGACCCGACAGTTTATCGAATGCAGAGGGTCCATCGTCACGGCCACGGCGTTGCCATGACTGCGTTGGGCGTCCTCCGTCGCGGAAGTTACTTCCACGGTATCCGCCATTGCTGCGGTTGTCGTCGCTGCGGCGATCGACATAGCCAGCCGCGACCATGTCGGGTCCAGCGCGATCGTCGTAGATGCGCGATCTTCTCTTGCTATAGCGCTCGCGTCGCCGGCCGTAGTCGTCTTCCTCCTCCGAGTGCGCTCGGTGGAAAGAGTCCTCGCCATCAGCCCACATGTTGGCGATGTCCATTAGGTGGTCGAGTGTCTTGGGCTTGACGCGCCCAAGTTCTTCTTTGAAGTCCTGGCGTTTGACGCCGTCCTTGAAGGTGTCGATAGCTCTCTCCTCGGAGATATGTGACGCGGAGTTCTTGGTGTTAGACCAGCGCAGTATGTATGAGCGAATGGATTCGCCCGTTCATTGGGTGCAGGCCCGTAGCTCCTCGATCGAGGCAGGCCTCTTACTGGTGCCCTTGAAGTTTCAGACAAAACTGTACGCCAGCTCCTCCCAGCTTCGGATGGATCCCGAGGATAGGCTGCTGAGCTAGATCCGGGTTGCGCCTGTCAGCTGTAGCTGAAGGCATTGCATGGCGGTTTCCTTGTTTCTGCCGTGTAGCTTGACGGACGGCAGGTGGTCGCTGAGCCACGCCTTAGGGTCCTGTGTACCGTAGAACTTCGGAGTGTCCGAAGGAAGCTTGAAGTTTCGCGGCATCCGTGTCCGCCGAACAGATCTTCTGAAGCATCGGGCTCCGCAGAGTTCTCCTTCATCGTCGTCCTCTTCGGATTCGGATGAGCATACACGCTTAGCGCGCGCTTTGTCGATTTTGCGTTGGGTTAGCTTGTTTCGAGCATCGTAGTCGCGGCTGCGACGGTGCGAGATCTTGTGCCTTCGAGGAAGGTCGTGCTCTTCGTCCTCGGATGAGGGCGTGGGGCTGCGGTTGAACTTGACCGCGGCCTTCTTCTTTGGCTCCGCAGGAGCTTCTCCATGGAGCGCGGACTTGTGCATGGCCCTCTTCGGGTCCCCCTCCAGAGGTGGATGGGACACGAGGTATGCGGTGGCTGCCATGATCGCAGCTTGCGGCGTCTTCGGGATGACGTTGTCGTCGGCATCCATCTCCATGAAGGACGCGTTGAGGGCTCTAGTCACCTCGCGGCGTGCCTTGGGATCCATGTTCTCTGTGCGAGAATGGTGCTTGTTTCCATGGTTTCCATGCGAGCTGGAGCCGATGCCCATGGCGGAGAGCGCAGCTCGCCGCGCGCTAGATTCCGAGGCTGCTTGCTTGCGCTTGTCGAGCACCTCTTGCATCCTCAGTTGGTTCTTGTGCTCCTCGATAAGGAGCATGTGGTATGCCATCAGCAGGTCCCGTGAGGCATCGGCGGGCAGGATCTTGTTGCCTGCTACGGCCTCGCGTGCTTTGGCCCAACCCTCCTTGCTGAGGTGGATGACCCGATCATTGTTGTCCATGTTGGGTGGGGGGGATTGGCCTCTTCTGTTTCCACCGTTTCTACCCTGCGGGTTGGGTGTCGGATTGTGTTCCTGATCCTGTATGACCGCGGTGCGCTGGTAGCGCTCGTAGATCGGTTTGCTGCTACCGCAGCTTTCGGATCCGGAACTGTAGGTCCCTTCGTCCGATGGTGGATCGCACAGATCGGAGTTGTAGCTGCTTCTTTCATAGGACTCATCTGTCGATGGTGATGTGCATAGCACGGGGTGTGGAGCCCACGAAGCAGGCCTGATCGATGGCAGGGGCACCCGCTCCGGGAGGCGGAGAGTGCCGATCTGCCCCACCTGGAAGCAGAAGCTCCTGAACAGCATCTCGAGTCCGTCGCCAATGGGCTCGAAGTCCTTCAGGGTGGACGGCGAGTGGACGGTGAAGTCGAAGCCGCCGAAGAGGAGATGACTCTCCGTCGCCGCAGAATTGTAGATCGCTATGGTTGGGATCGTCACGATCGCACAATCAGCACCCCCAATTCCCACAGACGGCGCCAATTGATGAGGTTTAATCTCGTCAATGCCCATTGTTATGGACTTGGGTTTTGGAGAAGATGGAGATGCTGGAGATCGCGGAACGGTTAGCAAACAAGCAACACGGGGACACGAGGTTTACCTAGGTTTAGGCCCCCGGAGGGAAAACCCTACTCCTGCTTGTCTACTCTGATTATGGTGGAACCGAAGGTTACAGGGGTGCGCAGATGCAATCTGGCGTGGAGGTGTATATGCGGTGATATGCGAGATATTGTAAGAGAGCTCCTCGTCGTACCCTCCTGGCCTTTATATAGAGGTAGGCAGGTCCCAGGCACAGATCGATTCGGTTACAGGTTTTAGGGTTTGCCCCTTTGAATTTTCTATATACTCTAGTCTTGCTCACCAAGGATCCGAAGGCTTCATGGGCCCTGGACACCTGAAAGTCTTCATGGGTCGGCGTATATTTGTCGTGGACCTTCCTTGGGCTGGACCAGGTATGCTAAGGTCGTGTACCCGTAGGGGGTCGTGTACCCGTAGGGTATAACCATGTCAGTTAGGGAGTTCATGAATAGGACATTTAAGCATTAGTAACTTCAATCTCCGCCAAGCTTGAGCTATACTCTCTCCATCACGAGGCCAAAAGTTATATATCATATTTCTATCCTTATGAATCTCACTAGGAGGATAAAATTTAGAATAAAACAGAGATGACATCTCCTCCCATTCCATGGATTGTCCATTCTTCAGCAGGTTATATCATTCTAAGCTCTCCCTTTCAAGGATATGGAGAGTAACTTCTTCTTCACCTGTTCAGTTGTGATACCTGCACACTTAAACAGCCCGCATAATTCATGGATAAAAATCAAATGATCACCAGGATGAACAGTTCCATCCCCTAAATATTAATTATCCATAACACGATCAACAATACTTGTAGGTATCTTAAAAGGATCTATCCAAACAGGTGGTGGCTCATCTACTACCCTAACAGTGGTAGTAGTTTCCCAAACATAAAACCAAGTGGGTTATCCATATTGGAAACAAAGTAACAAACAGAAACAAAAAGCAATACTCACAGTAGAAGTTTCCTTTACCAGTTCCACTCTTCAATAGCGCTTCACTCCCCGGCAACGTCGCCAGAAAATAGTTTTGATGACCCACAAGTATAGGGGGGTTATTGCAGCACTTTCGATAAATAGGAGTGTCGATCCCAACGAGGAGCAGAAGGTGTTGACTAGTGGTATGGGGCAGGAAATCTCTGTAAATACTTAGCAAACGGATTTTTAGTGGTTTTCTGATAAAGCAACAAAACAAAGTGCAAGTACCAAAGACAACGAACAAAAGTAGCCAGTGGCCCAATCCTTTCTTAGCAAAGGACAATCCGGTGTAAATACTTATAAGGAACAAACTTTCTCGAGGACACATGTGAATTCTGTCAAGTCCTTTCACTTCAAATAGCTGAGTACTCTTCTTTGGTGTTGTAAGTGTTGTGTGGGTGAACATGTGCTAATGTACCGACCTTACTTGGACTAATACATACTTGTGATTAAACCCCCTGCAAGCATCCGCAACTACAGGAAAGTAATTAAGATATAAATCTAACCACAGCCTTAAACTCTGAGATCCTACGATCCCTTGTGCAAAGGTGTCCTAATGGGGGTTCAGGTTTCTGTCACTCCGGCAACCCCACAATTAGTAGCCAAATACACAATGCATTCCCCTAGGCCCATAAATGGTGAAGTATCATGTAGTCGACGTTCACATGACACCACTAGAAGAATAGCACCACGACTTAAATATTAAACTATTGAATAATAACTCAACACAAATCCACTACTAACAACATGACTTATCCCATGTCCTCAAGAACTAAACGAACTACTCAGGAGACATCATATGGATCAGGATCAAAGATGATATGATAATGGATAACAATCTGAACATAAACAATAATCCAATGTTTCCACTCACAAGCATCAACTACAATAGGAATCAACACCGGGAAAGTTTCCCCTAATGAAATAAGCAAGTATTCAACAACGATTGTTACAGCGGGATGGAGTGGTGATGATGGTGCTGGTGGAGATGATGGTGTGGATGATGATGATGATCCCGATGAAGCCTAGCTTGAAGATGGTGTTGATGGCGACCATCTATCCTCTCCGAGAAGGAATTTCCCCGGTAGAAATTTGTCTGCCGGAGAGATCTTTCTCTCTCGGTGTTTTCTGCCCCGCAGAGGCGGCGTAAATCTATCTATGGTCGCTCCCCTGGTGTTAGGGTTCCATAAGGAAGATATAGGTGAGAGGGCGGAGTCAGGAGCCGAGCAGGTGGGCCACACCTGCCCTAGGCGCGGCCCAGGGGGGACCCGCGCCTAGGGGGTGTGGGCCCCCTGTGGCCCTTCTACGCCTTCCCTTCTGGCTTCCTCTGACTTCTGGGAAAATATAATTTTCCCATATTTTTCTAGTATTTTTCTGATCTTCACGAAATTGCATCAAAACACCTATTTTTCCATCAGAATCCAGACTCCGGCAGTTCATCCTCCAAGAATCATCCAACATGCATAAACAGATGAAAAGACATAAGTATTACCTCATAATAAGACATATATCAATGAATAGAGGCAAATTATGATATAAAATGGTGATGCAAATTGGACGTATCAAACTGACAGGACTGAGCAAGGCATAACAATGCAATACTAGACATTCATGATCCTATGAGATTCGATTGGGCAATACAACAAGATACATAGACCGCCATCCAACCGCATCTATGACTAGAAGTCCACCTTTGGGTTATCATCCGAACCCCCTCCAGTATTAAGTTGCAAGCAACAGACAACTGCTTTAAGCAAAGTGTGTAAGGTAAACAATCCACTTGTTCCATGAACAAGAGACCGTTGTTTTCTCCCTAGTGGCAACAGCACATCTACAACCTTAGATATTTCTGTTACTTCCCTTAGATTAAATGGAGGCATGAACCCACTATCGAGCATAAATACCCCCTCTTGGAGTCACTAGCAACTACTTGGCCAAGATAGCTACTAACAACGGAGAGCATGCAAGATCACAAACAACACATACATGATAGAATCAATAAGACAAAACCATTAATCAATCTGACATAGTAATCTCAATATCCATCAGATCCCCGCAAACACAACATGCATGATTACAAATAGATGAGATCTTGATCATGAACGGAGCTCACAAGATCTAAACATGAAAGCACAAAGGAGGATATACAACCATCTAGCTACTACATGGACCCGTAGTCCAAGGTGGAACTACTCACGCTTCATACCATAGGCTGGCATGATGAAGAAGAAGGCCTCAGGGATGATCTCCCCTCCGGCAGGGTGCCAGGAAGAGCTTCAGATCCCCCCGATCTAGGGACGATGGTGGCGGTGGCTATAGACGGTTTTGTGGAATACTGATTGGGTACTCAGGATTTAGGCATCGAGGGCCTCTTATAGACGAAGAGGGGGGCCGAGGGGGTGCCCGAGGCGGCTGCACCCCCCTATCCCCCCCGGCGCGGTCCAGGCCTGGCTGCGTGGCCAGGGGTGTGGCCCCCTCGAGGCCCTCCTCCGTCTCGTCTTCTGGCTCCATGTTCCCCACGGTAAATATTGACTTTGGCTTTTGTCCCGTCCAATTCCAAGAATATTGATTTTTTGCCTTTCTGGAACCAAAAACAGAAGAAAACAGGCAACTGGCACTGTGGCATCTTGCTAATAGGTTAGTACTAGAAAACATATAAAAACACCTCAAAGCATAGACAAAGCAAAGCAAAGTAGATACTAAACAAGCATGGAACATCAAAAATTATAGATACGTGTCCGACGTATCAAGCATCCCCAAGCTTAACTCCTGCTTGTCCTCGAGTCGGTAAGTGATAAAAATAATAATTTTTGAGGTCACATGCACCATCAAAATCAAGATCAAACAATTTGCAAGCATTGAAAGCTGGGATCAAAGAACTCTGAACATGAGCATGAAAGATGGAGTTATAACAGTAAGACAAAGTAACTATGCATGCAAATGAAAGGCTACAAACAAAGATCATGAATAACATGCATTGAAAAACGTTTATTTCACATACAGAAAACGTAGCATAGTGGCAATCAGCTTGTCCCTCATGGAGTAGCGAATAGATGCATAGGACACCTTCAAAGTTCCTAAGAGTGACTAGATACAAATAGCAAAAGAACAAGTAATATCAACAATATGCATCAATCAATAAGTTTTGGGACAATGCACATAGAACTAAGAATGGCAACTATGTTCTCTTAACTGGTACCTAAAGGTAGAAGGTGGAGACTCACTATAATAGTGGAAGAAATGTCCTTCATATGGGGAAGCAGGGATTTCAAGTTTCAAAAAGAGCTTCCAAAAATTATGGTACTTGTTAGATTTCAGCTTTCATTGCCCCTATCATAAGCATCTTGAAGTGCTTAAGGCTAAAGTGAACAAACTATGGAGTATATGCTTGACAAAGTATAAGTTGGCAATATCATGTCCCTTGAATACGAGGGCCGCTCCTCATGCTACTCAACTTTAGTCACCTGTAAGTTCTTGCCATAGTAAGTACATGTGTATCATAGAGAACTACCAACGGGGTACCCCTTGCACATGGTACATGAGTTATCCCATAACCAAAATGACAAGGCAAGCAGACAATGAGCATCTCATCAATCTTCTTAGTTACCATGGGAATATGGTGCTTTTTTCTCTCTTTCCTCTTTTTCAATATGTCTCTCATTTTTTATAAGAAGAATGCTTCATAGATGTCACTATGGTGATGCTGCAAGTTTCCACCATGATTAGGCATGGATTAGGCTAGCGGCTCAGGCGTTTCTCTAACACACATACATAACTCCATGGACTTACAAGCTCCCCTTTTATTTCACACTGACGACATCCATAGAAAAAAAAGCATAATATCAACTGTGTAAAATGTACAAGTGTAATGTTGAAAGCGTTCCCCATGACAGCATGATTCTGCTAATTCCAACGTATAAGTGCAAGCATATACAACATAGATGACACAATGGTTCAAGTTTATTAGGGGCAAGAAATATAAAGTATGCCATCAAGTTTGTGAGGGCTTTAATCACTAAGTTTTCACATAATGAAATACTTTTTAATTGGAAGATAGATGAAAACAAGAATTTACTTGGAATGGTGTAACACACCATGCATAGGAATTTATAGTGGACACTTTGTAATAACTTGATTTCTTGGGAGTTAGAAGCATGAGTAGAGCTTACTCATACAAGTGGAGGCTAGCAAAAGACTGGGAGGGACCAACTAAGAGAGCAATAATGGCCATAATCATGCAGAGCGACAAAACATTACTAATCAAAGCATAGAGTGGTACTACAAGTCAAGAACTAAATGATCATAGAGGCTATCGTGACTTGTTCATAGTCATAACATGG
Organism: Avena sativa; assembly: GCA_916181665.1. NCBI lineage: Eukaryota > Viridiplantae > Streptophyta > Magnoliopsida > Poales > Poaceae > Avena > Avena sativa. The sequence goes on from OV702299.1 coordinate 46,675,274, forward strand.
TGTGAGCATGTGCCAAGTTAATCCAAACAAAGCATCAAAGGAGAATACCACAATACTATGCTTTTGCATGCTAAAACAATGCATGATTCCTTCAAGGCACACTAAGAAATCCCAATTGTTTGAAACAAGTCATGCTACAGCAATAATCACTAAGCACAAGGTCAAAACAACATCTAGCATGACATGCTAAAGTCTAAGTCACAGTCAAAGCAAGCTCCTCTTGCACTATTCAAGCAAGAACTTTCTACTCCTCTCCAACACCAATCAACTTATTTGAAACAACACAGCGAGAACGGGGGTCCAAACTACTTTATTCAAGCAAACTAAACAAACTAAGCAAACCAAACGAAAACTAAGACACTCCAAGAACAACACAACAGCGCATGAAACAATAAAAACGAAGTGTCTAGAAAGACCTAAGCTTTTTATTGATGAAGAAGGGGATGCCTTGGGCATCCCCAAGCTTTTGCGCTTGTACCTCTTGAATATTTCTTGGGGTGACACGGGGTGGCATCCCCAATATTGAGCTTTTGTCCATTTTTTATCTCATTACTTCATTCTCTCTACACCTGAAAATTTTCCTTCATACAAAACTTAACACAATCTTCATTAGAAACATTAGTGTATTCAAAAGATAATAGACCCTTGGGTTTAGCTTTAGAACAACAAAACTTTCACTAAGAACACAAGCTACTATAGCAATTCCCTCAAAAAGCTCAATTTCCCAAAAAAGGAATAAATAAGAAGCAAATGCAAATAATGGCAGAAATATGTCAAAACAGACCAGAAGGTAGAAACCGATTTTTTAGAAGACCTTATGTTTCTCAAATCAAAAACTGTTGAACTAACGAAACTTAGCTAGTATACTGTGAGATTTATTCGTAAAATATCAGCTCAATCCGACTTACAGAGATTCCTCACGAAGTTTTACGGTGGAGCACATAAATCAGTTTTGGGACAACAACTCCCCAAATCTTACTTCCCTCTCATTAGACGTCATTCTTGGCACAAAAGGCAAGCAAAAAGGATAAGGAGAGGTCATTACTGAAGTAATAACTTCCAAGACTCAAGAAAACTCTTGGATTATCTCCCAAAAGTACTTTTCTTTAACGCCTTTAAGTTAGGCACAAGAAGCAAGAATCAAATGTTTTCAAATGAAGAATTAAGATCAATACTTGCAATCTCTTCAACTAGGAAAGATATCTCATCCGAATGAGTTTTGGAGGATTCCTTCTCATATCTCCTTGGTTCACTACTTTCATCAAAAGGATTTTCAGGAACAATCTAATCAAAATTCTTTTCTAAGGCTTCATGCATTCCAACAAGTTTAAAGGGTATGGGTATCTTAATTTCCTCTCTAGGTTTGGTTTTATCTAAAGTACCCACAACATCTACACATGATCCTAGCATTTTAAAGCGTTCAAAGACCCTTTTGGCTTCCTTAGCAACATCATTGAACTCTTTTAGTAAAGTTTCTAGGATAAAATCTCTCTTTTCAGGATTCTTTTCTTCTTTTAGTTTAAGGAACAAGATTTGCATCATGGGGTTAAGGTTAACAAACCTAGCCTCCAACATACGAACTAAAGAAGCTGCAGAAATTTCATAATTAGGAGCAAGTTCTGCTATAGATCTATCCTCAATATCCTCATGTTTGCTAACATGATTAAAGAATTCCTCAATATTTTCTTTCCCAATTATGGAGCCACTACCTATTGAAAGGTCTTTCAGGGTGAACTTGGGGATCAACATGGTGAGATAGAGCAAGGTGACAACTAGAGTAGGAACTATTTTTTGTGTGTGTTTGATAAGAGAAAGCAAACCAAACTAAACTATTTTTTTCGAGCTTTTTATAAAAAGAGGCAAACAAAACCAAGGAAAAGAAACTACGCAAAACAAAAACAAAAACAAAAACAAAGTAAAGAGAAAGGTTGAGAAGGACTCCCCTTGTGAAGACGTCCTTAGCCTCCCTGGCAACAGCGCCAGAAAAAGGCTTGATGAGTGCGTGAACACTTTGTTGGGAGACCCCAAGAGGAAGGTATGATGAGCACAGCACCAAGTTTTCCCTCAGTAAGAAACCGAGGTTATCGAACCAGTAGGAGGAAGGAAACGACTCAAAGGTGTTGCTAGCAACTTGGAGACCTGCACAACACTAACTCAAGACTTTGCCCCAATGAACATTGAGGTTGTCAATCTCACCGGTTTGCTGTAACAAAGGATTAACTGTATGGTGTGGAAGGTAATGGTGGTTTGCAGCAAATAAACAGTAATAGTGGAAGATGTATCAATGGTAAAGATTGGACCAGGGTCCATAGTTCACTAGAGGTGTTCTCCTTAGATAAAAAAAACATGGCATGTTGGGTAAACAAATTACAGCAGGGCAATTGACAGGACTGATCAAGGCATAACAATGCAATACTAGACATTCATGATCCTATGAGATTCGATTGGGCAATACAATAAGATACATAGACCGCCATCCAACTGCATCTATGACTAGAAGTCCACCTTTGGGTTATCATCCGAACCCCCTCCAGTATTAAGTTGCAAGCAACGGACAACTGCTTTAAGCAAAGTGTGTAAGGTAAACAATCCACTTGTTCCATGAACAAGAGACCGTTGTTTTCTCCCTAGTGGCAACATCACATCTACAAGCTTAGAGATTTCGGTCACTTCCCTTAGATTAAATAGAGGCATGAACCCACAAATGAGCATAAATACCCCCTCTTGAAGTCACTAGCAACTACTTGGCAAAGATAGCTACTAACAATGGAGAGCATGCAAGATCACAAACAACACAGACATGATAGAATCAATAATACAAAACCATTAATCAATCTGACATAGTAATCTCAATATCCACCGGATCCCTGCAAACGCAGCATGCATGATTACAAATAGATGAGATCTTGATCATGAACGGAGCTCACAAGATCTATACATGAAAGCACAAAGGAGGAGATACAACCATCTAGCTACTACATGGACCCGTGGTCCAAGGTGAAACTACTCACGCTTCATACCGGAGGCTGGCATGATGAAGAAGAAGGCCTCCGGGATGATTTCCCCTCCGGCAGGGTGCCAGGAAGAGCTTCAGATCCCCCCGATCTAGGGACGATGGTGGTGGCGTCTACAGATGGTTTAGTGGAATATTGATCGGGTATTCAGGGTTTAGGCATCGGGGGCTTCTTATAGGCGAAGAGGGAGGTCGAGGGGGTGCCCGAGGCGGCTGCACGCCCCCCCCCCCCCCCCGGGTGTGGGCCAGGCCTGGCCGCGCGGCCAGGGGTGTGTCCCCCCCGAGGCCCTCCTCTGTCTCTTCTTCTGGATCCGTGTTCCCCACGGTAAAATATTGACTTTGGCTTTTGTCCCATCCAATTCCGAGAATATTGATTTTCTGCCTTTCTGGAACCAAAAACATAAGAAAATGGGCAACTGGCACTGTGGCATCTTGTTAATAGGTTAGTACTAGAAAACATATAAAAACACCTCAAAGTGTAGACAAAGCAAAGCAAAGTAGATACTAAACAGGCATGGAACATAAAAAATTATAGATACATTTCCGACGTACCAAATACTCCCCCACTTATATCACTTTACAGATGGCTGACAAATCCACTAAACAACCTATTGGTATGATTCAAGATGTTCTACTTAGAATAGATGAGCATGTTATTCCCGCTGACTTTATTATTCTTGAAATGCTGGAAGATGAAAGATTATCTATAATACTTGGAATACCTTTTCTTAGCACTGTAGGAGCATCAGTTGATTGTGCTGCAGGGAAAATAATCTTTAATGTTTATGATGCTGAAATAATCTGGTATTTTCCAAAGAAACTAGAAGCAGGAGAAAGGTATGTTCCACCAGCAAAGCGACTCCATGTGATAAGTGCCTTTGATAAAGGGCAGCTAAAGGTAAGAATTCGAGAACAGAGAAGGGGTTGAAATATTCAATCAATCTCAATAAAATGGTTAATGGGAGTCAACCCATCACATCAATAAAATAAATTAAAGTTAGATAATAAATATGTTCATTGCATTCCTACAACTTTTTCAGAGACATTTTGCGGAAGCGCGCCCATAAAGATGCGGCTGTCAAAAAGTAGCAGAAATACCGATTGAACAATCATAGAATTAGAGTAGAAAATAAAGTTTAAGTTTTATCTGTAGAACTAGCTTAATAATATTGTTCAAATAAAAAAATGCATCTCTAAAAATTTGGGTGAAAAAGCATGCTACAGAAGATCTAACGACCAACTATACGGCGGGAATTTTTATTCCATCCGTATAGTTGCGGCCAGATAGTTATCGACAAAATTTTCAATACTTGGGTTTCAGATACAAAAGATTTGACGACCAAATATACGGCAGGACCATTTGGTCCGGCTGTATAGTTGTGATCTAGCGAAGGGAAACCCTAACCCTCGCCGTCGCCACCACTATACGGCGGGAGCTACCTGGCCCGGTCGTATAGTTCCTGCCGTATAGTTTGGCCTGACTACTTAAACGGATCGGGGCAGGGAAAGGTTCTTCATCCCCTCATTATTTCTCTCAACCTCTCTCTCCAAAACTCTCAAAACCTCTCAAGAACTCTCAATTCTTCATGGATTTCGTTCGTTTGAGTGCGGGAATCAATAGAGCGGTATGTTTCTCTCCCTATCCATGCTTTATTTTCAGAATTCCATGGTTGAAATATTCTCGTTGAATTAGTGGATGAAATCAAGCTTGACTGATGTTCCCTTTTAATTTCTCACGTTAGGATTGAATTCCTCCACGTAGAATCGTTCATATATAATGTAGAAACCATATGTCTAAGGTTTTATGTTGAAATTTCTCAGTGCATCAAGATGAACAAGCTCGGTAGTATTTTTTCACAAGAGCAAGTGCCAACGTGGTGAGGGCTCGGGGCTCCGGGCTGAGCTCGACAACAAGTATGCCATGGTTTTGGCAAGGGAGGTGCTGCCCACACGATGGGCCGATAACGGCTTTCTGAACTCAGCAGAGTTGAAGGGGTACTTCGACTGCCTATGTGCAAATGCAGGGCTCGCCGGCCTAGCCAACGCCAACCACTACACCTACGAAGGGCTCACTCATGAGTTCCTCGCCTCTTTCTATGACAACTACAGGAGAAAGGTAATGCATGCATGATAAATTTCACAGTTAACCAATGGCCATATAAAATTACCTATCAACAATTATGCAATTCTTATGGATTCCCTAGAGAAGGGGAACCAACTGTTATAAACTTGTATAGCGTCTCGAGTGCAAATACTTGGGAGGTTGTTTCTGTTAATGATGGTAGGGACTTCTATCAGAAGAAGATGTCCACCATTCAGAACCCAACCATCTGTTACTTTGCTATGTTTCTTGCTAACACTTTGTTAGGAAGAGGAGATACTGGCTCGATGGCCAATGCAGACATGGCCATGATCACCAAGGCGCTCTTCCCTAATGCGCCGCAGAGTCCCACTCCTGCAGCTCTATTTCTCCAACACCTTCGCCACCAGAGAAACAAAAGGAAAGGTGATATTCGTATCAGTGGAATGGTAACCCACCTAATCCAAGCCCTTGAAATTGCAATTCCTATTGCTCAACCTGTTGATAACTCCATACTTATGGATGTCAGATATATAACTGCTTGTGGCTTCCTCGGTGTTTACCGAGCTAACAGGAGGCTCCGAGCCTATCAATTTGGTTACATTAATGATGTGCAGGATGGTTAGGTGCCACTTCCTTGCCCTCAAGCCTTAGAGGTTCAGGGAAGGGACCACTGGATCCTCACCGAGGATCAAGTGACTGAAATCATGGCGGAGCTCTATCCTAACTCCGATGAAGAGGAAGAAGGAGGGCAGCAGGATGAGCAGGAGCAGGAACATGAGCAGGAGTACAACCCTGCTTGGGAGGGACAACAGCAACAGCAGGAGGATGAGCAACCTTGGGACCAATGGCCCAATCAGCCACAACAGCAACAAGGGTTCAACAATGTCCCCTATCAGGATTTTCTACAGCTCAACCAGCACGTCGGGGAGATTGACCAGACTCTGCATGGAGTAAGTGGAGATGTGAGTGCCTTAACTCACACTTTTGGTAACTTCATGACCTACTTCCCCGACTACTACCAGCAGCACCACCAACCGCCGCTGACGGCAACAACTAAGCATGTCAACAACCTAAGCTTGGGGGAGGTTTTAAAAACCTCCAAACATGCATTCATATTTTTTATTTTTTATTTGGATTTATTTTCTTTCCCAAGAATTGCATCTTTACTTTTTGTTTGCATTCTTAAAAACAAAAACACAAACAAAATTAGCTATTACTTTCATTGCAATTTGTTTTCTTTGCCTTTCTCAAAGATTGCTCAATTTCAGGTGACTTGGCAATAGGAAAATATAGAGGGTATTTAGCTCAAGTATGAGAATGAAGCAAGCAATAGGAGGTATCACATTCCTTTCATCAGCTCTCTTGCAACTTTAAACTGATCCTACAATTATTTACTCGCTTGCACTTGAGTCACTCTCCACCTAGCTTGTTATCCTATAAATTATATTCTGCTAGTGTCCACTTTTAGCTTTGAAACATTGAGCAATGAACTTGGTTAAAATATTTCCAACATTTTTATAATAAGAAAAAGCGTCCAAGAGATGACTTGAGTCTATGTTTAGCCCAAATTATTTGATTTTAGAAACTACTCGACCCCATTGAGCTTAATATAAATAGACTCAATGGCATCCTTGAATGAAGTTGTCTGATAAAATGGATACTTCGAAGTAGTAGAGATTATGCCACTAACTTTTCTAATAATTACAGTAGGATATTTCTTTACACGTGTCACTACAAATACTGTTGTACTCCATGAGGAACTATTAACTCCGCTGGCCAACGAACGATCTAATATGGAAAACCACTTGATTTTGGCTATTGCTTTATATAAATGTCTATAGCTGCAATGCTATGACATGTAAAATTTTTAGTCTCCTCGTGGTTTTACATTCCAAATAAAGTTGTAGTACTCCTCAGACTCACTATTTCTCAACAGTTATCTATTGGCATGGTCACGAGTGTGCAACACATCCCCAATTAACATGTTAAAAACAGTGGCCTGATTTCTCTATGAAAGAGTTGAAGTTTTTGAAAAACAAGGAAAAAAAGGTGCTTTGAGAGTCTTGAAATTTTGACGTGGGAGTAGATGAGTTGTTCTTAAATTAAATGTTCTTGGTGCAAACTTGAGTACTCTTAATTGATTAAAGGAATAAGAGCAAAAAGGTTTCATCTCTCAATAAGAGAGAAGCCAAAAATATTTGTTTCACTTTCCTAGCTAAACTTTTGACACTCGCTCGATCATATGATTTATTTGCTAGAAAGATATACGTGGTTAGAAAGTGAACTCAGTGCAATCTTGTGAATGTAGAGTTCGCATCATAGAAAACAAAAAAATTCTTACGATGGGAACAACTATGTACCAAGATCTATATACTAGATACAAGCAACGGGTGGATATACATCCATATAGAACATACCCTTGAAGACTGACAAAGCTTAACGAGGTTGTACTCGTGGATGATGTAGACGAACGCTTGCTGATCTCAAGATCGAGAGGAAGTCCTAGCACCGCAAATCAGCGGCGCATCCATGCTCGCACACACGTCCGAGCCACCGAGCAACCTCCGCCTTCTCGCTCCAGTGATGCAGCGGAAGCAACAACTCTTTCTTGCCAAAAAGCCACTGGGAACATGTATATCACTAGTCCTAGACCATGTGGTATAAACTAGAGGGGGAGAGATCATTCACGAGGAGGTGTGAGTGAGAAGTGAGAGGAGGGGCTCCTTATATAGGGGAGGGGGGAAGCCCAAGGGGGCATGGCCACCGGCCATAGAGGGTGCCCCCACCCCTCCCTCATTCATGTGGTGGAAGCTCCACTCACAAAATTGGTCACTTCTCCACTCAAAATCCCACTCAAAATTCCCATTAAATTTTCACCAAATTTAATGCAATCTCTCTTTAAATAAAACTCATTTTATTTATTCAGAATTTTGTCAATTACCATAACGGACAAATATTCACATATAACCCCTTGCTAGTATTTCATTTCACATGCGGAAACACTTTCAACAATTTCACCCGAAACAGTTCCGGTGTCTAGTGAAATAAATTCCCGCGCTTTGTTAATCTTTTTAGCATAAAACTATTTGTTCCAAATGGTGTCGGTGTCTCTTAAGTGTGTCACCCTACGGTTCATGAATAATGCGGACATGATCGATACCCCTCTCAGATCAATAATCAGAAGAGGGACCTGGAGATCCATACTGGCTCCCACACATTCAACGATGACTTTCTTGTGATCGTGAGAACCTTTTACGCTAGAATCTTAATCCATTTGTCTCGCATATATTACATGTCCGAGATTCGATCATCGGTATCTTCATACCTAGTTTGATCTTGTTACTGACATGTACTCTTTTCTTGTTCCCGTGATATAACATTCTAGTGATCAAATCACTTGCTTGCAAGCTAACCAATGCGATATCACCGAGAGGGTCCTGAGTATATCTATTCGTCATCAGGATGAACAAATTCCACTCTTGATCCATGGGCCTCAACATAACACTTTAGTAGCACTGAACCCATCTTTATAATCACCATGTTATGGTGTGACGTTTGATGTTATCAAGATGCTCTTCCAGTGTTAGTGATTGACATGATCTCATGGTCTAAGGATTAGGACTACTTTGTATGATGTTATAGAAATATAAACTCAATGACTTTGATCGTAATGCAATACTTCAGATGAATGTTCATCACACCATTCCAATAATGTTATGACCTCATTATTAACAACATACAATGTCCATGATCAGGAAATCTTGATCATCTTGTTAATCAACGAGCTAGTTTATAAGAGAGGCATAACTAGGAACGTTCTACTTGTTTATTAAACACACATGTATTAACGTTAATATAATTATAGCATGCAAAATAAACATCTATCATATACTTGGAATATACATAATAACCACTTTATTATTTCCTCTCAGGGCATATTCCCTTCAGTGAATATTTCATGTTTAAGATTGCAGGAAATGTGAAGAAAACAATTTGACACCAATTCAAGCTTGTAAGTTATTTTATTTCAGTTTTGCATCTCCGATGTCCTTTCTTATTTCCTTGTCACTCGAGGGCAATCAACATCTAAGCTTGGGGGAGTTAATAGCTGTGAGATTTTACACATTTTTTATGGTTTCAATCGATGGTTTTCGTTTTTATTTGATGGTTTTCTAGCTTTACCTAACGCTAATACTTCGTTAGCGAAGAAAACTTAGATTTTAATGTGTGTTTCAGGTTCTGAACATCAACAGAGAAGTTTAACAGCAAAAACACAATATTCAGACGAAAACAAGCAAGTCTCTTTTTGGAAGCAATCGAGGGCAATTTACTGCAAGATTAACAACCAACTATACGGGACGCGCCATATAGTTCCCTCTGTATAGCTACCATATCCTTTGTATTATTAAAAGGGACAACTTTCGTGAAGAGGCAGAGGTCGAAAACAAAACACACGAGCCACCATACCATCCACAAGGGAGAAAGAAGGGATCCGGAGAAGAAGGGTAAGACGTTCTTCATATCGCTCCACGATCCTCGATCTCCTAGCCACCGCACCTCCATTTCCATTACTTGTACTTGAGAGAGAGAGAGGGATCTCCACCTTGCAAGACTAGGGTTTGAGATTGTTCTTCCCATCTTGAATTGTGTTGGATTTATTTTTATTTCTTATTGTGGATCTCCACGGTAATATCAAGAAGAACTCCTTTTATTTAATTATATCGATGATGCTTTCTTCTCTCATGTGTGAGTAAGTTCCCTTGGGCGTGGGAGATGTAGGGGATTGGTGAGATGTGATGTGCCTATATATTTTCTATCAAATTTGTGGTTGATTGTAATTACTATATTATGTGTGCTTGACTATCTATGGGATGCTTAATGGATGTTGTCCAATTAAGGGCCCAGACAATATGATGCTTTGTTCTACATAGATAGCATCTTATTTGCTAGCAGACTAGCGACCCCCGAGTGACACGGGGATATCAATGGGAAACTAGTTTGACTCGAGTATAACGAGAAACCACTGAGCTTATTGCATTAGTGCGATCCAAGGAGCTTAGTTGCTAAGCAACCTGAAGGATCTTAATCGTCTCGTGACTGGCCATGGTTGTGGTAAACATGCTAGTAGGATTATCGAAGTTGGTATGAAATCTACCGAGAGGAGTTCCGGATAATTTTGGGTTGCTTGCCTACACACATACTTATAAGATTATAATTTTTACACTTATCACTCATCCACATGGCACATTCACTATCACCATGAACAGAAACTCCCTGGGCCTACTTTTTCATCTACAGAAAATAACAAACAAGTCATTCTTTACTTTAAGCTTTTTATTTCTGAACTTTACATTTTAGTTTTATTTAAGTACTTTCGCTAAAACCAAATTCTATTCTCATTTTCAACACTTGCAGTCGATTCACTCGAAGACCTATGACAACTTCGGGTGAAACAAAGACTTCACCAATAAACACTTACCTTTGGGCTCCTTGTGGGATCGACATCTGAACTTCGAAACTAGCTACAAACGATCTGTGCACTTGCAGCCATCAACTACACATGCAGTGGTATGCTGGGTCACCGTAGAAACGTTCTGAGGCGGGTCACATGCAGCAAATCGTCCTGAGGTTAAAATCACACGGGATCCAATTGCTTGTCCAGATATCAGTGCTAGAGCCGTCACCAGCCCACTTGATCAGACCCAAGTTAAAGAATATCCCTTCCTTCACACAAAGATCTCCAAATTTGTGGTGGCCTGGATCCAAGTTGTGCCTCTACAATAGAGCAGTCTGGGAAATAGACAGCTTTAAGGATTCTTGCACTGAGAGATTCTGGCTGAATTAAGATCCTCTAAGCTTGCCGAGCCAACATCGCAAGGTTAAAGATTTCTATATCTCGAAAACCAAGACCCCCTTTATATTTTGGCATGGTCATTGATTCCCATGACACCCAAGCCAAACTTGTGCACCATAGACGTGATGTGGTTGCACAAACCTTGGGGTAATTTTAACAAGGCCATAAAAAAGGTAGGAATTGCTTGCAGGATTAATTTTATAAATATCTCCTTGCCGCCATCCGAAATAATTTTCTCAATCCAGCCTTGGACCAAATACATCCTTGTGATAACCAAAACCTCCATTCTTGGACCGTCCCACATTAGTGGGAAAGCCTAGATACTTATCATTCAAACTTTCATTCGGCACCTCCAGAACTTGTTTGATTTAATTGCGGATTCTCTCAGCACACCCCTTCCCAAAGAAAACTAATGATTTGTCATGGTTGATGCTTTGACCCAACCCATTGCAATAGATGTTTAGAACTAACTTCAGTTTTTGTGCATCCACCATAGTCGCCTTGCAAAACAATAAGCAATCATCCGCAAACAAAAGGTGATTGATATTTGGAGCCGACCTTGCCACTTGGATATTTGTCAACTCACCCGATCCCATAGCATCCTTCAAAAGACATGAGAGGCCTTCTCCTGCCAAAAGAAACATATAGGGAAAAATAGGATCTCCCTGACGGATTCCTCTCGCTGGCTTGAACCCGGCCGTCCTTCTGCCATTAAACAGAATAGAAAAGGAGACCGTTCGGACACCCCTCATGATGGTCTCCACAAACCTTGATGCAAAGCCCAACTTCCTCATAATTGCTTCGAGATAATCCCACTCAAAGCGTTCATAGGCCTTCTTCATATCCAACTTCAGGACACAATGTGGATTTTTCTTGCTCCTATTCCCATTTCCTGAAGTGCAAGCAGTCATAGGATGTGATAACATTGTCCTTTATAAGGCGTCCAGGAACAAATATGGATTGCTCTTCTGACACAATCTCAGAGAGAATCTTCTTCAGCCAGTTAGCAAGCACTTTTGATGCTACCACATTGCACAAGCTAATAGGCCTGAATTGAGAAAGATATGATGGGATTTTTACCTTGGGAATAAGTATGATGAACGTCTCGTTAATCTCCTTAGGTTAGTCATCTCCATTGAGAAGCCGAATCACAATATTTGTAATATCCTTGCCACACAAATTCCAATGTTTTTGGAAAAATGAGCCGAAAAACCATCCAAGTCAGGAGCTTTAGTAGAAAATATTTGGAATAAAGCATTTTTCACCTCTACCTCGGGATATGGTAAAAGCAAATCAGAATTCATATCCCTCGTTACCTTCTTTGGCATATGTGATAACACCTCTTCTATACCAATTGTACCCTCAGATTTATACAAATTCTCATAGAACTCCTTCGTCATAGCTTCGAGTTCAGTAGGATTCTCACATACCGTACCATTTGGCCTGACCAGCCTCTCTATCTTATTCTTCTTTCTTCTATAATTTTCTTTATGATGGATTGTTTTGTATTTTTATCCCCCTCAGCTAGCCACTGAACACGTGCCCGTTGACACCACATAATCTCCTCACGATATCCCAGTTTAGCGATCCTCTCTTCCACTTTCAATTCTTCATGCGACGATCCCATACGTTGGGGATCAGACCGTAGAAGTGCTAACTTCTTTCTTAGATGTCATTCTTGGTAATGGTTGCAGGCTCGACACTCCGGTGGACAGAGATCCTCCAATGGGTCGGCCATTGGGCCCTGAGGGTCCATAGACGTGACTACTTGAGCCTCTTTGTAGTTGTATAGTTATTTCCCTCTCGTTAGTTTTTTGGTTCTCTGGCCGGCGACGCCCATCTCTTTCCGGCTTCTATAACGGCTTTTGGGTAAAGCTTCTATCCATCAGCTTCTCCTAGAAGCCCGGATCCTGAATTTCTACTCTTCTCCGATCTCGGCCACGCCATCGGTCAGGGCCCTCTTGGGCTGATAAAGGGGTCTGCCCACCCCTCCCTGACCTTGGAACCGCTGGTAGGGTGGGTTGCCAGAATTGGGGTTTTCAAAATTTTGGTTGTGAGCAAAGGGGTCCCAAGGCCTGAGCTAGTCGCGAAAAGGCCTTGCATTCTTGCATCCTGCACGAAGCCACGCATGACTAACTCATGGTGCAAGCAAAACAATGGAGCAAGAAAAGCAAAGCAATTGTTACCCTCATATGGTTAATAGAAAGGAATGCTTCTTTCAGCCAAAGTATACTAATTTCTCATTTATGAAATTGGGTCAGAAAGTTTCTCAATTTTGTGTCGGTTCCCGAGCGAGTCAGTCCCATTTCGACGAACGGACACTATGTGCGCCTCCATAGATCTTCACATTTAACATTTCTCCTTCGTGGGAGATTCTCTCCAACTAGCGCTTTTCACAATAAGAGTTATCCATACAATGACGGTATTTGCCAACAATTTCTCTGTGTGTACCATGAAATCAACTCATATCTAACGTTAAGATGATTTGGTTGAACACATATGAATTTGCCAACGAAACTAGTAGCTATGTAATCTCACATGCGGTATGTTTATTTGGATAATCAAATTTTATAATTTAACATTATTTGATAGTGTGGACTATTTCTGCTTTAAAATTATCATGTTTAATTAATATATCGAAATAGCCAAAAAAAATATTAAAATGGACAAAAAAAACTATAGACCAAAGAAAAGGACGCATTTTGTGCCTGAAACAGGGGCCATGCTGGAAATGCCCTAACGAAGTCGACTAGGGGGCGTGAGGGCCACGACATCTTCATTCCTAGTGGTTCCCTAGATTTTTGTTGATGAGACGTGTAGCCATTCGAATAATCTAGCAAACCCCACTCTCTTGTTGGCCGATGGCATTATCAAACCCTAGTACCCCACTCTCTTGTTACCCAAAAAAAAACTCTCTTGTCGGCCGATGGCGCATACGATGGTGGACCACCATGGATTAAGATTTCTGTGAGCACATCGTATTTCTCAATGGGCTCCAGTCTAGCCAGTACGTGCGTTCGAGTTGGGCTGCTCGTGGACTTGTCCGGTAGATTCTAGCCCAACTACTCAATAAACGGGCCGTCATCTCGACGACTGTCACGTCCTGCAGTGCTGTTCCGCTTCCTTTCTTGCGGACCAATACGAGACACAGCGGCGATCGAGAGGGGTCGGAGTCGGAGATTTGGGGGTCGGCGGCGACGCAGCTGGAAGCGGCCACGCTGCCGCGGTAACGGGAGAAGCCGCCGCTCGCTGGGGAGGTTCAAGCAGACGGTTGGAGATGGCGCCGGCGAAGGGGTGGAGCCGGACGGTCGGGAGCGCGCGGTCGTTCGTGGGGAACGCGATGGGCGGCGTCCGCGGGTGGAGCAACGCCGCCTCCTGGGCCGTCGCCGGGACGCTCGCCTACTACCTCTGGGTCAAGCCCGCGCGCGATCTCAAGAAGGAGCAGGAGGTAGCAGATTTCCATTTTCCCTAATTCCTGTTGCCGCTGTAGTCTGGCTTCTGTTAGGTGGATGGGTCTGGAGATGTTGCTTTCTCAGATCACCGTAGCCCGAGGTAGAAGTTGTTCACATCTGTGCATGTCTGCTTAGTTGCTCCCTGGCGATTGTAGAACTGATGAGTTTGTAGGTGTTGCATTCAGAGCTCTCTGTTTACATCTAGGAACTGTGCGTTGGATTGCTCGGAATTGATGCTCTTGTCGTTGCTTTTGGTAGAGGGGCGCAAGCACCACATATATTAGAGCCGGACTGGTGTGCTGAGATTGACATTTTACTTGCTTGGGCTAATTTTGCTTGTCGAGTTAAAATTGTGGATCTTAATATATTCATTCTCACAACAAGAATAATGTAGTGATGTATTTTAATAAACGGTTTTATTCATGGCATATATTAAAAGGCGTACATGTGAAGAACTAGGTAGGAAGGTGGCAATACCACTTAGGGCAGATAAATGGCCATTCTCTTATAACAGCTATGTACATATCTTGCATCCACCATATTGCAATGTCAATTTGAATTGTCACTTTGTGTGTTATTCTATCCAGAAGTGTCGTTTAAGAATTTCATACTCCAGTAAGAGGCCCTTTCTTACCTAGAAGAATTAGAGAAAAATGTCCGTTGTTCTTGCAGTTACTCTCATGTCTCGTCTCTTTTTGTTTGCTGTTTCCATTCTATTTCATTGACATATGCCTTAATTTGAATGCACATCCAGCTTTGGGCATCTCTTGCATCCACCATATTGAAATGTTAATATGAATTGTCACTTTCTGCGAGCTAACATTTTTTTAATTGATTACTTGTTCTATTTAGAATGTGGTTTAAGAATTCCATACTCCAGTGAGATACTCTTACTTACAGCCAAATGTCAGTTGTTCTTGCTGTTACTCTTATGTCTCATCTATCCTGACAAACAGTTATTGTTTTTTTCTTTATCCGATTTTTTATTTTATAGAGTGATAAGTTGTTTCCATTCTATTTCATTGACATATGCCTTAATTTGGATGCACATCCAGAGAATGAACTAAATTACTTCAAAATGTTTCAGTGTTATCTTACCCTTGTAATATGTTGAATCTTGTCATTTTTCTCTCCACCCAATTGAAATGGCATATGCCTCTTTTCACAGGAGCGAGCTGCTTTAGCTGCTGTCTCAGATCCTTACCGTTATGTTGAGAAACGGAAGCCAATTCCTGACCCCCAGGTAACCTCATCTCCTCACTTTCACTAGATCTCCGATATCTGGACAACAAGTTATTACATGTACTATTTCTGTGAGTTGCTTCCTTATCTAATGTTGCATGTAACGTGACCAGGACACTGGCCTAATTTACGGGAAGAAGAAGGATCCTACAATGTCTGACAACTAGTTCATCTGGGAGCATCATGTATGAATATGAGCCTTTCGTCTGCCTGGCAACGTTCCAATATGGAAATTCGGCAAGCCTGATTGTTAACACATGATAAGCATATCATAAAAATGTTGCTTCCTCATGCTAGCAAGCCCTCTTGTTATTGTCGAGCCTCTGTGTTTTAAGTAATTTCGCTTTCACTTTTATGTCTTCTGCTTGTTTAGACAGATGAGTTTTTTGTTAGATACGAGGAACGAGATACCAGAAATGTAAATGTGTGAATGGCCCCAGAATGGCTGGGGACATCGTTGCTACCTTGTCTTTGCTTAGCTAGATGCTAAGAAAATGGTATACGGTCATACTGCCATCGCGGCACTTCGTTTCTTTCCTTGTACTGTATATAGCCCACTGCTACTTGCTAGTGCTTTCAGCATGCTAAACAATAAAGAATAATTCCACTGTCTATGATACGAGTTTCAATTGCTGGTGTGTAGCATGATACTGCTCGATTACATAGCTAAGTGTGGTCTCTCCTGCTGTGGTAGACATGTGTCGTGGGGGTCATTGTGCCTACTATCAGCTGAACATGATTTTCAAAAGAAATCTGCATGTATTGAACATATTGTTTCACTTATTTGTTTTAGATGTATTTGGTACACACGCTTGTCACAAACCATTACGCGAGGGCACCCAATACCAGGCTTGATGACCTTCTTTGCTTTCATTTTTGCGAATTTCCATGATGTGGATCAGCGGAGGATCATACTTTCATGATCTATATCGTGCAGCGGGATTTACTGTGAGGCTGAGGCAAGATGTGTGCACCGAGGAAGAGAAATTGAATGTTGCTAAAAGATAGGAACTGGATAAACCTTTTACTAAATAAGAGATTAAAATTGCAATTGACCAAATGGAAGAAAACAAGTCAACATACCTGGACGGTATTTTCTGTTGAGTTCTATCGTAGCTGTTGGCGCATTATCAGGTAGGATGTCATGGTTATGTTTAATGATTTCTATAATCACAAATCTCATCCGAGTAGGACAAACTATGGAATCATCGCTTTATTTCCTAAAGGTGAAGATGTTGACAGAACTCAGAAGTACTACCTATTTGTCTGTTGCAACTGTTGTTCAAAATCTAAACAAATACATGACAATAAGAGTAGACCAATGATGCCCAAGTTAATCAACAGTTGACAGAATGTTTTCATCAAAGGGATCCGTGGGTTGCCCGCTGGCCACGGCAGTTCTTCTGCTTGTGGGGGCGCATGGTGCTGCGACTCTGTGGCTTGCGTGTGCTCCTTCCTTTTGCGGTGGAGGTTGTCTCAACCTCCTTTGTAGTCGATGGGCGGCGGATGACAGCTTCGGGGCTTGTTCGTCTGCTTCGAAGAATAAAGACAGCGGTCCTAGGGTTCCTTCCACGTGAAGACGAAGATCTGCTCATTGTCTGTCCTCATTGATCTGGCATGGAGCAACATCTTTTGGAATATTCAGCCAACAAACTCCCATGGACACATTATGCTTGGAGTTTGCTGGATCGGAATGAATTTGGTCATGCGCACTTGTATTTTTTCCGACTCTTTGGTTTCAGAGGGAGCGTTGCGAAGCTCTACTATTTGTTACCATCATGTGTCATGTCTTCGATGATCCTTGGTAAATTCAGATGCAGAGAATGTCATGAAAGCAGGAACATGACTAGCGATGGTGGTTTGAGTTTTTATGGTGATAAGGAACTGGCTTGGTGATCTATGGCTCGCAACAACGACTATTAGTGGGGGCGACAACACAGGAGAAGTTCACAGTCTTAACCTGCAGGATGAAAATCCAAGGTCTGGCCTTAATTGCTATACCTAGCAATGTCGTGTTGAAGGCATTGTTTTGTGAGCGAAGACTTTCTTTAAGGTGAAAACCTATGATCTTTGAACGGACAACGGCGATGTTTGTGCATTGTTTCCTTCTTGAAGGCATCGCTATTGAAGAGGTTGAACTTCCGTTTGTTGTTTTGTTGTTTTGGTGGTGTTAGTGTCGCTGCTATAAGGAATTAATCGTAACGGGACTTTTGTGTAATTCTTTTTTCTAGGTTGTGTGCATCCGTAAAACCGTTAGGACAATGCGTTATTGTAGAGACTGAGTGTAATTGGTATCTTCGCGATATTAATGTATGTACTTTTTAAAAAAATAGGTATGTTAAGTAGGGAGTGATTTTGAAGTTTGATTTAAAAAAACATACTCCCTCTATCCAAAAAAGTTGTCAAAGATTTGTAAATTCATATGTATCTATAAACTAAAATACGTCTAGATACATGAGAATCTAGACAGACCTCCGACATCCTTTTTGGAGGGAGGGAGCATGATAAAGTAAATTGGCATTCCTTTGTTTGATTGTATAGAAAAAGAGAGGGTATTTAGAGGGCAAAATCCCGGTAGTAGGCATGCAATGCGAGGTACACAGACTTTTGGGGAGATGCCTGGTGTGGCTCCACTCCTTTCAAAGGTAAGTTTCCTGGTCTTTATGAAGTGTGCAATGATCACAAATTGTTTGTGTGGCAGAAATGTAGTAGAAGGTGGGGTTTTAGCTTTAGAAAATGGCTAGATGAAAATATCGAGAATCAATTGATATAATTGCATCAGAAAATGGCTAGATAAAAATATGCGGAATCAACTGATAGAGCTGCAGAACTTGTTGTTGAGTGTGGCTCCTAATGAAGAATAAGACAAACACAAATTGGAAACCCTAGTTGACAACTCTATATTTCATGTTAGGCATGAATGTAGAAATTATTTCCTAAAGTGAAAAAATAGAAGAAGAGAAAATATAAGAGACCATGGAAATCCTTGAGTGCTCAAAATATTCATCTTGAACAAATAATCCATTTAAAGGTTTCAAATATTAGTTTCTCGTACCAAATTCTTTCCTATTATGAAAGTAATCCATTCCATTCTATTCAAAGAGATTTGCTACCAAAATATTTGAAACAAAACTGAACTTAGTATTCAAATCCATGAGAATATTTTGGATTCCAAAAATATATCTTTTGAACAAATAGTTTTGATAGGGTTAAGATATATTAGAATATCACATATTGAATATGTGAGAAACAATTCATAATCATTTAAAAAAAATTTGAGAGATAAAAAAAACTCTCAGTCATATTCCTAATAATTCAAGTATTTGAAGTATTCAAACTCTTTCAAACCAAAACAACTACTAAAAAGAATCTAAAATAGAAAATACAAAAAAATAGAAATAGAAATAGAAAAGGAAATAGGAAGAGAAGAAAAATACCTAGAACCCTAAACGGATCGCAACCCATCTAGTCGTCCTAGTAGCTATCCCAACACAAACTCTCTCCGTGTTTGCACTTAAACCCAACCGTGCTAGGGGGTTTATGCAAAATCATGTTAGAACCGCATATGTCCGACATCGTCTCCGTCTCTGACATATGATAGTCAGGTTGCTGACTTGTCGTCATTCCCACTGTATTTCCAATGTTTCCCAAAGTATCCAGTCAATAAGTTCGAGCATTCCCCTATCATAGATAAGGATAACTACACAATGCCCCTACCTGCATTGTTTTAATGTATAACCGTAACGAATGGATGGTAATTTCAGAAGTGAAATAGATTTTTTGATAAAGGAAATATATTAATATCAAGATGATACCAATTACACACGGCATCTGCAATAACATAATGTCTCGGACAACTCTGGACATCATGGATTCACACAGCAAAAAAAAAGAAAAAACTCTATCGAGATAAACAGAGGCTCATAGCAGTACAAGCTCACCAGTGGTGACAACACCTAGACTCCGAAAAAAATTCTTCAAAACAATGCATCGAGAAAGGAAACAGTGTGCAAACACCATCGTCGCCCGATCCAACCAATTAGTCAGATGCAGGGTTTTCACCCTGAAGAAGGTCCCTTCTCCAAACAATGCATTCAACAAGGGAACAACTAGAAAGCCACCATTGGCACTTCAACCTCGAAGATCAGCCTGAGGGTTTTCACCCTGCAAAAATAGAGACCACCAAGAACGAAATCTGCCAGTTGAGTGTCCCCACTCGTCATATACATTGATGTAGAGATTCGAACATCTCACACGCATCCTTCTTCCAAACCTTTGCGAGTAAATGTCGACACGACTTGAGTAAGCGAGATGGAGCCTCCTGAATCAAACCGATCTTCCGCATACACCAACACCTTGATACTCCCATCAAACCTTGGTGAACGCAACAATGCAAGACGAACCCATGTGATTGGGGTGGCCAAGTATCAAGACGTCATGTGCAGCGACACGAGTAAGCCCATCCACGTCGCCCATAGCGGCGCCAATAAGGAGGAGATCGCACAGCACACACTCGATAGTCCCACGATCTTCAGGATGGCGATGTAGTCCATGAGGCGCAAACATGGATCACACATAGGCCGCCACGCCCAGATGCGGGAAGCAGCAGGATGACGCATGCCTCCCTGTCAAGGCCTGTTGACCGAGCCTCGCGACCTTGCAATTGAGACCAGATCAGAACGACCCCACATCGACGATAGAGGGTACTAGGGAAAGAACCACGCCATTATTCGAAGGGTCGTACTGAGCGTCCCCCGGGGGATCGTAAGCCCCGATCCCCCGCCTCCAGGACCGTCCGATCAGAATAAGTGTAACCATCAGATTAAAGTCAATGATAATGTTTCCAGCGAGCTCCCTCTCTGCACATTGCATCTGTCCATGGCGCCCCGCTGCACATCCCTCCTCGTCGCTCTCTCTCCTTGACCCCGTGCACACCGGCGTTGCTCCTCTGTGAGCCATGGCGGTCGGCGGAGAACCCGTCGCCGGAGAACCCCCGTCGTGGCATCGCTGATGCAACATCCCTCCTTGTCTTGCCATCCCTCCTCACCGCTTTCCCTCTACAAATCCTTGCACACCGACGTTGCTCCTCCCTGAGCCACAACGATCATGGAGAATCTCGTCGGGACGCCGTCGTTGCAGCAGCTTGTGATGTCGTCGTTGCAGCAGCGGCATGGGGTCGCTTGTAGCAATGCCCTTGGCGGCTTGGCCCATGGTAGCAACGTCGTCGTGCTCTAGAAGCAACATCGGTGACCCATGGTAGAACCAAGACCGGCCGTAGTGTTTGTAGCAGCGCCGTCGCGGCGCTTGTAGCAGAGACGTCGGGCGTCTGTAGCAGCGATGTCGTGGGCTTGTAGCAGTGCCGTCGTGGGCTTGTAGCAGCGCCGCCGCAACTCTTGTAGCAGAGATGCCGGGCGTCTCTAGCAGCGACGTCGTGGGCTTGTAGCAGAGACGCCGGGCATCTGTAGTAGCGACGTCGTGGTCGTGTAGCAGCGCCGCCGGGGCACATGTAGCAGAGTCGCCGGGCGTCTGTAGCAGCGCCGTCGTGGTCGTGTAGCAGAGTTTCCGGGCATCTGTAGCAGTGCCGTCGTGGTCGTGTAGCAGCGCCGCGGGGGCACATGTAGCAGAGTCGCCGGGCGTCTGTAGCAGCGCCGTCGTGGTCATGTAGCAGAGTTGTCGGGCGTCCGTAGAAGTGCCGTTGTGGTCGTGTAGCAGCGCCGCCGGGGCACATGTAGCAGAGTCGCCGGCCGTCTGTAGGAGCGCCGTCGTGGTCTTGTAGCAGCGCCACCGTCCGCCGGACGCTTGCGGCAGTGCTGTCGTGGACTTGTGGCGGTGCTTGTAGCACCACCGCCAGCATCACCAGGATCCATGGCAGCACCGACCCGCTACAGAGGTGCTCGCCGGCGCGCTGGTTCAGGGCGCCAAGGGAGCCCCACCCGCACGGCGTTGGTTCAGGGCGCCAAGGGAGCCCCACCCGCACATCACTACCACGGATGTGGTGTCGAGCTTGCCGCTCGCAGCTCGGCGGAAATAAGAGCTCGCTGCTCGACCGGAGGTACGGATGCAGCGCACCATGGGTGTGAGGATGGGAGAAAAGGGGAAGGAGGAAGGATGAGATGCGTGAGAGGCAACAGGACTCGGGAGGGAGAAAGGAAAAGGACATGAGGTTGGGGTGGGCCCCACACACGTGCGTCAGTTTCTTCCATCCACGAGCTGGACGCGTGTCAATCACACGAGGCGGAGGATGCCAGCATCGCATCGTCCGGGGGAGGAGTATCATTATGCTTACTAGCACAAATGTCCGTGCGTTGCACCGGGGTTTAAAAAACTTTTGACCGAAAAATGTCGCCACGACCCAAAGTTTGCCCCAAAGTCGATTGGACTGTAACACTGGCCTTAGTTCTCCATTTCCTTCTTAATGTTTAACTATTTTCTTTTATACTTTATTGTGATTGTCATTTTTATTTAACCTACTATCTGGAGCAAGGATGAGTGATAATCTATACCTAATGTTTAAAAAATATAGTAGAAAAAAGTGTAATGTTTATTTTGCACGATAAAGGGTGTATTAGCAATTCCATTTTCATTTGTTTGTGCTGATCAGAACTCGAGCGTGCTATTGCTATCAGCTAGGTAGTACTACTTCCTATCAAGAAAAACGATTCCACAGGCTTATGTTTCTTTGAAGCTGGACATGCATATTTGTAAGCAGATTTTTGACTGAAATTGATGGAACGACTAACCATTGTTGACTGATTTGAGGCTTCGTGCAAGGCTGGAGTCCTCACTTGTTCCTTGGTGCGATCGAACAGGTCGTTCTTCCTGCGGCTACCCTTGTCCTTCTTCGGTGACGGTCCACCACTTTACTTTACTTTCTTTGAATTCTTCCTATGAAAAAACTTCTTACTTTGAACCTTCGTTTACACTACAATTGTTGGTGAAAAAAGGGAACTCGTAATATAAACAGTCAACCAACAGCATAATTCTAAAAGCTAAATACAAATTGTACAGTATCTGATTTGGTGTAAAATGGCCGACTGATACTGCCTCGGATCTTTTTCCTAAAAGCAAAGTAATGCAGTTCTAGCTTGCCTCTGAATACTAACATAAAATGGCATCAACCTCCTTCATAGCAGCCTAGCCTCCCTCTTCCACACCCTCGAGCAAATAACTAAATAAGCACCACAGTTACGACAATCTCCCTTGCCGTCCGCCTGTGCAGCTGGTACTTGAGTACAATTAAGCCAGTTCAATTCCAGTCATTAATCAGAAAACAATAAACCCCAATGCCAAAATTACTGTCAAGCAACACTAAACACTTAGTGGACTCTGTGATGCTCGGAGCCGAATGTACAAATTCCCCAGCCGTGCAGAGCCGAATGCCAGGTTTCGCGCTCGCAGGATCCAATCTCATGTTCCTACCAGTTTCAGCGTGCGTGTTGTAGTATCATGTAGGAGAGAAAACAATGTGTGACATCTGAACAGCAAGTAACAGACAACAATTCAACCAACTTGCAGCAATAAACGCCATCAGATCCAGCACACCGCGTACCGCATGACAGAATTCAGGAACTTTTTCGCAGCGCGGTCTCAAATGAAAACATTATTACAACAAGCACGCGCAGTAATCACACAGGCGCACGGGCACAGTGAAATCTAATCAATTAAGCAGTACATATAGCATCAAGTTCCAAGCCTGCAAATGCATCTGCTAATAGTACATTATTCAAACGGAAACGATGTGCATTTCATACGGGCTACGGGCTATTAATAGGTACTGCACTTAGGCTGAGAAATTGCAGTGCATACAAAGTAGCAGCAGAAATACCAGATCTGAGCGGGGCGCGGTGAGGGTATCTGATCCAGAGGGACGGCGGTCAGCCGATTCGAGCGCCATGAGCCCCTCCTGCTCCGGCCAGTCCCATCCTCTCAATCCGTAGGAGCGATCTCGTCGGCGCTGAGTTGAACAGAGAGCAGGCCAAGTATTGGGGATTTTTTTCCTATCCACCGAACCGAACCTAATCCAAAAACAGTAAGCAAATTACTCCCCTCAGCGGGCTCGATCCTGCTGCCTGTCGACAAGCTCCACCATCATGGCGCTCCCCGCCCTCGTCCTCTCCCCCGAACCCCAAGTGCAGCGCCGCCCTATGCCCTCCTCTCCGACCCCAAGGCCGCCTCCGCGTTCTGCGACCTCCTGCACGATACGGTCCATCCCCGCGACTATGTCTTCCTGGTTGGGTGTTGGCTTAGTGTCATATGATGTGCTAGGGACGGGAAGTTGACAAAGGGAAGGGCCACGGCCGGTGTGGGCGTTGGAGGACGACGGGAGGCGGCGGCGCACGGGCTCGGGGAAGGGCTTGATGGAGGCGGCAGAGGAGCTTCTGCGGGGGAGTGCTCCGGGGCTGCGGGCGGGGAAACTCATGCGAGGAGGGGCGAGCAGCGACGACGCTGCAGGTCGGCGAGGAGTAGGCCAGGCGAGCAGGGCGTAGCCGCGTAGGCCGACGGCGGTCGAGGCGGATTTTTTCTATCCAAAGAAACTGTTCGGTGGCAGGGCATGTAATAACTCTAAATATCCAAGGGCAAAAAAGTCCAGTGACGGAAGGTGGACAGAAACGTTGCTTTCTTTATTATTTAACTACCCGTGCGTTGCCACGGTCTATCTTTCTTTTCTTATTTCCACCACATCCCACACATGCGCAGCTCTTCCGCTTGTCATCAACAATCTGCATCACCCACCTTTGAGCGGCGAGGAGAGAAGCCCCCTCCCCCCGCGCTGCCGACGCCGACCGGGCTTTGCCCGTGAGAGCACCCTGACTGCAGCGAGGAGAGGGAAGGGATAGGGAGAGAGGGCCTGCAACACGCGAGTTAGGGTTTCCCCTAGTCACTTGCGGGAGCAACTCGGGAGGGGAAAGGGTGTTTTTCCGACTCTCCATTTCTCACTATTCGTTCAACCATGTCTAGCGGTGTAAATAGAATTAGAAGCATAGTGCAGTCAGTCTTATGCTCTCACTTTTATTTATTTACCTATGTATAAACCGTAGACCAACCTCACATGTCAATGCTTTAAATTTTTTTTAGCAACTCCTAGCGGCCATGCCCGTCTTCCATGGGAGAGCCTCGGGCCTGAGCCATGTAGTACTATCCCGTTTCTTCAGAAAAAAATAAGGAACCCAAATCCCTTTCTCAAAACTAAAAACTAACTCCCCAAATCCAAATCGAGGAGCACCTCCGCGTGAATTGCCCGTTCGCCGGCAGTTGCTTGTGGACGAGCTAGTGGGCACACATGGCATCCACAGCCAAAATTAGAGGGAAACAGAGGAGGAATCAATGGGAGATGCTAGCGGGCACGTACGTGCGACCTGACAAAGTCCGACATGGATCCCTCCCGAGCTAGCTCTGGTCGGTCTTTGGCTGCCAAGGACATGACCACGAACTCCCACCCGGAGGCAGCGCTGGGCGGCGGGTTGGTCACCCATCTTCCTAGCGCAAAATTGATTAGACTACGGCACCTAATGGAGCATACACGAACGGTGGGGCACTGGCGTCCTAGTCTGCGGAGAGAGACACAACGGCGTCGGCCGAGAAAGGGTTTGCAGGGCACGACTGAGGGAGAGGCACTGATTTCCCGGCGACAGACCAAGGAATGGGAGAGCCACGACTTACTCTCGTCGCTGGTAGAGGATAAGGAAGAGCCGTGTCCCCTCGACAGCGGTGGGCGAGGAGGACTAAATTGCAAAATGGGATATGATCGATGAAACGTATATGGAGTGCGGGTTGACTACCTTTTTCTGGAGGGTGTAAATCACAAAATCGACACGACGGACGAAAATTCTGCGGAAACGAAAACCACCTCTAAACTTTTTATATAGTAGATAGATAGATAGATAGATAGAAGATAGATTCGAACCAGACTCTAGGCCACCTGCACCACCGCACGTGCGCCAAGCGCACAGCCGGCCGGAGCAGGCAAGCCGTCGGGCCCAACTCCACCACCGCCCTCGCGGCCAACAAAGTCGCCAGATCCTCGCCTCCAGGGCCGCCGCCCTTGGTCTAGCCTCTGCCATGAACGGCGAAGGGAGGACCCCTTGCGGAGCTCGAGCGCTTGGGGGTCGGTGGGTTGGAGTCTAGGAGCCAGCTTTTCTTTTTTCTTTCAATTTTTTCAATTCTCTAGTTAGCTGCCCGGCTTCGTGCAGTTTATGTCTGTTGTGTCCTTGTATGTTCCACAAACCATTTATTCCGCCTTCGTAACAAAAAACAAGGTGAAGCCTTGTTCAGAATATGAGAAGCTGCAATGTCCTTCTTTCGTAGCACACTGGTCTTAATTTCATCATTACCACAACTGCACACATGCATAGTAGCTTTTAGCATTCTTCTT
Organism: Avena sativa; assembly: GCA_916181665.1. Lineage (NCBI taxonomy): Eukaryota > Viridiplantae > Streptophyta > Magnoliopsida > Poales > Poaceae > Avena > Avena sativa. Next base: position 46,701,290 of record OV702299.1, read on the forward strand.
CAGCAACAGTCAGAATGAGCATCATTCAGAGTTCATCCAAAGTGTATGCTTTTTTCGAAAAGGGGAGTGAAACCCCGGGCTCTGCATCAACTGATGCACACAACCTTTTATTTAAAGAATAAATCATCCAAAAGTCCAAAGTGTAGACACACATAATAACTCCCCGGTAAGTTATGAAAGGTTCTTGCACTGCCAAGAAGCAATGTCTACTGTGCTCATTATTGCAGGAATTACATAACGGGCTCAAGTTCCTGATTGTTAGGTTGAAGGTGCATCTGGCTGATTTTGGGGGCAAAGCAGCTTGAAATGCGGGAATCTCCATGTATGCGTCATGGAATCGTGCCAAACTTGGGTACTTTGTCTGCAATAAAAGCAAAGCTTGTAGTTGTTGATTTCTGAATAAGTAGCCTGAGAACCCACCCTTGCCATCATTAGAAACCTTAAAGCATATCATAGAGAAGGAGAGTACCATATCAATCTGGAAGCGATGAATGGCGGCATGGATCTGTGGTGCTAGGAACACATCTCCCTGCCAACACCACAAAATTTACAAGAATCAGAATATTTAAGTTTAACAAGTAGCAGAGCATTGTTCGTTGTAGCGGTCAGGTAATATAGACTATATAGTAACAATGTGAAACGAAGGTGGCATACTAGAGAAAATTATGCATGATCGTGTGGACGATGCAACTTGGAAGCACATCTAGAGCTGACTGATCAAGGAAAAGAAGCAAACATAAATTAGTGAAGTGTATGTCAGAAACACAAACCAAATGGACTTCATCTCCAATGGAATATTTACCGTCACATCCATCCAAAAGCTTTTCGATTGCTGCGACGAATAATAAGAGCAAACCAAGATAAGATTGAAAGTAATGATGAAAATAAGAAAAGAAAATACTAGCAACAGCAGATATAAAGCACACAACTACTTTTTTGTTCTGGGTACTCAATGGCACATTTATCTGGCTCTGAGGTAAATTTGAACTCCAATTTTTTATGCAAAAGTACGGTTGATAGGGTCAAAATAGCACAACTGAACAATATCAGGAAACCTGGTCTACAACCAAGAGTTTCTGAATTCCCTTTTCTTTTCCATAACTGCAGGTATATAACTATGAAGATAATATGCTGCAAAAGATCACACCTCTGAATCCCTTGTCAATATAACGTTGAACCAACTGAAGGCTCTCATCTGGGCTCAACCTACCCTCATGTCGTCCCTGCAAAATAGTTATGTAAATGAAAGTACGAATACACCACGAAACTAATACTGAAATGCTCATTTAAAAGACGGCATCTTGTCAGTGTAGCTAACTCTCAGTAAAAACCTACAATTACGCCATAGACTTGGAGAGGTTGGATGCTTGAACAAACTATGTTTGCAATCTGCAGTAAGCAAATAATGTAATTAACTATTTGGAGTTACCGATTAAAGCGTGCTTGAAAGTAATAATACTTTCCAAAGAGTTATTTCAATGCTGCAAATTGGTGCATATTATTAACAAGATATATAACTGTAGAATTATATGACTTTTAGCTGGACATATACCTGAAGATCAAGAGCTTTCTTTTTTAGATCTTTAGGCAAGAGAGGATGCTGAGGATATTTATCTTCCAGGTACTGTTCAGTGCAGAACAAAGGGACTTGTTAACTACTCCCTCAGTTTCAAAATATAAGATGTTTTAGATTTGTACAGAAAATGTATCTTGACTTTTTTCTAGTGTGTAGATTCACTCCAAAGCTGAGTGAACCTACGTACTAAAATAGTCTAGATATATTTGTTTCACAAAGCTAAAACATCTTATATTTTGAAACAGAGGAAGTACTAACATGTCAACTGGAATGTTGAAGGAAACATTCTCGAGGGAAAAAACAATCCACTGAAGCAAGAACAGTGAACAGTGACTCACCAAAATGATAGCAAGCGAAATCAGACACAACAAAGTCCTCATCTACTAATGCTGGTATATACTTGCTAGGGTTGATTTTTTCATAGTCTACAATAAGAAAATCATAAGGGTGAATTGCACTGTGATATTAAAAACGAATATGAACAAATGTGAACATAGAAGGTACTCCTTCCAACCCCATTTATATAAGAAAATCCTTCTATTTTGGAAGGAGGGGCTAAATATAACTGTGGTTGCAGAGGCACGCGCAAAACCTACACAACCACCATGGCTGGCACCGATGGAATGAGATCAAAAGCTTGAAAGGTAACCTCCTAGAACAGATAACAAATTATGTGTGTTTTGGCACGTGTTCCGGGAGAGAAGTTATAGTAGAGGCAATTCTCTGGTGTGGTTCTCTATAGATTTCAGAATGATGCAGGGAATAGATGGGAGCAACATGCATTGCATCTGTATCTTCGATCTAGCCAAGATTTTCAGCATAAAAGATCATGTATCACGTATAAATAGGCATCGTGAGGCAACATGTATCACATATAAAATCAACACGATCATGCCGGCTGCGTTTTAGCATTTTCCATACTTCATTCACTGCATCAACTCTGACCACGACCCCTCAAATTTAGATTGCTTTTTTTTGGAAGGGAGCATATATTAATATCAAAAGATACCAATTATACTCGGCCTCTGCAACAACGCAATATCCTATTGGTATTGCGGATGCACACAGCCAACAAAAGATATAAAAAAAACTAAGAAAATAAAAGACCTGCTACAGTGTTCCGGTCCTAGCAGCAACAGTACAACCACAACCAATACAACACCTGAACTCCAGACTCTTCAAAAGCGATGCCTCCAAGAAGGGAACAATACACAAGCGCCGTCATCGCCCGATCAAAGATCTAGATTTTCACCCTGAAGATAATCCTCACTCTCGAAACAATGCCTTCAACAAGACCATTGCCAGGCACAACCAGCTAAGGTCAGATCTTGGGTTTTCACCCTGAAAGATAAGATTCTGAAATTCACATGTGTTGCCGCCCTCACTTACATACGGCTTCTGTTTAGCCCAGAACACCAAGCAAGTCCCTCAATTGTACGGTGACTCAAACCTCCATAGATAGATCCCCAAACCTGGCCTTCATGAATTCTCCATCTCTGACTTCACCATGGATCAATAGTCGCCTGGTGGCAACAAAGGACAGAGCTTCGCGGCGCTCCCTCCTGAACCAAACGGTCGGAATAAAACATGGGTGCACATGACCGAATACCATCCGATCCAGCGAACTGCAGGCATAGAAGCGCTGGTACATTCGCCGGCGGAGCCTTCCGGAACTCTCCACTCCGGCCAAATCAAGAACCATCCTCAGGAAGGTGATCATCTCCACACAAGAGGGACCCTAGGCCGAACCACCTTTATTCGACCGGCCGACCAACTCCGACGGGGGAGAAAGGCCACCACCACCATGCCCGGACGAACCCAGAAGCCATTCCGCTACCGGCTGCAACAGATCCGACAGGAAACGGTCGAGATCGGGCTCGACACGCTCCTGCCATCACCATCCGGAGGCAGAGGCCGGGAGGACAGCGCCGCCCCTGCCTACGACCTCCCACCGCCGACCGCCTAGGCTGCCATCGTCCGCCGTCACCGAAGCACGGTGTGTCATCCCCTTGCCTTGCACCGTCCGCCGCGACCCACAGCAGGGCAAGCCCCGCGCCATCGCCGAAGCTCCCAGTGCCAGAGCCACGTCCAAGCCCAGAGGTCCACCCCGCGCGAGCAACCCCAGGGAAGGAGACGAGAAGGCCCCGCCGACGCCGGCGCCGGCCGGGCTTCGCCCAGCCGCGCCCTCCTGGCGGCGGCGAGGGAGGGGGAGGTGGCGGCGGCGCCCGAGATCTAGGGTTTCCCCCTGTCGCCACGCGGGGGCGACGAGGAGGGAGGAGGGAGTCAGGCGACCGTTCAACCGAAGATCCCCTCAAATTTAGCTATTGTTTTTTCCTAAGGGGGTGATGGCTATTATAATCAGCATACAAGATGTTACACGGTAATTTGAATACCTGTGTTAGTCCGAGGATTGACTGCCTTGTACTCATACTCCACACCTACACCATAGAGAGAATCATTTAATTAGCTTGCTGAACTACAAGAGCCTAAAACTTGTAGCATTTAAGTCTGCACCAAGTTTCTAAAATCTAATTGCTCTGCATTAATCCCGACGAATCGTAATATCTCCAAACTAAGAATTATGTAGTCCTCGTTTAAAGTTTCAGGAGGTGGACATATCATCAGAGGTTAATACAGCATAACAGCTAGAAGACAATTGGAGAACAAATAAGAGGAAATCCGCTGATCTATGCTCCGTTTCCTGGCAGTAGACAGTTGGTGCTCATGGACTTGAACATAAAATTCCTGGCACTGTGAGATATGGACTATGATACCCCTTTACAGCTGCTAGCAATTGGAGTCCTTCCTACTGAAGAATGTTTCGCAATTTGACCCAAAAAATAGTCAATTCTACTAGTCCTATGCAAGGGTTATAGCATAATCAAGAACCAAACTACTTGACCAAGCTCCAGAACCTCTTGAAGTACTCACCTTTGAGGGTGAGAGCTATCCTGACACGGTGAGAGCAGGAGCTGATCCAGGAGCCGTACAGGATGGGCTTCGCCGTCGCCATTGCTTCAAGTTGTTCCTTCTATTCCTCAACTATACTGCAGAAGCTAAATTATATTAGTATGATGAGTTGGTGACGGAATTGTTCTCTTCTCGTGTGAACAGAGCAGAGCAGAACAGGCGCACTGTGGAAGATGCTGCCCAAGCCTGCAAAAAAAGTTAGACAGGGCCCACATGTTACCCAGAAAGTCAGGGAGATGAAGTCACCTTGGACTAGAGGTGTATGATTGGTTGTTGGTAAGGTAGAAAACAAAAGGAGAAGAAGATAACGTCGAAGTGATTTTTTTCGAAGAGTTAAACACCGGTCTATCAAGTTGCCACCCAGCGCATTGGTCACTAACTAGAAAAATACAAACTATGGGTCACGAAGTTGTGTGGTTGTGTCCGGTTATTCTGTCACGTCCACTGTTAAGTTGCTGACGTGGCCGTCTGTTTTTTGAAATATCCTCTCAAAATTTAGTACCTTCTAGTTGCTGACATCTACCGTGTCATGGTGGCAAACAAGCGCTTCAAACCAGACCGTACTGACTGGGAGGACGGCCTTGCTACTGCGTGGCTCGTTCGCATCCGACATGCGCAGCCCTGATGGCCACGACGATTGACGGGTTGCTTCCCTGATGTGTTCATGCACAAGAGATATTTGATAGAATATCTAGGAGAGAATCAGGGGAGAAGAGGTTGACAGGTAAGCCCTACATCTATTTTGACGGCCCAATGATAGGATAGTGGAAAAAGTGACCTAGTAATTAGTGGAAATAACATTGTAAAGGGGTATTTGAAAATAACATGTAACCACGACCAGTGACTTAACGACAAACGCGATAGAATAACTAATGGGGCACATCCACAATTTCGTGACCGATAGTTTACATTTTTCCGGTTGGTGACCAATACGCTCATGTGTGGCAACTTGATAGACCACACATGTGTTTCACTCTTTTTCGAAAATGGGGTAAAGACCCCGGCCTCTGCATCCAACGGATGCATATGGTCTTTTATTTTATTTCCTTATTATACGAGTATCAAGTATTACACATTATTACAGATCAAGGGTCACTCTCAAAGTCTCCATAAAAATAAGCCATCTAAAAAATACCAATATGCTATGACGTGATGTTATCATCATGTAAGTCTCTTCTCAGACCGCCAGCCGCACCACCGGCTGTAAAAGTCCCGTGTGACCGTCTCCAAACGGCTGCACCCAAAATTCATGGCTTGACGTTTCTCCACTGGTTGGAGAAAGGACCACATATGGATCCAATGCATAGTCATAGGGATAACCTGCAGAATTGATGGAAATCTCTTCTTGTTAAAGATAAAATCATTGCGTACATTCTATATTGCCCATAATAAAGCGCACACACCAACTCTAATGTGTCCTTTATCCTTTTTAGATACACTATTTAACCGATCCTCAAATAAATTTGTAATATTATCCAGAGGTGGAATATTGAAAGTTATAAAAAATAACCCTCCATAATATTTTTGCAAACGGACATGAAATGAATAAATGTTCAATAGTCTCTTCATGGTCGCAGAAGCAACGCTTAGTAGATCCTTGCCAGTTCCGCTTGACTAGATTATCCTTTGTAAGGATTTCCTTTCTATGTAGAAACCACATAAAAATCCTTATTTTAAGTGGCACCTTAATTTTCCAAATGTATTTCTTTAAGTAGACCATATGATTGTTTAGCAAGTTAAGGTACATTGATCTAAAGTGAACTTCCCAGAATCGGTAAGATTTCATTTGAAAGAATCCTCATTATCTGATAGATGTGTCGCCATCAAGCGTGACATGAGGTGCAGCCATCTGTCCCATGTGTTGCCTATTAGAGTTCTCCTAAAATCTATGTTTAGAGGATTCGAACCCAAAACACTTGCACCGTGACATTTTTATGGTGAACAATGCTAAACATGGATGGGTATTGCTATCTTAGGGGCTTGTCCCCTCGAGAAGAAATCATCTTTCACATTCATTAGACCTTTCTAAAAAGGAGAGTCGGTTGGTTTTGCTGAAATCTGTAAAAGATTTTTAGAATGTAGATATTTATTATGCAATTGTTCTTGCCAAACCCACTGTTCATTCATAAGTTTGTATAGCCACTTGCTAAGTAAACTTTTGTTCTTTAATTCTAAAACCTCCACTCCTAACCCCCTTGATCCTTAAGTCTGCAAATCATGTTCTATTTGTTTAGCCTATATTTCTTCTTATGACCATCACTTTGCCAGAAGAATCGCGATCTAAAAAAATCCAACCTTTTCCTTACCCCTTTGGGTATCTCTAGAAAGGATAACGTGATATGTTTACTGATCGATGATATCTCTTTCTCTTTGACCAGGCAATTTGTTTGATACATAGAATTTACTTTTACAGCAACGTCAAGCTCATCCATGGGTAGTCTCGATGAGCCCAAGTCCATACTGGAGTACTTCGATTACACTGAGCATCTTATTTTGAAGTTACATGTCGTGCTATGTTATTGATCAATGATGTCTCTTCCTCTTTGACCAGGCAATTTTTTTGATACATAGAAATTACTTTTACAGCAACGTCAAGCTCATCCATGGGTAGTCTCGATGAGCCTAAGTCCATACTGGAGTACTTCGATTACACTGAGCATCTTATCTTTCACAGGGTTCAGACCAGCAGACTGTGCCACAACAAGAGACGACAAAGAATACATCAGTTGACAATAGGGCTCCTGCAAAAAAGTACAAGAAAAGTGATAAAAGTTGTTTCAGATGCAAGGTTCAGGGTCACGTAATCGAGGGCTGCCCTGCACCTATATGTGACAATTGTGAGTCTATCAATCATTTGACTGAGGCATGTCCCTTGCTGAAGGCTCCTAAGCCATCGATTGTTATGTATGGCCTGGCTAATGAGGGTTTGATGTTTTATGAGCTACCCACTGGGACTTTCCGTCCAAAGGTTGAGAATGCCAAATTGGTGAAATTATTGGTTCAGGGTGATGAGATGAGTATTCCACAAATCATCGAGCATTTGAAGCGTATTGTGCCAATTGAAAACCAACTGAAAATTTTCAGTGGGAGGTGTTCCATTTTCACAATAATGTCTACAGGGTCAAATTCCCGAACAAGAACGAAATCAACCGAGTTTTGGATTTTCATGTGTATCAAGTGCCTAAGAGAGATACTGATCTAGTGTTTGATGTATGGACGGCTGCAGAGGAACCTTTGTATATGTTGCCGGAGGTATGGGTGCAAGTCTCAGGAATTCCTTCCGACGTCAGAGGAGATTTTCTAACGCTTTGGGGCTTAGAAACTCTTTTTGGCAAGACAAAGGCAGTTGATATGGCGTACACCAGGAAACATAAGGTCCTGCGTATCCAGATTGGTTGTGTCAATTCTTCCCGCATACCAGACACTATGGAAATTTACATTAAAAGGTTCTTTAAGTTGGACTTTGAAGTTGAACAAGGTGGGGTCACACATGATGAGAAGATGATGGATGCTAATGACGGGAGAGACCGAACAGATGGTGAAGATGAAGGAAACAAAGGGAAAGAAAGTGATATGGAAATGAATAATACTTCTAGTCAAACAATGCATGCGGATAATGGTACTAAAACTGTCTCGAAATCATATGGGAATAAATATGATAACACTTCTGATGGTAATCAACGATGTTGCTCATCTCCACTAAAAGTTGGAGCTTTTGAACTACAGTTAAATAGTGAAGGTTCGGTCAAGAGTGATCTTACACTTGCTTCTGATTCTACTATTCTTATGCATGCTGACAATACGATGTGTACATCCGATTCATTGAGTAAAACAAATTTAAACTTTCATGATTCAGGCACAAAGGGTGAGCAACAACCGGTTATTGCATATGACACTTCTGTTGAACTTGACCACGTCTCGGGACTGTCCCTAGGTGCGGTTGCGCAAGTGATATCAGAAGCACATGGGGCGGATGCATCGTCTCCGGTGTCCGAGCTGAACTCTATCGCCTACATAGTTGTCACGACGACACGTACACAACGCGCGGAGGCAAAGAATACTGAGACATTTGGGCCACGATATGGGCCAATGTCTCTTGAAAGTACACAAGCGGCCAAGTGGGAGTCGAATAAATCTTTGGCCGACGATGCAGTTCGGACACAACTGGTTGGCGCAGCCGGGACAGAGTCACAGTACCAGACTAAGAACGACATGCAGGGGTCAGCCAGGTTGGGATCTTCTGGGTTTTTAAAGTCTGCAGGTATTAAAGAGGGTACACCAATAAGGTTTGCAAATAAGCTAAAAGTTAAAAGAGAAATTAATAATATGAATGATGGGGAACGGGTGGTCGCTGCACCGGTCCTGGAGAAGCCTTCAGGAGCACCTACCATGGAGGAGGTCATTGCTTTTGGAGGGATTCCAATGAGGGTCGGGAATAATATGCGGACTAGCACACGGATTCAAGCTCAACCAGATGCATATGGTACGCAAATGGAGAGGGCAATGAAGAATATACAGAACCATAATACTTATTTTGGATCAGGTAAACAACCATCACCGACCTTTTCTATCTTGTCTATTGATGATGAGGATATTGTGGATAGAGCAAAGCGGATTGGTGTATCGCTAGGTAATTCATTACAACAATCTTTGGACTCTGTTAGAGGGATTAAGAAAATGGAAGAAGGTAGAACTTTATTTCTTTTGCAAAAAAATATTAACGATTCAATTGATGGGGATATTGGCCCCTCCAATTTATTCGTTTCAAATGTTTCAAATTTATGTCAGGACTTGATAGAGGACGAGGAGGATAAACTAGAGTTAAATGATAAATTGGATCATCCACCACTGACCGATAATCCTAAAAAAAACGTCAAACAAAGGTGTATGACATATCAAATGTGAGAATGAGTAGTAGGAAAAGAACTAAAAAATATATATTTATAATGCAGAATCTAAAAGGAATGACGTGGAATAGTGAGGGATTTAGAGATCCCGCGAAACACCTTTTTGTGAAAGAAGCTATTAAGGAGCATCGTTTAGATTTCATCGCCTTGTTGGAAAATGGGAGATCGAATTTTGCGGTTTCTTTTTTGAACCAGCTTGTAGCTGGATTGGATTTTAGTTGGTTTTGTCTACCACCTCATGGAAGATCGGGTGGAATTTTGGTTGGCATTAACACTGTTACTCTTTAGGTTCTAAAAGTGACCACTAGAGATTACTATGTTAAGTTGCATATTTGCGGTGACCCGGCATACCACTTCATGTGTAGTACACTATAGTCGTTGACATGACATCCACAGAACACCATTCCGTAAATATCACATCCCTCAGAGTGGTACAACAGAAACATTGCGGGTCCACATTACAAAAGTACACACTTTCTTATTATTACAATACTGGAAGTTTCAGACTTCCAAAAGATCCAACTTACAAACCAAAATATAAAGTGTTCAGCGAAATTTTAAAAGTAACAACTCCGACTAGGAGTGGGGCTCAACAGATTATTCTATAGAGTTCATGCTGCTCGGCTCCGTTAATTACTATTAACTAGACACTTAAGTGGACTCGTTCTCATTGACACCGTAGCGGATCTCGTAGTCCACGCCTTCAACTCCTCCGGATAGATCATGTTCCTCGTAAAACACGTCTTCTTAGCATTCGGCTGCATACATTGGCACGTCTTCGGGATCCTCAGAGTCTAAGCAAGGGATCAAAGGAAAGAATGAGTAACATCGTTACCCAACAAGTTCATTATATGCAAGGTGGGAAGTTTGATGCTCTAACTATCACCTCGGATTATAAATCCTTGGAATTATGCAGTTTTTGTAAATCTTTCTTCAAAGATTGATTTTATTTCGAAAAACTATGACAATCAGCCTTCACAGGTTGACCAGAACTTTCATGGAGTTCCTTTCCTGCCGCGTTCGTAGCTCCTTCCCGAAACAGGGAGTAACAAGTTACAGTTCTTACACTCCGCAGAGGTGCGTTATTTTACCCATGAGAGATCAACTCCTTGTTGCACAACCGGGCGTACTTTCCTGTCCACAATTCCATGATGTGGGGCCCAGTAGTTGGTCCAAGCCAATCATTGCCCCCTTCGTGACCCCGCATTCCTCCTTGGTGTACACCATGCCCATATAATGAATTACGGCAATGGTTTGTACAAACCGTTAGATGCCAGAACTATCGTGGGACGATGAGGGTTTCCACCCATATGCTGCATATCCTCTATGAATTACCAATCAATATGCACTCTACGAGGATAACAGCCACGACCTGCACATCCGGCTTCAAGCGAGAGGAAGAAGATACAGCTAACTTCTCTGTCCCATTCCAAATCTCATGGCTAACGCTTAATATACGGTGCTAGAATCACTGATGTCATGGGTTATTAAGTCCCTACTTGATCATCATTTTTGCAATTAGAACTCTAAGTTCTATTGCTCTATCATATCATAACTTAGTATGATATCTATAATTTCTTTATTTGTGAAAATAATATTTTATTTCTTTTATAGCATATATGATAACACACATTTTGCAAATACTTTGATAAAGACTCTTCAAAGGACATGAGCAAGTGATGAACTTGCCTTGTGATGGCAAGGTAGTGAAGTCCGATGCTTGCACTGGACCTTAAGCTTCTAGTTCTACAAAAACATCATTATTGCCCGCTAAGAACAATATTTAAAGAAGCAAAATGATTATGCAAGTAATGTAATGCATTATTTAAATTTATATGCATTTACCCCAAAAAGTTCCATTTTGAGTAATAAGGGATCTATAAATATTTATTTTTAATATTTATAACATATATTGAGTTATTTTATTTTATTTCCCTTTATTTGACTTTTATTGATTTAATAATTCTTTTAGGAATTATTAATTATACATTAATTTTATTACTAAATATTTATTTAGTATTTTTCAAAAATACTATAACATTAATAAATAATGAAAGTGATTTTTTTCACCTTTCAATAATTTTGTAAAATTCCATAAGGAATATTCAAATTACAAAATTCTTATAAAAATTAAAGTGTCCAAAATTTTATATCTTATTTTATTTGGATAGAGTGGATTATTGTGAATCCAAAAATATTTTATTTATAATTTTTTGGACTTTTATTTTATTTTCTATAATTCTATTGAGGTCAGGGGCATTTTGGTCTTTTCTAATTGATCAAAAGATTTATTAAATAACCTGGGCTGGCCCCCTTGGGCTTATTGGGCCAAGGTGGCCCAATAGGGCAGGGTCAAATGACTACCCCAAAGGGTTTTGGCCCACCCAGCCCACTCTGCCTCCTCTCTCTCCCTCGACCTTATCTCCTCCTACTCCTCCTCTGACTCGCCCCCGTGGCCGACGATGCCGCCACCGTCGATTCTCGCCGTCATCAGCCATTCTGGCCGCCGCCGTGGTGCGAGTTGGGGTTGTCGACGACGCTCATTCATTCTATCCACTTGGATTTGACTCCGGGGCTTCCCTGTGGTCAGTTCCACCCCATTCCCGAACCCTAGGGTTCGGAAAAGATGTTGTCGCCGCCGCCGCGATCCCACCTGCGGTGGTGTGCTGGTCTCGTGCGCTACTGCGGCCGCCGCCGTGGCAGGTACAGGTTGCAGCGCCCCTCTGGGTGCTTCCTGTGCCGCCGCGGTTCGTCGGGCCCTCTGCTTCCTCTTCGATTCGTTAGCGAGGACCTCGGGTAAGTTGTCGTGGTGGTGTTTGTTCATGCTACTGCCATGATTCTTTCTATGTGTATCTAGTGGCTTCTCATGTTGAGTAACTATGTGCTGATTGGGTTCATTTCTGGATTAGGGTTCATAACCCCCCTGTTGATCATATCTATGATGCTTTAGATCTAGTGTTGATCATATTTGATCATGGGAAAAGCTTGTTTGCTGTGATTGATGATTAATAGTAGCTTTGTTGCTGCTAATTGCCTATCATATTAAATCTAGTGGTAATCCACGATGATCCATGCTAGTGTATCAATGAAATCCTTGATTGGATTATGTTGTTGATCTAAGAGTTTACTCTACTATCAGATTGCTTATACTAACAGTAGTTGCTTACTACAATTGTATTGTTGGCTTGTCTGAGATTATTCTCACTGAATCAAATCATTGCTTGCAATGATTTCTGTGGATGTATAAATGAATTTAAGGTTGACTCCTGGCATTTGTCTTCAGGAAAATGATGTTTATTGGTTTGTCCCCCTTTTATTTGTGGAAGCTAAGTAAAGATTGGTGTTAGCTTATTAAGAACTTGTCCTTGCGATACCATTGTATTCTGGCACACAAGTGATTGGTTTTTTTATTTCTGGCTTAACTTGATTATGCTTGTGATTAAAACTGATAAGATGATATGGAAGCTTTTATTATCTTTCCTGCCTATGATGTTGGTTTGAGGCTCTAGGATGTGGTTCCTAGTTAGTTGGGCAGTAGTTTGTTTGAAACTTATAGGTTTAGAGGTGCTACTCTCTCTTTGAGAGATGTGCCCTGATCTGATAAGATCAAATGAAAATGATCTAAGTTGCAAAAAATAACACTGAACCCAGTGATGTTGGTCTGAGGGTTTAGTGTTTGTGGTTGAGCTTGATTTCTTATCCTTATACTTGAAATCTCTAGGATAGATTCACCCCTCTTGGGTGCTTATTGAGAGATCATTACATAAAACAACACATGCTTTTGTTTAGATATTCTGATGAAAGCATGTGATGGTTTTATGAGACTCACCAAAAGATTTTATGTTGGTGTAGTAGATTGCTAATGATCTTGATCTTGATCTGCTTTTGCCGGGTTCCGGAGCTTGCACTTGAGCTTGCCTGCTCCTCCTAGCTCTTGGTCTTGACCTTGCTGTCCACCAGATCCATTCCCCTCCTTATGGCACCATCCTGGTGATGTTTGGATTGATCTAGGTGGTTGGTTTGGTTGCTATTCTTGGTTTAACTAATGTTTACCCTGGCTGTGCTGGTGTGTTGTGTAGTGGAGAGATACACTGATGTGCTTCCCCACGGCTGTGCTGTGATTTTGTGATATTGGTTGTGCATTGTGAGGTCGACATCACACCCATTGCATGCTTGTGTGTGTGCAGCTTGTGTTCCTGCTATGCACATGTGGATAAGTTCAGAAAGTTTGAACATACTATTACCAAACTACTCTTACCTGGCTGGTTAATTGGTCCCTTTTAGCTGTCATTTAAATTCTGGCTTTGAATTTATGAAAGATAAAATCTTTCAGATTGGTGAAACTTGCCCCTTTTTCCACAATTCTCAATGATGAGATTGTCAAGTGCACCTCACTGACATATCTGAGAGAAATATTTACTAACACTAATCTTGTTTTATTTTCTATTTAATCTTTGTTTTGCAGATACAAAGATAAAGATGAAGATTTAGTGTAGTTTTAGATATAGGATAGTTAGTAGAGATATAATTGTACTTTTCTTAATCTTTTGTATTTTTCTTTTATAATTCTTGTAATCTTTATTTGGTTCATTTGTAATAAAGATTTTATATTTATTAAGAAAAATATTTTATTCTTTACACTTGTGTGAATTGTGAAGTTTGGAATAACTTCAGTAAGTTATTCTTTGTAATTTGTTTATGAATAAGAAATGAACTTCATATACCATATTGCTTTAAATCAGATTTAAGTTATAATACTTTTCTCTTAATTAATTTAAGATTCAAATCTTATATCAAAATTATTTAAATTATAAAACACTTAAGTTTTTAAAAATTCAAATTCATTTCAAAACACACAATATTCCTTTAAGATCGTATCAAAGTTTATAGCAATCCTCCTTTAAGACTAAATCTATTCTCAAAGTAAGAAAGAAACATTGATCACTCAAGGTTTTTATTTGACAAAAAATTTACCCACATTTTCACAAATAAATACATGCAACAATACATATTCCTAGTTCTACCCTTCGTTAGGTCCTAAATACTGGGATGTTACAATATTAAATGTAAGAAAGATGGTTTTCAGTGGGTTTTTGTACCCGTCTATGGGGCAGCCTAAGATGAGCATAAGGCTGATTTTTTGGCAGAAATGGTGCGAGTGTGCGAGTCGGAACCTCTACCTATGTTGGTAGGTGGAGATTTCAATATCATACGTTCAATGGAGGAGAAGAATAATAATAATTTTAATGCACGTTGGCCTTGTGTGTTTAATGCTATTATTGAGAGCCTTGACCTCCGTGAAATTGCTCTCGGCTAGTCGTTGGGAAACACCTACTTACGAAAAACTTGATCGTGTGTTGGCTAGTGTCGAATGGGAGCAGAAGTTTCCACTCGTAACCGTACAGGCGCTAACTCGTACTGGTTCAGACCATACTCCGCTTCTAATTGATTCTGGAGTTAAGGCTCATATAGGAAACAAAGCACTGTTTTCTTTCGAGTTGTATTGGTTACGACAAGAAGTTTTTTTTTGAAATGGTAGCGATAGAATGGGCTGCGGTTTCTAAAGGACGCACTTCGATGGACCGATGGCAGAATAAAATACGACATCTAAGACGTTTTCTGAAAGGATGGGCAAAAAACTTGAGTGGGAAATATAAGAAAGAAAAAGAAAGATTAATTTCCATCATTGATGATCTTGATCTGAAGGCCGAATCAATTATGCTGAGTGTAGTCGAGCGTGAATTACTAAGGGATGCAAATGAACGGATCATAGCCCTTAGGAGGGACGAGGAAACAAAATAGGCTCAACGAGCTAAACTAAAGCATGTTCATGAGGGGAAATAATACAAAGTACTTCCATTTGATTGCAAATGGTAAGCGCAGAAAGAAAAAGATTTTTCAACTAGAACAGGATGAAGGGACAATTGTGGGAGAAGAGAATATAAAATTTTATATTACAGAGTACTACAAAAAACTTTTTGGGGTGCCACACTCAACAAATATTACGATAATGGAGGATGTTAACGATGATATACCGCAACTCACGACTGAGGAGAATAGTATTCTTATAGCTCCCTTTACTGAAAAAGAGGTGTATGATGCTATCTCACAGATGGAACACAATAAGGCACTGGGTCCTAATGGTTTTCTAGCTGAGTTTTATCAAAAGTTTTGGGAAGTAATTAAGGGTGATATGTTGGCATTATTTAGTCAGTTGCATGTAGGAGAATTACCTCTTTTTAAACTGAACTTTGGTATTATCACTTTACTTCCCAAAAAGGAAAATGCGGTACAAATATAACAATATAGACCAATATGCTTATTAAATGTAAGCTTTAAATTTTTTACGAAGGTGGATACTAATCGCATCACGGGGATTGCCCCAAAAGACATTAGACCTACTCAATCTGCTTTCATGCCCGGAAGACACATCCTAGAGGGGGTCGTTGTTCTTCATGAAACCATTCATGAGCTTCATCGGAAGAAGATGAATGGGGTATTATTTAAGATTGATTTTGAAAAGGCGTACGACAAAGTTAAATGGTCTTTCCTTCAACAGACACTGCGGATGAAGGGGTTTGCACAAGAGTGGTATAAATTGATCGAGCATTTTGTTGAGGGGGAGTGTTGGAGTACGTGTCAATGATGATATAGGACATTTTTTTCAAACTAGAAAATGTCTAAGACAGGGTGACCCTTTATTACCGTTGCTCTTTAACATTGTTGTAGATATGCTTGACATCTTAATTGCACGGGCAAAGGACGATGGTCAAGTTAGTGGGCTCATTCCACATCTTGTTGATTGAGGGGTCTCAGTTCTACAATATGCGGATGATACTATTCTATTTATGGAACACGATTTACATAAGGCGGTGAACATGAAATTAAAACTATGTATTTTTGAACAACTCTCAGGGTTAAAAATTAATTTTCATAAAAGTGAGATATTCTGTTTTGGCAAGGCACAAGACGAAGAAAATTAATACAAACAATTTTTTGGTTGTGAGGCTGGTTCTTTGCCTTTTCGATACCTAGGTGTGCCAATACATCATAGAAAACTAAAAAAAAAATCAGATTGGTATCCAGTTGAAACTCGATGTGAAGGGAAATTGAGTTGCTGGAAGGGAAAGTTGCTCTCATATGGAGATCGCTTGGTCCTAATTAATTTGGTTTTAACAAGTTTACCTATGTTTATGTTATCGTTTCTAGAAATTTCCAAAGGGTACGGAAACGTTAATATTTCTACAGGTCTCGCTTTTTTGGCAAAGTGATGAGAATAAAAGAAAATATAGATTAACAAAATGGAATATAATTTGTAGACCAAAAGATCAGGATGATCCTGGTATCGAGGTTCTTGACATAAAAAATAAATGTTTACTGAGCAAATGGTTTTTTAAACTTTTTTCTGAGGAAGGAGTGTGGCAAGAATTGCTTTATAATAAATATTTAAGTCAAAAAACTTTGTCTGAAGTCCAAGCAAAACCAATCGATTCTCCTTTTTGGAAAGGACTTATGACAGTAAAGAATAAGTTCTTCGCTAGAGGTCATTTCAAAGTTGGAGATGGTTCGAGTATTAGGTTTTGGGAGGATACATGGTTGGGTAACACCCCGCTAGCACAATAATATTCATCATTATATAATATTGTGCAACAGAAAAATGTGATTGTTGCTCAAGTTTTAGCTCACGTACCTCTAAATATTGGGTTCAGGAGGGTACTTAGCGGTAATAAGTGGAATGATTCGTTGCATTTATGCCAAAGGCTAAGGACGAGGATAAGTTTGTATGGGACTTGACTTCATCCGGGGTGTTTACAGTTAAATCCATGTATGAAGACCTTATGAATGATCATACGGTTTTTCTTCGGCAATATCTTTGGAAGTTAAAAATCCCACTCAAGATCAAGATTTTTACGTGGTTTCTTAATAATAAGGTGCTTCTCACAGAGGATAACCTGGTTAAAAGAAATTGAGTAGGGTGTGCTAAGTGTTGTTTCCGTGGCTCACAAGAAACCATAGAACATTTATTTATATCTTGCCCTTTTGCTCGCCTTTTGTGGCGCATTACTCATTTTGCTTATGATCTACCCCTCCTACTAATATCACAAATATGTTTGAAAATTGGTTGAATGGTGTTGATAAATCATCTAAGGCTCGAATTCGAATTGGTGTTTCAGCCTTATGTTGGTCTATTTGGAGATGCAGAAATGATATTATATTTAACAAAACAAAAACTTTTAATCTATTGCATGTTATCCATATGGTGGAACACTGGATGTAGCTTTGGGCGTTTCTGTCGCCACAAGACCAGTGGGATATCATGGCTACTGGGTGCAGCCGTCTTCTGATGGTCGCTAGGCACATTTTCGGCCAGTCTGGATGGTTGCGTTTTAGTCGACTGGAGCATGATGTCTAGTCGCCTATTTAGTCTTTTCCGCTGATTGATTCATGTGTCGACTTTGTGTGATCCATGAATTGTAATTGTGGTGTGAATTGTCGACTTTGGATACCGAACTTTTAATAAAAGGCCGTGTGCATCGACTGATGCAGAGGCCGGAGTTTTACCCTTCTCAAAAAAACATGTCGTGCTAGCACAGCGTATGATAAAAACACTAAAAACACATGTAATCTGTTACGCAAAGATCGATGGTACGCAGCTCGATCGAAGTCATCTGGTTGGTTTTCAGGAAGCGTGGCTTGAAATGCGGGATGCTCATTATAAGCTTGTTGAAGCCTTGCCAAGATATGGTACTTTGACTGCCAGAGGAAATATCGACACTACTAGGAAAACGATTATAGACAGATTTTAATTCTGTGACGTATATAGAAAAAATGCTTCACTAAAATTAATTTTGTGGCGTATATATCACATGCTCCACAGAATTCTGTGGCGTATATAGATATATGCGCCACCGAAAGTGACGCATAGGCCATATGCGCCACAAAAACTGAGCATTCTGTGGCGCATATAGCCATATGCGCCATAGAATTTTGGCATGCCCATATGCTGGGTCAGGCCCATATCGGGCCCACAGGAATTCTGTGGCGCATATGGTCTATGCGCCACAGAATGCTCACTTTCTGTGACGCATATAGCCATATGCGCCACAGAATATGGAAAACAGATTTATCTGTCTAGACCTGAACAAAAGCAGAAGACACGCACACACGCAACGCACGGGATCCCCTCGACCCCGCTATCCCTATCGCCTCCCCGCGAACCTCTCTTTCCCTATCGCAAAGCCACCGCCGCCGCCTCCTCCCTGGACGTCGGCTGTTGCCTCCCTCTGAACCCCCCTCTCCCTGCCGCCTAGGTATCGACCTCTATCCCGCCGGCCGCCGAACCCTCGTCTCTGTTTCGCGCGTCGTCGGTTACTCTTTGGCCGCCGTCGACCTCGTCCGACCTTCCTCGCCCTCAAGCTCTGCCGTCCGGCCTCTCCAGCGCCGGCCTCCGCCAATCTCCTTCGCCCCCGCCGCCCTCGCCCCCCTGGTCGGCCTCCGCAGCCGCTGGCTCCCTCTAACCCCCCCCCCTCTCCCTAGCGCGCAGCGGCGACGACTGCTTGCTCCGAGCGGCGACGGCTGCTAGCTCCGAGCGGCGGCCAACTCCCTGGTGAGAACCCAATCCCCTTTCAGTATTCCTCTCCCTCCCTTCGTGTCACCGGGTGCGTACGGGGGTGCTGGAGCCGGGTGCGTACGGGGGTGCTGGAGGCGGGTAGGGGTAGGGGTGGCGTAGGGAAAGGCGGGTGGGGGTACGGGGGTGCTGTAGAAGAAGGGAGAAGGTGAGGTGTAGTAGCCGCCGGGGAAGAAGGGAGATGGGTAGGTGGCGATGGAGGGAAAGGGAAAAGGCGGGGTCGCCATGGAATCTAACCGCAAGAGGAGAAGAAGCCGATGGGCAGGAAAAATCAGAATTTCAGCTAATGGTTAAAGTGGAGGATTAACAATCTGATAATCAGATGTGTTTACTTCTCCCTATTACTTTATCCTTTGTGCTCTTATTTTATTGCGCATCTTGGAATGAATATAGTGCATTTGTACATTGCATACTATGATCCCTCTCAACCATATGAGCCATTCATGGAGCATTGTAGTGATGGGGATAGTGATGGGGATATCCAAGCCGACAACAACACAAAAAAGGTTGATGACAGTTTCTTGTAGTGATGGGGATATCCTATATAGGGGATAGTGATGTGTGCAGGGGATATGGCATCAAAATATAGGGGAGATTCTGCCGAATTTTTTATTTATTTTGAATTATGTTTGTTATTAGTATATTCTGAATGAGGCACATATTATACATCAATCTTTCCATATTTTACAAGGTGCGGAGTGGTGCCCTTGGAGGAGATCTCGGAGAGATGCAAGGTGCGGAGGTGATACCGGGCGAGGACAGAGGTTCCGCAGGGCGATTTTTTCGGAATATGACCTCTGAGGTGGTCCACGCGATGCAGCGGCCTCTGCATCAGCGAGCAGCTGCCTTGGAGGAGATCTCAGAGAGATGCAAGGTGCGGGGCTGGCCGCTTCTGACTCAGAGGGACTCTGGTTGGCGACTACTACAAGCCCTAGCGGTGAGATCGGATGTCGTGGCGGAGATGCGTCAGGCTGCGTCAGCCGACTTGCTGTCGGCGGAACACTCGGTGGTGTTGATGGTCAGGGACACCAGCACCTCGAAGCAGTGTCTGATGGCCGTGGAGCAACAGAGCGCGGTCCACCTACTGGCTTCCACCCATGCCCAGCGAGCGTCCCCGAGGTTGAGCAGAGTGGAGCTCGACTCGTTCCGTCTGCAATTCATTCAGGAGATAGAGGCTGCGGGGGCTCGTCTGGAGCAGTCGAATCTACGTCAATCGTGAATTCGTGCGATTGTGTGATTTCGAACTTGTACTCTCCCATGACTTGTGTGTAACACTTGGACTCTCTATATTGATGTATTTTGTCACTTTGTATGAATTTCAGTGAGTTTCTGGATATTCTTGTGAGTTTTGTGCATTTCTATGATATATTGCTGTATTCTGGTATATATTTCCTGTATTCTGTGTATTTCTGCTGTATTCTGGTATTTTTTTAAATCCTGAGACAAAATTTTGCGGCGCATGAATGTTGAGAATTCTGTGGCGCATATGGCATATGCGTCACAGAATTTAAATTTTAGTGGCGACAATTTAGTAGCGACGGCTAGATGCGCCACAGAAATCATTTTTGATGTGCCACTGGTAACATTTTTCCTAGTAGTGCTATGGAAGCTCACCAACACTGGTTTCCAAATAATCAGCACGGCGACATTGCTTATTCCCATGTCATCTCTTTCTCTTAAGTAACATTATGAAACGTTTGCATACCATATCGATTTGGAAGCGTGTCACACCAGCGTGGATCTAGGGTGCTAGAAACACATCTCCCTGAAAATGGCCACAATATATATAACACCTACTTAGATGATGTTATTCAGTTAAAAAAACATAGTTAATGTTACACTAAACAAGAATTGTAAGTCAAGCAAAGCAAGCACATATAAAGAACAAAGCGGTTTGAGGTTGGGAGCACAAACCATTTGGACATCATATCCGGTGGCATATTTCCTGTCACATCCTTCCAAAAGTTTTTCAATCGCTGAAACAAAATTATTAAAAATAAGTTCAGACTTCAGACCAACAACAATGCTGCATACAATGGCAGACATGGGATAGAAGAAAGAACATGAAAATAGTAAGTTTTTCTATGTCAATGTCGCTCAAAGGATGATACAGTTCTGGGCAACTGACAGAGTAGCAGAAATCGCACCTCTAAAGCCTTGTCAATATAATGGTGAATCATCTGAAGGCTCTCGTCGGCACCCATCGTGCCAAGATACGGACCCTACAAAAGATCATGTACAAACTAAGTCTGAATATTATCGCACTATAAGTAAAATGAAAGTTTAACATTTGGCCTGAAAATACCGAAGATTTTATCTTTACACACGATAATGGCGTGGCTCTGAAGAGGCTGGATGCTTGAACACACTATGCTTGCAAGCTGTACCAAGGAACAAACATGCTTTATGATGTGTGCAAATTAAAACATGTAATCAACAAGTGCATAAGATAGGTTGAAGATATCATTAGTTGATAGTTCCACCTGTGTGTAAGATTTAGTATCGTAAATGTTCACATTTGTATGCATAAACTTGATCAAATTTAGAAAACGTTGACTTTTGAATAATCCTTAGACGTCTTACTGGAGTATATCTCAGGACGGAGGGAGTATTTAAAAAAGGATTCACCCCACGCGGTGGTTCCATTCCCAGAAACTGTGAGAAGCCTCCTTCGTCCAGGTGCCTGTTTGGAACGAACTCACCGGCAAACCAACCAGGCAGCTAGGAAAATCGGAGGAGTAAGGGCATCTCCACCGGGCCGACCCATCTGGTCGCTCCAAACGGTTTGTTTGTGTCCGTTTAGGTCGGGCCGTGATCGATTTTGGGAGAGGATCCGGTCTGTCCGGCCAGCCGCGCCCAGTGGCGCGACCCATTTGTCCGCGCTTGGCCAGCGCTGGCCAGGGCTAGCCAGTTATCGTACTCCATCACCCCATTGAGAATTTGCAAGAACAGGTCCCTCGGCATCCGATAGCGGCGACAGAATGCATCTCTTTAAAGACTGGATCAGTTGGATGGAAGTAGTCCTTGTAAAGGCATATGTGGCCATCTTCTCGCTCGCGCTTTTGGTTGGCTTCGCGCCGCTTGGACGAGTCACCTCTGCGCGACGGCAGGAGGTAGTGGTCGTGCACCATCTGTGCAGCCGCCAACAGAATCTCGGTCTAACCTCGGACTCCTCCTCGGACGGTGACTCCACGAAATTCTTGTAGAAAAAATACATTGCCCTTCGGCTGCTGCCCATCTGCAAAGTATGCGGCCGTCAATGACGATGCCAACTCCCGCATCGGGCCAGACAAAACCTAGAAAGGACCGGCGAACGTATCTCAGGCAATTGATCAAGCAGGTTGTGCGCCACGCGGAGGGTGTCACACGTCCAGTCCAATGGCGAAGACCGAGGGCAGCGAGATTGCCTGTAGCGCGTCCAGACAACTCCGGCAACGCGCGTGGCCTGCGCTGACGCTCGATATCGCGGGGGCGTCGGCGACAGCGAGCGATGGCGGCGACAAAGACTGCTCCTGCTCGAGGCGTGGGATATGGAGTGCGAGGGTTTAGGGAAGAGAGCGTCTGTTATGCCAGTAGGAAGAGGGCTCGGTTGAATTATTGGAAGGATACCCTCGCTGTCCGCGCACATCCAAACCGACGCAACCAAACCCCAGATTAAATACATGAATAGGTCAAGCCGAATGCGTTTCTCGAATAGATCGATCCGCTGAGACGTCCCAGACGCTCGCGCGAGGATAAGTTTGTACACGCTGAAACGAAATGCGTCGGCCACTTCTTACTACCGGCTGCGCCCCTATGGACTACGATCGCGCAGACGCACACAACATGTTTGACAATACGTCTCAGTCATTGAAAGGGTAAAAGCGTCTTTTTTTAGTGTATGTACTAACGACTAAGGAAGGACAAATTCGATTTTGCCCATAGAGAAACAGTTGGGGAAGAACTGGGCTGCAGCAGGAGGACTGGAGGAGGCAGCCATGTCCTCAGCGGGGAAGCCGATCCTGTACAGCAAATGGTTCAGCTCCTGCTCCCACCGGGTCCGGATCGCCCTCAACCTCAAAGGTACGTGTGCTAGCAGCTAGCCCCGGCTCTCGATTCTGCCGCATAGGTCGCACGATCCACAATCTGACGGAGGAATATGGATGCTCGATTGTTATAGCTCTAGCTCAACTTTGTCAGTTAGCGACGAAGATCTTTCCTTTACTAGTGACGTGATTCAGAGAAAATAGCTACCGGAGTTTATTAAATTTGCTTAGTTGTTAGTACCATTTGCTACTGCACGTAGTGCTAATTTACACCGTTTTTAACTGTGATGAAGGTGTGGACTTTGAGTACAGGGCGACCAACCCCATGACAGATCCAGGTATGCTGCTAAATCTCTGCTCTTTATTACAGCTACAATCTGTGATGGCCAATTACGATAGCAGCTGTATTTTTTTATGGGTTGACGGACTGAAAAATAACGTCACTGGCGTCATCCTAATCGTAATGTTCCCAGTGATTTCTTAATGGTGAACAGTTAAACACTGCCGACCAACTGACATTTTCTGGTTACCGCGTGCAGAGACACAACTCCCTCTCATTATATTGGTGCACATGATTTTACGCTTGATGATTGTTTCTTGAAGTGAAATTATATTGCTAGCTTCGTTACTGCAACCATGTGTGGAGAATAATGTAGATATCAATGTCTACTGAGATTTCACCTCCTAAATTCTTCCTTTTGCTATTTGCTATCATCCACAAAGGAAATATTTGCTTTGGTCCGTGAGGAAAATTTTGTACCATGTGGACTCTCTTATGTCTTCGTGAAACCGTACACACCATGCAATACATAAAAAGCTATTGAAATATTCATATCAGAGGAGTTACTGAACCATATAGAAAAGAGGGACGTGATAGGCGATAGCAGTTTGCCAGTGTTAGTACGTACCTAGGTTTATAAATGGAAGTTTGATAATTATTTTCCTGGATCCATGTAGGTAACTCTTTGATTCTGTTGTTACTACGGTCCTTTATAAGTTGCCTTCACAGTTCTTGCTGCTTTGCAGATTATGAGAAAATCAATCCTGTTAACTTTGTCCCAGCATTAGTAGATGGGGATTTGGTTGTTTCCGACTCTTTCGCCATCATATTGGTAAGCTCTAACTCTTCACGACATCTGTTGAGCTTATAAAATAAACTCTTAAAAACATGTGCGCGGTGATATGTTAGCAATTAACGAATTTGTTTTATATTGAGCAGTATATGGAAGACAAGTATCCTCAGCATCCTCTCTTATCCCAAGATCTAAAAAACAAAGCTCTTAATTTACAGGTACTTGTGTGTTTGAAGTTATATTTGTTTACACATACATGGTCAAGGATACCATTAGCACGAAACACTTTGAAGTGCTGAAACAAGTTTTAGATATATATTGGATTAAACTTGTTATGAGTTAACAATCTTACACACAGGTGGAACTACCAACTAATGATATCTTAACCCTATCTTATGCAGTTTCTGTTGTTGATTACACGTTTTAATTTGCGCACATCATAAAGCATGTGTGTTCCTTGATGCAGATTGCAAGCATAGTGTGTTCAAGCATCCAGCCTCTTCAGAGCCATGCCGTTATTGTGCGTAAAGATAAAATCTTCTGTATTTTCAGGCTAATGTTAAACTTTCATTTTACTTATACTGCGATAATATTCATAGACTTAGTTTGTACATGATCTTTTGTAGTCTTCCTATCTTGGCACGATGGGTGCCGATGAGAGCCTTCAGATGGTTCGGCATTATATCGACAAAGGCTTCAGAGGTGCGATTTCTGCCACTCTGTCAGTTGCCCAGAATTGTATCATCCTTTGAGCGACATGACATAGAAAAACTTACTATTTTCCTGTTCTTTCTTCTGTCCCATGTCTGCCATTATATGCAGCATTGTTGTTGGTCTGAAGTCTGAACTTGTTTTTAATAATTTTGTTTCAGCGATTGAAAAACTTTTGGAAGGATGTGACAACAAATATGCCACCGGAGATGAAGTCCAAATGGTTTGTGCTCCCAACCTCAAACCCAGGCTTTGTTCTTTGATATGCGCTTGCTTTGCTTGACTTACAATTCCTGTTTTGTGTAACATCAACTAAGTAGGTGTTATATATATTGTGGCCATTTTTAGGGAGATGTGTTTCTAGCACCCCAGATCCACGCTGGTGTGACACGCTTCCAAATCGATATGGTATGCAAAACGTTTCATAATGTTACTTAAGAGAAATAGATGACATGGAAATAAGCCAATGTTGTTGCGCTGATTATTTGGAAACCAGTGTTGATGAGCTTCCGTTGATATTTCCTCTGGCAGTCGAAGTACCCTATCTTGGCAAGGCTTCAACAAGCTTACAATGAACATCCCGCATTTCAAGCCGCGCTTCCTCAAAACCAACCAGATGCACCTCCATCCCAGTAACGAGGACTTGGATCGAGCTGCGTACACTATCGACCTTTGCGTAATACTAGTATTCCCTCCGGTTCATATTAATGGCCTCAACTTTGTCTAGATACAGCATCTAGTCTAAATACTTAACTAGAACATACAAATCTAGATAAAGTTGAGGCTATTAATATGGATCGGAGCGAGTAACAGATTGCAAGTATTTTTATCATACGCTGTGCCAGCACATGTAACTTCAAAATAAGATGCTCAGTGTAAGCGAAGTACTCTAGCTCTAGTATGGACTTGGGCTCATCGAGACTATCCATGGATGAGCTTTGTCAGGAATATGCAACTTATGTTCCTCTGGAGGCCAAAGGCCACAATATATAATACAGGTACAGGGCAAATATACAGGAAACCCCCTAACATATGGGGGAAATACAATATACAGATATATACATCTAACACCCCCCCTCAAACTCATGGTGGATCCACAACACTGAGTTTGGAGAGTAAGAAATCATGCTGCGCTCTAGTCTGTGCCTTCGTGAAGAAATCCGCCAACTGTAAATCTGAAGGCACATACTGAAGCGCAACAATCTGAGCCTGCACCTGAGCACGTGTATAAAAAGCATCAACACCAATATGCTTGGTAAGCTCATGCTTGACCGGATCACGTGCAACACTAATAGCACTTGTACTGTCAGACAAAACCAGACTGGGTGTGGTAATAGAGACCCCAAAATCCGCAAGTAACCATCGTAACCAGGTCACCTCAGCAATCAACAAGGCCATAGCACACAACTCAGCCTCAACACTCGAACGGGAAACCGCTGTCTGTTTCTTCGTCTTCCAAGCAATGAGCGAACCACCAAGAAACACACAGTAAGCAGAAAGTGAACGGCGATCCGAAGGATCACTCGCCCACGTAGCGTCCGAATAACACTGGAGCTGGAGGGAGCTGGAACGAGGAAAGAAAAGGCGACGAGTGATCGTACCACGAAGATAACGAATAACACGGAGAAGATGACTATAGTGAACAGTGGTAGGAGCAGAAACAAACTGACTCAGAATATGAACAGGATAAGAGATGTCAGGACGAGTGACAGCAAGATAAACAAGACTCCCAACAAGATGACGATAACGCGTCGGATCAGAAAGAGGATCACCATCAGTAAGTTGAAGCTTAACATTAAGCTCCATAGGGGTCTCAACAGTGCGTTCATCCCCAAGAGTAGCACGAACAAGAAGATCCTGAATATACTTCTCCTGAGAGATGTAAAAGCCATCAGAAGTGGAGGAAACCTCAATCCCAAGAAAGTATCGAAGAGGACCAAGATCAGTCATAAGAAACTGATCACGAAGACGAGCCTTAACAAAGGCGATATACTCAGGATCATCACTGGTAATGATCATATCATCAACATAGAGAAGAAGAAGAGTGCGTCCACGAGAAGTGTGAACAAACAACGCTGGATCATGAGCACTAGGGGAGAAACCAGCAGCAGTCACTACAGAAGCAAAGAGCTCAAACCAGGCACGAGGGGCCTGTTTGAGGCCATAAAGAGAACGTCGAAGACGACAAACCATCCCCTCGGGAACAGAATACCCAGGAGGAGGCTGCATATAAACCTCCTCACTCAACTCACCATTGAGAAAGGCGTTCGGAACATCAAGCTGGGACACAGACCAGTGACGAACAGAAGCAACAGCAAGAAGAGTACGCACAGTGGTTATATGAGCCACATGAGCAAAGGTCTCATCATAGTCACGACCATGCTCCTGCTGAAAACCACGAGCCACAAGACGCGCTTTATAGCGCTCAAGAGATCCATCCGAGCGGGTCTTAATCTTATAGACCCACTTACACGTGATAGGACAAACACCGGGAGGAGGAGAAACAAGATCCCAGGTGCCAGTGCGCTCAAGCGCAGCAATCTCCTCAGCCATGGCCAGTTGCCATTCAGGATGATGCTCAGCATCCCGATAAGAAGTCGGCTCGGAGGCAATAGAAAGACCATACTGACTAGGAGAGTAATGGTTGGGGGCACGACGCTGACGAATAGGACGAGGAGAGGGAAGATCATCAGAGGAAGACGACGCAGGAGACGACAATAAAGAAGAAGGAATAGCAGAGGAAGACTCCGGAGAACTAGGAGAACTAGGAGAACTAGATGGAGCAGAGGAGGACGGTGTTGAAGAAGATACATCAGGGGGAGGAGATCCTGAAGAAGACACAACAGGAGTATAAGGAGGTGTGTCAGGAAAGAGAAGAAAAGAGAGATCTTCCACTAGGTAGGTACCAGCGGCGGAACGAGGATAGAAAGGACGCGTCTCATCAAAAGTAACATCACGAGAGATACGCATCCGACGACCAACGGGGTCCCAACAGCGATAGCCCTTATGCTCATCACTGTATCCAAAAAAGACACACTCAACAGACTGAGCGATCAGTTTGGTGCGTTCGCGGGGAGCAAGAAGAACATAGCAAACACAACCAAACAAGCGAAGCATGGAGTAATCAGGAGACTGTCCAGATAGGCGCTCAAGAGGGATACCACCCTGCAGAGCGGCAGACGACTGAATATTGATGACGTAAGCTGACGTAGCAACAGCCCCAGCCCAGAAATGTGGCGGAAGAGAAGAGACAATCATCATGGCACGAGTGGTCTCAAGAATATGGTGATGCTTACGCTCAGCAACGCCATTCTGGGCATGTGCGCCAGGACAGGAGAACTGAGCAAGGGTGCCCTGCTCAGCAAGAACACCTCGCAACATCTGGGAGATATACTCACCAGCAGAATCAGCACGAAAAACACGGATGGGGGTAGAATACTGAGTACGGACCATGGCCACAAAACGCTGATATATGGAAAGCACTTCACTACGAGAGCGCATAAAATACAACCAAGTGTACCGAGAAAAATCATTGATGAATAAAATATAGTAGCGATGGCCCCCTTTCGAAGCGAAAGGAGCCGGACCCCAAACATCGGAATGAACTAAATCAAAAGGTCGCTGAGATACAGACGCGCTAGTAGGATAGGGAAGCTGAATCTGTTTACCCAACCTACAACCCTGACAATGCAAAGACCCATCTCCTGAGACAGACCCCAGAAGACCACAATGAACTAATGACGACAGGCGAGAGTCACAGAGGTGACCAAGACGATGATGCCACTGCTGAAAGGAGCTAGTAGTAGAGGCGACAACCTGAGAAGAACTGGCAGATGAAGTGGCAGCGGAAGGAACACGAAGCCATTCTAACTCCCAAAGTCCTGAAGAGTCACGACTGCGAGGGCCAGCTCCAACCAGGGCATGGGTGCGACGGTCCTAGACAACACAAGAATCAGCATCAAGAATGACGCGACAACCAGAGTCAGTAAGCTGGCTAGCAGAGAACAGATTCATCTTAATAAGAGGGACATGAGAAATATCAGGAACAAAAAAGGAAGAAGTAGAAAGGGTGCCCCGACTAGAAACAGGAAGAGAGGTACCATCAACCGTAAAAACACGGACAGGATAAGGGAGAGAACGAAGAGCGGACATAAAAGAAGACTCAGAGGTCATATGAAAGGAGGCTCCAGAATCCAGATACCACGGAGACGTACCTGACTGTGTAGAAGGTGGTGGTCGCGCAGTGCCTGAAGAGTCAGTCACAGAACCAGCAGTGCCCGTCGAAGAAGAGCCTGTAGCAGCAAGCAGACCGCGAAGACTCCTGGTAATGTCTTGATCAGAAAGAGCAACTGCTGAAGACCCGGAAGGAGCCGACTGCCCACGAGTCTGGTGCCGCTGACGTAAACTGGGGTCCCGTGTATAACAGGTGGCCCAAGTGTGGCCATCCCTGTTGCAGTAAGATAAGTGACGAAGAGAACCACGGCGACCCTGACCACGAGCCTGCTGGTGCTGACTCTGACCCTGAGGCTGCTGGTGCTGAAGCTGACCCTGACCCTGACCTGGAGGAGTGGGTAGTATCGGCGGCGGCGGCACAGGGGACCGCGGCTGAGTCGAGGGAGCAGACGGCAAAGGAACACCACGAGTAGCAAGCACAGACGGAAACGCAAGAAGACAAGCACCACGGAGACGGGTCTCCTCAGCCGGAAGCTCAGACAACACCTCAGAGAGCGGAACACGACCACGAGCATTCAGCTGAGCACGCCGGGGCTCAAACTCCTGGCGAAGCCGAGACAGAAACTCATAGATGCGGTGAAACTCCAAATCCGAGCGCACAATCTGGCAGCACGAACATGTGCCGCAAACAGCAGTACGGAGAGAATCAAGCTGACGCCAGATAGCAGCACTCTGAGTATAGAACTCATCAATAGTGGAATCACCCTGCTGAAGAGCATGCTCCTGGCGAACCACAGACAGGTAAAGAGCATCCCCAGACGGCTGATAGCGCTGACGAAGATGTGCCCATTGAGCGGCAACAGTAGGGAGACTCATAAACTCAGTTGCATACTGGGCAGAACACTGGAGGTGAGAACAGCAGCAACACGAGCATCCTCATCGACCTACTGAGTGTAGGCAGTCAGAGCGTGGCGATAGGTCTCGAGATCAGCAGAGTAATGTTTCAACTTCAGGTCATAGGCCGCAACAGCACTATCATCGGCACTCTGAGCAGCATCCTTGGCCTCCTAAGAAGCATCAGCACCAAGAACAATCGGCGTCGGTGGAAGAGGAGCCACAGGAGCAGGGGGCACGGCGGACAGGAGACCTCGCCGGAGAGCACACCCCAAAGACGGAGACCGCGCATGTGAACGCGCATGAAGGCAGCGAAATCAGGATAATTCGCGCCATCGAAGATCACCGGGCAGCGAGGAATCGCAACATGGCCCGATGCAGAAGACATCTCTCTCTCTCTTTTTTTTTTACTCTCGGATCCAATCTGGAACAGACGAAAACCAACTGTCAGATTCGACGAAAATCAACTGGCAGATCCAATGAGCAAGCTGGAATCCGGCGCAGTCGTCAAGCAGCGTGGAATAGTCCAATGATCCAATCTGGAGCTGGAATACAGACTAGAGCGGTACTGCAGGGCGTGGAGTTCCAGGACAGCAGGTCGCGCGTGAGACGTGAGCAGTGCTGCCGTACGTGGGAGGTGGTCCTGGGCGTTTGTCCTGGGCGTTGAGTCCCACGCGCGTGAGCTAGCAGGAGAACCAAGACAATGCGCGGAGACGAACAGCACGCCCACGCGCGGGTCCCGCGTGGGGTCAGGCAGGAGACGGGCGGGTGCGAGACGTGCGGGTACAGACCGATGGGGGGAGTTGGCGTCGTCAGGTGAAGTAGGCAGGCGACGGGCGGTTGCAGCAAGATCGAACCGATCTCTGCAGCGAGATCGATCCGATCCGGAGACGAAACGGGAGACGGACGGTGCAGACCGATCTGAAACAGGCAATGACGGGCAGGAACAAGGCGGCAACCGGCGGCGGCGGCGGCGACGACGGCAAAACCGTCGGCGATACGGACGGTGGCGGTTACAACGACGAAGTTGCAAGTAGGAGGAGGCTAACCTAACTCTGATAGCATGTCAGAAATATGCAACTTGTATTTCTCTGGAGGCCAAAGGTCACAATATATAGTACAGGTTCAGGGCAAATATGCAGGAAGCCCCCTAACATATGGGGAAATACAATATACAGATATATACATCTAACAAGCTTGAGGTTGATGTAAAAGTAAATAAATGCAATAAATGATATGTGTGTAAATTCTATCAAACAAAATTGCCTGGTCAAAGCGAAAGAGACATTTTGGCCTTATCTTCTTCTCCTCTCTACCTTCCCGACAAGCAATCATACACCTCTAGTCCAAGGTGACTTCATCTCCCTGACTTTCTGGGCCCTGCCTATCTTTTTTTGCAGGCTTGGGCAGCATCTTCCACAGTGCGCCTCTTCTGCTCTGCTCCGTTCACACGAGGAGAAGGTCACCAATTTCATCACCTACTCATCATACTAATATAGTTTAGCTTCTGCAGTATAGTTGAGGAAGTAGTGGAACAGAAGGAACAACTCGAAGCAATGGCGACGGCGAAGCCCATCCTGTACGGCGCCTGGATCAGCTCCTGCTCTCACCGTGTCAGGATAGCCCTCAACCTCAAAGGTGAGTGATTCATGAGATTCTGGAGCTTGGTCAAGCAGCTGTTCTTCATTATGCTATAACCCTTGCTTAGGACTAGGAAAACTTTTGAGCTTCTCCATGCGTGTAGTCTTAGAATTGACTATCTTTTGGGGTCAAATCCTGAAACATTCTTCAGTAGGAAGGACTCCAAATGCTACCAGCTGTATATATAGTTCTTGGTCTGGTAAAATGTAAAGGAGTATCATAGTCCAAATCTCACAGTGCCAGGAATATTATGTTCCAAGTCCATGAGCACCAACTCTCTTATTGCAGGAAACGGAGCATAATTCAGCGGATTTCCTCTTATTTATTCTCCAATTGTCTTATAGTAGTAGTTATGTTGTATTAATAACCTTTGATGATATGTCCACCTCCTGAAACTTTAAACGAGGACTACATAATTCTTAGTTTGGAGATATTACGTTCGTCTGGATTAGTGCAGAGCAATTTGATTTTGGAAAATTGGTGCAGACTTAAATGCGAAAAGTTTTAGGCTCTTGTAGTTCAGCAAGCTAATCAACTGATTCTCTCTACGGTGCAGGTGTGGACTATGAGTACAAGGCAGTCAATCCTCGGACTGACACAGGTAATCAAATTACCGAGTAACATCGTATATGCTAATTATAATGGCCATCACCCCCTTAGGAAAAAAATAGCCATCTTATTTCCGGGTTTGCAATGTTGATAGATAAAATAGAGGTCATAGTAAAAATTGATGCAGTGGATGGAATATGGAAGAATATGGAAAATGCTAAAACGCAGCCGGCATGATCGCGTTGAGTTTATATGTGATACATGTTGCCTCAGGATGCCTACTTATGTTATTACTAGTAGCCGCCTATTCCCCAAACATTAGCCTAGTCTCCTAGATCGAATTTGTGCACCATCTTTGATGATGAAAATCTTGGCTAGATCAAAGATACAAATGCAATGCATGTTTCTCCCATCTATTCCCTGCATCATTCTGGAATCTACAGAGAACCACACCAGAGAATTGCCTCTACTAGAACTTCTTTTCCCGAACACGTGTCAAAACACACATAATTGGTTATCTGTTCTAGGAGGTTACTTTTCAATCTTTTGACCTCATTTCATTGGTACCAGCCATGGTGGTTGTGTAGGTTTTCCGCGTGCCTCTGCAACCACGGTTATATTTAGCCCCTCCTGTCCAAAATAGAAGGATTCTTATATAAATGGGTCTGGAAGGAGTACCTTCTATGTTCACATTTATTCATATTCGTTTTTAATGTGCAATTCACCCCTATGATTTTCTTATTGTAGACTATGAAAAAATCAACCCTATCAAGTATATACCAGCATTAGTAGATGAGGACTTTGTTGTGTCTGATTCGCTTGCTATCATTTTGGTGAGTCACTCACTCACTGTTCTTTCCTTCAGTGGATTACTTTTTCTGTCGAGAATGTTTCCTTCCTTCAACATTCCAGTTCACATGTTGGATTGTTAGTAGTTAACAAGTCCCTTTGTTCTGCACTGAACAGTACCTGGAAGATAAATATCCTCAGCATCCTCTCTTGCCTAAAGATCTGAAAAAGAAAGCTCTTGATCTTCAGGTATATGTCCAGCTAAAAGTCGTATAATTCTGCAGTTATATATCTTGTTAATAAGATGCACGAATTTGCAGCATTGAAATAACTCTTTGGGAAGTAATTACTTTCAAGCACACTTTAATCGGTAACTCCAAATAGTTAATTACATTCTTTGCTTACTGCAGATTACAAACATAGTTTGTTCAAGCATCCAACCTCTCCAAGGCTATGGCGTAATTGTAGGTTTTTACTGAGAGTTAGCTACACTGACAAGATGCCGTCTTTTAAATGAGCATTTCAGTACCAGTTTGGTGGTGTATTCGTACTTTCATTTACATAACTATTTTGCAGGGACATGAGGGTAGGTTGAGCCCGGATGAGGGCCTTCAGTTGGTTCAACGTTATATTGACAAGGGCTTCAGAGGTGTGACCTTTTGCAGCATATTATCTTTATAGTTAAATATACCTGCAGTTATGGAAAAGAAAAGGGAATTCAGAAGCTCTTGGTTGTAGACCAGGTTTCCTGATATTGTTCAGTTGTGCATTCAGAAGCTCTTGGTTGTAGACCAGGTTTCCTGATATTGTTCAGTTGTGCTGTTTTGACCCTATCGACTGTACTTTTCGGAGATATGAGAAGTATTAAAGTAACAAATTAAAAGTTTGTTAATCTTATTTTTCATAAAAAATTGGACTCAAATTTTCCAGAGAGCCAGATAAATGTGCCATTGAGTACCAGAAAAAAAGTAGTTCTGTCCTTTATATCTGTTGTTGCTAGTATTTTCTTTTCTCGTTTTCATCATTACTTTCAAGCTTATCTTGGTTTGCTCTTATTATTCGTTGCAGCAATCGAAAAGCTTTTGGATGGATGTGACAGTAAATATTCCATTGGAGATGAAGTCCATTTGGTTTGTGTTCCTGACATACACTTCACTAATTCATTTTTGCTTCTTTTCCTTGATCAGTCAGCTCGAGATGTGCTTCCAAGTTGCATCGTCCACACGATATCATGCATAGTTTTCTCTAGCATGCCACCTCCATTTCACATTGTTACTGTATAGTCTATATTACGTGACCGCTACGACGAACAATGATCTGCTACTTGTTAAACTTAAATAATCTTATTCTTGTAAATTTTGTGGTTTTGGCAGGGAGATGTGTTCCTAGCACCACAGATCCATGCCGCCATTCATCGCTTCCAGATTGATATGGTAATCTCCTTCTCTCTGCTATGCTTTAAGGTTTTTGATGATGGCAAGGAGCCAAGGTGGGCTCTCAGACTACTTATTCAGGAATCAACAACTACAAGCTTTGCTTTATTGCAGACAAAGTACCCAACTTTGGCACGATTTCATGACGCATACATGGAGATTCCGGCATTTCAAGCTGCGCTGCCCCAAAACCAGCCAGATGCACCTTCAACCTAATAATCAGGAACTCGAGCCAGTTATGTAATTTCTGCAATAATGAGCGCAGTGGTCATTTCTTGCCAGTGCAAGAACCTTTCATAACTTACCGGGGAGTTATTTTGTGTGTCTACACTTTGGACTTTTGGATGATTTATTCATTTAAATAAAAATCTGTGTGCATCAATCGATGCAAAGGCTAGAGTTTCACTCCCCTCTTCACATAAAAAGGTCTACACTTTCGATTAACTCTCAATGCTGCTCATTCTGACTGTTACAGAAGAAGAATGCTAAAAGCTGCTCTGTATGTGTGCAGTTGTGGTAATAATGAAAATTAAGCCCAGTGTGCTACTAAAGAAGGACATTGCAGCTTCTCATATTCTGAAGAAGGCTTCACCTTCTTTTTTTCACGAATGCAGAATAAATGGATTGTGGACCATACAAGGGCACAAAAGACATAAACTGCACGAGGCCGTGCTAACTAAGAGAGGTGAGAAAACTGAAAGAAGAAAGAAAAAGAAAATAAGGCTTCATCTTGGTCATCTATTTCACGTTCGCGAAATTACCATCCAGTCCTTACAGTTTTACACATTTGAACAAGTCAATATGAAGACTGTTATAAAAAGAGTCTTAAAAAGACAACAAAATTTTGTGAAGACAATGCAGGTAGGGGACAGTGTAGTGATCCTTATCCGCGGCAGCATAATACTCGAACTTATTGACCGGATACTTTGGAAAACATTTGATAGTTGAGTTGTTGTTCTTTGGATGCGGCTAGCGAGCCCTTGATGGCATTAGAGCATCTTCACTCGTCTATCTAGGACGACCGATCCGGACGTCGAATTTAAGTCCGGACGCTGAAAATTGGCCCAGTCGCGTACCCAGGAACCTGTTTTAGTCCGGATTTAGGCCAACTTTGGTCCGGACTACCCAGACCGTTCCCAGGATCCGGGTACGCCCCTGGAAACGCCGGACGCAGCGAACTCGGCGAAAAAAACGAAGCGGCGCGGGACCGCCGAGTCAGCGACGAAAGCCGAGTCGTCGTCATCCTCGGAACCACACGGCGACCGCCGGACAATAACTGCCCGTCGCTTTGTCCACTCGTCGCCGAATTGCCGTGGCACCGCCGCTGCCTCGGCTCGCGCGGCGGACCGGCGGGCACTAACTTCCCGCCGTTTCCCCTTTTCCCGCCCTCGCCGCCCATCCCGGCCTATAAAAGACGTACCCCTCACCGGAGTTCCTCACACTCTCTCACAGCTCCCCAGCCCACCAGCCCAAAACTCCGGTGAACACACAACTCTACCCTCTCCACTAAGCCATGCCAAGCGCTTTCCCGGCGACGATGCGGCGGCGAACGGCTTTGGCCGGCGCATGCTCCAAGCTTGGGAGGCACGCATGCTCTACGAAGCCGGCTACATGGCGCCGCCGGACACGCGGAATCCTCCGGGATGGAAGCTTAGTGCCGACGGCATCCCTATCCCGCCGGCGCCGACGCCGGATGAACTGCCCTACGAGATCCAGGCCTTTATCGCGGCCATGGATGACTCTTCTACTTGATGTAGTAACTATCGGTCCTCTGAAAACCCGGTACTACCGCTCCAAAAACCGGTACTACCGCCCGGTACTGAACAGAAAAAACAGATTCCCAGATTTCAGCCGCTCACCATTTTGAGCATAACTTTTGCATTCGAACTCGGATTTTGGTGTTATTTAGCTCGTTTCGAAAAGGAGAATGAGCTCTACATCATCATCCACGTTGTTCATGCTATATACTCCATCCAAATTTCGTGAGCAAGGCGGAATCCAACAATAAAGGGTGAAGATCGTCGACGAAAGGTATAAACATTCCGCGACTTCTCCCCACTTGCATCCCTTTGTGAACCCCACTATCTTTGGGAGCAACAAACACCTATTGAGACTAGCTCCTCTTATGATTGCTTGGGCTATGCACATTTGATACCTTGCAGATTCCGAGCAAACGTTGTGAGCGCTATCTCATATAGTTATCTTGTATAGTTGTTGGCACAAGGAAGAGGCAAGTGAAAAATAGAAAGAAAAAGAAAAAAACAAGAAAAAAATAGAAAAGGGAAAAGAGAAAAAGAAAGAAATATACATGTGCCTCATAGAATAGGAAGCGCAAGCTCGATGAACATCATATAGGTGGCACTTATTGTGCATATCTTGTAGCCCACCAATTTTGTGCAATCGAACTAGCGTCTCTCCTTGTACTTGTGTGTCATGAGCTTATAGTCTTCGCTAGGTAATCATTTGGTTCTTAGCTCACTTTCTCTGTCGCACAAGTCCCATTTATCTCACCGTGTGTGTTTCCTTGTACATATTTCCTATCTTGTGGATTGACTTGTTTGCTTTGTGATCATTGTGGTTCTTTACTTGCCAATACAACATCTTGATTTCGGATTGGTTCTTGACATGTAACTTTCCATACCTATCCACCATAGGCCTTGTGTGTGTGTTTTTTGGTTAGTAGTTGGTTTTGGTGTTCTGCGTGAACTTTACTTTGCTTGGTTTATTGCTCTCAAGTGTGACCACTTGCACAATACTATCTTTCAAGGTAAAGTAAGGTTTGACGTGGCATCCCCAACACCCTCAACCACTTCCATATACAACACTTGGTCTTGTAAATCATGTCTAGGGACTCCGAAACCGAGGATGATATCTATGAAGAATCCATGATGAGCCACCATGACTACGACTCCACAAGTATAGAGGACATGACGGAGCACTGCACCAACGATGACTCCACATGCATGGAAGACATGGAGCATGACATCGACAATGCCTCCTCATGCATGGAGACTATGGAGCACTACACCGACAATGGCTCCACATGCTTGGGTGATATGGAGTACTAGACCAACAATTACTCCCCAAGCATGGACGACTTCGAGTGCGACATCGACGACGCCTCGCCAAGCATGGGGGACACGGAGAACTTCATAGACTTTGATGGCGCCTCCATGAGCCATGAAGAATTCATCCACCGTGTGGAGATGGAAGCCTACTACGCCAAGCAAGAGGAGGCGCATCATCAAGATTCCATGACCTTCAAGGCCAAGCGTGCCACACCAAAGTGCACCACCTACTTCGATGATCCACCTCCAAGGCGACAAGCGCCACCACCTAGATGGCGTCAGGCTCCACCATCTCCAAGGCGCCAAGCTCCATCACCTCCAAGGCGTCAAGCTCCACCATTTCCAAGGCGCCAAGCTCCATCACCTCCAAGGCGCCAAGCTCCACCTCCTATCCAAAGAAGAGTGGCGTCCAAACATCATATACATCAAGAGGCGCCAAGAAACAAGAATCTTCATCGACAAACATCCTCTCATGAGCATCGCCACCATAAAGAGGATACAAGACATCGTAAAAGGCATATTCGCCACCAATACGAAGAATTCATGATGAGCACCAACCATAATGCTCAAGCAAGCTCAATAAGGCATCATAAGCACAAGAAGAGTGCCAAGGCAAATGATCACCGTTGTGAGCGTCATGTGGATGACCAAGTGCTTCACCAACATCAACCATCGGCAAGGCACGCCAATGACCTCCGTCGACACCATCATAGGGCACCTTCAACTACTCGTTCCACCACCACAATGGCACCAAGAGCAAGCCTTCCTCCACGCCATCAAGCTTAAATGCCTATGCTTGACTTCCACGACCTCGCGAACGAGGAAAATGTAGACCTCTACTTCGCCAAGTTGGATAGCATGAGCCTACCTCCACCACTACTACGAGATGGCCACAAAACGGTCAAGCATGGGATTTTCCCTTCGACCATGGAGGCGAGCGATGATGCCCATCTTATGGCATCCAACTTTGAAGGCGACAAGGTCAAGAATGGTAAGCATGGGATTTTCCCTTCACCAAAGGAGGCGCTTGGAGTTGAGGAAACCGAGCCTATCCCCATATGCTTGAGTGATGATGTGGTACCAATCCCATGTGAGTATGAGAGCCACTTAGCCCACTTGAGTGAGAACAAGAGTGAAATGAGTGACTCCACCTTATGTGAGATTGAGTGCTCCCACTTTGAGGGCATGAGTGATACACCGAATGAGTTGAGAGTGGTAGTTAATAGGTCAAGTGAGACCATTTCGATTTCTAACAACTTACCCTCTACCTCTAGTGTGTTCTCTTGTGTTGTGCTAGGTTCCATGGATGAAGACGCGCCAAGCCATGAAGCAATGATGCCTCAATTGGAGAATATGTACATGGTGCACGACGATGATGCTACGCCATGGCTACATAAAGAAGACGAAGTCGTCCACAAGGAGGCCACTACTTCCACAACACCCACTTCATATGAGAGGTATGACCAAGGTAACAATAAGGGTGTTGATGATGCCATGATCCCACTAGTGGACATGATGAATTGTGAGGATATGCATGTTATGGATGGTACTTGTGACACTACTTATGCTTCATCCCTATTCCCATGTGATGCTTTGCCTTTGCATAATATTGATCATGTGGAATTGTTTGATTGCGATATCATTGCCATAAACATGCCATGCTATGCATCTTGTGTGTATCCTCCAATTGCTTCGGACTTGTCTTGTCATGCTAGTCATTCAATTTCTCCCGTTGCTTGCGATAAGATGAATGCTTGCTATTTCACTTGTTTTGCTTGCAACAATATTGATCATATGCGTTATAATGAGATGGCCCCCATAGCTTTCTCAATTTTTGGAGATTTTGATGATTTCCATGATAATCATGTTCCCCACTTGCATACTCACCATGCATCTATGTCATACTTGATTGACATTAATGGTGATGTGCACAAGAAGAGATACATCATGATGGATGATGTGTACCTCTACCATGCACACACGTTCTTCCTTTGGTGTATGATGTGTGTAGGTACCCGCACAAGAATGTCAACCTCGGTTGAGCACGAGTTGACAAAAAGAGCTCTAGAGAGCATCCCACAAGTGAGTTCAAGATCGAACCCAGCTCTGATACCTTTTGCATGCTTTGCATCTTTCATGTTGACAAATTGCTCTTTCCTATGGTTTGCTTGCAAGCATGTTAATGGTATTATCTCCCCTTATGACAATCATGTTTCTTTGCTATTGGATTTTGATGCTTTGTGTGTTGCAACAAAACTATTGAATAATTTCTCTTTTCGATGTTTTGTGTGCAACCATAATACCATTAAGAGCATGTATTGTCATGAGAGCTTCCAAGAATCTCGCCTTGTTGTTGCAACAAACATAAGGACCACTTGCTCTTTCATTTGGTTTGTTTGCAACCGTGTTGTTTTTGCTTCCGCTTGGGATACTCATATTTACATGATATTTGCTTTCGGTGATTTGTGTGTGACATCCAACATGTCGAACAATTTCTCTTTCCAATGGTTGGTTTGTACACATAATGATGTTGTTTTGGATATTCCTTCTTTTGTGTTTCTGCCAAATTCTCCTAGTTTTGCATCAAAGATGTTGATCAAATTTCTATTCGATTGCTTTGAATGCCACAATAAGATGGTATATGGAGTTTTTGAGTTCCCACGTTTGGATGATTTTTCAAAGATTTCCATGCACTTTGACCTTGCATATGCATCCCGTTTGCTATACTTGAGTTGTGCTAATAGTGTTGTGAACAAGAATGGACATGCCACAAATGACATGCTACTCTATCACACACAAACATATGTTGCTTGGTCTTTGTTGTATGAAGGTACAAATGCTTACACGTCAACCTCTACCAACCATGTGTTGACAAGAAGAACCGAAGAGAGTTACCTACGGCTACCCTTCATCGAGCTATCTCTACAAGCTAAGGTGACTTCCTTCTACTTGAGAACTCATGATATAATGTTCATGAATTTGCTACGCTTTGAGTGTTGCTTCGCTTTTGTCGTGAGCTTTGTAGGCTTCATGGAAGGTGAAGGAACATTGAAGTGTTGTCAAGTCAATCTTCCCGAGGACGACTATATGGTGAACCCCGGTATCAAGGATGTCCTTCGACCTCTTCTACTTCGTGATGAACATGGAGAGTCGAGGACGACTCTTTTTGAAGGGGGGAGATGATGCAGCCCGACCTACGGTCATTACTACATCAAGGTCTCCAACTTACGCTAAGTCGTCATGGACTCCAAAGGTGAATCCGTTCCTCTATGCGAGCCCCCTTCCTACCCTATTGAATGGTATGCTACTTCATACTCCGTCACATATACATGATAGGTTCACACCGACCAGTACGGAGGCAAGGGAGGAAGCCCGGAACATCAAGCCTGACAAGACGGAGGCTTGGAAGAGGAGACGGAAGAAGACAGGTCGGCAGCTGCCAGGTCCAAGCGGTACTACCGGTTGTCGAAACCGGTACTACCGGTCAGCGGTACTACCGCCCCTGCTACCGCTCGCTACTGACAGCTCCAACTGATGCTCTAGGATCAAGAGCGGTACTACCGGTCCTAGAGCGGTACTACCGGTTACGACCGGTACTACCGATCCTAAGTCCGGTACTACCGGTCGTGTCTGAGCCTGCACGCGCCAACTCGGCCTAGTGCCATGTACCCCTTACTATACTTTCCCGTTTTGTTCCCAAACTACCCCTGTTTATGTGGTTGTCCTATAAATAGAGCCCCCACCCCTCATGTATCCCTTAGGCATAGATGATAGACTAAAGACAACCCCCATTGTGGAATCTTTAGTTTTGCCTCATCCCCTTTACCAAAGGGACCGACTATCGTCACTAACCTCGGTTGGACTTTGCATCATGCATCCATCTTTGAACAAGGCCTTGGAGTTCGGTGTCTCGTCTCCAAGTTGTCAAGACCCTCCCCAAGGTGTTCTTCCCTCTCCGATGTGGATTTGAGGGAGCACGTTGACCGATCTTTCCTTGCGAGGATTCTATCAGACTGGTGGCCGCCGTTCGGGAGCAATCGGCCTTGTATCCTGTGAGTTTTGCGTGTGTTCATCGTGTTCTTCGTGAGGTGTGTGTTCCTGTCCGCTACCTTCTTCCTTTCCCCTCGCTCGAGATCCGTGAAGATTGGGCCACCAAAGAGGGTAACCCCCTTTATCACGTTCTTCGCCGACCGCCGCGCCCAGGAGCTCGCCCGCCACGAGGGGCCACCCGACGCGACGCCGCCGAAGCGCAACAACGCGGCCGGTCGCCGGCGTTTTTGGAGCGCACCAGGCCGGACACTCGTGGCGATGCTGGAGCACATCAACGTCGGGAACACGCCGCGTCTCGGCTTCCCGCGCACACCCGTGTCGGCGGCCAGGTCGGGGCTGCTTCCTCCGGCGAACTGGATGCCGAGGAGGATTGCCAACCTGAGCTCCTCCTCCTCCGCCTCAGCCTCCAACTCATCGGGCTCCACGCCCCTCCGTACGTCGACGGGTCCTTCGTCGGCGCTGCGTCCAGTCAAGCGTGAGGCGGTGTCGCCTATGCGCTCGCCGCCGCGGACACGCTCACGCGACATCGTCATCGGCGAGCCACGCGTGCCGGCGTTGTCGGCTCCAACTGGCCGCCTTCGCCTTCGCCGCCCGAAGCCTGAGCCGGCGGATGGCTCGGCGCCGCCCGAGGATAGCGCCTTAAGGATGGCGTTGGAGCAGTCGCTCCGCGACTCGGGGCCGCAGCCGCCGTTGGTGGAGCCGTCCTCGCCGGACATCCTAGAATGGTCCAAGGCGGACTGGAAGGAGACGGAGCGGCAGCGCGTCCACCGCCTGTAGCAGCAAGCCGAGGAGCAGTCGGCCCGGAGGCAGGCATGGTCCGGGCGCATGCTCGCCTACCAGGACGCCTCGCTCTTCGTCCTCGACGACGACGAGGAGGACGACCCTTCTTATTAGCCGTGGAGGTGCGGCGACCCCGGCCAGGGGAGCTCCCGCCCGTCACAGCCGCCAAGCGACGACGACGGCGGCAACGGCGAGGATGATGACAGGGCCGATCCCGGCTACACGGCGTTCTACAACTTCGGCATGTAGAACGGCGACGACATCGGCGAAGGCCACGGCGACGGCCTTTTTAATGTTTTTTTAGTTTATTATCTACTACTTTAGTTTAAATTCGATGTAATCCGCCTATATTTGCCCATCTTTAATGAAATTCGGCTGAATTTGCCAAACTCAGTTGAAATTTAGCCAAACGTGGAAACTCGGCCTAGAAACGCGAGTGGGAAACTCGGCGTTTCCAGGCCAAAATCAAGTTCCGTTTGGCCAAAATTTGATCCGTATCTCAGCCTAGATTCAGCCAAAGAATGGAGATGCTGTCAGTCCAAACGAGTCCTCGCCTGAAACGCAAGTATCATCCCACGTGATTAATCTTTGTGGAAAGCGATTCAGAGCAGGTTGCATGTCCGTTGTTGCAGGTGGCCACTGGAAAAGCTGCTATCTAGCAATACAACCAGAAACTAGTGTTTCAACTTTTGGACGAGACACATAGAAGGGGTAAAATACATTGGGAACGACAGCAACCCGACTATCACAATATCATCTTCACAAAAGGACATGCCATATCACGTCATGTTATAGGTACTTCAACAATGACGCGCTGGAGGCTGCGATGATCGGCTCCGTCGACCATTTTTTTGGCATATCGTCACCTGTTTCATTGAATGACGCGCTAGAGACAGAAATGAGCGCAGTGATGGAGGGGCTCGTGCTGGCGCATCAATGGTCGACGGAGCCGATCATCGTTCAGACAGACTGTCTTTTGGTGCTTTCGGCGGTGAGGGACTGCACAAAGAACCGTTCAGTTTACGGTCATTTATTCGAGGAGATCAAGCATCTTATTAGTGTTCGAAATGTTAGTTTTGTCAAGGTTGCTCGAGAGCAAAATAGGGTCACTGATAGTCTAGCAAATTTGGGTAGAACTGGAGGGAGTACCGCTTATTGGGTACGACACACTCCAGATGCTATATCACAACTCGTGCTAGCTGATTGTAACCCTATGATTGAATAATAAAAATCTCGAGTTTTCCCCGCAAAAAAATAGGTACTTCAACAAATTGATCGTTTATTTTTGCACGAGTTGCCAACATCCTACCAGAAAAAACATATAGTGAAACAAGTCTCACACTAAACTAAAACAACACAACATCTGTGCAGGAACGGGTGTACCAAAAGCAAGCAAGAAACAGGGCAATGGAGATCGAACCTGCAGAAGTAGAACTTCCACTGAAGACGACTAGAACGAGCAAGCAAAGAGAAGTTGTTTCTCCCGTCCGTATTTTGCTCCCCCAGGGAACCACTATTCTTCTTCTGACTGCTATTTATACTTCTTTCTTTTGCTTTCGGGCAAGGACATCACTAGGTCACGAAGGAGTGAATAAAGATAGAAAATAAACTTGGGCGGTGGGGCGGACTTTTTTTTAGAGAACGGGCCAATAAGGT
The DNA here is from genome assembly GCA_916181665.1 of Avena sativa. NCBI lineage: Eukaryota > Viridiplantae > Streptophyta > Magnoliopsida > Poales > Poaceae > Avena > Avena sativa. The sequence continues at coordinate 46,745,213 of OV702299.1, forward strand.
CTGACGTTAAATTAATAACGTCAACAATGGCGAAACACATACATGATGCTGAGCACAGCTTATAATGCAAAACTGCACACTCACACAAGAACAGGCCAACCGAATATGCTAGAACTAGAAACGCAAAACCATTAGCGACTATTACAGTAGACTACGCGTGGGAGGAACACGATTATTACAGTAGACTACGCATGGGAGGAGCATACGCTGAACTGGCAGCGTGCCAGGCCGACGCTCACCTTAGCGGGCGAACCGCCAAGACGGCTCCACTATCGCAGGGAACGCCACCAGAGGCCGGCCACCACTAGGAATCAACCGACGGATCACGGCCAAGAAGCAGCACCAAGGCCAAGCCAGACGAGAAACACCAAGATAGCAGAACACGACGCAAGCCTTGAGGAGAGTGGGGTTTGACCACCCAGCCATCGAAGAACTGCTTGCCGTGGGGCCCCAAGGCGGCATCTTCAAGAAGATCACGACACCGAAGCGCCGCTGCCGCCCGATCCAAGGATCTTGGGTTTTCACCTGGAGCACAAAGACAAACCGAGCGCCACCACATCGACGCCTGCAGACAGGGACGACGTCCACGGATGCCGCCGTCGAGGCCCAAAGGGCAAGGGTTTCCCCCGGCAATGGCACTCAGTGGTCCATACCCCACGCCACGCGGCTCGCCGGTACCACGCCGTCCCCACGACCATAAAACCGTCCAGCACCAGAGCCCATGGCATGCCCGCAAACCACAAGGCTCCCAACCCTCCAGGGCCGCCACCCCGGAATCCAAGCCGAGCACGCCGAAAAGTAGAAGAGGAAGCCGGGGGCTCACCGCTGCAAGGTCTCCGGAGACCGGAGAGCCACCAAAGAAGGGAATTTTTCTAGATCGACGTCGAGTGACCCCCATGGCCACCACCGCCATGGAATCCGGGAAGGGGAAATAGGCACAAAGGGGCCCGGAGCCCCTGCTCCATCCCGAATTGCCCAACCCCGCCAAGTTCCAAGTCGTTGCTGCGGGCCAACGCCGGAGGCGAGGCCAGGGCGCCCCGCACCAGATCCCTCCGGACCTCCTCCGTCTGAGTGAGCTCCAGCTCGCGCCGCACACTGCCGCCACCGTCGAAGACCGTCGAGGCAGCGAGCACGCCGAGGACGCCAAGTGATGACCCACAAGTATAGGGGGTGTATCGTAGTACTTTCGATAAATAGGAGTGTCGATCCCAACGAGGAGCAGAAGGTGTTGACTAGTGGTTTGGATCAGGAATTCTCTATAAATACTTAGTAAATGGATTTTTAGGGGGTTTTGATAATGCAAAGAAATAAATTGCAAGTAAATAAAAGACAATAATAATTGCAGCAAGTGGCCCAATCCTTTCTTCAGCAAAGGACAAGCCGGTTGTATTACTTATGAGGACCAAACGTTCTCGGGGACACATAAGAATACTGTCAAGTGCTTTCACTTCATATAGTTGATTAATCTTCTTTGGTTGGATAAGTGTTGTGTGGGATGAACCTATGCTAATGTACCGACCTTACTTGGACTAATACATACTTATGATTATACCCCTTGTAAGCATCCGCAACTACAAGAAAGTAATTAAGATAAAAACCTAACCACAGCCTTAAACTATGAGATCCTACACTCCCTTGTGCAAAGGTTTCCTAACGGGGGTTCAGGTTTCTATCACTCCGGAAACCCCACAATTAGTAGACAAATACACAATGCATTCCCCTAGGCCCATAAATGGTGAAGTATCATGTAGTCGACGTTCACATGACACCACTAGAAGAATAACACGACAACTTAAATATCAAACCATTGAATATTACTTCAACATAATTCCACTACTAACAACATGACTTATCCCATGTCCTCAAGAACTAAAGGAACTACTCACGAGACATCATATGGATCAAGATCAAAGATGATATAATGATAAGTAACAATCTAAACATAATAAATAATTCAATGGTTCCACTCAAAAACATCAACTACAAAAGTAGTCAACACCGGGAAAGTTTCCCCTAAGAACTATGCAAGATTCAACCCAATTGTTACAGCGGGGTGGAGTGGTGATGATGTTGCTGGTGGAGATGGTGGTGAGGATGATGATGATCCCGATAAAGTCTAGCTTGATGACGGTGTTGATGGCGACGATCTCCCCTCTCAGAGAAGGAATTCCCCCAGCAGATTTCTGCCTGTCGGGGATCTCTTTCTCTCTCTATAGTTTCCGCCCCGCAGAGACGGCGAAATCTTTCTATGGTCGCTCCCCGAGTCTTAGGGTTTTGAGAGGATGATATAGGTGAAAGGGCGACGCCAAAGGTGGGCCAGGGTGGCCACACCACCTAGTGGCGCGGCCCAGGTGTTGGAGATATGCCCTAGAGGCAATAATAAAAGTGGTTATTATTATATATTTGTGTTTATGATAAATGTTTACATTCATGCTATAATAGTATTAACCAGAAACATTAATACTTGTGTGATTTGTAAACTAAATTAGAGTCCCTGGTAAAGCCTCTTTATAATACTTTGTTGGTTAATAGATGATCGTGGTTTCTCGATCATGAACATTGAGATGTTATTAACGACAAGATCATATCATTAGGAGAATGGTATGATGGACATACTCCTATAGATAAGCGTAGAATAAATATCAAGTCATTTCAATAGTTAGTTTGCTATAAGCTTTCTGATACATAGTAACCTAATTCCTTCGACCATGAGATCATGCTAATCACCATCACCGGAAGGATGCTTTGATGACATCAAACACCACACCGTAATTGGGTGGCTATAAAGATGGTATTGAGTGTTCAGAAAGTATGGGTTGAGGCACATGGATCAAGAGTGGGATTTGTCCATCCATATGACGGATAGATATACTCTAGGCCCTCTCGGTGGAATATCATCCGATTAGCTTGCAAGCATGTGACAGGCTCACAAGGGATCACATATCACGGGAACGAGAAAAGAGTACTTATCGATAACGAGGTTGAACTAGGTATGCAGAGATACCGATGATCAAAACCTCGGATAAGTAAACTATCGTGAGACAAATGGAAATTGGTATCGTATGTAAGTGTTTCATTCGATCGCAAAGTAATCGTAGAAATATGTGGGAGCCATATGAATTTCCATATTCATCTATTGGTTATTGATCGGAGAAGTGTCTCGGTCATGTCCGCATAATTCACGAACCGTAGGGAGACACACTTAAGGATTCGATGTTGTTTAGTAGATATGGAATGTTAGTAGGGATACCGAATGTTGTTCGGAGTCTCGGATGGGACCGGGATATCATGAGGAGATACGTAATGGTACGTAGAATAAGATCCATATAAGGAAAGTCCAATTCCAGAGTTCGGGAAAGATTCTGATGTTTTCATCGGAGAGGTTCTAGAAGGGTCTAGAAGGTTCACCGGACCGGAAAGGGGAATGGTCCATGAATATGTCATGGTTAAGTGGAATGATTGGATCATATCCTAGGTCACTTGGATTGGGCATTTGCAAGAGAGAATTAAAGCTCAAAATTGAAAGTCAAATGAGAAGTTTGAAAAGTCAAACTGGAACAATGATTTCCTAGCGGAAGAAGAAACAAGTCCTTCTCTCAATCCAACTTGGGTTTGGGTTTGGATTCAAACCCACCCCTCCCAAGGTTGCCCCCTCTCATAAAGAGAGGGGGAGGGCTGCCCCAAAGACCAAGCCCTAGCCCCTCTACACCTGCGCTGCCGCCGCCGCTCTAGACGCCGCCGACACCTCCTCCTCCTCCTCCTCCCGGTCTTCTAAACCCTAGATCACCGGGAAAACCTAGATCCAACATAACTCGCACCAGCTTAGGAGAAGCCCTGCGGGATCTTCCCTCTACTTCCGACACCACACTGTCGTGGTGCCGGAATCGCGAGGGGAGAACTACAACCTCCGTTGTCTGCTGGAACAAGGGAGAGGAAGGTATTCATCGAGTACTGAACGTGTGACTGACTGCGGAAGCGCTGCCGGAACGCAGCGCCAGAAGGATCGTCTACGCGATCTTGAGATCGGCAGGTGTACGACTACATCACTCATGAGAATCTGCTCTCGTTAACCGCTTTCGAATATTCGAGGGTGAGTGCTTCTATCGACTCATTGCTACAATCTAGTAGATAGATCTTGGCTTGTTTGTGTGCATGCGGTAGATTTTTTTTGTTTTCCATGCTACGAACCCCTACAGTGGTATCAGAGCCGTTTCTATATGTAGATATGTTGCACGAGTAGAACACAATGGTCATTTTGGGCGGTGGTGCTTTTATTATCAATTGCTTTTGTGTACTTTGCATTGCGGTATGATGGGATGAAGCGGCCCGGGCTGACCTTACATGACATCGTTCATGAGACTTGCTCCACGCTCAACATGCAACTTATATTTCATAAGTGGCTTTGTGGGTGTATGTCTCTCCCATCATAGTATAGATTCAATTTACAACGAGCACTTGATAGTTCAAACATCAACGTTGTGGTTCTTGTTCGTAAGTTAGAACGACACTTATTGAAAGCCCCAAACCACGTAAAATATGCAAAGAAAATTAGAGGCGTCTAACTTGGTTTTGCAGGGGTGTGTTGTGATGTGACATGGCCATGATTGTGATTATATATGATGTATGCAATGTTCCTTATTGTAAGTTGGCAACCGGGAGGAGCCATATGGTTGTCTTTTAATTCCGTTAAGACCTGCGTGTATATTCAAAGTAGTTATAATAGTTGATACTGGTGGACGACAACCATGAAATGGCGCCATTGACCTTGACGCCACACCGGTGATGATGGAGATCATGTTCGTGCTTGAAGATGGATATCGGAAGCACAAGAAGAAAGGCCATATCATATCACATATTATGAATTGCATGTGATGTTAATCCTTTTATGCATATTGTATTGCTTAGTTCGTGATGGTAGCATTATAAGATGATCTCTCAAGCACAAATTTCAAGTTTTAAAGTGTTCATCCTTAGTAAGCACCGTTGCTAAAACTCGTTGTTTCGAAGCACCACGTGATGATCGGGTGTGTTAGATTCTGCGAGTGTATACAACGTGAGTAAGCCATATTTACTCATGCGGAAGCTAAGGATTGATCTTGACGAGCCTAGCATGTACAGACATGGTCTCGGAACACGGATCACCAAAAGGTAAAGCATGAGTCATATAGTAGATATGATGAACATGTTGATTGTTCGCCATTGAAGCTACATCAACTCTCGTGATGATCGGTTTTGATGTGGTGGATTTGGTTCATGTGATCACTAAAGCAATGTGAGGGGTATTGTTTTGAGTGGGAGTTCACCTAGATTAATTTAACTACTAATTAGAACTCAATTTGTCATAAACTTAGTCTAAATTATTGCAAATATGTTGTAGATCAATGGTGGCCCCTACCATCAATTTTAATGCGTTCCTAGAGAAAGAAAAGTTGAAAAACAATGGAAGCAACTTCGCGGATTGGTTCCGCAATTTGAGGATTGTACTCAATGCTGGTAATTTGACCTATGTGTTGGATGCACCGATGGGTGACCCGCCTGCAGCTGATGCTACCGATGAGGTAAAGAATGTTTTCCTCGCTCGGAAGAATCAGTACTCCACAGTTCAGTGTGCTATTTTGTATGGTTTGGAATCGGATCTTCAGAAAAGGTTTGAGAACCATGACCCACATGATATTTTCCGTGAACTCAAAATGATATTTGAGGCTCATGCGACAGTTGAGAGTTATGAGGCTTCTAAAAAGTTCTTTAACTGCAAGATGGAAGAGGGCAGCTCCGTCAGTGAGCACGTGCTTAAGATGTCTGGGCACGCAAGCAAGCTTCAAAGCTTAGGTATATAGTGATTCCTAATTCTTTGGGGATTCACCGTGTCCTCCAATCACTACCGCCAAGTTACAAGAACTTTGTGATGAACTACAATATGCAAAACATGGACAAGTCGTTGCCCGAACTCTTCTCCATGTTAAAGTCTGCAGAAGTGGAGATCAAGAAAGAGCACCAAGTGTTGTTGGTCAATAAGACCACCAAATTCAAGAAGCAAGGAAAGTCTAAGAAAAAGGAGAACTTCAAGAAGGGCGGTAAGAAATTTACCGCGCCGACGAAGAAGATCAAGGCTGGGCCTAAGCCTGATACCGAGTGCTTTTACTGGAAGGGAGAAGGTCACTGGAAGCGGAATTGCCCTAAGTACTTGGCAGATTTGAAGAACGGCAACATCAAGAAGAAAGGTATATCCGATATACATGTTATTGATGTGTATCTCACTAGTACTCGTAGTAGTGCCTGGGTATTTGATACTGGTTCGGTTGCTCATATTTGTAACTCAAAACAGGTGCTGCAGAATAAACGGAAGCTAGCGAAGAACGAGGAGACGATGAGCGTTGGAAATGGATCAAAGGTTGATGTGATCGCGGTCGGCACGCTACCTCTTCATCTACCATCGGGATTAGTTTTATACTTAAATAATTGTTATTTGGTGCCTGCGTTGAGCATGAACATTATATCCGGATCATGTTTATTGCGAGACGGTTACTTGTTTAAATCCGAGAATAATGGTTGTTTGATTTATATGAGTAATATGTTTTATGCACATGCACCTTTGATAGATGGTCTATTCTTATTGAATCTCGATTGTAGTAATACACACATTAATAACATTGAAGCTAAACGTTTGAAATTGAGTGATAACTCGACCTATATGTGGCATTGTCGTCTTGGTCATATTAGAGTGAAATGTATGAAGAAACTCCATTCCGATGGACTTCTTGAATCACTTGATTTCGAATCACTTGAAGGATGCGAAGCATGTCTGATGGGTAAAATGACTAAGACTCCATTTTCTGGTATAATGGAGTGAGATACGGACTTATTGGAAATCATACATACCGATGTGTATGGTCCAATGAGTGTAGTATCGCGCGGTGGTTATCGCTATGTTCTTACCTTCACGGATGACTTGAGTAGATATGGATATATCTATTTCATGAAACGTAAGTCCGAAACTTTCAAGAAGTTTAAGGAATTTCAAAGTTAGGTAGAGAATCAACGTAATAACAAGATTAAATTTCTATGATCTGATCGTGGAGGTGAATATCTAAGTTACGAGTTTGGCGACCATTTGAAGAAATGCGGAATACTTTCATAATTGACACCGCCGGGAACACCACAGCGTAATGGTGTCTACGAACGTCGTAATCGAACTCTCTTAGATATGGTTCGTTCTATGATGTCACTTACAGATTTACCAATATCATTTTGGGGTTATGCATTAGAAACAGCCGCATTCACTTTAAATAGGCCACCATCTAAATCCGTTGAAACGACACCGTATGAATTATGGTTTGGGAAGAAACCTAAATTGTCGTTCCATAAAGTTTGGGGTTGCGAAGCTTATGTAAAGAAGTTACAGCTCGACAAACTTGAACCCAAAGCGGAAAAATGCGTCTTCATAGGATACCCAAAAGAAACTATTGGGTATACCTTCTATCATAGATCCGAGGGAAAAATCTTCGTTGCCAAGAATGGATCCTTTCTAGAGAAGGAGTTTCTCTCGAAAGAAGTGACTGGAAGGAAAGTAGAACTCAACGAGGTTGTTGAACCTTCTCTCGAACTTGCGAGTATCACAACACCGAAAGTAGTTCCTGTGGCAATAAGAGAGGAAGCTAATGATGTTGATCATGAAACTTTGGTTGAAGTAACTATAGAACCTCGCAGGTCAGCAAGAACTCGTACCACTACTGATTGGTATGATCCCGTTATGAGTGTCATGTTGGTGGACAACACCGATGACCCTGCGACGTATGAGGGAGCGATGATGAACCCAGATTCCAATAAATGGCGAGAAGACATGAAATCCGAGATTGGATCCATGTACGAAAACCAAGTATGAACTTTGTTGGACTTACCGGATGGCCGGAAGGCTGTCAAGAACAAATGGATTTTCAAGAAGAAAATAGGTGATGATGGTAATATTACTGTCTATAAAGCTCGACTTGTCGCAAAAGGGCTTCAACAAATTCAAGGATTTGACTAGGATGAGACTTTCTCACTTGTAGCTAAAGTCTGTGAGGATTATGTTATCAATCGTTGCATATTATGATTATGAGATATGGCAGATGGATGTCAAAACGGCGTTCCTCAATGGAGACATTGATGAAGAGTTGTATATGGTACAACCCAAAGGTTTTATAAATCCTAAAGATGCTAACAAGGTATGCAAACTTCAATGGTCCATTTATGGATTGAAGCAAGCATCCCGGAGTTGGAATCAACGTTTTGATAAGGTGATCAAAAGCTTTGGTTTTATACAAACTTATGGAGAAGCTTGTATTTACAAGAAAGTGAGTGGGAGCTCTGTAGCATTCTTAATACTATATGTAGATGACATATTGTTGATTGGGAATGATGTAGACCTTCTTAATAGTGTCAAGGATTATTTGAATAATAGTTTTTCAATGAAAGATCTTAGCGAAGCAGCTTACATATTAGGCATAAAGATTTATAGAGATAGATCGAGACGCCTAATATCATTGTCACAGAGTACATATTTGTACAAAGTTCTAAAGAGGTTTGGAATGGAAGATAGCAAGAAAGGGTTCTTGCCCATGTTGCCCAATATGAACTTGAGTAAAACTCAAAGTCCTGCAACAGAAGAAGATAGATAAAGGATGAGTAAGACTCCCTATACCTCAGCCATAGGATCTCTTATGTATGCCATGCTATGTACTAGACCCGACATTGCATATGATGTTAGTTTGACTAGCAGATATCAAAGTGATCCAAGAGTGGATCATTGGACATCGGTCAAAAACATCCTTAAGTACTTGAGAAGGACTAAGGATATGGTTCCTTCTTATGGAGGTGATGAACAACTCGTTGTTAATGGTTACACCGATGCTAGTTGGAACACTAATCTGGATGATTCTAAATCTCAATCTGGATATGTATTTACTTTGAATGGTGCAGCAGTTAGCTGGAGGAGCGCAAAGCAAAGTGTTATGGCGAGATCTTCAACTGAATCGAAATACATAGCTGCTTCGGAGGCTTCACAAGAGGCGATATGGATGAAGGAGTTCATTACAGAGCTCGGTGTGGTTCCAAGTGTGCTGGACCCAATGTCTATCTATTGTGATAACATAGGCAATGGGCAAGAACCAAGGTCACACAAGAAGCTGAAGCATATCAAGCTACGTTTTCACGCTATTCGAGAGCATGTCCAATATGGTGACATAAAGATTTGCAAAGTACACACAGATCTGAATGTGGCGGATCCGTTGACTAAACCTCTCCCGAGGACAAAACATGACCAGCACCAAACCTCCATGGGTGTTCGGTATATTACCATGTAATCTAGATTAGTTGACTCTACTGCAAGTGGGAGACTGTTGGAGATATGCCCTAGAGGCAATAATAAAAGTGGTTATTATTATATCTTTGTGTTTATGATAAATGTTTACATTCATGTTATAATAGTATTAACCGGAAACATTAATACTTGTGTGATTTGTAAACTAAATTAGAGTCTCTAGTAAAGACTCTTTATAATACTAGCTTGTTGGTTAATAGATGATCGTGGTTTCTCGATCATGAACATTGAGATGTTATTAAAGACAAGATCATATCATTAGGAGAATGGTATGATGGACATACTCCTATAGATAAGTGTATCATAAAGATCAAGTCATTTCAATAGTACGTTTGCTATAAGCTTTCTGATACATAGTAACCTAATTCCTTCGACCATGAGAACATGCTAATCACCATCACCGTAAGGATGCTTTGATGACATCAAACACCACACCGTAACTGGCTGGCAATAAAGATGGTATTGAGTGTTCGGAAAGTATGGGTTGATGCACATGGATCAAGAGTGGGATTTGTCCATCCATATGACGGATAGATATACTCTGGGTCCTCTCGGTGGAATGTCATATGATTAGCTTGCAAGCATGTGACTGGCTCACAAGGGATCACATATCACGGGAACGAGAAAAGAGTATTTATCGATAACGAGGTTGAACTAGGTATGCAGTGATACCGACGATCAAAACCTCAGATAAGTAAACTATCGTGAGAAAAAGGGAAATTGGTATCGTATGTAAGTGGTTCATTCGATCGCAAAGTAATCGTAGAAATATGTGAGAGCCATATGAATTTCCAGATTCCTCTATTGGTTATTGATCGGAGAAGTGTCTCGGTCATGTCCGCATAATTCACGAACCGTAGGGAGACACACTTAAGGATTCGACGTTGTTTAGTAGATATGGAATGTTAGTAGGGATGCCGAATGTTGTTCGGAGTCTCGGAGGGGATCCGGGATATCACGAGGATATCTGAAATGGTCCGGAGAATAAGATCCATATAAGGAAAGTCCAATTCCGGAGTTCGGTAAAGATTCCGCTCTAGCCGCCGCCAACACCTCCTCCTCCTCCCGGTCTTCTAAACCCTAGATCACCGGGAAACCCTAGATCCACCATAACTCGCACCGGCTTAGGTGAATCCCTGCGGGATCTTCCCTCTACTTCTGACACCACACCGTCGTGCTGCCAGAATCGCGAGGGGAGAACTACAATCTCCACTGCATGCTGGAACAAGGGAGAGGAAGGTCTTCATCGAGTACCGAACGTGTGACCGACTGCGGAAGCGCCGCCGGAACGCAGCGCCGGAAGGATCGTCTACACGATCTTGAGATCTGTAGGTGTATGACTACATCGCCCACGAGAATCTACTCTCGTTAACCGCTTTGGAATCTTTGAGGGTGAGTGCTTCTATCGACTCGTTGCTACAATCTAGTAGATAGATGTTGGCTTGTTTGTGTGCATGCGGTAGAATTTTTTTGTTTTCCATGCTACAAACCCCTACACCAGGGGGGCCGCACCAGGGGGTGGTATGGGCCCCCTATGGTCCTCTCCACTTCCCCTTCTGGCTTCCTTCGTCTTCTGAAAAAATAGGGACTTCCATATATTTTCTGGAATTTTCTGATCTTCACGAATATTGCATCTGGACACCGCCTTTTCCATCAGAATCCTGACTCTGGCAGTTCATCCTCCAAAAGTCATCCAACATGCAAAATAGATGAGATAACATAAGTATCACCTCTTAATATGAAATATATCAATGAATAACAGTAAATTATGATATAAAATAGTGATGCAAAATGGACATATCAACTCCCCCCAAGCTTAGACCTCGCTTGTCCACAAGCGAAAACTAAGCTCAGTAAACATGACCATAGGGTTATGGGAAGTGTCGATAAAGAGAATACAGACAAGAAGCATCACATTCACCAATACACAAATCATAATAGAAAACAACTCACCATTATATAACTTAACTTGTAACGAGTATGAGAAATCACAATAAGGATGCATAAAGACAATCATAATTGGTAATGGTGAACTTTGTTCTTGGTCAGAGAACAGTTGACAAATCGTACTTGGTTTTCAAGCAAAGCATTTGTAATAAAGTTGATAACAGGAATCTTTTGCTCAAACATAAAGATCTTTTCACAGCGATAGCTTTCAAAGTAATATTCATTCAGATAAGAGTTTTGTGCAAAACAAGGAACATAAGAAACATGATTGAATAAATCATCATATGAATGATTGAATCAAAACAACTCAAATGCTTGCTGGAGATAGAAGGGAATACGTTTACTGACTCAACTAAGAAGTGAAAGATAGGCCCTTCGCAGTGGGAAGTAGAGATTTCAAGTTTCATAAAGAGCTTCCAAAAGATTATGGTACTTACTAGCTTTGAGTTCTCATTGCCCCTATCATAAGCATCTTGAAGTGATTAAGGTTAAAGTGAAAAAATATGGAGTATATGCTTGACAAATCATAAGTTGGCAATATCATGTCCCTTGAGTACGAGAGCCGTTCCCCATGCTACTCAACTTTAGTCACAAGCAAGTTCTTGGCATTGTAAGTATATGTGTATCATAGAGAACCACCAACGGGGTACCCCTTGCCCCATGACACAGGAGCTATCCCATATCAAAATGACAAGGCAACAGACAGTGAGCATCTCAGCTATCCTTTTATTTACATGAGCATGGTGCATATTTTTTTCTCTTCTCTCTTTTTTTTATATATATTTTCTGAGGATTCTTCATAGATTGCTCACTATGGTTATGCTGCAAGTTCCCACCATGATTAGGCATGGCTTAGGCTAGCCGCCTAGGCATTTCTCTAACACATATACATAACTCCATGGACTTACAAGCTCCCCTTTTATTTCACACCGCTGACATCCGTAAATAAAATATCATGATATCAATTGGGTAGATATTTACAAATGTTGAAAGCGTTCCCCATGACAACATGGTTCTGCTAATTCCCAACTTATAAGTGCAAGCATATACAACATAGATGACACAATGGTTCAAGATTATTAGGTGCAATAAATAAAGTGTACCATCAAGTTCGTGAGAGCTTTACTAACTAATTTTCACATAACAAAATAATTTTTAATTTGAAAGATAGATGAAACTCGAGAATTTACTTGGAATAGAAATAATGCTAATAGGTAGATATGGTGGACACAAATGACATAGGTTTAAGTTCAAGGATTGGATGCACGAGAAGCATTCCCTCTCAGTACAAGTTTTTGGCTAGCAAGGCTAGGTAGCAAGCATAAGAATTGAAGGAAACGAGCAAACATACAAGTGACAGAAACAATCATGCAATCTTCCATGAAAACACAAAAGATCTTAACTAAAGAATACTAAGCTGATGAGCCAATCAAGAAAGAAAGAAATTAATATAATACCTATAAGTGCTTTTCTCTTTTCCTTTCAAACCTCAAAAGGTGTTGCTACTAACCAAAGCTAGGTTTGCCAAAACCAATTTAAATTTACTTGATGCTCCCAAAGTGATACCAATACTGATCAACAAGATCAATCATAAAATATAGATTGTAAACTAAGATAAGATGTGCAAAAGGTAAATTATGAAACTTCTCATTAATATTCCATCAAGGCACTCACACCAAGGGATACATAGATAACCAACTAGAGGAGAGATACTTCCACAATGCAAACCATCCTATATGATAACTTCTCTATTCATGATATGACTACTAAAAAGGTAAAACTATGAAAGATAATGATGTGATGCCGCGACACTCACCCAAGCTTGGAACAAACTGTAACATCCCAGCATTAGAGCTTAGAAATAAGTTGAACCTAGATGTGTGCATTGCATTCATGCATAGAAAATCCGAATAATTTTTGCGCTTTTGAACAAAACTTATTAAAGTGATTGAAGCTTCTCTCAACTTGAGGGAATTGAGGTAGATCATCAAGTTGACCGTGATAAGTTTCAATATGACCTTTGCTAAAACCCTATCTGGGTAAACATGATTTGATCTAAGGGTAGATCAAATATAATAAAAATTAAATCATAATGCATTACTTAATGATTGATATCTACTCCTTAAGGGATCATATCATAATATTCATCACAACAACTCATGAATACCAAGTTAAGACTACAACTCAAGTAATAAGAATGTAATAACTAATCCTGACCTATCTTATTCTTATCTATTCTTACTATGAGTATCATGGTAATATCTAACCTTAACCCTTTAGTGAGATTAAGTAGTAAGTAAATCAAGTTAAGATCATTTACCACATATCTTTCTTGCCATATCAATCCTTACCATCTCTATCGAACCTTATTCTAATATCTGTTGTTCATCAATGTTGAGAGATCAACTATTGATTCACCAATTCTTAATCTATCAATACTTGATCTATTAATTCTTGTCCTTATCTTAGCATTCATTTAAAGTCTTTTAGAGAAAGAAGTAAGAAGAGGTAGATGGTAATGCTAGTTATAAATATCATCCTTAGGATGGGAGAGTTGGAAGTGAATAAAATCAATATGATTATTGATGGAGTTAACTCACTCTTGAAATGATAGAAGGGTATCTGAGGTAAAGATGACAAGGATGAATATTGAAGATAGTTACCAGGAGTAGTCCTATTGGACTTAGTAGATATATTCCATGAATAACATTCCCTAATCCAATAGAGATATTAAGAAGATAATTCCAATACAAATGTAATGTTGTATTGATGAAACCTGGATTAGCCAATTGGAAACCTAAACCATAAAGTATCAAAGGATTGTAATGAACATGTTTTAGTCACAAAGATTGAATGCTTATATCCAGTATAAGTAACATTGGTGGGTAAGACATGATTGGACCCCAATATAAGATATTGGAGTCAAGTTGAGATAAGATAGTATGACTAAGTTAAAGCTAGAGTGGCATGGAGTTAGTTTTTTTGAACGGAGCATGGAGTTATTGAAGTAATGCTATTTCTCTTAAAGGATAGTAAGCTTTTGAGGAAAGTAGGATTTACATAACCAAGTCTGGATAGGTGAAGATTATGAAAAGCTTTAGTGGCAAGCTCACTGGATTTATCTATGGGTTTAGAAGAATAAAAGGTAGATAGGAATATTCTTGTGTAGCAAAGCTCATCATGTTAATACATGATGAGGGACATGGAGAAGTAGTATATCTAGGAAAGGAATTCCTTAATTAGAAGTCGAGAATTATGAATTATGGAAGATAGGAATTCTTGGTAAACACCAAACCCTAAATCTATGATCCAGATTAACATCCATCTCATCTGTTGGATAAATCATATTATTTCCACAATTCTTTATAGGAATATTTCCTATAGAAAATCACTTAAGCTCATCTTTGACAGTTCCAATTGTCTTAACCATATGTATTTAGGAGATATTTTTATCAATTCTTTTCCATCAGACATTCTAGTTAATCACTTTCTATTTTAAAAAGGTGATATCATTAAAGATCACAAACAAAAAGACAATATGCTTAGCCATAAACTTTTATCAACAAAATAACATAAGTATATTAAGAACCCTAAACTCTAGGGTAAGCACTTACAATTTAAACCATAACTTCTATGTTAATTATAATAGAATATATACATTGTTATTTCCTAAAATGATGGGAGTAATATTAACCAAATAATTTCCCTTGTATATCATGTATCAAATAATGATATATGATCATTATATAAAAATTTCCATGCAAACTATGAGCTAACTAGAATTAAGTTTTATAAACAAATAAGGAAATATCATTTAATAAAGCCATGGTTTAGTATAGAAAGAAAATTAATAACAAAGGCTTCTACAAAATATTAAAAAGGGGTTCATATAAAGAAAATAAAGAAATATAAAAAATATTTATCATAAAGGTTTACAAAATAAATCTCAATCAATATCAATTGTTGCTGCAAGTATTCAGCAAATAAAATTTATAAAGAAAAGTTCAAATTAAATGTTGAAAATACAAATATGAAAATAAAACAGGAAATTAAAAACAGAAAAGAATAAAGGAAGAAAACAACACACAATTCTAGCCCATGGTCCAGTTTCTCTTCGCCCTATCCGTCGCTCCCGCGCGTCACACCGCGGCCCACTTGGCCCAAGTCCGGCCCATACCAGTTCGTCGTCTGTCACCCCTTCGTCATCCTCACGCAGGCAAGCAGCTGCGTGGGCGACGCCGATGTCGTTCGTCGTCGTCGCTGCGATTCCCGCCACCGCCGAGGTCGCTCTACAAGGATAAGAACGCCACGACAAAGCCCTCGTCCTCATCCTCTCACTCGCGTATCCTCACTCCTCCTTATCCTCTCTGCTTAGAAATGGGCCGAAACCCTAGCTCACCGGAGCCACTCCTTGTCACCGGTAGAAACCACCCCTGAGGCCATGTGGTAGTCTGGAAGAAGCGCCTCGCCATCCTCGTTGCGTGAGTGGTAATCGTGAAGCAAGGGGCTTTTGGAATCGGGGGAGTTTCGTCGTTCCCTTCCACAGGTGATCGTTGGAGTTCATGCAAATTAGTCCATACCGGAGCACCACCGTCTTCACCGACCACACCATCGCGTTCCTGGTGAGTTGTTGAACACGCCAGTGCCGCCTTTCTTCCGGATTGCTTCTGAAATCACCACCGTAGTGGCCATCTGCCTGCGCCGCCGCGACACCTAATCGTCGGTCATCCTCCGGTGACCGTATACTAGCGGCGCCACCACTATTAGACTCGTCGTAGAGTACGGGTTCGAACCATAGCCGTCACATTCGCTAGAAGCCACCAGATCATCGCCGTCGTTCGCCGTCTGAGCTTCATCGGCGATGTGACGTCATCATGACGTCGAGCTCACGTCGAGTCACCCAGTCAACTGCTTTGACTAGTCTTTGCCCATGTGGCGTATGACGTGGCCTAGGGCCCATCTGTCAAAGACTATGAGTAGAAATAGGCTCGGTAACAAATGAATTTACTAAAATAGGGTATGTGATGTGGCCACTGGCCCACCAGTCGGTGACTGTGTCTAGGTTTAGCCTTGGTACAAAAAGTATTCCATGTTTAGTAAATTGATAAAACAATATAAATTCAAATATCAATATTCCAGAAATGAAATAAATGATTAAATCTTGTTTAATTAATAACTTTTGTTTTCTAATTCAGAAAAATGTGTATAATATATGAATTTACTTAGAAAAATAAAATCTATAACCTTAAACTATTATCAAACATTATTATGTTAGTTACTTAAATTATTATTATTTAATAAAGATTTTATAAGTTATAAAACTTGGATAAATCATATTTTAATATTGGTAAATATTAAAAATATAAATAAAATATCAAGAATCTAAGAAAAATAAAAACAATACTTTAAAACTATAATCATACATTATTATTCCACTTAATTCAATATTTATTATGTATTAATTATTTATAAGGTAATAAAGCTTATAAAAATCATATCTTATTATTTATAAATCATAAAAATAAATGTAATATAGCAAAATAATCACAAAAATAATACCTACATTTTAAAAATATAATATTCCACTTTTGAGGTAAATTAAAAAAATTAAAATACTTTAGCAACTTGAATTTAAACCTATTTCCTTAACATATAATTCATATAAGGGTAAATAAAAATTGCTAATATTCTAAAATCAACCAATTAAAGTCTAATAAGTAATACTAGTATTAAATATTAATAATATGAAGTCATAATGGTTCAAAACATTATAAATATCCTTCAACCATATATGTAGTTTATTTTCTAAAAAGATCTTTAACAATTATAAAATCTTCAAGAACGATATTTTAATCAAATACAACCTTTTACCATTGTTCCACTCACAACCTTATAATGGACTGAATCCAAAGATAATTCATGAGTATTCACTAGTACTATTTACTTATCCACAAACTATAATCACACCTTTATAAGGAAATAAGTTATCTTGTTCCATTATAAAATTAAGAGACCACTCCTTAAATAGGAGAATAACCATTCTTAAGTAACTTTAAGGAAACATTACAAGGTACACAAGGTACAAATATCATAAGCATTACACTTTCAAACCATCCATTTTTTTAAAGTTAACTTTAGTCCACAAGACTTTCAATATAAGACTAAAGACTTTGTTATATGTTTTATAGTTAACTTTGGTCTATTATAATTAAGTTATAAAGCATCTCAAGTCCAAACTATTCAAGCAAGCACAAACAACCTCGACCATGTTTGATTAACCACAAAGATTGTTTAGACCTTAGAAAAGGAATCTTTTCTTCAAAATTTATTCGTTTTGCCACTTCAATCAACAAACCTTATAATAATATCTCCAACTCTTAACAAATTAAATTCAAGGAATTCTCATTATAATCATCAGATGACAATTAATCACAATCACATTGTTTCAAACTTTAATTGTATACTTAGGATTGTAAACACTTAAGTTCCTTATTAAGGCCATTACTTGTAAAGTAAAATTTAAAGATAAACAATTATAATGTAAGCAATATTGAGTAACATTTCACGTTGATGTGTATCTCATTGTTTTATGTTATTATAATTACATGTAGTTTCACACACTCACAAGACTTAACAAGAAGCACAAGTGTGCAACTTAACTAAAGGTACAACACATTTCAAAGACATCATTTCTAGTATCCAAACCCTAGAATAATGTTACCCCCGGAATTCGCGTTTATAAAGTGCATTACATTACTTATGCATAAAAGCATCCTACTTCTTTAAACATTAGTCCTTACTGGACCAATGATGCCGATTTCAGATATTGGATCTTATATTGTCTTGAAGACCGTGAGTGCATAATCTTGCAATCACAAAAGGCAAGTTCACACTTGCTCATGTTCTTTGATTAATTTCTGTAAAGTATTTTGCAAATCCAGTGTTGTCATCACCTGCATTTGAAAAAGGTTAGAAAACACTATTTTCATAATAATATGATTATAGGTTATTTACCCTGAGGTAATAACCTACTATGAAAGTTTCAGTGATAAAGGTGTTGGAGATATGCCCTAGAGGCAATAATAAATATGGTTATTATTATATCTTTGTGTTTATGATAAATGTTTATATTCATGCTATAATAGTATTAACAAGGAAACATTAATACTTGTGTGATTTGTAAACTTAAAATGAAGTCCCTAGTAAAGCCTCTTCATAATACTAGCTTGTTGGTTAATAAATGATTGTGGTTTCCCTATCATGAACATTGAGATGTTATTAACAACAAGATCATATCGTTAGGAGAATGATATGGTGGACATACTCCTATAGATAAGCGTAGCATAAAGATAAAGTCATTTTAATAGTTCAATTGCTATATGCTTTCTGATACATAGTAACCTAATTCCTTCGACCATGAGATCATGCATATCACCTTTGCCGGATAGATGCTTTGATGACATCAAACACCACACCGTAACTGGGTGGCTATAAAGGTGGCATTGAGTGTTCGGAAAGTATTGGTTGAGACACATGGATCAAGAGTGGGATTTGTCCATCCATATGACGGATAGATATACTCTGGGCCCTCTCGGTGAAATGTCATCCAATTAGCTTGCAAGCATGTGACTGGATCACAAGGGATCACATATCACGGGAACGAGAAAAGAGTACTTATCGGTAACGAGGTTGAACTAGGTATGCAGAGATACCGACGATCATAACCTCGGATAAGTAAACTATCATGAGACAAAGGGAAATTGGTATCGTATGTAAGTGGTTCATTCGATCGCAAAGTAATCGTAGAAATATGTGGGAGCCATATGAATTTCTGGATTCCTCTATTGGTTATTGTTCGGAGAAGTGTCTCGATCATGTCCGCATAATTCACGAACCGTAGGGAGACACACTTAAGGATTCGACGTTGTTTGAGTAGTTATGGAATGATGAGAAAGAGACCGAATGTTGTTCGGAGTCTCGGATGGGATTCGGGATATCACGAGGAGATCCGGAATGGTCCGGAGAATAAGATTCATATAAGGAAAGTCCCGTTCCGGAGTTGGGGAATGGTTCCGGTGTTTTCATCGGGAATGTTCTAGAAGGTTCCGGAATGTCCGGCACTCCGGAGGGGGAGGGTACATGAATGTGTCATTGCAAGTTGGAATGATTGCATCATGTACTAGGTGTCATCGCTGTCCAAAATAAAGGGTTTATTCAAATCCTAGTTTGAAAGTCAAACGGCAGTTTGAAAAAGTCAAACGGCAGTTTTTGGAAAGAGGAGGAGGAGTGGGAAACCGAGTTGGGGAGGAGTTCCCTCCTCCAACCGCCGGCCCACCTCCAAGCCGAGTTGGGGAGGGAGTCCTCTCCCTCCCCTTGGCTGGCCGGCCCCTCCACCTATATAAGGAGGGGCAGGGCTCCCTCCTAGATACACACAAGTTCCTACCTCTAAACCCTAGCCCCAAGCCGCCGCCGGCCCTAGGGCATTCGCCGCCGCCGCCTAGGTCAAACCCTAGCCGCTGGCCTAGCCCCCTCCTCGGCGTGTCTAAACCCTAGATCGTCGAGGGCTCTCTCATAGTCCACCATACTCGCTCCGGCTTAAGGCGAAGCCCTGCGAGATCTCCCCTCTACTTCCGGTACCACGCCGTTGTGTTGCCGGAATCGCGAGGAGAGTGCTACAACCTCCGCTGCCTGCTGGAACAAGGGAGAGGAAGGTCTTCGTCGAGTACCGAACGTGTGACCGACTGCGGGAGCGCTGCCGGAACGCTGCGCCGGAAGGATCGTCTACGCGATCTTGAGATCGGGAAGAGTACGACTACATCACCCACGAGAATCCGCTCTCGTTAAACACTTTGGAATCTTCGAGGATGAGTTATTCCATCGACTCGTTGCTACAATCTAGTAGATAGATCTTGGCTTGTTTGTTTGTATGTGATAGAAATTTTTGTTTTCCATGCTACGAATCCCTACAGTGGTATCAGAGCCGTGTCTATATGTAGATCTGTTGCACGAGTAGAACACAATGGTCATTGTGGGCGTTGATGCTTTTATTGTCGATTGCTTCTTGTGTACTTTGCATCTTGCGGGATGTTGGGATGAAGCGGCCTGGGCTAACTTTACATGACATCGTTCATGAGACTTGCTTCACGCTTGACATGCAACTTGTATTGCATAAGTGGCTTTGCGGGTGTCTGTTTCTCCCAGCATAGTTAAGATTCAATTTACAACGGGTGATTGTCAATACTAGTATCAATGTTGTGGTTCTTGTTCGTACGTTAGAACGACACTTATTGAAAGCCCCAAACCACGTAAAACATGCAAAGAAAGTAGAGGCGTCTAACTTTGTTTTGCAGGGGTGTGCTGTGATGTGATATGGCCATGATTGTGATTATATTTGATGTATGCAATGTTCCTTATTGTAAGTTGGCAACCGGCTGGAGCCATATGGTTCTCTTTAATTTCTGTTAAGACCCGCGTGTCTATTCAAAGTAGTTGTAATAGTTGAAGCTGGTGGACGACAACCATAGAAGAGCGTCATGGACCTTGATGCAATGCCGGTGATGATGGAGATCATGTTCGTGCTTGAAGATGGAGATCGGAAGCACAAGAAGAAAGGCCATATCATATCACATATTATGAATTGCATGTGATGTTAATCCTTTATGCATCTTGTATTGCTTAGTAGACGACGGTAGAATTATAAGATGATCCCTCATGCACATGAATTTCAAATCATAAAGTGTTCACCCTTAGTTAGCACCGTTGCTAAAGCTTGTTGTTTCGAAGCACCACGTGATGATCGGGTGTGTTAGATTCCGCAAGTGTATACAACGTGAGCAAGCCAGATTTGCTCATGCGGAAGCTAAGGTTTGATCTTGACGAGCCTAGCATGTACAGACATGGTCTCGGAACACGGATCACCGAAAGGTAAATCATGAATCATATAGTAGATATGATGAACATGTCGATTGTTCGCCATTGAAACTATATCAACTCTCGTGATGATCGGTGTTGATGTGGTGGATTTGGTTCGTGTGATCACTAAAACAATGTGAGGGATATTGTTTTGAGTGGGAGTTCACCTAGATTTATTTAATTATTAATAAGAACTCAATTTGTCATAAACTTAGTCTAAACTATTGCAAATATGTTGTAGATCAATGGCAGCCCCTACCATCAATTTTAATGCGTTCCTAGAGAAAGAAAAGTTGAAAACAATGGAAGCAACTTCGCGGATTGGTTCCGCAATTTGAGGATTGTCCTCACAGCTGGTAATTTGACCTATGTGCTGGATGCACCGCTGGGTGACCCGCCTGCAGCTGATGCTACCGATGAAGTAAAGAACGTTTACCTCGCTCGGAAAAATCAGTACTCCCCAGTTCAGTGTACTATCTTGTATGGTTTAGAATCGGAGCTTCAGAAAAGGTTTGAGCATTCAGACCCACATGATATTGTCCGTGATCTCAAATTGATCTTTGAGACTCACGCGGCAATTGAGAGCTATGAGGCTTCTGAAAAGTTCTTTAACTGCAAGATGGAAGAGGGCAGCTCCGTCAGTGAGCATGTGCTTAAGATGTCTGGGCATGCAAACAAACTTAAAAGCTTGGGTATAGTGATTCCTAATGCTTTGGGGATTTACCGTGTCCTCCAATCACTACCACCAAGTTACAAGAACTTTGTGATGAACTACAATATGCAAAACATGAACAAGCAGTTGCCAGAACTATTTGCCATGCTAAAATCTGCAGAAGTGGAGATAAAGAAAGAGCACCAAGTGTTGATGGTCAATAAGACCACCAAATTCAAGAAAGGCAAGTCTAAGCAAAAGGGACACTTCAAGAAGGGTAGTAAGAAAGTTA
The DNA here is from genome assembly GCA_916181665.1 of Avena sativa. Lineage (NCBI taxonomy): Eukaryota > Viridiplantae > Streptophyta > Magnoliopsida > Poales > Poaceae > Avena > Avena sativa. The sequence continues at coordinate 46,767,374 of OV702299.1, forward strand.
CTGCGCCGACGAAGAAGACCAGGGCTGGACCTAAGCCTGATACTGAGTGCTTTTACTGCAAGGGAGAAGGTCACTGGAAGCGGAATTGCCCAAAGTACTTGGCGGATTTGAAGAACGGCAACATCAAGAAGAAAGGTATATCCGATATACATGTTATTGATGTGTATCTCACTAGTACTCGTAGTAGTGCCTGGGTATTTGATACTGGTTCGGTTGCTCATATTTGTAACTCGAAACAGGTGCTGCGGAATAAACGGAAGCTAGCGAAGAACGAGGTGACGATGCGCGTAGGAAACGGATCAAAGGTTGATGTGATCGCGGTCAGCACGCTACCCCTTCATCTACCATCGGGATTAGTTTTATACTTAAATAATTGTTATTTGGTGCCTGCGTTGAGCATGAACATTATATCGGGATCTTGTTTATTGCGATACGGTTACTTGTTTAAGTCCGATAATAATGGTTGTTCGATTTATATGAGTAATATGTTTTATGCACATGCACCTTTGATAGATGGTCTATTCTTATTGCATCTCGATAGTGGAAATACACATATTAACAACATTGAGGCTAAACGTTTGAAATCGAGCGATAACTCGACCTATATGTGGCACTGTCGTCTTGGTCACATTGGAGTGAAGCGTATGAAGAAACTCCATTCCGATGGACTTCTTGAATCATTTGATTTCGAATCACTTGAAGGATGCGAAGCATGTCTGATGGGTAAAATGACTAAGACTCCATTTTCTGGTATAATGGAGTGAGATACGGACTTATTGGAAATCATACATACCGATGTGTATGGTCCAATGAGTGTAGTATCGCGCGGTGGTTATCGCTATGTTCTTACCTTCACGGATGACTTGAGTAGATATGGATATATCTATTTCATGAAACGTAAGTCCGAAACTTTCGAGAAGTTTAAGGAATTTCAAAGTTAGGTAGAGAATCAACATAATAACAAGATTAAATTTCTATGATCTGATCGTGGAGGTGAATATCTAAGTTACGAGTTTGGCGAGGATTTGAAGAAATGCGGAATACTTTCACAATTGACACCGCCGGGAACACCACAACGTAATGGTGTGTCCGAACGTCGTAATCGAACTCTCTTAGATATGGTTCGTTCTATGATGTCACTTACAGATTTACCGCTATCATTTTGGGGTTATGCATTAGAAACAGCCGCATTCACTTTAAATAGGGCACCATCTAAATCCGTTGAAACGACACCGTATGAATTATGGTTTGGGAAGAAACCTAAATTGTCGTTCCTTAAAGTTTGGGGTTGCGAAGCCTATGTAAAAAAGTTACAGCCGGACAAGCTTGAACCCAAAGCGGAAAAATGCGTCTTCATAGGATACCCGAAGGAAACTATTGGGTATAACTTCTATCACAGATCCGAGGGCAAAATCTTCGTTGCCAAGAATGGATCCTTTCTAGAGAAAGAATTTCTCTCGAAAGAAGTGACTGGAAGGAAAGTAGAACTCGACGAGGTTGTCGAACCTTCTCTCGAAATTGCGAGTAGCGCAGCACCGGAAGAAGTTCCTGTGGTGCCTGCACCAATAAGAGAGGAAGCTAATGATGATGATCATGAAACTTTGGTTGAAGTTGCTACAGAGCCTCGAAGGTCAACGAGAAATCGTACCACTCCGGATTGGTATGATCCCATTATGAGTGTCATGTTGGTGGACAACACCGATGACCCTGCGACGTATGAGGAAGCGATGATGAGCCCAGATTCCAATAAATGGCAAGAATCCATGAAATCCGAGATTGGATCCATGTACGAAAACCAAGTATGGACTTTGGTGGACTTACCAGATGGTTGGAAGGTTGTCGAGAACAAATGGATTTTCAAGAAGAAAACAGATGCTGATGGTAATGTTACTGTCTATAAAGCTCGACTTGTCGCAAAAGGGTTTCGACAAATTCAAGGAGTTGACTACGATGAGACTTTCTCACCAGTAGCGAAGCTAAAGTCTGTCAGGATTATGTTAGCAATCGCTGCATATTATGATTATGAGATATGGCAGATGGATGTCAAAACAGCATTCCTCAATGGAGACATTGATGAAGAGTTGTATATGATGCAACCCAAAGGTTTTGTCAATCCTAAAGATGCTAACAAGGTATGCAAACTTCAACGGTCCATCTATGGATTGAAGCAAGCATCCCGAAGTTAGAATCCACGTTTTGATAAGGTAATCAAAAGTTTTGGTTTTATACAAACTTATGGAGAAGCTTGTATTTACAAGAAAGTGAGTGGGAGCTCTGTAGCATTCTTAATACTATATGTAGATGACATATTGTTGATTGGGAATAATGTAGACCTTCTTAATAGTGTCAAGGAATATTTGAATAATAGTTTTTCAATGAAGGATCTTGGCGAAGCAGCTTACATATTAGGCATAAAGATTTATAGAGATAGATCGAAACGCCAAATATAATTGTCACAAAGTACATATTTGGACAAAGTTCTAAAGAGGTTTGGAATGGAAGATAGCAAGAAAGGGTTCTTGCCCATGTTGCCCAATACAATCTTGAGTAAAACTCAAAGTCCGACATCGGCAGAAGATAGAGAAAGGATGAGTAAGACTCCCTATGCCTCAGCCATAGGATCTCTAATGTATGCCATGCTATGTACAATACCCGACATTGCATATGTTGTTAGTTTAACTAGCAGATATCAAAGTGATCCAGGAGTGGATCATTGGACAGCGGTCAAAAACATCCTTAAGTACTTGAGAAGAACTAAGGATATGGTTCTTTCTTATGGAGGTGATGAACAGCTCGTTGTTAATGGTTACACCGATGCTAGTTGGAACACCGATCCGGATGATTCTAAATCACAATCTGGATACGTATTTACTTTGAATGGTGCAGCAGTTAGCTGGAGGAGTGCAAAGCAAAGCGTTGTGGCGAGATCTTCAACTGAATTGGAATACATGGCTGCTTCGGAGGCTTCACAAGAAGCGATATGGATGAAAGAGTTCATTACAGAGCTGGGTGTGGTTCCAAGTGCGCTGGACCCAATGTCTATCTACTGTGATAACATGGGCGCCATAGCCAATGCGCAAGAACCAAGGTCACACAAGAAGCTGAAGCATATCAAGCTACGTTTTCACGCTATTCGAGAACATGTTCAAGATGGGGACATAAAGATTTGCAAAGTACACACAGATCTGAATGTGGCGGATCCGTTGACTAAACCTCTCCTGAGGGCAAAACATGACCAGCACCAAACTGCCATGGGTGTTCGGTATATTACCATGTAATCTAGATTAGATGACTCTAGTGCAAGTGGGAGACTGTTGGAGATATGCCCTAGAGGCAATAATAAATATGGTTATTATTATATCTTTGTGTTTATGATAAATGTTTATATTCATGCTATAATAGTATTAACAAGGAAACATTAATACTTGTGTGATTTGTAAACTTAAATTGAAGTCCCTAGTAAAGCCTCTTCATAATACTAGCTTGTTGGTTAATAAATGATTGTGGTTTCCCTATCATGAACATTGAGATGTTATTAACAACAAGATCATATCGTTAGGAGAATGATATGGTGGACATACTCCTATAGATAAGCGTAGCATAAAGATTAAGTCATTTTAATAGTTCAATTGCTATATGCTTTCTGATACATAGTAACCTAATTCCTTCGACCATGAGATCATGCATATCACCTTTACCAGATAGATGCTTTGATGACATCAAACACCACACCATAACTGGGTGGCTATAATGGTGGCATTGAGTGTTCGGAAAGTATTGGTTGAGACACATGGATCAAGAGTGGGATTTGTCCATCCATATGACGGATAGATATACTCTGGGCCCTCTCGGTGAAATGTCATCCAATTAGCTTGCAAGCATGTGACTGGCTCACAAGGGATCACATATCACGGGAACGAGAAAAGAGTACTTATCGGTAACGAGGTTGAACTAGGTATGCAGAGATACTGACGATCATAACCTCGGATAAGTAAACTATCATGAGACAAAGGGAAATTGGTATCGTATGTAAGTGGTTCATTCGATCGCAAAGTAATCGTAGAAATATGTAGGAGCCATATGAATTTACAGATTCCTCTATTGGTTATTGTTCAGAGAAGTGTCTCGATCATGTCCGCATAATTCACGAACCGTAGGGAGACACACTTAAGGATTCGACGTTGTTTGAGTAGTTATGGAATGATGAGAAAGAGACCGAATGTTGTTCGGAGTCTCGGATGGGATTCGGGATATCACGAGGAGATCCGGAATGGTCCGGAGAATAAGATTCATATAAGGAAAGTCCCGTTCCGGAGTTGGGGAATGGTTCCGGTGTTTTCATCGGGAATGTTCTAGAAGGTTCCGGAATGTCCGGCACTCCGGAGGGGGAGGGTACATGAATGTGTCATTGCAAGTTGGAATGATTGCATCATGTACTAGGTGTCATCGCTGTCCAAAATAAAGGGTTTATTCAAATCCTAGTTTGAAAGTCAAACGGCAGTTTGAAAAAGTCAAACGGCAGTTTTTGGAAAGAGGAGGAGGAGTGGGAAACCGAGTTGGGGAGGAGTTCCCTCCTCCAACCGCCGGCCCACCTCCAAGCCGAGTTGGGGAGGGAGTCCTCTCCCTCCCCTTGGCCGGACGGCCCCTCCACCTATATAAGGAGGGGCAGGGCTCCCTCCTAGATACACACAAGTTCCTACCTCTAAACCCTAGCCCCAAGCCGCCGCCGGCCCTAGGGCATTCGCCGCCGCCGCCTAGGTCAAACCCTAGCCGCCGGCCTAGCCCCCTCCTCGGCGTGTCTAAACCCTAGATCGTCGAGGGCTCTCTCATAGTCCACCATACTCGCTCCGGCTTAAGGCGAAGCCCTGCGAGATCTCCCCTCTACTTCCGGTACCACGCCGTTGTGCTGCCGGAATCGCGAGGAGAGTGCTACAACCTCCGCTGCCTGCTGGAACAAGGGAGAGGAAGGTCTTCGTCGAGTACCGAACGTGTGACCGACTGCGGGAGCGCTGTCGGAACGCAGCGCCAAAAGGATCGTCTACGCAATCTTGAGATCGGGAAGAGTACGACTACATCACCCACGAGAATCCGCTCTCGTTAAACACTTTGGAATCTTCGAGGGTGAGTTATTCCATCGACTCGTTGCTACAATCTAGTACATAGATATTGGCTTGTTTGTTTGTATGCGATAGAAATTTTTGTTTTCCATGCTACGAATCCCTACAAAAGGAACATATTATCTAGGACTTAACAACCAATGTCGCCAGTAATTCTTGCGCCGTATATTACGCGTTAACCATGAGATTTGGAATGGGACAGAGAAGTTAGTTGTATCCTTTTCCTCTCGTATGGAGGCAAGATGACCTTAACATGACGTTGTGATTCCTTGTGCGGATCCAACATATGGTGGGCACCCTTACGCCCCACATTTTTGGTGTCTAGATTATCTATGAATGGTGTTTAGGGATATAGTCCATTTAAATGGTACTTGTCCGGGCATCACCAGGTCATAGAGTCTTCGGAACTCATCAGCGTTTTAGCCTGCCCGAAAGGGGGCTTGACGGAGGTGAGCCAGCGCCGAAGGATCGTGCAGACATATGAGGTAGCGGAGAGGGCAGTGATTGGCTTGGATCATCTACTGGGCCCCACAACATGGAATTGTGGACGGGTAAGCTGCCCAGTTGTGCAACAAGGAGTTGATCTCTCATGGGAAAAGTAACGCACCTCTGGAGAGTGTAAGAACTGTAGCTTGTTACTCCCTGTTCTGGGAAGGAGCTGCGAACGCGGCGGGAAAGGAACTCCATGAAAGTTCTGGTAAACTCGTGAAGGCTGACGGACATAGCTTTTCAGAATAAAAGCAACCTTTGAAGAAATTTTTATGAAAACTTGCATTGCCTACGACCTATGGTCTGTGGCTGTAGATATAGTGCATCAAACACTTCTTTTCTAGTGAACTTGCTGAGTACGCTCGTACTCAACGTATCTTCTTAAACCCTTGCTAGATTTTGAAGCCAGTGCAGACAACATCTACATCAAGTTATGCTCCAGGAATCATCATCCAAAGCTAAAGTTTTTCAACAAAGACAAGGAAGTCAACATATACATCAACTTAAGTGAAGACAAAGTTACTGATTAGATATGAATCTACTCTCTAACCAAAGAACCTATTTCTGTAGTACATTGCAATAGCAGCAATGCCAACCCCTTAGTTAAGATACTAGTCTTAATAATATAATAGTGTTTGCGTTGTTATCTTTGAATCTTCTTTGTAAGAAGTTCTTTCTCTCTCTTTAACATAGAGTGTTCTCTAGATCTTGTGTATAGAGTGAGTTGTAACCTTTAGCCATGTATTGGACCCGCTGTGTTTATGTTCTACCACTCTAAGGGATATAATACTAGTGAATGGTGTTTCATTAGTGTTATGTCAACGACTATAGTGTACTACATCATGCAGTGGTATGCTGGGTCACCGCACAAACCAAGGGGATGCCAAAACCTGATGATGAATTACTCCTTTGGTGGCGGTGGTGTTTCTATGTTTGGAGTGAGGAAATCCTCCAGCATCTTGCAAAGCATGTTATTCTTGTCTTGAAGTATATCCACCTTTCTCCCAGGACTCGGTACTTATCACAAAACTCATCAGTGGCTCGAAGGGCTTCCATTGCCGCAGGGCAGGAACTGAGGTCCAAAACTAAGGTTATTATCCCCTGCATACTATGAGAAAAAACATGCCTAGTGTTAATTGCCCCCACAAGAGTAGGGTTTCTTTCCCTTGATCCTGCAGCAATCTGTCCTTCCATGCCTATTGACATGTTCTTTACTTCCTCCTTGACGCTCTGATCCATGTCTTCATGCCTAGCTTTGATCCTTTCTTCCTCCGCCCATCCAATGAAAGTTCCTTGCTCAAGATCACGGATGAGCTTGCGCCGGCATCGCATCTCATAGTCCTCCGAGAAAAAACCCTGGAACGACATCTAAATAGAATAGGTCGAAGCAAAAACACGACAAGAACATGATATATGGACCTCGGGGGGTCCGCGGGATTATATTATGAAGTTTTACGACATAAGGAAGGTACTAGGCAAAAACGGGACGGAGACGGGCTCTGGGGTGGTCACACCCCCTGGTGGCGCGGCCAGGTGGGCCCGCGCCACGGGGTGGTGTGACCCACCCGGGCTCCGTTTCCTTCCCTCTTTTGACTCGTTATCTTCCGTATGGAATAAAAACTGCAAAAATATAAATTGACAAGTTTTCCGCGAACCTTTTCTTACCAGAACTATTACCTATTCGAAAACGGACTCTGCAGGTACCTGAATCTGGTCTTTAATAAATTCTTCTAGAGTCACCATTTTAATAATATCAACATCTTCATTATAAGAATCTCCAGAAATATAATGTTTGAGCCTTTGACCATTCACCACTTGTGTAGTGTTATCTCTCAAAGAAAAAAATTATAGCTCCTGAATGATACACCTCCTCAATAACAAAAGGTCCTTCCCATTTTGAGAGTAGTTTTCGTACAAAAAGTCTGAGACGAGACCTATACAATAGAACTTTCTCACCAACATGAAACTCTCTCTTAATAATCCTCCTATCATGCCATCTTTTAACTTTTTCTTTAAAGAGTAGCATTTTCATAAGCCTCATTTCTCCACTCGTCTAAAGAACTCAATTCAAGTAATCTTTTCTTACCAACAAGTTTAAAATATCTATTTAATTCTTTCACCACCCAATAAGATTTGTGTTCTAATTCTAAAGGCAAGTGACAAGATTTACCATAAACCATTTTATAAGAAGACATTCCCATAGGATTTGTATAAGCAGTTCTATAAGCCCATAAAGCATCATTCAACTTTTTAGCCCAATTTTTTCTAGATCTATTAACAGTCTTTTGCAAGATAGATTTAATTTCTCTATTCGAAAGTTCTACTTGCCCACTGGTTTAAGGATGATAAGCTGAAGCAATTCTATGATTAACATCATTAAGGGTCTTCCTAAAACCACCATGAATAAAATGAGAACCTCCATCAGTCATAAGATATATAGGCACACCAAACCTAGGAAAAATAACATATTTAAGCATTTTTAAAGAGGTCTCACCATCAACACTTTTTGTAGGTATGGCTTCTACCCACTTAGTAACATAATCAACATCAACAAGAATATGAGTATACCCTTTTGAAGGAGGAAAATGACCCATAAATTTGAATCCCCGACAATCAAATGGTTCAATAACAAGAGAATAATTCATAGGCATTTCATTGCATCTAGAAATGTTACCAACAATTTGACATTCATCACATGATAAAATAAACTTTCTTGTATCTTTAAAAAGAGTAGGATAATAAAAACCTGATTGTAAAACCTTTTGTGTGGTTCTATCTCCAGGATGATGTCCCCCGTAAGCACTACCATGACATTTTCTCAATATGTCGTGTTGTTCATATTCTGGAACACATCTTCACATAATACCATCCACTTCTTATTTATATAGATGTGGGTAATCCCAAAAATAATGCATTAGATCATAAAAGAATTTCCTTCTTTGCTGGGCTGTAAAGGTTGGAGGCAAATACTTGGAAACAATAAAGTTAGCATAATCAGCATACCAAGGACTCTCTCGCGAGCTTACCTTTATTGCAGCTAGTTGTTCATTTGGAAAACTATCATTAATAGACATAGAATCAAAAGAAATATTTTCCAATCGAGATAAATTATCAACAACAGGATTTTCAGCACCTTTCCTATCTACAATATGTAGATCAAACTCTTGTAAAAGCAACACCCATATAATAAGCCTAGGCTTAGCATCTTTCTTTCTCATAAGGTACTTAATAGCATCATGATCAGTATGAATGGTAACTTTTGAATCAACAATATAAGGTCTAAACTTATCACAAGCAAAGATTACAACTAAGAACTCTTTTTCAGTAATAGCATAATTCTTTTGAGAAGCATCAAGAGTCTTACTAGCATAATGGATAACATTCAATTTTTTATCTATTCGTTGCCCAAGAACAGAACCTACAACAAAATCACTAGCATCACACATAATTTCAAAGGGTAAATTCCAATTAGGTGGTTGGACAATAGGAGTAGTAGTTAAAGATTTCTTTAGAGTTTCAAAAGCTTCCTTACAATCATCATCAAAAACAAAGGTACATCTTTTTGGAGAAGATTAGTAAGGGGTTTTGATATTTTGGAGAAATCTTTAATAAACCTTCTATAAAAACCAGGATGACCAAAGATACTATGAATACCTTTAACATGCCTAGGGCAGGGCATTTTCTCAATTGCTTCAACTTTGGCTCTGTCAACTTCAATGCCTCTTTCAGAAATTTTATGTCCAAGAACAATTTATTCATTAACCATGAAGTGGCATTTCTCCCAATTAAGAACAAGATTAGTTTCTTCACATCTTTGCAAAACTTTATCGAGGTTGTGCAAACAATTATAAAAGGAAGTTCCATCGATGGAAAAATTGTCCATGAATACTTCCACAATTTCTTCACAAAAGCCATGAAAGATAGCAGACATACATCTCTAAAAAGTAGCAGGAGCATTACACAAACCAAAAGGCATACGCCTATAAGCATAAGTTCCATAAGGACACGTAAAAGTGGTTTTTTCTTGGTCTCGCGCTTTAACAACAATTTGACAAAACCTAGAATAACCATCAAGAAAACAAAAGTGAGTCTTCTTGGACAACCTTTCTAGCATTTGATCAATAAAAGGTAGAGGATAATGATCTTTCTTAGTGACTTTATTCACCTTTCTAAAATCAATGCACATCCTATAACCAACTACTACTCTTTGAGGTATAAGCTCATTATTTTCATTAGGCACAACAGTAATTAGTCCTTTCTTAGGGACACAATGAACAGGACTAACCCAATTACTATCAGCAATAGGAAAAATAATAACAGCATCAAGAAGTTTCAATACCTCATTTCTTACTAATTCCTTCATCTTAGGATTTAAACGATGTTGATGTTCAACAAATGGCTTTGCATCCGGTTCTATATTAATAGCATGCTAACATATGGTACGAGAAATCCCTTTTAAATCATCAAGGGTATAACCCATAGATCCTCGGTGTTTCTTCAATACTTTCAATATGTAGGGGTTCGTAGCATGGAAAACAAAAAATTTCTATCGCATACAAACAAACAAGCCAAGATCTATCTACTAGATTGTAGCAACGAGTCGATGGAATAACTCACCCTCGAAGATTCCAAAGTGTTTAACGAGAGCAGATTCTCGTGGGTGATGTAGTCGTACTCTTTCCGATCTCAAGATCGCGTAGACGATCCTTCCGGCGCCACGTTCCAGCAGCGCTCCCGCAGTCGGTCACACGTTCGGTACTCGACGAAGACCTTCCTCTCCCTTGTTCCAGCAGGCAGCGGAGGTTGTAGCACTCTCCTCGCGATTCCGGCAGCACAACGGCGTGGTACCGGAAGTAGAGGGGAAATCCCGCAGGGCTTCGCCTTAAGCCGGTGCGAGTATGGTGGAGCTTATGAGAGAGGCTATTAGTGGTCTAGTAATTAGACACACCAATTAGAGGGCTCTAAACCAATTAGAAGGCTCTAAACCGCTGGCTAAAGCAATTAGAAGCTCTAAACCAAAACGGCTCTAAACCGGAGGTAGAAGATAGGAACTTGTGTGTGCTAGGAAGGAGCCCTGCCCCTCCTTATATAGGTGGGAGGGCTGGCCGGCCAAGGGGAGGAGAGTCCCTCCCCAAGTCGGCTTGGTGGGGCGCCGGCCAAGGGAGGAACCCTCCTCCAATTCGGCCTCCACCAATCCTCCTCTCTTCCCACTTCCCAAAATTGCCGTTTGACTTTCAAACTAGCCGTTTGACTTTTCAATTTAGGATTTAAATAAACCCTTTATTTTGGACAGCAAGAACACCTAGTACATGATGCAATCATTCCAACTTACAATGACACATTCATGTACCCTTCCCCCTCCGGAGTGCCGGACATTCCGGGACCTTCTAGAATGTTCCCGATGAAAACACCGGAACCATTCCCCAACTCCGAAACGGGACTTTCCTTATATGAATCTTATTCTCCGGACCATTCCGGATCACCTCGTGATATCCCGGATCCCATCCGAGACTCCGAACAACATTCGGTCTCTTTCTCATAATACCATAACTACTCAAACAACGTCGAATCCTTAAGTGTGTCTCCCTACGGTTCGTGAATTATGCGGATATGATCGAGACACTTCTTCGAACAATAACCAATAGAGGAATCTGGAAATTCATATGGTTCCCACATATTTCTACGATTACTTTGCGATCGAATGAACCACTTACATACGATACCAATTTCCCTTTGTCTCACGATATGTTACTTATCCGAGGTTATGATCGTCGGTATCTCTGCATACCTAGTTCAACCTCGTTACCGATAAGTACTCTTTTCTCGTTCCCGTGATATGTGATCCCTTGTGACCATGTCACATGCTTGCAAGCTAATTGGATGACATTCCACCGAGAGGGCCCAGAGTATATCTATCCGTCATGTGGATGGACAAATCCCACTCTTGATCCATGTGTTTCAACCAATACTTTCCGAACACTTAATGCCACCTTTATAGCCACCCAGTTACGGTGTGGTGTTTGATGTTATCAAAGCATCCATCCGGCAAAGGTGATATGCATGATCTCATGGTCGAAGGAATTAGGTTACTATGTATCAGAAAGCATATAGCAATTGAACTATTGAAATGACTTGATCTTTATGCTACGCTTATCTATAGGAGTATGTCCACCATATCATTCTCCTAACGATATGATCTTGTTATTGATAACATCTCAATGTTCATGATATGGAAACCACAATCATTTAATCAACCAACAAGCTAGTGAAATATAGAGGCTATACTAGGGACTTCAATTTAAGTTTACAATTCACACAAGTATTAATGTTTCCTTGTTAATACTATTATAGCATGAATATAAACATTTATCATAAACACAAAGATATAATAATAACTATATTTATTATTGCCTCTAGGGCATATCTCCAACAGTCTCCCACTTGCACTAGAGTCATCTAATCTAGATTACATGGTAATACACCGAACACCCATGGCAGTTTGGTGTTGGTCATGTTTTGCCCTCGGGAGAGGTTTAGTCAACGGATCCGCCACATTCAGATCTGTGTGTACTTTGCAAATCTTTATATCCCCATCCTGGATATGTTCTCGAATAGCGTGAAAACGCAGCTTGATGTGCTTCAGCTTCTTGTGTGACCTTGGTTCTTGCGCATTGGCTATGGCGCCCATGTTATCACAGTAGATAGACATTGGGTCCAGCGCACTAGGAACCACACCCAGCTCTGTAATGAACTCTTTCATCCATATCGCTTCTTGTGAAGCCTCCGAAGCAGCCATGTATTCCGATTCAGTTGAAGATCTCGCCACAACGCTTTGCTTTGCACTCCTCCAGCTAACTGCTGCACCATTCAAAATAAATACGTACCCAGATTGTGATTTAGAATCATCTGGATCGGTGTTCCAACTAGCATCGGTGTAACCATTAACAACGAGCTGTTCATCACCTCCATAAGAAAGAACCATATCCTTAGTTCTTCTCAAGTACTTAAGGATGTTTTTGACCGCTGTCCAATGATCCACTCCTGGATCACTTTGATATCTGCTAGTTAAACTAACATCATATGCAATGTCGGGTCTAGTACATAGCATGGCATACATTAGAGATCCTATGGCTGATGCATAGGGAGTCTTACTCATCCTTTCTCTATCTTCTGCCGATGTCGGACTTTGAGTTTTACTCAAGGTCGTATTGGGCAACATGGGCAAGAACCCTTTCTTGCTTTCTTCCATTCCAAACCTCTTTAGAACTTTGTCCAAATATGTACTTTGTGACAATGATATTTGGCGTTTCGATCTATCTCTATAAATCTTTATGCCTAATATGTAAGCTGCTTCGCCAAGATCCTTCATTGAAAAACTATTATTCAAATATTCCTTGACACTATTAAGAAGGTCTACATCATTCCCAATCAACAATATGTCATCCACATACAGTATTAAGAATGCTACAGAGCTCCCACTCACTTTCTTGTAAATACAAGCTTCTCCATAAGTTTGTATAAAACTAAAACTTTTGATTACCTTATCAAAACGTTGATTCCAACTTCGGGATGCCTGCTTCAATCCATAGATGGACCGTTGAAGCTTGCATACCTTGTTAGCGTATTTAGGATCGACAAAACCTTTGGGTTGCATCATATACAACTCTTCATCAATGTCTCCATTGAGGAATGCTGTTTTGACATCCATCTGCCATATCTCATAATCATAATATGCAGCGATTGCTAACATAATCCTCACAGACTTTAGCTTCGCTACCGGTGAGAAAGTCTCATCGTAGTCAACTCCTTGAATTTGTCGAAACCCTTTTGCGACAAGTCGAGCTTTATAGACAGTAACATTACCATCAGCATCTGTTTTCTTCTTGAAAATCCATTTGTTCTCGACAGCCTTCCGGCCATCCGGTAAGTCCACCAAAGTCCATACTTGGTTTTCGTACATGGATCCAATCTCGGATTTCATGGCTTCTTGCCATTTATTGGAATCTGGGCTCATCATCGCTTCCTCATATGTCTCAGGGTCATCGGTGTTGTCCACCAACATGACATTCATAACGGAATCATACCAATCTGGAGTGGTACGAGTTCTCGTTGACCTTCGAGGCTCTGTAGTAACTTCAACCGAAGTTTCATGATCACCATCATGAGCTTCCTCTCTTATTGGTGCAGGCACCACAGGAACTTCTTCCGGTGCTGCGCTACTCGCAATTTCGAGAGAAGGTTTGACAACCTCGTCGAGTTCTACTTTCCTTCCAGTCACTTCTTTCGAGAGAAATTCCTTCTCTAGAAAGGATCCATTCTTGGCAACGAAGATTTTGCCTTCGGATCTATGATAGAAGGTATACCCAATAGTTTCCTTCGGGTATCCTATGAAGACGCATTTTTCCGCTTTGGGTTCAAGCTTGTCCGGCTGTAACTTATTTACATAGTCTTCGCATCCCCAAACTTTAAGGAACGACAATTTAGGTTTCTTCCCAAACCATAATTCATACGGTGTCGTTTCAACGGATTTAGATGGTGCCCTATTTAAAGTGAATGCGGCTGTTTCTAATGCATAACCCCAAAATGTTAGCGGTAAATCTGTAAGTGACATCATAGAACGAACCATATCTAAGAGGGTTCGATTACGACGTTCAGACACACCATTACGCTGTGGTGTTCCCGGCGGTGTCAATTGTGAAAGTATTCCGCATTTCTTCAAATGCTCGCCAAACTCGTAACTTAGATATTCACCTCCACGATCAGAACGTAGAAATTTAATCTTCTTGTTACGTTGATTCTCTACGTCACTTTGAAACTCCTTAAACTTCTCGAAAGTTTCGGACTTATGTTTCATGAAATAGATATACCCATATCTACTCAAATCATTCGTGAAGGTAAGAACATAACGATAACCACCGCGCGATGCTACACTCATTGGACCACACACATCGGTATGTATGATTTCCAGTAAGTCCGTAGCTCGCTCCATTATACCAGAAAATGGAGTCTTAGTCATTTTACCCATCAGACATGCTTCGCATCTTTCAAGTGATTCAAAATCAAGTGATTCAAGAAGTCCATCGGAATGGAGTTTCTTCATACGTTTCACTCCGATGTGACCAAGACGACAGTGCCACATATAGGTCGAATTATCGCTTGATTTCAAACGTTTAGCCTCAATGTTGTTGATATGTGTATTTCTACTATCGAGATTCAATAAGAATAGACCATCTATCAAAGGTGCATGTGCATAAAACATATTACTCATATAAATCGAACAACCATTATTCTCGGATTTAAACAAGTAACCGTCTCGCAATAAACAAGATCCCGATATAATGTTCATGCTCAACGCAGGCACCAAATAACAATTATTTAAGTACAAAACTAATCCCGATGGTAGATAAAGAGGTAGCGTGCCGACCGCGATCACATCAACCTTTGATCCGTTTCCCACGCGCATCGTCACCTCGTTCTTTGCTAGCTTCCGTTTATTCTGCAGCTCCTGTTTCGAGTTACAAATATGAGCAACCGAACCAGTATCAAATACCCAGGCACTACTACGAATACTAGTGAGATACACATCAATAACATGTATATCAGATATACCTTTCTTGTTGATGTTGCCGTTCTTCAAATCCGCCAAGTACTTTGGGCAATTCCGCTTCCAGTGACCTTCTCCCTTGCAGTAAAAGCACTCAGTATCAGGCTTGGGTCCAGCCTTGGTCTTCTTCGTCGGCATGGCAACTTTCTTACCACCCTTCTTGAAGTGTCCCTTCTGCTTAGACTTGCCTTTCTTGAATTTGGTGGTCTTATTGACCATCAACACTTGGTGCTCTTTCTTGATCTCCACTTCTGCAGACTTTAACATAGCAAATAGTTCTGGCAACTCTTTGTTCATGTTCTGCATGTTGTAGTTCATCACAAAGTTCTTGTAACTTGGTGGTAGTGATTGGAGGATGCGGTAAACCCCCAAAGTATTAGGAATCACTATACCCAAGCTTTGAAGTTTATTTGCGTGCCCAGACATCTTAAGCACATGCTCACTAACGGAGCTGCCCTCTTCCATCTTGCAGTTAAAGAACTTTTCAGAAGCTTCATAACTTTCAATTGCCGCATGAGTCTCAAAAATTAATTTGAGATCCTCGACAATATCATATGGGTCTGAATTCTCAAACCTTTTCTGAAGCTCCGATTCTAAACCATACAAGATAGCACACTGAACTATGGAGTACTGATTCTTCCGAGCGAGGTAAACATTCTTTACTTCATCGGGAGCATCAGCTGCAGGTGGGTCACCTAGCGGTGCATCCAGCACATAGGTCAAATTACCAGCTGTGAGGACAATCCTCAAATTGCGGAACCAATCCGCGAAGTTGCTTCCATTGTTTTTCAACTTTTCTTTCTCTAGGAACGCATTAAAATTGATGGTAGGGGCTGCCATTGATCTACAACATATTTGCAATAGTTTAGACTAAGTTTATGACAAATTGAGTTCAAATTAATTAATGAAATTAAACTAGGTGAACTCCCACTCAAAACAACATCCCTCACATTGTTTTAGTGATCACATGAACCAAATCCACTACATCAACACCGATCATCACGAGAGTTGATATAGTTTCAATGGCGAACAATCGACATGTTCATCATATCTACTATATGATTCATGCTTTACCTTTCGGTGATCCGTGTTCCTGAGGCCATGTCTGTACATGCTAGGCTCGTCAAGATCAAACCTTAGCTACCGCATAAGCAAATCTGGCTTGCTTACGTTGTATTCACCCGCGGAATCAAAGACACCCGATCATCACGTGGTGCTTTGAAGCAGCAAGCTTTGGCAACGGTGCATACTAAGGGTGAACACTTTAGAACTTGAAATTTATGTGCATGAGGGATCATCTTATAATGCTACCGTCGTCCACTAAGCAATACAAGATGCATAAAGGATTAACATCACATGCAATTCATAATATGTGATATGATATGGCCTTTCTTCTTTGTGCTTCCGATCTCCATCTTCAAGCACGAACATGATCTCCATCATCACCGGCATAGCATCAAGGTCAATGACGCTTCTTCATGGTTGTCGTCCACCAGCTTCAACTATTACAACTATTTTGAATAGACACGCAGGTCTTAACAGAAATTAAAAACAACCATATGGCTCCTGCCGGTTGCCAACTTACAATAAGGAACATTGCATACATCAAATATAATCACAATCATGGCCATATCACATCACTGCACACCCCTGCAAAACAAAGTTAGACGCCTCTACTTTCTTTGCATATTTTACGTGGTTTGGGGCTTTCAATAAGTGTCGTTCTAACTTACGAACAAGAACCACAACATTGATACTAGCATTGTTGATTACCCGTTGTAAATTGTATCTTAACTATGCTAGGAGAAACAGGCACCCGCAAAGCCACTTATGCAATACAAGTTGCATGTCAAACGTGGAGCAAGTCTCATGAACGATGTCATGTAAGGTTAGCCCGGGCCGCTTCATCCCAACATACCGCAAGATGCAAAGTACACAAAAGGCAATCTACAATAAAAGCATCAACGCCCACAATGACCATTGTGTTCTACTCGTGCAACAGATCTACATATAGACACGGCTCTGATACCACTGTAGGGGTTCGTAGCATGGAAAACAAAAATTTTCTATCGCATACAAACAAACAAGCCAAGATCTATCTACTAGATTGTAGCAACGAGTCGATGGAATAACTCACCCTCGAAGAT
Source organism: Avena sativa (assembly GCA_916181665.1). Lineage (NCBI taxonomy): Eukaryota > Viridiplantae > Streptophyta > Magnoliopsida > Poales > Poaceae > Avena > Avena sativa. The sequence continues at coordinate 46,784,731 of OV702299.1, forward strand.
TCCAAAGTGTTTAACGAGAGCAGATTCTCGTGGGTGATGTAGTCGTACTCTTTCCGATCTCAAGATCGCGTAGACGATCCTTCCGGCGCCACGTTCCAGCAGCGCTCCCGCAGTCGGTCACACGTTCGGTACTCGACGAAGACCTTCCTCTCCCTTGTTCCAGCAGGCAGCGGAGGTTGTAGCACTCTCCTCGCGATTCCGGCAGCACAACGGCGTGGTACCGGAAGTAGAGGGGAAATCCCGCAGGGCTTCGCCTTAAGCCGGTGCGAGTATGGTGGAGCTTATGAGAGAGGCTATTAGTGGTCTAGTAATTAGACACACCAATTAGAGGGCTCTAAACCAATTAGAAGGCTCTAAACCGCTGGCTAAAGCAATTAGAAGCTCTAAACCAAAACGGCTCTAAACCGGAGGTAGAAGATAGGAACTTGTGTGTGCTAGGAAGGAGCCCTGCCCCTCCTTATATAGGTGGGAGGGCTGGCCGGCCAAGGGGAGGAGAGTCCCTCCCCAAGTCGGCTTGGTGGGGCGCCGGCCAAGGGAGGAACCCTCCTCCAATTCGGCCTCCACCAATCCTCCTCTCTTCCCACTTCCCAAAATTGCCGTTTGACTTTCAAACTAGCCGTTTGACTTTTCAATTTAGGATTTAAATAAACCCTTTATTTTGGACAGCAAGAACACCTAGTACATGATGCAATCATTCCAACTTACAATGACACATTCATGTACCCTTCCCCCTCCGGAGTGCCGGACATTCCGGGACCTTCTAGAATGTTCCCGATGAAAACACCGGAACCATTCCCCAACTCCGAAACGGGACTTTCCTTATATGAATCTTATTCTCCGGACCATTCTGGATCACCTCGTGATATCCCGGATCCCATCCGAGACTCCGAACAACATTCGGTCTCTTTCTCATAATACCATAACTACTCAAACAACGTCGAATCCTTAAGTGTGTCTCCCTACGGTTCGTGAATTATGCGGATATGATCGAGACACTTCTTCGAACAATAACCAATAGAGGAATCTGGAAATTCATATGGTTCCCACATATTTCTACGATTACTTTGCGATCGAATGAACCACTTACATACGATACCAATTTCCCTTTGTCTCACGATATGTTACTTATCCGAGGTTATGATCGTCGGTATCTCTGCATACCTAGTTCAACCTCGTTACCGATAAGTACTCTTTTCTCGTTCCCGTGATATGTGATCCCTTGTGACCATGTCACATGCTTGCAAGCTAATTGGATGACATTCCACCGAGAGGGCCCAGAGTATATCTATCCGTCATGTGGATGGACAAATCCCACTCTTGATCCATGTGTTTCAACCAATACTTTCCGAACACTTAATGCCACCTTTATAGCCACCCAGTTACGGTGTGGTGTTTGATGTTATCAAAGCATCCATCCGGCAAAGGTGATATGCATGATCTCATGGTCGAAGGAATTAGGTTACTATGTATCAGAAAGCATATAGCAATTGAACTATTGAAATGACTTGATCTTTATGCTACGCTTATCTATAGGAGTATGTCCACCATATCATTCTCCTAACGATATGATCTTGTTATTGATAACATCTCAATGTTCATGATATGGAAACCACAATCATTTAATCAACCAACAAGCTAGTGAAATATAGAGGCTATACTAGGGACTTCAATTTAAGTTTACAATTCACACAAGTATTAATGTTTCCTTGTTAATACTATTATAGCATGAATATAAACATTTATCATAAACACAAAGATATAATAATAACTATATTTATTATTGCCTCTAGGGCATATCTCCAACACAATAATCTTTCCTCTTCCTTTCCTAAAAGTTTAGAACTAATAATAACAGGATATATTTTCTTATCATCTAGATAAGCATATTTGAGATCATCAGGTAGAGGTTTTAGATCAAAGACAGGATCCCCTTTAGGTGGTAGTGTGGTACCCAGATCTTCCATAGGTAAGTTATGCTTAAGCATCTCAGGTTGACGAAGAAAAATCTCGTCAATCTCATTGCTTTCTTCCATGAAAACCTCACTCTCATGATCTTCCATATACTGCTGCAAAGCATTGTTAGGAGCAAGAGAAATAGAAGAAAGTTGTTCAACTCTGAAATCCTCATTAGACAATTCATTTTTATAAGGAGTTTTAGCAAATTTGGAAAAAATATACTCATAAGATTATACATCAAATTTAATTAAATTTTTCTCCTTCTTACAATCTATAATAGATCCACAAGTGTTCAAGAAAGATCTACCAAAAATGATAGGACAAGTTTTACTAGCTTCCTTACCAAGCACTAGAAAATCAGCAGGATATTTAATCTTACCACAAAGAACTTCCACATCTCTTACAATACCAATTTGGACAGACGGTCTCTCTATTAGCAAGGTGAATAACCACATCAATGTCTTCAAGTTCACAAGGACCAACTTCATGCATAATTTCTTTGTAAAGCTCATAAGGAATAACACTAGAACTTGCATCAATATCACATAAACCATAATAGTAGTGATCACCAATTCTAACAGAAAGCACAGGGACACTAGCTCTCCTAGTTTTACTAGGATGTGAAACAATATTAGAAGCATCTTCACAAAAGATAATATGCCCATATTCTACATTTTTAGTGACAAGGTCTTTCACAATGGCTACTACAGGTTCAATGTTTATTTGTTCATCAGGTTCTACAGCTTTCTTTGTACATTTGCTAACCACATTAGCTATAATAGAATGTTCCTTTACCTTAGCAGAGAAAGGTATTTTCTCAATATAAGGTTCAAGCAAAATATGATCAACAGTATAAACTTCAGTATTTCTATAAGGAACATGATTAACAATATATTTATAAGGTGCATGGTACTTGTTCCACTCCTTTTTGGGAATTTCAATATAACAGGCAAAGGCCTTAAAACAATTTGCAAGAACTTGAGAATCAAGACCATACTCGGTACTAATATTATGGAAGTCATCAGTTTCCATAAAAGATTTAATGTATTCATAATCACAATTTATACCTGACTTTCTTTCTTTGTCATTTTTCCATGCTTCAGTATTTTCTTGAATACGGTCTAGAAGATCCCATTTAGCTTCTTCTTTTATACGTGTGAATGATCCAGCACAAGAAGCATTTAATAAATCTTTATCATGAAAAGAAAGCCTTGTATAAAAATTGTTAATAATAATAATATTAGGGAGCTCATGAATAGGACATTTGAGCATTAATAAATTCAATCTCCCCCAAGCTTGGGCTGTACTCTCTCCATCACGAGGCTAAAAGTTATATATTTGATTCCGGTCTTTATGAATCTCACTAGGAGGATAGAATTTAGAATAAAAGAGAGGTACAATTTCCTCCCATTTCATAGATTGTCCATTCTTCGGCAGCTTATACCATTCTTCAGCTCTACCTTAAAGAGTATTTTTTTCTTAACTTGTTCCATTGTGATACCTGCACACTTAAACAACCCGCATAATTCATGGATAAAAAGCAAGTGATTACCAGAATGGACAGTTTCATCCCTAAAATAATAGTTATCCATAACACGATCAACAATCTAGGGATTTGCCATCCTCTCTACTCGCGCCGTCACCGTAGTCTACTCCATCCCACTTGCTGGCGTGCACCGGCGAACGGGAGAGTAGGTCTCCGGAACCACTCACCCTTGTGATCCTGTACGGGAGAGGGCGAATAAGGTTTTTGGGAAGCGCTTCGCGCGACTGCTCAAGTTCGTCATCACGACGCGTCTTCCTGGTCGTCAAGTCGGAGCTCGTGCTCATCGTCTTCAACGCCGACTTCTTCGACAGTCTACTGCAAGCACTGCACCAACAACGACTTCATCGGCAACCGATCAGTACGTATACCGTTGTCAGATCTGTTGCTTTGTTATGGCTGTTAGTGCGTATATTCTGCTACTGTTCATGTTGATCAATACATCTAGTATGTTAGAGGTTCACGTGATTATAGCTGCCATGATTTATATTCTGGAATTAATCGTGAAAATTATGCTAATATTCCAACAATCCAAAAACCTTATTGTAGGCTATTTCCTGCATTAACAATGACTGGTTTTACCGATACACTGAGGCCGGATAAGTTTACCGCTGTGCACTTTAAGAGGTGAAAGTTGCGGGGGCGTTTGTTGGAGGCGGATTCTGCTTTGGGGATGAGTCATCTCGCTAGGGTGTAGTGTTCGGTCTTGCGCGGCTTGAGTTCTGGGGTGAGTTTTAGCCTGCCGTGTATTGCTTTTTTTGTTGACTAACAATGGCTAAAGGCGAGGTTGCACCGTCCTTTCGGTCCGAATGTTTTCAACCTCGTTGTTGTCTTGGTCTCCGCAAGTGTTGTTTGCTATATAATTTTGCTTTGCCGTCGACCCAACTTGTTGTTTCTTACCTGTCTTTGTTTTAAGTCGTTGGCTTGTGTTTGGGTGTGTGTGTTTTGTAAGCTGGTTCAGCACTTTATATCTTCCGTCGCTTATTAATTTAACGCCGGGCTAGGGCCTTTTGTCTAAAAAAACACAACTTGCTCAATTTCAAAGAGTTTACGCATGCTGGTTGCTGGACAAACGTGTCGGTCAAAAAAAGCGAACAGCCGGAGGCAAGGCACGGGAGAAAAGAGGAGAAAGCGGCGGCCAACTGGAACGAACACGCGCTCCTCGTCCCGTCCCCCCCAAAATTCGCAGCAAAAGAAGGAAAAGAAGCCAATCGATCGAGCTCCCCGGCCGCGTCCGATCCGATCCATGCCATGTCGGACCCCGACGGCGCCGCCGACCCCTCTTCCCCTCCCCTTCCCCCCTCGCCCTCTCCGGTCCCGCGGCCCGCGCCGGTCGAGTGGCCCGAGGACGGCGTGCTGACGAGGGACTGGGTGGCGGCCTTCACCGCCACGCTGGACTGGTGCTCGCGGAACCTCCCGCCCGACCAGATCCCCTCGGTGCTCTCCGCGGACTTCGTGCGCCGGCTCCTCCTCGCCGCGGCCGTCATCCTCCACCGCGAGCCCAACATCGTCCGCGTCGACCCGCGGCCCGACCAGGCCGTCGTCGTCGTGGGGGACGTCCACGGCCAGCTCCACGACGTCATCTTCCTGCTCCGGGACGCCGGGTTCCCATCCGAGGAGCGCATCTTCGTCTTCAACGGGGACTACGTGGATCGAGGCGCCTGGGGCCTCGAGACCTTGCTCCTCCTACTGGCTTGGAAGGTGAATTTCCCGCACGATCCTACTGGCATAAGCTTGTCATGACCAACACTATGCTTCTATGCACTCTTTTATTTCTATCTAGTACTAGTACTTATGTATCTCCGCCTAATCGATGCAATAGATAGAAATGTGTTGTGCAAGAAAGCTGAGTTATGACCAAATTTTGTAGCTTTATAATGAAAATCAGCACGCACAAAAATTAACAGAAATTGTACTACTCCCTCAGTCCAGAAATAACTGACTTGGGTTTATCTAGATTCGAATGTATCTATGTACACTAAAATGCGTCTAGATACATTTGAATTTAGACAAAACCAAGTCAGTTATTTCTGGATCTGGACGGAGGGAGTACTAGTATTTATGCATCTCCGATTAATAGATGCAATAGATAAAAATGCACTGTGCAAGAAAGCTGAATTATGACCGGATTTTTAGTTTCATAAAGAAAAAGTACTCCAAAAATGCAGCTTCATGTTGGCTTTCACATGTTTGTTCCTTTGTTTGAGCTGCAACTTGTCTGTTTTGGGGCATTCTGATTGTGTTGTGCATTCATATTGAGATCACACGTAATAGTGTAATACTGTGACCCAGTCCCAAACATCAGATTATCTACCACTAGCATCAGTGACTTTGTCAATTGCAGGCTTGCCGTGTTTCCCAAAAAGTTTAACACCTTGCACACTGTAATGATAACCCAGGAGAAATCAAAGATTTGGCATAAATATCTAATTATCCTTTTCACATTGTAAAAAAAGTAGTAGATACTAGATTCACTTAAGCTCCGAGGCAATGTAAACTACCAGCTAACATTCATCAGCATGTTTCATTTATTGTAGATATCGCTACCAAATCGTGTGTTTCTTCTCCGGGGAAATCATGAATCCAAGTACTGCACATCAGTATATGGTTTCGAACGGGAGGTAATGGTTAAATACAAAGGTCAAGGCAGCCAAGTTTATCGCAAGTTTTTGAGATGCTTTGAAGATCTTCCTCTAGCATCAATAATAGCAGGATGTGTCTACACTGCCCATGGGGGGATTTTTCGTGGGGCAGTTGTATTACCATCAAAAAGGGCGAAAAGGGCCAAGAAGGGTCACAGGCACGTGCTGAGTTCTACCGATGACCCTATTACTTTGAAACTTGGATCCCTGGACGAATTGTTAAAAGCCAGGAGAACTGTTCTTGATCCCCCATGGGAGGGTTCAAATTTAATTCCCGGAGATGTGCTTTGGTCTGATCCTTCCATGGACAAGGGTCTTTCTCTGAATAAGGAGAGAGGCATTGGCTTGCTTTGGGGTCCAGATATCACTCAACAATTCCTATATACAAATAATCTGAAGGTTTGTTTTCTTTAATTTACTAGTATATCGTTGTAGCACACTTGATTTAAATTATCTGCTGAGTTTAATTACTTTTATTTATTAAGTTATTTAGTTTTATGATTGGAAGTTGAAGTTTGTGTCCGTTATTACAATGCAAGAAATCTTAAAGATATACCTAAAGAATGCTACTGCTAGGGAGCTGTAAGCGGAGCATGTCGTCCTCCTGTTAAAGTCTCTACCTGTTTGCTTGTTTTATCAATCGGTTAATCTTCTCATTGCATTTTCCATTTTGGAAGGGTGTTCTTCATTGGTGTACATTCGTACTACTTCAGTGTAGCTTCATTTAGTACATCAAGCATGGTTATTTTGACTTTTGTGTATTCTCGATTGTTGTGATTTTCTTTTTTCAGTAATACATTTTCACATGCATTTTTGGTAACTAACTTGATAATTTATGTTGCCATATTTGTCTCAAGTACCTATTATGATAACTTTTTTTTCTACTATTGTTTATCATGCTAACATACTAGCAATTTATTCCTTTTAACGTTGCATATGATCTCACAATTCTTGTTTAAATTTCTAACTGTACTAGTTATGTGCTTGACTTGTTGTATATGATAGAAGTTGTAATTGAACTACTAAAATTTAGCATGAATTTAAGTATTAACATCCCAACAGCTACTTTAACAAAATCGTGTACTCAAGTAGTACATCTATTTTGTGCCCCTGGAACACGAAATGGCAAATGGGAGTCACTCAACTTGAATTATATACTGCATGGTTCCTATTAGCTCATTCTTTATGTTTAACATTGATAACCGAAATATCTGTACAGATTGGTTAAACTTTAAAGTTTAGTCTGTGCACATGTTATGAAATTTGATATCTGGTGGTGTGCATTTTCCTTCATAGTATTAGAAACTGGGCATTATAACAATATAGAAGTTTTAATTCATACTTACTTCCACTTTTCGTTGAACAAAGTTAATCACCAGATCACATGAAGGCCCAGATGCAAGAGATAAGCGACATGATCTATTAGGAATGGGCAGTGGGTATACAACTGACCATCATGTCGCATGTGGAAAGCTGATAACTCTCTTCAGTGCACCAGACTATCCTCAATTTCAGGTTATACTTTGCCACGTGATTTATTCTTCATGCTTAGAGTAAGCTGCAATTTGTACCTTGATACAAGTTTCAAAGTTCTGATTGATTTTACAATAAATATAAATTGTAGTACTGCGTATTGTCTCATTACTCTCAGAAAAGATTGTGTACTGTTACTCTTAACACTCAATATCTGATTCCGGTACAGGCTTCGGAGGACCGTTACAACAATTCTGGAGCATATCTTGTCCTCAGTCCTCCTGATTTTGCTACCCCTGATTTCCATAGTTTTCAAGCTGTAAAGCCTCGGCCTAAGGTATGTGCTACATGTTGCATCCCTAAGCTTGAAAAGTCTTGGCCTTCTTTACTATTTGATCCTACGATGTTTATATGTAGGATGAATCATTTTTCCTTGGAAAAGTATCATTACTCCTAGTATCATTTAAGTATGGTACTTATCTCTTCGGCTATTGGAAATAAATGTAACTTTTTTTGTTTGGTGTAGGCGAATCCCTTCTATGACTTCGAGGAAGTAATTGATTCTGATGAAGAGTTAAATCTGGGCGCCATGGACACTGGCAATTCGAGTAGTTGATCACATCCTGTGCTGTATCATTCTACTTAGCTTGTGAAATGTCACCGTGAACTCGGGAAGTTAGCTTGTGAAATGTCACCGTGAACTCTGGAAGTGACAACTAATTCTTCTGTAATTGATACCTAACATGCAGGCTTGTGAATGAAGTAGTAGTGTTTTGTCATGTTCGCCAAGTTTATTTATCGGCTGGTTTGTTTATCCACATAACTGTGGCAAAATAAACTCTCGTCAAGTAATTCCTGGAAATATTTATTTTTTGGCGCAGCAATGGTGGGGAAAAAGCCCACCTTAAGTGGACCTTTTAGAAAAAATGTCCAGCCGGCCAAGATGGTGTACAGAATTGCTGAAAATTACTGAGTTCTGAAAACCAGGATGACGGTTAGAGGATCTAGCAGATTGTACTCTGAAGGATGGGTGGTGGACTTCAACACCAAATGAGGTAAATACTCTTTTAGTCCCACAACTTACAACCCAGGAGCAGTTTAGTCCCATAATTTGCAAAGTGAACAAAACTAGTCCCAGAACTTGTAACCTAGCAACAGTTTAGTCCAATTTAACCAAATTTCAGCAAGTTCGACCGAATTTGTTCACATTTGCACTCTCTGGACCATAGTTTAAAAATTGACCGGTTCAACATCAAAAAACCCAGAAATAGTAGACCTTGCTTGTTCTTTAAATGCACTTGGGCCGATTCAAAATAAACCGGCTGAACCAAAATTTGTTTTACGTATTAAACCACCGCTACCGAATTAATCAGCTAGACGTTGTTAAAAATTATTTGGCAATGGAGGAGCTCGAACCCCTATCGAGCAGCCCAAACGGGAGAATGTGCCACTAACCACTTGAGTTGTACATTCCTTCACGCAGAAAATGAGAGACACATATGTTTTAAACATACTATGTATATCAGCATTTAGAAATAAACAGACACAAAAGCTAACGTCTTGCTGGCCTGCACCTAGTACTATGGTACCTTTTGAAAGGCAGATTGCAGGTCGCTATCTTAATTATTATGCCAAACAAACACAAAAACCATTGCAAGATCCAAATCGGTGTCAGAGACGACGGTGTTCCTCGGTGCGGCAGTGTGCAGAGTTGGGTACGCCGGGGCGGCGGCCCTTGGTGGTGGGAGTCATGTTGGATGGCGGGCAAACCATGGACTCCAATGATGGCTGGAGACCATGATCATGATCATGGTGTGTTGTTCGACGAGTTGCATGTTGTGTCCATGGTCCGGGTGTCATTCACGGCAGTCTGGTTCCCAATGTAGTTGGCAAAGAGTTTATGCTGAGGCGAAACCCTTGCCCGTTTGGGCCATGGCAGCGACGTCCACAGACGTCGTTCTCTTCTTGAAGGTGTCGTTGGGGCGGTGATGGTCGATTCCTAGTGGTTATCAGCTTCCTTGTTGGGTTATACTCTGGTGCTTCAGGTTGGTGGTGGGCAGTGATGATCGATTCCTGGTGATGGTCGGCTTTTGGTGGTGTTGTCTGCACGGTTGGAATTGCCTCGACGGTGTAGCTTGTACGTTGGTTTGCTTTGGTGAACTCCGGCCTGACCTCTGCAGCCGTTTGGCTTGTTTTTTTTTTGTGTAGTTAATATAGTGGTCGTACCTGCTTGCGTTTTAGGGTCAGTCCGTAGCCTCTTCGGTAGGCATGTTTCTATGTGGGTGTGTGGTTCTACTTTGTAATCTCTTATGCCATTCAGGGTGCTATTAATTCCACATTTTTTCTAAAAAATTATTATACCAAACTGTAATTTTCAAATATTTTTCATAGATAATGAATTGCACGTCAGTTTTTTGTTTGTTTAATTCTAATACTGCTGTACATGATGTGTACAAATAATATATGCCTCTTTCTTTTTTCATGAAATAATTACAACTTAGCTGGTCGTGGCAAGATCTTAGTTTGCCATCTAGATTTTGGTGCAGGGTTCGAACCCCACCTCTGCCAATTATATTTTTCAACAACGCTTACCTAAAACCATCAGCTGGACCGTGGTTCGCCTGCAGTGCACTTAAAGAACCGGTAAGACTTGTTAAATTCGGTCAAACTTGTTAAAATTTAGTTAAATTGGACTAAATTGTTTCTGAGTTGCAAGTTGTAGGACTAGTTTTACTTAGTTTGCAAATTGTGGGACTAAACTGCTCAGAGGTTGCAAGTTGTGGGACTAAAACTATATATACCTCACACCAAATCTGCGCGAGGCTGGCAAAATTTCCTCCGAGGAGTATGCTAATTGTACCCACCCAAAGCTAGGAATGCAGCAGCTGGTGTCGCAAGCAATGTTGGTTTATTCTGCACTCCCGCCAAATCTGCTGCTTTTTTTTTTTTTTGGTGTGTTTGTTTTTCTCTTCAGTTTTCTTAAGTAAGACGTGATCGTTGGACTTGGCAAAGCCAAGACAAAGTAGGCAAACTGCGGTGGCTACGGAAGTTGAGACGCAGTGCAAATCTGTGCACACAACACTCTCATATGATACTAGTGACCAGCCTAATGTAATTTGAGAAGAGTAGGCTTGCATGAAAAGTACTAGGACTTGTACTAGGCATTTGTTCTAAAACAACTTCTTAATTAATGAAAATAGCAAATCTTCTTGCTTAAAAAAAATGCATTTCAGCTGCCACTGAAGTGCTGGTCCGAAATTCCCTGTCAGATAGTGCAATCCTACCTCTCTTGCTTGGTTCGCGATTCACGCTGGTGTATTGTTGGCCGTGTGGAGCATCCGGTGGGTAACTAGGCCGTTGTGCCTGACGCTCGAAGATGATGTGTCTGGTGACGTTTTTCCATTGCGGCCGTGTGATGCGGCGACATGAATGTGTCCGGTGATAAACTTAGGCGGTACAGTTTGTATTTGCTTCTGCACCTGGATTTCTGGCAATGGATAGGGTCGGTTCGTCACGATGATCTTAGTGCCTTCTGTGCCGTCTCGTGGAAAAGCTACTCCCTTTGTCCCAAAATAGATGTCTTAAGTTTTTAAAAATTTAGATGAATCTATATACTAAATAGTGACTGGATTTATTTAAATTTTAATAAATCTGAGATATCTACTTTGGAACGGAGTGAGTACTCCCTCTGTTTCAAAATATAAGATGTTTTAGGTTTGTGAAGGGAGTGTATCTAGACCCCTTTTAGTTATAGATTCGTCCACTTTCTTGACGAATCTATATCTAAAAGGAGTCTAGATACACTCTCTTCACAAAACTAAAACATCTTATATTTTGAAACGGAGGGAGTAGATGAAACGTAGCTGACCGGTGACGCATTGTATGATGGGGTGAACTTGCACGATCCTTCTTCGGCGATACCTCTCTAGCTAGCAATGGTATGCTCTAAGTGCATCTCGGTATCCAAAATGTATCCGAATCAGGCCGTTCGGCGCCCGCGGACACGAAAATAGGCCATTTTGGCCTTTGTTTAGGTTTGGGGTTGCCCTCAGCTGGTTCGACCAAATTTTTTTTGGAACACAAAAAAACAAAAAATAAAATTAGAACTTGGCTACATTATATAATATAGTCTTAATTTACATACTAGAAAAAAAAAACATAACTAAAAATAAACCCTAGCTACGACTAGAGCATCTGGCGGCCGACACAAGCAGCGGTGGCGCCGCCTAGTCATCAGGATCGTTAGAGAGGTCGATGAACACCGGCGGTGACCATGGGCCCGACAGATAGATGAAAACCAGCAGTGACCATGGCGCCGCCTAGTCATCAGTCTCATTGGACGTCAGGTGCCACCCCGGTGGTAGAGAAACATTGTGGTGCTCGCAGGGGTGATGGTCCTTCCATCGCTACTGGCACTTAGTGATAGGCACGTATCGCCGATCCCTATCCTTCTCGGGAAGATGATGGGCACGGCCCACCGCAGCAGAAGCGTGTCCAGCGCGGACATGGTGGCGGGGGCGCACGAGGACCCCTTGTGGTTGGTGGAGGTGGCGACGATGACGGCGGAGACGGTGATGTAGCATGATGATGGCAACGGCCCCACAAGGAACCACCGACCTCGTGGTCGTTCCTCATCGTCTTTTTCCACCATTTGGGCATGGCTTCTGCGGTGAGGGGGCTAGCTTCGTTCGATTTGGCAACCGACAATGGGTTGTGGGGAGGCTTGGCCACGTGTCCTCGACCTAAAAAGCCCGCTTTGCCAGCGACCATCAATGCTGACGCGGTGGGCAGGGTGTCGTCGCTTCGATTCAACCTTGCTGACTACTCGGCAGCCTTTGCCTGGTTCTGCCATCAATGGCGCGATAACCGTGGCAGCAGGCGAAGCATCCGATCACTGCTAGGCAGGCCCATGCGCGACCGTGAGAACACGAGGGAAGACACACCCGCTATCTGCGGCGACGCATGCCGGGCGCATATTTGCACCAGGAATGGATACGCCAAGACACACGTGGCTGTGACATCCGTGTAGACCGAATCAGATAGCCCATGGTAGAATGGGTCAGCCCGATGAAGCGAAAATATGCATATACCGACTAGGAGTCCTCATGGCCAATTCTTCCTAGTCTCAATGATCCGTCTGTCTATTACTACGGCAATGGTCAGCACATCATTTAAGGTCTTGCAACCAGATCAAGACTTTAATCTTGATGGTTCCTTGTTGTCCTCGAGTGATGCTAACTCCTTATTGATATCAGTCGTGTCACTCGAGGGTTGCCGATTCGCTAGCACACAAGTTCTTACCTATGATATCTTTAGATCATGTTACCTGGGCTTTCAATTAGATAACAAGCATTAGGAAAACATAGATAATCATTCTCACAGATTAATAATCACTACAACAATCTCAAATGGATGGATAAAAAGGAGGCACGACACATATCACCAATTCCCTACATCTCTCACGCATATGGGGATTTACTCAGACATGAGAAGGAGACAAATCAAAGGCATAATTGTATTATAAATGGAAATACTCTGAAAGTTATTGTATCAAACCACAATAGTACTCGAAGATAGAATCTAATACAGACCAAAAGTAGATCAAAGTATAAAAACCTAATCTTACAATTGCCAATATCTCTATCTCTCTCTAAATGATTATGGGGGTGATGATGGAGTGTATGTTGGAGATGTGGAGATCGTCGAGGAACGAGGGGATGATCTTATTCTCTTCTAGATATGATCTCTTCTCTTTGACGAGTTTTGCGGTGGATGTGTTCTCTTTTTCGTCGTCTCCTCTTCACAAAAGTTGCTTCTATTGATATAGCGGAGCCGTTGGCAAGTAGTACGGGCAGGCCGTACTAATGCCGGTGACCTGAGTAGTTAACCGGTACTAATGCATCCTTTAGTACCGGTTCTTAAGAAACCGGTACTAAAGGTCAAATCCTTTGGCTAGTTTTCTACTAGTGATATCAGCTTCGGTTTCCATCCACCGGCCGGATCTTCCTCGATGAACTTTTGCCATACGCTGCCCGACAAAGAAAATGCATAAAAGAGTTATCAATTTGTTGATATCAGGAAATTAACGAAAAAACCAATAAAAGTAAAATTACTTTTTGAGCATATCAAAAGCCGTCTTGTATAGTATAGGCTCTTTGCTTAGTGAGTCAAAGACTTCAACTTCTCCATCGTACATTTTAATGACGATAAGAATAAAGTGGAACCTGTGCACGTTTAAGTATGAGTGTCATAGATATAACTCATCAGTTAAAATTTTAACATCTGGTGAGCAAAAATAATGTGTTAGAAGACAGTAACACTTACTTAAAGTTGTAAGGCCAAAGTATTATTTTTTTGTCACGTTGTCGCTTCAAAAACCTTAGCAAAGTCTCCGGTGTATCCTTGTTATATATGGGATCTTCTATGGTTTTTACATGCATTGTATCCGGGTCAATGAACCCAATGTCCTTGATTTCATCCCTTTTGCATTCGAGCTTCTTCGATCTGCATAATATAGCGCACAAAAGATTATATTGAGTATAATTGCAGACAATGAACGAGCTGAGCTAAATACTTCTCAAATTACATAAATAAATCACTTATAGACAATAGCAACTGATGATAGATTTGTCGAGGGCCCGGAGATTGTATAACTGAAAAAGTTCGCAGAATTCAACGCTCACACTGTATTCTTGGAAGTAGTGCTTATCCTTAACTCGCACCATGATAGCCTCGATCCCTCTCTTTGTGGCATTAGTGTACCATATATGCAAATTACGCATACTTGTTGATAGCAACCTGACATTCTCGACCAAATCTTCCCCTTGAACAAATTTATATGCTACTTCAGCGATGGGGTAATCGGTTGTGTTTTGTCGAGAACTTTGAACGGCCTTCTTTTCAAACACCTTGAGAGGGGGGGGGGGGGGGGGGGGGGGCGATTGAACGGGTTGTTCTCCGAGCTGGTGCACTTGTTTCCTTTTTTTTGCCTGGACCACCGATTGATCAGATTTTTTAGCCAGGACCATCTCGTCATATGACCTTTCAATAGAACGCCTATAGTCAGACCTTTCAATAGAACGCCTATAGTCAGATGGCGGCGATGGTACAGGGTCATATAGATTCTCAACGGTACGCACAAATTTCACCGGATCTAGTGTCTTCTCAAAAGGTATCTCTAGCACTTTCTTAGCAAAATGGGATTGCACCTCGGACTTAGAGATTACGGTGCATTCCTCGATAGTTCTTTCCCAAGGTAACTTCTGAATAGGCGGTGGTGCTTTCTCCTTTCTAAGTCTCTTCCTAGTCGGCGAACCATTCCGCTTAACGGGCGCTTTCTTACGCGGAGGATATCGAGATGGTGGACTCGCGCTGGGGTCCCTCTCAAGTAGGTGTGGACTTTGCTGCTCATGTGGACTGCTACCAGGAGGAGTCGATGGCATTTGCTGCTCATGTGGACTTTGCTGCTCATGTGGACTGCTACGAGGAGGAGTTGTTGGCCTTGGCGAAAAGACAATGTATTTCTTGTTCCATAGGGCGAAACTGCGCTTGACATCGCCCATTGTCTTCTCATCGTCACCTCCAGGAAAATCAAGATCCATTGTTTCATAACCCGTCACAACGTCGTCCACCCCGACACGAGCATAGCCAGCCGGAATGGGCATATGATGGTGCATTGCTCCATATTCATTTGGGTAAACATAGCCGACCGCCACCTTAATGGACATGTTCCTCATTGGCACATGTAGCTCGCAATCTGTCTTCTCCGTGACATAATCCACGGGGTAGCTTGCTCCACATCCTACAAGATGCGAGGAACCCACGCTGCTTCTTGGCTGAGATGGGGCAACATCGGCTTGAGTATCTTGTAGAAACAGTTGCTGATCAGGTGCCCTCTGTCGACTAGTTGAGTCTATTTGATTTTTCTCAAGCAGCCGCACCTTACGTTCCAATTCTGA
The DNA here is from genome assembly GCA_916181665.1 of Avena sativa. Taxonomy (NCBI): domain Eukaryota; kingdom Viridiplantae; phylum Streptophyta; class Magnoliopsida; order Poales; family Poaceae; genus Avena; species Avena sativa. Next base: position 46,800,303 of record OV702299.1, read on the forward strand.
TAACCGGTCTAAGTCCTGCTTCTTCTTTCTTGCACGAATTCTATAACTGTCAGCGCACTCCGGCCACGCTTCCTTCATGGTGACACCTGGGAGGGCTCGTATTCGTCCAAAGTGTTCAGGATTCCCCAGAGCGAGTGTCAACTCGTCATTCTCTCTATCGGGAATGTAATCTCCCTTTTTAACTTTTTCTATTGCATCTACAAGCAGCATCGTGACTTTTGCAATTTTTTCCTTCCATTTTCCCTTTGCAACGATCCGCCCTGTCTTTGGGTCCAACCCTACCCCATGTGCGAACAACCAGAACTTGGACCGGTTGGGCCAGTCCCTTGTCTGTGGAACGATCGTTGCATTCATCAGTTTATCTTCAAATGCTATCCACTTTGAAATGGCAGTCTTGTAGCCACCTGACCCCAATTTATGGAAATATTTCTTCTTTGCAGCATTTTTCGTACCTGTGACTGATCGGGACACGGCAGTAGACGATTGCTTATATGCCTTAAATGCGGGTCAGTGCGCTTCTATCTTCACTAGACTTTTAGTGAATATTGGATCTGCATCTTCATATTTGGCCCATAATTTTTTCTTCCAGGTCTGAAATTGTGTGGCCATCTTCTTAAGAGTCCATTTCTTTACTTTCGTCTTCTGGCCTTCCGTCAAGTTTTCCGGTAGGTTGAAGTGTGTCAGTAGACCGTCCCAAAGAAAAAAATTTAGAGTATCGTTGACATAACTAGCTTCATCCCCCGCGTTCTTCGGCTTATGCCACTCTACAATGCTGATCGGTACATGGTCCCTAACAATAACTCCAGCTTGATTTATAAATTTACGGCAGTACTCTTTGGGTTCCATCGGTTCACCACTATCCTTAAATGTGGTGAGGGTTAACCTACCCTCGCCCGATAGACGATGCGTCGGGCCTCGTTTCCCTTTATCACATTTGCTCGATGATCCAGAAGGCTAAAATAAAAATTATTCGTTAATAAGTGCAATTCAAATTAATCAATGCATCTACTGTTGAACATAGCCTTAATATAAATACACCTCGCCGGAGTTTGTTAAGGACACTTCGTTGTCTCTTCTTTCTTCAGACTCAAGTCCCTCACCGACATCGTTCAGAAACTGTGAGCCAAAATCATCGTCATCTACATCGGGTTCTGGTCCACGGGCACTCTCATATATCATTTTTTGCACAATGTCTTCTTGATCCTCATCTCGGATGAAGGGGTCGGGCTCCATAGCTCAATGTCACTACAAAATCTGGATAGACAGAAGACAGAGCACAGTTTAACATCTGCTTGCTGGTAACATCCCGTGAGTAGCGATATAGAAAAAAAAGCACTGGTCGTGAGTCGTGAGTCGAAGCTCTTCTACTAATCCCTCTGTTTAGAAATAAGTGTTGTTGATTTGTCTAGATAAGCATATCTCTATACACTAAAATCTGTCTAAACATACGGATCTAAGCATTCATTTACAAACAAAGGGAGTAGTACATTAAGCGCGCACATTTAAAGTCATGAGTCGGGAAGGTGATGCTTGAGACAAAGGCAGAGGTAGAGTACAAAATACATTATATTAGTTCTCCACATCCAATTTAATAATTCCTTCATGTAATATATCTAATATATTTCTTGTTCGTTACTACCCAGTTTTTGTCGTACCACCAAACATCTATACACTTTATTTGAAACATAAAAAACCAACTTTATTTCAAATTCAACTTGTTCTCGTGGGTTCCTAGATAGATCTATAGATTCTTAGACATGAAAAGAAGCACATGCATGCTAATTTTTACATCGATAGACTAACAGCACCTTGACCTCAAACAACACATACAAGACAGGTCGTGGTCAATGAATCTTTTTGCTTAAGCATCTTAATTTTGAGGCGGTAAATGAAATCAACCATTCGTGGTACAGGACTTAGCACTTGCAACGAGCAGCCACGGCCGGCGGCCGATGCCCACGGACGACGATGGCACGCTGGCGCCATGGACGACGGCGGCGACGAAGGCGATGACGAGCACGGCGAGCGTGAGGCACGCAGCGGCGCTGGCGAGGGGCCGTGCCACCTGCCGCCTCCCCATTGCGCCACGCCGGCGGTCAACCTCATCCGCGGAAACAACGAGCCGGGAGGAGGGGGACAAGGGGAGGACTCACCTGCTACTTGCCGGCGAGCGGGCGGAGCGGCGGTGGCTTGGCGCCGGCCGGGGGAGTCGCTGCGCTGGGGGAGCGGAGACGGTGAGGGAGCACAGCCGGAGAGAGGGCGGAGCGGCCGGCCGAGGACGACGGCAGCTTGGCCGGGGAGCTGCGCCGGGGAGGGAGCACGGCCGGGGAGCTGCGCCGAGGGAGCGGCGACGGCGGCGGCGGGTGGCGACGCCAGACTGCGGGGGTGGAGGGATTTGGATAAGTGTCGTCGTTGTATATCGATTGGAGCACGTACGGGAAGTAAAGGGTTGGACTTTTGGTACCGGTTCCATATAACAACCGGTGTTAATTCTTTTTTTACCGGTTCTCTCCAACAACCGGTACCAAAAGTTTTAGTTTTTTTTCTGTTTTCCTAGAGTTTTGCTATTTCTGTATTTGTTTATATTTTTGTTTTATAAATGTTCACATATACCGGCGGTCCCTCCTCGCGCCTCCTCCAAATGGTTCTCCCCAACAACCGGCGGTCCCTCCTCGCGCCTCCCCCAACCGGTTCTCCCCAACAACCGGCGGTCCCTCCTCGCGCCTCCCCCGCATCGCCGCCGGCGAAGCCGCGTGCGCCCCCAGGAAGGTGGCGGCAGGGCTTTCTTTCCTCGTCTCGAGGTTTCCATGGCGGGTATTTGACGGCAGTGTTTTCGGCCGTGCGCCGTGGAGGTGCTGGGTGGCCATCGCTGAGCGCGGTGGCGTGTCTCTCGAAGGCAGGAGGAGCTGCACGGCGGGCCTGCGTGGCGGTGGTGTGTGGCCAGGCCGGATCTTTATTTCCTCGACAATCTTACCTCGGGCCAAATGACGGAGGAAACGGGCGAGAGGAAAAGGGCGGGAAATAATGGGCGGGAATAAACTTTTATTACGATTGAACTGGAATTAAAGTACATAGCTCAACTGAAAATTAAGATACATGGCCAGATTAAGTCACAATCAACCAAACTTGTTTTTGAATGTTGGAGTGATTCAGTCATACTCGTGCCTAGCCCTATAAACGTCGCCATTGTAGTCGTCGTAGTCGCCGATGTCGCCGTCACTGGTATCGGGGTCTTGGAAGCACGGACAATGTTCATGGAGAAAGATTTAATACATTATTACACATCACCAACAACATCCCTATCAAGTCTTCTGAGTTTTCTTTGTGTGTTTCCTTTCTTCTGATTGCGACGCAACCATGGACAATATTCATTATTTAACACGATGCTTGGATCAGTTTTCACCTTAAAGGGTGGAATATCATCAAACTTATTATAATCTTCTGACATGTCTGTCTTGTCCTCTACTACCACGATGTTTCTTTTTCCTGAAAGAACTATGTGGCGCTTTGGCTCATCGTATGACTTGTCCTCTTGTCTTTCTTTTCTTTTTTTCGATTTGGTAGACATGTCCTTCACATAAAAAACCTGAGCCACTTCACTGGCTAGGACGAATGGTTCGGTGTCGTACCCTAGATTCTTGAGATCCACTGTAGTCATTCCGTACCGCGGGTCTACATGTACCCCGTCTTTCAGGTTGAACCATTTGCACCGGAACAAAGGGACCTTGAAAGTAGGTCCATAGTCAAGTTCCCATATCTCCTCTATGTACCCATAATATGTGACCTTCTTCCCATTGTCCTCTGCTGCGTCAAAGCGGACACCACTGTTTTGGTTGGTGCTCTTTTTATCTTGGGCGATCGTGTAAAATGTATTCCCATTTATCTCGTACCCTTGAAAAGTCGATATAGTCGAAGATGGTTGCTTGGCCAACAAGTATAGCTGTTCTTCATCAGTGCCATTAATGAGACGTGTTTGCAACCAACCGCCGAAAGTCTTCATGTGTTCTCCATCAATCCAATCTTCACGTTGCTCCGGGTATTCCGAGCGTAAAATATTCTTGTGTTCCACTATATACGGAGCCACCAAGCTAGAATTATGTAAAACTGTGTAGTGTGCTTGAGTGAAAGAATGTCCATCCATACACATTGTTGCTTTCTTTCCTAGTGTGCCTTTTCCACGCAGTCTCCCCTCATAGCGCGATTCAGGAACACCGATCGGCTTAAGGTCAGGAATAAAGTCAACACAAAACTCAATGACCTCCTCTGTTCCATAGCCCTTGGAGATGCTTCCTTCTGGCCTAGCACGGTTATGAACGTATTTCTTTAAGATTCCCATGAATCTCTCAAAGGGGAACATGTTGTGTAGAAATATAGGACCGAGAACGCCAATCTCTTCGACCAGGTGAACGAGGAGATGCGTCATAATATTGAAGAAGGATGGTGGGAACACCAACTCGAAGCTAACTAGACATTGCACCACATCCTTCTGTAAATTTTGTAGAGTTAGTGGATTGATCACCTTCTGAGAAATTGCATTGAGGAACGCACATAGCTTCACAATGGGTACTCGAACATTTTCTGGCAGAAGGCCCCTCAATGCAACCGGAAGTAATTGTGTCATAATCACGTGACAGTCATGAGACTTTAGGTTTTGAAACTTTTTCTCTGACATATTTATTATTCCCTTTATATTCGACGAGAAGCCAGACGGGACCTTGATGCTACTCAGGACTTCAAAAAGGATCTCCTTCTCTTCTTTGGTAAGAGCGTAGCTGGCAGTACCTTGATACTTCTCTGGATTCAGGTTGTTTCCTTCGTGGATACAATGCTGATCCTGCCGTGCATCCGGTGTATCTTTTGTTTTCCCGTACACACCCAAGAAGTTTAGCAGGTTCACGCAAAGATTTTTCGTCACGTGCATCACGTCGATTGCAGAGTGAACCTCTAGGATTTTCCAATAGGGTAGCTCCCAAAATATAGACATCTTTTCCACATGGGTACGTGTCCGTCAACATCATTCGGAACAGATTTTCCGCCAGGACCCTTTCCAAAGATCACTTTTAAATCCTTGACCATATCATATATAACATCCCCAGTAGGGCGGGTAGGCTTTGTTCGGTTATCTGCCTCACCTCTGAAATGCTTTCCTCTCTTTCTTACGTGATGTTGTTTTGAAAGAAATCGGCGATGCCCCAGGTACACATTCTTGTTTTCCAAATATATACTGTCAGTCTGACCTAAACAGTGTGTGCATGCATTGTATCCCTTATTTGACTGTCCTGAAATGTTACTAAGAGCAGGCCAATCATTGATGGTTACAAACAACAACGCTCGTAGGTTAAATTCCTTTTGTGCGTGCTCATCCCACAGAGGTACACCTTCTTCATGCCACAACTGTAAAAGTTCTTCAACCAATGGCCTCAGATACACATCAATGTCATTGCCGGGTTGCCTCGGGCCTTGGATGAGCACTGGCATCATAATGAACTTCCGCTTCATGCACAACCAAGGAGGAAGGTTATATATACATAGAGTCACTGGCCAGGTGCTATGACTGGAGCTCTACTCCCCGAAAGGATTAAAGCCATCTGTACTTAGACCAAATCTTAAGTTCCTTGCGTCCTCTGAAAATGACTTGAACTCTCTGTCGATTTTTCTCCATTGCGACCCATCAGCAGGGTGTCTCAGCATCACATATTTTTTACGGTCCTCTTTGTGCCATCGCAACAACTTGGCATGCTCTTTGTTTTGGAACAAACGTTTCAACCGTGGTATTATAGGAGCATACCACATCACCTTGGCAGGAACCCTCTTCCTGGGGCACGACTCGTCCTCAACATCACCAGGATCATCTCGCCTAATCTTATACCGCAATGCACCACATACCGGGCATGCATTCAAATTCTCGTACTCCTCACCGCGGTAGGGGATGCAGTCATTGATGCATGCATGTATCTTCTGTACCTCTAATCCTAGAGGGTAGACAACCTTCTTTGCTTTGTATGTACTAGAGGGCAATACGTTCTTCCCCGGAAGCATCTTCTTTATTATTTTCAGCAACTTTTCAAATCCCTTGTCAGAAGTACCATTCTCTGCCTTCCATTGCAGCAATTCCAGTGTGGTACCTAGCTTTTTCTGGCCATCTTCGCAATTTGGGTACAATAGTTTGTTGTGATCCTCTAACATTTTCTCCAACTTCAACCTCTCCTTTTCACTTCCGCAGTTTATCTTCGCATCAAGAATGGCCCGACCCAAATCGTCATCGGGCTCATCAAAAATGGGCTCATCAAAAATGGGCTCTTCTTCAGATTCGTCTCCCCCCATTCTACTATCACCGTCTTCAGTGAACATAGGATAGTTGTCATTATCCTCTTCTTCTTCGTTGTCTTCCGTTATAACCCCTCTTTCTCCGTGCTTGGTCCAACAATTATAGCCGGACATGAAACCGTTCTCAAGCAGGTGGACGTGAAGGGTTTTTGAAGTAGAGTAATCCTTCGTATTCTTACAGGAACTACATGGACAACAAATGAAACCATTTGACCGCCTGCTTGCCTCAGCCACGTTGAGAAAATAATGCATTCCAGTAATGAACTCGGGATGGCATCGGTCACCGTACATCCATTGTCGATTCATCTGTATTATATAAGTATATAAAAAATCATTAATTACACAACATCATGAATATATGAGTGACCAAATTAATTAATATTCAAGTTTATCATCACATAAAACTAAGTGTTTTTATAAAAAAAAAGAGACTCACCAAGGTTGTGCCGGCTAGGGGACGACGCTGGCGATCGACGGCGATGAGGACGGGGACGATACTAAAACCAAAAAATCATACATCAATTTGAGCTCAAATTGCATATAAAAAGAATGAAATCCCTAACTTAGGCATTTCATCGAACACCTTGCTAGCACTAGAAAAATGATACGAGTTAGACTAGCAATGAAATAAGCTAAACTAGGATGATATTGCTAACCCTTGGATAGACGGCCGATGCCGTCAATCTTGACAAAATGGTGGAGAAAAATGGAGATTTGTTGAAGTGTGAGAGGAGGGAAATATTTGGAAATGTAAGAGGAGAAGCAAAAATGGAGCTGGCTCGGGTGGCTCGCGTGAAGAAGTAGATGTGGAGACCCTTTAGTACCGGTTCTTTATACTAAAGGTGCAACGCTGGACCCATCTCTGTCTCAAATTTGGCGTGAAACCCTTTCGTACCGATTCGTAATATACAGCTAAACAAACCGGTACTAAGATATGCCGGTGGCCTGAGCAGTTAAACCGGTACTAATGCATCCTTTAGTACCGGTTCTTAAGAAACTGGTACTAAAGGTCAAATCCTTTGGCTAGTTTTCTACTAGTGTGAGTAGATGAAACGTAGCTGACCGGTGACGCATTGTATGATGGGGTGAACTTGCACGATCCTTCTTCGGCGATACCTCTCTAGCTAGCAATGGTATGCTCTAAGTGCATCTCGGTATCCAAAATGTATCCGAATCAGGCCGTTCGGCGCCCGCGGACACGAAAATAGGCCATTTTGGCCTTTGTTTAGGTTTGGGGTTGCCCTCAGCTGGTTCGACCAATTTTTTTTTGGAACACAAAAAAACAAAAAATAAAATTAGAACTTAGCTACATTATATAATATAGTCTTAATTTACATACTAGAAAATAAAAATAAAACATAACTAAAAATAAACCCTAGCTACGACTAGAGCATCTGGCGGCCGACACAAGCAGCGGTGGCGTAGGCGGTGGTGGCGCCGCCTAGTCATCAGGATCGTTAGAGAGGTCGATGAACACCGGCGGTGACCATGGGCCCGACAGATAGATGAAAACCGGCAGCGACCATGGCGCCGCCTAGTCATCAGTCTCATTGGACGTCAGGTGCCACCCCGGTGGTAGAGAAACATTGTGGTGCTCGCAGGGGTGGTGGTCCTTCCATCGCTACTGGCACTTAGTGATAGGCACGTATCGCCGATCCCTCTCCTTCTCGGGAAGGTGATGGGCACGGCCCACCGCAGCAGAAGCGTGTCCAGCGCGGACATGGTAGCGGGGGCGCACGAGGACCCCTTGTGGTTGGTGGAGGTGGCGACGATGACGGCGGAGACGGTGATGTAACGTGATGATGGCAGCGGCCCCACAAGGAACCACCGGCCTCGTGGTCGTTCCTCATCGTCTTCTTCCACCATTTGGGCATGGATTCTGCGGTGAGGGGGCTAGCTTCGTTCGATTTGGCAACCGACAATGGGTTGTGGGGAGGCTTGGCCACATGTACTCGACCTAAAAAGCCCGCTTTGCCAGCGACCATCAATGCTGACGCGGTGGGCAGGGTGCCGTCGCTTCGATTCAACCTTGCTGACTACTCGGCAGCCTTTGCCTGGTTCTGCCATCAATGGCGCGATAACCGTGGGAGCAGGCGAAGCATCCGATCACTGCTAGGCAGGCCCATGCGCGACCGTGAGAACACGAGGGAAGACACACCCGCTATCTGCGGCGACGCATGCCGGGCGCATATTTGCACCAGGAATGGATACACCAAGACACACGTGGCTGTGACATCCGTGCAGATCGAATCAGATAGCCCATGGTAGAATGGGTCAGCCCGATGAAGCGAAAATATGCATATACCGACTAGGAGTCCTCATGGCCAATTCTTCCTAGTCTCAATGATCCGTCTCTCTGTTACTACGGCAATGGTCAGCACATCATTTAAGGTCTTGCAGCCAGATCAAGGCTTTAATCTTGATGGTTCCTTGTTGTCCTCGAGTGATGCTAACTCCTTATTGATATCAGTCGTGTCACTCGAGGGTCGCCGATTCGCTATCACGCAAGTTCTTACCTATGATATCTTTAGATCATGTTACCTGGGCTTTCAATTAGATAACAAGCATTAGGCAAACATAGATAATCATTCTCACAGATTAATAATCACTACAACAATCTCAAATGGATGGATAAAAAGGAGGCACGACACATATCACCAATTCCCTACATCTCTCACGCATATGGGGATTTACTCAGACATGAGAAGGAGACAAATCAAAGGCATAATTGTATTATAAATGGAAATACTCTGAAAGTTATTGTAGCAAACCACAATAGTACTCAAAGATAGAATCAAATACAGACCAAAAGTAGATCAAAGTATAAAACCCTAATCTTACAATTGCCAATATCTCTATCTCTCTCTAAACGATTATGGGGGTGATGATGGAGTGTATGTTGGAGATGTGGAGATCGTCGAGGAACAAGGAGATGATCTTCTTCTCTTCCAGATACGATCTCTTCTCTTTGACGAGTTTTGCGGTGGATGTGTTCTCTTTTTCGTCGTCTCCTCTTCACAAAAGTTGCTTCTATTGATATAGCGGAGCCGTTGGCAAGTAGTACGGGCAGGCGGTACGGGCACATCCCGACCATACCGCTGGTCGTTACACGCATAGTACGCCTCCAATAAAAGGGGCTCCAATTGGGGATTTGCTTCTTTGGTGTAAGTAACTCATAAATACCATTAGATCTTCAATAAATGTTTATTACCTGAAAACCATCACAAGAAACCAAGGATTCGCTAATTGCAACATTAATATTAGTGGAAAAGGCAATCTTTAGTGAAATTTGGCAATAAACAAGGGGAAAGTCAATTGAAAAAGTCATGAGATTGGGAGCTATCAAATAGTTAATTTACACCATGCATAGATGAAAAATATACATCTTGAATATACACCCTGTCCATACATCCTGAAAAATATATATCCTCTGCAAATATACATCCTGTATATTTGAGCTAAAACAAACAATAAAGCAGTAAGCAAATATACACCCTGTCCGTACACCCTATGTATATAAGAAGTGAGCTAATATACACCTTGCATATTCCTAATAATATACACCCTGCATATGCCTAAAAACAGAAAGAACTAATATACACCAAGCATATGCCTAATAATAATAATATACACCATGCATATATATATCAGAAGAACTAAAACTACAACAAAAAATGTGTGCTAATACATACAAAACATCAAGAAAAACATGCATCAGAAAAGTACAAAACTAGTATGGAATTGTGAGACATCAGAAAAGTACAAAGCAAAACATGCATCAGAAGTACTGTAAACATACATTCAACTACTGCAAAACATCCTTACAAAATGGTACACATAGTGCACAAACATGACTTCTATAGAGATTGTCCATGCATTTCATCACAAGTTGTATAGATGTAGAGGGAAAACTACTAGCACACATTTCATTAGCACACTCAAGCACTAATTTTAGTTTCAAACTCCCCTAGCCTAAAAGCCAACAAAAAATGCCCCCGACAAGCCATATACCAAAAAATAACTACATCAGCAGAAAACGGATGTCGAATCAATCAGACGCATCTCGCTATAACACATTACATTATACATCGAACAAAAATAAAGAACATAGTGATTACTGATACGTCCATAACGTATCTATAATTTTTGATGGTTTTATGCTATTATTATGCTTTTAACACTTCTTTTTATATAAAGTCCATGAGTTATTTGGACTAACCTACTAATAGTTGCAAAAGTGTATAATGTTCTTGTTTTACACATTGATGTGTAGGAATTATAAATAATACAAGTGGAACCCTTGTTGTAGTCAAATTGGAATTTTCCAGAAATCTGTCTCAGAACTCTTTTTGAAGATGGTCATGTTTCGGGTTGAAGATGGTGTCAAACGGAAAACTCTTCAACTACAAAGTTGTAGGACATTTTGCGACAAACGTTCTGGACATAAAATTTAGCTGATTCCGTATCCGGACGGGCCTGCTAAGCCCGATTTACTGCAGCCCAAGATGGGGTGACGGGAATCTGAGAAGCTATATAAAGGGAGGAAACCTAATTCATAGAGGAGACCTCCACCCACGAATTTGCAGCCACCAAGCCACGTTTTTTAAATCCCCATGTATCCCATCTCCATGGGGGAAGGCTCCCAATAATCCATGAAGTAAGGGGGCTAAGGGGCGGTGCTCCCCCACGATACCGGCGGCGGGGAAGGAGTCCCCCGCGCCACCGCCCTCTTCACCATCTTAACCGTCATATCCATTACCTAATCCTCCTAGTATGCAGTGGTTCATCCTCCCACACACCTCTGTACCTTCCTATGTAAACATGGTGTTTGATGCTATAAGTTATAATCCTATGATCTATGTCATGTTTGTGTAGTTTCTTTGCTCTTAGATTGAATGGTTGAACGTCTTTGGTTCATTAGAGTTGTATGTTGATATGGTACAGTCATTTGGTGTTCATTATATTTGTGCGCGCATGGATAAACATCATAGAGTTTGTATTATGTGTAAAAGGAAGGGGGAAGTTCTGCCGGAGTGACAGAAACCTAAGGACGCGAACCGGAACGTTGCACGTATGGGAGTAAGAGGACCATTAACTTAAGGCTATGGTTGGGGAAACCTTAATGCATTGTTAGTAGTTACGGATGTTTGCTAACAATCCAATCTTATAGTACATGTAATTCCAAGTAGTGAATCGCATGTATATTTAGCCTCTCCCACATAGAAAACTGCATCGAAGACAATGAACTCGATTTATTTGCCAATTAAACTTGGACAAAGCCACCGAAATTGCCACCACTATTCCACACTCATGGTTTTGTTAGTTTAGTGTATTTTATTGCTGCAGCAACTAGCTTTACTTTCTTGTTATTTATTATCTTGCAAAGCTTTCTCTAGTACTCGTTTTGTTGCTCTAGTTTTATTTCCTAGACAATGCAAATGTTTAGTATGCGTAGAGTTGTATCGGTGGTTGATAGAACTTGAGAGAACATTTATCCTACATTTAGCTCCTCGTTGGTTTCGACACTCTTACTTATCAAAAAGGCTACACACAATCCCCTATACTTGTGGGATATCAAGACCTTTTCTGGCACCGTTGTCGGGGAGCAATAGCGTGTGGGTTAATATTCTTGTGCGAACTTGTTTGCTTTATCTCTAAGTAGTTTTTACTTTCAGTTTTAAGTTGGTCTCTATCTTAGTATGGATAGGGATTGCGAATTACAAAAAAATTAGTTGTACTTGTTACCTAAAAACGTTTTCAAAAAGGAAAGTGATTGGAAAGATGATGGGGATATGCCGAATGGAGTATACCTAGACATACGTTTCCTACTGGCCCAAGCTGCCAGCGAGTGGGCCTGCATGACGGTGACTGGATTGGGACTCGACAAGGAGCCAGGCGATTGGAAGCTGGAGGCCCAGAAGCGTAGCTAAGCCCAGTCGGATTAGGTCAAGAAACCCTCTGAATCCTTAACTAATTTGGTTGTCGATCTGTAAACCCTAGCGAGGTGAGCTTATATAAACCTTCCTAGCGTACGCATAGAGGACACGTTCCATCATACACGCTAGCGACTCGCCGCCTAGTCGTCGGGCTCGTCCCTGTACTCTCTCCATAATACAATCTAGCAGGAGTAGGTCTTTACCCCCCGGGGGGTCGAACCTGGGTAAAACCTTGTGTATCCGCCCTCATCTCGCACCGCAGATGGATGGCCGCCCTTGCCCCTCGTTCTACTACTCACTGCCAATTGCAGCATCTGTCGTGGCCATTCCCACGACAGTGGCGCCCACCGTGGGGCCTGGCCGGTCAGGCCGGTGTTCTGCGGCGAGATCCAATATGCCCATCAATGAGACGATCGCCACCGGCCGCATGATCGCAATCAACGAGATCCTCCAGATCTTGCCGAGCAGCTACGTCCCGGCGGCGCGCCCTGTCACGCACAGCGTGATCATGCCGGTCGGCACGATCAGCGTCTTCGTCGGCTTCACCGATGTCATCACCTCGGAGGACTCGGCTCGCATCCACGAGTCGCGACCACGTGATCGGCTCTCCGAGAGTCAGGTCCGCACCATCCATCGCCTCGCCTTCGAGTACAGTTCGGCCAACAGCGACGTGGTCGGGACCAACTTGACCGCGGACGACGCGGCCCTCAACGATGATGCCGATTCGGCGACCCCGGCGCCGGTTGCCAGATCCATCATCAGCGCGTCACCCACGGGCTCCATCACCCAGGTCTCCAACGTGGGGGACTTCGAGGACCCCTCCATCCTTGGGATCTTCGACTCCAACTCCGCGTCAGAGAACTCCGGCGACTTCCACGCCAGAACCGGTCGCAACGTCGCAACCTACATGGAGCGGCGCAGATGCCCCGCCAGACCCCTTATCCACGCCGATCCCGCCGAATGCGACGGCGACGGAGGTCGAAGAACTCCGCCTGCGATTGGATGAGGCAGTCTGCAAAGAGCAAGCCGAGCGCGAGAAATTCTGCCTCAAGCAGGTAACGACGCAGGAGCTTTAGCGCTACCACCAACTTCATATCAGGTCGCGCCTGAACCCCACCGTTCAGGGACGCGCCTTGAACTTCGATGATGAGAACGACCCGGCCCGCGTGGCCGATTGCGCGATCTGCGAGAACGCGTCGCCAGGAGGGAGCTCCTGGCCACCACCAGGAGCGACGGCCAACGACGCTCCCCACCTCCACCCGGCCGTGCACCCCCCTCCCGGGACCAGCCAAGAATCTTGGTCTCCTCGCGGAAGCGAGATGCGAACGGCCTCCCGCTATTCTCCACTCTGATGGACAACATCGTCGCGGGCCGAGCCGCTGTCGACAACATCAACGTGACCGGGGAAGGCGCCTTGCAGATCCAATACGCCAAGGCTTTACTCGCCAAGGCCGTCAAGCAACAAAACGCGGGAGCCGACTCGCAGGGTCGCATGTACTAACGTTCGTCAGGCAGCAGGGCGGCCTCGAGCGGCCGCCCAATGGTGGACAACACCCTCAACTGCCCACCACCCGAGCCCCTACAGCTCCAACATCGACCCGCACACGCGGCACTCTCTACCAACGACCCGCGACCGACAAACAACTTCGTCGCTGCCAACAGGCAGCCAGTCGACGCGCGAACCCACATCATCAACAACCAGAGCTGGCGTGCACGCCAGCCCGACGACCTGAGGCATACCCTCACCAACCGCCGTGATGGCGAACCAAGGGGATCGCTAAGCCGAGTCAGACCCCAGTGCTTTGGACCGATGATCCGAGGCAAAAAATACCCGGTGAACTTCAAGGCGCCGAAGGAGATCGAGAAGTACGACCCCTCGTACGACCCCTCCGTGTGGCTGGTACACGAACGTCATGGCGATGGGAATCGCCGGCCACACCGACCTAATCACCGCCCGCTACCTTCCCCTGATGATGGAGGGAGCGTGCGAGCAATGGATCAACACCCTCCCTGCAGATAGCATCGACTCCTGGGAGGAAATGCGCGACGCCTTCGTCAGACACTTCGAGTGCTCCTACACCCGCGCCACCACCATCGAGGACCTGGAGAGATGCGTCCACGGTCCCCGCGAGTCGACCCGCAGCTGGGTCCAGCGATGGCAAGACCTATGGTACAACGCGACCGGCATCCACCCGGACACCGCGATTCACTGCTTCAAGACCTCGTGTCGCTATGAGCCCCTGGTAGCCAAGCTCAAGCAGGTGTACAAGACACTCAACAACATCCCAGACCTCCTCGAGATCACCAAACGGTACGCGGAGGAGGACCCAAACCAAGAAACCGACAATGAGTCGGGAGGGAACCGTCGCACGAGCGGCCACGACAACGGGAGACGACCTGAGATACGCTACAGCAACACCCGCCTCACCAGCAAGCGCCGCGGTGACGGACGAGTCGACTTCGTCCCCAACGCCGGCGACGCTCTGCGCAATCCCAAGAGCTTTCGCCGCGACGGAGGCCAGCGCCGCGACAGCGGCAACTACAAGGCGAAGCCGAGGTTCGACCCCGTGGCTCTCCTTAACTAGCCCTGTGTGTTCCACAGCTGGGAGGGGAAGACCGCCACGCACACGACCGCCGATTGCCACTCCCTGAGGGAGATCGAGAAGGCACGACGCGCAAGGGAAGACCCCGACAACCACCCGCCAAACAGCGGGAAATTTGGCAATGACGCCGACTCACTCCACACCTTCACCGGCTTCAACACGAAGAGCGAGAAAAAGGTCATCGCCCACGCCATCGCTGTCAACGCGGTGTCCCAGGTCAACATCCCCCAGTTCCTCAACTGGTCCGAGCAACGAATCACCTGGAGCCGCAAGGACCACTCGCCACAGATTGAATATCCGGGTCGAGTCGCCTTGGTTGTCAAGCCCAAGGTGGGGGACTACTGGCTCCCCAAGACGCTGATGGACGGCAGCAGCTCCATCAACATTCTGTACCTGGACACGTTCAGGCGACTACGGCTCCCACGGTCGATGATCGAGATGACACACACCACCTTCCACGGCATCGTCCCCGGTCGGAAGGCGTACCTGATCGGCAAGGTGACGCTGCCAGTCACCTGCGGCACACCAGTGAACTTCCGCACCGAGCGGATCGTCTTTGAGCTGGTGCCCTTCAACAGTCCCTACCACTACGTCCTGGGGCGGCAGGCTTTTGCCAAATTCATGGCAGCGTCCCACTACGCGTACAACGCGATGAAGCTCCCCGGGCCGTGCGGCATCATCACCGTCCATGGCGACCCCGACATGGCCGCAGAGTGCGAGGCCAAAGGCGCCGAGATCGTCGACACCGTCATAGCCAGCGAGGCGAACCATGCGGAGGAACTCGCCAAATACATGAGCGGGGTCAATAACGACGACCCCACCATACTCAAGAAGCCCAACTCGGAGGGAGGCGGCTCCACCGCATTCGAGGCAATGACGCACACTCGCTCCGTTGAGCTGGTCCCAGGCGACTCCATCCAGACGGTGATGATCAGAATGGGCATGAGCCTAGCATAGGAAGGCGTGCTCATCGATTTCCTACGTAAGAATCGCGACATCTTCGCATGGAAACCTTTCGACATGTCTGGTGTCCCGAGGGAACTCGCTGAGCACAAAATCAACGCCGACCCCAAAGCGCGACCCGTAAAGCAGTCGCTACGGCCCTTCAACGAAGAGCGCCGCTGAGCAATTGCCGAGGAGGTGCAGCGTCTACTCGCTACAGGCTTCATACGGCCAATCAAGTACTCTAAGTGGCTGGCAAACCTAGTCCTAGCTGAGAAGAAAAACGGGACCTGGAGAATGTGTATCGACTACACGAATCTCAACAGTGCCTGCCCCAAGGAGCAGTTCGTTCTCTCGCGGATCGATCAAATCATCGACTCGACCGCAGGCTTGGAGTCGCTGTGCTTCCTTGGCACCTACTCTGGTTACAACCAGATCAAAATGGCAGTCGAGGATGAGGAGAAGACAGTGTTCATCACGCCATTTGGAGCATTCTGCTACACTGCCATGACCTTCGGCCTCAAGACCGCCGGATCGACCTACCAGAGGTGCATGTAGGAGTGCCTTGCGAGCCAAATTGGCTGCAACATCCACGTCTACATCGATGACGTGTGGTGAAGTCCACTCGCCAGGGCGATCTACTCGTCGACCTGGCAGAAACCTTCGCAAATCTGCGGAGGTACAAGATAAAGCTAAACCTAGGAAAGTGCACCTTTGGTGTACCTACTAGACAGTTGCTGGGATACGTCGTCTCCAAGTGCGGGATCGAGGCGAACCCCACCAAGATCAACACGATCGCCCGGCTCGGCAGACCCGAGTGCCTGCGCGACGTCCAGAAGTTGGCCGGGCAAGTCGCGGCTCTCAATCGCTTCATCCCCCGGCTAGGCGAGAAGGAGATGCCCCTTTATCACCTAATGCGCAATAACCCCACGTTCCAGTGGGACAAGGAGGCAGATGACGCGCTCCACGCTCTCAAGGAGGTGCTACTCGCGGCACCTCTACTCGCCGCCCCCGTCGACAAGGAGCCCATGCTCGTCTACATCGCGGCCTCCAAGCCAGTCATCAGCGCCGTCATGGTCGTCGAACAACCAGAGGAGGGCAAGGAGCGCTCGGTGCAGCGACCTGTATACTACATCAGCGAAGTCCTCACCGAGTCACGCCAGCGCTAACCACAGTACTAGAAATTGGTATATGTGGTCTTCAGTGCCCAGCGGCGACTGTCGCACTACTTCCAGGAGCACCCAATCCCGGTCGTCTCCTCAGCACCATTGCAGGACATCATCCGCAACCGCGAGGCGACCAGGCGAGTCGCCAAGTGGGTCATCGAGATCGGAGTCCACAACATCAAGTACGATCCACGCAAGGCGATCAAGTCTCAGGCTCTAGCAGACTTTCTCGCCGACTGGGAGGAGGCATAGCAGCCAGAGAAACTGTCGTACCTCCACTACTGGTCCCTACACTTCGACGGCTCCAAGAACTCTGATGGCGCAGGGGCAGGGATCGTCCTCACATTCCCAAAGGGTGACAAGCTGCGCTACGTCCTGTACCTCGACTTCACCCCCTGCACGAACAACATGGCCGAGTACAAGGCGCTTCTCCACGGCATGCGAGCAACCAAGGAAATGAACATCAATCGTCTGTGCTGCTACGGCGATTCCGAACTCGTCGCTGGCACTTGCGATGCTGTATCCCCCACCATGGTGGCATACCGCCAAACAGTGGACCAGCTGGGAGGCCACTTTGCTGGCTACTCCGTCGAGTGGATCGACCGGCGGAAGAACGAGGAAGCCGACACACTCTCCCGCATCGGCTCGGCTCGCCTCGTGCCACCCGCCGGCGTCTTCCTCGACACCATCACCAGGCCTTCCGTCTCTCCCCCAAGGGAGATCGACATCGGAATTCCGCTGCAACCAGACGCGGCCCTGGTCGCAATGATCGCCGAGCCAAGCAATTGGACCGCGCCATACGTCGCCTACCTGGAGGGAGGCACCCTACCCGCTGACGATACGGAGGCCCGGATGATAGCATGCCGCTGCAAATCCTTCGTCATCATCAACGGCGAGCTCCACAAGCGCAGTGTGATCGGCGTGTTCCAACGCTGCATCCAACCCGCAGAAGGACGCAAGATCCTCCAGGACATCCACGCTGGCGACTGCGCACACCATGCTGGCGCTCGCTCCCTGGTCGCCAACGCCATGCGACACGACTTTTACTGGCTCACCGCACATGCCGACACGGTCGATATCGTCCAACGCTGCGTTGAATGCCAGAAGTACGCCAACCAGATGCACGTCCCGAGCTCGGCACGCAAGACCATCCCCATCACCTGGCCATTCGCCGTGTGGGGCATGGACATGGTAGGCCCCTTCAACAAGGCCCCCTCTGGCTTCACCCACCTCCTAGTCGCGGTCGAAAAGTTCACAAAATGGGTGGAGGCCAAGCCAGTCCGCAAATGCGACGGGAAGACCGCCACCAAATTCCTACGCGAGCTCATCTATCTCTACGGGTTCCCGCACAGCATCATCACGGACAACGGCACCAACTTCGCCAAAGGAGCCATGGCTGAATTCTGCGAGGAGCACAACATACGACTCAACCTCGCCTCAGTCGCCCACCCGGAGTCCAATGGCCATGCAGAACGCGCCAACCAGAGCATCCTCTATGGCTTGAAGCCGCAACTGCAAGTTCCACTCGAGCGAACTCCTGGGTGCTGGGTCGAAGAGCTCCCCTCCGTCATCTGGGGAATCCGCACCTCTATCAATAGCTCGACAGGATTTACCCCTTCTTCATGGTGTATGGTGCTAAGGCCGTCATGCCAACCGACCTCGAGCACGACTCGCCTCGGGTGGTCAACTACGCGGAAGCCGACAACGAGCTCGCACACCAGGACAGAGTCGACCAGCTCGACGAAGCACGCGACCTAGCCCGCTCCCGCACCGCCATCTACCAGCAAGGGCTTCGCTGCTACCACAACCAGCAAGTACGGACCCGCACCTTCCAGGAAGGCGACCTGGTACTGCGACTGATCCAGGACAAGAAGGGCATGCACAAGCTCTCTCCCCCTTGGGAGGGACCATTCGCCATCAGGCGAGTCCTGGGCAACGACACCTACTACCTCACCGACGTCCGAGGCGACGGAAAACTCGACGTCAAGCGGCCTTGGAATTTAAACCTCCTACGGAAGTTCTACTCCTAGAACTCCAGACATGTACCTCCTACCCGCTATGAAATAAAGAAGATCGATTCACACAAATTGTGTCCACTCTCCGTACCTTGTGCCACTCGCACTCGTAATAACAGCGCTACGCTAATCGCGGAAGTCAACCCTTGGTTACACGACCGGCACGGCCAAGTAGTGCGGTACGAGGGCACCAAAAATTTCAGGCCTCGCATCGTCCACGAAAAAAGCCAACCCGGAGCCCCATCAGAGTCGCCTCGCCCGACTGGATTTCCGAGCCACGACAACCGCATTCGCTTCCCACAGCGACCCAGCTGTCCTCCACATCCTTGGTGCAGCAACTCGATCGGCTAAGTACCATGCTCGGGGACTAATGCCAGTCCAATCATGAGCGACGAGGGAAAACGCCAAGTATGAGAGCGCGCCCTGGACTCGCCACGCGACTGGTCCTACGGATCAGGTGGAGTGACGCGCCAAAACAACACGCCCCGTCCTCACCTACCTCGGGCATGCGACTCGAACCGCCAAGTACCACGCTCGGGGACTCGGCCACCTGACCCTGTTCGTGCCCGGGAAAACGGCTAAGGACAGAGCACCCCTTGGAGTCGCCATGCGACTGGCTTTCCAAGCCATGGCAAGTCGACCTTAACTTACTAACGGTTCAAAGAACACACATAAAAACAAGGTAAACCCCATAAAAGGGCGGACGCGCTCGGGGACTCGCATAACCAACAATCAAATCGAAAATCATTGACAAAATCATCCTTGTATTCCTTCAAGCAGTTTGTTCGCTTACAAGGGCAGTTACATATCTATTCTAACGCCGGTCGGCAAACTACCCTACTCCGCAGGCTTCGACAACGAGGCGCCACCACTCTGGTGACAGCGGATAAAGGGAACCCACGGGTTTGAAGGGTACGTCTTGAGTTCACCCGCCATGGCCGCTCGGAACGGCTGCTCCACCTTGAAGTCGTGGTGCACCGGCTCGGGGTCGTTCGGGGCGACGACCGTCTCCTGGTACGGAATAAGGTCACCCATCACCCACACATAGTCGGCGTACACTGCAGCCTGCTCGGTCAGCTTCAGCACTTCGGCGATCTCGACTACGCCTATCGACGAAGGGTACCTGCTCGTGACGTCATTAAGGTCGAAATCGTCGGGGAAGTGCACGAGCCCAAGGCTCAGCGCAGTCGCCGCACCACGATAAAAGGCCGACCGCGTCGTGAAGTCAACCACAGCCGGGGACTTCTCCAAGTAACGCAAGATCTCGACGAGGTCGCTGGGGATCACCTCCGTGGGCGAGATTTCCTGAAGGTACGCCCGGATGCAAGTCGCTGACAGCGCAGCAGAATCAACCAGAGTGGTGACGCATTGTCGCGCATCATACGACTATGCCTTATCGGCATCATCAGTAATCCTACCTGCAACATACAAGCAAACAGTAAGGGAGGCTCCATCAAAATAACGCGACCCGCATGCTCGGGGACTCGCCAAAGAAAAATGGGTGATAGCGCTCCGTGATGAAGTCCTGAAGACCAGAGAGGTCATCCTGCAGCCCGGCGATGAGCGCATCTGACATCTTCCACTCCTCAGCAGCAGAAGCAATGGCTGCCTTGGCCCTCCCATCCACCGAGGTCGCCTCCGCCTTTTCCTCCTTGAGCTCCCGCTTCAGGTCGGCAATTCGTTTCTCCGCGGCGCTCAAGGACGATTGCGTAGCCGTCAGTTCACTCGCCGTGACCAGCCCCTGACGAGCTTTCTCCACCGCAGCCGTGTTATCCTCTGCTTCAACAAAACCATGAATACGAGAAGAACAAGGCCTACGACCAGTAACAAACACGACAACAACTCACCCGCAGTCGCTCGGAGCTGCTCGTTCGTTTCTCTAACAACAAGGAGCTCCCTTTCCAGACGATCCTTCGCGGCAAGTCGCTCCGCCGACTCACGCTGCAGCCCCTGCGCAACAATGGAAGAATAAGAAACAACATTCCTAAGTGCCCAACCGTTGAAATTCAACGACTCGACACTCGGGGACTGGACAGCGAAAAACTCCTAAGTACCTAGTCGCTGAAATTCAGCGACTAGCCACTCGGGGACTGGACAGCGAAAAATTCCTAAGTGCCCATCCGTTGAAATTCAATGACTAGCCACTCGGGGACTGGACAACGAAAAATTCCTAAGTGCCCAGCCATTGAAATTCAACGACTCGACACTCAAGCACTAGACTTCAAAAACAATAAGAATCCGCCCACTGAAATTCAGTGGCCCGATCCTAGG
This sequence comes from Avena sativa, assembly GCA_916181665.1. NCBI lineage: Eukaryota > Viridiplantae > Streptophyta > Magnoliopsida > Poales > Poaceae > Avena > Avena sativa. The sequence goes on from OV702299.1 coordinate 46,821,563, forward strand.
GGACTGGACATACCTGGATGGCGGCACCTAGCATGTCGTGAAGCTCCATTGCATCCACCAATGGGAGAACAAACGGAGTACGCCCGCGACGTTGCTCGACCTCCGTGCCGACGACCTCAGGCAACTGGCTCGATGGCACCGATGCACTCGCCGTGGAGGCCCTCTCTACAAAGCGAGGGAACGTCACCACCGTGGCTTCCGCACCACTCGAGGATGGGCCTGTTGCCCCGACCGATGCCACAGGCTCCACCCACTGCGACTCCATGTCCACCGTGGCCTTCGACGCCGCTTCTACTCTAATCGGAGCTTCACTCAGGGCGATCACTGGCTCGTCCGAAATCTTGACGACCTCGTCACCCTTTGCCTTCTTTGCGCCTTCAACAGGTGCCTCGATCTCGTCGCCCTTCCTCTTCTTCGAAGGGTCGACTAGTGCCTCTGCGGAACCCAACGAGACCTTGGCCACCGAAGGGTGACCTATTTTATTCAACCCAGTCCTGCAGAACAATGTTGTTAGTAAACTAGCCAATCGGATATGAATCGAGCGGACAAACAAAATACTCAGCAATACTCACTTGGTGACTGGGATAAAACGCAGGCCAATACGAATGCTGGCCGGCTTCCCCAACTCCGGCCCCAGTTTCCGACTGAGGCCCGTATCGAACACACTCTGTGCCCAAGACACCGATGGCTTCTTCGAGGACGAGGCCGCGGCAGGAGGATCAGCGGCAATTGCCGCGGGTGCTCCCCTCGGTGGAGAGGTCCCCGTGGCTGGAGCGGCACCGAGCCCGATGGCTGGGACGAAGGGCGGCGGCAGCGATTCCAATAGCATCTCTGCTTCCACCACGGCCGCGCCGGCCACCGCAGACGCATGCGTCAGTGCGTTGGCCTTGGCTTCCTTGGCCGCACTGGTAGAATCAGAGCTACTCACGGACCGAGGTGGTGATAGCGGCTTAGCCGGATTCTTCTTCTTCTTCGGTGGCAGTGGTTTCTTCTTCGATGGCGTAGCCTCGCGCTGCGAGGTGTGCTCGGGGAGCTCATCATCATCTTCGTCGTGAGCCTCGAGGCTATTGCTGGCCTCGAGTTCGCGTTGATGTTGCCCACGGGTCTTGCGGACCGTGGGAGCGGTGATTTCCATGGCTTCGTCACCACCGTTGTCATCGTCGTCGTCATCGCTGCCCCCGTCACTTTTAACATTGCCCTTATCGGGCGAAGACTCGCTATCATCCTCGGCGGATGAGTTCGAGCTCTCGTCGTCTACGGGTGGAAGCCAACCTTCCACCACTTGGAACAACTGCAACAACAAGATGAAATTAGCACGACCGCGAATGCAAATCTGCGACTGTGAGTGCACATGAAATAAAGGACTTATCGTTAGAGCTTGGCGCTTCGCGGTGTAAGGGGCTACACCGGCCTTCGCGTCAATATACTCCGCCTCGGTGATCTTCTTCAAGGCCAAGGTGTAGTCCTTGAGCCTCCACTCGGCTTGGTAGGACTTCGTCGGGTCATCCTTGCCCGTGTACTCGTACATGTAGTGGGCGCGACTGGCCAGAGGCACCAGCGGCCGCCCAAACCAGCAATTGTACAAATTGATGGTCTAGAGGCCCTTCTTCTCCAGGTTGCGGATCGTCTGCAACATCTCGTCAACGACCATCCGCTGGTCCAACGGGAGCTTTGTGACCTGGAGCCGACGTGGCTCGGGCCGGTCGGCGGAGTACGTCGGAAGCGTCACTTTGTCGGCCGGTGGCGACTCGGTCACGTAAAACCAATTCTTCTTCCATTCGTTTGTCGCCTTCTTCGGCAGCATCAGGTCAAAGAAGGACGCCTTCGACTTCAGCTGAAAGGTCAGGCCGCCCGCGGCCAGAATCGGCCCACCTGCCTCTTCGTGGCCGATCCTCCTGTTGGAACAGATCTTGCCATAGGGGGAAGTATGGTCGGCAGCCTAGGTAGCACTCACAAAACGCCATGAAGTTGGCGAGCTGCTCGATGTTGTGTGGCCCTAGGTTTGATGGTTGAATGCCGTAGTAGGCGCAGAAGCGGCGGAAGAAGAGGGAGGTGGGGAATCCGAGCCCCCGCTCCAGGTGGCTGGTGAAGCAGATGAATTCTCCCTCGCGTGGATCTCGAGTCACTTCTTCGGCCGCGGGGATGCGCCATATCCTGGCGCGGAGGATCCCCGCCTCCTCGAATGATTTCAACAGCGCTTCCGTGCACTTGGATCTGCCCCATGGCTCCGTCGGAGGCACCATCGATTGGAGGATCTGGGGTTGTGAGTCGCTCTGGGCTACTCTCGTCGCTGCTCGGAATGGAAGACTGGGATTGCGCGAGATCGGAGAAGCTGGGGTAAATGTTCGTCCTTCGCCCGTCGCTCTCCTTATATAGAGATTGTTACCCGCCATCCTCGGGGAATCGTTACCGCATGGTAATTACGCCGATATTACCGTTGGATTACCCAACGGCTAGTTTGACCGGCGTTGACGGTCCAACTTCATCTACTCGACTCGCTGTCTTCAGCGACTTGACGATTCACCGACCTGATCACCATAGCAGTGATTTGCCTACGCGCCGACCCATTCGCCATGCTGCGACTCGACTGGTCGCCACTATTGCGACTAAGATGACAAGTTCCTTCTTTTATTCAAGGAGTCCACCGCCGATTCGACTGGGCATCCGAATTGGACCCGCATACTCCGACTGCCAACAAACGCCCGCGACGAATCAACGACGGCCTCGGGGACTACTGATGGGGATATGCCGAATGGGGTATACCTAGCAGGATGTTTCCTACTGGCCCAAGCTGCCAGCGAGTGGGCCTGCAGGATGACGACTGGATCGGGACTCAACAAGGAGCCAGGCGATTGGAAGCTGGAGGCCCAGAAGCGTAGCTAAGCCCAGTCAGATTAGGTCAAGAAACCCTCTGAATCCTTAACTAATTCGGTTGTAGATCTGTAAACCCTAGCGAGGTGAGCTTATATAAACCTCCCTAGGGTACACATAGAGGACACGTTCCATCATACACCCTAGCGACTCGCCGCCTAGTCGTCGAGCTCATCCATGTACTCTATCCATAATACAATCTAGCAGGAGTAGGTCTTTACCCTCCGGGGGGCGAACCTGGGTAAATCCATGTGTCTTCGCCCTCATCTCGCACTGTAGATGGCTGGCCGCCCTTGCCCCTTGTTCTACTACTCGCTGCCGATTGCAGCATCTGCCGTGGCCATTCCCACGACAAAAGATGAGTAATGGTTAAGTGGGGGTCGACCTTGAACCCTTGTGTTAATGCCTATGAAACCAAAACAAATCTTCTCATGGAAGCTTTTCAACTGTAGGAAGGCACCATTAAATATCAATTCCCATTCAAGAAATGTATAGAATGATGTAACGTTATGAAGAATGAACAAAAGCTCAAGCTTGGGGATGCCACCCCGTGTCACCCCAAGAAATATTCAAGAGGTACAAGCGTCAAAGCTTGGGGATGCCCAAGGAATCCCTTTCTTCATCAATAAAAATCTCAGGGTCTTTCTAGACACTTCATTTTTATTGTTTGATGCACTGTTGTGTTGTTCTTGGAGCGTCTTAGTTTTTGTTTTTGGTTTTTGTTTGCTTAGTTTGCTTGAATAAAGTGGTTGAACCCCCGTTTTCGCTGTGTTGTTTCAAATAAGTTGATTGGTGTTGGAGGAGTAGGAAGCTTCATGTTTATTAGTGGTACAAAGTGAGCTTTCTTTGATTGTGGCTTAGACTTTAGCATGCCATGCTAGATGTTGTTTTGACCTTATGCTTAGTGATTATTGCTGTAGCATGACTTGCTCCAAACCATTGAGATTGATTAGTGTGCCTTGAAAGAATCATGCGTTGTTTTAGCATACAAAAGCATAGTATTGTAGTATTCTCCTTTGATGCTTTGTTTGGGTTGACTTGGCACATGCTTACACCATGTTATGACTATGAACCAGTCACCATACCCTCTATGATCATTTAGTTTTTGACTTTTGGTACCACTTTATGCTTTGATTAGTAATGTTTTGTCGCTCTACATGATTATAGCCATTATTCCTCTCTTAGTTGGTCGCTCCCAGTCTTTTGCTAGCCTCCACTTATATTGAGTAAGCTCTACTCATGCATCCAACTCCCAAGAAACCAAGTTATTCCCAAGTGTCCACTATAAATTCCTATACATGGTGTGTTACACCATTCCAAGTATATTCTTGTTTTATCTATCTTCCAAATTAAACTTGTTATGTGAAAGTTAGTGATTAAAGCTCTCACAAAATTGATGCAACTTGGTTGTTATGTCTTATTGTTAGAACTACATCTTTCATCCTCATGTTTGGAGTACTTGGATCCCAGCCATCGATGGTTTGCAAATGGTTTGATCAAGATTATAATGGTGCATGTCACCTAAAAAATTATATTGTTTTTATCGTTTGCCTACTCGAGGACGAGCAGGAACTAAGCTTGGGGATGTTGATATGTCCATAATGTATCTATAGTTTTTTATGGTTTATACTATTATTATACTTTTGACACTTCTTTTTATATAAAGTTCATGAGTTATTTGGACTAACCTACTAATAGTTGCAAAAGTGCACAATGTTCTTGTTTTACACTTTGATGTGTAGGAATTATCAAGAATACAAGTGGAACCCTTGTTGGAGTCAAATTGGGATTTTCCAAAAATCTGTCTAAGAACTCCTTTTGAAGATGGTCACGTTTCGGGTCGAAGGCGGCGTCAAACGGAAAACTCTTCTCACTACAAAGTTATAGAAAATTTCGCGACAAACATTCTGGACATAAAATTTAGCTGATTCCGAGTCCAGACAGACCCGCTAGGCCCGATTTACTGCAGCCCAAGATGAGGTGACGGAAATCCGAAAAGCTATATAAAGGGAGGAAACCTAATTCGTGGAGGAGACCTCCACCCACGAATTTGCGGCCACCAAAGCCATGTTTTTGCCTCCCCATGGATCCCATCTCCATGAGGGAGGGCTCCCAAGAAGCCATAAAGGAAGGGGCTAAGTGGCGGTGCTCCCCCGCCATCTCCATCACCTAATCCTCCTAGTATGTAGTGGTTCATCCTCCCACACACCTATGTACCGTGCTATGTAAACATGATGTTTGATGCTATAAGTTATAATCCTATGATCTATGTCATGTTTGTGTAGTTTCTTTGTTCTTAGATTGAATGGTTGAACGTCTTTGGTTCATTAGAGTTGTATGTTGATATGGTACAGTCCTTTGGTGTCCATTATTTGTGCGTGCATGGATTAAACATCATAGGGTTTGTAGTATGTGTAAGAGGAAGGGGAAGTTCTGCCGGAGTGACAGAAACATAAGGACGCGAACCGGAACGTTGCATGTATGGGAGAAAGAGGACCATTAACTTATGGTTGGGGAAATCTTAATGCATTGTTAATAGTTACGGATGTTTGCTAATAATCCAATTATATAGTATATGTAATTCCAAGTAGTGAAGCGCATGTATATTTAGCCTCTTCGACATAGAAAACTGCATCAAAGATAATGAACCCGATTTATTCGCCAATTAAATTTGGACAAAGCCACCACAATTACCACCACTATTCCACACTCATGGTTCTGTTAATTTAGTGTATTTTATTGCTGCAGCAACTAGATTTAATTTTTTGTTATTATTATCTTGCAAAGCTTTCTTTAGTAGTACTTATTTTGTTGCTCTAATTTTATTTTTTAGATAATGCAAATGTTTAGTGTGCGTAGAGTTGTATGAATGGTTGGTAAAACTTGAGAGAACATTTATCCTATCTTTAGCTCCTCGTTGGACTCGACACTCTTGCTTATAAAAAAACTACACACGATCCTCCGTATTTGTGGGATATCAATTACCTTGAAGAAATCGACAGGAACAACCGATTCCATTACCCCCTGTTCTAAGAAGCCACGAATTTCGTCGCCGCTACAAGAAAACGAGATGGAATCAGAGAACAAAACAACGATTACAGAGCCGGCAGCGGACAATCGCCGGAGAAATCGCCGGAGAAGCGGCGGAGAACAAGCAGTGGCCGAGACAAATCGAAGGCGGCGGAGAGGCGTGGAGAAGGCGGCGACGACGGCTCAGCTATCCATCAGCGAACCGACCCCCCGAGCGCCGCGAACGGGAAATGGTAGGAATGGGGAACGGGACGAACCTCTCTCTCCCTGACGTTCCTCCCGAAAGAAGAAGCACGAGAGGGAGCTTCACTAACACACCTAGACGAACCGAAGGCAGCGGAGAGCCACCGGAGAAGGCGGCAACACCGGCGCAGCTATCCACCGGCGAACATGAGTACCCTCTCTCTCTCCGACTCGCGAGCGCAGCGAACTGGGAATGGGGAACATGAGCAACCTCTCTCTCTCTCTCTCCCCCTGGCGTTACTCTCGAAATTTGAAACGACAGCAAAACGACAAAACACCGCTACGAATCAGGTACTTCACGTTGCGTCGACCGGAACACCAGCGGCCGCACGATGGAGATCGTGCGAGTCACACTGTGAACACACGGTAAGAAAACTTTGTGGTCAGCCACCAGTTAGATTTTGGATTATTTTTATGTATATCTTTTGTTCGTCAAGGCACCAAATTATGTTGCAATTAGTTACAAAAATATTACAATTCAATCCAAGTTTGAAGCAAATTTAAAAGCTACTATGTGACAACATTATACGATATAGAGTTTCCGTCGATCTAGGATTCCACCCTAGCTGTCTTGGGCTAGCCAAATATTTGGTGGGGCAATCTTAAGCACAAATCAAACACAAAATGAATCGGGATACATTAAAAAATAGCAGTAGCATTGTTCTTTCACATAGGGTTCAGGCACAAATCTTGCCATCATGATTTATGTAATTATGTTGATACTATTAACCTATGTCCCATTGAAAAACAGAGTGATGGTCTGCTGATTGCTGGTTATAGCTTGGGAAAGAATGGGCAAAGGAATTGCTAGATGGACCTACACCAAACACCACATAGTCATCTTCCAGAGCGTCCAAACATCCCCTCCTTCGACACGGTTCGAGCGGAGTTCCCAAATATGTAGGTGTGCTGAGTTGTATCCTGGAGCCCCTTTTGTTTTCTTGAAAAAAAACGCAGGTCGGTTGAGATATACTTTACTAGATCATCAATTGTACTAAAACAGTTTGTACAATTATAAATTTGAAACCCCAAATTGCACAGAACAATATTGGACTAGTCTGTCTAGGACATACAACATACTCCCTACGTCCAGATGGACGTTACTAGATCATCAGTTCTACTAAACAGTTTGTACGAGTATAATTTCAGATCCATTTACAACTATAAATCTTGAAACCCCAAATTGCATAGAATATATTGAGCAAGTCTGTCTAGGACATACACCATACTCCCTCCGTCTAGAAATAATTGAAGCGGATGGCGATTTTGTAAAAAACGCGTGGTCTACCTCACCCTCTTCTAAGCCTCGCCGCCCCTCTCTCGATTCTTTGCCCTCCGTCGACGGCGTCCTCGGGCTATCCCGATTGCTCCGGCGTCTCCTAGTGACGCGCAACCACCGCCCCGGAACCACCTCATCCTCTCTCGATCCCATGGCGTGGATACGTAGATTCGTAGCCCCACCACAAACCCTAGCCCAGGCCCCGGCAAGGTTCGATCCGGTTGGATTGCTTTGTTTGAATTTGAACGTGCAAGGTTTTCAAGTGTAAAATGGACTTGTGCTGAAATTTTTTGCCACTGCGTGAGTTATTTCTGAACGGAAGGAGTAGAAAAAACCACCACATAACCTCGTTGCATTTGGCATCACCTGGAACATGTACAAGCATAAAATATTCTGTTCGCACGCTGACCGGGTTTGTGATTGTGAAAGAAGAACACCTCACGATCTCCACATTTTGATTGGCACGAGAGAATAAAGCAAATAAATTCAAGGGAACATAAAATTCGAGTGTCCAATGCATACACCATACAAAATTACATGATCGAGCAATCTAACATCTGACCAAACCGGAAAACAAACATGCTGTATGGATTGTTTTCTCGAACATATTTCAGATTTTGGTCTAAGACAGAAAACAAAGCCAACATTGCATGTAACTTTGGTCTAGGACTCAGATATGTTTTGAAATTACCGTTCGAAAAAAAATGCTTTGAAACTGTTGTTGGAGGAACATACAAGTAAAGAACTCAAGGAAACATTCAATTTGAGTGGCCCATTGCACAGACTATAATACAGTGCAAAAGAACATGATCGATGGGCAAATACTAGAGCAATCTTCCATCTGACTAATGCGAAAAACAAACATGATCGCGGCTCTGTTTTCTCGAACATATTTCAGACAAAAAAGTGAATCAATATTACATTTTGCAATCGATTCTGGAGCATACATTTTCTCCACATAAACATACAAGTAATCAGGTGTCTTCTTACTGCCAACTAGGCACGCGAACGAGTAGGAGAAAAGGCAACGAAACCTAATGCTACGAGAGAACAGAATCGAAAACAGGGCTCCATCGACTCCGTTTCCTTCTCGTGCTCGGCGAAGAACCGCGGCAGCGCGTCCATTGGGATCCCTTTCCCTGTCCTGATATTCGCCTTCTTACATCCATCATCGGCGTGGCGCTCCGACCGATCTGACGGAGGCGGCCGCTTGGAGCTGGCTGGCCGTGTTGCATCGACGGTGCATTCTGGTGGCGTCGGAACACGACGGGCCGCGCGGACGTCCCAGGCGGGCACTCGCGCAGTCCGGCTGGAGAGGTTGCTCGCGGCAGGGTAGTGCACGAGGTAGGAGTCGGTGCCGACCGACGCGGAGACGACCTTGGCGCGCGTGTAGATCACCAGCTGCTTCTTGCCGGAGACCTGCGGGAACCTTCTGCGCACCTCGACGTCCTCCCCGGCCGCGAACCGCGCGGCCGCGGGTGCTGGCGCTGCTCTGCCCTGACGACGGTTGCCTTGCGTGCAGCGTTTGCGTGTGTAGGCGCCACGAGGGCCAGGGCAGTAGCCTGGCGCGGCGCCACGATCCTCTTCACGGCCATCAGGGTGCCGCGATGGCGCGACGGCAGCCTCCGGGATGCAGAGCTTTGGTCGAGCTCCGTTGTTGTGTGCGCTCCGTTGTTTCGAGTTCTGAAGGAAATCAGACGCGAGCGTGGATGTGCAAGGAATACGCGCGGGAGTATATATGGATCTGCTCGAGTCCGAGTCCGGGTCGAACACCCGATCTACCGCCTCCACGCATAGATGATTTTTCAGATCGGCGTTCGAAATCTTCCAGGGAAAGTATGATGTGCTGATGTGTTATGTTAAAAAAAAAAATGATGTGCCGATGTGTTCGTGCCAATATCACGCGTTTGGGAGATTGGAATTGGTAATGGAACCGAGGATACCTCGACTCTCTCGGCGGTGTGGGTGCGGATCCTCGGCTTCCCTGAGGAAGCAAGGGTGCGCACTCTGTCCATCCTCGAGCTTGTCTTTCAGGCGGTGGGCAAGCTGGTGGTGGTGGACGAGGCGTCTCGTGTCGGCTCCGGCCCGATCCGCATGCAGGTGCTCTGCCCCGACCCAGCTCTGCTCCCAGGCCCCCTCCCACCCTTCTACTTCGGTATGGAGGGCAGGATCCTGACGGTTGAGCTGGACGAGGACCAGGCTACTGACGACCCCCTCAGCCTCCGGCGGACCCTACCTCTGGTGCTCACTCCATAGGAGGGGGAAGCTCCTCGGACGGGGACTCCGACGACGCTGAGCAGGGAGGGGAGTCTCGGACCCCTGTGCCCTCCCCCTCGGCGCCGCCTCCCACGGGCACTTCCTCCGTTGCACCGCCCGCCTCTCACCAGCTGTCCCTGATGCCACCGTCCCAGGGCCCCTCCGCCCTCCAGATCGCGCAGTACGGCTCCAACTTCCGGCAGTCCGTGGGCTTCACCGGTCACATGGCCATGGATCCTCTCTCTGGGGTGGGCCCTGAGGAGCCCCCACGGGTGGTTCAGGAGGAGGCTGACAGAGACTCCGAGAGTGTGGGGTTGGTGGTCGCCGCACCCTCCTTCCCTCGCTCCCCAGGGGTCCTCTGCTCCTCTCTATCTCCGGGCTCCACTCCAGCCTCGCCTAGGGGATCTCCGACGTCGGTTCCTGCGACCCCAGCTCTCTACACCGACGTGCCCGCAGCGGTCTTCCCCATCACCCCCGCGGCGGGCCACAAGGCGCGCCAGCCTCGCCCCCCGCCCCGTCCCCCCTCCCTCACGCCAGAGCGCTAGGCTGGCACGGGTTAGGGCGGAGAGCCCGGGGGTGGTTCCCACGGTGTCCCAGCTGGCCTCCCAGAGGACCGCAGCTCGCAACCTCGACTCAGGTACCACCCTGACTCCCCCGCCTCCTGACCTCCCCCCCCCGTCCCATCCCCCTTCCTCGGGCTCCAGATTCTCGGTTCTTGATGACACTCCCCTTGATCACCTCGCACAAGTGGCAGCTGACAGTGGCGTTGTCTTTCGCGGAGAACGAGGCCCTAGACTCGAACAGATTGAGGCGACTAGAGCTAAGGAGATTTACGAGGGATCCCTCGCAGCCGCGCGTGCACGGGCGGCGCGGCAGCAGGGGGACCCCTCGACACCGCCAGGGACTGGGACATCTGCTCCCGGATCCAGGACGGTGGACTCTCCGCGGCAGCACCTCCCGGCCGCCACCCAGGAGTCCCCCTAGCTAGGGGGACCCTAGGGAGGCAGCCAGGTCCGAGCTCCGGGCCTCCCCCTCCCGTCACGACGCGATCCGTCCCCCGTAAGGGGACCAAACCCAAGAGTGTTATCCAATGAATTGGCCTGCAATCATCTCACTCATTTGGAACATTCGGGGGTTTGGGAATGACGGTCGGAAACGCCAAATAAAGGACTATATGCGCCAGGAGAATGTGGATATTGTGGGATTCCAAGAAACGATCAAACAAGACTTCCTGCTCTCGGAGCTCCAGGGCCTTTCACGCCACAAGTTCGTGTGGAATTGGCTCCCGGCATCGGGACACTCCGGAGGTATCCTTCTTGGCGTCAAGGAGGAAACCTTTGAGGTGGAGGATATGGACCGCGGGGAGTTCTTTGTGAGCATGTCCCTCACCCATAGATGATCGAACCTCCGGTGGGAGGTCATCATCGTTTATGGCCCCGCGGACCATAGTAGATCACCTGCTTTCCTTGAGGAACTGAAGGACAAAGTGGAACGTTGCACCCTGCCGGTGGTGGTTGCAGGGGACTCCAACCTTATTCGTTCCCCTGAGGAAATAGCTAAGGTTTTTTTTCAAATGGGCCCTACTAAATCTCCCGGGTCTGATGAGCTGCCAACCCTATTTTTTCAGCGACACTGGTCGTTGTTAAAAGATGAGGTCTGTCGAGCTATCCGGAATTTTCTTAATGGTGCTGATATTCCTGAAGATTTTAATGATACCATTATCGTGCTAATACCTAAAGTAAACTCACCGAAATTTCTTACCCAGTTTTGACCTATTAGCCTCTACAATGTCGTGTATAAGGTGGCTTCTAAGGTGCTGGCAAATAGATTGGAGATCTTGCTTCCAATCCTTATCTCAGAGGAGCAAAGCGCGTTTGTTCCTGGAAGGTTGATCACTGACAATGTTTTTCTTTCTTATGAGTGTGTTCATGCAATCAGAATGAGGAATAGGAAGAAGAGGCCGCTGTGTGCAGTTAAATTAGATATGACGAAGGCCTATGATAGGGTGGAGTGGATCTTTCTAGAACAGATGATGCTCAGGATGGGATTTGATGCGAGATGGGTTGAGATGATAATGAGATGTTTGAGTTCAGTGCGGTTCTCGGTTAAATTGAATGGGGGGTTGTCAGAGGTATTTACGCCCTCACGGGGTCTACGGCAGGGGGATCCGATCTCCCCGTACCTGTTACTCTTTTGTGTGGAAGGGTTTTCTACTCTGTTGAAGAAAGCGCAAGATGACAATATGCTGAAGGGCGTTCAATTTGGGACAGATGGGCCCCATGTTACCCACCTTTTATTTGCGGATGACAACATTGTCTTCTTGGAGGCAACGGAGGAAAGCCTGACTACTCTGAAAGGGATCTTGAAGCGATATGAGGTGGCCTCAGGATAGCGTGTGAACTTACAAAAACCGGTGATATATTTCGGTGATGGGTGTGATGAGGAGAGAAAGAATTATCTGAAACAGTCTCTCAGTGTCTCGGAGGAAGCATTGTCTGAGAGATACTTGGGTTTGCTGATTGTTGTTGTGCGATCTAAGAATGGGTGCTTCTAGTATGTTTCAGAGAGAGCTGGCAACAAAGTAGGAGGGTGGAAGGGTTAGGGGGTTAACGAAGAAGGGCAAGGAGATACTGGTCAAATCTGTCCTACAATCAACCTCCACTTATCCTATGAGCTGTTTCAAACTGAATAAGGGGCAGTGTGAGAAGCTGAGGGCTATCTCATCTAATTTCTGGTGGAATGATGCGGATGGTTCAAGAAAAGTACACTGGATTGCGTGGGAAAATATGTGCATGGCTAAGAAAGATGGGGGCATGGGCTTTAGAGACTATGAAGCATTCAACCAAGCCCTTCTTGCAAAACGGGCGTGGCGGCTGCTTACCTCGCCTAATTCTTTGTGCGCTTGTGTTCTTAAAGCTAGATACTTTAAGAATGGTGAGCTGCTCTCTGCTTCCTGCCCGGTGAGAGGGTTCTTCACATGGAGGAGCATTTTGCATGGCCGTGACTTGCTGCGCCAGGGCCTGATCTGGAGGATCAGGGACGGGAGGAAGATTAATATCTGGCAAAGTAATTGGATACCTTGATCTACGACGCCTAGACCACTGGGTCGAAGGTGTGAGGCCAACGTAACCATGGTGTCTGAGCTGCTCAACGCTGAGGGGACTGGCTGGAATCAAGCTAAACTCCATAGCATATTTCATGAGTTTGATGCCAGGGACATTAGTGCTACTGTCATTGGAGGAAGGGATTCAGTGGACTACCATTTTTATACAAAAAATGGCATATTCACAGTCAGGTCAGCTTACCACCTCTGCATGAAACAACGGTGACTGACGGCTGGCATGGTCGAGACGTCGTCGGCGGCCGAGGCCCATAAAGGGTGGTTGTCCCTGTGGGGGCGCAGGTCCCGGGCAAGGTGAAAATCCATGTCTGGCGCTTATTGAAGAATGGGATGGCTACAGGTGCGGAGCTGCAGAGAAGAAGCATTAAAGGTGTCGTTTGTGTCGTATGTGGGTGGGAGGAAACAACTATTCATCGTTTCTGAATGTGCCCTATACTATCCACGTCTGGGTGCTAATCCGCAGTATGAGCACTGGCTCTGTTGCGGCTCTTCCGGCGGGAGTCGTGTCTTCACGTCTGATGACCCAATGGCTCTTGGAGTGGATTGGTTCGGCCTAGGATGCTGACTTGGATATTACTTTCATGACGTTGTATCACTTGTGGTTAGCGAGGAATGCTGCCAGGAAGGACTGCATTGAGGACCCTGCTATATATCTTAGCCCGGAGAGTGATCCACCTTACGGACGAGTGGTGAAGCACATAGGAGCTGAGAGGGCCCAAACAGCCGCCGAAGAAAGAGAAGTGGTTGAAGCCAAGAGAAGGATGGATCAAGGTTAATTCTGATGGTGCATTGGCAAAAGATAACGGAAAAGGAGGTGGAGGTGTGGTCATGTGTGATCACCATGGGAGGTTCCTAGCGGCGGCCTGCCATTTTTTCCCTTCAATCTCTGACCCAGAAGAGGCCGAGCTTCGTGCGTGCCTCCGAGCTGTGCAGGTTATTCGAGAGATGGGCAAGACGCAAGTGATACTGGAGACGGATAGTCTGGGTGTGGTGGCGAAGCTGAAGAATGAGGAGAAGGATAGGTCAGCGCTAGGACCTTTGGTCGAGGAGATCAAGAATGGACTTCGTACTGTCCAGGGCGTGGAAATTGCGTGGGCGAGACGCACGGCTATTGGTGTCGCCCATCGCCTAGCTAGTGAAGGTTGCAATGCGGAACTATGCAAAGTGTGGTTCTCTATACCACCTGATTGTATTGTTGATGTACTAAACTTGGACCTGTCTATCGTTAAATAAATGCAGCCAATTTCCCCCCTAAAAAAGAATAAAGATCCCGAGTTACTGATTAAATGACTTACTTTTATTATTTGTTGATGGAAATTTCAGAATGAAACATCAAATGACGCTATTAATTGAACTTGAGAAATGGGCAACCAATTTTTGAACCAAATTTTCAATCGGTCCGCATCAAGCCAATACGAAGAGAGGGGTACTCAAGAGAGTTGATGCTCACAAGTCAGGACACGTCAAATTGTTCTAATTGCCTGCCTGTATAGTTTTTTTTACTATAGTTTCTTTCACCTTCTTCTTCTTTTACCTTTCTTTTTCTCTTTCAGCCGCTTGGCTGAGGTTGTAACCATAAGGTAGATAGTTCCTCTACCTTCAATTAATCAAAAAAAATTGTTCTAATTTATACTGCTGGTTCGCTTTCCTCTTTTACTGTTCTAGAACATGGTCTTTGTGTTTCACAACTTGGGATTTTCTGATGGATGGCATGCAATCTTTTTTTCCTGCATAAACATCTTCCTAAACCGCCAATTGCAAGAGAAAAATGATTCAAGCAAGGCTCTTTTGTGCTTGTAGAGATCATGACATCCTTCCTTGAACCTTGCGCAGAATTGAGTTTGCTTGTCATGCATGACTGACCTATTATGATCAGATAAGGAAAATAAAGATGCTTCAAAGGTAGTCATAAGAAGATCACTGGAACTAACACTGTTGAGCATTCACAACAGTGTCTTCAAAAGTATTGTCGAAGTGTGCCTTTCATTTGAGGTATGGCAAGAGGTGATTCGGGTATGGGAAATTTCAATAATCAAAATTTATCAGTGCAATGGTTTAAAATCACTAGATGAACATTCGTCCTGTTAATCTGGGAGGCTTCCGATGTATTATACTCATAGGAATACAACCACATGTTACAGGTTCTCCACCACCGCATCGGCAGTTCTCTTTTGGAGACCAAAACAAGCTCTGCGTTGCAGATATCTACCTCGCCTAGAGCTTACTACAAGAAGTCAGACAACAACATGGCAGAGTTATGATACAAGCACAGGGTCACAGTAATCCAGCACCACCTCAGTGGTTCTCTGTTGGAGACAAAAGCAAACTTAGTGTCACGCCGATCTCTACTATATCGTCTCAAGAAGGCCTTAGTCCATGCCCGGGCAGCATTCCCTCAGCCTGCGCTCACAAATAAAAAAAACCTCAATTTTGAGTACATAAACATGTTAATACTTATATGTGCATGACTATATAAGACTATAGTCAAATAAATAAAGCAAGTAATGTAAACAGAGAAATGTGACATGGTCATTGCTATAGTGTTCCCCTGGAGTTACAGGCTTTTCCTACCGCCATCACACGATAAATGAGTATTGCACATGGTTAGACATCTTGTTCAGAACGACTAGGAACATAATCATTAGGTTGCGCCGTGCTTTGGATCCTTCATTTGTATAAAACATTCAGTTTATAGAGAAATCACCTATCAAACACAAACTGATACATATTGAATACATATAGTTCCGTAGCATACACTCAATGGTAATGAAACGGGAAGCTACAACTTTCGTGAAGATGAGCAGCAATTTGGAGTTTGTAAAGGCTTTAGGGGAGACTGAGATCCAAGAAATAGGAGGTATTGATGAAAAAAAAAACTCACTGAGCAAGTGGACAGTGTCAGCGAGCAAAGATGAAATGTATTCTTCCACATCCATGTGCAAAATGCTCACTTTAGGGGAGTTATTGAGAGGAAGATGTGAACTGTGGAAACTCAGGCACGGGAACCCCTGATCTGCAGGGGAGTTTGTGGTATATGTTCGCGGTAATTTTGTGGGCTCTACAGTGCATAAGCAATTTAGTCTTTCAAGCTATCCTAATTTTTATTTTTGGTTGCATTTTTTACTGCCATGGCTTTCTACACAGAAGAACTACTCTCTCCGATCCAAATTAATTGACTTGGATTTGGCTAGATTCGGATGTATCTAGCACTCAAACATGTCTAGATGCATTCGAATCTAGACAAATCCGAGTCAATTAATTTGCATCGGAGGGAGTAATGAAAAGGCCGCAAAGTTAACATAAACATTCCACCACTGTCCTAGAATTACTAGGATTTTGGGTTAAAAAATGAAGAAATCAATAAAGATCAAAATGCACATTTGAAATAAAATTGGAATGAAACACTTACAAATCATAAAGATCAAAACTCTTCAGTAATTCATCAATAAGATCTGCCAAATAGTCACCCAGGCACAGAGATAGCAATATTTCTAGTCCAGAATCACAGTTGTGCAGGAGACTGCCATTGGCCTGAAAACAAGTTTCATTGCTGCGTTAAGTAGGTGCTATAGTTTTGAACAGCTAAGAAAATTCACCATGATTTTATTAAGTGCTTACCCAGCTATTGTGGAATGAGTGGGTAAAATAATTCCTAGAGAGGAAGAATGGGGTGATACGAGTGTTCTTATAGATGCTTTTCCTGAAGGTTATCATTACCACTGAATCTGTTGATACGGATCTAAACCAACCACCGTTTAATCTGCACCTCTTAAGAGCCTCTTTGAACAACCGTTTTCCATTTTGATCAAGTCTATCGAAGAAAATCTTCAACTGGTAGACAATGTTGGCCCTACACATGGATGGAAGGCCTGCAAAATGAAAAAGAAGCACCAATCTGTAAACCCAACACAGACGATGTCTTCGTGCTTGTTTGTTCCAAACAACAGTGCTGTTCCTTAATCTCTGAATGAGATTTTCTAGGTACGCCGGCCACTTTCCATCATATGAAAAATGACTCTCGATTGAGGTAGCAAGGTCCTGCAGGTTCGAACGGATGAGGCCAGGGCTGCAATTAACTGTAGCAGGTCGATTTGCATAGACCTCCTCATTTTCAACATCGAAATCTTCCAATCCCAATGTTCCTGTCCAGCATCTCCCATAATTAATACTTGCAACTGCTGATCTTATTGCACCTCTAAGGATCTTGAATCCCAGGTCAGTACACTCTAGTTCATTGTCAACTCTTCCTGGGATTTCTTTCCATTGAAGTAAATGATCTAAGGGAACCTGGGTTAGTGGAACCCTTCCACCGCAGATCCTTGAACAGATAACTATGGTAGAATCCTGGCTGATCCCTTGGTCTGAAAGTTTATATTTATGTTTTAATATGCGACCTTGGTATTCCAGATATTGCTCGCTTTGACTGAACGTACTCAGCTTCTCAACTAGGCATTCCAGATCTTCAGATGTTTTTGTGAGTTCTATTTGTACTGACAAAGTCGTTCCACCAAGAGTCTTCACGAATAACTGACTACCAATAATATTCTCAGTTTGAAGGCCATCAAACACAGCTTCTTGAACACCTTTTTGACTTTCAGCTTTTTCCTTAGCTGTGTTACAAGAGGCTAGGTTCTTATAACTCGTCCCTGGCACAATTTCAGTTGTATCATCGGAGACTGCAGCTCGATGATGTGAATCTGAACGATATGATTGCCTACTTGCAATTACATTGGTACTTTCCATGATCAGTTCAACATTTCTGCTTCCATTGATTTCTGGCAACTCAGCAGCAACCTTGGAACAGTTCATACGATCTGTCAGGCCATGTTTTGGGGTACTGGCATCCTGAACATCCTGACCACTCTGAAGTTCAGTTTGTTCATCATTTGTAAGGCAACAAGGCGCAGCTTTTCCACTGGTTTTGCTGCAAGAGGTTAAGTCTTGTTCATCATTTGTAAGGCAACAAGGTGCAGCTTTTCCACTGGTTGTGCTGCAAGAGGTTAAGTCCATTTCTCCACGGCTCTTTGCTGAAGTAACTTCTTCAGAATATATCTCCTCGGAGAGCATAAATTGATTATCTGAATCTGAACGATAAGGTTGCCAACTTGAAGATTTTACTGACAAGCTGCTAAAGTCACTAGATCGCTCACTTGGGCATGTTTTCCTGTCTGACATTTCCATCTTGTCTCCAGCAACAGCTGCATTTACATTTGTACTTGCAATGAACGGTTCAGACTTACTAGTTCCATTGATTTCCAAAACCTCAGCATCAACCCTTGAACACTTCTTGTAACCTATCAAGTGATCCAGAAACGTGTTCAGGCAGTCCTCAACTGATGGAAGAGACTTCATATGTTCCACCATATCATGAACAGCATCACTGCTCTGATCTTTCTCCTTCTCTTCTGGATTGCGAGAATCTGCTGTTGAATCCTCATCAAACAATTTTAGAATGAAGTCAAAAGCTTTTATTGGCTCGCTTGGGCATGTTTTCCTGTCTGACATTTCCATCTTGTCTCCACCAACAGCGGCATTTACATTTGTACTTGCAATGAACGGTTCAGACTTACTAGTTCCATTAGTTTCCAGAACCTCATCATCAACCCTTGAACACTTCTTGTAACCTATCAAGTGATCCAGAAACTTGTCCAGGCAGTCCTCAACTGATGGAAGAGGCTTCATATGTTCTGCCATATCATTAACAACATCACTGCTCTGATCTTTCACCTTTTCTTCTGGATTGTGCGAATCTGCTGTTGAATCCTCATCAAACAATTTTGGAATGAAATCGAAAGCGTTTATTGGTACTTCAACAGACCGTCTTGGGATGACATACTTCTGAGTGTGCAGAGGACCATCTGCAGATTCGAACATATATGGATTTAGCAAAATGAACTAGGGGTGGGATCCCACTTGACACCTTATGGAAGGTAGGTTTTAACATGCAAGGAATGATAGTTTTTTGTTTGTATGATCTTGCCAATGAAGATAATGGACTTAGGTGGGATCCCACTTTGACACCCTAACCTTCCATACTCTAAGCTATTGTTTCCGAAAATATACGTATATGCTTAAGGTAAGCAACAATTAGCCAATGGTAATTCGAAATACTATAATATAGCAAACACATTTGCCATGCTGAGGCAGCTGAAACATCCTGCCCAATTTTAGGCTTCCTACTATTTGAACAGACTTACCAACTTGCAAAGGCTTGCTTCTGGCTGGAGGGCCCTTTGATTGGAGACCAAGCAACGATCCATGTGTAACTGAATTATCTGAGTATATGGATTTCAGGGCCTTCACGACTGTAGCCTGCACGTCCAGCAGGCGCAGGGACAACATGCGCAGGGATTTAAGCGCCTTACCAGCCGCAGCCTGCACGTCCAGGCATGGGGATTCCAGCGCCTTCTCGGCCGCCTCCCTCTTCATCCTCCTCTTCCTCTTCTCCTTCCCCATCACGCTGTAGCCTGGAAACTGAGAAACAGCAAGAAAATTATAAGTGAATCCTTGACGCAAACACCAATGACATTTCATATTAGAGATGTCAAGAAAAAAATCCATCAAGAAGCAAGAAAACCGAACAATTCGAGCGAGCACGAACTTGCTCCAAGGCGAGAAAGCAACCAGGCAGAAATCCTGATGAATCGAAAATACCGAATCCACCAACTTTGGTGCTGAAAAACGACGAGAAGAAAAACCCAGGATAAATAGATCATTCCTAGCGGGGGAAATCAAGAGAGGGGCGCGATTCGAGAACCCCAGTCCACCAAAACAACCAGGCGAGCGCGCAACCCGGCGACACAGCGGGGCGGGATTTGAGGGTGAGGGGGAGTGGGGGACGAGACTTACCAGAGACGGACGTCGAGGGAGAGGCGTCGGGGGAAGAGCCGAGCAGCCGAGGGAGGCCTCCGCGGCGAGGCCGAGAGGGGGTGGCGGAGGGAGAGAGGGAGGAGGGGAAGGCGGTAGGCAGCAGATGTTGAAGGGTTGCGGCCGCGCCGTGCAGGCCGAATCGACGCCGCGGCGGCGGCGCGGCGCGGCTGGGTTTATTTAGTTTTTTCTTTTTTCTTTCAGGGGTTTTAGAAAGGCGTTTTCTGGAATGTTCGGATGCAGCGGATCTTCTTATTTCGCAAGAAAACCCGGGAGTTTTTGTTTTTGAGAGAGAACAGAAAACCCGGGAGTTCTGCTACGAGAGTTGAGGATTTGAGGCATAGATGTGAGAGCAGGGCTGGGCTCAAGGAAGTATGGCCCGTGCGGTCGCATAAAGCCCAGACATTTTGGGCCCCAATTAAAATTTTAAACTAAACTGAAAGGCCATCCGTTGAGAAAAACAGCAGGCAGAAAAGCCAATAACGGGGCCAGTGGCCCAGTGGGCACTGGACTCGACGGACTGCTGACCGACTAGCGAAAACGTCCCGCGTGTCCGTCGGTTGACCAGGCCCTGCCATCGCCGCAACCTTTTTTTACCGCTACCTTGGGTCTTGGGTGTACCGTACCGTTGCTGCTGTAGTAAAATCTTCGACGCTCTGTTTGGATGTAGCAATTTTGGTTTGGAATTGAATTGGAATGAAAATTCCAAATCCAAAATGAAAAAAAAATGACTTACAATTCTAATTATGTTGTTTGGGTTTGCTTGGAATTTCCTGTTGGAATCAAGTGGTGGTACCCAATTCCAATTCCTGTCTGGATGTGTACACCGTGGATTTGGATGTTTTATTGAGTCATGTAAGCATGTGTATATTAGAATATATAAATTTTATTTTTAACATATAATAACATTAAAATAATCTGAAAAAGATCACAAAAGCACAAATGAAACAAAATAATTTTAAGTACCAACAACAATTACAATATGCATACATAATTTGGTCTCACATTAAATAGTCTATATGCGCTTACACATAAAGAAAAAGTAGTAACTCATTAGCGGTTCTTCCAAGCTCTAAGTCATAAAATATGGAGATAATATACGATTAGGACTATTTGAAAGGCATCCACTAGTAGGACGTTGTCATTGTCATTCTCAAGAAGGCCTACACAAATAAATTAAACTCAGCTTCACTCAAACCAACGCTTTCTTTTAGCTGAACTCTCACCAACGTTTGTAAAGCGAGGATGCGTACTACTATATTAGTAAAAGTGGCAGAAACAAAAGACACACAAATCTGCCTGTCTGGGCACGGCCAGGAAACAAACACATGGTGTGCGCCGCCTTGGCACCGCCTGCACAACAGTCCAGCCGCCTCAGCGGCACAGCCAGGAGCTGGCCCGAGTCGACGGCGTGCATGCTCATGTGCACCCTTGGGGAGCTCGAAGACAACATCTCCCAGTCCCACGAGTAAACTCACTCTTCAATCATGGAAATCTACAGATGAATTAGATCAATTAATTAGGCAACAAAAGAATGGAGAAAAACTGCTCCAATCAGAGGGATAAAAGGGGAGTATGAGGGACAGGGATAGGCCAGATTGGGAAGGGCCAGGGAAGGCTGGTGATTAACGGACTCATGGCAGCAGCCACCGATCGATTAAGGCTTAGGGCAGGATCCCGCAGCCGTTTCGAGAGGGAGATGGGAAGGGGAGAGGGAGAGGAGGGCAGCAAGGTAGAGAAGGGGCGGGGGAGGAGAGATGGCAGGGAGCTTACCGGCGCCGTCGCCGGGAGCTCCAGGTCATGGTCGACGAAGTCCCTGTTCTGTCTTGGAGCTAAGCGGTGCGCGCGCAGGGCCTCGATTTCGAGCGTTTTCGAGCGGGTGAGCACGGAATCTCGCGAGCCCGGGCGGACGCACGCGGGGACGCGGCTCGGAAATTTGTTCAGTTTCCAGGCTTGATTTCTATGGGCACCCAAACAGCCGAATTCGGGTCAGCAGATTCCAAATAGTCAATTCCAAGCCCAGTTTACTACATCCAAACACAGCGCAAGAGTTTTGGAGGCAAATCTGGGAACAGAAGGTTTGGAAGCAAATCTGGACACTTAAGAGCATCTCTACAAGATACACGCCCGAACCAGAAAACACGTATACGGATCGAGAAAAATTGGTTCATAGGCCGGGACGGGGAACAGACCCCTTATAAACGTAAACCAGAAAAGCACATAACGCAAATGATGCAAAACCATAAAACTAAACCAGAAATGATACAAATTAAACCAATTTCGATCGTTAACACGCCAATAACCAAATTCACCATAGTTTCTCGCAACCACATCGAACGAACGAGGTAGGAATCTCGTGCAAACCGCTGGTACGAAGTGCGAATTACAATCAATTTCGCACTACTTATCTACGACGATTTGACAAAATCGTAGCGGGGGCGGGTTGTTAATACCTAGCATTGGCGGTTGTGGCGGCTTTGGCGGTGGAGACCTTGCGCTTCACCATCGCGTTCCTCGTCTTGTTGGCCAGTGTCTTCTTTCTCGAGGCGGCCGTGGCCATGGCCGCGTCGGGTTGGAGGTGGGAGCGGCGGAAACGGCGAGAGCGGCATGACCCTCACCTACCTGGATGAGAACGGAGCCCTGCCGCTTCCACTTCGGTGAAGTGCCTCCTTCCACCGGCGCGGGGCGGGAGGGGAAGTTACTAGATCTAGCGGCGGCGGATGGGTCTCCAGCAACGACGCGACCTCGCTAGGGACCAGTGATGGCTGTTGGGCGTCCATGGCGGCGCTCCTGGGGCTAGGGGAAGACGGGGACGGCGGCGAGGGGAGATCGTCGGTGGCGGCGGCAGCAATGGCGCGGCGGAAAGTTCCCTCCCGCCAACGGAAAGGAGGATATGGATCAACTACGGTTCGTGCTTGGTTCGGAGCCGAAACCTGGCTATCTACGGTTTGAGGGGGGGTTCTCGGCCCTGTAAAAACTTTTCTAGGTAGGGGTGGTTTCTGGTGTCCGGTCAATCCAGTTTTTTCAGCCGAAACCAGAAAAAGGCAGTTATTTTTCTGGTTCGGGCCTTTTAAGGGGTCTGCTAGAGATGCTCTAAGTGCTCTCCAAAGCTACGGCATTTCCTATGGAGATCTGGACATAACAGCCATCCACTCCGGATATATTGCCATGTGTGGAGTTGAACTAGATACCAGGTGTGTTGTTTGCAATCGCCTCTTCGAGGATGGGAAGATTTTTTTAATAAAACGGGTAATTTTACTTATTTTATTTAAAAAGGTCGAAGAGAATTGATCAGTTAATTTTGCAGGAGCACCGGTCGAAAACCCGTACAATGCACCAATATCGTCATGGAACACGACCACCACATGAAACACAAATGGACTAGGGACCTTCGTTGTGGTTGGCACGAAGCATCATCGTCATCACTCCTCCATGAGCCAGCGAATTTGACTTCACCAGCGACTTCCCAAATAGAGACTCACAGACGGCGCTGAAACCCATGTCAGCCTATGTCATCAATTGGCCACACCCACCAAGGACAGACAGCTCAGAATCTGATGACGAACTTCACAAGGGAATTATGTTGGTCTTGCGCTGACCGGGTACTCTGCAGAGACCACCAGTGGTCAGTCATCGTCACTGCATGGGCACCCTCCACCACAGCTTTGACTAACACAACGAAGCAGAACCCATTGGACACTCCGGGAAAAACTGACTACCGAAGCCTAGCCACGACCCATCTTCATCTCAACACATCATCTTTGCCGAACTACACCCTTGGACCTAGCACAGCGTCCCGGCAACAAACCCTCTTCATTCAACCCTTGGTCGTAGGCGACTCCGAGAATATGCCCCCAAGAAGGAAAGAGATGCATTAAGGCCTCCATCTCCCGAACTCGGATCTGAGGTTTCCCTCTGGAGTCAAGGCCACAGGAGGAGTTGTTGGAATTTTTGCCTAAATAGGCCCAGCCCATTTATTATATTTCAATAAATTCCTGAAATCCTAGAGGCCCATTTGGCCCATTCATGCAAGGCAAGAGCTGGGACAAATGTTTAGTCCCACATTGCTAGTTGAGTGGAAGTTGGACAAGCTTATAAGGTGAGCTCTCCTACCACTTGGTAAAAAAAATGAGAAGGAGAAGGGGAGAGTTCCACACGTGCGCTCCTCCTCCTCACTCGCCTCGCCACGCCACGCCTCGCCACGACGCGCGCCGGCGCGGGTTGCGGGAATCTCGCCGAGTCGAGCTTTATTTTGCCACGCATGAATGGTATGTCGTATAGAAGTTGAAACGTTTTGCTCGAGTGGACTTTTAATACGAACTGAGTGGAGGCTGTCCGGTGGGTTGCCGCCTGTTCGCTTCAACTCCTGTCCGTTTGTTTCATCTTCTGGGCAGCCTGTCTGCCTACCCCTCTGTGTCTATATAAGAGATAGGTCGCGCCTCCTCTCAGATACACCGCAACACATCGTCGCATACTCCTTTGCTCCTCAAGTTCCAGAGCACTGCGCTACCTAGATCTTCCACATCCCGTCTTGCGGCGTGCACCAAGAGCCGGGACAGTAGGCCTCCGAGACCCCGCTGCTTCGAGTCCTGTACGGGAGAAGGGAGATAAGGTTTTTGGGGAGCGCTATCGGCGCGACTACTGGCTTCGTCACGGACTCCCACACGGATAGCGGCTGCGGCGATGTCTTTCCCGACGAGGACTTCTTCCCCGACATCAGCACCCTCTTCCTCGACGACATGGCCAATGACGGTTCCAATGCCAGCGGTTCCTCTTCTGCTACTGTCGTGTATATCTTCTTTCTCAATCTTGTTCTGATCGTATCTAAAGTTTTACACCTTGCAGTTTGTTTAGTTATATGCCTTAATATGTATTCGCTATTTCACATGATTAGTATATTCCCTATTATTCTAATCATATTTTATCTAGCGTTTATTATGGATAATTCGCTTGGTAAATTGATCTTTTATTCAACAATCTAAAAACCTTATTTCAAGCAATTTGCCCCAAGTGGCTTTGTTGCTTCTATGAAGCCACCTGTGTTCGAAGGTGTGAATTACAAACGATGGCGTGCGAGAGCAGTGCTCTGGTTTCAGACCATGAGCTGCTATAACGCCATCTATGGCGCACCTGAGGGAGAACTTAATCCCGCTCAAGAAGAGGCGTTCCAAAAACTTGATACCACTTTCAAGGCTGCCTTGATCAGCATTCTTGGCGACAATATTGTCGATTCATATCTGTCATTTAGCAATGACAAAGATATGTGGGATGTGCTCGAGAGAAAATTTGGAGTCTCCGATGCTGGCAGTGAACTGTATGTCATGGAACAATTCTATGACTATAAGATGGTTGATGACCGCCCCATTGTGGAGCAGGCTCATGAGATACAGTCACTTGCCAGGGATCTTGAGCACTTCACTTGTGTGTTACCGGACAAGTTTGTTGCCGGAGGCATTATTGCCAAACTTCCTCAGTCATGGAGGAACTTTGCTACTTCTCTGAAGTACAAGAGACAAGAGTTCTCCGTGACAGATCTCATTGGGACTCTTGATGTGGAAGAGAAGGCGAGAGCAAAAGACACACGTGCTCTAAGTACCGAGGGAGGTTCTAATGCCAATCTGGTACAGAAAAGGAACTTCCAGCCTCATAAGTTCAAGAACAAAGGCAAGTTTGACGACAAAGGGAAGTTTGATGGAAAGAACAAGGCCTCACAGTCTACCAGCTTCAAGAAGAAGACTGATAAGAGGAAAGGTGCTTGTTATGTATGCGATGATCCTGATCATTGGGCTCCTGCTTGTCCCAACCGCTTGACAAGCGCCAGAATGGGAAGGGTAGCAAGATTGCTAATGTTGTCATGGGCGACGTTGAGATGAAAGATGTTGGGTATGGTATATTACCTACTGTTCTTTCATTATGTCATTCTCCTGATTGGTGGATTGACACAGGCGCTAATGTACATGTTTGTTCTGATATTTCCATGTTTTCTTCATATAAGGTCAGAGGGACTCAAACCGTGCTAATGGGAAAAGACTCGCATGCTTCTGTTCATGGTGTTGGTACGGTCGATCTGAAGTTCACTTCGGGAAAGACCGTGCGCCTGAAGAACGTGCATCATGTTCCCTCAATAAATAAAAATCTTGTTAGCGGATCTCTTATGTGCCGAGATGGCTACAATATTGTATTCGAGTCCAATAAATTTGTAATTTCGAAGTATGGAACCTTTGTTGGTAAAGGCTATGAGTGCGAAGGCTTGTTCCGCTTATCTCTGTCAGACATTTGTAATAAAGTTGTTAATCATATTTACACGAATTTTGAATCAAATCGTTCATTGCTTGAATAAGGTCTTGGGAGGGTTTTAGAATTTTTTCATGAAATAATGTCTTCCCTATTTCTAGGTCCAACGATCCCCCGTGCCCGTACCACCAGTGCTTTGACCTCTCGGGCCATCCATTTGTACCAGGAGTGACACCTCTAGCCCTCATTTTCTTCTCCATATCTCCCACTTAGGGACGACACTCTTGTAGCCACCTGTCCCCATTTTATGATGGTATTTCTTTTGGGCAGCATTTAACGCGTTCTTTGCCGACTTTGCCTTTGCTTTATCAGATTGCTTGTACTGTACAAAATCGGGCCACTGTTATCTCAACTTCTTGTTTACTCCTTTGAAGTCCGGAGTTTTCTTTTTCGCGACATATTTCGCGTATAAACTTTTCTTGTGGTTCCGGTACAGTTCAGTCATCTTGCGCAGAGCCCACTCCTTGACTTTCGCTCTATTTTCAAGCCCACCCAGCCTTGGGGTAATACCATCTACCTCAAATTCTTCATACTCTGGAGGTAGTATGCAATGCGCTATGAGCTTCTGCCAAAGGTCATCTTTGGCATCATCGGTGACATAGTTGTTGGATTCTTCACCCGGTTTCTTTGACTGATTCCATTCTTGGATGGTGATCGGCAGGTTGTCCCTAACAAGCACCCCACATTGATTTACAAACATCCTCCGGTGCTTCTCTAGAGCAATCGGTTCACCATCATCATCTATTTCTTCAATGGTGAACCTCTGATTACCATCCAACTTTTTGTTCGGCCCTCGTTTCGTTCGAGCCGTAGATTGCTTTGATCCGGTGGGCTAAAATAAGAAGAGAGAGAGTGATTAATATATATCTAGATCAGTTAATGAATAGAGGTAACATGAGGCTTTATATATATATATATGTACCTCGCCGGATCCTGTCGAGGGGCCATCATTATTGTTTTTATTTGTTTGCCCTTCGTCCATCCGGTCTTCCCCTTGGTACATTAGGTTTTCCTCTAGTCCATCACCGGATGGATTCAGATATGAGGATATCTCTTCCTCGAGCAAAATATCTTCACCGGTATTAATATTAAGAGGAATTTCACCTCTTATCATGCCCTGAAGAAAACCTTCACCAATCCTACCAGGATCTTCGGATGGATCCATGACTTAATTAACTATAACAAAAAGAGAGTTAAACAGGTTAGAAAAAACAATAACCCTAATAACTAAAACAAAAAAACAATAACCCTAATAACACAAATTAATAACCCTAATAATTATATAATTAATAACCCTAATAACACTAATTAATAACCCTAATAACACTAATTAATATTCCTAAAAAACAACTAAAAACAATTATATATTCCTAAAAACAACTAAAAACAATTAATATTCCTAATATACCTAATAAACAATTATATGTTCCTAAAAAAATTATATAAACAATTATATATTCCTAAAAACAACTAAAAACAATTATATATTCCTAAAAAATTATATAAACAATTATATATTCCTAAAAACAACTAAAAACAATTATATGTTCCTAAAAAAAGAAACTAAAAACAATTATATAATAATTATATATTCCTAAAAACAACTAAAACAATTATATATTCCTAAAAAAGAAACTAAAAAAAATTATATATTCCTAAAAACAACTAAAAACAATTATATAAACAATTATATATATATTCCTAAAAAAATAAAAACAATTATATAAACAATTATATAAAAAATGCTAAGATCAACGCACGGCGAGGCGGCGGTGTTGCGTGGCGGCGGCACGGCGAGGCGGCGTCGTTGCGGGGCGGCGGGACGGCGGGGCGGCGCATGGCGGCACGGCGAGGCGCGCGGCAGCACGGTGCAGGGAGGCGGCACGACGGGTTGGCCGGAGACGAGGGCGGTGGCGTGGTGGAATCGGGCAGCACCTCCCCTGCGTCGATCGAGCTCGCCCTCGTCTGTTCGTCTCCACCTCGTCAATTTTGCCAAGTAATGGGTGGGGAAGGCCAGGGGCGGGCACAGTTTACTTATACCCCCCTTTAGTCCCGAGCTAAGCCACCGCACGGGACTAGAGGGTCAATAGTCCCGGGCCGTGGCTTAACCCGCGACTAAAGACCCCCCTTTAGTCGCGGGTTAAGCCACAACCCGGGACTAATGTGTTTTTTTCGGTCGCTTGGTTTTCGCGCGCGCACGCACCCATTAGTCCCGGGTCCAGACACGACCCGCGACTAGTTTATTTTTTGTAAATTTTATTTTTTTAATTCAAATCAAATATAAAACTTTAGAAAATCATATCTTTTATTGTAAAAATCCAAGTAAATCAAATAATATGTCTATTATTATCAGAAAAATATAAAGAATCTTAATATAATATCCATATATCTGTTTGCATCATTTATAAATTATTTTATTTGTAAATTTCTTTTTTTAGTTCAAATCAAATATAAAACTTTGGAAAATCATATCTTTTATTGTAAAATCCAAATAAAACAAATAATATGTCTATTATTGTTAGAAAATATAAAGAATCTTAATATAATATCCATATATCTATTTGCATCATTTATAAATTATTTCATTTGTAAATTTCTTTTTTATTTCAAATCAAATATAAAACTTTGGAAAATCATATCTTTTATTGTAAAATCCAAATAAAACAAATAATATGTCTATTATTATCAGAAAAATATAAAGAATCTTAATATAATATCCATATATCTATTTGCATCATTTATAAATTATTTGATTTGTAAATTTATTTTTTTAATTCAAATCAAATATAAAACTTTGGAAAATCATATCTTTTATTGTAAAAATCCAAATAAAACAAATAATATGTCTATTATTATCAAAAAAATATAAAGAATCTTAATATAATATCCATTTAGTCCCGGTTGTAGTCACAAACCGGGACTAAAGATATTTCTCGCCATTTCCCACCGCTTCCCGCCATGTTTTCCCGCCCTTTTTCTTTTTACGAGAGCTTTTAGTCCCGGTTGTAGTCACTAACCGGGACTAAAGATATTTCCCGCCATTTCCCAAAGCTTCACGCCATGTTTTCCCGCCCTTTCCCTCTATATCTAGGGCGATCGCGCCATGGCTGTCCACACATCCACACCTTCCTCTCTTAGAACAATGGACAACGCCTACTGGGCCATTCTAACCCTCGAGGAGACCGAGGCGCTGTGCGCCTCCAACTACCCTTGTCCACCGCGCTACCGGCCGCCCGCCGGCTGGATGCTGAGTGCTGGAGGGGTTCCTGTCCCTCCTGTCCCTCAAGGTTCCGCACGCCAGGCGGCCATCACGAACCACTTCTACCACGAGCTCACGCCAGAGCAGCGGATGGATACCCAGTGGGATCCGACAACTACGACACCTGGAATGCCTTCTTCGCTAATAGGCGGGAAAGGGAGCTTGCCAGGTATGAGGGTGATGGCCTGCCCCTAGTGAACCACAACGAAGCCGACCGCCGTCTATGGTGGGCGAACCGTAGTATCATCGGAGTGATGCGCTACATCGTCGGGGGAGACAATCCTCGCTGGTGGTGCCCACATGTCCACCCGCCACAGAGCCACAAGAAGGCCCCACCCCCGCCTGGCGGTAGCGGCATCGTCTTCCAGGAGACCGCTCCCCCTCCCGCCATGAATCCGAGGCCGGAATGGCCCCTGGTATATGCCATGGCTGGGCTGAGGATCCCCGGAGTGGCAGGTGACGATGACGATGATGATGACGATGACGAAGAAGACCCTGAAGCTGCGTACTATAGGACTAGGCATGATTATGACTAAAGGGGGCGGCTTTAGTCCTGAGTGTTAGTTAGTCCCAGTTTGTCCCGGTTTTTAATATTAATAAATGTCTTGAGTGTTACCTAAATATGAAGATGTTGTATTTAGAGGAAAAGGCCTATAAATAGAGGAAAGGGCGGGCAGGCTGGATCGAGCATCCTATAAATAGAGGGAAATGCCTATAAAGAGAGTGTTCATCTTTAGTCCCGGATGGAGAAACCAACCGCAACTGAAGGGATTACGACATACTGGGCCAGGAAGCACTAATAATAGGGGTGAGTGTCGACATTATGTCGTGCGGCTTGTACCTTGTCCCGGATGGTGTCACCAACCGGGACTAAAGATGAACCTTTAGTCCCGGTTGGAGACACCAACCGGGACAAAACATGAGTCAGCACTAATAATAGGGGGTGAGTGTCGACATTATGTCGTGAGTGTCGACATTATGCCGAGCTGCTTGTACTATAAATAGGCATCCTTGTGAGTCCAGTCCTCTAGCCAGCGGCCAGTTTTAGGGAGATGTCGCCGGAGCCCAGTCCTCCGGCATCTCCAAGAAACTGGTCATGGAGGCACTCCCTAATATGTGAAATTAGCTAGCTCCCAGGCGTATTGATCTAGTTAGAGAAGTTACAAGCTGCAAGATGGTTTTTGAGAGCAGGGATACTACTACGGCCAGTTTCAGGGAGATACCGCCGGAGCCCAGTCCTCCGGGATCTCCAAGAAACTGGTCATAGAGGCACTCCCTAATATGTGACCTCACGCGTTTGGAGATCAGATCTTAATGGTAAGTATGAATCGGGACTAAAGGCCCCCCTTTAGTCCCGGTCCAGCCACAAAACGGGACTAACACACTCAAGATTGTTTGCAGACAACACTATAAAAATGGACACATGGTGCATCTTCACTCGTAAAATGTTACAATTATTACACATCATTTCGTCGCGTGTGTTCCTTTCTGATCCCGCCGTATCCATGGAGCATCTTCATTCATTAACATGATGCTTGGGTCATCCTTCACCGCGAAGGGCGGAATTTCATGAAACTTATCATAATCTTCTGACATGTCTGTCTTGTCCTCCACTCCCACGATATTTCTTTTTCCTAAAAGAACTATGTGGCGCTTTGGCTCATCGTCTGATGTATTATTTTTCTTATTTTTTCTTTTTATCGGTTTGGTAGACATGTCCTTCACATAGAAAACCTGAGCCACATCATTGGCTAGGACGAATGGTTCGTCTAAGTACCCAAGATTGTTGAGATCCAACAATGTCATTCCGTATTTCTTGTCTACCTCAACCCCTCCTCCTGTCAGCTTAACCCATTTGCACCGAAACAAGGGGACCTTAAAAGTAGGTCCATAGTCAAGTTCCCATATCTCCTCTATGTAACAATAATATGTGGTCTTTGACCCATTGTTGTCTATTGCATCAAAGCGGACACCACTGTTTTGGTTGGTGCTCTTTTTATCTTAGGCTATCGTGTAAAATGTATACCCATTTATCTCGTACCCTTGGAAAGTTGATATAGTCGAAGATGGTGACCTAGACAACAAGTATAGCTGATCCCCAAGAGTGTTGTTTTTGATGAGATGTTGCAACCAACCGCCGAAACTCTTCATGTGTTCATCTCTAATCCAAGAGTCATGCTTTCCAGGGTTGTTGGAGCGTAAGATTTTCTTGTGTTCCTCGATATATGGGGCTGCCAAGATAGAATTATGTAGAACGGTGTAATGTGCTTCGGTGTAAGAATGTCCGTCCCTACATATTATTGATTTCCTTTCTAGAGTACCCTTTCCACTCAGTCTCCCCTCATACCGCGATTGAGGAAGACCAATCGGCCTAAGGTCAGGAACAAAGTCAACACAAAATTCAATGACCTCCTCTGTTCCATAGCCCTTGGAGATGCTTCCTTCTGGCCTAGCACGGTTACGAACATATTTCTTTAAGATTCCCATGAACCTCTCAAAGGGAAACATATTGTGTAGAAATACAGGACCAAGAATGGAAATCTCTTCGATTAGGTGAACAGGCAGGTGCGTCATAATATTGAAGAAGGATGGTGGGAACACCAACTCAAAACTGACAAGACATTGGACCACATCATTCTGTAACCGTTATAGATCTTCAGGATTGATTATCTTCTGAGAGATTGCATTGAGAAATGCACATAGCTTCACAATGGGTACTAGAACATTATCTGGTAGAAGCCCCCTCAATGCAATCAGAAGCATTTGTGTCATAATCACGTGGCAGTCATGAGACTTTAGGTTTTGGAACTTTTTTTGCCATATTTATTATTCCCTTTATATCCGACGAGAAGCCAGATGGGACCTTAATACTGCTTAGGCATTCAAAAAATATTTCCTTCTCTTGTTTGGTAAGAGCATAGCTGGCATGACCTTGAAACCATTCTGTATGTAGGCCATCTGGGTCTTTCATACGTTGATGGTCCTTTCGTGCTTCCGGTGTATCTTTTGTCTTCCCATACACGCCCAAGAAGCCTAGCAGGTTCACGCAAAGATTCTTCGTCACATGCATCACATCGATTGCAGAGCGGATCTCTAAGAATTTCCAATATGGTAGCTCCCAAAATATAGATTTCTTCTTCCACATGGGTGCGTGTCCTTCAGTGTCCTTCGGAACATATTTTCCGCCAGGACCCTTTCCAAAGGTTACCATTTGATCCAAATCTTTGACCATATCAAATATATCAACACCAGTACGCTCCTTAGGCTTTGTCTGGTGACATGCCAGACCGTTGAAATGCTTGCCTTTCTTTCTTAAGGGATGCTTGGCCAAAAGAAATCGACGATGCTCATTGTATACATTCTTCTTACAATGTTCCAAATATATACTTTCAGTCTCATCTAAACAGTATGTGCATGCATTGTATCCCTTGTTTGACTGACCTGAAAGGTTACTAAGAGCAGGCCAATCATTGATTGTTACGAAAAGCAATGCTCGGAGATTAAATTCTTCCTGCTTGTGCTCATCCCACACGCGTATCCCGGGTTCGTGCCACAACTGTAAAAGTTCTTCCACTAATGGCCTTAGGTACACATCAATGTCGCTGCCGGGTTGCTTCGGACCTTGGATCAACACTGGCATCATAATGAACTTCCGCTTCATGCACAACCAAGGAGGAAGGTTATAAATGCATAGAGTCACGGGCCAGGTGATGTGACTAGAGCTTTGCTCCCCAAAGGGATTCATGCCATCTGTACTTAGACCAAACCTTAAACTCCTTGCGTCATCTGCAAATCCGGGTAATTTCTATCGATTTTTCTCCATTGTGACCCATCAGCGGGGTGTCTCAACATCCCGTCTGACTTAGGTTCCTCTTTATGCCATCACAACAACTTGGCGTGCTATTTGTTTTTGAATAAGCGTTTCAACCGTGGTATTATAGGAGCATACCACATCACCTTGGCAGGAACCCTCTTCTGGGGGGCTCGCCCTCAACGTCACTAGGGTCATCTCGTCTAATCTTATACCGAAGTGAAGTGCATACCGGGCATGCATCCAAATTCTCATACTCCTCACCGCGGTAGAGGATGCAGTCATTAGGACATGCATGTATCTTCTGAACCTCTAAACCTAGAGGGCAGACAACCTTCTTTGCTTCGTACGTACTGGCGGGCAATACGTTATCTTTTGGAAGCATATTGTTCATCATTTTCAGCAACTTTTCAAATGAGGAGTCGGGTATAACACACTCAGCCTTCCATCGCAGCAATTCCAGTGTGCTGCCTAGCTTTTTCAGACCATTTTCACAATTTGGGTACAACAACTTTTTGTGATCCTCTAACATGTGATTTAACTTCTCCCTATCCTTTTCAGTTTCACAATCTCTTCGTGCATCGGCAATGGTCCGACCAAGATCATCAGCGGGTTCATCATGTGTCTCTTCTTCATCCTCCCCTTCAGCATCCCCCATGGAAGTATCTCCGTACTCAGGGAAACCATGATAGTTGTCATCCTCTTCCTCTCCTTCATTGTCTTCCATTATAACCCCTCTCTCTCCGTGCTTGGTCCAACAATTATAACTAGGCATGAAGCCGGACTTCAAAAGGTGGCTGTGAAGGGTTTTTGAGTCAGAGTAATCCTTCTGATTCCTACATCCATTACATGGATAGAATACAAAACCATTGCGCTTGTTTGCATCAACAACACGGATGAATTCATGCACGCCATTAATGAACTCGCCAGAGCGTCGGTCAGTACCGTACATCCATTCCCGGACCATCTGCATTATAGTAAAAGTATATAAAAACCATTACACAACATGATAAAATTATTACAAGTTATATTGAGAGCTTCTAGAGCATTAATCTTGAATTTTGAAAAATTTACATGCACCAATTTGTGAATTGGAGAAAACAATCAACATGATAAATGTGGAGTTTTTATTATTGTTCTATCAGTGAAAACCTCATTCCATTCTAAGCTCTGAAACTCTAAAATTACACATTTCAATTTTCAGTAACTATGTGCCTAATCAAAATTTGTTACACATATATATCAAAATCCTTCTAGCTACTTCTAGAGAATGCATGCATTGATCCATATCTCTATACTTCTAGAGCATTATAGAGCTAAAGTAGCAATAAGAGATGAAAGAATGAAGTTCTATCCTTTTAAAGCTTTGGATTTAGGTGTTGCAAACTAAATCTTGAGAAAAAATGGCATGAACTCTCTTGCTTCTTTATGAAAAATGACCACCATAGCAGAATATATAGTGGTGGACAACTAGTCCCGGGCCGTGATACGACCCGGGACTAATAGTCCATGTAAAGACCAGCTGGCCTGCTCCAGGTCATTAATCCCAGTCCGTATTACGGACCAGGACTAAAGATCTGGTCTGGCACGGGACTAGTGACTATGGCCGTTTCTAGACGTTAGAGGCCTCACGGCCCGGGACTAGTGCTCCCACTAGTCGTGGGCTGTGACAGGCCGGGACTGCTGGCCTTGTTCACGTCGAACCGAAGATGGTTTTTCCAGTAGTGACTTCAGTCTTCATTTCCATAGTCGGTTATGATCCGGCTATACCTGGAATCTTTAGACGTGACCGTTCCACTGCTTCTGTCAGGAAGCTGATGTAGGCTAAGGCGTAGTCCACCTCAAAACTCACATAAGGCATCCCGCGTGAAATCCAAAATGTTAAGTGGCAAACATGGGACGTGGAAAAATTACCATGCACGATCGAAGACACCTTCTCATCGTTCTAACCGTTAGATCTTACAACACATGAGTCTTGACGCTGGGACTTATAAATATTTACTATGGCGCTATATGAACCTTTTACTCCGCATTCTCCCTGCATCTTCTTCCTCGCGATGAATGACTCCTCGATCTCCTAGCGAGAAAACCCTAGCAGAACCCATCTCCCTCTTACTCCCCCATCCACCAATGGCGAGCAACAAAATTCCTTCTACAGGGCGGCTCTCGAGGCCTCCAAAGGAACATCGTTGGAGTTCCATGTTCCACTAGAGGGAATCCAGGTCTCGATCACCGCCGTGGTGGAGAAATTCACCAGCAATGACCAAAAGATGGCGGCGTTCGATCCCATCGACAAAGATAAATAGGAGCCTGACTCCCAAAAAGGAGTATGGTGAGGCTTTGGGATCTCCACGAAAGATCTGATAGAGCTCATCGCCGTGGGTTACCTTCCTTTGGCGGAGAAACTAGTCTGGCGGCCGGCGCCGGCCGGCGAGGTGGTCCCCTCTCCCCAAGCCATAGATAAATTCTACCTCAAATCTCAACTGGTACGTGGAGTATCCCTTCCAGTCTCTGACTTCTTTCTCCAAGTCTTGGAGAACTTCCATGTTCTTCCCCACAACCTCTCTCCCAATAGCATCCTAGTACTTTGCAACTATGTAGATTTGTGCGAAGGATATTCAGGGATTAGGCATAGGCTAGACATTTTTATCTATTTCTTCACGATGAAAAGCTTCCCCGACATCATTAGTTTCACAATTGTGGGACCATTAGTTTCAAGACCCGTCCTGGCCGGCGATTCCCCGACTCATGAGTTTGTAAGAACTAGTAGAAGACTTACTTATACGGCCCCGACATTCCTCGGTCCAGCCAACAAGCTTCATACCCTGACTTCATCGATGGAGCTAGCCTCCCCATATATAAAGGATAGGAGGGGCCAACAAGGAGGGCACGCTATGCCACAATAGACAATAGATCTAGACACCAATCTCTCGCACATACACCTGCCATATCCAATCTGCACATCCACCGCCATCAGTGACATTGTAACCTTTGGTTCCTCCATCAATCTAGAGCAGACAGCCATGAGTAGGGTTTTTCCTCCGGGGGCCTAGACCTGGATAAATCATTTGTCCCGTGTTGCTTGTATGTTTGCCAAACGAGATCTCTAGTGCACCCCTGTTTCTCAAAAACCAAGTCCATAACAATCAGCATTGATGAGTCGAACCCTCGTCATACCCCGTATAGATCTAATCTTGACAGACGACGGAGTGCTTCCAGATCTTCAACAACACATTCCTGCTTCGTCCCTGAGTTATTGATCTCGCCTCGAAGTGGTGTTAGAGGTGCAAAACTTGGAGAACTAGTTCTTCGGAGCTGCCCATGGGATAATACATCTCCTCACGACTCTCTAAGGCTTGTTGCGGGGATCAATGCACGATCAACCTCGTCATCAACAAACTTTCGCTAGTTCAATCTAAGAGGGTATGTTCCGTTACCCCACCCTTGCATTGGATCTTGGTTATGCGCTAGAATTTTTTTGTTTTCCATAGCGCGTTCCTCAACAGTGGTATCAAAGCGATCTATGCGTAGGCACAAGTCGGATAGAGGAATCGTCGAATTTCAACATTGTTAATCTCACTCTTGCTACCCAATTATTGCAATTTGGATCTTGCCGGTATTATGTGATTAGTGGCCTAAGCTGACTTTACGATCTTTAGATCGAGACTAGTTTGTGAAGTGTACTTTTGGTATGCAAAGCAACTTTGTCGGGTGCCTTTTTTCCAATAGTCGAGAGAAAATTTTCACATTAGGCTTTTGTGGATTTGGTGAAGTTCACATGGGGGTCACGCATATTGAAGAAGTCTAGTGAAGCTATTGTACTATTTATAGTGCAATGGGGACACACCTCAGACAAAGTTAAAAAGCAAGTCGATCGATGACGATGCTTTCTTACCACGTATGTAATGAACAGATCTCTATGTAACCATAGAACCCCGTAAGTTAGCAAAGTGTGTTATAGGCGTCTAACTTGTTTTTATAGGGAAGTGGTGTTGGGCCACGTAAGGGCAGCAAAGATGTTCAGAACTGTACCTCTTCTTGTAGTGGATGGTAAAATAGGAACTTTTCCATCACGAGTTTTACCCATGATGAATGGATAGCATCGAATATCCAAGTGAACTTACAAATAAAGCTATGCTCCCCGGCAACGGCGCCAGAAAATAGTCTTGATGACCCACAAGTATAGGGGATCGCAATAGTTTTCGAGGGTAGTATAATTCAATTTATTGATTCGACACAAGGAGATCCAAAGAATATTTATAAGCCTTAACAACTAAGTTGTCAATTCAGCTGCACCTGGAAATAGTCTTGCTCATAGTAGTTTATCAGTAGCAATAGTTTTGTAGTAGAAGTAGCAAAGTAACAGCAGCAGTGAAATAAAGGCAGTAGTAACGATAGTAGCAAACAGCAGGATTTGAATGCGGTAGGCATAGGGATGGATGGACGGGAGCTGCATGGAAAAGACTATTCATGTAATATCAAGATCTAGGGCATTTGTAGATAAATAAGATAAAGCATCCAAGTACTAAAAAATCATAGGCATGTGTTCCATATATAGTCATACGCACCCGTAATGAGAACTTGCACAACATCTTTTGTCCTGCTAGCCCGTTGCAGCGAGGCCTCAAGGGAATCTACTGGAAATTAAGGTACTCCTTTTAATAGATTATCGGAGCAAAGCATTAACACTCCATGAACACATGTGATCCTCATATCACAGCCATCCCCTCCATTTGTCCCAATTTCTGTCACTTCGGGGCCTTTGGTTCCGGACAATAATATATATAAACAACTTGTAGATAAGATCACAAACAATACTATCATCATGAATAAATAACATGTTTAGATCTGAGGTCATGGCACTCAGGCCCTAGTGACAAGCATTAAGCATAACAAGTTGCAAAAATGTCAAAAATCACTAACAAACATACTAGGCACCATGCCCTAACAATCTTATTCGATTACATGATAGATCTCATCCAATACCTACCATCCTCATAGCCTACAGCGAGGGATTATTCACTCATGTATGGAGAAACATGGATGGTTGATGGAGAGGCGTCGGTGGTGATAATGGCGATGATGTCCTCCAATTCCCCTTCCCAGCAGGGTGCCAGAACGGAGTTTCTAGTTCCGAATCGTGGTTTCTGGTGGTGGCGGCACAGCGGAACTCTATCTGGAAAAATGTAGAACCCCCCTCTATATTTAGGTTAGAGGGCTTATGTAGGCGAAGGGAGAGGTCGAGGGGGTGCCCGAGGTGGCCACACCACCCCTTGTGCAGCCTGGCCTGGCCCGCGCCACCAGGTGGTGTGGGCCCCTCGTGGCCCTTCTCCGTCTCATCTTATGGATCCGTTAGTCTTCTGGTAAAATAGGAGTTTTCGATATTTTCCGGGATTTTTTCTGAAAGTTGATTTCCTGCACAAAAACTAGACAACAAAGCAATTCTGCTGAAAACAGCGTCAGTCCGTGTTAGTTGTATCCAAATCACACAAATTAGAGAAGAAACAATAGCAAAAGTGTTTGGAAAAGTAGATACGTTTTGTACGTATCACAAACCAAACAAAAGAAAACCAAAAACAAAAACTAAGACGCTCCAAGAACAACACAAAAGTGCATGAAACAATAAAAATGAAGTATTTTGAAAGAAACCTGAGATTTTTATTGATGAAGACGGGGATGCCTTGGGCATCCCCAAGCTTTAACGTTTATACCTCTTGAATGTTTCTTGGGGTTACATGGGGTGTCATCCCCAAGCTTGAGCTTTTGTCCATTCTTCATCTCATTATATCATTCTTCCCCTACACTTGAAAAATTTCCTTCATACAAAACTTCACACAATCTTCATTAGCAACATTAGTGCATTCAAGATAATAAGCCTTTGGGTTTAGTTTCAACACAAGTAAGTAAAACTTTCATTAAAACACAAGCTACTGTAGCAATTCCTTTTAAAAGCTCAAGTGATCAAAGAGAACTCAAAAAGAAACCGATTAAGAGAAATCTAAATAATGGCAGAAATCTATCAAAACAGACCAGCAGGTAAAAACCGATTTTTTCGAAGACCTTCTGTTGCTTAAATCTAAAAGTGTTGAACTAACGAAAGTTAGATAATAACCTGGGTCATAATTTCAGAAAATTACATCTCAATCTGACATACAGGGATTTTTCACGAATTTTTAAAGTGAAGCACAAAAATCTG
The DNA here is from genome assembly GCA_916181665.1 of Avena sativa. Classification (NCBI taxonomy): domain Eukaryota; kingdom Viridiplantae; phylum Streptophyta; class Magnoliopsida; order Poales; family Poaceae; genus Avena; species Avena sativa. The sequence goes on from OV702299.1 coordinate 46,860,790, forward strand.
TTTCGGGACAATAACTTCCTCAAATCTTACTTCTCTCTCATTAGAGGTTATTCTTGGCACTAAAACCACACAAAAAGGATAAGGAGAGGTTATTACAGAAGTTATAACTTCCAAGACTCAACAAAAGAATAACTTAATGAAATTTGGGTTATCTCCCAATTAGTACTTTTCTTCAATGCCTTTAAGTTAGGCATAGAAAGCAAGAATCAAGTATTTTCAAATGAAGAAGCAGTAACATCAAAATTCTTGCACATGCCTTTCTTACCTTTAATCTTATCTTTAGGGAACGTATGATTGCTTTATGGAGAAGGAAAATGCATGATGCCTTTTCCCACATCTATTATTGCTCCAAGGAGTTTCAGTAGGGATCTTCCAAGTGTAATTTGTCCTTTTCCTACAAGATAATCAGTAGACACCACTTTTCCTAAGATAATCAGTAGACACCACTTTCCCTAAGATCTTTGTAAACACTCCTTCAGCTATTCCAATGGGTAATATAGTGGCATTATTGGTAAGAGATATTTCTTCTCCTCCTTTAGAAAGTCCCCAAAGATTCATAAATATCTTTAGGCATAAGAAAAAATTCAGACATGATATCACAACGAGCATCAAAAGTTTCATTATTTATAAAAACTTTTATTGTAGGAAACCATTATAAAGGCTCAGAATTTATTGGAACATAATCATGATGCTTTATAAGCATGTTATAACAATATTTTAAACTAGCTGTACTAGTCTCAACAGTGTTTAACCTAGCATAAATGTTTATAAAGGAAAAATCAGACTTGCTAGGCAACTTATATGTTGCAATCAATTTTTTTATTGCATTCAAAGCTTCGTCCTCATTACACTGGAGAAAATCTCCTCCTACTACAGCATCCAAAGCATATCTATAACAAAGAGCAAGGCCATAGTAGAAACTGATAAGAAACAAGCCTAGAGTCATTTTAGGCTTAGTTTTTTCATGTGAATCAGAAATTCTAGACCAAGCTTCTTTGAAACTCTATTCACTTCCTTGTTTGAAAGTAAAGATCATTTACACACGTGACACAGTTATTGGAGCAACACTAGACATGGAAGCAACTTGAAGTAGGAACTATTTTTTTTTTGTTTTTTATAAGAAAAAGCAAGCCAAGCAAAACTATTTTTTTGTATTTTTGAAAAAGAGAAACAAGCAAAAAAAAGCAAAATAAACTAAGCAAAACAAAAACAAAGTAAAGAGATTGGTTGTGAGAGACTCCCCTTGCGAGAATCTTCTTTCTCCTTGAAAGGTGAATGACGAGGAGGAAGAGATTGAAGCTGTCCTTAATTCCCCGGCAATGGCGCCAGAAAATCTTGATGCGGCTTAGTTGACTGTAGATCCTTGTTGGGAAACCCCAAGAGCAAGGTGTGATGAACACAGCACTAAGTTTTCCCTCATTTATAAAACCAAGGTTATCGAACCAGTAGGAGTAAGGAAACAACTCCAAGTTGTTTCTAACAACTTGGAACCTGCACAATACAAACTCAATACTTTGCCCCAACTTACAGTGACGTTGTCAATCTCACTGGTTTGCTGAAAACAAAGGATTAATCGTATAGTGTGGAAGATAGTGATTGCTTGCAGAAAGTAAACAGTAATAGTAGATGATGTATCAATGATAAAGATTGGACCGGGGTCCACAGTTCACTAGAGGTGTTCTCCTTAAGGTAGATAGCATGTTGGGTGAACAAATTACAGCGAGGCAATTGACAGATTGAGTAAGCATAACAATCCACATACTAGACATCTTGACTCCTACGAGATTTGATTGGACATTACAACAAAATACATAGATCGTAATCCAAATGCATCTATGACTAATAATCCACCTTTACGTTATCATCCGAACCCCTTCTAGTATTAAGTTGCAAGCAACAGATAATTGCATTAAGCAATGTGTGTAAAGTAAACAATACAATTGTTCCATGAACAAAGGATTGTTGTTTTCTCCCTAGTAGCAACAGCACATCTACAACCTTAGATATTTCTATCACTCCCCAGATTACTAGAAGCATGAACCTACTATCGAGCATAAATACTCCCTCTTGGAGTTGCAAGCATCTACTTGGCCAAGATAGCTACTAGCAACGGAGAGCATGCAAGATCACAAATAACATAGACATGATAGAATCAATAATCAATCTGGCATAGTATCTCAATATCCATCGGATTCCCGCAAACACAACATGTATGATTACAAATAGATGATCTTGATCATGAACGGAGCTTACAAGATCTAAACAAGATAGCACAAAGGAGGAGAAACGACCATCTAGCTACTGTATGGACCCATAGTCTAAGGGTGAACTACTCACGCATCACTCCGGAGGCTGGCATGGTGATGAAGAAGGCCTCCGAGATGATCTCTCCCCTCCGACAGGGTGCCGAGAAGAGCTTCAGATCCCCCCAATCTAGGGACGATGGTGGCAGAGGCTACAGACTGTTTCGTGGAGATTTGATCGGGTGCTTAGGGTTTCTACATCGGGGTGACTCTATAGGCGAAGGGGCAAGGTCGGTTATTGGGGATATGCTATATGGGTATCCTCATAGCATGTCTCTTATCCGACTAACCCGGGTGGCCCATAGTCGGTAGCATGGCCTCTGGCCTGCTGGGCGGCCCAGTTAGGTGGATCTAGAAGGGAGGCCCATGCCGGATAAAGGAAGGCTACGTCGGAGTCACCAGCATACCCAGAGCCTTGGAGTGCAAGATACACAAGACTAGTAATAGACGGTGTAGGACTCTGTAACCTGTCCGGCTAGGACTTTTCCCTGTAACCCTAGGACCTGGCGACTATATAAGTCGGGCCTATGGGAGCCTTTAGGGCACGATAACTAACAATCTTAGATAACCTCGCATAGCGAACCTATCTCTGTAACTCGGCGTATTGCCCTTATAGTGATTTATAGCAGGAGTAGGATTCCGCCACCGTCGTGGGATCTGAACCTGGGTAAGCTGTGTTACCTCGTACCCGTCAACCGTCCGCCTTACCCCACGTCTCTAAACACGCACTGTGAGGACCCCTCCATGGAGTACTCATTGGCAATACCACGACAGTTGGCGCCCACCGTGGGGCAAGAGGCGCTTCAGGCTCTACAGCGGGCGAGGACCAAGATCTTCGCGGGAATCGGCGAAACCGTAGCCATCGGCCACGTTCTCTTCTCCGGCAACGTTCCGATCGTCCCCCCTGACGAATTCTGGATCCCGGCAAAGACGAACCCTACGCGGTGTTCGATCATTCCTATCGGAGACATCCACCTCTTCATCAACGAAACCGACTCGGGCACTAGTTCCTTGGGAGTCGGAGAAGCATCAAGGCCCGCACGGACCGCCTACGGGTAGAGGACACGTTCACAGAAGGATCGATGTCGGATCTCTCTTCGGAGTTTGCCGGCAAAGATCGGAAAGCATCAAGACCCGCACGGACCGCCTACGGGCAGGAAGCGTTCGCGGAAGGATCAATGTCGGACCTCTCCTCGGAGTTTGCCGACAAAGATCGGAAAAATTCAAGACCCACCCAAACCGCCCCTGTGCAGGATATAAAGGTGGAAGATCACTGCAACTCCGCCGGCTTTATCCGTGCGTCTGGACAGCAGAGATCCAAGTTCGTCGGTGTGGTTACCATCTTTGACCTGGCGCGATGCGTTCAGAGAGAGGGCGAAAACCCCCGCGACTACCTGGCCAGGTGGCTCCGTATACGAGCAGATCTGGCCCACTACCCCAATGATGATGCCATCTATCATTTTGTGGAAGGACTGGACCATGGAACGCTTCTCCGACATTCTCTAAGACGGCAACAGGCATCAGGACGCCTTACCTTCGAAGGCATGGTGAACACCGTCAACAACTACGTGGAGGCCTAAGCGGCAGCTCAGACAGCGCTTGCGCTCATTGACGGAGCCCCTCCGATTCAGCCACCACCACCGCCTCCGGCCGCAGTCGTCGCAGTAGCACCACCACCCCCAGTCATCGTCGAGGCCATTGCACGTCCACTGCCCGTCATCGAGGAAGCCCTGGCACCCTCCGACTCTGTCATTGACGCGCTTTATGCTGATTTCAGTGCAGATTCAGAGGAGATAGATTTCAGTCCAGAGGAGCTAGACTCCGATATGCAGGAGATGGAGGAGGAGTACTCGCGCGACGAGCAAGCTAATAACACCGTCATGTCCCGAGGGGTGTTCGTCACCATTGGGACAACGATGGATGAAGATCAACCCGGACAAGCTCCGCCTACTGGTCTGGAAAAGGGGAAGGGGCCACTTATTGCTGCCGACGATGATCGCGCAAAGGTCATGCCTCCTCCGCCTAACCCAGTGCAGCAGCCGCAGGAACTCGGCACCGGTCCGAGCAATAACTTGCCGCCTCTAGCATCCACGTCGGCAGCATCCCATGTTACTCCAGCTGATAGAGTGATGTACGGCAATCTCCTCGTCGAGCCACTAACTGTTGATCATATCCGGAACGTGACTCAGCTTGACGAGAAGCGCCAACAACTGCTGGAGGAAGAGCAAGCCATCGCGGAGCAAGGCGCTAAACTAGATCGAGATCTGGTCAACACGCAGAAGTACATAGATAAAGCTAGAGCAATGGAGGCCGAGTACAAGACTCTACTGCAGCAGCAGAAGGCTAAAAAGGCTCCGGCTCGCGTCATCAACGATCCTGGTGTATGGCGCAACCTAGGATGGGCTCCCTCGAAGCCGGCACAAGCCAAGCCATACATTGATAGTGAAGGCAAGCAGGTGATGCCCACCCCACTCCTTAACCTCGCCGTCGCCAAGACCCTTCTGGAGCAGGATAGATCGCCTGAAGCGGTAGAACATGTCTATGACCTAGTGGCCAAGGCGGTAAAGCAGCAGGAAAAGGCCACCTCTCAGAGGCTTGAGTCTGACCCAGCGCTCTGAAGATCTAGCCAGTACAAACCGCCAAGGGACAGATCTCCTCAGGATGTCGGATCGCAAACGGGTTCATCAGAGCGAAGACGGAGGGATGCGCGCAGCAGGAAGGATGCTATCCCCATATCCTCCGACCATGGAGAAAAAGCCCGACCTCGACGCCCATCACCACCGCCCCGATCCCCCCGACGTCAGGAAGATTACAAGGCTCACCATCGTATGGATATGCCCCCTCCAAAGCAGTGTGGCATCGTCATCCGCGACACCGCGGCGCAGACCCATCATGATGAAGAGCGCCACCAAGGACACAAGAGCAGGTCACACCACGACCCTCCGCGTCCGACAAACAACCGTGACAGGCGTGAAGCATCGCAGGAGGGTAACAGCAAGAAGGCTAACCCACCGCCACCTTCGCCTCCGTCGCCGCCAAGCAGTCACCATGGCGGACGAGGCCGGCGTCATTCACGCAGCCCATCCCCTATTGACAACAAGAAGAAGAACCCGGAGCCGTACGATGCTCGTTCGCGGATCGATAAGATCCACGAGGCCCAGGAAGGATCATACCTGGGACCACGTTGCTTTGGACCTGCAATACGGACCGCAACTTACCCCAAAGGTTTCCGGATTGACAAGACCATCAAACCCTATGACGGCACCGCCAAGCCTGGCACATGGTTGCAGGACTATGGCAACACGGTGGAGATTGCCGGAGGCAACCCCAACGTCGCCGTTAAGTACCTCCCGTTAATGTTGGCGGGTACGGCCCGTCAATGGATCGACGACTTGCCGGAGAAGTCTATCTACAACTGGCTAGATATGCAAGAAGCATTCACCAAGAACTTTGAGGGTACATACAAGAGTCCCTGCACCGTGGGCGATCTACAGTGGTGCGTGCAAGAGAAAGACGAGACATCTCGCGCCTACCTCTCCCGCTGGATGGATATGAAAAATTCCTGCGCAGGAGTGCACGCTCAGACCGCCATGAACGCCTTCATCGATGGGTTGGAAAGGGGGACGTTTCTCCGACATAAGCTAAAGCGCTTGCAGGACAATCATCAGCTTGACTTGAATCAGATGATTCAGTTAGCTAGTGAGTTCGCAGCTGCCGACGACGATGCTCGTGGCTCTTTGCCGGCAACGGCCGTTCCAACCCAAGCTCGGAGGAACAGCAGTACAAAGCGGAAAACTGCTCCAGAAGAAAAGCAATCTACCGAGATGGTCGCTATGACCTTTGCGGGACGAGGAGAAGGCGGACAACATGGTCGAGGAAGGGGAGCAGGCCGCAGGCAGCAGCGAGGAAGTGAAACCAACTCGGCGCCGCTCTGCCTTCCCCAAACATACGAGGAGTACCGCTATATGCCATGCCTCGTACACCTCGATGTCAACGGCAAGGCCACCCATACCAATCGACACTTCAAGTTCGTCAACAACCTCAAGGAAGACCCGAAGTCTGGCTACAAGCGAAGTCAGAAGAACAGACCGCGAGGCAAGGGCAAGGGGAAGAAGAAGGAGGAGGAGTCCAAGGATTCAAGTGACATGGACAAGGACGTTGACCCCAAGCACGCCGCCAAGAGCGACGACAAAGGAAAGAACCCCTTCACAAAGAAGGCCCCAGTCTACCACACTTTCCTTGGCACCCCCACCGTCCGACAACAGAAGACCTCTCTAAGGATCCTGATGGCCAATCTCCCCCCGGTTCCCCAATACATGCGCTGGTCGGAGGTTCCAATAACTTGGGACAGGACAGACCAACCAGACCTTGTGCCCACGGAGAACCAGTACGCCATGGTCATCAACCCATTGATTGACGGCGTGGAGTTCACCAAGTGCATGGTGGATAGTGGAAGCAGCATCAACATCATGTACCTAGATACATTGCAGAAGATGAACTTGACAGTGGCAAACCTAAGGCGTACCAACACCGTGTTCCATGGCGTAGTTCCTGGTCGGGAGGCTCGGTCCCTTGGGTGCATCACACTTCAGGTAGCCTTTGGCGACGTTAATAATTACCGCCAAGAGCGCATGACCTTTGAGGTGGTCCCCTTCAAGAGCGTGTACCACGTCATATTTGGTCACGACATATTCCACACGTTCATGGCCAAGCCATGCTTCGTCTACAACAAACTCAAGATACCCGGACCAAACGGTGTCATCACCGTATCCGGAAGCTTTGCCAAGGCAAGGGACTGCGAGATCAATGAAGCAGCCATTGCAGAAGCTGTCCTCTACAGCGAAGAATTCAAGGAGATCTAGAGCAAGGTCAATGACTCAGAGATGCCCGCGTCGAAGAAGCAAATCTCCGACTCCGCTCCTGCGTTCAAGGCTGCCATCGAGACCAAGCCAGTGGAACTTGTGGTAGGCGATGCCTCCAAGACCGTCGCCATTGGAACGGACCTGGATCCCAAATAGGAAAGCGCGCTCGTCGAGTTCCTCCGTGAGAATAGGGACATCTTTTCCTGGCAACCCGCCGACATGAAAGGTGTACCTAGGGAACTTGCCGAGCACAGCTTAAATATAGATCCAAAATGTAAACCAGTGAAACAACCTCTACGACTCTTCGGAGATGAGAAGAGACGCGCCATTGGCAGAGAGATAGCTAGGTTACTTAAAGCTGGGTTTATCCGAGAAGTCCTTCACACCCGATGGGTGGCCAATCCTGTACTTGTCCCCAAAAAGGGAACCAATGAATTAAGAATGTGCGTTGATTACACCGGCTTGAACAAAGCATGTCCCAAAGATCTGTTTGCTTTGCCTCGCATTGACCAAGTCATTGACTCGACGGCTGGCTTGGAGATTTTGTGTTTTCTCGATGCATACTTAGGATACCACCAGATCAAGATGAGGAAGTCGGAGGAATTGGCCACTTCGTTCACTACCCCATACGACACGTTTTGCTATGTCACAATGCCCTTCCGGCTGAAAAACGCAGGTGCTACCTACCAGCGTACAATGCAACATAGCCTTCACGACCAAATTGGTCGGAACATTCACGCCTATGTGGACAATATCGCGGTGATGTCTAAAAAGTCAAACGACTTAATCTCCGACTTAAAAGAAACCTTTGATAACCTTCGGAAATACAACATGATGCTCAACCCTAAGAAGTGCGTCTTCGGGGTTCCAGCCGGCAAATTGTTGGGCTTCATTGTTTCCTAGCACGGAATCGAGGTCAATCCGGAGAAAATCAAGGCCATCTTAAATATAAACCATCTGACATGCCTAAAGGACATTCAACGACTAACAGGTTGCGTTGCAGCAGTTAGTCGGTTCGTCAGCCGACTTGGAGAGAAGGCTTTGCCGCTGTACAAGTTGCTGAAGAAGGCGGACAAATTCACATGGACGGACGAAGCAGATGCAGCATTGAAGCAGCTCAAGGAGATTCTTTCCTCAGCGCCCATCCTTGCAGCACCCGAGCCTAGAGAGCCCATATTAATTTACATGGCGGCAACCAACCGGGTTATCAGCATCGTCGTCGTGGTAGAGCGGAAGGAACCAGGCTATGAGCACGGAGTTCAACGACCAGTTTACTATGTGAGCGAGGTCTTGACGGAGTCCAAGCAGCATTACCTGCACTACCAAAAGATAGCTTATGGAGTATTCCTCGCTTCTCGGAAGTTGAGGCATTACTTTCAGGAGCACCCAATCACAGTAGTGAGCAAGACTCCACTGTCCGAAATTATCAACAACAGCGACGCTACAGGAAGGGTCGCGAAGTGGGGCATTGAACTTGCCGCCTTCGAGATCACCTACAAGAGGCGCGACGCTATCAAGTCACAAGCTTTGGCGGATTTTATTGCAGACTAGACGGAGATGCCAGATGCTACTCCGTTGCCAGAACCAGAGTACTGGGTGATGCACTTTGACGGATCAAAGCTGCTCAACGGCTCGGGGGCTGGTGTATTGCTACAATCACCATCAGGAGACAAGCTACACTACGTTCTGCAGATCCACTTCGAGGCTACAAACAACATGGCGGAGTATGAAGCACTCATTCACGGACTACGTGTAGCCAAGGATATTGGCATCACGCACATAGTTTGCTGTGGAGATTCTGATTTGGTTGCCCAGCAGGTGGCTGGCACCTGGAATGCGCGGAACCCTATGATGGCGGCATATCGAGACAAAGTGGACGAGATAGCCAAGTGCTTCTTAGGCTACGAAGTCAAGTATGTGCCTAGAGAGCAAAACGAGGCGGCTGATCTGCTGTCTAAGCTTGGATCAGGGCGCAAGAGAATCCCGCCAGGAGTTTTCCTAGAGCATCTACGCACACCATTCGTGAAGGGCGCCGACATCGACAACCCGGATAGAGCTGACTCTTTCGTCAATATGGTGACAAAGGTCCCTCCGGCTTGGACAAAACCGTTCATGGAGTATCTTGAACACGAAAGTTTGCCCAACGACGAAGTCAAAAGACGGCAAATATTACGACGAGCAAAGGGTTATACCACAATCAATGGACAACTCTATAAATGTAGCACTACCGGTGTATACTTAAAGTGCGTTTCCCAGCTAGAAGGTATGGAAATCCTGCGCGAGATCCATCTCGGAGATTGCGGGCATCACGACGCTCCTCGATCATTGGTCGCGAAAGCCTTCCGGCAAGGATTCTACTGGTTGACCGCGAAGGCGGACGCCGACAAGCTGGTTGAGACATGCACGGGATGCCAGTATTATGCCCGGCAACCACATGTTCCCACTGAAGAACTACGAACAATACCAATAACAGGGCCGTTCGCAGTCTGCGGGCTAGACATGGTAGGGCTGTTACAGATGGCACCATGTGGATTCACGCATCTGCTTGTAGCAGTTGACAAATTCACCAAATGGATAGAAGCTAAACCCATTAGAAAGCTTGACGGGGCAACTGCCCTCAGGTTTGTCCGAGATCTAGTGGTGAGATTTGGTCTCCCACACATCATCATCACCGACAACGGAAGCAACTTTTCACTCGGAGAAGTGGAGGCCTATTGCTGGGACAAAGGCATCCGACTTGACCTTGCATCTGTGGCTCACCCACAATCCAATGGTCAGGTTGAGCGAGACAATGGATTAATTCTGCAGGGAATCAAGCCACGTCTTGAGGCACCGCTACATAGAGCAGCTGGAGCCTGGGCGGAAGAATTGCCCTCTATGCTGTGGAGCTTACGCACCACACCCAACAGATCCACCGGCTACACCCCTTACTTCATGGTATATGGAGCAGAAGCCATCCTACCTTCCGACATCCTCCACGATGCACCAAGAGTTGCCGCCTGCGACGAAGATGACGCTGAAGAATCCAGACGCCTAGATGTGGACCTTCTCGAGGAGGAGCGCGTTTTGGCATGCCAAAGATCCGCCATCTACCAGCAGAAGCTACGCAACTACCATAGTCGCCGTGTTCGGCATCGCTTGTTTAAAGAGGGGGATCTGGTGCTCCGACTTAAGCAGAAGAAGTCACACAAATTATCCCCGCCATGGGAAGGACCGTTCATCATAAGCAAGGCGCTACTCAATGGGTCTTACTACCTTGTCGACAATCGCGAACTCAAGGATAGACCCAGCGAGTATCACAAGCGTAAGCGACGTGACCCGGATGATGACTACCCGGAGCTTGATCGGCCATGGAACATAGCACAACTACGTCCTTTCTACACTTAGCATTTTTTTATCTAATTGTGTACCTCTTATATGATCAATGAAATAAAGCTCTCTGGTTCACTCGTACTGCTGAGTCTTTTACCTCCTTTAGTGTTCATTTTTGGATCATATAAAAACCTTTATGCACAAGTTTTGCGATTGCACTTGCGAAAATTCCGCCTACGGGCGTTAGCTTAAGTTTTCTGGTCTACACATTCTTTGTCGTTTTTATGTGGATTCTGGAGTAGTGACTTTCGACACTTATTGTCGGCGATTTTGTGCTCAGGTTATTGACGGTGCCATTGGGCATCATCACCTAAGCGCATGGTTCCGACAACGAGTCTTCCGACTCACGAAAAGTCAAGCATAAGAACCAGAGTAATGGATAAGCCAGCACTTGCTTAAAAAATATATACATACTAGAATTTAATTCTTAAGTAGCAGGATACGATGATCATTGTTTTCCGCCTTAAGATTACATCAAGAAGTTTTTCCCGTGCACGCACTAGAGGTGAAACAGAAATTACAAAGTGTTTTTCATTCTTTGGGCGCAGGAGACTTGGAGGCCGCATCATCGCTAGCCGGAGAATCACCCTCGACGATGGCACTCGGATGAGACTCGGAGGAATCTTGGGGGACGTTCTTAATAAAATTCCTGGGCACGAAGACGTCGACGTCCACCAACTCGGCAACCCTGGTGTCATAACCCGCGAGTGATGACAGGATGGCTTCGGATCGATCTCCTTGTCATCATCATCCATGTCAGGGATACCAGAGGTCACCGTGTCAATGTCGGCATCTTCATAGTGCGCCTTTACCATAGACAACGCCATCCTTGCGCCAGCCCGTGCGCATGAAGCTTTCCAGCTCGCGACACGGTCAGGGGCTCGGCGCAGAATCTCCGAGTACTTCGTCACGGAGTCCGAGGCCTTGATATAAATTTGGAGGGGATTGGCAATCTCCTTGGCTTGGTTGATGGCAGTATTGATGAATTTGCCGGCAAGAACCATGCATTCCTTGTCTGAAGGAGGTGAGCGGGTTAAACCCAGAGGCGCTAAAAATTCCGACAAGGATCGCATGAGTTCGATAAACTCTAAAGTATCCAGACTACAGAAATACAAGGCGGAGGATACTTACTGAAGATGCTGGCCTTAGCCTGCCAGATGATGTCCGCCAAGGATTCCTTCTCTTGTTGGAGGAGCTGAAATGCCTCGCTATGGCGAAGATTTTGCTCATCAGCAGCTTGCTTCTGATCCTTTAGGATCGCAAGCTCTTCCTTCAAACGATTGATTTCCGCGGAGGCAGAATCCTGCAGGGCTTTCATGGAATCCTCGTGCATCTTCAGCATATCCTTCCTCTCTTCCTTCAGGATCTTGTTCTCGCTGTCCAGCTGCTGGATATGCTTGGACTGCTCAACAATGTCTTTGGCCTTGGCAACATGTTCTGCAAGTCGGAGAAAGCAAAGTACGTAGTGAGTACTCGGAGATTATGGGCACAATAGTAAGACGGAAATGCGCAAAAAGAAAACAGACTCTTGTTTTTGATGATCTGTTCCTTCAAGAAGGTGGTTTTACCCTTTTCAGCTTCAAGATCTGCGCGCATCTTCTGATACTTATCATTGGCCATGCCCCTCCGAGCATTCTCGTTCTGTGGAAGCAAATACAAAGTTAAGTCGTTGTTTGGTCTACTTAGAGCTTCTAGTCGGAGATTTTCCACCTAGACGCTCGGGGGCTACAGCGAGAGTTTTTTACCTTATCAGTATGCTTAGTTTTCCTTTTAAGCATCTAGTCTGAACTAATTCAGTTACAACTAGAGGCTTGGGGGCTACAACATTGAAAATTATGAACACTGTGTATGCTACTCTTAAAGCATCTAGTCAGAATAATTCATTCCATCTAAATGCTTGGGGGCTACAATGAGAGTTTTTTCTAACTTAGTCACTCTTAGAGCATATAGATGCAAAGCCTATGGTTTTCCGTCTACATCCTCAGGGGCTACAGTGGGATACTCATATGAAATGCAAAAGGCAAAGTAAAACTTACAAGTGCAATAATCTTGAGGCTTGTAGCACTCTCAGCTAGCAGCTTGCCGAAGGCGATGCTATTTCCTCGCAAGATATCTGCTTGGCGGAGTAGCTCCTCAAGACCGCACGTCGGAGATGACGGCACTCCTCCAGGAACCATAGTTGTGTTACTTGGCAGGAGCGCCGGGTAGACTATCTTCGGGAACTCGAAGGGTTTCTGGGGAGCAGAGGCGCCGCCTTCGGAAGAGGTACCAGCTCCCACCACCGCCTTGCCGCTACCGATGGCATCCTTAGCCGGAGCTTCAGCCATTTGAAGAGCAGCGCTCTCCTGCGTCGCCTGCTCACCGACAACAGCTAGTTCGGTAGAGGCGCCAGACTCCACTTCCATGACGGAAGGGCCTGATGCCTCCTGGACTTGAGAGCTTGTCGGAGCAGAGGAGGGCTTGACGACAGGAGTGGCAGGGGCGATGGCGGGGGAGGAGTCGCGATGCGCATATCTTTGATATTTCTAGAAGCCCCAAGAGTCTTGGAGGACTTCTTGAGGCTGGTTGTGGCTTTCTTCCTGAAATGTGCAAAATGCATAAGTACAGGAATAAGACAGGTAAATAAGACAAATGTCGGAAAATGAGAGGCTTACACTAGGGGAGGCGCTTTGGCAAACAACCCGAAGGCTTTTCTCTTTTCCGCCTCCAGGGCGGAAGTACTCTTTTTGGAGGCTCCACCCTCCGTCTTCTTCTTCTTGCCTCCGTCGGCAGCGTCAGAGGTTGAGCTCTTCCGCTTTCGCGCCAACGGGACATCGTCATCGGACACGACCGTGACTTCCTTCATCTTTGGATCATAGATTTGGGCAGCCAGGTTGTTCTCCTCTAGATCGCTAAGCTGTTAAGTGAGAAATCACCGTGTTAGATAAGATGGCAATGGCAAGACGGAGAAATTGGAGCAATGTCATACAAGGAAAATATATATACCTACCTTTGGGCACTTGCCATCTACGTACATATCGTAGGTGATGGTGAAGCCACGCTTCTTATCTTTCACCTTGACGATGTCCTTCAGACGGAGCTTGACGGAGTCGCTTGAAAAGTTATCCACGGAGATGCGGAGGGTATCCTTCCGATCACTGGTGTACTCATGCATGAACTTCGCGTGGTGCTGAAGAGGTTGGATTCGCCTGATGAACCATCACATGGCCAGGTCCAAGCCGGTCAAACCCGTCTCTACGAAACACTTGATCTGCCTTATTGCGCGAGAAGCGTCGAGGTCGAAGGGAAGGGAGGCATGGGATCTCCATGTGGAAACTTCAGCGGCGGCTCCATCCACGAAGTCCGGATACGTCACTTCTCGGCCTGCCAAAGGAATGTCGGGGCCGTAGAAGTACGTCCGCTGCTAGTTTTTGCACGACTCGTGGCCGACGATGTCGGGGAACCGCCCATCAGGTCGGATCTTGAAGCTTATGGTGCCGCAGTTCCTAAGCTCCTCCCTACTATGTCCCGGCTTCACGTTTGACAGTGAAGAAGTACACGAACAAGTCTAACCTAGGTCTAATCCCTAGGTAACTCTCACAAAGTGCCGCGAAGTTGCTGAGCACTAAGATACTACTGGGGGAGAGGTTGTGGGGTTGGACCTTGAAGTGATTCTAGACGGACAGAAAGAAGTGGGAGATGGGCAGAGAAACGCCGCGTACCAGCTGGTCCTTAAGGTACACCTTTTCTCCGGCTTGGGGAGAAGGTGTCACCTCGCCGGCCGGCGCCGCCCGCCAGGCGAGCCCCTCCGTCGCGGGGAGGTAGCCTTCGGCGACCATCTCCTGGATGTCGCGGTCGGTGATGTCCGAGCCGCGCCAGTCACCCTTGTGCGAGTCTGGCTCCTCGTCCAGAGGCTCCAGCGCCACCAGTTTGTGGTCGCCGCCGGTGGTTTCAATCACTGCCGATGCGGGGATGACCAGCCCCTCTGGCGGCACGACGACGGAGCTCGCCGGCTTCGCCGTGGCTTCTCTCGACGCCGCCATCGACGGGGAAGAACTGCTGCTTGCCATGGAGGATTGGGAGGAAGCGACTGGTACAGAAAGAGAAGCTAGGGTTTTCTCGAGGTTTTCCGCGGAGAGCTCGAGGAGGCGTGCGGCTGGAGGAAGAAGATGATGACGCGAGAGAATGGGGTGAAAAAGTGGCAAGTGTCCCACTGTTACTATTTATCCTACTCTGCGTCAAGATTCGTGCAGCTAATCGGACGGTTGCCGCGTTGACGACGTGTTCGTGAACGTGCGTGGTAATTTCGCCATGTCTCCAACCGTCGCCGCCAACGGTTCGTATCGCTCGCGCGGGAAAATTGGATATGATTGTGTTCTCTGCATGTGTGAGTTACGAGGCGTCGCTGACCTACAGGCTACGTCGTCATAGCTGACATGGTAGATGAGCCGTCCCGTCGAAGATTCCGACATGGACGGATTTTATCCAACTAAGGAAGAGTACGATGGAAGATTTATCATTTCACCGATTTGCCGTTTGAAGACGGAGAAAATCTTTGCAGGGTTATTCGGGAGGGCTACAAGATGTTGCTTGACGATTTGCCGACATCCATATAGACGGAGCATTCAACGAAAGGAGGCAAGACGGCGCAAGATCTCGGAGTTCTCCGGGGGCTACTGTTGGGGATATGCTATATGGGCATCCTCATAGCATGTCTCTTATCCGACTAACCCGGGTGGCCCATAGTCGGTAGCATGGCCTCTGGCCTGCTGGGCGGCCCAGTTAGGTGGATCCAGAAGGGAGGCCCATGCCGGATAAAGGAAGGCTACGGTGGAGTCACCAGCGTACCCGGAGCCTTGGAGTGCAAGATACACAATACTAGTAATAGACGGTGTAGGACTCTGTAACCTGTCCGGCTAGGACATTTCCCTGTAACCCTAGGACCTGGCGACTATATAAGTCGGGCCTATGGGAGCCTTTAGGGCACAATAACTAACAATCTTAGATAACCTCGCACAACGAACCTATCTCTGTAACTTGGCGTATTGCCCTTATAGTGATTTATAGCAGGAGTAGGATTCCGCCACTGTCGTGGGATCTGAACCTGGGTAAGCTGTGTTACCTCGTACCCGTAAACCGTCCTTCTTACCCCACGCCTCTAAACACGCACTGTGAGGACCCCTCCATGGCGTACTCATCGGCAATACCACGACATCGGTGGGAGCCCGAGGGGCCCACACCTTGTGGTGGCGCCCCCCTTGGGCCGCATAGTCCTAGGGTGTGGCCACCTCGTGGCCCCCCTTCGGCTGTCCTTCTAACTCTGTCTTTGCTCCGATAAAATATTGACTTTGGCTTTTGTCCCATCCAATTCCGAGAATATTTTCTTACTAGCTTTTCTGAAACCAAAAATAGCAGAAAACATGCAACTGGAACTGCGGCATCTTGGTAATAGGTTAGTCTCAGAAAATATATAAAAATACCTCAAAGTGTAGACAAAACATAACAAAGTTGATACTAAACAAGGATGGAGCATCAAAAATTATAGATAAGTTTACAACGTATTAGACTCCCAAGGAGAAGAAGCACAAAATGGAAGTGGCAATGGCAATGACTATGACGATGGTGACAAATGATGTGTCAACATGTGTGTTCAAGTCAAATTTGCGTTGAACTTGGTTGTGTGAAATTATCATTGGCATTTGAACTATGTCCTAATTTTGTGTTGAACTTGGTTGTGTGAAACAAACATTTGGTGATTGTTGAGAGCCACGTGTTGCATTTTAGCGTGCCTGGTGGGCGCTATTATGAGCTCTATTTTCACGCGCCGATTTTAGTGCGTCCGCCGTAGGAGAAACACCACGTGCGCTAAAAACTAGATCGCGCACGCTGCATAACATTTTTAGCGCGCGGAGTTTTCCAGCTACTGTTGGAGTTGCTCTAACAACCTTTTAAAACTTTAGGACCGGGATGCTAGATAGCATGAGGCTTTGAGATATGGTGCTATACTAGCATGGCACCCTGTCCTGGCTGGCTACGATCTTGAGAGCATCTCCAACAGAAGCTGTAAAATAGCATCGCGCCCAAAAAAATAGCCAATATACCGCGCGTCAGCGTGTTTCAGGCGCTTCATGAAATGCTATAAATTTGCTAGTTGCAAATTTTTTAGAGTGCGCGAAATTTTGCACAATCACGCGCATCATATTTGGCGCTTGCATTGCAGCGCGCGGTAAAAGGCACATCAAATGCGTGAACACCAACGATCGCGCTAAAACTTCCCCACGCGCCTGCCTGCCTGCCTCCGCTCCCGCCTGTGATTCTCTAGCCATGGATGGTGACGGCGCCTCTCCATTGACCCCTCCCTAGCGCCTCACCGTCGTCGGAGATGTCGCAAACCCTAGCGCCCCCGCCTGAAACCCTAGCATCGCCAGAGTTGTCGTGAATCCTAGCGCCGCCCGTGGCCTCTTCAATGCTCCTCAACCATTGACCACGCAGGGCGCCGTCCTGTCGTAGGCCTCGGTCCCCAAGCCTCTCAAACGACCGACAGCTACGACGGCCGGCGGTGGCGGTACCATGAAGAAAGGGAAGGTCTCCGGTGTCAAGACAGGCGTGGGCAGGGCGAGCAAGAGCGTTGCCACGCGTTGGGAATAGGCGTCCCAATTTCGTCCACTGCTGCCGATATTCCAGGGACCATCGCCTATAAAGTCGCCTCCCCAAGCTTCCGCACCGTCGAATGTGCGCCAACTATTCGACCAAATGAATCAAAGGTATGCAATGGACCATTTTATTTTTTTGTTTCCATGTACATGAATAGAATTTGACGTGTGATTGTGTTCGTACATATGTATTGTCGATGATGAGACTGTTGAAAATATAAGCAATAATCCATTTGATTTAATCCAAATAATAAACTGATAAAGCATGATCATACAGACGGTACTAAACCAATCATGCAAATCAACAAAGTAGATGAATAGATTACATCTATACAAGATAAACCTATCACATCTATGCCAAACACTAGAACTAGAAACTCTATCATAATCCGAAAGAGATAGATTGAGATTGAGATCACATACGATGCAGTTGCAGCAGTAGCCGTGGCGGTAGCAGCAGCAGAGTTGTCGCCCATGTCGAGGTTGCCGAAGAGGTCGCTGACGTCCGGGAAGAAGTTGTCGTTCGGGAACTCGTCATCGGACGACGTCGTGGTTGCCAATAGTCGTGCTTGAGCGCTCCCCAAAAACCTGATCGCCCCTCACCCGTACAGGTTCACGAGAGGCGGGGTTCCGGAGGCCTACTATCCCGATCTGCGGTGCACGCCGCAAGTCGGGATGGGGAAGACAAAAGCGGCGGCGCAAGGTTCTGGAGATAGGCGCGTGTGTGGATTGATTAGTCACCGATTAGGTTTAGCATAGGAACTTATATAGTGTAGGTCAGGGAGATCGTGGCGCTCAGTCCACGTCCGAGTCAGTAACAGCCCACGTCCGTAAAAACTAGAAACGGCTATAATTAACGCGTTCGTTAATGACTCATAATTAGTTTTCCCAACCAGCAAAATAAATCTTGGCTCGGCGATATTCATGCAACCCGCGGCACGCACGCACGTCGTGATGAGGCGAGGCGTGGCGATACGAGGCGGGCTGCGTCGGAGGAGGAGTGCGCGAGGGCTTCTCTCCTTATCACACCTTAGTGAGTGGTGCAACACTCTACTATATAAGGTGATCCAACTCTCCTTCCACTAGCAACGTGGAACTAAACTTTAGCACCACTAGCACAACCATATGCTGCCATATACAAGTGGGCCAAAGAGAATTTCAGAATTTGTCTAATGGGCCAGCAGCCCAAAACTCACCAAATTCCAACAATCCCCCACAAAGTCTCATTGGCACATCACATCACTTTTCTTCCAGAACATTGTTTTATATACCGGTGTGTAGTGGAGACTTTTAAGTTGAACTTCCACGTTAAACTTTATGTTACACTAGCTAGAAACTTGTATAGTGGTACAGGGCTGCCGTCGGCTTCTCTGCGGTTTGGAGCTTATGCGTCATACTCCAGGGCCTTTCATGAGTTTATTAAAGAGCACCCAATTCTCACGGACTGCGACTTTTAACAGTCAGACTCATATAGGTGTGTTCCTCAAGAGCTGTTCTGCAGGACAATATCTCCGCTTATAAAAGCCACTCGGAACACATTAAGATAAATATCAACCTGCCATGCAGATTAAGAGAGTATCGCATCTTTATGGAGATGTAAATATAATATGGGAATACTCTCCTCTCAGCTGACCAACAGCTTGTCTCCCAACTCTAATTCACGGGATTTCCAATCACATAGAGTGGGTTGCCATTGGGATCAACTCATAGCGTGGGTCTCAAACCCATCTCCCTTGATGCATTATCTATCACATTGCATGATAAACCCTCTGTGAAGGGATCTGGTAGGTTTTTAGATGTTTGGATATAATCCAACGCAATAATTCCGGAGTTTCTCAGTTTCCTGACAGATTTTAATCTCCTCTTCACATGCCTTGATGACTTCATATTATCCTTGGAACTGTTTACTTTGACGATCACAGTTTGATTATCACAGTTCATCGGGATGGCGGGTATTGTTTTTTCAACCACAGGTAAGTCCATCAAGAGCTCACGAATACACTCTGCTTCAACAGTGGTTGTGTCTAATGCTGTGAGTTCTGCTTCCATTGTTGACCTTGTTAAGATGGTCTGCTTGCAAGACTTCTAGGAAACAGCGCCACCACCAAGTGTAAACAAATAACCACTCGTGGCCTTAATCTCATCAGCAGCAGATATCTAGTTTGAATCACTATAACCCTCAAGTACCCGTGGATACCTAGTATAGTGAATACCATAACTCTCAGTGCATTTCAAATAGCACAAAACTCTTTCAAGAGCATGCCAACGATCATCTCCAGGATTTGACACAAATCGACCCAGTTTGCTTACAGCAAAGGAGATGTCAGGTCTAGTAGCGATGGCTAAATACATGAGCGAGCCAATAATTTGAGAATATCTCAATTGACCTTTAGCAGTTCTTCGATTCTTTCGAAGTAGCACACTCGGATCATAAGGCATTGGAGAAGAATTGCAGTCGCTATACCCGAAGCGACTCAATATCTTTTCCACATAGTGAGACTGAAACAATGTAATCCCACCATTGTCATCCTTTAGTAGCTTGATGTTTAAGATTACATCAGCCACTCCCAAGTCCTTCATCTCAAAGCAGCGAGATAGGAACACTTTGACCTCCTCAATAACAGCGAGATGTTGGAAATATGAGCAATTTACCAAGTGATTTATGAGAAATAAACAACAGGTAAAACAAGACTAGAATGATCGAAAATAAACTAGCCAAGTAATCTGACAGAAAGTGTGCAGAGATTTGCAGAGAGATCGAAACAATCTGAACAAGATGAAGAAAGAAAGCATACACCAGTGTGCCGGTGTTGGGTTGAAGTTGTCACCCATGTCGTCGAGGAAGAGGTTCTCGATGGCGGGGAAGAAGTCGTCGTTGGGGAAGATGCCGTCGGCGAAGGAGTCTGTGATGAAGCCAGTAGTCACGCCGATAGCGCTCCCCAAAAACCTTATCGCCCTTCTCCCGTACAGGACTCGAAGAGGCGGGGTTCCGGAGGCCTACTTTCCCGGCTCGCGGTGCACGCCGCAAGTCAGGATGGGGAAGAACTAGTGGCATCTCAGTGCTCTGGAACTTAGAGGCGGTGGTTCTGATTGTGTGTCCGAGGAAAGGAGCGACCTTCCGCTCTTATAGGCATAGGTAGACAGGAGAACAGGTGGCGTCGGAAGAGGAAACGAACAGGCAGTGACCGAAGCCAAACATCCTCCATTAAGTTCGAATTAAACCTCCCCTGAGTTCGTATTTAAAACCCATTAGCAGACTGTTCAAATTCTGTACGCCCGTTCATATACCAGTCATGCGTCACAAAAAAGAATAGATAGGCGAACAGGCGGAAGAGGAAACGAACAGGCAGTGACCGAACCCAAATAGCCTCCATTAAGTTTGAATTAAACCTTCACTGAGTTCGTATTTAAAACTTATTAGCAGACTGTTCAAATTTTGTATGCCCGTTCATATACCAGTCATGCGTGGCAAAAAAGAACTCGGCTTGGCGAGATTTCCGCAACCCGCGTGTCGTGTCGTGTCGTGTCGTGTCATGACGAGACGAGGCGTGGAGAGGCGAGGCGGGCGGCGGAGGAGGAGCGCGTGTGTGGGACCCTCTCCTTCTCCTTCTCATCCTTTTACCAAGTGGTAGGAGAGCCTCCCTTATAAGCTGGTGCAAACCTCCTTCAACTAGCAATGTGGGACTAAACATTTGTCCCACCTCTTGCCATGCATGAATGGGCCACATGGGCCTCTAGGATTTTCAGGAATTATTGGAATGGAATGGGCTATTTGGGCCAAAATTCCAACAATCCCCCACCAGATCCCAGAGGCACATGTAATTTGCCTTTGGTT
The DNA here is from genome assembly GCA_916181665.1 of Avena sativa. Classification (NCBI taxonomy): domain Eukaryota; kingdom Viridiplantae; phylum Streptophyta; class Magnoliopsida; order Poales; family Poaceae; genus Avena; species Avena sativa. The sequence goes on from OV702299.1 coordinate 46,881,794, forward strand.
CCAAAACACTGTTTATACACCGGTACTGTAGTGGAGACTATTAAGTTCAACTTCCACCTAGAATTCTATGCTACACTAGGCTGCGACTTGTACAATGGACTATGCCTTGAACTGCAAGTTTACTGCAACCTAGCTTCACATGAAGTCTTGACCGATACTGGGATATCGTGCGACTTCCCCGCGGGTGGAGCTTATGCGTCATACTCTATGGCCTTTCATGAGTTTATTAGAGAGCACCCAACTCTCATAGACTGTGATGTTTGACAGTCAGACTCATATAGGTGTGTTCTTCAAAAGATGTTCTGCAGGACAACATCTCTGCTTAAGATTAAGCCATTTAGAACGCATTAAGATAAAAATCAACCTGCCATGCAGAATAGGAAAGTATTGCATCTTCACGGAGTGGTGTTCATTAAAGTAGGGATACTTTCCTCTCAGTCTACCAACAGCTTGTCTCCCAATTCTAATTCACGGGATCTCCGATCACATAGATTGGTTTGCCACTGTGGAAAACTCATAGTGTGGGTCTCATACCCATCTCCTTCGATGCATTTTCTCTCACATTGCATGATAGTCCCTTTGTGAAGGGATCTGCCAGGTTCTTAGATGTTTGGATATAATCCAATGCAATAACTCCGGATTTTCTCATTTTCCTGACAGATTTTAGTATCCTCTTCACATGTCTTGAGGACTTCATATTATCCTTAGAACTGTTCATCTTAATAATCACAGTTCATTGGAATTACGGTTATAGGTTTTTCAACCACAGGTAAGTCCATCAAGAGTTCATGAAGCCACTCTGCTTCAACAGTGGCCGTGCCTAGTGCTGTGAGTTCTGCTTCCATAGTTGACCTTGTTAAGGTGGTCTGCTTGCAAGACTTCCAAGAAACAGCACCACCACAAAGTGTAAACACATATCCACTCGTGGCCTTTATCTCATCAGCATCAGATATCCAATTTGAATCACTATAACCCTCCAGTACCCTCGGATACCCGGTATAGTGAATGCCATAGCTTGCAGTGCCTTTTAGATAGCACATGACTCTTTCAAGAGCTTGCCAATGATCATCCCCATGATTTTAAACAAATCGACTAAGCTTGCTAACAACAAACGTGATGTCAGTCCTTGTAGAGCTAGCCAAGTACATAAGTGAGCCAATTATTTGAGAGTATGTCAATTGATCTCTAACGGTGCCTCGATTCTTTCGAAGTAGCACACTAGGATCATACGGTGTTGGAGAAGACTTGCAGACGCTATACCCAAAGCGACTCAAAATCTTGTCCACATAGTGAGACTGAAGCAGTGTGATCCCACTATCATCATCTCTCAACAGTTTGATGTTCAATATAACATCAGCTACTCCTAGATCCTTCATCTCAAAAGACTGAGATAAGAAATCCTTGACCTCCTCAATTACAGTAAGGTTGGTCCCAAAGATCAGTATGTCATCAACATACAAACATAGAATAACTCTTTCGCCCCCACCATGGCGATAGTATACGCACTTGTCAGCTTCGTTTACAACAAAGCCTGCAGCGGTTAAGGTTTTATCAAAATTTTCGTGCCACTGCTTAGGTGCGTGTTTAAGACCATATAAAGACTTTAGCAGCTTGCACACTTTTATTTCTTGACCATTTACTACAAAACCATTTGGTTGATCCATATAAATTTCCTCATCCAACTCTCCATTTAGGAAAGCTGTCTTAACGTCCATTTGATGAACGAGAAGACCGTGTGAGGTAGCCAGAGAAAGTAGTACTCGAATGGTGCTTAACCTTGCTACATGTGAGTAAGTGTCAAATAAGTCTTCACCTTCCTTTTGGGTATAACCCTTGGCCACAAGCCTTGCCTTGTACTTCTCAATAGTACCATCAGGCCTTAGTTTCTTCTTAAACACCCATTTACATCCTACAGGTTTGCACCCATAAGGACGATCAGTGATCTCCATGTTTCATTAGCTAAAATGGAGTCCATCTCACTACGGACAGCTTCCTTCCAGTAGTCAGTATCAGGAGATGCATAGGCTTCTGAAATAGAAGTGGGAGTATCATCCACGAGGTATACAACGAAATCATCACCAAAAGACTTTGCAGTCCTCTGTCTCTTGCTCCTTTTAGGAATTTCGTTATCCTCCTCCTCAGGATTTTCTAGGTGTTCGACTGGAATGATTGGTTCAGAAATTGTACCTAATTCCTAATTGATGAGTTAGGCATATCCTTCATGGGAAAGATATCCTCAAAGAAAGTTGCATCATTCGACTCCATGATTTTACCAACATGCATGTCTGGTACTCCGGATTTTACTACCAAGAATCGATAGCCAATCCTATGAAAAGCATATCCCAGAAATACATAGTCCACAGTTTTTGGTCCAAGCTTGCGCTTCCTGGGGACTGGCACATGAACTTTTGCCAAACAGCCCCAAGTTCGTAGATAAGAGAGATTTAACCTTTTCTTCTCCCATTCTTCAAATGGAGTAATTTCTTTGTTCTTTGTGGGAACTCGGTTTAGGACATGACATGCGGTCAGTATTCCCCCCACCATTCCTTGGAGAGACCCGATGTGTCTAACATGGCGTTAACCAAATCTGTTAGGGTGCGGTTCTTTCTTTCGGCTACCCCGTTTGACTGGGGTGAGTAGGGAGGCATCCTATCATGGATTATACCATGTTCCGCACAAAAGGAGTCGAACTCGTCGGACAAATACTCTCCACCACGATCAGACCTAAGCCTCTTAATCTTTCGATCAAGTTGGATTTCCGCTTCAGCTTTATAGACTTTGAAGAAACTCAAAGCCTCATCTTTTGTTTTCAGAAGATACACATGACAGTATCTCATAGAATCATCAATCAACGTCATAAAATATTTCTTTCCACCTTTTGTCAACACACCATTCATCTTACAAAGATCAGAATGTATGAGTTCTAGTGGTGCCAGATTTCTCACCTCTGCAGTCGTATGTGACTTGCGAGGTTGTTTTGCTTGCACACAGGCTAGGCACTTAGATCCTTTGACATTGGTGAAATTTGGGATTAAATTCATTTTAGATAACCGCGTCATGCAACCAAAATTAACATGACAAAGACGTGAATGCCAGAAATTTAATATAAGATCAGACGAAACATGATTCACAACTTTATTACAAACATCTGATAATGACAGGCGGAACAGACCTCTGCACTCATATCCTTTACCAATAAAACTACCAAACTTAGATAGTACAAATTTATTGGACTCGAAAACAATCTTGTAGCCATCGCGACATAGAAGAGATCCGCTAACAAGATTCTTATTTATTGAGGGAACATGATGCACGTTCTTTAGGCGTCGGTCTTTCCCGAAGTGAACTTCAGATCGACCGTACCAACACCATGAACAGAAGCATGCGATCCGTTCCCCATCATCATGGACTGAGTCCTTCTGACCTGATATGAAGAAAACATGGAAATGTCAAAACAAACATGTACATTAGCGCCCGTGTCAATCTACCAATCAGGAGAATGACATAATGAAAGAATAGTAGGTAATATACCATACCCAACATCCTTCATCTCAACGTCTCTCATGACAACATTAGCGGTCTTGCCACTCTTCCCATGTTGGCGCCTGTCATAGCGGTTGGGGTAGCTTGGAGCCCAGTGATCAGGATCACCGCACACATGACAGGAACCTTTCTTCTGATCAGTCTTCTTCTTGAAATTCGTAGACTGTGAGGGCTTGTTCTTCCCATCAAACTTGCCCTTTCCATCAAACTTGCTCTTGTTCTTGAACTTGTGGGACTGGAAGTTTTTTTTCTGTACCAAGTTGGCACTTGAACCTCCCTCAACAACTCGAGCACGTGTGTCTTTTGCTCTCGCCTTCTCTTCCACATCAAGGGTCCCAATGAGATATATACGGAAAACTCCTGTCTCTTGTGCTTCAGAGAAGTAGCAAAGTTCCTCCATGAATGGGGAAGCTTAGCAATAATACCCCCGGCAACGAACTTGTCCGGTAACACACAGGAGAAGTACCGAAGCTCCTTGGCCAGTGCCTGTATCTCATGAGCCTGCTCAACGACGGAGCAGTCATCAGACATCTTGAAGTCATAGAATTGCTCCATGATATACAGTTCACTACCAGCGTCCGAGACCCCAAACTTGGCTTCGAGAGCATCCCACATATCCTTGCCATTATCAAATGACATATAGGGTTCAACAATGTTCTCCCCAAGCACAGACAACAGAGCAGCCCTGAACAACTTGCCAGATTTCTGAAAAACTTTCTCCTGGGCAGGAGTAAGCTCTCCCTCAGGCTTGCCAATGGTGGTGTCATAGCAGTTCATGTTCTCAAACTAGAGAACTGCTCTCACGCGCCATCTCTTATAGTGCATACCCTTAAAAACAGGTGGCTTCACAGATGCCACAAAACCACTTGGAGTAAATTGCCTATAATAAGGTTTTTGGATTGTTGGAAATATGAGCAATTTACCAAGTGATTTATGAGAAATAAACAACAGGTAAAACAAGACTACAATGATCAAAAATAAACTAGCCAAATAATATGACAGAAAGTGTGCACAGAGTTGCAGAGAGATCGAAATAATCTGAACAAGATCAAGAAAGAAAGCATACAACAGTGTGTCGGCATTGGGGTTGGAGTTGTCATCCATGTCGCCGAGGAATAGGTTTTCTATGGCGGGGAAGAAGTATTCGTATGGGAAGATGTCATCAGCGTCGGCGAAGGAGGCCGTGATTGTAAGATCCCTCCTTTATAAAGGAAAAGGATCCCTATGATTGCAATGCTAGTCCCTGGATCAATGCTAGCATCCACAGTTTAAGATGAAGTACACAGAAACAAAGGTCATTATTACAGTCATTCCAGAGACAACATAGTCTTTACAACTCCATGGCCACAGGCCTATTACAAGAGTTTAAATAAGTAAATAGATAAAAGTCTTCATCTTCATGTGCCACAGGCAAACATGTTGAGTGTAGACTCATGACTCCTAATCCTCATCAGAGTAACCTGCAACATCACAAGTTACATCCATAGTGGGTCAATACATTGGAATAGTATTGGCAAGTGATACCTTAGTATAATTTTGGTGGACTAGATACTATATGCAATTTGGCTAAGTGTAGCTTAGGCTTGCTTTGCTCAAAATAGGTTTTGCCTATTAGTTGAAAACACTAAGTTTTTGTTTGTCAAAACTTTTCCCAAGGAACCACCAATAGACATTGGAGTCCTTCACCCTTGTTCACCCACAAGTTTTATTTAGAAATTGGGATGAGGAGATTCTTGATAGCTTCCATGTCTTGATGCTCAAGTTGTCCTTTTCCAGGGACATGGCTAAGTACTTAGATTCTTCCATCTGCAGAGGTTGTGCACTTTCCCCACATGCCTTGATTTTCACCAAGACAGGACCTTTCAGAAGCCTTCCCTTAGACCAAATGGACGCGCTCCAACCTATCATCCCACTACCACCAACTGTCCAAATGGCTAAGTTATTGCAACCTATATGATCCTGGCAGAGCCCATATTGCCAAGTGGCTGCACTAGAAGCTTCTTAACATTTGGCCTCTCAAATCCCTTTGTTCCTGGGTGTCTATCCACAAGTGAGATACACAAGGTAAACCATAGAAATGGGCCTTGTGTAACCACTCAACATAAACCATTCCTTCCATTCCACCCAGGTGTTTCATTTACTTAGTTGTTTTATTAGGCAAAACACAAGTCCAAAGACTTAGAAATATTTTTATCATAGCATGTATATTTCACCACCCTTGGTTGCTACTAGCTAGGCTAAGCATGGCATAGATAAGCATCTTAACTTAGAAATTTCCTAGCAATTCTACAACTACTAGGATTGTAGGGTTCGCAGCATAGAAAACAAAAAAAATTCCTATGATGGGAACTACGTACCAAGATCTATCTACTAGATACAAACAATGGGAGGATGTATATCCGTAGAGAACATACCCTTGAAGACCGACAAAGCTTAACGAGTTCAACTCGTGGTTGATGTAGACGATCTCTTGCCGATCTCAAGATCGAGAGGAAGTCCTAGCGCCGCAAAACAGCAGCGCATCCGTGCTCGCACACACATTCGAGGCACCGAGCAACCTCCGCCTCCTCGCTCCAGCGATGCAGCGGAAGCACAACTCTTTCTTGCTGAATATCCACCGGGAACATGTATCTCGCTAGTCCGAGACCATGGGGGATAAATTCTAGAGGGGGAGAGAGATCCTTCACGAGGAGTTGTGAGAGACAAGTGAGGAAGGGGGCTCCTTTTATAGGAGGAGGGGGAACCCCAAGGGGGTGGCCGGCGCATGGGGGCTTCCCCTTGCCCTCCCCTCTTCTTGTGGGTGGACACTCCACTCACAAAATTCCTTTAAATTCCCTCCACTCAAAAGTCCACTCAAATTCCCATTAAATTTCCACCAAATTTAATCCAAACTCTCATTAATTAAAACTCTTTTATTTTATTCAGAATTTTTTCAATTACTTTAATGACAAACATTCACAAATAACCCCTTGCTAGAATTCCATTTCACATGCATAACCACTTTATGCAATTTCACCCGAAAACCTGTTTCGGTATCTAGTGAAATAAATTCCTGCGCTTGTTTATTCTTTCGGCATGAAACTTTTGCTCCAATTGGATGTCGGTATCTCTTAAGTGTGTCACCCTACGGTTCGTGAATAATGCGGACATGATCGAGACCCCTCTCGAATCAGTAATCAGAAGCGGGATCTGGAGACCCATACTGACTCCCACACATTCAACGATGACTTTCTTGTGATCGTCGGAACCTTTTACGCTAGTATATTAATCCCTTTGTTTCACGATATATTACATGTCCGAGATTTGATCATCGGTATCTCCATACCTAGTTTGATCTCGTTACCGACATGCACTCTTTTCTCGTTCCCGTGATATAACATTCTAGTGATCAAATCACTTGCTTGCAAGCTAATCAATGTGATATCACCGAGAGGGCCCAAAGTATATCTATCCGTCATCGGGATGAACAAATTCCACTCTCGATCCATGGGCCTCAACATAACACTTTGTTAGTTCTGAATCCACCTTTATAATCACCCTGTTACGGTGTGACGTTTGATGTTATCAAGAAACTCTTCTGGTGTTAGTGATTGACATGATCTTTCTAAGGATTAGGATCACTTCGTAAGTTGTTATAGCAATATAAACTCAATGACTTTGATCATAATGCTATACTTCGGATGAATGTTCATCACACCATTACACTAATGTTGTGATCCCGTTATTAACAACATCCAATGTCCATGATCAGGAAACCTTGATCATCTTGTTAATCAACAAGCTAGTTTATGAGAGAGGCATAACTAGGAACTTTCTGTTTGTTTATTAAACACACATGTATTAATGTTTCCATATTAATACAATTATAGCATGCAAAATAAACATTTATCATATACTTGGAATACACATAATAAACACTTTATTATTGCCTCTCAGGGCATATTCCCTTCAAGGATTTCCCAACATGGCATATAAGTAAAATATAATATGCAAGTCTAGCAAAATATTTCTAATGCTTAGTAGAAAACATAGGGATAAAAATATCATGAAGCACCACTTGCCTTGGTAGTTTGGAGAGTAGCTACACTCCTCACAATCACAATCACTATTGGCACCAAAATCTACACATAAAATCATAGCAACAAATCATATACAAAATATATACAAACAAAAATATATGAATGCATGCAATATGATATGTGATGATGTTTAAAACTCAACAAAGCAAGTGTATAGTACTGGTTCATAAACAAGTTCAAAACTTGCCAAACAACATTTATTTAAACCTTAAAACATTTCTCAAACAATTCATACACTCAAAATAGCCCTACACATGTTTCTGTAAATAAAACCATTTTAACAGAAGCAAAACATTAAACACATTGCATATTTAGAAAGGGCTTGTTCTCCTGATTCCATTGATATAACATTTGTCAAATTTGAACGTGGGGATCAAAAGTTATAGCTAAAACAATTTTAAACCAGTAATAGATTCAAATCCTGTTTTTAAATCTAATCTCTAGCCACGCGTCACACTCTAATTGGCGCGTACCGGTTCGCGTCGGATCACACTTCTGAGCCGCTGGATCTAACATAATCACGTGGCTCAGATTGAATCGTACCGCTTCGTCTAGGTTCTATCGTATCCGCGGGATCTAGATCTAACGGCGCTCAGCACGTGACCATCAAGTGACGGCGCTGGCGGCGGCGACAGGCGGCGACACCTCTATCAGAACTGCTACCGGCGTTCTAGATCGCGCGGGAGAGGGGGAAGGGGCTTACCAAGCTCGCCGTGCAATGCTGATGCTCAAGGTGGCGATGGTTGGTCAGGGGGGCGCGCTGTAGTGGCCGAGGGAGCTCGTCGGAGTTGCTGGCGGCGTCAGATGCTTGCTGTCGAAGACGTTGCCGAGTTTCTATGTCGACCTAGCACGAGCCAGATGGTTTAGGAGATGCGCAAGGGCCTGGCGATCAAGACAGTATCAAAGGGGAGGCAAGGGGCGGTCTCGTTTTACCTGAATCGCACGTCGGAGTCGAGTGGCGGCTCAGGTGTTCGCGGGTGAGAACGAAGACGTCGCTCTGGGTCATGAGAAAGCAAACAGAGGCCATCAGTAAACACGCAAGGTCATGCTGGTCACGATGGTTTGAACCAGAGACAAGGGGCAGTCAGTACTCACCGAGATTTGTCGCCGGAGTGCGTCTGTCTGCGGCGGTGCAAGGGCGATTGCAGGCAGCCTGGTGGCGGAGAGGTGGCGCTAGGTGAGGGGAAATGGCCGCGGTGCAGAGGGGGTTGTGTAGGCAGAAGGGGAGCGGCGATTAAGCACAGAATCAATGGCAACTAAGCCCGCAGTGACTGCGGCGAGGTAACGGCGGAGCGAGCGTCGCGGCCGCGCGTGATTGACGACGACGAGGTGGTCGCAGGGTCCACTTGTTAGCGAGTGAAACAGAGAGGAGGTGGGGTCGTGTGGTCAGTGACCTGGTGGGTTCTTCTGCGAGTGAGAGAGAGAGGGAACTCGGGTGGGCTTAGTGGGCTGAATTCGTCGTTGGGCTAGATAGGTGGCGCCGGCCCTTTTCTATTTCTTTTCTCCTTTTCTTTTTCTGTTTTGATTTTCTGAAATGATTTTCAACTCCAAATCAAATGAGTTTGAATTCAAATCTTCTCTAGGTTTTTATACTTCAAACCTTGCACTCAAATGTGTGTCAAACACCACTGTTTACTCCCAACACTTTGATCAATTGAAAATAAAAATAAAACCAAGCCTTTGTGTGTTATATACTATAGGCATAATATTGGTTTTATTTACTCATTTTGTTTTGAAAACTTTGCTCAAGCTTTGAAAAGTGCCTAAGTTTGAATTCAAACCTTACTGAACAAAACAAAGTACTCTTCTCATTGGAAGATAGCACTAAGGCTAGAGCAAGCTTACATGAAATAATAAGCATACATGCTTCTGTTTTGAAATGATTTGTTTGAAATGAAATTCATATGATCATGGGTGCATGGATGATATGCATGAGTTTGAAACATGATTTTAGGGATGTTACAAATCTAACCCCCTTAAGGTGAATCTCGCCCTCGAGATTCGGTTTGGCTAGCAAATAGGTGAGGGTGGTCTTTCCGAAGATCATCTTCTCTTTCCCATGTTGCTTCTTCTTCAGAATGGTGGTTCCATTGAACTTTGAAAAACTTTATAGACTTAGTCCGTGTGACTCTTTCTGCAGTCTCAAGAATCTTGATAGGTTTATCCTCACAAGTGAGGTCACTCTCCAATTGAACCTCTTCTAAAGGTATAGTATCCTTCAAAGAAGTTTCTTCCATTTCTGGATGACATTTCTTAAGCTGACTCACATGAAACACATTATGGACAGCTGACAAAGACTCTGGCAATTCAATTTCATAAGCAACTTCTCCTTTACGACTCAGAATCTTGAATGTCCAACATATCTTGGGGCCAACTTTCCTTTGACTCCGAACCTCTTCACTCCACGAAGTGGTGACACTCTAAGATAAGATCTATCACCAACTTCGTAGGTGACGTCTCTACGCTTAGGATCTGCGTAGCTTTTCTGTCGGGACTGTGCTATCTTCAATCTGTCCTTAACCAACTTGACCTTCTCTTCGGCTTCTTTGATAAGTTCTGGTCCGAACAAACTTCTTTCTCCCACACCATTCCATAACAATGGGGTGGTACATTTTCTCCCGTAGAGAAACTCAAATGGTGCCATCTCAATGCTGGCTTGGTAGCTGTTGTTATAAGAAAATTCTGCGTAAGGCAGACTTTCATCCCAACTGGCTCCATAGTCTAGGGCACATGCCCTCAACATGTCTTCAAGAATCTGATTAGTCCTTTCTGTTTGTCCATCAGTTTGAGGATGAAAAGCAGTACTGAATTCCAACCTCGTTCCCAATGACTCATGTAGCTGTCTCCAAAAATGGGAAGTGAATTGAGTTCCCCTATCAGACACAATACTCTTGGGCACTCCATGTAGACACACAATTCTACTCATATAGATCTTGGCCAACTTAGCACTTGTATAGGTTGTCTTCGCGGGTATGAAATGAGCCACTTTAGTTAGGCGATCCACTACTACCCAAATAGAATCGTATCCTGACCGGGTCCTTGGTAATCCGGTAATGAAATCCATACCAATCTTGTCCCACTTCCAATCAGGAATAGGTAGTGGTTGAAGCAAACCTGCTGGTTTCTGATGTTCCGCTTTCACTCTACTACACACATCACACAAAGCAATATGTTCGGCGATGTCCTTCTTGAGATTATTCCACCAAAATCTTTCCTTCATATCCATGTACATTTTGGTGTTACCTGGATGAATGGAATACGGTGAGTTGTGTGCTTCTTGCAAAATCAGTTTCCGAAGCTCCGGATCTTGTAGAACACAGATACGTTTCCCATGCCATAAAGTACCCTGTTCGTCTTCATGGAATCCGTTGGCTTTTCCTTTGCCAATCTTTTACTTAATTTCTTCAATTTCCTTATCAATCTTCTGGGCTTCTTTGATCTTGTCCAACAAAGTGGGTTGAACATCAAAGACATGACATGTCCTTCAGGCACAATCTCCAATATGAGATCTCTAAATTGGGCACACAAATCATCTGGCAATTCTCCTTTAGTAAGGCCATTCACAAAAACCTTACGGCTTAGAGCATCTGCTACAACATTTGCTTTACCGGGGTGGTATTGCAAACTTAAGTCATAGTCCTTGATGAGTTCTAGCCATCTTCTTTGTCTCATGTTAATTTCTTTCTGGGTGAAGATATACTTCAAACTCTTGTGATCTGTGAACACTTCACAACGCTTTCCCAAAAGATAATGTCTCCATGTTTTGAGTGCATGGACAATAGAGGCTAACTCTAAATCATGAGTAGGGTAGTTCACTTCATGAGTTTTGAGTTGTCTCGAGGCATAAGCCACAACCTTCCCGTCTTGCATAAGTACTGCACCCAAACCATGATGAGATGCATCACAATATACCTTGAAATCTTTTTCCAAATCTGGCAAACACAAGACTGGTGCTATCACAAGTCTGTTCTTCAATTCCTGAAAGCTGAGTTCACAACCTTCAGACCAAGCAAATTTCTTGTCTTTCTTTAGCAATTCTGTCATAGGCTTAGCTACCTTGGAGAAATTCTCAATGAACCTTCTGTAGTAACCTGCTAAGCCAAGGAAACTACGAACTTCTTTCACTGACTTGGGAGATTCCCATTCAGTTACAGCTGAAACTTTAGCAGGATCAACTGCTACACCATCTCCTGACACAACGTGCCCAAGAAATCCAACTTCATTTAGCCAAAATTCACACTTGCTGAATTTGGCATACAGTTTATGCTCTCTAAGCTTCTCAAGTATCAAAAGCAAATGTCCTTCATGCTCTTCTTTGCTCTTGGAGTAGACTAAAATGTCATCGATGAAAACGACAACAAACTTATCAAGGAATTCCATGAACACCTTGTTCATCATATTCATAAAGTATGCTGGAGCATTGGTCAAACCAAATGGCATCATGGTATACTCATACAATCCATACCTTGTGGTGAAAGCTGTCTTAGGTATGTCTTGTTCTCTTATCTTGAGTTGAAATATCCTGACCGGAGATCAATCTTTGAGAACACACAAGATCCTTCTAATTGATCAAACAAGTCATTGATTCTAGGCAAAGGGTATTTGTTCTTGATAGTCACCTCATTGAGTGAACGGTAATCTATGCATAACTTTTGACTTCTATCTTTCTTCTCCACAAACAAAACTGGGGCTCCCGAAGATGAAGAACTTGGTTGAATAAATCCTTTCTGCAACTGTTCTCCAAGTTGTTTCTTGAGTTCTTTCAGTTCATCAACTGACATCTTATATGGTCTCTTTGCTATTGGTCCAGATCCTGGTAGAAAATCTATAAGAAACTCCACATCTCTATCTGGTGGCATTCCCGGCAATTCTTCCGGAAACACATCCGGATATTCACTCACAATTGGCACACTGTCTATGCTAACCCCCTTAAGAGAATTTAGCTTACTCCCTTTTGATTCAAAGTTAGACTTGAATCTAATCCTTTCTTCTCCGGGGTTGTGAGTGCAACAATATGATTAGCACAATCTAGTACTCCTTCATACTTAGCCATCCAATCCATTCCCAAAATTACATCCAGTCCCTGGGAATCTAGGATTATCAGGCTCACTGGAAACTTATGCTTTCCAAACTCTATCACTAGATCCCGACATCCAAGACTTACTATCATATCTCCACCTGGAGAACTAACTTTTATTGGGCACGCAATGTTTTCAGTTGGAAACCCATTTCTATCAACAAATGCTTTTGATATGAATGAATGCGATGCTCCAGTATCAAAAAGAACAAGTGCTGGAATAGAATTGAGTTTGAACTTACCAGCAACAGCATCAGGCTCCTCATAGATTTCCTCCACATTGATGTGGTTAACTTGCCCTTTCTGAAAAGGGTTGGGCTTGTTGGGTCCTTCAACTTTCTTTTCTGGGCATTCATTTGCATAATGCCCCATCTTCTTGCACTTGAAGCACTCAACCTGACTAATGTCCTTCTTAACAGGCTGGCTTCCATTGCCACTTCCACTACCACTGTGGTGGCTCTTATATCCACCCTTGTGGTTCTTGTACTTGTCATTGTCATGACTACGGTGATGCTTGTTGTCATGATGACGGTTGTGGTTGTGGTGCTTGCTGAATTTCCCATGCTTGTGGGATCCTGAGCTTCCACTATCATCGTAATGGGAACGTTTGTGAGACGATCCCGAGCTGTGCTTGTCTGAGTGCTTTCTCTTCCTGCTCTCAACTTGCTTCATTTTGTTCTCCAAAATAGCAGCCTTGTCACAAAGAGACTGGTATGTGGGAACATATGCCACAGCTAACTGCAGGTTTAGTTCATCATTCAACCCTTCAAGGAACTTTTCCTTCCTCTTAGCATCAGTGTCAACTTCATCCGGTGCATAACGCGCCAGATTGTTGAACTCCTCAATATACTCAGCCACGCTGTGGTGGCGCTGCTTCAGATTATGAAATTCTTTCTTCTTCAGACTCATCACTCCAGATGAGATATGAGCAGTACGAAAGCCGTCCTCAAAGATAGCCCATGTCACATCTTCTATGGGAGTGGTGATCTGGAAGTTATCCCACCAAGTGGCGGTTGGTCCTTCCATCAAATGTGCTGCAAATCTGACTTTTTCTGCATCAGTACAGCCCATAGTTACCAAGTCCTTGTTCACAGAGTGTAGCCAATCATTGGCCACCATGGGATCAGTTGTTCCTGAGAACTTTGCTGGCCTCAATCTCAAGAACCTAGTAAGCATGTCAAAACCTGGTGGGTTATTGTTGTTGTTGTTGTTGTTGTTATTATTGTTATTGTTGTTGTTGTTGTTGTTGTTGTTGTTTTGGTTCTGGATGAACGTCGTCATCATTTGCATCAGCTGAGTCTGAGCTATCATCATTTGCTGCATCTCAGGAGTGATGTTGTTGTTGTTGGGGTTGGGATTGGCACGACGGGGAGGCATCTCTGGTTTGTTCAATAGAGATAAGAATGAGATACCCATAGATGCTTTCATGCACAATACATCACATAAACAATCACAAACATGCATCATAATAATAATAGTTCAACAACAAAAACGACAAGTTTGCAAAGTAAACACACCAATAACAAGCCATCCACATGTTGGATGGTCATTGTGACACAAATAAAGTATGATAAATAAATGATAAATGAGTAGTCAACTCTACTCCTCGGCATCAACCTCCTCCTCAACAAAGGTAAGACCTGCATTCTCCATAGCGGTCTTGTATTCTCGATATTGGCGGTCAAGGTCTCTACTTTGGCTTTGAGAGCCCTGTTCTAAGAACGAAGCCTCTCAATCACCGCCTACTGATGCTCGAGCTCAAAGTCCTTGGCTTGCAGTTCTTCAGTCATGTCCCGAATCCTCTTGTTCCTATCCTGAACTCGCTTCTCCTGACTCTTGAACTTTCTGTCCTGGATCTCGAACTTTGCCTCCATCTCCTTGACTATCTCATCTTGCTCCGCGAAGAGCTTGTCCTTCTCACGAAGCTGCACCTGGAGTTCGTCATTGTTAAGCATGACGTTGGTCCTATCAGTGTCCACGTGCCTAATGAGAACCTCTAAGTTCTGGAGGTATAGACGAATCGGCTCAGCTGTCTCCCTCGAAGTGTCCTCGAAGTCGATGGCCTCCGCATCCTCATCACGTCTACCAAAGACATGGAAGTGAGTACCTCTAACCTATCGAGAGTGTCTCCCTAGCAGACGTCCAATCAAGTCCTGCATAACTACCTATAGGCCTCTCTCCTTGTCATCGTGCATGAGCTTGAAGATGATAGCCTCCGTGGTAGGCTCAGTCTGGCGTCCGGGCTGATTGACCTTGAAACCCCAAAGGTCTTTCCTCTCAAACTTGGTGAGGGGAAGCACCATGATGGTAGGAAGAGGGAGATTGAGCAAACTAGTAAGCTCAATAATACGAGGGCCAAAGCGAGTTCCCTGGAACTCCTCAACAGTGCTGATGGTAACGTTAGGCATCTATTTATAAGATAGAAAAAGTTAGAAACAACACAATTTAAGATAAAACACAAGGCAAAGCATCACATGCATATCTTTGGAAATCAAAACACACAAGTCATGGCATACATGAATCCATTACAACATCCAAGGTTCAACTTATTTTTAGCAACATTTGGAAAATAAGGTGATAAGTGGTGGTCCAACTAACGAAGTACGCTTACAATCCTATCTCACTAGATATGTTGGCTAACACAATATTTCTAGAAGCAATCACTCTATCTTGAGCACATGACTCCATCACTAAGTCTATAATGTATCCTCTTAAGGTTTGGTTGGTAGCCTCCAACTCTTGGGTATGTTTCTTCTCTTCCTTTAGGTCATTCTGGATGCTGAGCATTCTGCACTTGACTCTATCACCAAGTTCTTTGATGGTCCTCCAAGCTGCATCCTTTGCTGAATCAAAGAATGTAGTGTGCACCACTGAATTGGTGAACATGCAGAATCCTGATTCCTTGTGGTTGTCTTCCTTGTTTTTATACAAGTCAAGTTGCACCCACCAGTACTCAACTCCTTCATCCATCACAGGAAAACCTTTGTACACAGCTGCACCGTGTATTTCCATTGCAACCATGAGATCCTTGAGAGCCTTAGGAAACTCTGTCTCACAATCCAAAGTCATTGTCATGAGTGGTCCCTTCCTTACGACTTCGTTGATGGAGTTCATCTACAAATAGAGATGAGAAAGAAGATTAGAAAAGTTTACGAGAAGAATAGACAAGTGTAGAAATTGTTTGAAAAATTTTCCTTAGTGGTTTCCAATCCTAGGGTCATAATCCTACAGGCAACACAGTGCTTTGATACCATCTGTAAGATCCCTCCTTTATAAAGGAAAAGGATCCCTGTGATTGCAATGCTAGTCCCTGGATCAATGCTAGCATCCACAGTTTAAGAAGAAGTACACAGAAACAAAGGTCATTATTACAGTCATTCCAGAAACAACATAGTCTTTACAACTCCATGGCCACAGGCCTATTAAAAGATTTTAAATAAGAAAATAGATAAAAGTCTTCATCTTCATGTGCCACAGGCAAACATGTTGAGTGTAGACTCATGACTCCTAATCCTCATCAGAGTAACCTGCAACATCACAAGTTACAGCCACAGTGGGTCAATACATTGGAATAGTATTGGCAAGTGATACCTTAGTATAATTTTGGTGGACTATATACTATATGAAATTTGGCTAAGTGTAGCTTAGGCTTGCTTTGCTCAAAAAAGCTTTTGCCTATTAGTTGAAAACACTAAGTTTTTCTTTGTCAAAACTTTTCCCAAGGAACCACCAATAGACATTGGAGTCCTTCACCCTTGTTTACCCACAAGTTTTATTTAGAAATTGGGATGAGGAGATTCTTGATAGCTTCCATGTCTTGATGCTCAAGTTGTCCTTTTCCAGGGACATGGCTAAGTACTTAGATTCTTCCATCTGCAGAGGTTGTGCACTTTCCCCACAAGCCTTGATTTTCACCAACACAGGACCTTTCAGAAGCCTTCCCTTAGACCAAATGGACGCGCTCCAACCTATCATCCCACTACCACCAACTATCCAAATGGCTAAGTTATTGCAACCTATATGATCCTGGCAGAGCCCATATTGCCAAGTGGCTGCACTAGAAGCTTCTTAACATTTGGCCTCTCAAATCCCTTTGTTCCTGGGTGGCTTTCCACAAGTGAGATACACAAGGTAAACCATAGAAATGGGCCTTGTGTAACCACTCAACATAAACCATTCCTTCCATTCCACCCAGGTGTTTCATTTACTTAGTTGTTTTATTAGGCAAAACACAAGTCCAAAGACTTAGAAATATTTTTATCATAGCATGTATATTTCACCACCCTTGGTTGCTACTAGCTAGGCTAAGCATGGCATAGATAAGCATCTTAACTTAGAAATTTCCTAGCAATTCTACAACTACTAGGATTTCCCAACATGGCATATAAGCAAAAAATAACATGCAAGTCTAGCAAAATATTTCTAATGCTTAGTAGAAAACATAGGGATAAAAATATCATGAAGCACCACTTGCCTTGGTAGTTTGGAGAGTAGCTACACTCCTCACAATCACAACCACTATTGGCACCAAATCTACACATAAAATCATAGCAACAAATCACATACAAAATATATACAAACAAAAATATATGAATGCATGCAATATGATATGTGATGATTTTTAAAACTCAACAAAGCAAGTGTACAGTACTGGTTCATAAACAAGTTCAAAACTTGCCAAACAACATTTATTTAAACCTTAAAACATTTCTCAAACAATTCATACACTCAAAATAGCCCTACACATGTTTCTGTAAATAAAACCATTTTAACAGAAGCAAAACATTAAACACACTACATATTTATAAAGGGCTTGTTCTCCTGATTCCATTGATATAAAATTTGTCAAATTTGAACGTGGGGATCAAAAGTTATAGCTAAAACAATTTTAAACCAGTAATAGATTCAAATCCTGTTTTTAAATCTAATCTCTAGCCACGCGTCACGCTCTGATTGGCGCGTACCGGTTCGCGTCGCATCACGCTTCTGAGCCGCTAGATATAACTTAATCGCGCGGCTCAGATTGAATCGTACCGCTTCGTCTAGGTTCTATCGTATCCGCAGGATCTAGATCTAACAGCGCTCAGCACGTGACCATCAAGTGGCGGCGCTGGCGGCGGTGACAGACGGCGACGCCTCTATCAGAACTGCTACCGGCGTTCTAGGTCGCGCGGGAGAGGGGGAAGGGGCTTACCAAGCTCGCCGTGCGATGCTGATGCTCAAGGTGGCGATGGTTGGTCAGGGGGAGCGCTGTAGTGGCCGAGGGAGCTCGTCGGAGTTGCTGGCGGCGTCAGATGCTTGCTGTCGAAGATGTTGCCGAGGTTCTACATCGACCTAGCACGAGCCAGATGGTTTAGGAGATGCGCAAGGGCCTGGCGATGAAGACAGTATCAAAGGGGAGGCAAGGGGCGGTCTCGTTTACCTGAATCGCACGTCGGAGTCGAGTGGCGGCTCAGGTGTTCGCGGGTGAGAACGAAGACGTCGCTCTGGGTCATGAGAAAGCAAACAGAGGCCATCAGTAAACGCGCAAGGTCATGCTGGTCACGATGGTTTGAACCAGAGACAGGGGGCGGTCAGTACTCACCGAGATTGGTCGCCGGAGTGCGTCTGTCTGCGGCGGTGCAAGGGCGATTGCGGGCAGCCTGGTGGCGGAGAGGTGACGCTAGGTGAGGGGAAATGGCCGCGGTGCAGAGGGGGTTATGTAGGCAGAAGGGGAGCGGCGATTAAGCGCAGAATCAATGGCAATTAAGCCCGCAGTGACTGCGGCGAGGTAACGGCGGAGCGAGCGCCGCGGCCGCGCGTGATTGACGACGACAACGACGTGGTCGCAGGGTCCACTTGTTAGCGAGTGAAACAGAGAGGAGGTGGGGTCGTGTGGTCAGTGACCTGGTGGGTTCGTCTGTGAGTGAGAGTGAGAGAGAGAGAGAGAGAGAGGGAACTCGGGTGGGCTTAGTGGGCTGAATTCGTCGTTGGGCTAGATAGGTGGCGCCGACCCTTTTTTATTTCTTTTCTCCTTTTCTTTTTATGTTTTGATTTTATGAAATGATTTTCAACTCCAAATAAAATGAGTTTGAATTCAAATCTTCTCTAGGTTTTTATACTGCAAACCTTGCACTCAAATGTGTGTCAAACACCACTGTTTACTCCCAACACTTTGATCAATTGAAAATAAAAATAAAACCAAGCCTTTGTGTGTTATATACTATAGGCATAATATTGGTTTTATTTACTCATTTTGTTTTGAAAACTTTGCTCAAGCTTTGGAAAGTGCCTAAGTTTGAATTCAAACCTTACTGAACAAAACAAAGTACTCTTCTCATTGGAAGATAGCACTAAGGCTAGAGCAAGCTTACATGAATAATAAGCATACATGCTTCTGTTTCGAAATGATTTGTTTGAAATGAAATTCATATGATCATGGGTGCATGGATGATATGCATGAGTTTGAAACATGATTTTAGGGATGTTACAGTGATGAAGCCAGTAGTCGCACCGATAGTGCTCCCCACAAACCTTATCGCCCTTATCCCGTACAGGACTCGAAGAGGCGGGGTTTCGCTGGCCTACTGCCCGGAACGCGGTGCACGCCGCAAGTCGGGATGGGGAAGAACTGGTGGCAGCTCAGTGCTCTGGAACTTGGAGGCGGTGGTTCTAATTGTGTGTCTGAGGAAAGGAGCGACCTTTCGCTCTTATAGGCACAGGTAGACAAGCGAACAGGCGGCGTCGGAAGAGGAAACGAATAGGAGTGACCGAAGCCAAACATCCTCCATTAAGTTTGAATTAAACCTCCACTGAGTTCGTATTTAAAACCCATTAGCTGACTGTTCAAATTCAGCATGCCCGTTCATATACCAGTCATGCATGGCAAAAAAGAACTCGGCTCGGCGAGATTCCCGCAACCCGCAGCGCGCGCGCGTCGTGATGAGGCGAGGCGAGGAAGGCGGAGGAGGAGGAGGATCGCGCGTGTGGGAATCTCTCCTTCTCCTTCTCATCCTTTTACAAAGTGCTAGGAGAGACTCCCTTATAAGCTGGTGCAAACCTACTTCAACTAGCAATGTGGGACTAAACATTTGTTCCACCTCTTGCCATGCATGAATGGGCCACATGGGCCTCTAGGATTTTCAGGAATTATTGGAATGGAAAATGGGCTGGGCTATTTGGGCCAAAATTCCAACACGAGATTGGTCCCAAATATCAATATGTCATCAACATAGAGACACATAATAACTCCCTCGCCCCCACCATGGCGATAGTACACACATTTGTCAGCTTCGTTTACAACAAAGCCTTCAGCAATTAAAGTTCTTTCAAACTTCTTGTGCCACTATTTAGGAGCTTGCTTAAAACCATACAAAGACTTCACTAACTTACACGTCTTTCCTTCTTGACCATCTACTATAAATCCGTTAGGCTGATCCATATAAATTTCCTCATCTAGCTCTCCATTTAGAAAATCTGTCTTAACTTCCATTTGATGAACAAGAAGACCATGTGAGGTAGCCAAGGATGGTAGTACTCGAATAGTGGTCAATCTGGCTACAGGTGAGTAGGTATCGAAGAAGTCTTCACCTTCTTTTTGGGTATAACCCTTGGCCATAAGACATGCCTTGTACTTTTCAATAGTACCATCGGGTCTAAGATTTTTCTTTGACACCCACTTACATCCTACAGGTTTGCACCCATAAGGACGATTAGTGACTTCCCAAGTACCATTATCTAAGATGGAGTCCATCTCGCTTCGGACAGCCTCCTTCCAGTAGTCAGCATCTTGAGATGCATAAGCTTCTGAAATAGAAGTGGGAGTATCATCCACAAGGTACACAATGAAATCATCACCAAATGACTTTACAGTCCTCTGTCTCTTGCTCCTTTTGGGAGCTTCATTGTCGTCCTCCACAGGATCATCAGAGTGTTCGGCATAGTGGGTTCAGGAATTATAACAAATTCCTAACTAGATGAACTAGTCATCTCCTGATTTGATGATCTAGACTGTAACATCCCAAAATTCATGAATTGTAAAAGCATGCATTGCATTCATATTGTCATATCATATTTGTCTTGCACAATTTTTTTCAAACTAAAACCCCAAATAAAACCATTAGTATGCTCTTTTATTTAATCATATGAGGCATGGTTTTATTTTTATTTTCAAAAGACCAAGGTGTTTTTGAGTGGACAATTGTGTTTGACACACTTTTTAGTGCAAGGTTCACTGTATAAAAATCTAGAAAATATTTAAATTCAGACAAGATTGATTTGAGTTGCAAATTCATTCCTGAAAATCAATTTAGAAAAATAAAAGGAGAAAAGAAAAAAAAATAAAAGCCAGCGCTAGATTTTCAGCCCAGCGCCAGAAACGGCCCAGCAAGCCCACCCGGGCCACTCCCTCCCCCTCACTCACTCACCCGCGCTCTCCCTACCTCGCGCTCACTTCCACTGGGCCCAGACTAGCTCAGCTCGTCTCCCCCAAACCTCGCGCGCAGCCGCCGTCGTCGCTGTAGTTTCTTCCCTCTTCACTCCCAGATTGAAATTCGATTAATTGACATTCATTCGCCGTGCAATTGACGCCCTTGCTCTGGCTATATAATCACCACCTCGCCATGGTCATTTACCCCCAAACACACATGCTCAATCTCCCCCAGGCTGCCCGCATTTGAGCTCGAACCACCGCTTCCCGACAAACTCTGGTGAGATATTTCAGTGAGCCTCGAGCGTGCCCATGTTCCTCGTTCATACGAGATTGCTTCTCTGGTATTTGCACATCTTTTGACACCATTGATTCGCCCAGTACTACCCCAGGTCGTCGGCTCCGTTAACCACCACGAACGCCCGAAGCTTCGTCCAACTCTGACAAGGAATTCTGGTAAGAGTCAAGCGCCCCTTGGCACCTGATTCAAACCAACCTGAGCGCCGTGTCCTTGCGCACATGCTGATGCGTTTTGTTTGTGCTATGGTGACCTAGGTCGTCGCCTCCGTCGCTTGAAAGGGCATGTATGCCCCCATGTGTGGTTTTGGTAATTAATGACAATCTCTATGGACTAATGTGTAAATTAAGTTTCACTTGTAGGTTTGTCCATTGGCATCGCTCGGGCCATGTGTTGGTCTCAGGGTTGGAAGATGAAGAAATGTCCAAGGGCTTTGTGCCCATTGGAATCATGAAGAAAGAAGGAGCTTGAAGGTCGATCAAGGCATGTGCAAAGAGTTGCATCAAGATGGATCAACCTCAAGTAGGGATGAAGAAGGGCGAGCTCAAGATGCGCCATCTCTAGAAGATCTCATGCTTAAAGCTTGCCATCCTCGTGCTCATGGAATGATGAAGACAAGTTCAAAGAAGAGGTTTCCCCATGGAGTATGGGGGAGCAATTTGCAAGTCTTCATCTTCATCAAGCAAGAGCAAACAAGAAAGGTGTTCCCACTATAGAAGAACAAGACGGTCTACATCAAGTTCAAGTGGGATGCTCAAGGCAAAGGTATGTTGATAGGGCTTCTCTTTTGCCGGTCTTGTGTTGTTAGTTGGGAGACCGGGTTTAGGATAGATAGCCGTACTATCAAGAGGGGCTCTCAAGCGGGTGTCTCGTTTGCATTGTTCGGAGAGAGCTCAAACCTTTGCATTCATAGCATCATCTTTCTTGGTTGTTATTTGGTTCTTGTCCATGAGAGGATCTAGAGGTTGTGGTCATCATAATAACAAGCTCTAGTTCATCAAATAAGGATTTCACTTGCATATCTTATTGCGGTTTTTGATCTTGCGAGTTTTCCGGCTCCACACCTTGGGGGATACTTCGCATATCTTTTTTTTGGATTCTATTCGTCGTTATCCTTCCAACAAAATTGGTTTCATCCCGTTTGGAGTTCGGATGCAAAAGTTATTGCGTTTCTGGTTTTCTGGTTTTTGGAATTTCCCTGACCGGAAGTTTTGGCTTCCCACCGGAAGTTCTGCTAGGGCATCTTTGCCGCCGAAAGTTCTAGTGGAAGTCCCGGGTCTTCTTCCGCTCACGTTCAGTAACCTTCTGTTTTGGATGTGCTATTTGACGGAACTTCAGTCGGAATTTCAACCGGAAGTTTCGCTCCCACCGGAAGTTCCGGCCAGGGACCGGAAGTTCCGCTCAGGCCTAGTTGCCGCCAAAAGTTCCGACTGAACTTCCGGCTCTTGTTCCACTCACGTTCAGTAACCTTCTGTTTTGAATATGTCTATTTGACGGAACTTCTGTTGGAACTTTCACCGGAAGTTTTGCTCCCACCGGAAGTTCCGGTGAACCGGTGGAAGTTCCGACCAGGATTCGTTTTTTCAGTTTCTCGCTCCACAGTTTTCGACCGTTGGCTGTGTGCCATCGGAACTTCCGGCCTACCACCGGAAGTTCCGGCCAGGTGTCGCGGATGCCCATAACGGGCAGATCTGGGAGCCCTTTAAAAGGGGCTCCTCTTCCCCTCCGTGGCTAATAGCTTTTCTTCTTGGTTCTTGGCTTTCTCTCTCTCCTCCATTGTCAACCTTGAAGAAGCTTTCCCTCTCCCTTTCCCTTCCTATGATTCTTGCATCTTTTTGAGGGATTTGAGAGAGGAGATCTAGATCTACAATCCCCCAAGCCAAATCCCTTCTTTGTGAAGGAATCATTGGGATCTAGATCTTGGAGAGTTGTGTATTCTCCTCTTGTGTTCTTCCTCCCTTATTCCCCCAATAGCTTTTATAGCTTTGTTGGAATTTGGGAGAGAAGTACTTGCCCTTGTATTTGGTGCATAGGTTTGAGTTCTCCTCGGAGATTCGGCGAGTTCAAGCTTGTGAGATTGTTTCTCTTGGGTTCCTTGGAACCCTAGACGGTTGTGTGGTTGGGTTGTTGACCTTTTGTGGTCTTGTTGACCTTTTGTGGTCTTGTAGCCTTTTGTGGCGTTGTTGGCCATTTGTGGCATTGGTGGCCTTTTGTGGCTTTGTTGTTGGGAGCCTCCAATTGAGTTGTGGCGTTAGCCCCAATCTTGTACGGGTTCGGTGACCGCCCTCAAGCGTCCCATAGTGGAGCAAGTGCCCGCCTTTTGTGGTGCGCACTTGGGAGAATAGGGTGAGCCTTTTGTGGCGTCGGTGAGTTGCGTGCTTCCGCATCCGGGGTGAGGCCTCGTGTGGCGTTGGGTGAGCATCGAGCCACCACACCTCGAGGTGAGCCATTTGTGGCGTTCGGAGAGCATTGCACCATCGCACCTCTCCAACGGAGACGTAGCTTCTTTGGAAGTGAACTTCGGGAAACAAATCTTCGTCTTCGCGTCCATCGGTTATCTCTCAACCGAGCCCTTTACTTATGCATTTTACATTGTGATAGCCATCGTTCTTGAAGTATTTCTATCTTGCTATCACCTTGTTGCTTGTATTGCTTAGCATAGGTTGTTGGTGCACCTAGGTGAACTTAGTGGCTAGGTTTTGTGCTCAATAAATTAAACGTTAGTTTTATTCCGCATTTACTTGAGCCTAAACCGTAATATTTTTAAAAGCCTATTCACCCCCCTCTAGGCGACTTCCTTTGTACTTTGATTGCTGTTTGCAACAACCCGACGCTGTCCGCAACTCCGACGAGCTCCCACGGCCGCAGCAGCTTGCCCCCGTCCAAGCTAAGGCCACCTCGAGCATCCTCGCATCCTTGCGACGCTGGTAAGCATCGCCGCCGCCCTAGCCCCCTCTAGAATTGCCGGAGCATGACCACTAGTAGCGCCTCCGCCGCCAGTAACCATTTGCGTCGCCCATCTGTGGTCGCATGATCTGGCGCCGTTAGATCTAGATCTAAAGGTTAAGATTAGATCACTTACTCGAACCGTTATTAGTAGATCTGGCCGTATGCTATCAATTAAATCCTACAGCTCACGTTGATCAATCCGCGTGAAGCGGTACGGGCCAATCAGATGCGCCCACATGTCTGGCAGTTAGATTTAAAATCTGTTTTTGAATCTAGTAGAATTGCAAAATTGTAAAATTCATATCTTTTGTTTTGTTTGTCAAAAAATGCAAATAACATATCATTGGATTCAGAAAATTAAGCCCTACACTACTGTGGCCTTGAATTTGTATTTTGCTTCTGGAAAATTAGGTTTATTTGCAGAACCAATTATAAGCTTATTTTGGTTATATAAATTATTTACAAAATGGTTTAAAAGCAAATTTGAGTTTGTGTAGACTTTAAATAGTTGACTTTGTGTTCAGTACTATTTGATTGACTTGTTTAGTAAAGAAAAATCATTTCATTGCATTTGCATGCATTCATATATATTTTTGCTTGAATATTTGAATATGAATTTGGTGCTATTATTTTATTTGTAGATATTGGTGATAGTGGTGATTGTGACTGTGAGGATTGTTGCTACTCCCCCAACTACCAAGGCAAGTGGTGCTTCATGTATTTTGTCCTATTATTTTGACTATGCACTAGGGATATTTTGAGTAGGGCTTGCATGGAATTTTTCTAAGTATATATATTATGCCATGCCTTGGGAAATCCTAGTAGCTGTAGTCTTAGTAGAATTTTCTCTAAGTTAAGAAACTTGTTATGTTATCATGCTTAGCCTAGCTAGTAGCAAACAAGGATGGAATATTCATGATATGGAATTTTAAAAAGTCTATGACTTGTGTTTTGATTAATAAAAGAACTATATGAATGAATCACCTGGGGGGAATGGTATGTTGGTTTTATGTTGAGTGGTTACACAAGGCCCATGTCTATGGTTTACCTTGTGTATCACACTTGTGGAAAGCCACCTAGGAACAAAGGGATTTGAGATGTTTAGTGTTAATAACCTTCTAGTGCAACCACATGGCATATGGGCTCTGCCTTGACCACATAGGTTGCAAGAACTTAGCCAGATGGATAGTTGGTGGTAGGGTGATAGGATGGAATGCATCCATGGTGGTCTAAGGGAATGCTTCTGAAAGGTCTCGTCTCGATGCATGTCGAGTCTTGTGGGGAAAGTACATTGATACATCCAAAACATATCTACTTTCTCGAACACTTTGCTATTGTTTCTCCTCTAAACTTGTGTGATTTGGATACAACTAACACGGACTGACGCCGTTTTCAGCAGAATTACCTTGGTGTCTTGTTTTTGTGCAGAAAATCAACTATCAGGAAAAATTCCGGAAAATATGCCAAAAACTATTTCTCACCAAAAGATCCACGGATCCAGAAGGGGAGACAGAGGGGAGGCCTGGGGGCCCACTCACCCCGCGCCTGGCAGAGGTTTGGCCACCCCAGGCAACTCCTCGGCCTCCTTCCGCGCCTATAAGTTGCCCTCTGACCTAAAAACAGAGGGGGGTTCGATAGTTTTCCAGAAAGATTTCCACTCCGCCGCAGCCACCAGAAACCAAGATTCGGATCCAAAAACTCCGATCTGGCACCCTGCCGGGACGGGGAATTTAGAGAGGATAATCGCCATCGCCATCACCAACGCATCTCCATCAACCACCGATGTTTCCCTCATCCATGAGTGAGTAATCCCCCGCTGTAGGCTTGGGGATGGTAGGGATTAGATGAGTTCTATCATGTAATCGAATAAGATCTGTTAGGGGCATAGTGCCTAGTATCTCTATTAGTGCTATTTGACTTTGTTGCAACTTGTTGTGCTTAATGCTTGTCACTAGGGCCTGAGTGCCATGATCTCAGATCGGAACTTATTATTGAATCATTATGATAGTATTGTTTGTGATCTTATCTGCAAGTTGTGTACACATATCATTGTCCGGATCCAAAGGCCCCAAATTGACAATAATTGGGACAACCGGAGGGGATGGCTGTGGTGTGAGGATCACATGCGTTCACGTAGTGTTAATGCTTTGCTCTGGTGCTCTATTAAAAGGAGCACGTTAATTGCCAGTAGTTCCCTAGAGGCCCCGCTGCCACGGGCTAGCTGGACAGAAGATGTTGTGCAAGTTCTCATTGCGAGCACGTATGACTATATTTGGAGCACATGCCTAGGATTATTTAGTACTTGGATGCTTATTATTATTTATCTGCAATGCCCTAGTTCTTTCAAGTTACATGTTTAGACTCGTCCATGCAACGCCCTTCCATCCATCACTATGCCTACCGCACTCGAATCCTACTGCTGACGTTACTGTTACTATTGCTACTGTTCCACTATTGCTGTTACTATTGCTGTTGCTACTACACACTGTTACTACTGATAAACTTCTGTGAGCAAGAACTATTTCCAGGTGCAGCTGAACTGACAACTCAGTTGTTAAGGCTTGCAAGTATTCTTTGGCTCCCCTTGTGTCGAATCAATAAATTGGGTAATACTACCCGCGAAGACTGTTGCGATCCCCTACACTTGTGGGTCATCAAGACTATTTTCTGGCGCCGTTGCCGGGGAGCATAGCTTTATTTGTAAGTTCACTTGGATCTATTATTGTTCACTGCTACTCCTTTCATCATGGGGAAGTCTCATGATGGAAAGTTCCCTATTTTACCATCCACTACAAGAAGAGGTATAGTCCTAAACACCTCTATTTCTCTTGATTCACCGTCTATTATAAGTAAGCTTGTCACACCACCACCACATACTCATGCTACACACACTGCTACTACTGCTGAATCTGAAACTTCTTTTGATGCTCATGATGTTACTTATACTGTGCTTGATGCGAGTGGTTCACTAGGTCCTTTTCTAGATGCTACTATGGCTAGTCTAGGAAATACCGAAACTCCTAGTGAAGACATTGTTACACCTGTTAGCTCACCTGCTAGTGAGAGTTTTGATATTAATGATGGTTACATAGAGCTCACTGATGAATTTGTTGAAGATTTCTGAAACACACATGGTGCTAGTGCTATTAAGAGTCTCCTTTCTAGACATACTACTATACCCAAGAAGTCCTATGATCCTAAGTTTGCCACCTCTCCCATAGATATTAAGGATAAGGATTATGATTTCTCTCTTGATTTAGCTTATTTAGATATTGTTGAGAAAGAACCGTTTTGTGGTACTGAAAATGAGAGTGTTGTGGCTCATATGAATGAGCTTTCTATTATGAGTGCTTTGTTCTCTGATGATTTTAAAATGCGCAAGTACTTTGTTGCAAAGATCTTCCCTTTTTCACTAAAAGTAGAAGTTAGGGCTTGGTTTAATAAATTACCTCCTGGTTCCATTGATAACCCTGATTGCTTTATTGCTTCTTTCTTCCATAAATATTTTCCTCCTAGTGCTAGACATGCTGCATTGTAGAGACATTTTGATTTTAAACAGATAGAAGAAGAGAAATTGCCTGAGTCATGGAAAAGATTTTTTTCCTTGATTCATGCATATCCTGGATGTCCATTACCTAAGAATGAGTTGCTTGATATTTATTAGAATGGACTAACTGATGATTCTAGGACCTACCTAGATAGCTTTGCTGATTGTGTTTTCAGGAAAAAGGACTCCTACAGATGCTGAAGAATTAATGAACAAGATAAGCAAGAATTATGATGATTGGACTTCAACTGAGCTGAATACACCTGAGCCTATTACTCCTGAACTAGTTGTTCCTGAACCAGTGCCAACACAAACAACAAAGAAGAGGGGAGTTATTGCATTAAATGATGAAGTGATGAAGGAAGCTAAAAAGTGTCTAAAGGAGAAAGGTATTAGAGCTGAAGATGTGAAGAATCTACCTCCTATAGAAGAATTATGTAAGCCAATTCCCCACTCATCTACTATTGAGGTACACTCTCTCCAACACTTTGATGAAGGTGATATTCCTTATGGTAAGCCTCTTGATCAATGCTTAGAGGAACTTGACATTTTTATTGTTAAACAAGGTAATTTTAATAAACAAGTTTAGAATCATTTATTGGAAAACTCTAGAGCTATACATGAGTTGAAAGATATTGTGGAAAGAACTTCTAATGATATTAAAATGCTTTGTAAAAACTTTCAAATGGTTCAAACCCAACTTGATCAACTTGCTAAGGTACAAAAGGATATGCTAGTTAATGCTTCAGGAAATAAACATGCTTATGGAATTAGAACTAGGAGTGGTGCAGCTACTCAAGATCCTTTATATCCTGAAGGACACCCTAAAAGAATAGAGCAGGATTACCAACAAGGTGAGGATAGTGGTATTCCTCGTAAGAGGAAGAAAAAGAAACATAAGAAAGTTGAGGAACCACTTGAACCTGCTGTAGATCCTAATAGTATATCTGTCTCTGATGCTGAAACTGAGAGTGGTAATAATAATGAGTCTCCTAATAAGGAGGAAGGTGAGGAAGAACCTGAGAAACACACTAAGAACACTAGGTACACAAAGGAAGATTTTATTTCTAATAAACATGGTAAAGAGAGAGAACCTTGGGTGCAAAAACCTATGCCTTTTCCAGGTAAGAAACACAAGTCAAAGGAGGAAGAACACTACAACAAGTTTTGTGAGTGGATGAAACCTTTATTTTTGCAAATTCCTTTGACTGATGCTATTAGTTTCCTCCTTATTCAAAGTATATGAAGGATATTGTCTCTAATAAAAGGAAGATTCCTAATGAGGAGATTTCTACTTTGCTTGCTAATTACTCCTTCAATGGTAAGGTTCCAAAGAAACTTGGTGATCCAGGTATACCTACTATTCCTTGCTCTATTAAGAATAATTATGTTAGAACTGCTTTATGTGATTTGGGAGCTGGAGTTAGTGTTATGCCTTTTTCTCTCTATAAGAGACTCCAGCTAGAAAAGTTGATACCAACTGATATATCTTTGCAAATGGCTGATAAGTCAACTACTATTCCTGTTGGTATATGTCAGGATGTTCCTGTTCAAGTTGCTCATAATTTCATGGTTTTAACTGATTTTGTTGTGCTTGAAATGCCTGAAGATGATAATATGTCCATTATTCTTGGGAGACCTTTTCTTAATACTGCAGGTGCTGTCATCAATTGTAATCAAGGAAAAGTAACATTCAATATTAATGACAAAGAGCACACTGTCTATTTCCCCAAGAAGGTTGTTAGAAGCTATTGCCTGGATTCTATTGAAAATATTGAAGGCATCAAGGTTGGAGAAATATATTGTCCCATTCCACAAGAAAATTTTGAAACTATTATGATTGGGACAATTGCTATCAAGTATGAGGTAACATAATCACCTTGTGGAATGCAGAATTTTTTTTCATATAAGATTGTTTTGGTAACAAGATTTTATCAACCTTGTTAACAAAAGGATTTTAATGAACAAAATAATGTTTCCACTGTGATTATATTTGCTTTATTTTTCCTTTCTCCCTCCTAGTCTTTGTTTTAGCTTTATTTTTGTTAGTTGTTTGCTTGTTTGAGTTTCTTAGAGCTCCTGTAGTTTGACTTTTGGTTTGCTTTTGCTTCTTCTGAAAAAACTGTTTCTGCGAGAAAATCAATTTTCATACCCTGAAAATTGGCCAAAAATAAAGTTTCCCGAAAAATCCCAAAAAATTCAAAATAAATTTTTCCTCGAAAAAAGGGGCAAAGAGGTACATGAGATGACCCAGGGGACCACCTCTAGGCCCCACACCTGTGGTAGGCGCGGGTCCACCACTGGTGGCGCCTAGGGGGGTCTGGCCCACCTGGGCCCCTCCTGGCTGCCTCCTCAAAGCCACTTTCTTTCTCTCTCCCGAAAAACACTGGAAAACTTGCTCAAGCTCGAGTTCTTGCTGTTCTTGCTCGTGATTTTTGATCTCCTTGTTCAGCCCATATCAAGTGCTGATTTTTGGAGGGATTGTTCCTTGGTATGTGCCTCCTCCACTTGTCCAATTAGATTTGTGATTGGTAGATTGTATCTTGAGTATTTTGCTACTGTAGGTGACAGGTTGTTTGAGCTTGCATGCTTGTTCTATGCTTAGAAACTTTGTTTTGATGCATGTGTAGTCCTCTAGCAAGTTCCTATAGTAGTTGCTCATCATTTATCAACTTCTAAATCACTTGGTTTGATGGTTGTTTAAATTTTTAGCAAAGGGAAGTCATGGACCACCGCAACTTTGGTGACATTTTTGAGAGTGATGCACCTACAAGGGAAAGACTTCCAAGGTCATCTACATGCTCCAGACCCTCATACAATGAGGATCTCATCACTCCGCAGTTTGGTGACGAGGGAGATGAAGGGGATGCGCACCCCTCCACCTTTCCTTATCAACCTTTCTTGCGAGCTGATCGGATTCTTAATGATTTCATGGCTTTGATTGAGAGGGCTGGTCTAACAAGTTTCATGCAGGATGAGAGTGCACAATATGATTCACTTACTAAAACATTTGTGGAGAGTTTCTCCTTCACCAATAGTTTGTTCAATCCTTCTATGTCTTTTCAAACTTTATGGCATGGCTCATTCTATGCCTTTGAAGAAATTTTGGAAGGCCCTGGGACTTGGTACAAAAGGGTCATCAAAGAAGATTACAGCTCTTCCTACTGATTTATTCGAACTATACAGAGGAATAACCAATGATGATGACCGCAGAGCTCAAAGAGGGAAGATAAAGAACATTCAACTTTTAGCCATCAGGTACTTCACCTACTATCTTACCACCAGTATTCTTGGTAGGGAGAACACTAGTAATATATCCAACTATCAATTGGACTTCTTAGCTGCTGCGCTCTATAGTGAGGATAAGTATAATCTTGGTTCCCTCATTGCTCGCCGTTTAGCTGCTAGGGGACCCATTTATGGGGGAATTATTGCTACTCATATTGCTGCTGTCTTGGACATTGTTGTTGATCCCCATGATATAGTTTTGACTCCCCAGAGACTTGATCTTGCTACCATGAAGGCGCACCACTTTGTCACCTCTAGCTCTACTCTTGAGAACTTGGTTTATAGAATGCTGTTTACTAATGGGGAAGAGAGAGAGAGATCCCTCTCCCCCAAAATACTTTGTTCAGTATTTCTCAGGGACCTTGGTCACGCTCGAAGGCGGAGATGTATGAGTTGCTGCGTTCTCCTAACTTCCACGGGCACTATCAGGGGGGAGTGACCGTTTATGACCCCGTTGTACACTACACATGGGAGGCTTCGAGCACGTACCAGGACGAGGGAGCTTGCTCGACATACTATGGAGGTGCATCTACTTGGGCACCATGGGATTGAGCCCCACTTAGGCCAAAATCCTAAGCTTGGGGGGAGGTATACCGACATCACACTCATATATATATATATATATCATGTTCGGTCAGTTCTTTGTATATCCATTGTTTCGCTTTCTTTTTGGTTATTGTTGCTTCTTTCTCAAAAACACAAAAATACCAAAAATATTTTTGTTGTTTCTCTTGGTTTGTTTCTTTGTTTCTTTGCTTTGGTTTTCCTTAAAAGAAAAATCCAAAAATATTTTTCTTTGTTTGGTTTGGTTTGTTTTTGTTTGGTTTTTCTTTGCTTGCTTGTTTCTAAAAAAATCGAAAACACCAAAAATATTTGTTATTCTTCTTTGGTTTTGTGAGTTTTTTGCAGGGTTCAGCCGTCCATAGTGGATTTTGGTTTCATGTTAATATTCAAGCCACACAAGTGAAGAGCAATAATGAAGATTAAGACAACTCGAGGTGTGGTAAGAGGCTAGTAACGAACTCTATTTGTTTTTCATTTTTGTACATATACTCATCATTGTGAGCATGCTTAGCCTGTTTGTGTAAGGTGTATGTCATTATGGATGCTTAGTAGTTCTTGCTTGTCTATGGTTAGCTCCATCTTGCTAATAGTTTGTAGCATGTCATATGAATGTTTGCTTGCATTGTTTTATTTATACTTTGGTATGACATTGTGGTATCCTCCTCTGACTGTTCATGTGAATAGACTTGGCACATGCTCACGCATGCATATGACTAATCAATAGTCAATAAGCCTCGATGATTTATTTTGCCTCAGAGTTCTTGTATCACTTTCATGCCATAATTAGTCCCGTTTTGTTGCAAGCATGATTATGACAGTTATTGCTCTCTCGTTTGTTGCTCCCTCTCTATTGCTACCCTTCACTTGCACTGAGTATGTGCTCTACTTGTGCTTCCAACTCCCAAAAACCAATATTGCCAGCTATGTCCACCATACCTACCTATTGGCATCATTTGCTATTTCAGT
The DNA here is from genome assembly GCA_916181665.1 of Avena sativa. Taxonomy (NCBI): domain Eukaryota; kingdom Viridiplantae; phylum Streptophyta; class Magnoliopsida; order Poales; family Poaceae; genus Avena; species Avena sativa. Next base: position 46,914,512 of record OV702299.1, read on the forward strand.
GCATATTCCATATGCCATGTTTTCTTCCAAAATAAAATGATTGTCTGTTTTGAGAAAATTAGTTAGTAAAGATCTCACGAACTTGATGGCACACTTTATTCCTTGCACTTAATAATCTTGAACCATTGTGACTAGTCCATAAAAGTTATATGCTTGCTTATTATATATTGGGAGTCAGCAGAACCGTGCGGTCACGAGGAACGCTTTCAACACTTTTTGGATAATTCTATCCAATTGATACTTTGCTCTTTTGTTTATGGATGTCGACGATGAGCTTATACATTGTGTTATAGAAACGCATGGGCCTCTAGCCTAAGCCATGCTTAATCATGGTGGAAACTTGTAGCATCACTATAATGAGCATCTATGAAGCTTCCTCAATAAAAAGCTATGCATATGGTAAATAAAAAGATTGCTGAGATGCTCATTGTCTGCTTGCCTTGTCATTTTGGTTATGGAAAGCTCCTGTACCATGTGCAAGGGGTACCCCATTGGCGGTTCACGATGATATGCATGTATTTACAATGACAAGAACTTTCAGGTGACCAAAGTTGAGTAGCATGCGGAGCGGCCCTCGTACTCAAGGGACTTGGGATTTCTAGTCTATGGTCTGTCAAGCATATGATTCAGAGTGGACCTCACTTTCACCTTAACCACATGAAGATGCCTATGATAGGGGCAATGAGAGCTCAAAGATAATGAGTACCTTCCTTTCAGCATTAGGAAGCCTTTCAAACCTTCACAAAACCGTTTTCACAACTTTGTTGAGTCACCACTTATTCTATGAGCACCTTCTTGAGAGCATAGTTGGCATTCTTATGTTTGTTCCAAAACTTGGTTAATTATGTCATGACTTTGATGCTTGTATCTCTGATATCTTTACCTCTGGTCTTCACTTGAACTTCAGAGGTGCCTTGGCATTCATATTGTGCTCTTCAAACAAAGGCAAGCGAGATACCACTCTATCATACTTTATTATGAGCATTGTTGCTTATGTTTATGTTTCATGATACTTATTATTATTGAGTTGGTTTCTCTTCATAGCTTGCAATGACTATTGAGTAGACTTAGTTGCATACTTTTTATTATGAATTTTCTAAGCATCTACTCCTGTGCTGAGAATATATACATCATATGAAGAAAAGTGTTCGTGGAAGTTCTTTTATCGCACTCAATTTTCAACCGAATTGCTTGAGGACAAGCAATAAGCTAAGCTTGGGGGAGTTGATACGTCCAAAACGTATCTACTTTCTCGAACACTTTGATATTTTTCTCCTCTAAACTTGTGTGATTTGGATACAACTAACACGGAATGACGCCGTTTTCAGCAGAATTACCTTGGTGTCTTGTTTTTGTGTAGAAAATCAACTATCAGGAAAAATCCTGGAAAATATGCCAAAAACTATTTCTCACCAGAAGTTCCACGGAGGCAGAAGGGGAGACAGAGGGGAGGCCTGGGGGGCCTAGACCCACCCCAGGCACGGGCCCACTAACCCCGCGCCTGGGGGAGGTTTGGCCACCCCAGGTAACTCCTCGGCCTCCCTCCATGCCTATAAGTTTCCCTCTGACCTAAAAACAGAGGGGGGGGTCAATAGTTTTCCAGAAAGAGTTTCGCTCCGCCGCCGCCACCAGAAACAAAGATTCGGATCCAGAAACCTTGTTCTGGCACCCTGCCGGGATGGGAAATTTGGAGAGGATCATCGTCATCACCAACGCATCTCCATCAACCACCGATGTTTCCCTCATCCATGAGTGAGTAATCCCCCGCTGTAGGCTTGGAGATGGTAGGGATTGGATGAGTTCTATCATGTAATCGAATAAGATCTATTAGGGGCATAGTGCCTAGTATCTCTATTAGTGCTATTTGACTTTGTTGCAACTTGTTGTGCTTAATGCTTGTCACTAGGGCCCGAGTGCCATGATCTCAGATCTAAACTTATTATTGAATCATTATGATAGTATTGTTTGTGATCTTATATGGAAGTTGTGTACACATATCATTGTCCGGATCCAAAGGCCCCAAAGTGACAATAATTAGGACAACCGGAGGGATGGCTGTGGTGTGAGGATCACATGTGTTCATGGAGTGTTAATGCTTTGCTCTGGTGCTCTATTAAAAGGATCACCTTAATTGCCAGTAGTTCCCTAGAGGCCCCGCTGCCACGGGCTGGCTGGATAGAAGATGTTGTGCAAGTTCTCATTGCGAGCACGTATGACTATATTTGGAGCACATGCCTAGGATTGTTTAGTACTTGGATGCTTATTATTATTTATCTGCAATGCCTAGTTCTTTGAAGTTACATGTTTAGACTCGTCCATGCAATGCCCGTCCATCCATACCTATGCCTACCGCACTCGAATCCTACTACTACCGTTACTATTACTATTGCTACTGTTCCACTGTTGCTATTACTGTTGTTGTTACTTTGCTGTTGCTACTACAAACTGTTACTACTGATAAAATTCTGTGAGCAAGAACTATTTCCAGGTGCAGCTGAACTGACAACTCAGTTGTTAAGGCTTGCAAGTATTCTTTGGCTCCCCTTGTGTCAAATCAATAAATTGGGTAATACTACCCGCGAAGACTGTTGCGATCCCCTACACTTGTGGGTCATGCACCACCTCTTGAGAGGGTAAAACCTAAGTACTTAGTCGTGTCCCCGGCAACGGACAATTTGAGCATCAAAGACATTTAAGCTATCAAGGATCTCCTCAGCCCAATTTCTAAGTTTAAAACTTGTGGTTGAACAAGGGTAAAGGTTCACCAATATCTATTGGTGGTTCCTTGGGAGTTTTTGACAAAACAAAAACTTAGTGTTTTTCAACTGATAAGAAAAACCTATTTTGAGCAAAGCAAGCCTAATCTACACTTAGCCAAATTCATATAGATGATAGATACTACTATTCTACTATGGTATCACTTGCCAATACAATTCCAAATGTATTGACCCACTGTGGCTGTAACTTATGATGTTGCAGGTTACTCTGATGGAGATTAGGGTTATGAGTCTACACTCAACATGCTTGCCCGTGGCACATGAAGATGAAGACTTTACTTTATTTACTTATGTTGAACTCTTTGTATTATCCATGTGCTAATGAGTTGTAAAAGACTATGTTTATCTCTGGAATGACGATGTAATAAAGACCTTTGTATCTATGTACTTCATCTTAAACTGTGGATGCTAGCATTTGATCCAGGGACTAGCATTGCAATCATAGGGGCCTTTACCTTCTAAAGGTGGGGTCTTACATAGACATACCTTTCATAGGAAATATGTCCTCAAAGAAAGTCGCATCATTTGACTCCATAATTGTACCAACATGCATGGCGGATACCTCAGATTTTACTATAAAAAATCTATAGCCAACTCTATGAAAAGCATATCCCAGAAAAACACAATCAACGGTTTTTGGTCCAAGCTTTCGCTTCTTGGGTATTGGAATATTGACTTTTGCCAAACAACCCCAAGTTCGTAAGTAAGAGAGTTGAAGCCTTTTCTTTTCCCATTCCTCAAATGGAGTCATGGTCTTATCCTTTATGGGAACACGGTTTAGGACATGACACGCAGTCATTAGCGCCTCCCCCACCATTCCTTGGAAAGACCCGATGTATCTAACATGGCGTTAACCAAATCAATTAGAGTGCGGTTCTTTCTTTCGGCCACCCCATTTTACTGAGGTGAGTAGGGAGGCGTCCTCTCATGTATAATACCATGTTCCGTACAGAATAAATCAAATTCATTTGAAAAGTACTCTCCACCATGATCCGACCTTAGCCGCTTGATTTTAAGATCAAGTTGGTTTTCTGCTTCAGCTTTATAGATTTTGAAGTAGTTCAAAGCTTCATCTTTAGATTTCAGAAGATAAACATAGCAGTATCTAGTGGAGTCATCAATCAACGTCATAAAGTATCTTTTTCCACCTTTTGTCAACACACCATTCATCTCACAAAGATCTGAATGTATAAGTTCTAGCAGTGCTAAGTTTCTCAGTTCCGCAGCCGTATGAGACTTGCGGGGTTGCTTTGCTTGCACACAAACTTGGCACTTAGAACCTTTGATAGTGGTAAATTTCGGAATTAAACTCATATTGGCTAGTTGCGTCATGCAACCAAAGTTAATATGACAGAGTCGTGAATGCCAAACATTGGACTCATTATCATTGCAAACATGATTAATAACTTTAGTACATGAGTGTGACAAAGATAAGCGGAACAAACCTCCGCACTCATAACCCTTTCCAACAAATTTTACATACTTAGAAATTACAACTTTATTGGACTCAAAAACCAACTTAAAGCCATCTCGACATAAAAGCGATCCGATGATGAGATTCTTATTAATGGAGGGAACGTGATGCACATTCTTCAGTTGTACGGTCTTCCCCAAAGTAAACTTCAGATTTACCGTACCAACACCATGAATAGAAGCACGTGAGCCATTTCCCATCAGCACGGAAGAAGTCCTTGAGACCTGATAAGAGGAAAACATGGAAATATCAGAACACACATGTGTATTAGCACCCGTGTCTATCCACCAATCAGGAGAATGACATACTGAAAGGATAGTAGGTAAAATACCGTACCCAGCATCCTTCATCTCAGTATCGCTAATAACAACATTAGCGGCCTTGCCGATGTTCCCATGTTGACGCTTGTCAAAGCGATTAGGGCGGCTAGGAGCCTAATGATCAGGATCACCACAGACTTGGCAAGAGCCTTTCCTCTTATCATTTTTCTTCTTGAAGTTGGTTGAGTGTGTGGCCTTGTTCTTGCCATAAAACTTCCCCTTTCCTTCAGTTTTGTTCTTATTCTTGAACTTTTGGGATTGGAAGTTTTTCCTATGCACCAAATTGGCAGTAGAACCTCCCTCAAATCCTCGAGCAGTTTTTTCCTTTGCTCTCGCCTTCTCTTCCACATGAAGAGACCCAATGAGATCCGTAACGGAAAACTCTTGTATCTTATGTTTCAGAGAAGCAACAAAGTTCCTGCACAAGGGAGGAAGCTTGGAATTAAAGCCACCAGCCACAAATTTGTCCGATAAGGAACACTTGAACTGCTCAAGTTCTTTGGCAAGTGATTGTATCTCATGAGCTTGCTCAATGACAGAGCACTCATCAACCATCTTGTAGTCATAGAATTGCTCCATGACATACAACTCAGTTCCAGCGTCCGAGACCCCAAACTTGGCCTCGAGCGCTTCCCACGTGTCCTTGCCATTATCAAATGACATATACAGGTCAACAATGTTGTCCCCAAGAACACTGAACAAAGCCTCCGTAAACATGGTATCGTCTTTCTTAAAGGTCGATTCTGCTCAGCAGAAATATCTTCTTTAGGCTTGCCAAGAGTGGCGCTATAGCAATTTAGGTTTTCAAACCAGAGAACTGCTCTCTTGCGCCATCTCTTATAGTGCACGCCATCAAAAGGAGGCGGCCTGGTAGCCGCGGCTACACTAGTGGAATTCAGTTGACTAAAATCATGTTTTTGGATTGTTGAAAATATAAGCAATAATCCATTTGATTTAATCCGAATAATAAACTGATAAAGCATGATCATACAGACGGTACTAAAAACAATCATGCAAATCAACAAATTAGATGAACAGATTATATCTATACAAGATAAACCTATCACATCTACGCCAAACACTAGAACTAGAAACTCTAGCATAATCCGAAAGAGAGATTGAGATTGAGATCAGATACGATGTAGTTGCAGTAGTAGCCGCGGTGGTAGCAGCAGCAGACTTGGCACCCATGTTGAGATTGCCGAAGAGGTCGCTGACGTCCAGGAAAAAGTCGTTGTTCGGGAACTCATCGTCGGACGACGTCATGGTTGCCAGTAGTCGTGCTTGAGCGCTCCCCAAAAACCTGATCGCCCCTCACCCGTACAGGTTCACAAGAGGCGGGGTTCCGGAGGCCTACTATCCCGATCTGCGGTGCACGCCGCAAGCCGGGATGGGGAAGACCAAAGCAGTGGCCTGGAGGTAGGCACGTGTGTGGATTGATTAGTCACCGATTAGGTTTAGCACAAACACTTATATAGTGCAGGTCAGGGAGATCGTGGGGCTCATCCCACGTCCGAGTCGGTAATAACCCACGTCCATAAAAACTGGAAACGGCTGTAATTAACGCGTCCATTAATGACTCATAATTAGTTTTCCCAACCAGCAAAATAAAGCTCGGCTCAGCGGGATTCACGCAACCCGCGGCGCGTGCGCGCGTCGTGATGAGGCGAGGCGTGGCAGGCGGCGTTGGAAGAGGAGTGCTCGAGGGCTTCTCTTCTTATCACACCTTAGTGAGTGGTGCAACACTCTACTATATAAGGTGGTCCAACTCTCCTTCCACTAGCAATATGAGACTAAACTTTAGCACCACTAGAACAGCCATATGCTGCCATATACAAGTGGGCCAAAGAGAATTTCAGAATTTGTCTAATGGGCCAGCAGCCCAAAAATCACCAAATTCCAACAGAGACTTTTATGGAACATATGAATGTTAGTTCGTCTCATTCATAAGAATATTGGTCTCAATATTGTGCACCTTAACCTCAAGAACAAGAGGAGTTAGACGAGGATGGTGAAGGTTTGATGGATGCATCAAAGGGTAGAGCGGTGAACTACACAACACAAGAATACCAACTACTATGCAAGGCATAGCGCAATATTGTCATCGATCCAACGGTTGGCGCCGATCAATCAAGAGATACTTATTTGGTGCACATCAAGGAGTTATTTGATGGTGAGAATGCTAGCGGCATTGAGCGTAGCGAGAGGTCTCTCCATTCTTGTTGGTCGGTCATCAATGCCGATTGCCAAAAAATGGGCCGGGGTTCAAAAAACCATGGATGACATCAATCCAAGTGGCACCAGCGAGAAGGATATGGTAAGTTGTGTTTTTGTTGATGTTCCATATGTCAAATATGTGATTGCTTTGTGCCTAATTTGTTATCTTCTTTTTGTATGTAGAGCACCATGGCCCAAAATCTTTTTAGAGGTAACAGCAAGAAGACCAAGAAATGTCGGGTGACGAAAAGAAGACCATTTACTTTAGCACATTGCTACCCGGTGTTTGAGAAAGAAGAGAAGTGGAGGAACCGAGATATGGAGGTTCCCATGAGAGCCACCATGGATCCACACCTTGTGGGTGATGATGATGATGATGGTGAAGTGTCAAGTGACGGTGTCAAGAGAAGCACTACACCTAACTCGGTGCTAAGGCCCAAAATACCAATGGGAGTTAAGAAAGCAAAAGATATAAAGGGAAGAAATCCGGAGATGATGACATTAAGAAGGCTATGGAGGCTACGGTGAGTGCACACAAGCAATACACTGAGGAGAGGAGGATGGAGAAGGACAATTTGTCGGCGGACAAGGAAAGGATGGCCGCCGCCGAGTAAAGGAGGTTAGCATTGGAGGAGAAGAAGATTTCCATGGAGGAATATTCTCGACTCGTGAAGCAAGAGAAACAACTCTTCTTCATCGACACATCCAATTTGGATGAGAGGAAAATGGAGTACGTCAACCTTTGCCATGATGAAGTGTTGTCAAAGAAAAGAATGATTGCCACTACCTTTGCACCACCGATGAGCGGCTTTCGAGGCTTCAGAGGCATGAGAGGCATGGGAGCACCTTCGGGAGGCTTTGCAGACATGGGCGGCATGGGTGACATGGGTGCCTATGGTGGTTTTAGAGGCATGGGAGACATGAGCGGCATGAGAGCACCTTTGTGAGGCTTTGCAGGCTACGACAACATGGAAAGATTCGAAGGCATGAGAGCCATGGGAGCACCACCGATGATAAGTACCTATGGAGGCATGGGAGCACCAACGGGTGGATTAATGGCCTCCATGGTTGCTCCATCGAGTGATGCATATGGAGATTCTAGGGGTAATGTCAACACCGTCCAAGTCTCAAATGGAGAAAAACAATCCGGAACCAAGAAATGAAGATGGCATTGACATGGAAAGTGTTTATGCTTGATGGAGTTGATGATTAATCGTGGTTGTGTTAAACTTGATCGTGTTTTGTGATGAATTTTAACTATGCCAAGAATTGTAGTATTTTCGGTTGATTTATTTGTGTGTTTTGATCTTCAATTTTGGAGATGAACGTGTGTTTTGTGTTTGCAGCGCCGTGAGCGCTGTATTATCCAGCGTCAGGTCGAGCACAGTTTTGTCGTGTGTGAGATTGCAGCGGCCGGTGGAGCACCACACGATCGCCCGCGATATAAACCTAAACACGGCGCTGCAAACGAGTTTTAGCGCATGTTGCGGCTAGCCCTCGGTGTTATGGAAAAGGAAAATGATACTGTGCCTCCAGGGGATCGCGTCGCTCGCGTCCCCCCGCTCCTCCTCGTGTCACACGTTTCCCAGGAGATAGTCTTTGGTGGGTATACACACACGTACGGGCATAAGTCAATTGCACCTAATCCTCATCTGCCTCGCTGCTCCAGAAACACGCCTCCGCCGCCGTAGACCCCATGCCGGCTGCCACCGCCGCCGCCGTAGACTCCACGCCGGCTGCCACCGCCGTAGCCCCAGCTCCCCGCCGTAGATCGTTGCAGGCCGTCGCCGCCGCCCTACCTCTCCGCACCCTGCCGTCGCCGGAAGGTCGCTTGTGGCATGCAGCATGGGCATTCTGCTACTGGCATCACCGACGCCCACTGCTCCGCCTCCGTACCCTGCACCGGTGTCCGCTTGTTGCTATCGCCGGAGCTAGAGATCAAGCTCTCTCCCCATCGTATGTAGCGCCCACGATGCTCCGCCATGGCCATGGCACAACCCCATGGTAACCAGCGAGCTTCTCACGTGAGGCGACCTCCACGGCGGACGTGCTTCTCTAGGAGGAGCGGCCGCGGCTTCTGCAAACACGACGCCGGATTTCGGATCCATGGCCTCCAGCGACTTCTATGCTACCTAAGACGTATGGGCTTGCTACGACTGTATTTATGTTGTCCGGTATTGCTACATCTGTTGTTTGTTGATGCTACAAGTATTTGCTATCTTAGCATAATATTTATGCTACATATTTTCATTTTTTCTTTGCTATTTTCCCACAATTTGTTTGCTACAACCGTTCTATGATTTTTTTACGTGGTATCCGACGAGGGATCTTCGGCGATGTCTCCGACGAGATCGGATTTGCTACAATATGACATTTATTTTGCTACGTACATTTTGTTATTTTGCTATAATCATGTAAAGTTTTTGCTACACGGTATCCGACGAGGTCTACCGGCAAAAGGCTCCGGCGAGTCTCCGGCGAAGTCGGTTTTGCTACATTAGTTATTTTTTCTTGTCCGAACCGTTTTTTGCTACATGTAGCAAAAAATGGATATTTTATAGCAAAAGCGGGACGTTTGAAGCAAAAGCGGGACTTTGGCTTTTTTAAGTGGACACGGTCGTGAGAACGACCCGGGGGATCGAAAGTTTTGATCCCCGGGGACGCCTAGTACGACCCTATGGAAAAAAGATCATGTTGTGTGATATTTTTAGATATGGTCTTTTCTTGACTGAAGTTTAAAAGGGTCTATTTTTATCCATTTTAGGGCGAAGAAGGATGGTACAAGTAAATAGCCCCGTCACATGACCAAACCTCGCTGGTGGTCAACTACGTTTCTTCCCGATAATAACACACAAGGCAAAAAGAAAGCGCGTGAGCGTGATGAACCAACCATATCTCTTGCCAGAAATTCAGGTGCAGAAGCAAATGCCAATCGCACAAGCTTGTCACACCATACACATTTTTGTGCCATCAACAGCCGACTACATTTATCTATGCATTTATGTCGCGGCGTCTCACCGGCCGAAAATCGTCATGAGACGCATCATCTTCGAACGTCAGGCACAACGGCCTATTTATCCACCGGCGATCGATACAGGTTCAAGGGCAGCTGCAAACGGACGCAATGACATCTCAAAATTCGTGTTCACAAAAGAAATGGACAGCAGTCCTTATTAACTGAAACATCTGAACTCAGCAATCTTCTACAGATACTAATCACTAGTACTAACATAGGTGTGTCTGACTGCGGATTGAACTGCACAAGCCACCAAGAACTGAAACCGATGGTGGATCAGTCGCCGTATACGACGGCGCAGTCGTCGGCGAGGGGGTTGTGTTCGCAGAAGTGCTCCAGCGGGTCGTGGGCGCCCTCGGCGATGCGGCGGCGGAGGTCGGCCTTGGCGCTGCTCACCTCCTCCACCTCGTCCCACGCCACCCGGCACCCCTCCTCACTCTTTCCGGCGCACGCCTCCGTCGCTTCTGCCACCTTCCGCTCGATCAGATCCGCCAGGGCAGCCTCCTTCCTCGCCGTCCCCTTGTACATCCGCCTCCTTATCCCGGCAACCACCGCTCGGCTCTCCTTCCGCTGGTACATGCGGGTGGAGCCTGGTGCTCGGGCTGTGCCAGCGCCGGCGGGAGGAGCCGTGGTGGAGAAGACGGAGAAGGTTGACGATGCCATGGGCGATGGGCTACAAGCAGTGCGGAGTTACGAAGAGTTTCAGCTTCGAGGTTAATCGAGAGAAAAATGCACGGCGTCCTCATTTCTCCGTAGTTTACGTAGCCGCCGTAGTTCTCTTCTTTGTCTAGGCTTTGCCAAGTCAATAACAAAAACAATTGCAGTACACCAATGAGCCATTCCTGTAGGACACGGTTAGAAACAAGTCACCAGAGAACAAGAACCAGAATTGGTAGGCTTACAGAATACATATGCATGATTCCATCAGAAAACATCATTGCCTGAGACTGCAGCTGGTGCATTTCTTAGCATAGCCAGTCCAGTCCTCGGAGGAAAATGTGACCGGCTCTTGCTGGTTTCAGAGTATAATCCGCTGGATCCTCTAAACTGTCATCCAGTTTTTTATAAAATATATTTTCCAACAATTCTGTACCCGAGCTTCGCCAGTTGGAAGCAAACTATGATTTGTACCGATATGTTTTGTTAGACGGTCTCAATAGTTCCTGTCGACAACAACGTCGTTTTCTACCGCACAAATCTTTCTCTAGAACAGTAGTAAACCAAGGCGATGCATTAGTAAAATCACACCCAGCCAACAATCGGTTACTACAACTGTGGATCGGGATTGATCTTTGTACGTTTGCTTGAGCCGGGGCGGACAGTGTCAGCTGGGCGCGTCCCCCGGTTTTCGGCCGGTGAGGGTGAGTCGATCGATCGGTGGCACGACGTGAGCTGTCGACCGCGCTGCCGCCGCTGGCGTAGCACATTACTGCACGTCTCGCGCACCGGGCCCGTGACGGCGGCAGGCGCGCGTCCGTCCGTGTACATATATGGGCGTCTCGGTCTAGCCGAGCCGGGAGGCGCTGCTACGTGCAACCCAAACATGCGAGCCTAAACTCGTTTTCGCCATTTTAAAATTTCCATCCAGCTCTGCTTCGGACCCGATCCCGCGAACCACATGGGATTCGGGCTGGACGAAAGCGAGCGGCAGCGCAATATCATCTCGTCGTCGTCGTTGTCGTATGCGTATCTCTCATCTTTTCAACGTGGGGGGAGTGTGTGATCGCAAAAAAAAAAAAAAAAAAAAAAACAACGTGGGGGGGAGTGTGTGGAGGAGACTGTCGTCCTAGGTCCAGCTGACGAAAGTTGATCCGGTGGTAGGTCCCTAACAGAAAGGATATTTTTCTGGTATCACGCGCGCGGCGCAAATATCCAGCCGATTACAATGGTACGACTAACGGCGCCCGTAAATACTCGACCAGTAAAACGCAATACAAATCTTTATACTCGCGATTTTCATGTTTGAGAAAGGTTGCGAGTAAGGATGCTGATATGCGCCGGATGATTCAGAGGGATCTAGAAAGATTTTCATGCACAAAAGCAATATACAGAAATATACAAACATTTAATGTATAGTTTATAGTTTTACATCAATTCAAAAAAGTAGTTCACAACAAATTCCTACACAAACAGCTCAAGGGAGAATCACGAATACGAGTTATCACCATGCTCAACCGAGGCACCTCCGATTCCAGTTTGATTGTGCTGCCCATCATGGTTGTGTTAAATATGACTATCAGATATATTACCTCAATTTCGGTTTATAAGGCAAATACGTATTTCGAGAAAATAGTTTGACCGTAAATTTGGCAATAAAATGCAAACCGTATTTAAATAAAATTATAATATTAGATTAATTTTGAAAATATAATTTTTTGTGACATACTCCTCCGTTTTAAAATATAAAATATTTTAGCTTTGTGAAGAAAATGTATCTAAACTAGTTTTAGTGTTGGTTCACTCATGTTTAAATTGAATCTATACCTTTCAAAAAAATAGAGTGAATCTATACACTAAAACAAGTCTAGATACATTTTCTTCACAAAGCTAAAACATCTTCTATTTTAAAACGGAGGGAGTATGATTTATATATTGTTGACCAAATTTACAGTTAAACTATTTTTTCAAAATACGTATTTGCTTTATAAACCGGAATGGAGATAGTATTGATGTACCGAGTAAAGTGAAAGACTATTGCACAAACATGTTTGTTCTTATAGTAGTATTATTTATCGTATATATAAGTTGTGGTTGAGTAATTTGTGGCGGGCACCTGACTCCCCACTCCCTCCTCGTCGCCCCCGCGTGGCGATAGGGGGAACCCTAGATCCCGGGCGCCGCCGCCACCTCCCCCTTCCTCGCCGTCGCCAGGAGGGCACGGCTGGGCGAAGCCAGGCCCGCGCCAGCGGCGGCGGGGCCTCCTCGTCTCCTTCCCTAGGGTTGCTCGCGCGGGATGGAACCTCTGGGCTTGGACGTGGCTCTGGCGCTGGGAGCTTCGACGACGGCGCGGGCTTGCCCTGCTGTGGGTCATGGCGGACGGTGCAAGGCAAGGGGGTGACACACTGTGCTTCGGTGACGGCGGACGACGGCGGCCAGCGGCCTAGGCGGTCTACGGTGTGAGGTCGTAGGCAGGGGCGGCGCTGTCCTCCCGGCCTCTGCCTCCGGATGGTGATGGCAGGAGCGTGTCAATCCCGATCTCGATCGTTTCCTGTCGGATCTGTTGCAGCCGGCAGCGGGTTGGCTTCTAGGTTTGTCCGGCTTCACGAGGCATCGTGGTGGTGGCCTTTCTCCCCCGTCGGAGTTGGTCGGCCGGTCGAATAAAGGCGGTTCGGCCTAGGGTCCCTCTTGTGTGGAGATGATCACCTTCCTGAGGATGGTTCTTGATTTGGCCGGAGTGGGGAGTTCCGGAAGGCTCTGTCGGCGAATGTACCACGCTTATATGCCTGTAGTTCGCTGGATTGGATGGTATTCGGTCGTGTGCACCCATGTTTTATTCCGACCGTTTGGTTCAGGAGGGAGCGTCACGAAGCTTTGTCCTTTGTTGCCACCAGGCGACTGTCGATCCATGGTGAAGTCATAAGTGGAGAATTCATGAAGATCACATTTGGAGATCTATCTATAGAGGTTTGAGTCGCTGTACAGTTGAGGAACTTGCTTGGTGTTCTGGGCTAAACAATAGTCTTATGTAAGTGGGGGCGGCAACACAGGTGAATTTCAGAATCTTACCTTTCAGGGTGAAAACCCAAGGTCTGGCCTTAGCTGATTGTGTCTGGCAATGGCCTTGTTGAAGGCATTGTTTTGAGAGTGAGGATTATCTTCGGGGTGAAAATCTAGATCTTTGATCGGGCGACGACGTCGTTTGTGCGTTGTTCCTTTTTGGAGCCATCGCTTTTGAAGAGCCTGGAGTTCAGGTGTTGTATTGGTGGTGGTTGTACTGTTGCTGCTAGGACCGAAACACTGTAGCAGGTCTTTTATTTTCTTAGTTTCTTTATCTTTTGTTGGCTGTGTGCATCCGTAATGCCAATAGGGTATTGTGTTATTGCAGAGACCGGGTGTAATTGGTATCTTTTGATATTAATATATACTCCTTTAAAAAAATATAAGTTGTGGTCGAACCGAAAATATGTTGCTGCATCAGCCGGCCCAGTAAACCAATGGAGAAGAAAAATAGAAAAGAGGGGAAAATTAGTGGAGGATTAGGATATAACTTCATGTCAATATTTTGTCTTGTAAGCTGACTGCCCGAGCGTACATCAGTTTAACAGCACTAGCCAAAAATCGACCATTTGTCAGGCTCAAGGTCACGCACGTACGCCATCCAAAAACAGGGTCCTAGTCTAACGTCGTGCGGCGCAGGCTCGTCGGCATACAGCTGACTATCCTATCCATACTCAACCGAGACTCCCGACAGTTGACACGGCCTGCCACTGCTAGCTCTCTAAACCCACGGAATCATCGATAGATCGTGGGTTGGCATAATGATTAATGAGTGATCGCATCGCCGAGCTAGCCAACATCACCTCCCGAGGCTTTCCTCGATCGACGACTGAAAGTGCATACAGTTGTGTGGATCGGGATTGATTTCTATACGTACGCTTGCTCGAGGTGGGTCGGACATGGTCAGCTGGGAGCGTCCCCCGGTTCGGCCGGTGAGCCGATGGATCGGGGGCGCAACCTCGACGTGACCTGCCGACCGCGCTGCCACCGGTGGCGTGGCACCGCACATCACTGCACGCCTCGCGTTCCAGGGTCCCGCGTCGGCGCGTCCGTCCGTGTACGTATGGCCGGCGTGTCTCCGTCTAGCCGATCGAGCGGAGCGGCGCTGCGACACGCAATCATTCGTTTTTCCCAGCTCTGCAGCTTCCCATGGACTGGATGGATCCCGCGAACCACATCCACATGGGAATCGGGCTGGACCGGAGAGCGCAATCATCTCGTGGGGGCTGGAGGAGGCAGTCGTCCGAGGTCCAGCCCTCGAAAGTTGTTGATCCGATCCGGTGGGGGACTGACAGGAAAGATATTTTGTGGTATCGCGGCGTGCAGCTAGCAGCACACAAATATCCTGCCGCCGATGACAGTGTGGATAAGCCCTAGCTAGGACATGCACGCGACCAGAGCGATCGGAACGAGTCGAAGTAAAACACTCTGGTGATGCCGAAGTCAAACACTCTGGTTACTTCTTTTTTCTTCCCAACTCGATTGCTGCTACAGATCCGCCGGGGGATCCGTCGGGTCTCCGTCGCTCGCATCAGTCCGTCTAGTATAAGCGGGTGGGCCCCCAACGATACAGTCTCCCTTCCTTATTCTTTTTTAGAGAAATCTCCAACCGACGAAATCGCGCATCCTTTCAGCCGCCGGCATCAGCCGCCTTCACCGCCAGTGAACGCCCGCGCCGCTGGCCGGAGCACCCGTCTCCTGCTTCCTCCCATGCCCATGCTTCTGACTAAGCCGGCGCCGTCGCCGTCTTCACCACCGGCATCGCTTTTTTCGCGTGCGTGCTGCTGGTAGAGAGCGAGACCACCAACACTGCCAACCTCCGTATGCCCCACGGTCTCCGCGTGGGTCGCTGAAGGCCGGTGCATCCATGGCGCCGCTCTACCCGGACCTACCTATCGTGGCCTCCATGGTCCCTCTACTCGGGATCGTGTTTGGGGATTTTTTGCGGCGCACGATGGGTAGTCTTGCTCCATTGCTACCTGCGACGAGCGGCGCTACTATAATGATATATTTTTTTGCTACAAGTTTTTGTTCCGGCGATGTCTCCAGCAAAGTCGTGTTTTGCTACATTAGCATAATTATTTTGTTATATCAGTTTTCTAAATTTGCTACAAGAGCGCAAACTTCTTGCTACGAGGTTTTGCTACATCCGATTTCTATGATTTTGCTACGAGGTCTCCGGTGAGAGTCTCCGGTGATGTTTTCGGCAAAGTCTGTTTTGCTACATTAGAATTTTTTTTTGCTACAATAGCGTTGAGTTTTTGCTACAATAGCTTTGAGTTTTTGCTACACGATCTCCAGCGAGGTTTACCGGCGAAAGCCTCCGGCGAGTCTCCGGCGAGGTCGAATATGCTACGTTAGCCCAACTTTTTGCTACACGGTCTCCGACGAAATCTCCAACGAGGTCCAATCTGTTTTTCTATTTCTGGACCAAACCGTTTTCTGCTACAGTGTAGCAAAAGCGGGACGTATATAGCAAAAGCGGGTCTGAGTGTAGCAAAAACGAGATCTAGGTGGACACGTGTCAGCACGAGAACCCGGGATCAGAAGTTTTTATCTCCGGGAGGACGCGTAGCACTGTCTTTTTTTTTTCTTCCCAACTCGATTGCTGCTAGTCGCATCAACATTTCTAGAGAGGAACGTCGAGATGATCGCGTAACGAATACTAGTGCTACTACGTACGGTACGCAAACCGTCTCGTGCTCTCATTTTCACGTTTCCTCTATCGTGGCGCGCTGCTACAGGCCGCCCTGTGGATGGAATCTACTATCAGCGGATCGAGCACGAATCTACTACAGTAGCTAGGAGTACATTTACATGTAGAGGAAGAGATGAAGAAACCTGCAAACGCGGTCGGCAAAGAAGCAGGCGAGATCAGATCCCATGCCGACATCATAAACAACAACAATTAAACGCACATGACCACGGTAGTGCCACAACTAGTTAAATACTCCAGTAGTACTGGTACTAGCAACTTGTAAATGCGCGCCTGAAAGAATTGATAAAAGGCCACTGCGACCGACCGACGAACATGCAGCCGCCACAGCTCCATCGATCAACCTTGTACAGTACTACAGCTGATCATCAACTAGGGCGCGTCTCGAATGTCTAGTCGGTCAAGGTTTTGTCGTGGTACACGTAGCCCTAGGGGAAGTGATCATCTCTGCTGGATATGCAGACCTTCCAGCTGGCCGCCGGTCATGCTGTGATATACTATATGCGTACTTGAGAGATAAAGCTAGCTATGGCTGGAATAATGGATGCATGTTACTAGGTCTCAGTTGGTGGGGGGAGCATGTTGGTTGACACGCATATGCCCGTGCCCACTACTGCTAGTGATCCATCGATAATGGCTTATAGCCTATAGTACACCACCTATCCATCGATAATGGCTTATAGCCTATAGTACACCACCCATCACATGCTCTTAATTTGGAATCGATCGGATCGTTTAGCTATAAGCTGACCATGGTCCTGGTCCAAGCAACCCGATAGGGGCTCCTCAAGAGCAGGCAACCCGATACAGCAGACACGATACATAGTTTACTTGTGATCCCCAAGGCATATAGGAGTAGGGTGGCAAGGGGGTTGGGTTATGGGTTGGACATTCTCTTTAATTATGCTTTAAATCTGCTAGCTTATGCAGCTCCTTTTTGCCTTGATTTAGTTTAGTTTTGCCGGAGGGAAAGCGGGTGCCGCCTGCTACCCTATACTCCCTCCGTTAGCGATTATTAGTCATATGGACCATTTTGATAGGATTAAGAAAATCAATAACTTACCCTCTTGATTACTACATGCACCAATAGTTATACATGCATGAGAGAAGAGAAAGAAAAAGAAAACCATGCATTGGACGAGAGAGGTAATAAATGAAAAAGGACTTGTAATTTCTAACACTTTAAAAAAGCTTTTAGGCCTTATAATCCCTAACGGAGGGAGTATAAGAGTATAGGAGTACAATATGCAAACATATGGAGTTAACGTAGGGAATCATGGGTTGCTTGCCTACTCACTTACAAATAAGAAATATCACAATTACTCATTCTGCTTTATCCATTTGGCATGTTCACTATTACCATGAACCATTTCCCTCCGTGCCTAATTTCTCATCTACAGGAACTCCACACTCATTTCCAGTCTTTACTTGTATGCAATTTACTCCTTATTTACTTCCTACGCAAGTTTCCTCTATCTTTTACTCACAACCCTCCACCATAAACAATTGTAGTCAATTCACTCAAGACTTGTGACACCTTGGGTGTGATAGAAACACCGCCTAAAAAGAACTTGTAGAAGCTCCTTGTTGGGATCAATATAAAAACTGAAATTAATACTTCTACCAAAACATTCTCTGACGAACCTGTGCACTTGCAGGCCATCAAGATATTTTCTGGCGCCATTGCTGGGGAGCTAAGCGCTAAGTGTTGTTTCTTGACAACACAGTTGTTGACACCATTCTTGGTATCCATTGAAGAAAGAGGTACCACTCGATCATGAAGAACTTATTTACCTCCATATATTGATTGTATTCCGACTAAAAGACGTCTAGAGTTTATTGAAATTTTTTCTAACTCAAATACCATAGACGTGAACAACTTTTTCTATTGATGGCACACTTGACCATCACCTGTGGGGCTGAACCTGAGCTGCCAATGGGAGAATATGGGAATCCATGTAGGCACTTAAGAAAGATACATATTTTTTTGTCCTGAACTCGAAGGCCAGGATTTTGAAATATATCCTGAGTTAATTTTTATGATGAAAGAGATTGCTTTTGCAGGAAAAGAAGAGGAAGATCTGATGAGCTCAAATCACTGTAGAGCTTTGTTGGAAAACCCCAAGAAGAAGGTATGATGAGCACAACAATAAGTTTTCCCTCAGTGATGAAACCAAGGTTATCGAACCAGTAGGAGGAAGGAAATAACTCAAAGGTGTTGCTAGCAACTTAGAATCCCGCACAACACAAACTCAAGACTTTGCCCCAACTTACAGTGAGGTTGTAAATCTCACTGGTTTGCTGAAAACAAAGGATTAAATGTATGGTGTGGAAGGTAATGGTAGCTTGCAGAAAGTAAAAAGTAATAGTGGAGGATGTAACAATGGTAAAGATTGGAGCGGGGTTCACAGTTCACTAGAGGTGTTCTCCTTAAGATAAATAACATAACATGCTAGGTAAACAATTACAGCGGGGCAAGTGACAGGACATTGCAAGGCATAACAATGCAATACCAGACATTCATGATCCTATGAGACTTGATTGGGCAATACAACAATATACATAGATCGTCATCCAACTGCATCTATGACTAGTAATCCACCTTCAGGTTATCATCCGAACCCCCTCCAGTATTAAGTTGCAAGCAACAGATTACTGCTTTAATCAAAGTGTCTAAGGTAAACAATACAATTGTTCCATGAACAAAAGATCGTTGTTTTCTCCCTAGTAGTAACAACACATCTACAACCTTAGAGATTTCTGTCACTTCCCTAGATTCAATAGAGGCATGAACCCACTATCGAGCATAAATAATCCCTCTTGGAGTCACTAGCATCTACTTGGCCAAGATAGCTACTAGAAATGGAGAGCATGCAAGATCTCAAACAACACAGACATGATAGAATCAATAAGATATAACCTGTCATGGTGGTGGCACGGCAGATGCCATGGGTAGGCTAAAGTATGGGGCCAATGGATGCTAGAGGGATCTTTATTTCTCCTCTCTTGGGCTACAAGTGCTCATTGAGCTGTATACAGGAAGAGAAGATGAACTTTTACCAGCCTAACGGTACCAAAATGAGACGATCCCTTTCTCAGGATCCAAGCCTCTCCTTATAAAGGGGTGCCTTGGCTCCTCTAGGGCTGACGTGGCAAGCATATTCGAGGAATATGCTTGTCCCAATATAGTAACTCGGCGGCCTCCTTTCCGTGTCCCTCTTCTAATGACGGCAAGGTTCCAGAGAACCCCACCTGCACGCCTCGGGCTCCAGGACTGTCACCTCCGTGACCTCCTTCTGCCCTTCTGCTGCTCCGTGCCTTGTCCTTTGCGCTTGGCTCTGTTCAGATTCTTCCTAGCCTGTGACTAGGGTTTGACTGTAGGCACCTCCTTCTCCTGCAAGCTTCATGTCATTCAGCCCTGTCTCGCTTAACTCGGCTTGGCCTTCACCTGCATTTTGGTTATTCGGACTTACTCGGCCGACTTAACCCGTACGTCGGCCGGGTAACGTACAACCCTTCTCATAGGTGTCATGCTCATGCTTACCTTGGCCGATCTTTACATGATTCGACCGATATAGACAGTAACTCGGAATACGACAGGGGAAACTCCTTCCTTCTTTCCCCGTCATGACCCTATCCGGGGTCACCTCCCCAACATTAGTCCCCGAAGCTGGTGTGGTCCTGCTCATAACCTCGGTCGGGCCACATCAGTTTACCAACATTTATTACTCCTCATCTCCGGGTTACTCTTTCCTGTCTGAGTTACCCGCGAAGCTTCTCGTGTTTCCTCGTCCTACGTGTAACATTCATCATTGTTTCTCTAGTTTTTTGTTCCTCTACAGTGCTCACTGACAATGCTAGAGTGATTACTGCGCCCGTCGCGTCGACGCTGTGACGCCTTGCGTAGCGCGTCGGTCAGGAGGCCTGATCCTTTCCCACATCGTGTGGTCGTTGGTGTGGCTCCACTCAGCCGCGAGCGGTTCCATTGTACACACGATGTACACGGTTAGTGTTGGGGATATGCTATATGGGTATCCTCATAGCATGTCTCTTATCCGACTAACCCGGGTGGCCCATAGTCGGTAGCATGGTCTATAGCCTTCTGGGCGGCCCAGTTAGGTGGATCCACAAGGGAGGCCCATGCTGGATAAAGGAAGGCTACGGTGAAGTCACCAGCTTACCCGGAGCCTTGGAGTGCAAGATACACAAGACTAGTGATAGACTGTGTAGGACTCTATAACCTGTCCGGCTAGGACTTTTCCCTGTAACCCTAGGATCTGGCGACTATATAAGTCGGGCCTATGGGAGCCTTTAGGGCACGATAACTTAGACTCTCTAGTCACCTCGCACAGCAAACCTATCTTTGTAACTCAGCGTATTGCCCTTATAGTGATTTATAGCAGGAGTAGGATTCCGCTACCGTTGTGGAATCTGAACCTGGGTAAGCTGTGTTACCTCGTACCCGTCAACCGTCCTCCTTACCCCACGTCTCTAAAAACGCACTATGAGGACCCCTCCATGGCGTACTCGTCGGCAATACCACGACGGTTGGCGCCCACCGTGGGGCAAGAGGCGCTTCAGGCTCTTCAGCGGGCGAGGACCAAGATCTTCGCGGGAATCGGTGAAACCGTAGCCATCGACCATGTTCTCTTCTCTGGCAACATTCTGATCGTCCCCCTAACGAGTTCTGGATCCCTGCGAAGACGAACCCTACGCGATGTTCGATCGTTCCTATCGGAGACATTCACCTCTTCATCGGCGAAACCGACTCGGGCACTAGTTCCGTGGGAGTCGGAGGAGCATCAAGACCCGCACGGACCGCCTACGGGCAGGATACGTTCACGGAAGGATCGATGTCGGATCTCTCTTTGGAGTTTGCCGGCAAAGATCGGAAAGCATCAAGACCCGCACGGACCGCCTACAGGCAGGATATGTTCGCGGAAGGATCGATGTCGGATCTCTCCTCGGAGTTTGCCGGCAAAGATCGAAAAAATTCAAGGCCCACCCAAACCGCCCCTGTGCAGGATATAAAGGTGGAAGATCACTGCAAATCCGCCGGCTTCGTCCGCGTCTGGATAGCAGAGCTCCAAGTTCGTTGGCGTGGTTACCATCTTCGATCTAGTGCGATGCATTCAGAGAGAAGGTGAAAACCCCCGCGACTACCTAGCCAGGTGGCTCCGTATACGAGCCGATCTGACCAACTACCCCAATGATGATGCCATCTATCACTTTGTGGAAGGACTAGACCATGGCACGCTTCTCCGACATTCTCTAAGGCGGCAGCAGGCGTCAGGACGCCTTACCTTCGAAGGCATGGTGAACACCGTCAACAACTACGCGGAGGCCGAAGCGGCAGCTCAGACAGCGCTTGCGCTCATTGACGGAGCCCCTCCGATTCAGCCACCACCACCGTCTCCGGTCGCCATCGTCGTAGCAGCACCACCACCTCCAGTCATCGTCAAGGCCATTGCACCTCCACCGCCCGTCATCGAGGAAGTCCTGGCACCCACTGACTCTGTCATTGACGCACTCTATGCTGATTTCAGTGTAGATTCAGAGGAGATAGACTTCAGTCCAGAAGAGCTAGACTCCGCTATGCAGGAGATGGAGGAGTACTCACGCGACGAGCAAGCTAACAACACCATCATGTCTCTAGGGGTGTTCGTCACCATTGGGACAGCGATGGATGAGGATCAACCCGGGCAAGCTCCGCCTACAGCGCTGGAAAAGGGGAAGGGGCCACTTAATGCTGCTGACGATGATCGCGCAAAGGTCATGCCTCCTCCGCCCAACCCAGTGCAGCAGCCGCAGGAACTCGGCACCAGCCCGAGCAACAACAACACCGCAAAATTGCCGCCTCCAGCATCCACGTCGGCAGCAGCCCATGTCACTCCAGCTGATAGAGTGATGTACGGCAATCTCCTCGTCGAGCCACTAACCGTTGCTCATATTCGGAACGTGACTTAGCTTGACGAGAAGCGCCAGCAGCTGCTGGAGGAGGCGCAAGCCATCGTGGATCAAGGCGCTAAACTAGATCGAGATTTGGTCAACACGCAGAAGTCCATAGAGAAAGCTAGAGCAATGGAGGCCGAGTACAAGACTCTGCTCGCGTCATCAATGATCATGGTGTTCGTCGCAACCTAGGATGGGCTCCCTCGAAGCTGGCATAGGCCAAGCCATACATTGACAGTGAAGCCAAGCAGGTGATGCCCACCCTACTCCTTAACCTCGCCGTTGCCAAGACCCTTCTGGAGCAGGATAGATCGCCTGAAGCAGTAGAACAGGTCCATGACCTAGTGGCCAAGGCGGTAAAGTAGCAGGAAAAGGCCACCTCTCAGAAGCTTGAGTCTGACCCAGTGCTCTGCCGATCTAGCCAGTACAAACCGCCAAGGGACAGATCTCCTCAGGATGTCGAATCGCGGACGGGTTCATCAGAACAAAGACGGAGGGATGCGCGCAACAGGAAGGATGCTATCCCCATATCCTCCGACCACGGAGAAAAAGCCCGACCTCGCCGCCCATCGCCACCGCCCCGATCCCCCTGACGTTAGGAAGACTACAAGGCTCACCATCGTACGGATATGCCCCCTCCAAAGCAGTGCGGCGTCGTCATCCACGACAACGCGGCACAGACCCATCATGATGAGGAGCGCCACCAAGGACACAAGAGCAGGTCACACCACGACCCTCCGTGTCCGACAAGCAACCATGACAGGCGTGAGGCATCGCAGGAGGGTAACAGCAAGAAGGCTAACCCAGTGCCACCTCCGCCTCCATCGCCGCCAAGCAGTCACCATGGCGGAAGAGGCCTGCGTCATTCACACAGCCCATCCCCTGTTGACAACAAGAAGAAGAACCCGGAGCCGTACGATGCACGTCTGCGGATCGATAAGATCCACGAGGCCCGGGAAGGAACCTACCTAGGACCATGTTGCTTTGGACCTGCAATACGGTCCGCAACTTACCCCAAAGGTTTCCGGATTGACAAGACCATCAAGCCCTATGACGGCACCGCCAAGCCTGCCACATGGTTGCAGGACTACAACAATGTGGTGGAGATTGCCGGAGGCAACCCCAACGTCGCCGTCAAGTACCTCCCATTAATTTTAGCGGGCACGGCCCGTCAATGGATCGACGACTTGCTGGAGAGATCTATCTACAACTGGCTGGATATGCAAGAAGCATTCACAAAGAATTTTGAGGGTACATACAAGTGTCCCTGCACTGTGGGCGATCTACAGCGGTGCGTGCAAGAAAAAGATGAGACATCTCGCGCCTATCTCTCCCGCTGGCTGGATATGAAGAATTCCTGCGCAGGAGTGCACGCTCAGACCGCCATGGCCGCCTTCATCGACGGGTTGGAAAGGGGCACGTTGCTCCGACATAAGGTGAAGCGCTTGCAGGACAATCATCATATTGACTTGAATCAGATGATTCAGTTAGCTAGTGAGTTCGCAGCTGCCGACGATGATGCTCGTGGTTCTTTGCCGGCAACGGCCGTTCCAACCCAAGCTTGGAGGAACAGCAGTACAAAGCGGAAAACCGCTCCAGAAGAAAAGCAATCTACCGACATGGTCGCTATGACTTTTGCAGGACGAGGAGAAGGCGGACAACGTGGCCAAGGAAGGGGAGCGGGCTGCGGGCAACAACGAGGAAGTGAAACCACCTCGGCGCCGCTCCGTGTTCCCCAAACCTACGAAAAGTACCGTGATATGCCGTGCCTCATACACCTCAACGCCAACGGCAAGGCCACCCATAACAATCGACACTGCAAGTTCATCAACGACCTCAAGGAAGAACCGGAGTCCGGCTACAAGTGAAGTTGGAAGAACAAACTGTGAGGCAAGGGCAAGGGGAAGAAGAAGGAGGAGGAGTCGAAGGATTCAAGTGACATGGACGAGGACGTTGACCCCAAGCACGCCGCCAAGAGCGACGACAAGGGCAAGAACCCCTTCGCAAAGAAGGCCCCAGTCCACCACACTTTCCTTGGTACCCCCACTGTCCGACAACAGAAGACCTCTCTAAGGATCCTGATGGCCACTCTCCCCCCAGTTCCCCAGTACCTGCGCTGGTCGGAGGTTCCAATAAATTGGGACAGGATGGACCACCCAGACCTTGTGCCCACGGAGAACCAATAGGCCATGGTCATCAACCCATTGATTGACGGTGTGGAGTTCACCAAGTACATGGTGGATAGTGGAAGCAGCATCAACATCATGTACCTGGATACACTTCATAAGATGCTTGACGGAGGCAAACCTAAGGCGGACCAACACCGTTTTCCACGACGTAGTTCCTTGTCGGGAGGCTCGGTCCCTTGGGTGTATTACGCTTCAGGTAGCCTTTGGCGACGTTAATAATTACCGCCAAGAGCGCATGACCTTTGAGGTGGTCCCCTTCAAGAGCGTGTACCACGCCATATTTGGCCGCGACATATTCCACATGTTCATGGCCAAGCTATGCTTCGTCTACAACAAGCTCAAGATACCTGGACCAAACGGTGTCATCACCGTATCCGGAAGCTTTACCAAGGCAAGGGACTGCGAGATCAATGAAGCAGCCGTTGCAGAAGCTGTCCTCTACAACAAAGAATTCAAGGAGATCCAGAGCAAGGTCAATGACTCAGAGATGCCCGCGTCGAAGAAGCAGATCTCTGACTCCGCTCCTGCGTTCAAGGACGCCATCGAAACCAAGCCGGTGGAACTTGTGGTAGGCAATGCCTCCAAGACCGTCGCCATTGGGACGAACCTGGATCCCAAATAGGAAAGCGCGCTCATCGAGTTCCTCCGTGAGAATAGGGACATCTTTGCCTGGCAACCTGCCGACATGAAAGGTGTACCTAGGGAACTTGCCGAGCATAGCTTAAACATAGATCCAAAATGTAAACCAGTGAAACAACCTCTACGACGCTTCGGAGATGAGAAGAGACACACCATTGGCAAAGAGATAGCTAGGTTACTTAAGGCTGGGTTTATCCGAGAAGTCCTTCACACCCGATGGGTGGCTAATCCTGTACTTGTCCCCAAAAAGGGAACCAATGAATTAAAAATGTGCGTTGATTACACCGGCTTGAACAAAGCATGTCCCAAAGATCCGTTTGCTTTGCCTCGCATTGACCAAGTCATTGACTCGACGGCTGGCTCGGAACTTTTGTGTTTTCTCGATGCATACTCAGGATACCACCAGATCAAGATGAGGAAGTCGGACCAATTGGCCACTTTGTTCACTACCCCATACGACACGTTTTGCTATGTCATGATGCCCTTTGGGCTAAAAAACGCAGGTGCTACCTACCAGCGGACAATGCAACATTGCCTTCACGACCAAATTGGTCGGAATGTTCACGCCTATGTGGACAATATTGCGGTGATGTCTAGAAAATCAAACGACTTAATCTCCGACTTAAAAGAAACCTTTGATAATCTCCGGAAATACAACATGATGCTCAACCCTAAGAAGTGCGTCTTCGGGGTTCCAGTCGGCAAATTGTTGGGCTTCATCGTTTCCCAGCGCGGAATCGAGGTCAACCCGGAGAAAATCAAGGCCATCTTAAACATAAACCGTCTGACATGCCTAAAATACATTCAACGACTAAAAGGTTGTGTTGCAGCAGTTAGTCGGTTCGTCAGACGACTTGGAGAGAAGGCTTTGCTGCTGTACAAGTTGCTGAAGAAGGCGGACAAATTCACGTGGACGGACGAGGCAGATGCAACATTGAATCAGCTCAAGGATATTCTTTCCTCAGCGCCCATCCTTGCAGCACCCAAGCCTGGAGAGCCCCTGTTAATTTACATGGCGGCAACCAACCGGGTTATCAGCATCGTCGTCGTGGTAGAGCGGAAGGAACCAGGCTACAAGCACGTAGTTCAACGACCAGTTTACTATGTGAGCGAGGTCTTGACGGATTCCAAGCAGCGTTACCCGCACTACCAAAAGATAGCTTATGGAGTATTCCTCGCTTCTCGGAAGCTGAGGCATTACTTTCAGGAGCACCCAATCACAGTGGTGAGCAAGACTCCACTGTCCGACATTATCAACAATAGCGACGCTACAGGAAGGGCCACGAAGTGGGGCATTGAACTTGCCGCCTTCGAGATCACCTACAAGAGACGGGACGCTATCAAGTCACAAGCCTTGGCGGATTTTATCGCAGATTGGACGGAGATGTAAGATGCTACTCCGTTGCCAGAACCAGAGTACTGGGTGATGCACTTTGACGGATCAAAGTTGCTCAACGGCTCGCGGGCTGGTGTACTGCTACAGTCACCAAAAGGAGACAAGCTACACTACGTTCTGTAGATCCACTTCGAGGCTACAAATAACATGGCGGAGTATGAAGCACTCATTCACGGACTACGTGTAGCCAAGGATATTGGCATCAAGCGCATAGTTTGCTGTGGAGATTCCGACTTGGTTGCCCAGCAGGTGGCTGGCACCTGGAATGCGCGGAACCCTATGATGGCGGCATATCGAGACGAAGTGGACGAGATAGCCAAGAGCTTCTTGGGCTACGAAGTCAAGTATGTGCCTAGGGAACAAAACGAGGCGGATGATCTACTATCTAAACTCGGATCAGGGCGCAAGCGAATTCCGCCAGGAGTTTTCCTAGAGCATCTACGCACACCATCCGTGAAGGGTGCCGACGTCGACAACCCAGATAGAGCTGACTCTTTCGTCAACATGGTGACAAAGATCCCTCTGGCTTGAACAAACCCGTTCATGGAGTATCTCGAACACGGAACTTTGCCCGACGACGAAGTCGAAAGACGGAAAATAGTACGATGAGCAAAGGGTTATACCATAATCAATGGGCAACTCTATAAAAGAAGCACTACTGGTGTATACTTAAAGTGTGTTTCCCAGCTAGAAGGTATGGAAATCCTGCGCGAGATCCATCTCGGAGATTGTGGGCATCACGCCGCTCCCCGATCATTGGTCGCGAAAGCCTTCCGGCAAGGATTTTACTGGCTGACCGCAAAGGCAGACGCCGACAAGCTGGTTGAAGCATGCATGGGATGCCAGTATTATGCCCGACAACCACATGTTCCTGCTGAAGAATTACGAACAATACCAATAACTTGGCCGTTTACAGTCTGGGGGATAGACATGGTGGGGCCGTTACAGACGGCACCGTGTGGATTTACGCATCTGCTTGTAGCAGTTGACAAATTCACCAAATGGATAGAAGCTAAACCCATTAGAAAGCTTGATGGGGCAACTGCCCTGAGGTTTGTCCGGGATCTAGTGGTGAGATTTGGTCTCCCACATAGCATCATCACCGACAACGGAAGCAACTTGTCACTCGGAGAAGTGGAGGCCTATTGCTGGGACAAAGGCATCCGACTTGACCTTGCATCTGTGGCACACCCACAATCCAATGGTCAGGTTGAGCGAGCCAATGGATTAATTCTGCAGGGAATCAAGCCACGTCTTGAGGCACCGCTACATAGAGCAGCTAGAGCCTGCGCGGAAGAATTGCCACCTGTGCTGTGGAGTTTACGAACTACACCCAACAGATCCACCGGCCACACCCCTTACTTCATGGTATATGGAGTAGAAGCCATCCTACCTTCCGACATCCTCCACGATGCACCAAGAGTTGCCGCCTACGACGAAGATGAAGCTGAAGAATCCAGACGCCTAGATGTGGACCTTGTCGAGGAGGCACTACAAGGAATCTGTCTATATATGACCCTCCATTTTCGTCACAAAATCGTCATAGTAGTCCGTTTATGACGATTTTGAGATCGTCGAAAGCTGGGCGTCGCAAATAAACTATAACGACGATTTTTGCGAAATCGTCATAAACGTCTATGACGATATTGGATCGTCATAACGTCTATGACGATCCAGTATCGTCATGGGCCATCTAGCCAAGCCAGCTCAGATCCTACGTGGCCGATCCTACGTGGAAAAATTGTGACGAAATGAAATTGTCGTAATGTGAATTCAGCCCGGTCCAGTTCAGTCACTTATATGGTCCAAGCCCAATAATTCAGCCTTTTTCTTTCTAGGTCATGGCCTTTTACACTGCAGTTTTTTTGGGCCTACAGCTTTGTAGGATCAATTTTTTATTCTAATTTTCAGCATTTTTATTGCCAATATTATTTGGGCCCTAGACTTTTTACAATCCTTTTATTATTTGGTACTACCTATTTCTTTTTGGATTTCAGCCTTTTTCGTAATTCATTTTCCACCAAAATATCTCTGATCGAACACCAAGAATTGGCCATAGCCTTGTCACAATATTTGATACAGAACATTACACAGTCAACCAGTCATGCTCAATTTTACTAAATAAATATTCTTATCACAGCATACAAATGAACCAGACTTTGGAATAGCGATACTATATGCACTCATT
Source organism: Avena sativa (assembly GCA_916181665.1). Lineage (NCBI taxonomy): Eukaryota > Viridiplantae > Streptophyta > Magnoliopsida > Poales > Poaceae > Avena > Avena sativa. Next base: position 46,943,113 of record OV702299.1, read on the forward strand.
ACATCAAAATAAATTTCAGTTCACAAAACAGAGTTGCATAAGGCATCGCTTCTTCCATCTAGGCTTCAATCATATCGTCCAGAACTTGTGTCTTGATCATCTGAATAAAGACCAGCATATCAGCCTATGAAATTATTCACAAAAATAAAAATGAGTAAGAAAGCATTCAAAAAAATAGGTTCCTTTATGGTCAGCCTAAATTGACAAATACTATCTAGAATACAGTCACCAGAATTTAGCAGTACTGAATCTTTCACCAGAAAAAGCAATTTTTCATTGAACATTTCATTGATATTTAATAGCATTTGATGTTCAGCATGAACAGTAGTGGCATTCATAAACAATTTTACAGAGCTAATCCAACGAAAATAATATACAAAACAGTTGATCTAACCAAGCACACAACTAAGAAGAGCCAGCCATTTTGGTCACACAACTAGCAGTTGGCAAAAAGTAGGAATTTCTCGAGGAATGGAGAGCCCAGCTTACAAGGGGGAGATAGACAGGTGGAGCCACTGAGGACTGATTCTTGTGTGACAGTGAAGATTATGTGCTCTCTCGATAATCACATTGCGCCCCTACAGAACAACACAGAATGAGTAAACAACAGACACACACTCAGTCAGAAAATCAAGCCTTTTGTAGACAGGTGGATCCAATCATAAATTGGTGAAGTTATAGTTATAGGCCAGCACAACATACTACAGATCCTCACCCCTGTAGATAACCTAACTATACATCCTGTTCAATCATAAGCTAGCATGCCTAGCTAGGCCAAACTCTTAGTGTTCATTCTATTTCTGATATATAGCCATGCAAGCAACAGGTCTAGCTATGCTATAACAAAGAAGCAAAATAGAAGTAGGGTTATCTTGGCACAACAGTGTACAATCACATCAGTCATGCTATACCTTCTGAAGCATGGACTCCTTCTGGATGTTGTAGTTGGCGAGCGTGCACTCATCCTCCAGCTGCTTCCCGGCAAAGATAAGGCGCTGCTGGTATACGGGAACACCTACAGTTATAGAACATGCCACCATATGATTAGCCATTAACGAAGCTGCGTGCCTGTGGCAGGCAAATTAATTGAAGAAACCACAGGATCTTGGGTGACCTGGTCGGCGGTGGAGGCCCAGGAGAAGCCCGAGGCGTCCTTGCGGTTGAAGATGGACATCAGCATCTTGGTCGCTGGCAGCTACGAGATCAACATCAGGGGATGGGGATGACCGAGAGGGAGCAGCCGTCGACCCACATGCACCGAGAGGGCACTATGCTGAGGCCCAAGCGGCCAGATCCGCGGGCATCGAGGAGGATACGGCAGCCGCCATAGGGATCTACGGGCATCGAGGTCAGCCACCGGTGGCCATCGAGGTGCGGTGAGGAGAGGAGGATAGGGTGGTGGTGTTGTGGATCCATTGGAGGAGAAGAGCGAGGGGAGAGAAAGACCGGAGATGGGCGTGGTGTGGCGGCGGGGGAGAGATAAGGGTTAGGGTTAGAGGATAGAGGGTCGCGTCTGGCGTGCGCCAAATATTTGCCACTATGCGCGCGCTGGATGCCAGGTCATCGATCCACACAACAAGTTTCCATACTTCACCATCCATCCGTTCATTATGTTTACATCCTACGGCTGATATTGACCTTCTCTAATATCTCAACCTGTCTAGAAATTATGAAGATTTTGTCCATAGAAATTACGACGTTTTTCATGAAATCGTCATAGTTTAATAAGGATTTGGCCCTCCCAAATAGCTTACGACCATCTAGTGTAGAATCGTCATAAATTTATGACGATTTCATTCAGGGTCACTACCAAAACGTCATAGTTTGACACATTCCTTGTAGTGAGGAGCGTGTTTTGGCATGCCAAAGATCCGCCATCTACCAGCAGAAGCTATGTAGCTACCATAGTCGCCGCGTTCGGCATCGCTCGTTTAAAGACGGGGATTTGGTGCTCCGACTCAAGCAGAAGAAGTCGCACAAACTATCCCCGCCATGGGAAGGACCGTTCATCATAAGCAAGGCGCTGCTCAATGGGTCTTACTACCTTGTTGACAATCGTGAACTCAAGGATAGATGCAACGAGGATCATAAGCGTAAGCGACGTGACCTGGATGATGACTACCCGGAGCTTGATCGGCCATGGAACATAGCACAGCTACGTCCTTTCTACACTTAGCATTTTTTATCTAATTGTGTACCTCTTATATGATCAATGAAATAAAGCTCTTTGGTTCACTCATATTGCTGAGTCTTTTACCTCCTTTAGTGTTCATTTTTGGATCATTTAAAACCTTTATGCACAAGCCTTGCGAGTGCACTTGTGAAAATTCCTCCTACTGGCATTAGCTTAAGTTTTCTGGTCTACACATTCTTTGTAGTTTTTATGTGGATTCTGGAGTAGTTACTTTTGGCACTTATTGTCGTCGATTTTTTGCTCAGGTTATTGACGGTGCCATTGGGCATCATCACCTAAGCGCATGGTTCTGACAACGAGTCTTCCGACTCACGAAAAGTCAAGCATAAGAATCAGAGTAATGGATAAGCCAACACTTGCTTAAAAAATATATACATACTGGGAATTAGTTCTTAAGTAGCAGGATATAACAACCATTGTTTTCCGCCTTAAGATTACATCACCAAGTTTTTCCCGTGCACACACCAAAGGTGAAACAAAAATTACAAAGTGCTTTTCATTCTTTGGGCGCAGGAGACTTGGAGGCCGCATCATCACCAGCCGGAGAATCACCCTTGACGTCGGCGCTGTGATGAGACTCGGAGGAATCTTGGTTGACGCCGTCGATGGTGTTCCTGGGCACGAAGACGTCAACGTCCACCAACTCGGCAACTCTGGTGTCATAACCCGCGAGTGATGACAGGATGGCTTCGTGATCAATCTCCTTGCCGTCATCATCCACGTCGGGGATGCCAGAGGTCACCGTGTTGATGTCGGCATCTTCATAGGGTGCCTTCACCATAGACAGCGCCATCCTTGCGCCAGCCCATGCACATGAAGCTTTCCAGCTCGTGACACGCTCGAGGGCTCGACGCAGAATCTCCGAGTACTTTGTCATGGAGTCCGAGGCCTTGATATATATCTGGAGGGGCTTGGCAATCTCCTTGGCTTGGGCGATGGTGGTGTTGATGAAATTGCCTGCAAGAACCATGCATTCCTTGTCCGAAGGAGGCGAGCGGGTTAAAACCATAGGAGCTGCAAATTCCGACAAGGAGCGCATGAGTTCAATAAACTCTAAGTATCCAGACTACAGAAATACAAGGCGGAGGAAACTTACTGAAGATGCTGGCCTTGGCCTGCCAAAGGGTGTCCGCCAAGGATTCCTTCTCTTGTTGGATGAGCTTAAACGCCTCGCTATGGCGATGGTTTTGCTCATCAGCAGCTTGCTTCTGATCCTTTAGGATCACAAGCTCCTCCTTCAAGCGATTGATTTCCGCGGTGGCGGAATCCTGCAGAGATTTCATGGAATCCTCGTGCATCTTCAGCATCTCCTTCCTCTCCTCCTTCAGGATCGTGTTCTCGCTGTCCAGCTGCTGGATGTGCTTGGACTGCTCGACAATGTCCTTGGCCTTGGCGACATGTTCTGCAAGTCAGAGAAAACAAAGTACACAGTGAGTACTCGGAGATTGTGGGCACAAAAGTAAGACGGAAATGCGTAAAAAGAAAACGGACTCTTGTTTTTGATGATCTGTTCCTTCAAGATGATAGTTTTACCCTTTTCGGCTTCAAGATCTGCGCGCATCTTCTGATACTTGTCATTGGCCATGCCCATCCGAGCATTCTCGTTCTGTGGAAAAAAATACAAATTTAAATCGTTGTTTGGTCTGCTTGGAGCTTCTAGTCGGAGATTTTCCATCTAGAGGCTCGGGGGCTACAGCGAGAGTTTTTAACTTATCAATATGCTTAGCTTTTCTTTAAGCATCTAGTCGGAGCTAATTCAGTTCTCGGTTAGAAGCTTGGGGGCTATAGTATAAAGTTTTTAACTCAGAATCTGCTTAGCTTTTCTTTAAAAGCATCTAGTCGGAAATAATTTAGTTACAACTAGACGCTTGGGGGCTATATCATTGAAAATTATGAACACTGTGTATGCTACTCTTAAAGCATCTAGTCGGAGTAATTCATTCCATCTAAATGCTTGGGGGCTATAGTAAGAGTTTTTTCTACCTTAGTCACTCTTAGAGCATATAGATACAAAACCTATGGTTTTCCGTCTACATCCTCAGGGGCTACAGTGGGATACTCATATGAAATGCAGAAGGCAAAATAAAAACTTACAAGAGCGATAATCTTGATGTTTGTAGCACTCTAGGCTAGCGTCTTGCCGAAGGAAATGCTATTTCCTCGCAAGATATCCGCTTGTCGGAGTAGCTCCTCAAGACCGCACGTTGGAGATGACGACACTCCTCCAGCAACCATAGTAGTGTTACTCGGCAGAAGCGCCGGGTAAACTATCTTTGGGAACTCGAAGGGTTTCCGGGGAGTAGGGGCGCCGCCTTCGGCAGAGGTACCAGCTCCCACCACCGCCTTGCCGCTACCGATGGCATCCTTAGCCGGAGCTTCAGCCATTTGAAGAGCAGCGCTCTCCTGCGTCGCCTGCTCGCCGACAACAGCGAGCTCGGTAGAGGCGCCAGAATCCACTTCCATGGCGAAAGGGCCTGGTGCCTCCTGGACTTGAGAGCTTGTCGGAGCAGAGGAGGGCTTGACGGCAGGAGTAGCAGGGCGATGGCGGGGGAGGAGTCGCGATGCAGCATGTCCTTGATATTCCTAGAAGCCCCCAAAGTTTTGGAGGACTTCTTGAGGCTGGTCATGGCTTTCTTCCTGAAACGTGCAAAGTGCATAAGTACAGGAACAAGACAGATAGATAGACAATGTCGGAAAATGAGAGGCTTACACTAGGGGGGGCGCTTTGGCAAAAATCCCGGTGGCTTTTCTCTTTTCCGCCTCCAGGGCGGCGGTAGTCTTCTTAGAGGCTCCACCCTCCGTCTTCTTCTTCTTGCCTCTGTCGACAGCGTCATAGGTAGAGCTCTTCCGCTTTCGCGCCAATGGGACATCATCGTCGGACACGACCGTGACTTCCTTCATCTTTGGATCGTAGATTTGGGCAGCCAGGTTGTCCTCATCTAGATTGCTAAGCTGTTAAAGTGAGAAATAACCGTGTTAGATAAGATGGCATTGGCAAGACGGAGAAACTGGAGCAATGTCATACACGGAAAATAAATACCTACCTTTGGGCACTTGCCGTCTACGAACATGTCGTAGGTGATGGTGAAGCCACGCTTCTTATCCTTCACCTTGACGATGTCCTTCAGGCGGAGCTTGACGGATTCGCTCGAGAAGTTATCCATGGAGATCCGGAGGGTATCCCTTCGATCACTAGTGTACTCGTGCATGAACTTCGCGCGGTGCTACAGAGGTTGGATTCGCCTGATGAACCAGCACATGGCTAGGTCCAAGCCGGTCAAACCTGTCTCTACGAACCACTCGACCCGCCTTATTGCGCGAGAAGCGTCGAGGTCGGAGGAAAGGGAGGCATGGGATCTCCATATGGAAACTTCAGCGGCGGCTCCATCCACGAAGTCCGGGTACATCACTTCTCGGCCTGCCAAAGGAATGTCGGGGCCGTAGAAGTACGTCCGCTGCCAGTTTTTGCACGACTCATGGCCGATGATGTCGGGGAACCGCCGGCCAGGTCAGTTCTTGAAGCTTATGGTGCCGCAGTTCCTAAGCTCCTCCCTACTGTGTCCGGCTTCACGTTTGACGGTGAAGAAGTACACGAACAAGTCTAACCTAGGCCTAATCCCTAGGTAACCCTCACAAAGTGCCGCGAAGTTGCTAAGCAGTAGGATACTATCGGGGGAGAGGTTGTGGGGTTGAACCTTGTAGTGATTCAAGACGGAGAGAAAGAAGTGGGAGATGGGCAGAGAAACGCCGCGTACCAGCTGACCCTTGAGGTACACCTTTTCTCCGGCTTGGGGAGAAGGTGTCACCTCGCCGGCCGGCGCCCCTGCCAGGCGAGCCCCTCTGTCGCGGGGAGGTAGCCTTCGGCGACCATTTGTTGGATGTCGCGATCGGTGATATCCGAGCCGCGCCAGTCGCCCTTGTGCGAGTCTGGCTCTTCTTCCAAAGGCTCTAGCGCCGCCAGATTATGGTCGCCGCCGGTGGTTTAAATCACCGCCGACGCGGGGATGACCAGACCCTCTGGGGGCACGATGACGGAGCTCGCCGGCTTCGCCGTGGCTTCGCTCGACGCCGCCATCGATGGGGAGGAGCTATTGCTGGCCATGGAGGACTGGAAGGATGCGACTGACGCCGAGGGAGGCTAGGGTTTTCGAGGTTTCTCGCGGAGAGCTCGAGGAGGCGTGCGGCTGGAGGAAGAAGACGATGACGCGAGAGAGAATGGGGTAAAGAGTGGCAAGTGTCCCACGATCACTATTTATCTTGCTCTGCGTCAAGATTCGTGCAGCTAATCAGACGGTTGCCGCGTAGACGACGTGTTCGTGAACGTGCGCGGTAATTTCGCCACGTCTCCAACCGCCACCGCCAACGATTCGTATCGCTCACGCGGGAAAATCGTATATGATTGCGTTATCTGCATGTGTGAGTTATGAGGCGTCGCTGACCTAAGCCTACGTCATCATAACTGACATGGGTAGATGAGCCGTCGCATTGAAGATTCCGGCATGGACGGATTTAATCCGACTATGGAAGAGTACGATGGAAGATTCAGCATTTCTCTGACTTATAAATCAAAGACGGAGAAAACCTTGCAGGGTTCTTTGGGAGGACTACAAGATATTGCTTGACGATTTGCCGACATCCATTTAGACGGAGCATTCCACATGAAGAGGCAAGACAGTGCAAGATCTCGGAGTTCTCCGGGGGCTACTGTTGGGGATATGCTATATGGGTATCCTCATAGCATTTCTCTTATCCGACTAACCCGGGTGGCCCATAGTCGGTAGCATGGTCTATAGCCTGCTGGGCGGCCCAGTTAGGTGGATCCAGAAGGGAGGCCCATGCCGGATAAAGGAAGGCTACGGTGGAGTCACCAGCGTACCTGGAGCCTTGGAGTGCAAGATACACAAGACTAGTGATAGACGGTGTAGGACTCTGTAACCTGTTCGGCTAGGACTTTTCCCTGTAACCCTAGGATCTGGCGACTATATAAGTCGGGCCTATGGGAGCCTTTAGGGCATGATAACTTAGACTCTCTAGTCACCTCGCATAGCGAACCTATCTCTGTAACTCGGCGTATTGCCCTTATAGTGATTTATAGCAGGAGTAGGATTCTGCCACCATTGTGGAATCTGAACCTAGGTAAGCTGTGTTACCTCATACCCGTCAACCGTCCGCCTTACCCCACGTCTCTAAACACGCACTATGAGGACCCCTCCATGGCGTACTCGTCGGCAATACCACGACAGTTAGTGCTCACACGCACGATCCCACTACCGCCTAGGCCGCGCGGTTATAAAGAGGGGCACGGGGCTAGAGGATTTACTTTCCTCCTTCCCTCACCGTTGCCCTTCTTCCTCCTTTCGCCCTTGCGCCTGTTCGTGCTCCTGCGGCCGCGCGCTCGTCGGAATCTTCGACGGTGAGTCCCCAATTCCTCTGCTCCGTCGACCTCGTCCCCGTATGCTTGCTACGGCGCCATCGCCGGTGAGTTTCTATGTGGTCTCATTGCCTTGATTTCTCTCTAGACGCATCTGCCGCTCTCTAGGTTTCCCGCGGCGGTTCCTTTTACGCTCCGCCGCCGTTTTCTCCTAGGACCACGACGGGGCCTTGCATCTCTAGGCTTTGCTCCACCGTTAGCTTTTCTTCTGTGGACTCCTCCGACGACCCTATGTCAAGCTCAGTTAGCGGCGCGCTCATCGAGGATGACGATGCAGCGTCTAGTCCAGAGCAGGACTCCTGGCAAGGTTCCACCGTTACCCGCCGAGAGGTCGAGTGGTTAATTAGAACTCGCCGGATTCCTGCCGAGGTAGCCTGTCACTTACCCGACAGCGAATCTTCTCCCGTTCTTAACGAGGGCGAGTACATTGTCTTTATGTCCCATTTCGCTCGCGGGTTTGGTCTTACCCTTAGCGACTTCGCTAGGGAATTCCTCGTTTACTTCGGCCTGCAGCCGCATCATCTTCCGACTAACGCCATTGCTTCTCTATCCGCTTTTATCTCGGCCTCTGAAGGATACTTCGGCCTCTAGCCGTCTGTGCATGTATGGTCCAAGTTCTTCCAGATCCGATCCAATGTCGTTCCAGACAAATCCCTTCATCCTTCCGAGAAATTGTTTACCCAGTGTGGAGCCGCGTCCATCACACCTCGGAGGAAATCCGAGTTTCCTCGCGTTGCTGGTCTCGAGTCATGCAAAAAATGGCATAGATCATTTTTCTATGTCAAGAATTCTGGGAAGGAAGACAAGATTCGGATCCCTGCTTTCTCCATCGGCCCTCCTTCCAAGAAGAACTAGACTTATAATCCCAGGAAGAGCCATGCTCTGGCCGAGGCCTTCAAGTTTCGGCTGAAGGAGCTGATCCGCGCAAGGTTACGTGGCGAGGATCTGATGACCACCTTCATCAGCAGCTGAGTCTGCCCTTTTCAGCGTCGTACGCACAAGCTCTGTTTCATGAGCGGTCCCCTTGATCCCAATCAGGTTTCAACGGTTGAGCTCGAGGACTATCTTGTTTATAAGCGTGTCTGAGCTATCTTTAAGACGGATCTGCCGGAAGATTGGACCTGGGGGCTAAAGCCCTTCATCCGCCGGAATCCCCCTCCCGAGGTAAGCTAGAGCACTTGTGTTCTTCGTTTGCGATTCCTTTTGCTGATTCTTCTTTGTTTCTTTTCTTGCAGAGATTTGCGCAACAACAGATCGAGGATGCCGAGGTTCTGGCACTCCCGTGGACCGCAGATCGGAACACACCGGACAGCGGAGAGCCTGACCCAGAGGAGTTCGTTCCTAATTCGGACGTTGCTCCGGTTCGCGCCCGTGGCAAGACTTCGGCTCATGGGGAGGAAGGTGATTCAGACGACGTCCAAGTTCTTGAGGTAGTTTCCACAATGCCTATCTCTTACGCATTTCCGGCTTCTACGTCCTCAGCTAATCAGGCCGGTCAGGTGCACGACGCCGAGCCTCTCGCCTCCCAACCTCCTCCTACCTCGAGGAAGCATACCGCTCCAGCAGGTGTCTCGGAAGCCGCTCCCAAGAAGCGAATGAAGAAGTCAGCCCAGCACCTTTCGAAGCATAAAACTATGCCCGGAGTTACTGGGTGAGTTCCTTTTCATTTGTATTTCTTGTTTCTCTTTTTCTGTTTTCTGACCTGACTTTCTGTACTTTTGCAGCGCTCCTCTTTCTGTTAAGCCTAGTGGTCCGAGTATGACGAGTCATACGACTCGGCCGCCTTCTCCTCCGCCTCCTGAAGATACCAGAGTTCCTAGTCCTGCTCGCGCAGACTCTTCTCCTGCTCCGAATCAGACGTCACCTCGGCAAGATGCGCCTGTGGTTTCCCCTACTGATGCCGACGTAACTCGGCCAGTAGATCTTTCTACTGAGCCTGCTGCCTCCATTGTGAACCCCGGAGTTTCCCCCGAGATTCCTTCGACCCCCACAATTTCAACCGCAACTCCTACTCCAGCCAAGGATATCACCACCTCGGCGCCCTCGGAAACCATGATTCCTTTGGCCCCCAAAAATGCCACTCCAAGTGCCGAGGTTTCGGCCCATGCCGACATTTCTTCCAAGGCCAAGAAGGTTGTTGTTACTAGACCTTCCTCATCTCAGAAAGGACTTGCCAGCTCTTCTCAACCCACCATTGCTGATGCGCTCCGCAAGGGGGTTTCCTCTGCTAAGACCGTCGTCACTCCGGCCATTGATACTCAGCTTACTCTCCACAAGAGTCCCGCGGCGGTGGTGGTTACACAACGTGCCCGAGGTAAAGTTCTAACTCGTACTGAGAGTGGGAACAACCTCGGCTCCTTGGTTGAGTATGCCAACAATTGGAACGCTGCTGATCAGCTTGAGGGAAATCCGAGCAATCAGCCATTTCAACTCTCCGACATCAGCAGTCGCTTGCACATGGCTGGCAAGATCGTGCTCAACAGCGATAAGATGAACGAGGTAAGTGCTTTTGTTGACATTTGGTTAGTTATTCGAATGATAATATATATACTCTAGTCCCCGAAGCTTGCAACCGAGTAAATTGTTGCTCGTTTGGAAGCTTTGTTTAAGCTTTAAGTGCATTATTTTGCCAATAAGTTTCCTGTATGATTTTGACTCATTGTCTTAGCTTTGAATATCCAGTCGCCTAGATCCTAGTTAAGCTTTGCTTGATTCGGATCTGCCTTAGCTGTAAATATCCAGCCGCCTAGATCCGAGTTAAGCTTTGCTTGATTCGGATCTGCCTTAGCTTTAAATATCCAGTCGCCTAGATTCGAGTTAAGCTTTGCTTGATTCGGATCTACCTTAGCTGTAAATATCTAGCCGCCTAGATCCAAGTTAATCTTTGCTTGATTCAGATCTGCCTTAGCTGTAAATATCCAGCCGCCTAGATCCGAGTTAAGCTTTTCTTGATTCAGATCTGCCTTAGCTGTAAATATCCAGCCGCCTAGATCCGAGTTAAGCTTTGCTTGATTCGGATCTGCCTTAGCTTTAAATATCCAGCCGCCTAGATCTGAGTTAAGCTTTGCTTGATTCGGATCTGCCTTAACCTCAGGTATCTGTCAGGTATCTGATTGTGTAATTGTCTTTATCGCTTAGGTTACCCATGATCGTCAGACAGACGAATTCCAAAGGCTGCTTTTTGCGCACAAGAAGTTGCAAGAAAAGTATGGAAAAATTCTTCCCGTGGTGAAGAAAGCTGGTAACAAATCTCCGCGTTGTCCCTTAAACTGTTAATATTTTTGATTTGAGGTGCTAACTCATTTTGCTTGTAATCAGGTAATATCAATAATCTTAATATTCGCCTTGAGAAGAAAGTTAAAGCTCTGGAAGGTTAGTTATTCTTTTCCTCTATCAATTTTCGTTCAAAGTTTGTCCTAAGTTTCTTATAATCCTCTGGCTTTGGTATAGCCGAGTTAAAAACTCTTGCAGCGTTGCATCAAGAATGCATACCCATGCCTGATATGATGCTGCATTTTTTAGAGCAAGCCGCCACTCATTCGGCGCAACTGAAAGAGAAAGATGACGAGATAACCCGGTTGCGCGCTGAGGTAGAATCCCTCAAGCTTTCTCAGAAATCTGAGTTAGAGAAAGTTGATCAGGAGTTCTCCGAGGAAAAGAACTGGCTAAGTCTGCAAATGCAGAAGGGTAAAGAACTCCTCGAGGCTGCCGAACTTAAGACTCGGACGATGAGCGAGGAAATCACTCGCTTTGAGAAGACCAAGGTTGATTGGGCTCAAGATCTTCAGAAAATGCTGAGCTATATTCATCGTAAGTTTCTGATCGTGGCCGAGTTATCTTCTCCTCTTTCTTATTTTTAACTGATATATTTTTGCTTTGCGTAGATCATTTTTCGGAAGCTAGGCCCGTGAGCTCTAGAGCGGTGGTTAATGCTTGCCAGCGCCGAGGTGTCCCCGCAGATGCGAGTCCAGAATATTTAATGGAAGACTTCTTGGTTGCCGTTGGCGCTGCTATTGGGCCAATGAAGATTATGGGCAGGGATTTGGTGCAAGCAGCCATTCGGGCCTATCATGTTCTCTGGCCGAATACTTCTGGAACTCCTGATATTGACGGCCCTGGATCATTGCTAGCATCCACAGTTTAAGATGAAGTACACAGATACAAAGGTCATTTATTACATCCATTCCAGAGATAAAACATAGTCTTTTACAACTCATGGCCACAGGCCTAATACAAGAGTTTTTGGAATAAGTAAATAAACACAAGTCTTCATCTTCATGTGCCACAGGCAAGCATGTTGAGTGTAGACTCATGACTCCTATTCATCATCGGAGTAACCTGCAACATCACAAGTTACAGCCACAGTGGGTCAATACTTTGGAATAGTATTGGAAAGTGATACCTTAGTAAATTTTAAGTGGACTATTATACTATATGCATTTTGGCTAAGTGTAGCTTGGCTTGCTTTGCTTGAAAATAGGTTGTCCCTATTAGTTGAAATCACTAAGTTTTCTTTGTCAAAAACTTTCCCAAGAAACCACCAATAGACATTGGGGTCCTTTACCCTTGTTCACCCACAAATTTTACTTAGAAGTTGGAGTGATGAGATTCTTGTAGCTTCCATGTCTTGATGCTCAAGTTGTCCATTGCCATGGACTTGGCTAAGTACTTAGATTTTTCCATCTGCAGAGGTTGTGCACTTTCCCCACCAGACATGGTTTCCCAAGACAGGACCTTTCAGAAGCCTTTCCTTAGCCAAATGGACGCGCTCCAACCTATCATTCCCACTACCACCAACTGTCCAAGAGGTTAAGTTCCAGCAACCTATATGATCAAGGCAGAGCCCATATTGCCAAGTGGTTGCACTGTAAGCTTTCTCAACACTTGGCCTCCAAATCCCTTTGTTCCTGGGTGGCATACCACAAGTGAGATACACAAGCCATATCCATGGCCTTGTGTAACCACTCAACCAAAAACCACCAATTCAAGTCCCATTCCACCCAGGGGGTTCATTGACTTAGTTGTTTTATTAAGAAAAGCATAAGTCCGAAAGACTTAGAATTATTTTCATCATAGCATGTACATACTTTACCAACCCTTGTTTTCTACTAGCTAGGCTAAGCATGGCATAGTATCTTAACTTAGGAAAATTCCTAGCAATTCTACAATTCTACAACTACTTAGGATTTCCCAACATAGCATTTGGTAAAAAGTAACATGCAAGACTTAGCAAAATATTTCTAATGCATATACAAAATATATGGATGGAAATATTCATGAAGTACCACTTGCCTTGGTAATGGGGAGAGCAGCACTCTTCACAATCACAGTCACTAGCAAAATCTACACAAAGTTTGTAGCACAAAATTACACATAATTCATATACAAACAAAAATATGAATGCATGCATGCAAGAAAATGCTAAGTGATGATTTTTGAAAACTCCACCAAGCAAGTGCATGAAACAGGAACATAACCAAGTCAAAAAGTTTGCTAACTAAACTTATTTAGCCCTAAAACAATTTGCTAAACAAAATCTATACTCAAAAGGAACCTAGAAATGTTTCTGCATACAAAGTCATTTTAACAGAAACTTTTTGTTAAATACATTGCAGATTCAGAAAGGGCTTGACTCACTGATTCCAACGGTATAAAATTTGCAAAATTCTAACGTGGGAATCGAAAGTTATAGCCAATTGAAATTTGGATCTAAATCTGTTTTCAAATTCAGTTTTAATTCAAACCCTAGCCACGCGTCCTATTTCTATTGGCCGATACCGATTAGCTCCGGATCACGCTCGTGAGCCGTAGGATCTGTTTAAAACACACGGCCTAGATCTACCGAAAACGTTTCGTTAAGTGATCTAAATCTATGCGTTGGATCTAGATCTGACGGTCCTAGATCAAACGACCCAAACCGAGCGGCGCTAACGGCGGCGACAGGCGGCGGCGCGTCGGCTAGTGGCGGTGCCGGCGTTCTAGGTCGCCCGGGGAAGAAAGGAGGCGCTTACCAGAACCGCAGGAGGTTGCTGATGCTCGAGGTGGCATTGGTTTGCAAAGGGGCGCGCTGACACGGTGAGGATTTCTCGTCGGAGTTGAGGCAAACTTCGGGCACGGTCAGTTGTCGATGTTGGCGAGGTTCCTCGTCGCGCTAAGCCAAAATAGGGGCACAGTTAGATGCGCACAACGATGGAGATTCTCGGCGTATCAGTCAGAGGGAAAGGGGCGGTGGCTACTTACGGAGGGAGGTCGCCGTAGTTCGTGCAGAGGATGGTGGCGGCCAGTCGTCGATGCTGCTGGAGCTACGGATCATGCGAGGGCAAATGGGGAGTGTCAGAAGGTGCGCAAAGACTTGCTGAACTAGATGGCATGAACCAGAGACAGAGGGGAACGCGAGGCTCACCGGAATTCGTCGGCGCAGTCGTCGGAACAGCGGCGGCGTTGTGCGAGTTGTGGGCAGCCTGGTGGCGTGGAGGCGAAATTGTTTGAGGGGAAATGGTCACGAGGATGGGGGGATCTTATAGCCAGAGGCTCGACAAGAAACGCTTGCTGCATCAATGCCAATTAAGCTCGCGAAATCAGTGCAGCAACGGGCAGCGGCGGAGGTCGTGCGCGGAATCAGGGGAAGACGAAGCTGACGTGGAGAGGGCCCGCTCGTCAGCGATACGTGCGAAGGGGAGGTGGGGTCTGGCTGTCAGCGGCTGAGTGGGTGTGCTCGCGTGTGCGGGAGGAAAAGAAATGCCCCGGGTGGGCTAGTTGGGCCTGTTCCGATGCTAGGCTAGATTCCTGGCGCTCGGCCCTTTTCTTTTGTTTACTCCTTTTCTTTTTCTATTTCGATTTTCAGGAATGGTTTTGAAATGAATTCAAACTCTTTTTGAATTCAAATCTTTCTGGGGTTTTTGCAGGGTACAATAGTCTCCAATATAGGCATAAAAACAAGTGGTTGCTTTGCAAAGTCTTGGTCAAGCTTGGAGGACAAAATAACAGAGACTAGGAACTTGGTTTGCAAAATTTGGAAAAGGGTTTTTGAAACCATTTCCAATTTGAAAAACTTGGTTTATATTCTACACTCAAACCTATCCTCATAGAAGGCAACAATTTTGGTTCATAAACAATCAAACTTTCAAATGGGGATAGCCATTTGATTTAAATATGTTCACATAAAATCATAGCACCTTGTGCTTCTGTTTTTCTGAAATGAGTTTGAAATTTGATCTCAAATCTATATGCAGGCATGAATGATATGCAAACTTTGAAATTATGATTTTAGGGATGTTACAAATCTAACCCCCTTAAGGTGAATCTCGCCCTCGAGATTCGGATTGGCTAGCAAATAGGTGAGGGTGGTCTTTCCGAAGATCATCTTCTCTTTCCCATGTTGCTTCCTCTTCGGTATGATGGTTCCATTGCACTTTGCAAAACTTGATAGTCTTTGTTCTAGTGACTCTTTCTGCAGTCTCAAGAATCTTGATAGGCTTTTCTTCATAAGTGAGATCACTTTCTAGTTGAACTTCTTCCAAAGGTATGGTATCCTTCAAAGAAGTTTCTTCCATTTCTGGGTGACATTTCTTAAGCTGACTCACGTGAAACACATTATGGACTGCTGATAGAGATGCTGGCAGTTCAATTTCATAAGCCACTTCTCCTCTGCGACTTAGAATCTTGAATGGCCCAACATATCTTGGTGCCAACTTTCCTTTGACTCCGAATCTTTTCACTCCACGGAGTGGTGATACTCTAAGGTAGGCTCTATCACCCACTTCGTAGGTGACTTCTCTACGCTTAGGATCTGCGTAGCTTTTCTGTCGGGATTGTGCTATCTTCAACCTATCCTTAACCAATTTGACTTTCTCTTCGGCTTCTTTGATAAGATCCGGCCCGAATAAACTTCTTTCTCCCACACCATTCCATAACAATGGGGTGGTACACTTTCTTCCGTAGAGAAACTCAAACGGTGCCATCTCAATGCTGGCTTGATAGCTGTTGTTATAAGAAAATTCTGCGTAAGGCAGACTTTCATCCCAGCTGGCTCCATAATCTAGGGCACATGCCCTCAACATGTCTTCAAGAATTTTATTAGTCCTTTCTGTTTGATCATCGGTTTGAGGATGAAAAGCAGTACTGAATTCCAATCTCGTTCCCAATGACTCATGTAGTTGTCTCCAAAAATGGGAAGTGAATTGGGTTCCCCTATCAGACACAATACTCTTAGGCACACCATGAAGGCATACAATTCTAATCATGTAGATTTTGGCTAACTTGGCACTAGTATAAGTTGTTTTCACGGGTATGAAATGGGCCACTTTAGTTAGGCGATCCACTACTACCCATATGGAGTCATATCCTGATTTGGTCCTTGGTAATCCGGTAATGAAATCCATACCAATCTTGTCCCACTTCCAATCAGGAATAGGTAGTGGTTGAAGCAAACCTGCTGGTTTCTGATGTTCCGCCTTTACTCTACTACATACATCACACAAAGCAATATGTTCGGCGATGTCTCTCTTGAGATTGTTCCACCAAAATCTTTCTTTCATGTCCATGTACATTTTGGTGTTACCCAGATGAATAGAATACGGAGAGTTGTGCGCTTCTTGTAAAATCAGTTTCCGTAACTCCGGATCTTGTGGAACACAGATACGTTTCCCATGCCATAATGTACCTTGTTCGTCTTCATGGAAATTCTTAACTTTCCCTAGACCAATATTTTTCTTAATCTCTTCAATTTCCTTATCGGTCTTCTGAGCTTCTCGAATCTTGTCCAACAAGGCGGGTTGGACATCTAAAGACATGAGATGTCCTTCAGGTACAATCTCCAATCTGAGTTCTTTGAATTGGGTACACAAATCATCAGGCAATTCTCCTTTGGTAAGGCCATTCACAAACACCTTACGACTTAGAGCATCTGCTACAACATTTGCTTTACCGGGGTGGTATTGCAAACTTAAGTCATAATCCTTGATAAGCTCTAACCATCTTCTTTGTCTCATATTGATTTCCTTCTGGGTGAAGATATATTTCAAACTTTTGTGGTCCGTGAACACTTCACAACGCTTACCCAAAAGGTAATGTCTCCATGTTTTGAGTGCATGGACGACAGAGGCTAACTCCAAATCATGAGTAGGATAGTTCACTTCATGAGTTTTGAGTTGTCTCGAGGCATAGGCCACAACTTTACCGTCTTGCATAAGTACGGCACCCAAACCTTGATGAGACGCATCACAATATACTTGGAAATCCTTTTCCAAATCTGGCAGACATAGAACGGGTGCTGTCACAAGTCTCTTCTTCAATTCTTGAAAGCTGACTTCACAACCTTCAGACCAAGCAAACTTCTTGTCTTTCTTTAATAATTCAGTCATGGGCTTAGCAACCTTTGAGAAATTTTCAATGAACCTTCTGTAGTAACCTGCTAAGACGAGGAAACTACGAACTTCTTTCACATTCTTGGGAGATTCCCATTCAGTCACAGCTGAAACTTTAGCAGGATCAACCGCTACACCATCCTTCGTCATAACATGACCAAGAAAACCAACTTCTTCTAACTAGAACTCACACTTGCTGAATTTGGCATAAATTTTATGCTCTCTTAACTTCTCAAGTATCAAACACAAGTGTCCTTCATGCTCTTCTTTGCTCTTGGAGTAGACTAAGATGTCATCGATGAAAACGACAACAAACTTGTCAAGGAATTCCATGAACACCTTGTTCATCATATTCATGAAGTATGCTGGAGCATTGGTCAAGCCGAAAGGCATTACGGTGTACTCATACAACCCATACCTTGTAGTGAATGCTGTTTTAGGTATGTCTTCCTCTCTTATCTTGAGTTGAAAATAGCCTGACCGGAGATCAATCTTTGAGAACACACATGCTCCTTCTAGCTGATCAAACAAGTCATTGATTCTAGGCAAAGGATATTTGTTCTTGATAGTTACCTCGTTGAGAGAACGGTAATCTATGCATAACCTTTGGCTTCTATCCTTCTTCTCCACAAAAAAAACTGGGGCTCCCCAAGATGAAGAACTTGGTTGAATAAATCCTTTATGCAACTGCTCTCCTAGTTGCTTCTTGAGCTCTTTTAGTTCATCAACTGACATTTTATATGGCCTCTTTGCTATTGGTCCAGCACCTGGTACCAACTCTATCAGAAATTCCACATCCCTATCTGGTGGCATTCCTGGCAACTCTTACGGAAACACATCCGGATACTCACATACAATTGGCACACAGTCCATGCTAACCCCCTTAAGAGAATTAAGCTTACTTCCTTTGGATTCAAAGTTTGACTTGAATTTTATTCTTTTTATTTCTGGGGTTGTGAGTGCAACAGTACGATTAGCACAATCTAGCACTCCTTCATACTTAGCCATCCAATCCATTCCTAAAATTACATCCAATCCATGGGAATCTAGGATTATCAGGCTCACTGGAAACTTATGCTTTCCAAACTCTATGACAAGGTCCCGGCATCCAAGACTTACTATCATATCTCCACCCGGGGAGCTAACTTTTATTGGACACCCAATGTTTTCAGATGCAAACCCATTTCTATCAACAAATGCTTTTGATATGAATGAATGAGATGCACCAGTGTCAAAGAGTACAAATGCTGGAACGGAATTGAGTCTGAACTTACCAGCAACAGCGTTAGGCTCCTCATAAACCTCCTCCACATTAATGTGGTTCACCTGACCTTTCTGGAAAGGATTGGGCTTGATAGGTCCTTCAACTTTCTTTTCGGGGCACTCATTTGCATAGTGTCCCATCTTCTTGCATTTGAAGCATTCAACCTGACTGATGTCTCTTTTAGCAGGCTGACTTCCACTTCCACTACCATTCCCACTATGGTGGCTCTTGTGTCCACTCTTGTGGTTCTTGTACTTGTCATTGTCATGACAGCGGTGATGCTTGTTGTCATGACGGTTGTGGTTATGGTGCTTGTTGAATTTCCCATGCTTATGGGATCCTGAGCTTCCATTGTCATCATAGTGAGATCGTTTGTGAGACGATCCCGAGCTGTGCTTGTCGGAGTGTTTCCTCTTTCTACTCTCGACTTGCTTCATTTTGTTCTCCAATATAGCCGCCTTGTCACAGAGCGACTGATAAGTGGGAACATATGCCACAGCCAGCTGCAGATTCAGCTCATCATTCAAGCCCTCCAGAAATTTTTCCTTTCTTTTGGCATCTGTGTCAACCTCGTCTGGTGCATAACGCGCCAGATTGTTGAACTCTTCAATGTATTCAGCCACGCTGCGGTTGTGCTACTTCAGGTTGTGAAACTCCTTCTTTTTCAGGCTCATTATTCCTGATGAGATATGAGCCGTGCGAAAGCCATCTTCAAAGATAGCCCAAGTCACCTCATTTATAGGAGTGGTGATTTGGAAGTTGTCCCACCATGTGGCGGCTGGTCCTATCAAAGCCCGGAGGGTTGTTGTTGTTGTTATTGTTGTTGTTATTGGGGTTGTTGTTGTTGTTCTGGTTTTGGATGAATGTTGTCATCATTTGCATAAGCTGTGTTTGAGCATTCATCATTTGTTGCATTTCCGGGGTGATGTTGTTGGGGTTGGGGTTTGCGCGACGGGGAGGCATCTGTGGTTGGTTCAAACAGAGATAAGAATGAGATACCCATAGATGTTTTATGCACATTACATCACAAGCAAACACATAGCATGCAACACAAGGATAAAAGTTCAACAACCAGATAACAAGTTCATGAAGTAAACACACAAGTGGCAAGCCATCCACATGTCGGATGGTCTAATAACAAGTTCACAAATTGTAAGTATGATAATAAAAGATAAACGAGTAGTCAAGTCTACTCATCAGCATCAATCTCCTCCTCGACAAAGGTAAGACCTGCGTTCTCCATCGCGGTATTGTTCTCCTCAATAGTAGTGGTCAAGGAATCGATCTTGGCCTTGAGAGCCCTCTTCTGGGAGCGAAGCCTCTCGATCACCATCTGCTGCTGCTCTAGCTCGAAATCCTTGGACTTCAGTTCTTCAGTCATGTCCCGGATCTTCTTGTTCCTATCCTGGACGCGTTTCTCCTGACTCTTGAACTTACGGTCCTGGGTCTCAAACTTCGCCTCCATTTCCTTGACTATCTCGTCCTGCTGTGCGAAAAGCTTGTCCTTCTCGCGAAGCTGCACCTGGAGCTCGTCATTACTGAGCATGACATTGGTCCTGTCCGTGTCCATGTGCCTAAGGAGAGACTCTAAGTCCTGGAGATACAGACGTATCGGCTCTGCTGCGTCCCTCGAGTCGTCCTCGAAGTCGATGGACTCTCCGTCCTCATCACGTCTTCCGAAGACGTGGAAGTGAGTGCCTCTAACCTGTCGGGAGTGACGGCCTAGCAGACGTCCTATCAGGTCCTGCATGACTACCTCCATGCCTCTCTCCCTGTCGTCGTGCATCAGCTTGAAGACGATGGCCTCCGTGGTAGGCTCTGTCTGGCGTCCGGGCTGGTTCACCTTGAAGCCCCAGAGTTCCTTCCTATCGAACTTGGTGAGTGGATGCACCATGATGGTGGGAAGAGGGAGATCGAGCAAAGTGGTAAGCTCAATGATACGAGGGCCAAAACGGGTAACCTGGAACTCCTCAACAGTGTTGATGGTTATAGGCATCTATTTATAAGATAGAAAAGTTAGAACAACACAATTTAAGATTAAACAAAGACAAACAACACATACACATCCTTGGAACACAAAATCACACAAGTCATGCATACATGAATCCATTACATCTTTCAAGGTCCACACTTATTTAAGGTATCTTTTTGGAAAATAAGGTGATAGGTGGTGGTCCAACTAACGAAGTGCGTTTACAATCCTATCTCACTGGATCTGTTGGCTAACACAATGTTCCTAGAGGAAATCCACCTATCTTGTTCACATGATTCCATCACTAAGTCTATAATATCTCCCCTTAAGGTTTGGTTGGTGGCTTCCAACTCTTGGGTAAGATCCTTCTCTTTATCTAAGTCTTTTTGGAGGTTGAGCATTCTGCACTTGACTCTAGCACTTAGTTCTTTGATAGTCCTCCAAGCTGCTTCTCTTGCTGACTCAAAGAATGTGGTGTGCATCACAATGTTGGTGTACATGCAGAAACCTCTTTCTTTGTGGTTGTCTTCCTTGTTTTTGTACAAGTGAAGTTGTACCCACCAGTACTCCACTCCTTCATCCATCACTGGAAAGCCTTTGTAAATAGCTGCACCATGTGCTTCCATTGCCACCATGAGGTCCTTGAGAATTTTGGGAAACCATGTGCTTCCATTGCCACCATGAGGTCATGAGTGGTCCTTTCTTCACGGCTTCGTTGATGGAGTCCATCTACAAGTAGAGATGAGAATGAGAAGATTAGAAAAGTTTACGAGAAGAATAGACAAGTGTAGAAGTAATTGAATTTTTTTTCCTTAGTGGTTTTCCAATCCTAGGGTCATAATCCTACAGGCAACACAGTGCTCTGATACCATCTGTAAGACCCCTCCTTTGTAAAGGAAAAGGATCCCTGTGATTGCAATGCTAGTCCCTAGATCATTGCTAGCATCCACAGTTTAAGATGAAGTACACATATACAAAGGTCATTTATTACATCCATTCCAGAGATAAAACATAGTCTTTTACAACTCATGGCCACAGGCCTAATACAAGAGTTTTTGGAATAAGTAAATAAACACAAGTCTTCATCTTCATGTGCCACAGGCAAGCATGTTGAGTGTAGACTCATGACTCCTATTCATCATCGGAGTAACCTGCAACATCACAAGTTACAGCCACAGTGGGTCAATACTTTGGAATAGTATTGGCAAGTGATACCTTAGTAAATTTTAAGTGGACTATTATACTATATGCATTTTGGCTAAGTGTAGCTTGGCTTGCTTTGCTTGAAAATAGGTTTTCCCTATTAGTTGAAATCACTAAGTTTTCTTTGTCAAAAACTTTCCCAAGAAACCACCAATAGACATTGGGGTCCTTTACCCTTGTTCACCCACAAATTTTACTTAGAAGTTGGAGTGATGAGATTCTTGTAGCTTCCATGTCTTGATGCTCAAGTTGTCCATTGCCATGGACTTGGCTAAGTACTTAGATTTTTCCATCTGCAGAGGTTGTGCACTTTCCCCACCAGACTTGGTTTCCCAAGACAGGACCTTTCAGAAGCCTTTCCTTAGCCAAATGGACGCGCTCCAACCTATCATTCCCACTACCACCAACTGTCCAAGAGGTTAAGTTCCAGCAACCTATATGATCAAGGCAGAGCCCATATTGCCAAGTGGTTGCACTGTAAGCTTTCTCAACACTTGGCCTCCAAATCCCTTTGTGCCTGGGTGGCATACCACAAGTGAGATACACAAGCCATATCCATGGCCTTGTGTAACCACTCAACCAAAAACCACCAATTCAAGTCCCATTCCACCCAGGGGGTTCATTGACTTAGTTGTTTTATTAAGAAAAGCATAAGTCCGAAAGACTTAGAATTATTTTCATCATAGCATGTACATACTTTACCAACCCTTGTTTTCTACTAGCTAGGCTAAGCATGGCATAGTATCTTAACTTAGGAAAATTCCTAGCAATTCTACAATTCTACAACTACTTAGGATTTCCCAACATAGAATTTGGCAAAAAGTAACATGCAAGACTTAGCAAAATATTTCTAATGCATATACAAAATATATGGATGGAAATATTCATGAAGTACCACTTGCCTTGGTAATGGGGAGAGCAGCACTCTTCACAATCACAGTCACTAGCAAAATCTACACAAAGTTTGTAGCACAAAATTACACACAATTCATATACAAACAAAAATATGAATGCATGCATGCAAGAAAATGCTAAGTGATGATTTTTGAAAACTCCACCTAGCAAGTGCATGAAACAGGAACATAACCAAGTCAAAAAGTTTGCTAACTAAGCTTATTTAGCCCTAAAACAATTTGCTAAACAAAATCTATACTCAAAAGGAACCTAGAAATGTTTCTGCATACAAAGTCATTTTAACAGAAACTTTTTGTTAAATACATTGCAGATTCAGAAAGGGCTTGACTCACTGATTCCAACGGTATAAAATTTGCAAAATTCTAACGTGGGAATCAAAAGTTATAGCCAATTGAAATTTGGATCTAAATCTGTTTTCAAATTCAGTTTTAATTCAAACCCTAGCCACGCGTCCTATTTCTATTGGCCGATACCGATTCGCTCCGGATCACGCTCGTGAGCCATAGGATCTGTTTAAAACACACGGCCTAGATCTACCGAAAACGTTTCGTTAAGTGATCTAAATCTACACGTTGGATCTAGATCTGACGGTCCTGGATCAAACGACCCAAACCGAGCGGCGCTAACGGCGGCGACAGGCGGCGGCGTGTCGGTCAGTGGCGGTGCCGGCGTTCTAGGTCGCCCGGGGAAGAAAGGAGGCGCTTACCAGAACCGCAGGAGGTTGCTGATGCTCGAGGTGGCGTTGGTTTGCAAAGGGGCGCGCTGACACGGTGAGGATTTCTCGTCGGAGTTGAGGCAGACGTCGGGCACGGTCAGTTGTCGACGTTGGCGAGGTTCCTCGTCGCGCTAAGCCAAAATAGGGGCACAGTTAGATGCGCACAACGATGGAGATTCTAGGCATATCAGTCAGAGGGCAAGGGGCGGTGGCTACTTACGGAGGGAGGTCGCCGGAGTTCGTGCAGAGGATGGTGGCAGCCAGTCGTCGATGCTTCTGGAGCTACGGATCATGCGAGGGCAAATGGGGAGTGTCAGAAGGTGCGCAAAGACTTGCTGAACTAGATGGCATGAACCAGAGACAGAGGGGAACGCGAGGCTCACCGGAATTCATCGGAGCAGTCGTCGGAACAACGGCGGCGTCGTGCGAGTTGTGGGCAGCCTGGTGGCGTGGAGGCGAAATTGTTTGAGGGGAAATGTTCGCGAGGATGGGGGATCTTATAGCCAGAGGCTCGACAAGAAACGCTTCCTGCATCAATGCCAATTAAGCTCGCGAAATCAGTGCAACAACGGGCAGCGGCGGAGGTCGTGCGCGGAATCAGGGGAAGACGAAGCTGACGTGGAGAGGGCCCGCTCGTCAGCGATACGTGCGAAGGGGAGGTGGGGTCTGGCTGTCAGCGGCTGAGTGGGTGTGCTCGCGTGTGCGGGAGGAAAAGAAATGCCCCGGGTGGGCTAGTTGGGCCTGCTCCGATGCTGGGCTAGATTCCTGGCGCTCGGCCCTTTTCTTTTGTTTACTCCTTTTCTTTTTCTATTTCGATTTTCAGGAATGGTTTTGAAATGAATTCAAACTCTTTTTGAATTCAAATCTTTCTGGGGTTTTTGCAGGGTACAATAGTCTCCAATATAGGCATAAAAACAAGTGGTTGCTTTGCAAAGGCTTGGTCAAGCTTGGAGGACAAAATAACAGAGACTAGGCACTTGGTTTGCAAAATTTGGAAAAGGGTTTTTGAAACCATTTCCAATTTGAAAAACTTGGTTTATATTCTACACTCAAACCTATCCTCATAGAAGGCAACAAACTTGGTCCATAAACAATCAAACTTTCAAATGGGGATAGCCATTTGATTTAAATCTGTTCACATAAAATCATAGCACCTTGTGCTTCTGTTTTTCTCAAATGAGTTTGAAATTTGATCTCAAATCTATATGCAGGCATGAATGATATGCAAACTTTGAAATTATGATTTTAGGTATGTTACATCAATATACTTGTGGAAAGGTTAATGGCATCCCAGACTCAGTTAAATCTTTGGAGGGAATCTGCTGGAAGAGCTGGTGCTGATATGGCGCTCACAGCCGTTATGTCTTGGTACGAGGATATTTCGCTCGATACCCTGATAAACCTGCGCACTGGCTCTCGTTGGGTTGAGGATCCTGAATTCGTCGCTCGCTGCCAAGCTCGTGCCTTCCAGCTTGTGGAATATGCTGATGTGCATAACTGGATTGAAGGGCTGAGTTTCCTTCCCAATCCAGCGGATGACGTTGAGATCAAAGATGCCCCCGAAGATAATTCGGCCGAACAGGAGGGTGAGGGTGACTCGGACAACTCTGGTGATTCCAGCGCAAGCTTCTAAAGAGACTGGGCATTCTCAAGCTCAGACTAATGCCTCTCAGCAGCCCCGGACATCCCCCGAGGCTACTACCGCCCCTACTGAAGGCGAAGTAACCTCGGCTGAGGCACCTTCTACCTCGGCATGCCCACCTTCTGGAGATGCCCCTGCACCGGAGACCGAGATCGTGCCGCCGTCATCTGAGACAGCCATTCCTGATGCCCCGGGTCATGGTGCTGCCCCTTAGGTTTTAAAAAACTTCTTAAATTATTTCCAGTCCCCGGTATGCCGGGCGTATGATGTGTGTGGAACAATTATGCGACTTTCTATGTGGTGCGAACCTTTTTTGCCTTTTGCTACTGAGACATGAGTGATGATAATCGTTATGGCTTTTCTTAAGCGGGTCTCACTGCCTCATATCTTTGTTTTGGTGACCTTTTATTTCATAAACCCGGATTGTATTTCTCATGTGGCTAGCCTTAGTTCGGCATATATCCTGTCTGTCCTTTTGAAAAAAGTGGGTTATATCAATTAGTCCCCGAGTTATTACTTGGGTTGCCAAAATATTTTGCATAGGTTCTTACTACAGGATATTCCCCGAGTTGTTGTTCAAAACGCTGAAGCGTTTTGTGAATAGGCAACAATCGCAGGGCAGTCCCTGAGTTGTTTCTCAGGGTGCCGAGGTTTAATACCTAACTCAAAAATAGTAAATATCATAGGGCAATCCCTGAGTCACTGCTCAAGGTGCCGAGGTGTAATACACAACTCACAATAAGAAATAACATAGGATAGCCCCGAGTCACCGCTCAAGGTGCCGAGGTTTAATACATAACTCAAAAGTAAGAAATATCATAGGGTAGTCCCCGAGTCACCGCTCAAGGTGCCGAGGTTTAATACATAACTCAAAAGTAAGAAATATCATAGGGCAGTACCTGAGTCACCGCTCAAGGTGCCGAGGTTTAATACATAACTCAAAAGTAAGAAATATCATAGGGCAGTCCCCGAGTCACCGCCGCTCAAGGTGTCCAGGCTTAATACACAGTTGATATTTCGACTTGAAGCATCATATTACGACGTACCATAGATGGCTTCTATGAGTAAAATGGACGAAGTAAAGCTATGTTCCATGGTCTTTTCGATTCTTCGCCGGCTTTGTTTGCCTTGTTCTTTTCTGGTGACTGAGCATTGATCAGGTAATACGCATCATTGTGCAATGCTTTACTCACGATGAATGGCCTCCCATGGGGATGGGAGTTTGTGCATGCCGGCTGTGCGTTGCACTAGCCGAAGAACCAAATCTCCTTATTTGAACACTCTTGGATTGACTTTCTTGTTGTGATATCGTCGTAGATCTTGCTGATAAATAGCTGACCTTGATAGTGCCAATTCCCTGGCCTCTTCTAGTAAATCGACATCATCTTGCCGAGCTACCTCATTTACCTCAGCAATTGTATATTGGGTTACTCTTGGCGAATCATGTATTATGTCGGCTGGAAGCACGACTTATGCTCCATATACCAGAAAAAATGGGGTGTACCCTGTTGACCTGTTTGGGGGTAGTTCTAAGGCTCCATAGTACTGCTAGTTGTTCCTCGATCCATCATCCTACTGACCTTTGCAAAGGTTCGACGAGTCGGGGTTTTATTCCAGACAATACTAATCCATTAGGTCTTTCTACTTGCCCATTTGATGCTGGGTGAGCCACCGAGGCGACATCTAGTCTTATGTGTTTTTCTTGGCAAAATCTAGGAAAAGACCCTTCAGCAAAGTTTGTGCCGTTGTCTGTAATTACACTATGTGGATAACCATATCTCAAGATAATCTCTCTGAGGAATTTTACTGCTGTTGGTCCATCACATTTTTGATCGGTTTTACTTCAATCCACTTTGTGAACTTGTCGACCATGACTAAAATATGGGTCATCCCGCCCCGTGCCGGCCTGAATGGTCCCACCATATCCAAGCACCATACAGAAAATGGCCAAGTAATTGGTATCGTCTTTAACTCGTACGATGGCATATGTATCTTGCCGGCATATCTCTGGCAACCATTACATTTTTCTACCAATTCTTTGGCCTGTTTCAACGCCGTTGGCCAATAAAATCCGTGCCTGAATGCTTTAGCCACTAAAGATCTGGACGAGGCATGATGCCCGCATTCTCCCTAATGTATATCTAGGAGGATCTCCTGGCCTTCCGCCGAATCAACACATCTTTGCAGCACGCTTGTGACGCTTCTTTTATATAGCTCATTGTTTATGATTGTATAATCTTTTGCTCTTCTCACTGTCTGTCTAGCCAGTACCTCATTACTCAGCAAAATTGCATCCTTAAGGAAGGAAAATATGGGTTGCGCCCATGTCGGCATGATTTTCTCTGGGATAACTTCACTATCTATTTCCATATTTTCTACCGACATAACAACCTCGGGTTTTTCCATATCCGTTCGTGTGACGGCCGGGTTCATTTTTGGAAACTCCGGGTTAAAATCTTGGTCAATCTCCATCGGCATACTATCTTCTTTTGATTTTGCCGGGATAAATATGGATTCAGACTCTGGTGATGGTGCTATTGATGGTTTTCTCAGGTGCTCTAGGGCGATACCCGGGGGAATTGATTGTCTGGTTGATCCGAGTTTTGACAATGTGTCTGCAGCATCATTTTCTGCCCGGGGTATATGATGAAACTCACATCCATCAAAGTATCCACTGAGTTTTTGCACATGGAATCTATATAAGGCCATATTCGCATCTAGCGCGTCCCAATTACCTGATACTTGCTGTACCACCGGGTCTGAATCTCCGTAGCATAGGATCCGACGTATCCCAATCTCTTTTGCGACTTTTAATCCATGGATGAGTGCTTCGTACTCGGCTACGTTGTTTAACGCGGCAAAATGTATTTGCAGCACATATTTCAGCTGATCTCTTTTTGGCGAGGTTAACACTATTCCTGCCCCAAGCCATTCCTTAGCTTGGAACCGTCAAAGTGCATTGTCCAATAATTCGGATCTGGTAATGGTGGCTCATATTGTACCTCGGCCCAATCCACAAAGAAGTCGACCACTGCCTGAGATTTGATTGCATCTCACCTATCGAATTGCGGAGCATAAGGTGACAATTCAATTGCCCATTTTGCTATTCGGCCGCTTGCATCTTTGTTGCTCAATATGTCAGCTATGGGTGCTTCACAGATCACTTTGATCGGTTGTTCTTCGAAGTAATGTTTAAGTTTCTTCGCCGACATGTATACCCCATATGCCATCTTCTGGTAATGTGGGTAGTTTTGTTTCGAGGCTGATAATACCTCGCTTAGGTAATATACCGGCCTTTGTACTGATTTATCATCTTCCATTCGTTCCACAACGACCACCACACTTACTACTCTGTTTGTGGCGGCTATGTAAAGTAACATAGGCTCTTTTGACAATGGAGAGGCCAGGACTGGTGCTGTAACTAGCATCTTTTTTAGTTCATGAAATGCATTGTTTGCTTGTGGTGTCCAAATGAAATTATCAGATTTTTTCATCAGTTGATATAGTGGTAATGCCTTCTCTCCCAGCCGACATACAAATCGGCTAAGCGAGGCTAGGCAACCCGTGAACTTCTGTACGTCATTTAGACATCTCGGCAATTCCATTCTTTCTACTGCTCTTATCTTAGTGGGATTGGCCTCTATACCTCGGCTGGATACGAGAAAACAGAGTAGTTTCCTAGCTGGTACGCGGAAGGTGCATTTCTCCGGGTTAAGTTTCATTCAGAATCTTCTCAAATTCGCGAATGTCTGCCGAATATCATCCAGTAGCATTTTGCTCTCTTTGGTTTTGATAACCACATCGTCTACATATACTTGTACATTTTTTCCTATCTGGTCATGTAGACACTTTTGCATACATCTCTGGTAGGTTGCCCCTGCGTTACGCAGGCCGAATGGCATGGTGCGATAACAATAAGCCCCGTACGGGGTAATAAATGCAGTCTTTATTTGATCAGCCGGATTTAACGGTATTTGGTGGAAACTAGAATATGCGTCTACAAACGATAACAGCTCACAACCAGCGGTCGAATCAATGACTTGGTCTATCCTAGGTAAAGGAAAAGGATCTTTGGGACACGCCTTGTTCAGGTTCGTGTAATCAATACACATTCGCCATACGATGGCTACATTTTGATCGTCCTTTTTCTTTTCTACTAACACTGGGTTTGATAGCCAATCCGGATAAAGCATTTCCATGATGAACCTGGCCGCAAGGAGCCGAGCTATCTCATCCCCTATTATTTTTCTCCTGTCTTCGGCGAAGCGGCGGAGAGGTTGCTTCACCGGCCTTGCTCCTGGCCTTACATTCAGAGAGTGCTCAGCCAACTCCCTCGGCACACCTTGCAGGTCTTGAGTTGACCATGCAAAGATATCCCGATTCTCACGGAGGAAGTTGGTGAGCTCGCTTTCCTATTTGGCATCTAGGCCGGCACCAATGGTGACGGTGCGCTCTGGGAACTGCTCATCT
Organism: Avena sativa; assembly: GCA_916181665.1. Taxonomy (NCBI): domain Eukaryota; kingdom Viridiplantae; phylum Streptophyta; class Magnoliopsida; order Poales; family Poaceae; genus Avena; species Avena sativa. Next base: position 46,972,284 of record OV702299.1, read on the forward strand.
ATTTGGACCTTTTTTGTTTCTTTAGTCGGCTAGAACAAGACACTTCCATGCGGGTTGGCCAATGCTGGCATATTCAGTTGTGCCGACTGAGCGAGGACCGCTACCTCCTGAATCCTTCTTTTTTCTCTTGCGATTACCAATGACTCGGCCAAGTTTGATCCGGCTGAAGCACATTCCATTGACTTCCTGTAATCTCCTGCTACAGTTATCACCCCTTGTGGTCCGGGTAGCTTCATTTTCAAGTATGTGATGTGGCAGCTACTCATGAATTTGGCCAACGCTGGCCGTCTGAGTAAAGCATGATAGCAACTTTCTAGATCCACCACCTCAAACTCCAAATTTTCCGCTCTGTAGTTATCCCTTATGCCGAATAACACATCTACTCGAACCTTCCCAATGGGTTCGCATGAAAGTCCCGACACTATTCCATCGAACGTGGTTCTTGTGGATTGCAGCATATTCTGCGATATTCCGAGCTTATGCATTGTATCTTTGTACATGATATTTATACTGCTCCCATTGTCAATGAATACTTTTGAGAATTTCACATTAATGCTAGGACCGACAAACGTCGGATCTAATACGAGTGCATACGACCCCGGACTCGGCATTATTTTGGGATGATCTTTTATACTCCAAGTTACTTCTTGATCTGACCAAGGCACATATCTCGGTACTGCCCGCATAACTGCATTCACTTCCATATGCCGGCGCTGTACACTTTGCATGTCTTGCTGTTCTGTTGTGAACACACAATATGATTGATGATGCTCCCTGTAATCATTGCGTCCATTATTTCCGGGGTTAGCCCTTCCATCCTGACCCTGATTTATCACTTGATGCACTGCGTCCCTCCGATCCAAGTTATCATACCTCGGGGGAGGAGGGGGTAACATTAACTGCTGTGCATTTGCCCCAATCAATTGCGGCTGCTGCTGCTGATGCGCCTGATGGGAAGGTGCTTGCATACCCGACGGGTTCTCCATTGCGTTTTTCATCCAAGCGCATTGCCGAGTTGTATGATTAGCCGTCTTGGCTAGGTTTGGAGTGTGAAACTTACACGGTTGATCCAACATGGATTCAAACATGTACTTCAGCCTCTCCTGCCATTGCTTCTTCTGTTCTGGCGTCCACTGTCTCTTCCCTTCATTCCTTGGTGTCCATTGCTGAGGACCATTCTTCTGCCACTGACTGTTTCCGTGACTCGGCTGATCTTGTACTACTGCTGCCACCTGATTAGAGGCATATCTGTAATTTGGTCTTTCCTCTCTTCTTCTACCTCTGAACTCGTTGCCCCTCGATGATCCAGCCCCATCTCTTGCATATTGATCCTGATGCTCTCGATGGTTTGCCGACATCAGCTCTGGTTGCGTCGGATCTCCCAATGCATACGAATCTGCTATCCTGATGGTTTCTGCCAAAGTGGTTGGCATATCTCTTTGCAGTCGCTGCCACAAGACACTGGCATAAGGACACCATTGAGCGAACCAAGCTATTGCTTGTGATTCTATAACTCCCTCGCATGAATTCCTGAGGTTGCACCACCGAGTCAAGAACTCTCTGTCTGTCTCATTCGGCCTTTGCTTGCACATTGCTAGCTGCCGTGGCCTGTTTGGCCTTTTGTAAGTACTGGTGAAGTTGCTGACAAACATCTCTTCAAAATCTAACCAACAGTTGATACTGCCTGGTGGCAGATTATTCAGCCATACTCTGGCTGGTCCTTACAGCATTTGCGGGACATATCGTACTGCCCATCGCAAGTTTCCGCTTGCTATTTTTACAGCAGTGGCATAGTCAATCAACCAATCCTGTGGTTTGGTGCTCCCATTGTATGTTTTCGTGCCTCTTGCCAGCTGAAAGTTCAGCACTGGCGGATCGCCCACGATCTGGGGTCCAAAACATGCTGGACCCGGCGGACCCTGCTCTTCTAACAACTCGGACCGGTACAGCCTGTCCAGTTTTAGTCTTGCATCACTTGAGGGCAAGTCTCTGTACATAATTCTTTCCTGCATTCCATAGTGGTTATTCCCACCATGACCCTGATATTCCATATCTGAGTAACCATCATTGTATCTCTCATTTGCCTGTTTGTGGCGAGTTGGTCTCACTTCTCTTTCCTACCGAGGTTCATACCTCGGCTGAGGATTGGGCGGCGGATCCCTCCTTCCTTCTGCCGGGATATTGTTCTCATGATTTCCTCCTCTGAGGTCTCCATTACCTCGGCTTCCGTTGCCTCTGTCGGCATGGTGGGGGTTTCTTTCGCCATCGTTATCTCGGCTTCCATTGCCTCTGTTCTCATTGATCTTTTCCGCTACTGCCGGATCATACGGTACAATCTGCTTGTTTCTTTTTCCTGAAGTTACCGCTCTATCTTTTCGCGCGTTCTTTCCGGGTGAAGATGCAAGCTGCCACTGAAAGGGCAGGTGCTGCTCCAGCCGAATGAACCATACGTGAGGCACCAGGTCTTGCCGGGTCTGCCTTAAGCATTTCTTCATTCTGCTGGTTCCCAATGCGCACCAGCTCATTCACTCTTTCTTGCTGTTTTTGCCGGGCTTCACCGGTCAGCCCCTCCAATTCTAGTGCCGCGACATTTGCCGCCCTTAGGTTTTTCGCCGGGGTGTTATACCTCGGCAAACCTAGATCGACTGAATCTGCCTTATGAGCTTCATGCTCTTTGTTAATATCATTCATGAGGTTGTTTCCTCTCAATCTTAACTCATCAACCCGCTCAGGGGCAACATCTAGCTTATTTGCCTTAGCATATTCTCGCAGGGTCCTGTTCAGGGATTTCCGCAAGGCCGACACCTTTTTTGCCTCTACAAGCACTTTTTGCCTGGTCTCTTCTAACTTTGCCTGAGCATTAGCCAGATCAAGTATCAGCGCTATAGGCGTAGTAAGATTATCTATAGTTGCCTGGAGAATATTTTCTGGTCTTTCCAGAGGTGGCCATCTTACCCTTGGTGCCTTCGGGGTCGTCTCCTGCACCTCGGCTAGCTTTGCTGCCGAAGGATCTACCTCGGTGGACTGTGGAGCTGCCTGCTTTGTGGTCACCTGTCCTCCTGTCATCGGGTCCTTGCTTGATCCGGCACCTCCTGCTTCTACCTTCACTCCTGTTGTGACCATTACCTCGATGCTGCTGGCAGGGCGTTCTCCACGTGGACCATTCGCAGCGCTGAGGGGAGGCTCTCCCGCAACAATGACTTGGTGAGGGTAGATGCAGGAGGTGTCGACGCCGACGTAGATCTGGTGCATGCCCAGGTTGATGAAGACACCGTTGCGCGGAGGAGTTTTTCCCCAGAAGATTCCTGCGTTATCACTGACATAGTCACAGAGATCAAATCTCTGAACTAAGCCAGAGACAACGCGCTCGCCAGTGTGGATGAAGTTTCCCGTCCGGATCTTGACTCCAGCTAGCACCGCTGCTGGCCCCACGGTGGGCGCCAACTGTCGTGGTGGTGGCACGGCAGATGCCATGGGTAGGCTAAAGTATGGGGCCAATGGATGCTAGAGGGATCTGGGAGGGAAGATGTAGTTGATTCTACACATAAATTCTAACTTATAGATCTTTATTTCTCCTCTCTTGGGCTACAAGTGCTCCTTGAGCTGTATACAGGAAGACAAGATGAACTTTTACCAGCCTAACGGTACGAAAATGAGCCGATCCCTTTCTCAGGATCCAAGCTTCTCCTTATAAAGGGGTTCCTTGGCTCCTCTAGGGCTGACGTGGCAAGCATATTCGAGGAATATGCTTGTCCCAATATAGTAACTCGGCGGCCTCCTTTCCGTGTCCCCCTTCTAATGACGGCAAGGTTCCAGAGAACCCCACCTGCACGCCTCGGGCTCCATGACTCTCACCTCCGTGACCTCCTTCTGCCCTTCTGCTGCTCTGCGCCTTGTCCTTTGCGCTTGGCTTTTTCAGATTCTTCCTAGCCTGTGACTAGGGTTTGACTGTAGGCACCTCCTTCTCCTGCAAGCTTCATGTCATTCGGCCCTGTCTCGCTTAACTCGGCTCGGCCTTCACCTGCATTTTGGTTTTTCGGACTTACTCGGCCGACTTAACCCGTACGTCGGCCGGGTAACGTACAACCCTTCTCATAGGTGTCATGCTCGTGCTTACCTCGGCGATCTTTACATGATTCAACCGATATAGACAGTAACTCGGAATACAACAGGGGAAACTCCTTCCGTATTTCCCCGTCATGACCCTATCCGGGGTCACCTCCCCAACAAAACCATTAATCAATCTGACATAGTAATCTCAATATCCATCGGATCCCCGCAAACACAACATGTATGATTACAAATAGATGATCTTGATCATGAACGGAGCTCACAAGATCTAAACATGATATCACAAAGGAGGAGATACAACCATCTAGCTACTGTATGGACCCATAGGTGGAACTACTCACGTATCATACCGAAGGCTGGCATGGTGATGAAGAAGGCCTCCGGGATGATCTCTCCCCTCCGGCAGGGTGCCGGGAAGAGCTTGATATACCCCCGATCTAGGGACGATGGTTGCGGCGACTACGGACTGTTTCGTTGAAGATTGATCGGGTACTTAGGGTTTAGGTATCAGAGGCTTCTTATAGGCGAATGGGAGACTGAGGGGGTGCCCGAGGTGGCTGCACCCCCCAGACGCGGCATGGCCCAGCCCGCGCGGCCAGGGGGTGTGGCCCCCTCATGGCCCTCCTCCGTCTCATCTTCTGGCTCCGTGTTCTCCTCGGTGAAATATTGACTTTGGCTTTTGTCCCGTCCAATTCCGAGAATATTTATTTTCTGGCTTTTCTAGAACCAAAAATAGCAGAAAACAGGCAACTAGCACTGTGGCATCTTGTTAATAGGTTAGTCCCAGAAAACATATAAAAATACCTCAAAGTGTAGACAAAGCAAAGCAAAGTTGATACTAAACAAGCATGGAACATCAAAAATTATAGATACGTTTACGACATATCAAGCATCCCCAAGCTTAACTCATGCTCTTCCTCGAGTAGGTAAGTGATAGAAAGAATAATTTTTGAGGTGACATGCACCATCAAAATCAAGATCAAACCATTTGCAAGCATTGAAAGCTGGGATCAAAGTACTCTAATCATGAGCATGAAAGATGAAGTTCTAACAATAAGACATAGCAACTATGTTGCAACATGAAAGGAAACAAACAAAGATCATGAATAACAATGCATTGAAATACGTTTGTTTGTTTCACATACAGAAAACATAGCATAGTGGCATTTATCTTGTTCCTCATGGAGTAGCAAAACATAAATGCATAGGACACCTTCAAAGTTCATAAGGGTGACTAGATACAAATAGTTCAAGAACAAGCAATATCAACATTATGAATCATTCAATAAGTTTTGGGACAATGCACATAGAACTAATAATGGCAACTATGCTCTCTTAATTGGTGCCTAAGGATAGAAGGTGGAGACTCAATATAAAAGTGGAAGAAATGCCCTTCAAAGGGAAGAAGGGATTTCAAGTTTCAAAAAAAGCTTCCAAAAATTATGGTACTTGTTAGCTTTCAGCTCTCATTGCCCCTATCATAAGCATCTTGAAGTGATTAAGGTTAAAGTGAACAAACTTTGGAGTATATGCTTGACAAAGTATAAGTTGACAATCTGATGTCCCTTGAGTACGAGGGCCGCTCCTCATGCTACTCAACTTTAGTTACCGGTAAGTTCTTGTCATAGTAAATACATGTGTATCATAGAGAACCGCCAATAGGGTACCACTTGCACATGACACAGAAGCTATCCCATATCACAATGACAAGGCAAGCGAACAATGATCATCTCATCAATCTTCTTATTTACCATGGGAAAATGGTGTTTGTTTTGTCTCTTTCCTCTTTTTATCTTTTTGTTTTCTTTTTTCTCTATCTCTTATCTATTTTTTATAAGAAGAATGCTTCGTAGATTGGTCACTATGGTGATGTTGCAAGTTTCAACCATGATTGGCATGGCTTAGGCTAGCGGCCCAGGCGTTTCTCTAACACATATACATAACTCCATGGAATTACAATCTCCCCTTTTATTTCGCACCGATGACATCCATAAACAAAAGAGCATGATATCAACTGGGTTGATATTTACAGGTGTTGAAAGCGTTCCCCGTGACAGCACGGTTCTACTAATCCCAATGTATAAGTGAAAGCATATAGAACATAGATGACACAATGGTTAAATTTTATTAGGGGCAAGAAAAATAAAGTGTGCCATCAAGTTCGCGAGAGCTTTAATCACTAATTTTCACATGAGAAAAGTTTAATTTTAAAGATAAATAATCACATGTATATACTTGGAATGGTGTAACACACCATGCATAGGAGTTTATAGTGGACTCTTTGGAATAACTTGGTTTCTTTGGAGTTGGATGCACGAGTAGAGCTCATACTCAGTACAAGTGGAGGCTAGCAAAAGATTGGGAGCAACCAACTAAGAGAGCAATAATGGCCATAATCATGCAAAGCGACAAAACATTATTAATTAAAGCATAAAGTGATATCACAAGTCAAAAACCAAATGATCATAGAGGCTAAGGTGACTGGTTCATAGTCTTAACATGGTGTAAGTGTAGGGTTCGCAACATAGAAAACAAATTTTTTCCTATGATGGGAACAACTAGAACCAAGATCTATCTACTAGATACAAGCTACATGCGGATATACATCAGTTGAGAACATACCCTTGAAGATCGACAAAGCATAGCGAGGTTGAACTCGTGGTTGATGTAGACGAACTCTTGCCGATCTCAAGATCGAGAGGAAGTCCTAGTGCCGCAAATCAGCGACGCATCCGTGCTCACACACACGTTGAAGGCACCGAGCAACCTCCGCCTCCTCGCTCTAGCGATGCAGCGGCAGAACAACTCTTTCTTGTTGAAAAGCCACCGGGAACATGTATCTCGCTAGTACGAGACCATGGGGATAAATACTAGAGGGGGAGAGAGATCCTTCCCGAGGAGGTGTGAGTGAGAAGTGAGGGAGGGAGCTCATTTTATAGGAGGAGGGAGGGCACCCAAGGGGGTGGCCGCCGGACATGGGGGCCGCCCCTCCCCTCCTTCATTCATGTGGGTGGAAGCTCCACTCACAAAATACCCTTTCCATTCTCCACTCAAGAAATCCCACTCAAATTCCCATTAAATTTCCACCAAATTTAATGCAAACTCTCATTAAATAAAACTCCTTTTATTTATTCAGAATTTTTTCAATTACTTTAATGACAAACATTCACATATAACCCCTTGCTAGTATTTCATTTCACATGCAGAAACACTTTCTGCAATTTCACCCGAAAACAGTTTCGGTATCTAGTGAAATAAATTCCTGCACTTTGTTATTCTTTTCAGCATGAAACTATTTGCTCCAAATGGTGTCGGTGTGTCTTAAGTGTGTCACCCTACGGTTCGCGAATAATGCGGACATGATCGAGACCCCTCTCATATCAATAATCAAAAGTGGGACCTAGAGATCCATACTGACTCCCATGTTGGAGATATGCCCAAGAGGCAATAATAAAGTGGTTATTATCATATCTTCATACTTATGATAAATGTTTACATACCATGCTATAATTGTATTAACCGGAAACATTAATACTTGTGTGATTTGTAAACATAAAAGAGTACCTAGTAAGGCCTCTTGTTAAACTAGCTTGTTGGTTAATATGTGATCATGGTTTCCTGATCATGAAAATAGAGATGTTATTAACAACAGGGTCATATCATTAGGAGAATGATATGATGGACATACTCCGAAGAGGTTGACAACCGGCGTGCGATCTAAAGCCGGAACCGAAGAGGTTGCTCTAGGCACAGTGTGCAATATTATGCCGCCTGTAGAAATCATAGGGCCTAGGCCAGCCGGTACGAAAATGCAGTTGGTGTGCGGAATTGGGACAAAGCCCTCAGCGTCGTGTCGAGGCTTTCAATCTTGTTCATTTATTACATGAAATGGGAAGATACAGACACTTCTTTGCCTAAGTGTAAAATGGCCGAAGTAGGCTTGCGTTCCATGGGCATTCTGTCTCCTCGTCTAAGCGATCTGCCTTGTTCTTCACTGGCTGTTGGGCGTCGATCAGATAGTATGAATTGTTGTGGAGCGCTCGGCTGACGATGAATGGGCCTTCCCATGGTGGGGATAGTTTGTGCATTCGTTTGGTTCTCTAGACCAGGCGCGGCACCAGGTCTCCCTCGCGGAAGGAGGTGGTCCGGATCCGGCTGGCGTGGTATCGGCGCAGGTCTTGCTGGTAGATTGCTGATCTGGACAGAGCCAACTCGCGTGCCTCCTCGAGCAAGTCCATGTTGTCCTCTCTCGCTTCCTTGGCTTCCTGCTCCGTGTAGAGATGTTTGCGAGGTGCGTCGAACTGGATGTCTGTGGGGAGAATGGCCTCTGCCCCATAGACAAGGAAGAATGGTGTGAAGCCGGTTGAGCGATTGGGTGTGGTGCGCAGGCTCCAAAGTTCTGCTGGCAGCTCCTCAAGCCAACATCCGGGTGATCTGATGAGAGGTTCAATGAGCCTTGGCTTGATTTTGGCTAGAACCAAACCGTTAGCGCGCTCGCACTGTCCATTGGATTGTGGGTGTGCGACTGACGCCAGGTCCAGGCGGATCCCTTTTTCCCCGCAGAAGCGAGCGAAGACTCCTTTCGCGAAGTTGGTTCCATTGTCAGTGATTATGCTATGCGGGTAGCCGAACCGGATGATGATGTCCGTGAAGAACTTGATCACCGTCGCTCCGTCCAGCTCCTTGATTGGTTTCGCCTCGATCCACTTGGTGAACTTGTCCACGGCTACGAGCAGGTGCGTCATGCCGGATCGAGCTGTCTTGAATGGCCCAACCATGTCCAAGCCCCAGACTGCGAATGACCAGGTGATTGGTATTGTCTTGAGTGCCACAGACGGTGTGTGCTTCAGCTGGCTAAATCGCTGGCAGCCGTTGCATGTCTTGACTATCTCTTCAACGTCCTTCATCACCGTCGGCCAGTAGAAACCATGCTGAAGGGCCTCGGCTGCTATTGCCCTTGACGAGGCGTGGTGGCCACACTCGCCCTGGTGTATGTCCATTAGGAGCTTGGTTCCTTCTTCCTAGCTAATGCATCATTGATAGATGCCCCTACGCTGCGCTTGTATAGCTTGTTGTTGATGATGGTGTAGGCGCTTGCCCTTCGCCGCACTTGTCTTGCTGTCACCTCTTCTGTCGGGAGTTCGCCCTTGGCCAGGAAGTCCATGTACGGCTTTGCCTAGTCGGGCGCTTCTCGGATGCTGTGCACCGTCTGTATGATGATCTTGATCTCCTCACGGACGGTCGGCTCCGGAACGTCGGGAGGCCTGCCGGGTGGAAGCGTGCTGATGTCGACCATGGGCCGCGTCGCGGTAGCGCCCGGGTGCAGTGAAGCAGTCCCCGGGTGTGGCATGGCGGTCCCCGGGTGCGGCGAGGCAGTCCCCGGGTGGGGCACGATAGTCCCTGGGTGCGGCGAGGCAGCCCCCGGGTGTGGCGAGGCAGTCCCCGGGTGCGGCACGACAGTCCCCGGGTGCGGCGAGGCAATCCCCGGGTGCGGCGTGGCAGTCCCCGGGTGCGGCGCGGCAGTCCTCGGGTGCGGCGAGGCACCAGCCATACCCGGAACCGCGCTGAGCACAATGGAGTCGGACTCTGGTGAGGGGGTGATGGAGGGTTTGCGCAAGTGCTCGAGGGAGACTCCAGGCGGTATGGCTTGTCTTGTTGACCCGACCCTGGCCAAGGCATCAGCAGCCTCGTTGTTGGCTCTAGGAACATGGTGAAACTCACATCCTTTGAAGCATGCACACAACTGCTGAACGAAGAAGCGGTAGAGGAACATGTTCACGTCCCTGGCATCCCACTCGCCAGATACTTGTTGTACCACCAAGTACGAATCTCCAAAGCATAGCACCCTCTGGATGCCTATCTGCTTGGCCATCTTGAGTCCATGGATGAGTGCTTCGTACCCGGCGACATTGTTGGATGCCTTAAAGTGGATCTGGAGGACGTAGTCCAGCCGGTCACCTTTGGGCGAGGTGATCACGATTCCGGCTCTGATTCCTCCTTGCATTTTTGATCCGTCGAAATGTAGCTTCCAGTAAGTTGAATCCGGCACTAGAGGCATGTATTGTGTCTCCGCCCAATCGACGATGAAATCAGCCAGTGCTTGGGACTTGATTGCGGTTCGTGGCTCGTACTAGATGTTATGCGCAGCAAGTTCGATGGCCCATTTTGCCACGCGGCCAGTGGCGTCTTTGTTTCCAATGATTTCCGCGAGTGGGTCCAATGCTACTACCCGGATGGAGTGCTCTTGGAAGTAGTGCTTGAGTTTCTTGGAGGCCATGTACACGCCGTACACCAGCTTCTGGTAGTGGGGTAGTTCTGTTTGGAGAGCGACATCACCTTGCTTAGGTAGTATACGGGGCGCTGGACCATCTGAGCATTCCCTTCCTCTGGTCGTTCTACTACCAATACCACGCTAACCACTCTGTTTGTGGCAGCGGTATACATCAGCATGGGCTCCTTTGTCGCTGGCGCCGCCAGGATGGGTGGTGAGGTGAGCATGCGCTTGAGGTCTCGGAAAGCTTCATCCGCCTGAGATGTCCAGATGAATTTGTTCGTCTTCTTCATCAGCTGGTACAGGGGAAGGGCCTTCTCTCCCAGCCAGCTGACAAACCGGCTGAGGGAAGCGAGGCATTCGGTGAACTTCTGCACGTCGCGCAGGTTCTGTGGCAACTCCATGCGCTCGATGGCTCCAATCTTCTCCGGGTTCACCTCGATTCCTCGCTCGGAGACGAGAAAACCCAGGAGCTTGCCGGCTGGGACGCCGAACACGCACTTCTCCGGGTTCAGCTTGATCTGGAAATGGCGAAGGCTATCGAACGTTTCCTTCAGGTCCTCAAGGAGTGTGTGCCGCTCCTTGGTCTTGATGATGACGTCGTCGACGTAGGCCTGCACATTTTTTCTGATCTGCGTCTGCAGGCATTTCTGCATGCAACTATGATAGGTTGCGCATGCGTTCTTCAACCTAAAAGGCATGGTGGTGTAGCAGTAGCCTCCATACGTGGTTATGAATGATGCTTTATTTGATCGATTACATTGAGCTTGATCTCATGATAGCCCGAGTAAGGGTCCAAAAAAGACAACAAATTGCACCCGGCAGTGGAGTCGATGACTTGATCAATCCACGACAGAGAAAAGGGATCTTTGGGGCAAGCCTTGTTGAGACTGGTATAGTCGACGCACATGCGCCATGTCTTGTTCTTCTTCAGCACCAGCACCGGGTTGGCGAGCCATTCCGGGTGGAAAACTTCCATGATGAAGCCAGCTGTGAGCAGCTGTGTAATCTTCTCACCGATGGTTCTTCTTTTTTCTTCTGCAAAGCGGCGTAAAGATTGCTTGACCGGCTTCACGTCTGGTCGAACATGAAGGGAGTGCTCGGTGAGTTCCCTCGGGACACCTGGAATTTCTTTGGCGCACCATGCAAAAAAGTCCCGATTCACACAGAGCAAATCGACGAGCGCGCTTTCCTATTTGCTGCCCAGGCCGTCTCCGACCAGGACGAACTTGCTTGGGTCTTCCTCGTTCAGCAGGATCTTCCTTGTTCCTTGCGATGGCTTGAACTGAGATTCTCCAGCCGGTTTAGGCTCTCCTGCCGGCATATCCTTCTGCAGAGCCGCCACGTTCTGCATTATGGCACGCCTCTCTTCAGCGATGATCATTGCTTCAGCCAGCTTGGAGCCGTCTGAAGCACACTCGACCGAACGCTTATAGTAACCGTCGACAGTGATCACTCCCTTTGGGCCCGATAGCTTCATCTTGAGGTATGCGTAGTGCGGTACTCCCATGAACTTGGTCAGAGCTGGGCGCCCTAGTATGGCGTGGTAGGCGCTGGAGAGGTTCACAACCTCGAACCAAACTGGCTCGCGACAGAAGTTATTTTCGCTGCCGAAGATGACGTCCAGCCGAGTCTTGCCAATTGGGGAGTGCGATGGTCCTGGTACTGCTCCATGGAACGAAGTGCTCGAGGGTTGCAGCTAGGATTCGCTAATACCTAGCCTCTCGAGGCTGCTCCGGTAGAGGAGGTTGATGCTGCTTCCTCCGTCGATCAGCACCCGGGAAAAGCGGCACGAGTGCTTCTTGGAGATGGTGATGGGGTCGAGGACCAACGCGTAGCTACAAGGGCTTGGCAACACGGCCGACTGATCCTCCTTGCTCCAGGTGATCGCCTGGTCAGACCAGTGTAGGTACTGGGGAACGGGGGGATGATTGCGTTCACCTCCGCTTGGCGTGCTTCGTTTCCGGCTCTGCCAGGAATATGTGGTAATTACCCACTTGCCATGGATAACCGTCCTTGTCATCCTCGCGGCGGTTGCGTTGTTTTCGGTTATCCAGTGGGCCTCCGGCTGGTGATGGAGGTGGTGGTGGGAGCCCACCGGCTTCGGCCATTTTCTTCGTCCAGCTGCATTGACGTGTTGTGTGATTCGTGGGCTTGCTGCCGCCACTGTGGAACTTGCATGGCCCATCGAGCATGGAATCCATGGTGTAATTAGGCCGAGGCGGCCTATCGTCCGGCCTCTGCCTCCGGCTGCCTCCTGCAGCCGGGTCTTCATGCATCGCGGCTACTTGCTTGGTGCTGTACCGGCTATCCGGTTGGTCGTCTTTCCTTTTGCCGTGGCGGTTGTCGTGACCGTGCCGCCTGGGATGAAGGTCATCGGGCTGGAGTCGCTCCGCCTGCTCGTCCGTGATGATTTGGCCTTGGTCAGCCACCACGATGGGTTTCTTCATTGCTGCGTCAGCGGTGGCGTACTTATCCGCGATGGCCATGACCTGGGCCATGGTTTGCGGGTCTGCCCGGCTGAGCTTATGCTTCAGCATGGTACCGTATCGGTAGCCGTTGGTGAAGAAATCTATCGCTTGGTGCTCACGCACCCCTTCGCACGAATTGTGCATGCTGGTCCACCAGGTGAGGTAGGCACGATCCGACTCGTCCTTGCCCTACACGCAGAGGGCAAGCTCGCGAGGTTGACCCGGTCGCTTGTATGTTCTGGTGAAGTTATGGATGAATGCTTCTTCGAAGCCCAGCCAGGCGTTGATGCTGTTGTCGGGGAGGCTATTGAGCCATGTCCTTGCCGAGTCGACGAGCATGAAGGGAACATAGAGGACGGCCAGGCGGAGGTTGCCGTTGGCGATTCCTACCATGGTGGTATAATCGACCAACCAATCCTCAGGCTTGATGGATCCGCTGTACTTTGGCGTGTCCCTTGGGAGCAAAAATCCCTTCGGAAACAGCTCATTCTAGATTCACGGGCCGAAACACTTCGGGCCAGCCGGGCTCTCCTCCTCCAGAGTGCGCGACTACACCAGGAGGTCAATGCGCTCCCGTGCATCAGCCGGTTCTCGGGGACCGAGCCGGCCCTTCAGGCGCGACGTGGGCGGGTCCTTGTTCGCGTGTGCTCCCTCCTCCGGTGCTCGCGTCTTTTTCCCCTGGGAGGCGCCGGTTGCCGGAGCGCGGCTTATGCTGGAGGCGGCGACGTCCCGGTTGTGGCGACCACGATTGCCGGATTCGCCACGCGGGCGGCTTTTTTGCCCGACCCCTCTTGGAGAGGATGCCTATTGATGTTTGCTTCCTCCGTGCGCCGTCTGGTCCACACCTTTGCGGACGACGATGTCGCGGGAGTTGCCCACCTGGCTAGGGGTTCCCTCGGCTTGCTGCTTGTTCGCGGTGGCCATGAGGAGCTGTAAGCGCTCCTGCTGGCGATGAAGTTCCTCGCCCTCAAAGTGTTTCAGATCCGCAGATTCCGCCTCGGCTGCTCTCATGTTCTTGGCGGGAGTGCTGTAGACGGGCTGCACCGCACCTGCATGCGAATCGGCAGCACGGTCCAGTTCTGACGCCAGGCCACGCCCCTGGTGCTGGATTTTCCTGGCGAAGCCATGAGCCGCGTTGTATTCATGCACGGTGGCGTTCCGCGACGCTGGTTAGCCGCGACCTTGGTGGCTTCCTCCAGGAGTTTTTGGCGCATAGCTTTGAGCGCGGCCGCTGCGGTTGCTGGGTCCGCCTCGACGACGATCGGAGCACGCAAGTGCTGGATGGAGGCGGTGAGCTGGTCTTGCTCTTGCTCGGGCGCGGAGTTCTCTCCTCCCGCCCGACGTTCTTGAGGTGGTCGGTGGTTTTCGTGAGCATTTACCACCATGACTCCGACGCAACCACTCCCTACGGCTGGGCCGCGGGTGAGGGGCACGTCGAGGACAGGGGTGACCACGCTGGGGAAAGCCTCAGCGATAGTGGCGACGTAGACGCAGACGTCTCCAAAATGCAGGATGGAGCCGTTGGTGGGGAAGGTGTTGCCGGCAAAGCACGCTGCGTTGTCGATGACGCAATCGAAGGTACCAAGCATGAGAACAAGGCCAGACGCCACGCGTTCGCTGGCGACGAGCGGAAGTCCCATGCGAAAGATGACCCCAGCCGAAGCGCTGTGCCCCACGGTGGGCGCCAACTGCCATGGTGTGGAACACGGCAGTGCCATCGGGGATGGCAAATAAGGGACACTCGGATGCATTCGGTGGCTCACGCAACGGGTTGGGCACGGTGAACTGCAAACACAGCGACGTACCCAGGTTCGGGGCCCTCTTGGTGAGGTAACACCCCTACTCCTACAAAATGAACTATATGAGGGGGACGATGCCCAGTACAGATGCTCCTACAGCTATTTCCTTAGTGACTATTGAGAGCTAGAGGAAGATGGGAACTATATGCTAACACTTCTATCCTTCTATGGTTGTCTACCTAGAACCCTAGCTCTGCCCTCCCTTATATACTAGTCTGGGGGCAGATTACAGGTCGGGCCCTAGGGTTTACTGTTTGGATATGGGTTTCAGGACAGGGCTGACTGCAGGGCCCAGCCGGTTGGCTAGGACCCAGTCCGCCCTTCTTTTAGCGTCATCCTGCTCTTTAGCAGTCACCCGGTCTTCCTTTGGGGCGTCATCCTTGCTTTAACGGTCACCCTGACTGCTTTCGCCAGTCCAGTCGACCATCTTGCTTTATCTTCATTGGGTAGCGCTGTCTGTGACAGCACGCCAGCTTTCCGGATGACGAGGGAGAGCCAGAGGCGTACCCCGCACGGAGCGTCAGCCCTTCCGTGCTCTCCATCGAATCCGAGGTGTGCCGAGTGGAAACGGCCACCCGGCCGGTTCTTCTGGCCACTGGCTAGACGGGCCAGCCGGGAAGGTTGTAAGCCCAGCCGGGTGTGTTCGCCAGTTAGCTAGAGTTGTCTGTCCTGAAGGCCAGGCGGCCTGCATCTTCTAGAGCCGGCCTACTTGTGCCTGGCTTTCCCCACCCGGGGGTTATCCCCCCGACAGATCATACTTTCACTAGTGAACACTCTCTCATATAAATATCCTCTCTTCATGATACTAATCTTAACTACTCTCCGATTAGACACTCTAATCCAAGGTAGGGCTATAACAGCACACCTCAAAGTCCGCCTTCCCCGATCTAGATAACCCCACACTGTCACCTTGAGCACTAGATGGTTCCAACAAACACCACAATTTCATAGAGACATCCAACTCCAAATATAACTCATAACAAATATTCAATATAGCCAAAGTGCCACACACGGTATGCACGCTATCACTTTCACACACGTGGGGAAAAGCATAGATCTATTAAAGCACTGTCGTGGTGGTGGCACGACAGATGCCATGGGTAGGCTTAAGTTAGGGGCCGAATGGGTGCTTGTGGTCATCGGGGAGGGATTGCACGGTCGAGCCATGCACGAAGAACAAGAAGAACTCTCCAGACTTAACAATTTGATTGATACCCCGAAGATTACAAGTGCTCCTTGAGCTGTATTAGCTAGAGCTCTGTGCACTCGTTCACTACTTGGTCCAACCTCCTTCAACTACTGCTATGCCCTCCCTTATATAGGCAGTGCTAGCTAGCTAATACCCCTTTGGGTTCTAGGGTTTACTGTTTGTATCTTGGTCCCTATGATGTGGGCCAGGTCATGGGCTTGCCCTATAAGCCCACTGGCCCAGTCCATAAAACTTGACAGCTAACGGTCTTCTGGTACGCTGCCTCTTGTTCCTTTTGGCGTCATGCTGTTACTTTGTACGTCAGTGTATGCTTTGGGCGTCACCCGACTCCTTTTGTGCCACCCGTCGTCGCCCTTCTCTTTTGACCATGCTTTACCATGGTCCCTCCTGAACCTTACTTGGAAAGGTGCCATGCGTCCTACTTGACTCGGCCCTTCCTCGGTAGACTCGGCTCGTCGGTACCTGCAAGAATAACAACTTTGTCTTATGCGGGCTGACATAGCTTATATGTCGCCCTCTCATGCTTCTCTCACCCGATCGTTATTACCCGGCCTGGTTCTTTCTTTACTCGGAGCTAGCCAAGTTACACTATGTTTCACCTTTCTTGACCCTACCGGGGGTTATCCCCACAACATTAGTCCCCGAAGCTGGTGAGGTCTAGCAGTTCAAGCTGTTAGGCGTCTCCAGGTTCCTTTTGTGTGAGTGGAACTTAGTTTCTATCTCCATCTGTCGCAATTTTGCACCTTGCCGGGTCTGTCTAACAGTTTTCGGATCAACTCTTTGACTTCTTGGCTCACTTTTGCCTCGAGCGGAGTCATTTTGACCAATTTCGAGTCATTTTCGGTGCGCTTCAGTCACTGACAGCTGGTAATCATGATTACTTGCCTCAATTTTTGTTCCAACCTCTGGCGGCACAGTGACGGCTGCGCAGTTATTCCCCGTCATTCTGGCAGTCCCATCGGCCTGCGCCTCTTGTCCTTCCATCTATGACGTGGCATGGGATTTTTAGAGTATCCCAGGCTACGTGGCGCTTGCTGATTGGCCTATCCGGCCAGGTACATGGCCACACGCTGGCCGCACGACACAGACGGATCCCACTACCAGGGTTTTTACCGTCCTTAAGTAGGGGTTGGGGGTTTCCACTTCCCCCACGCCCGTTCAGTTTTCCCTTGCCCTTTCTTCTTCCTTGCGCCTGCAAAATCGAACCGCCCCCTTTGCAGTTTCTTCTTCCTCCGGTTCTTGTCCTGAAATCGCCTCTCTTTTCTTTCTATTCCACTACGGGTCCACGCTGTTCCAAGCTTCTTCCAACTGCGGAGGAGATTGAATCTGCAGAACTCATGGATGTAAACGACGCCGCTGATGGTGCTGAGGAGCAGGAGATTCCCGCCGGCGAGCGCGACAGCTGGGAAGGTTCGGAGGTCTCCACCGAAGAGGTAGAGTGGCTCTGCTCCACCAGGCGCATTCCACTGCAAGTGGATTGCCGTCTCCCCACCGGTGAGATTTCTCCCAAACCCCAAGCTAACGAGCGGGTGGTTTTCCTTTCTCACTTTGAGCGCGGTTTCACTCTTCCAATGAGCACCTCCTTCTCCTCGTTACTCTCCACCTTCCATCTGCAAACCCATCATCTTCCTGCCAATGCGATTGGCTCTCTCTCCTATTTCATCTCTGCTTGCGAGGCTTACCTTGGGATTTGGCCTACAGTTCTTCTGTGGGCCAAGTATTTTAGATTTAGGGTTCAAGTAGTTCCCCATCCTGGTGCTCCCCGTGCCGAGAAGAAGCCGACTCGGTGCGGTGCTGGTAGCATCATGCCCAGGAGAGACTCCATCTTCCCTCGGGTTGTTGGGCTTGATTCTTGCAAGAAGTGGCATAGAACCTTTTTCTATGTCAAAAACAGTGGGTCCACTGATAACATCCGGCTCCCCACTTTTTCGGACGAGGTCCCCAACAAGAAGCACTGGCAGCTTGACCTGCGCGACCAAGACGCTGCGGTAAACGAGGCTAACGCAATCTTGGAAAGGTTGCTGTTGACGGACAAAAACTTTCATCTCGTCGACTCTGACCTCACTTGCACCTTCGTCTCACGCCGGGTAAGCCTCATCCAAGCGAGCAGCCACAAGATGTGCTTCATGAGTGGATCCCACTCGGCACTCCACTAAGGAGCTCACCCATGACTCCATTGCCCATCGAGTAAGCTCAATCTTTAAATTGAACTTGGCGGATGATTGGGCTTGGAGTTGCCCTCCATTTAGCCGGGTCAGACCTATCCCCTGGGTAAGTTTTCCGAGTCGCTTTTCTTGCCGAGTAGGCTTTAAATCTTTTGCCACTTTCAGTTTAGTTTTTTGGTTACTCATTCTGTTTGTCTTCCGCAGAATCTCCTTCACCAGGTTGATGACAGTACTGTCCCTCCTGCTAGTTATAATGGGGACCGCTCCGACTCAGATGAAGTCGAGTATGACCTGGTGCGCTTCATGCCCATCCCGCACGCTGCGGCTACTTCGGCTTCGGGTAAGAGTCAATCTCGCAATCCCTTATAAGACTGGTATGACGATGATGAGGATGATGATTCTACGCTTTTGGAGGTATATGCCTTGTGACCTTAGTCTCCTAACTTATCCGAGTTAGCCCGTTATTTACTTATGAAGCTGGAAAGGTACATGACGCTCCTCCTCTCGCCGTGGGCGGAGTCAGCAAGATCCCCATCGCCAAGACGAAGCGACGCAGAGCCTCCTCCAGCACTCAGCCGACCAAGAAGAGAAAGCCCACTCCGGCAGCTCCTGCTGCCTCTGCTGCTGCCAGCCTGGCTGAGACTCGCCAAGCCGCTGGGCGCCGAGTTACGCGCCGAGTCGTTCGTGACCCGGTTGTCACCGGGTAAGTTTTTGTACTTTGCTTTCTTCGTTCTTTTCTTTTCATCACTGATGTTCTATTATATATGTCTCGTTGTTTTCAGTGCCGCACCCTTGACGGCGAACCAGGATGCTTCTAGCATTGCCTCGACGCTTAGGCATGCGCCTCCTCCAGCTGACTCGGTGGCGCCGAGTCTCGTTCGGGTTGAGGCTCCCACTGTTGAGGCTCACACTTCTTAGTGTCAGTCAGACCCGGCGGGTCACTCGGCTAGCGCCTCTGGCGCTGGCCAGGAAAAACTTCCTGATCTTGGTGCCCGTGATTCTGGCGCCGACAAACCTTCCTCCACTAGTTCCTCTGGCATCGGCCCTCAAGCTGATGTGAATGAACAACTTCCTGATCTTGGAGCCAGCAAAACTGCTGAGCCCAGTCAGCCAGCTCCACATTCTTCTCCAAATCCCTCTGCTCGCTCTCCAATTCTGTCAAAGGGCCAGACCCAGCCCAGGGCTTCTGGCTCTGCTCGCCCTTCATCTGGCAAATCCATTTCCTCCAAGCAAACAACACTAGTCTGCGCTCCGGGTTCTGCTCCTCAGATCCGGCCTCCGACGTTGGCGACAATGATCACTTCAACGGGTAAGGGGGACGAACCCGCGGCTGCCGGGTCAGGTTATGGCTCCAGGGTTGTTACCCTCCATACTTCTGCTGCTGCGACCTGTGCCAATGTGGGAACCACCCCAAAAACGGATCAAGTTCTCACTCGGACGCTCAGTGGGAAAAGCCTTGGTTCGGCTGAGCCTTATGCCGTGGCATGGAATGCAGCCGGCAAGCAGGAGGTCTGCACTCGTGCCGGCAAGAAGCTAAAGCTGGGCCCCAAGGCCGTCTTTGACATGACCCAGCAACCCATTACTTTGATGGCCCGCGCCGACGAGGTGAACGAGGTAAAGTAACTTCTTACTCTTTTGTATTATTGAGTATTTCCTTTATACATATCACCTAGTCCCCGAGGTTACGACCGAGTAAGGAACTTACTTGGCCGTAAGCTCTTACCAATCACTTTAGTCTTCAAATCCTTTACCCCAAGCTTTCATGTTAGAGCTTCAATCCCTAGCCCTCGAGGTTACTATTGAGTAAGGAACTTACTCGGCTGTAAGTTCTTAGCCTTTTTGATTTCCTTATGCCAAACTCATGTGTTAGAGGTTCAATCCCTAGCCCTCGAGATTACTATTGAGTAAGGAACTTACTCGGCTGTAAGATCTTAACCTTTTTGATTTCCTTATGCTAAACTCATGTGTTAGAGCTTCAATCCCTAGCCCTCGAGGTTACTGTTGAGTAAGGAACTTACTCGGCTATAAGATCTTAAGCTTCTTTGATTTCGTTATGCTAAACTCATGTGTTAGAGCTTCAGTCCCTAGACCTCGAGGTTACTGTTGAGTAAGGAACTTACTCGGCTGTAAGCTCTTAAGATTTTTGATTCAGCAGGTTGCTTGAGTTGACTCTTCCTTATTGTCTATCTTCTTTGATTAGCTCACACATAACGAGCGCACCAAGGTGCACCAAGCTCTCGTTCTGGCGCATCACAAGCTCGAACTTGCGTATGAAAAGCTGTAGACTGATACCCATGGCCAAGGTATCAACCTTAGTCATTCTTTCTCTATTCGGTGTACTTTTCTTTGGTACAATTATTCAATCTTCTCTTGCTCTTTTCTTAGAGCCTCCGCTCTATCTACCATCGAGGCTCTTTACTCGCAGATCAGCGTTGTCGCTGGCGTAGTCCCACATGTCAAAGCGCTGCACGAGCCCGGAGACGATGAGCTTGCCGGTGGCGATGAAGTTTCCCGTTCCGATCTCGACTCTAGCTAGAACTGCTGCTGGCCCCACGGTGGGCGCCTACTGTCATGGTTGTGGCACGACAAATGCCATGGGTAGGCTTAAGTTGGGGGCAATGTGCACTAGTGGGATGCAGGATGGGATAATGTAGTGGTTTCTACACACAGACTAAACAAACACGATCTTTTCTTTGATCAGAAATGGCTACACTTGCTCCTCGAGCTGTATCAGCAAGAGGGAGAAGAAGTTCTCTAGAAATCTCTAAGTGTAAAATGAATCGATCCCCCTCCTTGGAGGCCTTCGCTCACCTTATAAAGAGGTGGCCAGGTTACAACTAGGGCTAAGCTAGACATCATATTCCAGGAATATGCTCCTCCCAAAGAGGTTATTCAGTGGGAGCCTTTCCTGGTCCCCCTTCTATAGGCAGCAATAACCCATAGCCCAAGACATGTGTACGTTGGGCTCTGGGACTGTCACCTCTATGACGCCTCTTTTGCCCCTCTGCCCCTCTGATCGTTGTACGTAGCGCTTGGTACTACTCAGATTCCTGATGGAGATACAGTGAACAATGTTGACTGCGGGAATCGCTCTCTCCTTCTCAAGCAAGCTTCCCTATGACTCGGCCTCATCCAGTATGAATCGGCCAAGCTTTCACCTGCAAGTTTAAAGCATAGTATATCATGTGCTGACATATCTTGTATGTCGGCCAAGTCAAGATTTGGCCTCCTTGACTCGGGTTAATTCGGTTGTGACTCGACCGGTTCTCGTATAACTCGGCCGAGTCACTTCCTGACTCGGTCAACTTCTTTGAGGGCTCTGCCCTTTTACCTTAGCTTGACTCTATCTGGGGTCACCCCCCAACAACTTTTTTGTGTGAACATGAGGAGTAGTTTAGAATAGCAGGAAAATAGGTACTACAAGTCAAAGGACTAAATGATCATAGAGGCTATGGTGACTTGTCATAGTCATAACATGGTGTGAGCATGTGCCAATTCAACCCAAACAAAGCATCAAAGGAGAAAACCACAATACTATGCTTTTGTATGCTAAAACAACGCATGATTCTTTCAAAGCACAATAAGCACTCTCAATAACTTGGAGCAAGTCATGCTATAGCAATAATCACTAAGCATAAGGTCAAAACAACATCTAGCATGACATGATAAAGCCTAAGACACAGTCAAAGCAAGCTCACTTTGTACCACTATAAGCATAAAACTTTATACTCTTGGCTGACTCCAACCCTTTTTTGTAAACAACACAGTGAAAGCAGGGGTCCAAACTACTTTATTCAATCAAAATAAGCAAATGAAAACTAAGACGCTCCAAGAACAACACAACAGTGCATGAAACAATAAAATGAAGTGTCTAGAAAAACCTGAGCTTTTTATTAACGAAGAAGGGGATGCCTTGGGCATCCCCAAGATTTGACGCTTGTACCTCTTGAATATTTCTTGGGGTGACACGGGGTGGCATCCCCAAGCTTGAGCTTCTGTCCATTCTTCATCTCATTGCATCATTCTTTCTCTATACCTAAATTTTTTCCTTCATACAAAACTTCACACAATCTTCATTAGCAACATTAGTGTATTCAAAAGATAATATACCATTGTGTTTAGCTTTTGAACAGAAAAACTTTCACTAAAAACACAAGCTACTGTAGCAACTTCCTTTAAAAATCTCGATTTCCCAAAACAGAACTCAAAAAGAAATCAATAAGAAGAAAATGCAAATAATGGCAGAAATCTGTCAAAACAGACCAGCAGGTGAAAACCGATTTGTTCGAAGACCTTATGTTGCTCAAATCAAAAAGTGTTGAACTAACGAAAGTTAGATAACATACTTGGGGATTTATTCAAAAAATATCAGCTCAATCCGACTTACATAGATTTTACACGGATTTTTATGGTGGAGCACGGAAATCTGTTTTGGGACAACAACTCCCTCATCTTACTTCCCTCTCATTAGAGGTCATTCTTGGCACAAAAAGCAAATAAAAAGGATAAGGAGGGGTCATTACTGAAGTAATAACTTACAATACTCAAGGAAACTCTTGGGTTATCTCCCAACAAGTACTTTTCTTTAACGCCTTTAAGTTAGGCACAAGAAGCAAGAATCAAGTATTTTCAAATGAAGAAGCATTAACCACAAACCTTGCTTTTAAAGGAGGAGCAGAAAACAACTTCTCTCTCCTCATGGGGAAGTGTTCAATACATTTCTTGAATGGGAATTAATATTTAATGGTGCCTTCTTTCATATCAATTATGACACCAACTGTTCTAAGAAAAGGTCTTCCCAAAGTAATAGGACAAGAAGCATTATGTTGAACATCCAAAGCATAGAAATCCACAGGGACATAAGCATTGTTAACAATAATAAGAACATCATTAAGACTCCCATGAGTTTCTTTTTAACATTATCATCAAGTGAGACATCCAAATAACAATCTTCCAAAGGTGGCAAATCAAGCATTTCGTAAATATTTCTAGGCATAATAGAGACACTAGAACTAATGTCACATGAATCTTTGAGATCAAAGTCATTCACTTGCATATTAATGATGGGTTACCAACTATCTTCTACCTTCCAAGGAATAGAGGATTTTTGTTTCATCTTTTCTTCCTTAATTTTAACAAGAGGATCAGTAATGTGTTTGGTGAAAGCTACATTCATATCACTAGCATCAGGATTCTAACAAGCTTTTGTAGGAACATAATCACTTTAGAAATATTGCAACCATCAAGATCAAAATCGAACTTAGCATCACAGGTAGTAGGCTTAGGAGTAGTGGTAGGAGGAATAGGGACTTCTTGTGGTTTAGTAACATCCATATTGGTGGTGGTAATTGTGCACCCACTATTTTTTCTATCAATTTCAGCTTCTCTTTCCCACTTAGCATGTAGTGGGGCTAACAATCTAACATTTTCATCAATAGTAACTTGTATGGCATGAGTAGCAGCAAAGGTACATTCCAAAGTTTCAGGTTTGGCAGCCATTTTATTAATCAAAGAGGACTGTGCTTCAGACAAAGAGGAAATATTTTTCTCAACATTCAAAAGCTTTTCCTCCACAGTCTTACTGAAAGTGGTTTGTTTACTAATAAAGTCTTTGAGCATGACTTCAACTTCAGAAGGGGCACTTCTAGTATTTTTGTAGGAGTTTCTAAAGGAAATATGCCCTAAAGGCAATCATAGATATGATTATATTTCTTATGTATCCATGAGTTATTGTAATGTTCCTTGAATATCCATATCAGGCAACTTGTATTGATTGGCAATTATGTGAATTGTTTGTGAAACTCTATACTTGTATGGTTATCTAATAGTTGTTCCTAGTAGGAGTTCATGTGAGGACACATGTGAATATTAGACTAGCACATCGATTGGTTGATGACTATGTTTCGCAAGTCATAGACATGGAGGTGTTAAACCAATGATGTGGACACATGTTGTGAACATGGGGTTAGACTGACCCAACTTGAGACTGGCAATTAGTTGCAGCTCTCTCTCTACACATCGTGTACGTTTTGTCCTTAGACCTGAGATTGTCGCATGTACTTGAGATGTGGATCGACCTACTTTGGGGCTATCAAACGTGCTCCGTAACTGGGTAGTTATAAAGGTAGCTTTCGGGTTTGTCCTGAAGCATGCTTCAAGGCATGGTCAATCAAGATGAGATTTGCTCCTCCCTACTTGAGAGAGATATCTCTGGGGCCCTCGAGTGATCGGATCTAGAAATGCATGGTCGTGCTACATATGGTTAAGAGTTAACCTAGTAAAGTGATTCCGAATCACAGTATCGAGAAAGGGAGGTCAGCTTGGAGCTAGACCAAATATCATGAGGCAAAGGCAAGACATGTACTAAACCTTGTGATGGTTCGTCCGATATGATCTTTGTATGCGTTTAGGAGCTGGCACATCTTGCTAGAGTCTGCTACCAACTATTGACAGAATAAGTGTATTCGTGTCATGTCTATATGTATATGAACCTATAGAGTCACACACTTAAGGGGCCGGATTGGATCCGAATTAGACCAGGTTTAGGCTAATAATGGGCTTCTAATGTAGAAGCCCACTAGGGACACATATATAAGAGAGGGTGGGGCGAGCTGACCAGGGTTAGACCATTCCACCTAGCCGCCACCCCTCACGCCTGTGTTACACGCGCGTACCTAGCAGTCTGGCGTCTGACGCTTCCATCCTGTATGTGTGGATACCTCGAAGGCACTGCATCTGTAGCGCTTGGACGAGCCACACAAGGAGAGCTGCTCATGGGACGAGTACGAGGAGGAGACGTAGAACATCTACACTACCTCGACGCGCTTCATCAAGTTCCACAACTGCGAGGCTAGTTGTAATCTCGTGATCTATGACAACAGTAATCCTGATTTACGAGGTAGAAAATTTTGATTTGCGCTAGTGTAGCCTACCCATATCCGTTCAGTGGTATCAGAGCCGATGCTGTTCAGTTATAGGTTCGGGATGTTTGCATATGGTGATATGCAAATTGATATGAATGATGTGATCGTTTGTATTGCAGTGGTTTATGATTGATCTATGATCTTGCTTTCTGTGATCGTGATTCTGAGGTTGTCGAACGACTTACCCCTACCGGTCGGTTTCCGCCATTGGGGTAGAAAGTGACACATAAATCTTGTTGAATCACGGGAAGATCAATATGATTGATCGAATCGGAACCTAGATCTAAAATTGATGTACCGTGATTAAAGGAGTTTGATTGAATCGGAACAATAGTCGGTTTATGGTAAATTTGATTTTCCAATCAAAATCCTTAAAGAAAATTGTATAGATTCGATCTCTGCCCCTTCGAACCCCGCAAGGGGAGACCCCCTAGTCGAAGCCCCTTTTGTATCTCGTTAAGCTAACTAGGTGCTGCGAGTTCACATGATCCGGTAGAATTTGATTCTATGCATAACTTGTTTTTGCAGGATGTATGTGATCAGTTGGCCCATATATGTATGTGATGCATGTATGAAATTCATCATGACATGCGTGTCATGAGTAGGGCAACACGGCTGGAGCCATATGTGTTGTCAATTATTGTAATGGACTGCGTGCCAACTTGTGATGATCCCAATACTATGTAATTTGGATTACTAGTTGTTAGGAGTAATAGCTTGTATTAGTTCTTGGAGGACTCATCACTTGGAGGATGGCTCACATGGAACATGAATATGGAGATCATCATGGTGGATAGGTTCTATGGCGATAGAGATCACCATGAGAAAATCGGCCATACTTTGTCACAACTATGTGAATGCTATTCTTTTCCGTTTTACTGTTATGCATGCTTAGATGATAGAAGTATAACGATCCCTCACAAAGTTTAAGTTAATGCCCTCTCAACCAAACCTTGCACCATCCTATGCCCTGTACAATCGTTGGTGGGCTTATAAAATTAGGGTGCCGTGGTTTTCCTTTGCTGGATGGGTTTGTATCGGATACCTACATGCATAAGGGTTGGTGAGCTTGACAAGGTCATCTTAACGGTTAAGGACCTTGGGGCATAAAGGTTGGGCGCCTAGTTTTGACATAGAGATGACACCCAACAACAAGAGTCATTTGTGATATGATTAGCAAGTGTTGCTTACCGATTTACCTTGTCTTCTAGCAGTGATGCCAAAGCTCACTAGTCGACTTGTTAATTGTGGATCTTGAATCACTTAGTATCAATAGAGGGATATTGATTTAAGTGGGAGTATATGCTATTAAATTGTTCAATATGTTTTACTCTTTCATGGTTACATGGCTAAGTATTTTGCATGTTTTCTGTTGTAGATCAATGGCACCGAACACTGCATCACCTTTTTCTTTACATTCGATTCTTGACAAAGATAAACTAAATGGAACAAACTATATAGACTGGGTCCGTAACTTGAGAATTGTTCTCAAGTCTGATAAAAAGGAAACTATTCTGGATACCCCAATCCCCAATGAACCTGCTGATAATGCAACTGCTTCCCTAAAGAATGCCTACAAGAGAGCATGTGATGATTCTCTTGAGGTTAGCTGTCTTATGCTTGCATGCATGGAAACTGAACTCCAAAAGAAGTTTGAGGATCAGGATGCATACGATATGATCGTGGCGCTTAAGGACATGTTCCAAGATCAATCAAGGACTAAGAGGTACAATGTTGCCAAGTCCTTTGTGGAATGCAAGATGGCAGAGGGAGCAGCTGTAGGCCCCCATGTGATCAAAATGGTTGGTTACAGTCAGACTTTGGAAAAGCTTGGTTTTCCACTAGGCCAAGAGTTGGCTACTGATTTCATTTTGGCGTCTCTTCCATCCAGCTATGGGAAGTTCATTTCGAACTACCATATGCATGGGGTGGAGAAGGGCCTTAATGAGTTACGCGGGATGCTAAAAACAGCAGAAAGTGACATGAAGAAGTGTGTAGGGCATAGCCATGTGATGGATGTGCAGAACAAGCCTAGCTTTAAGAAAAAGGGTACTTCTTGGAAGAAGAAGGGCAAGGCTAAGGATACTATCCCTAAGCCTGCACCCAATCAAAAGGCTGGACCTGTAGAAGACACTGAGTGCTTCTTTTGTCATGAACATGGCCACTAGAAGAGAAATTGCAGCAAGTACCAGGCTTCTTTGAAGAAGAGTGGAAGTAAGAGTACTTCCCACTCAGGTATGCTTGTTGTAAATGTTGTGGACATTCTTCTCGCTTATTCCTACGTTAACTCTTGGGTATTTGATACCGAATCGGTTGCTCATATTTGCAATTCGATGTAGGGGCTAATAAGGACTAGAGAATTGTAGAAAGGCGAAATGGATTTTCGCGTCGGAAATAAAACAAGGGTTGCTGCATTGTTCGTCGGCATCATGCAACTTCACCTTCCGTCAGGATTTATTATGGAATTGAATAATTGTTATTACATTCCAAGTATGGGCGAAACATTTTATCACCTTCATGTTATGAGGGATGGATATTCATTTGCGAGTATGAACAATGGTTGTGTAACATCTAAGAATGATATGTTTATGGCTGATGCTCCCATTGTGAATGGTTTATTTATTTTAAATCTTGATGATGCATCTGTTTACAATGTTAGTGCTAAAAGGCTTCGGCCTAATGATTTGATTCCTACCTATTTATGTCATTGTCGTTTGGGGCATATAAGTGAAAAGCGCATGAAGAAGCTCCATGGTGATGGTCTTCTAACTTCGTTTGATTTTAATCATACGAGACATGTCAGGATTGTTTACTTGGAAAGATGACCAAGTCACCTTTTTTGGGTTTACCCAAGAGAGCGGCAGACTTGTTGGAACTCATACATACTGATGTATGTGGACTAATGAGCACGACAACCAGAGGAGGATATCACTACTTCATTACCTTCACTGATGATTTTAGTAGATATGGTTATGTCTACTTGATGATGCATAAGTCTGAAACTTTTGAAAGGTTCAAGGAGTTTCAGAGTGAGGTAGAGAATCAACGTGGGAAGAAAATAAAGGCCTTGCGATCTGATCGTGGAGGTGAATATTTGAGTCACGAATTTAGCAATCATCTTAAGAGTTGCAGAATTGTTCCACAACTCACGCCGCCCGGAACACCTCAAAGTAACGGAGTCTCCGAATTGCGCAGTTGAACTTTGTTGGAAATGGTTCGATCGATGATGAGCCAGTCGTATTTACCATTATCATTTTGGGGATACGCTCTAGAAACGGTAGCTTTCACACTTAATAGGGTACCATCTAAATCCGTATTTAAGACACCATATGAGAAGTGGACTAGAAAGAATCCTAGTTTGTCTTTTCTAAAGATTTGGGGTTGTGATGCATTTGTCAAGCGACTTTAGTCGGACAAGCTAACACCCAAATCGGATAAGTTCATTTTTGTGGGATATCCGAGGGAAACCTTAGGGTATTACTTCTACAACCGAGAAGAGGGCAAAGTGTTTGTCACTCATAGTGGTGTTTTCCTAGAGAAAGAGTTTCTCACAAATGGAATGAGTGGAAGGTTGGTGCAACTTGAAGAAGTTCAAGATGAGCCAATCGGGGAGGCTTCTACGAGTGATGCTATTGTAGCAAAACAAGTTGAGGAACCCGTGGCAATAGAAGCACCACAACCACGAAGGTCGGCGAGGCTCCGCGAATGTAACATCCCAAAAATCATGTTTCAACACTCATGCATATCATCCATGCATCTATGATAATGTAGGATTTCATTTCAAAAACCAATTCAAAAACAGGAGAATATGAGCTCATTATTTTATGTGATTAGCATTAATCAAATGCTACTCTCAAATGAGAGAATGATGTTCTTAAACCAACCCTTGTTGCCTTATTGTTCTCATATTGTATTTCTTGATTTCTAGGACTTAAACCAAAGTTTCAAAACAAATATGAATTGAAAACCATTTTCAAAACTTATTTAAAAAACTAGTGCTATGTCCCTGTTTATTTTGTTTTATTCAAAGTAACCAGGCCAGTGCAAATGACCACTTGGTTTTGTGCACAATTATATGAAGGTTACACTCTGCAAAAAAATCCAGAACAATTTGAATTCAAATAACATTTGAATTTGTTTGAAAATGGATTTAGAAAATCAAAACAGAAATAGAAAAAGGAATAGAGAAAAGAAAAAGGGTCGACGCCAGACATTTAGCCCAATAGAGAAACCAACCCATTTAGCCCACCCGGGTCCCCCTTTTCTCTCTCTCACTCGCGCACAAACCCACTGGGTCGCTGACAGCCTGGACCCATCCCCCACACCTTTTTCTCTCGCTGACGACTGGGCCTCACTGCCGCGTCACCTTTCGTCCACAATCAGCGCCGACGACCACCTCGGCGCTGCCGTTTCCGACGCGTTGATTCTGCGCTTAATTTCCATTGATACCACGCGTGATCCTCGCCCCCGCTCTGGCTATAATACCCCCTCCCCTCGCCGCTCATTTCCCCTCACCTAGAGCCACCACTCCGCCACCAGGCTGCACGAATTCCAGCCACTCCGCTGTGGCATAGACGCACTCCGACGACCAATCTCGGTGAGTTCTGACCGCCTCCCTATCTCTGGTTCAAACCATCATGACCAGCGTGTCCTTGCGCGTTCACTAATGCCTTCTGTTTGCTTTCTCGTGACCCAGAGCGACATCTTCGTTCACGCCCGCGAGCACCTGAGCCGCTGCTCGACTCCGACGTGCAATCCAGGTAAAACGGGACCGCCCCTTGCCTTCCCTTTGATGCTGTCTTGATCGCCAAGACCTTGCGCACCTCCTAATCCATTTGGCTCGTGCCAGGCCGACGCAGAACCTCGGCAACGTCTTCGACAGCAAGCATCTAATGCCGCCAGCAACTCCGACGAGCTCCCTCGGCCACCGTAGCGCGCCCCTTGACTAGCCATCGCCACCTTGAGCATCAGCAGCACACGGCGAGCTTGGTAAGCCCCTTCTCCCTCTCCCGCGCGACCTAGAACGCCGGTAGCAGCTCTGACAGACGCGCCGCCGCCAGTCGCCGCTGCTAGCGCTGCCCGTCTATGGTCAATTAGATTAGGGCCGTAGGGTTTAGATCTAACGAGTAAGATTAGATCTGTGTCGAAGAGGTACGCGTTAGATCTGGCCGTGCATCTTCACTTAAATTGTGTGGCTCTCGTTGATCGATCCGCCCGAACCGGTACCAACCAATAGGAACATGACGCGTGGCTAGCGTTTAGATTTAAAATCAGAATTTGAATCTATTAGATGTTTAAACTTGTTTTAATCATAACATTTGATTCCCACGTCCAAATTTGATGAATTTTATATCAATGGAATCAGGAGAGAAATACCTTTCCAAATATGCAATGTTTTTAATGTTTTGTTTCTGTTAAAATGGTTTTAATCACAGAAACATGTGTAGGTCCATTTTGTGTATATTAATTATTTGAGAAATGTTTTAGTGTTCAAATAAAGTTTGTTTGGCAAGTTTTGAACTTGTTTATGAACCAGTACTATGCACTTGTCTTGTTGAGTATAGAAAATCATCACATGTCATATTGCATGCATCCATATACTTTTGCTTGTATTTATTTTGTATGTGATTTGGTGCTATCATTTTATGTGTAGATTTTGGTGCAAATAGTGTTGTGATTGTGAGGATTGTTGCTCCCCCAACTACCAAGGCAAGTGGTGCTTCATGATTTTATCCCTATGCTTTTCAATTATGCATTAGAAATATTTTGCTAGTCTTGAATGGTTATATTTTACTTATATGCTATGCTTGGGAAATCCTAGTAGTTGTAGAATTGCTAGAAATTTCTAAGTTAAGATGATTATCTATGCCATGCTTAGCCTAGCTAATAGCAACCAAGGGTGGTAAAATATTCATGCTATGATAAAATATTTCTAAGTCTTTGGACTTGTGTTTTGCTTAATAAAACAACTAAGTGAATGAATCACCTTGGTGGAATGGAAGGAATGGTTTATGTTGAGTGGTTACACAAGGCCCATTTCTATGGTTTACCTTGTGTATATCACTTGTGGAAAGCCACCCAGGAACAAAGGGATTTGAGAGGACAAATGTTAAGAAGCTTCTAGTGCAGCCACTTGGCAATATGGGGTCTCCCTGGATCATATAGGTTGCAATAACTTAGCCATTTGGACAGTTGGTGGTAGTGGGATGATAGGTTGGAACGCGTCCATTTGGTCTAAGGGAAGGCTTCTGAAAGGTCCTGTCTTGGTGAAAATCAAGTCTTGTGGGGAAAGTGCATATCCTCTGCAGATGGAAGAATCTAAGTACTTAGCCATGTCCCTGGTATTGGACAACTTGAGCATCAATACAGGGAAGCTATCAAGAATCTCCTCATCCAAATGTCTAAGTAAAACTTGTGGTTGAACAAGGGATAAGGACCCCAATGTCTATTGGTGGTTCCTTGGGAAAAGTTTTGTCAAAGAAAAACTTAGTATTTTCAACTAATAGGCAAAACCTATTTTGAGCAAAGCAAGCCTAAGCTACACTTAGCCAAATTGCATATAGTATCTAGTCCACCAATATTCTACTAAGGTATCACTTGCCAATACTATTCCAATGTATTGACCCACTATGGCTGTAACTTGTGATGTTGCAGGATATTCTGATGAGGATTAGGAGTCATGAGTCTACACTGAACATGCTTGCCTGTGGCACATGAAGATGAAGACTTATTTATCTTATTACTTATTTAAACTCTTATACTAGGCCTATGGCCATGGAGTTGTAAAGACTATGTTTGTCTCTGGAATGACTGTAATAATGACCTTTGTTTCTGTGTACTTCATCTTAAACTGTGGATGCTAGCATTGATCCAGGGACTAGCATTGCAATCACAGGGATCCTTTTCCTTTACAAATGAGGGATCTTACAGATGGTATCAGAGCACTGTGTTGCCTGTAGGATTATGACCCTAGGATTGGAAACCACTAAGGAAATATTTTCCAACAACTTCCACACTTGTCTTTTCTTCTCGTAAACTTTTCTAATCTAATTTCTCATCTCTATTTGTAGATGAACTCCATCAACAAAGCCGTGAGGAAGGGACCACTCATGAAAATGACCTTGGAGTGTGAGACAGAATTCCCCAGGGCTCTCAAGGACCTCATGGTTGCCATGGCAATACATGGTGCAGCTGTGTACAAAGGATTTCCTGTCATGGATGAAGGAGTTGAGTACTGGTGGGTGCAACTTCACTTGTATAAAAACAAGGAAGACAACCACAAGGATTCAGGATTCTACATGGTCACCAACAAAATGATGCACACTACATTCTTTGATTCAGCAAGGGATGCAGCTTGGAGGACCATCAAAGAACTTGGTGATAGAATCAAGTGCAGAATGCTTAACACCCAGAATGATCTTAGGGAAGAAAAGAAGCATACCCAAGAGTTAGAGGCTACCAACCAAAGCCTAAGGAAGGACATCATAGACTTAGCAATGGGTGACCTAGACAAACAGATTGCCTCTAGGGATGCGCTTTTAGCCAACTTGGCAAGTGAGATGGAATTGTAAGCGTACTTCGTTAGTTGGACCACCACACTTATCATTTTTATTTTTTCCAAAATGTTGTTTAAAATAAGTTGAACCTTGGTTGTTTGTAATGGATCCGTGTATGCCATGACTTGTGGGTTTGATTTCCAAAGTTATGCATGTGATGCCTTGTCTTGTGACTTGTCTTAAAATTTTGTTGATTCTAACTTTTTCTATCTTATTAAATAGATGCCTAATGTTATCATCGGCACTGTTGAAGAGTTCCAAGGAACTCGTTTTGGCCCTCGTATTATTGAGCTCACTAGTCTGCTCAATCTCCCACTTCCTACCATCATGGTGTTTCCCCTCACCAAGTTTGAGAGGAAAGACCTTTGGGGCTTCAAGGTTAATCAGACCGGACGCCAGACTGAGCCTACCACAGAGGCAATCGTCTTCAAGCTCATGCATGATGACAAGGAGAGAGGCCTAGAGGTAGTCATGCAGGATTTGATTGGACGTCTGTTAGGGAGACACTCTCGACAGGTTAGAGGTACTCATTTCCACGCCTTTGGTAGACGTGATGAGGATGGTGAGGCCATTGACTTTGAGGATACTTCGAGAGAGACGGCAGAGCCGATTCGTCTATACCTCCAGGACTTGGAGGTTCTTCTTAGGCACATAGACACTGATAGGACCAATGTCATGCTCAGCAATGACGAACTCCAGGTGTAGCTTCGTGAGAAGGACAAGCTCTTCGTGGAGCAAGATGAGATAGTCAAAGAGATGGAGACCAAGTTTGAGAGTCAGGACACAAAGTTCAAGAGTCAGGAGAAGCAAGTCCAGGATAGGAACAAGAGGATTCAAGACATGACTGCAGAACTGGAGGCCAAGGACTTCGATCTCGATCTTCAGCAGACTATGATTGAGAGGCTTCATTCTCAGAAGAGGGCTCTCAAAACCAAAGTAGAGACCTTGACCACCAATGTCGAGGAATACAAGACCGCTATGGAGAATGCAGGTCTTAACTTTGTTGAGGAGGAGGTTGATGCCGAGGAGTAGTGATGACTACTCATTTATCATTTATTTATCGTGCTTTTTATTGAGTCGCAATGACCATCCAACATGTGGATGGCTTGCTATTGGTGTGTTTACTTTGCAAACTTGTCGTTTATGTTGTTGAACTATTATTGTTATGATGCATGTTTGGTGAATGTTTATGTGATGTATTGTGCATGTTAGCATATATGGGTATCTCATTCTTATCTCTATTGAACAAACCACAGATGCCTCCCCGTCGTGCCAATCCCAACCCCAACAACAACATCACCCCTGAGATGCAGCAAATGATGACAGCTCAGACTCAGCTGATGCAGATGATGACTACGTTCATCCAGAATTAGAAAAACAACAAAAACAACAACAATAACAATAACAACAACAACAATAACAATCAGAACAACCCACCAGGTTTTGACATGCTTACCAGGTTCTTGAGATTGAGGCCAGCAAAGTTCTCAGGAACAACAGATCCTATGGTGTCCAATGATTGGCTACGCTCTGTGAACAGGGACTTGGTAACAGTTGGTTGTACTGATGAAGAGAAAGTCAGATTTGCAGCTCACTTGTTGGAAGGACCAGCAGCTACTTGGTGGGATAACTTCCAGATCACCACTCCCATTGCAGATGTGACATGGGCTATCTTTGAAGATGGTTTCCGTACTGCTCACATCTCATCCGGAGTGATGAGTTTGAAGAAGAAAGAGTTCCATAACCTGAAGTAGCGCCACCGCAGCGTGGCTGAATATATTGAAGAGTTCAACAATCTGGCGCGTTACGCACCGGATGAAGTTGACACTAATGCTAAGAGGAAGGAAAAGTTCCTTGAAGGGTTGAATGATGAACTGAACCTGCAGTTAGCTGTGGCCTATGTTCCCACATACCAGTCTCTTTGTGACAAGGCTGCTATTTTGGAGAACAAAATGAAACAAGTGGAAAGAAGGAAGAGAAAGCACTCTGACAAGCACATCTCGGGATCGTCTCACAAGCGTTCCCATTATGATGACAGTGGGAGTTCTGGATCCCACAAGCATGGGAAATTCAACGAGCACCACAACCACAACCGTTATCATGACAACAAGCAACATCGTAGTCATGACAATGATAAGTACAAGAACCACAAGGGTGGATATAAGAGCCACCACAATGGAAGTGGCGGTGGAAGCCAGCCTGTCAAGAAAGACCTTAGTCAGGTTGAGTGTTTCAAGTGCAAGAAGATGGGGCATTATGCAAATGAATGCCCAGAAAAGAAAGTTGAAGGACCCAACAAGCCTAACCCTTTTCAAAAGGGACAAGTGAACCATATCAACGTGGAAGAAATCTATGAGGAACCTGCTGCAGTTGCTGGTAAGTTCAAACTCAATTCTGTTCCAACATTTGTTCTCTTTGATACTGGTGCATCTCATTCATTCATATCAAGAGCATTTGTTGAAAGAAATGAACTACCGGTAGAAACTATTGGGTGTCCTATAAAAGTAAGTTCTCCTGGCGGAGAAATGATAGTGAATTCAGGATGTCATGATCTAGTCATAGAGTTTGGGAAGTATAAGTTTCCCGTTAACTTGATAATCCTAAATTCCCAAGGATTGGATGTCATTTTGGGAATGTACTGGATGACTAAGTACAAGGGAGTGATAGATTGTGCCAACCATACTGTCTCACTCACAACTCCAGAAAACAAAAGGATCAGATTGAAGACTAACTTTGAAGCGAAAAGGAGTAATCTTAATTCTCTTAAGGGGGTTAGCATAGACAGTGTGCCTATTGTGAGTGAATATCCGGATGTGTTTCCGGAGGAATTGCCGGGAATTCCACCAGATAGAGATGTGGAATTTCTTATTGATTTGCTACCAGGATCTGGACCAATAGCAAAGAGACCTTACAAGATGTCAGTTGATGAGTTGAAAGAACTCAAGAAGCAACTAGGGGAACAGTTGCAGAAAGGTTTTATCCAACCAAGTTCTTCATCTTGGGGAGCACCAGTTTTGTTTGTAGAAAAGAAAGATAGAAGTCAAAGGTTATGCATAGACTATCGTTCACTCAATGTGGTGACTATCAAGAACAAATACCCTTTGCCTAGAATCAATGACTTGTTTGATCAGCTAGAAGGAGCTTGTGTGTTCTCAAAGATTGATCTCCGGTCAGGCTATTTCCAACTCAAGATAAGAGAACAATACATACCTAAGACAACTTTCACCACAAGGTATGGATTGTATGAGTATACCGTGATGCCATTTGGTTTAACCAATGCACCAGCATACTTCATGAATATGATGAACAAGGTGTTCATGGAGTTCCTTGATAAATTTGTTGTCGTTTTCATCGATGACATTTTGATCTACTCCAAGAGCAAAGAAGAGCATGAAGGACATCTACGTTTGATACTTGAGAAGCTTAGAGAGCATAAAATGTATGCCAAATTTAGCAAGTGTGAGTTTTGGTTGAATGAAGTTGGATTTCTTGGACACGTTGTGTCAGGAGATGGTGTAGCAGTTGATCCTGCTAAAGTTTCAGCCGTGACTGAATGGGAATCACCTAAGTCAGTGAAAGAAGTTTGTAGTTTCCTTGGCTTAGCAGGTTACTACAGAAGGTTCATTGAGAATTTCTCTAAGGTAGCCAAGCCTATGACAGAATTTCTAAAGAAAGACAAGAAATTTGCTTGGTCAGAAGGTTGTGAACTCAGCTTTCAAGAATTGAAGAAGAGAATAGTGATAGCACCAGTCTTATGTTTGCCTGATTTGGAGAAAGATTTCCAAGTTTATTGTGATGCATCTCATCATGGATTAGGTGCAGTACTTATGCAAGAAGGGAAAGTTGTGGCTTATGCCTCGAGACAACTCAAAACTCATGAAGTGAACTACCCTACTCATGATTTAGAGTTAGCCTCTATAGTCCATGCACTCAAAACATGGAGACACTATCTTTTGGGAAAGCGTTGTGAAGTGTTCATAGATCACAAGAGTTTGAAGTATATCTTCACCCAGAAAGAAATTAACATGAGACAAAGAAGATGGCTAGAACTCATCAAGTACTATGACTTAAGTTTGCAATACCAACCCGGTAAAGCAAATGTTGTAGCGGATGCTCTAAGCCGTAAGGTTTTTGTGAATGGCCTTACTAAGGGAGAATTGCCAGATGATCTGTGTGCCCAATTTAGAGATCTCAGATTGGAGATTGTGCCTGAGGGACATCTCATGGCCTTGGATGTTCAACCTACTTTGTTGGACAAGATTAAAGAAGCCCAGAAGACTGATAAGGAAATTGAAGAGATTAAGGAAAAGATTGGCAAAGGAAAAGCCAAAGGATTCCATGAAGACGAACAGAGTACTTTATGGCATGGAAAACGTATCTGTGTTCCACAAGACCCGGAGCTTCGGAAACTGATTTTACAAGAAGCACACAACTCACCATATTCTATTCATCCGGGTAAC
This sequence comes from Avena sativa, assembly GCA_916181665.1. Taxonomy (NCBI): domain Eukaryota; kingdom Viridiplantae; phylum Streptophyta; class Magnoliopsida; order Poales; family Poaceae; genus Avena; species Avena sativa. The sequence goes on from OV702299.1 coordinate 47,009,210, forward strand.
ACCAAAATGTACATGGATATGAAAGAAAGATTTTGGTGGAATAATCTCAAGAAGGACATCGCCAAACATATTGCTTTGTGTGATGTATGTAGTAGAGTGAAAGCGGAACATAAGAAACCAGCAGGATTGTTACAACCACTACCTATTCCTGATTGGAAATGGGACAAGATTGGTATGGATTTCATTACCGGATTACCAAGGACCAGGTCAGGATATGATTCTATTTGGGTAGTAGTGGATTGCCTAACTAAAGTGGCTCATTTTATACCCATGAAGACAACTTATACAAGTGCTAAGTTAGCCAAGGTCTATATGAACAGAATTGTGTGTCTTCATGGAGTACCCAAGACTATTGTGTCTGATAGGGGAACCCAATTCACTTCTCATTTTTGGAGGCAACTACATGAGTCATTGGGAACGAGGTTGGAATTCGGCACTGCTTTTCATCCTCAAACTGATGGACAGACAGAAAGGACTAATCAGATTCTTGAAGACATGTTGAGAGCACGTGCTCTAGACTATGGAGCCAGTTGGGATGAAAGTCTGCCTTACGCAGAATTTTCTTACAACAAAAGCTACCAAGCCAGTATTGAGATGGCACCATTTGAGTTTCTCTATGGGAGAAAGTGTACCACCCCATTACTACAGAATGGTTTGGGATAAAGAAGTTTGTTCGGACCGGAACTCATCAAAGAGGCTGAAGAGAAAGTCAAGCTGGTTAAGGACAGATTGAAGATAGCACAGTCCCGACAAAAGAGCTACGCAGATCCTAAGCGTAGAGAAGTTACCTATGAAGTTGGTGATAGAGCTTATCTTAGAGTGTCACCACTTCGTAGAGTGAAGAGGTTTGGTGTCAAAGGTAAATTGGCCCCAAGATATGTTGGGCCATTCAAGATTCTGAGTCGTAAAGGAGAAGTTGCCTATGAGATTGAATTGCCAGAGTCTTTGGCAGCTGTTCATAATGTGTTTCATGTGAGTCAACTTAAGAAATGTCATCCAGAAATGGAAGAAACTTCTTTGAAGGATACTATACCTTTGGAAGAAGTCCAATTGGACAGTGATCTCACTTATGAAGAGAAACCTATCAAGATTCTTGAGACTGCAGAAAGAGTTACTCAGACTAAGACTATCAAGTTCTGCAAGGTTCAATGGAACCATCATTCCAAAGAAGAAGCAACTTGGGAAAGAGAAGATGATCTTCGGAAAGACCACCCTCACCTATTTGCTAGCCAATCCGAATCTCTAGGGCGAGATTCACCTTAAGGGGGTTAGATTTGTAACATCCCAAAAATCATGTTTCAACCCTCATGCATGTCATCCATGCATCCATGATCATGTAGGATTTCATTTCAAAAACCAATTCAAAAATAGGAGCATATGAGCTCATTATTTTATGTGATTAGCATTAATCAAATGCTACTCTCAAATGAGAGAATGATGTTATTAAACCAAACCTTGTTGCCTTATTGTTCTCAGATTGTATTTCTTGATTTCTAGGACTTAAACCAAAGTTTCAAAACAAATATGAATTGAAAAGCATTTTCAAAACTTATTTAAAAAAACTAGTGCTATGTCACTGTTTATTTTGTTTTATTCAAAGTAACCAGGCCAGTGCAAATGACCACTTGGTTTTGTGCACAATTATATGAAGGTTACACTCTGCAAAAAAATCCAGAACAATTTGAATTCAAATAACATTTGAATTTGTTTGAAAATGGATTCAGAAAATCAAAACAGAAATAGAAAAAGGAATAGAGAAAAGAAAAAGGGCCGGCGCCAGACATTCAGCCCAACAGAGAAACCAGCCCATTTAGCCCACCCGGGTCCCCCTTTTATCTCTCTCACTCGCGGACAAACCCACTGGGTCGCTGACAGCCTAGACCCATCCCCCACACCTTTTTCTCTCACTGACGACTGGGCCTCACTGCCGCGTAACCCTTCGTCCACAATCAGCGCCGACGACCACCTCGCCGCTGCCGTTTCCGCCACGTTGATTCCGCGCTTAATTTCCATTGATACCGCGCGTGATCCTCGCCCCCCCTCTGGCTATAAGACCCCCTCCCCTCGTCGCCAATTTCCCCTCACCTAGCGCCACCACTCCGCCACCAGGCTGCACGAATTCGAGCCAGTCCGCCGCGGCACAGATGCACTCCGACGACCAATCTCGGTGAGTTCTGACCGCCCCCCTGTCTCTGGTTCAAACCATCATGACCAGCGTGTCCTTGCACGTTCACTGATGCCTTCTGTTTGCTTTCTCGTGACCCAGAGCGACGTCTTCGTTCACGCCCGCGAGCACCTGAGCCGCCGCTCGACTCCGACGTGCAATCCAGGTAAAACGCGACCGCCCCTTGCCTTCCCTTCGATGCTATCTTGATCGCCAAGACCTTGCGCACATCCTAATCCATTTGGCTCGTGCCAGGCCGACGCAGAACCTCGGCAACGTCTTCGGCAGCAAGCATCTGACGTCGCCAGCAACTCCGACGAGCTCCCTCGGCCACTGTAGCGCGCCCCTTGACTAGCCATCGCCACCTTGAGCATCAGCAGCACACGGCGAGCTTGGTAAGCCCCTTCTCCCTCTCCCGCGCGACCTAGAACGCCGGTAGCAGTTGTGACAGACGCGCCGCCGCTAGCGCCGCCCGTCTGTGGTCAATTAGATTAGGGCCATAGGATTTAGATCTAACAAGTAAGATTAGATCTGTGTCGAAGAGGTACACATTAGATCTGGCTGTGCATCTTCACTTAAATCGTGTGGCTCTCGTTGATCGATCCGCCCGAACTGGTACCAACCAATAGGAACATGACGCGTGGCTAGGGTTTAGATTTAAAATCAGAATTTGAATCTATTAGATGTTTAAACTTGTTTTAATCATAACTTTTGATTCCCACGTCCAAATTTGATGAATTTTATATCAATGGAATCAGGAGAGAAAGCCCTTTCCAAATATGAAATGTCTTTAATGTTTTGTTTCTGTTAAAATGGTTTTAATCACAGAAACATGTGTAGGTCCATTTTGTGTATATTAATTATTTGAGAAATGTTTTAGTGTTCAAATAAAGTTTGTTTGGCAAGTTTTGAACTTGTTTATGAACCAGTACTGTGCACTTGTCTTGTTGAGTATAGAAAATCATCACATGTCATATTGCATGCATCCATATACTTTTGCTTGTATTTATTTTGTATGTGATTTGGTGCTATCATTTTATGTGTAGATTTTGGTGCAAATAGTGATTGTGATTGTGAGGATTGTTGCTCCCCCAGCTACCAAGGCAAGTGGTGCTTCATGATTTTATCCCTATGATTTTCAATTATGCATTAGATATATTTTGCTAGTCTTGCATGGTTATATTTTACTTATATGCTATGCTTGGGAAATCCTAGTAGTTGTAGAATTGCTTGAAATTTCTAAGTTAAGATGATTATCTATGCCATGCTTAGCCTAGATAATAGCAACCAAGGGTGGTAAAATATTCATGCTATGATAAAATATTTCTAAGTCTTTGGACTTGTGTTTTGCTTAATAAAACAACTAAGTGAATGAATCACCTGGGTGGAATGGAAGGAATTGTTTATGTTGAGTGGTTTCACAAGGCACATTTCTATGGTTTACCTTGTGTATATCACTTGTGGAAAGCCACCCAGGAACAAAGGGATTTGAGAGGCCAAATGTTAATAAGCTTCTAGTGCAGCCACTTGGCAATATGGGCTCTGCCTGGATCATATAGGATGCAATAGCTTAGCCATTTGGACAGTTGGTGGTAGTGGGATGATATGTTGGAACGCGTCCATTTGGTCTAAGGGAAGGCTTCTGAAAGGTCCTGTCTTGGTGAAAATCAAGTCTTGTGGGGAAAGTGCACAACCTCTGTAGATGGAAGAATCTAAGTACTTAGCCATGTCCCTGGTATTGGACAACTTGAGCATCAAGATAGGGAAGCTATCAAGAATCTCCTCATCCCAATTTCTAAGTAAAACTTGTGGTTGAACAAGGGTGAAGGACCCCAATGTCTATTGGTGGTTCCTTGGGAAAAGTTTTGTCAAAGAAAAACTTAGTATTTTCAACTAATAGGCAAAACCTATTTTGAGGAAAGCAATCCTAAGCTACACTTAGCCAAATTGCATATAGTATCTAGTCCACCAATATTCTACTAAGGTATCACTTGCCAATACTATTCCAATGTATTGACCCACTGTGGCTGTAACTTGTGATGTTGCAGGATATTCTGATGAGGATTAGGAGTCATGAGTCTACACTGAACATGCTTGCCTGTGGCACATGAAGATGAAGACTTATTTATCTTATTACTTATTTAAACTCTTGTACTAGGCCTATGGCCATGGAGTTGTAAAGACTATGTTTGTCTCTGGAATGACTGTAATAATGACCTTTGTTTCTGTGTACTTCATCTTAAACTGTGGATGCTAGCATTGATCCAGGGACTAGCATTGCAATCACAGGGATCCTTTTCCTTTACAAAGGAGGGATCTTACTGCAAAGCGCGGGAATTATTATTGTTAGGCAATGATGTGCCTGCGACCTATGCAGAAGCGATGGTGGACTCAGACTCTGAGAAATGGCTGATAGCGATGAGATCCGAGATAGAGTCCATGGGAGAAAATCAAGTTTGGAACTTGGTTGACCTGCCTGATGTTTTTAAAGCCATCAAGTGCAAATGGATCTATAAGAAGAAGATCGATATGGATGGAAATGTTCACATCCATAAAGGTTTTCGACAAGTTCAAGGAGTTGACTACGACAAGACTTTCTCGCCTGTAGTGATGCTTAAGTCTATACGGACCATTCTAGCCATTGCTGCACATTTCGACTATGAAATATGGCAGATGGATGTTAAGACGGCTTTCCTAAATGGAATCCTAACTGAGGACATGTATATGATGCAACCCGAAGGTTTTGTCGATCCAAACAATGCTGGAAAGGTATGCAAACTTCTGAAGTCCATTTATGGGATGAAGCAAGAATCTCGGAGTTGGAACATTCGATTTGATGAAGTTGTAAAGGAGTTTGGTCTCATCAAAACGAACAAGAACCTTGTGTTTACAAGAAGGAAAGTGGGAGAGCGCTGGTATTTCTAATCTTATATGTAGATGACATATTGATGATTGGAAATGACATTCCTATGCTCGAGTCTGTTAAGACCTCATTGAAAAATAATTTTTCGATGAAGGACTTAGGAGAAGCGGCATATATTCTGGGTATCAAGATCTATAGAGATAGATCAAGGAGGCTAATTGGATTAAGCTAGAGTACATACATTGACAAAGTGTTGAAACGGTTCAGCATGGAAGAGACTAAGAAGGGGTTCTTTCCCATGTCTCATGGCATGACTCAGTGTCCTTCGACTACTGATGAGCGTGAGTGCATGAGTAGGATTCCATATGCTTCGGCTATTGGATCCATCATGTATGCAATGATATGTACTTGCCCAGATGTTTCCTATGCTCTAAGTGTTATGAGCAGATACCAGGCTGATCCAGGTGAAGGTCACTGGACAACGGTTAAGAATATCCTTAAGTACTTGAGAAGGACTAAGGATGTGTTCCTAGTTTATGGAGGTGAGGATGAACTCAGTGTAAGGGGTTACATAGATGTGAGTTACCTTAACGACTCAGATGACTCCAGATCGCAATCTGGTTATGTTTTTGTCATGAATGGTGGTGTTGTGAGTTGGAAAAGTTCCAAGCAAGATACGGTGGCCTCCTCTCCAACAGAAGCTGAATATATTGCCGCCTCGGAGGCTGCAAAGGAAGCTATTTGGATTAGGAATTTCCTGATTGCTCTTGGTGTGGTTCAGGGCGTGTCCAATCCCATGGACGTTTATTGTGACAACAATGGTTCTATTGCACAAGCCAAGGAACCTAGACATCACCAGAAGAACAAAAATATTCGCATGCATTACCATCAGATTCAAGAGTTCGTTGATGATGGTAGTGTCATGATATGCAAAATACATACAGACTCAAATGTTGGTGATCCTTTTACAAAGCCACTCCCGCAGCCTGCGCATGAGGCGCACGCAAGAGCAATAGCATATAGATTGACTTTAGTGCAAGTGGGAGACTGAAGGAAATATGCCCTAGAGGAAATCATAGAGATGATTATATTTCTTATGTATCCATGAGCTATTGTAATGTTCCTTGAATATCCATATCAGGCAACTTGTATTGATTGGCAATTATGTGAATTGTTTGTGAAACTCTATACTTGTATGGTTATCTAATAGTTGTCCCTAGTCGGAGTTCATGTGAGGACACATGTGAATATTAGACTAACACATCGATTGGTTGATGACTATGTTTCGCAAGTCATAGACATGGAGATGTCAAACCAATGATGTGGACACATGTTGTAAACATGGGGTTGGACTGACCCAACTTGAGACTGACAATTAGTTGCAGCTCTCTCTCTCTACACATCATGTACGTTTTGTCCTTAGACCTGAGATTATCGCATGTACTTGAGATGTGGATCGACCTACTTTGGGGATATCAAATGCTGCTCCGTAACTGGGTAGTTATAAACGTAGCTTTCGGGTTTGTCCTGAAGCATGCTGCAAGGCATGGTCAATCAAGATGGGTGCCACTCTCTACTTGAGAGAGATATCTCTGGGCCCCTCGAGTGATCAGATCCAGAAATGCATGGTCGTGCTACATATGGTTAAGAGTTAACCTAGTAAAGGGATTCCGAATCACAATATCGAGAAAGGGAGGTCAGCTTGGAGATATACCAAATATCGTGAGGCAAATGGAAAGACATGTACTAAACCTTGTGATGGTTCGTCCGATATGATCTTTGTATGCGTTTAGGAGTTGGCACGTCTTGCTAGAGTCCCCAACCAACTGTTGACAGAATAACTGTATTCGTGTCATGTCTATACGTATGTGAACCTATAGGGTCACACACTTAAGGGGACGGAAGCCTAATGAGGATTGGATCCGAATTAGACTAGGTTTAGGCTACTAATGGGCTGCTAATGTAGAAGCCCACTAGGGACGCCTACATAAGAGAGGGTGGGGCGAGATGACCAGGGTTAGACCATTCCACCCAGCCGCCACCCCTCACGCCTGTGTTGCACGCGCGGACCTAGCAGTCCGGCGTCTGACGCTTCCACCCTGTACGTGTGGATACCTCGAAGGCGCTGCATCTGTAGTGCTTGGACGATCCGCGCAAGGGGATCTGCTTGTAGGACGAGTACGAGGAGGAGACGTAGAACATGTACACCGCCTCGACGTGCTTCATCAAGTTCCGCAACTGCGCGTCTAGTGGTAATCTCGTGATCTATGCCAACAGTAATCCTGGTTTACGCGGTAGAAAATTTTGATTTGCGATAGTGTAGCCTACCCGTATCCCTTCATGCTTTGCCTTGTTGCCATGATAAATGTGCTTCTCTATTTCCTATAGTACTTGTGTTGCTAACCATGTAGAGGAAATTGAAGAATGTGTGGGCCAAGGAAAGGTTACGATTGGAGCTTCATGTGTTCCCCCATCATCACCTTCTCCCAATGTTCACTTGTGCCTCATGGCTAAGGGTTCAAAGGTAACCTCTCCTTTGGATCCCAATATATCTCATGATGATGTGAATGTTGATCATGTAGAAGTAGATGATGATGTTGCTTCTTTAAAAGAGAAGGGGGGCTAGTACTTCGTGCTCTTCATCCAAATAAAAATTCTTGCTCTACTTTCATTGAGATATTATCCTATGCTATAGAAAGTAGGCAACTTATTGATGAGCATGAGGATACTATTGACAAAATGGGTAGTCTTGAGCGTGAGTATGCTAATGACATTGAAATCCTAAATGAAGCTCTTGAAGAGGATAAACCACTAAGGAATATCTTGAGGAGACCTTTACTCTAGATCTATTTAGAGTGAATAAATCTCATGATAGAGATCTTGAGGTGGCACGTTCCCTTCAAATTAAAAATGATGAACTTGAATTTTCTTATGCTAAACTCCTTGAGGATTTTGATCACCTCAACAATGGCTCTAGGGTCATCAAGGGTGAGCTCATCAAACTCACCGAGTCACATGAGCAACTTAAAGCTTCTTATTCTAAAGAGCTTTCCAAGTTGCCCTCACCTCTTGCATTAAATGATGATGCTTGTGCTACTAACTCTATTTCTTGTGAAGCATCTATATTGAAGGATAATGTTGAGCTAAAGGCTCAACTTGCTTTGCTAACTAGCAACTATGGGAAATTAGAAGAAAGTCATGTGAATCTCTCGAGATCGCATGATGATCTTCTAGTCTCCCATGGTAGGCTAAAGTTAGCTCATGAGGCCATTGTGTCAAAGGTAACATCTAGTGGGACTCATGTGGACATTAGCACTATATCTACTCCAAATGTTATATTGCCATGTGCTAGTCCTTGTAATTCATCCTCACACAACCATGATATATCATGTGATGAATTGCATTCCTTTCCTTGTTGCTCTAACAATTAAGCATCTAATTCCTTTAGTATTTGTTGTTGATACTAACCATGTAGATGAAATCAAAGAGCTCAAGGCTCAAGTCACTTCTTTGAAGAGTGACTTGAAAAGGTGTCATGAAGGGAAGACCACACTCAAGAACATGTTGAGTGTGCGAAGACCCCCAAGTGACAACAGTGGGCTTGGATTCAACTCCAACATAAAGAATAATCCCACTAACTTGTTGAAGCACAAGGGCTACAAGAAGAAGGGCCAAGGACAAGTGAGGAATCCGTCCAAATTGTGTGCTTCAAGTGCAAGGAAGAAGGGCATCATGTGAGGGATTTCCCATTGAAGAAGAAGCCTCTTAGTGAGAAGCAACGAGGGAAGCGACCTCAAGCTCCTGCACAAGCTCAAGATAGGCCACTTCCCAAGAATCCTCAAGCTCTTCTTCACGGTGAAGCTCCTCCCAAGAAGAAAGATGGCAAGATAAGAACTTGCTACATATGCCGTGAGAAGGGGGACCTTTCTTCCTCATGCACCATGGGTAACTCCTCATCCCATCCTATCTTGATTGATGATGCTTATTCACTTCGTAAGGATGAGGGTGGCAATGTGTTTGCCAAATTTGTTGGTACCCAAAGTGGTGTCAAGAAAAGAACCATTTGGGTAGCCAAACCTATTGTGACTAACTTATTAGGACCCAACTTGGTTGGGGACCAACAAGCTAAATCTTGATCAAAAGGTTTTATTGGAGGGCATTGGTGACTTGGCTACCTTATGAAGAATTGAGGTATCTTCATCATTCCCTTTTATCAAAGTCAAGACATATTGGTATTATCATGCTTCTATTATATATCCAATGTTCCTCCTTACGGTAACTTGTGTTTAACTCCTTTACATTGATAGTTGCTTGCTCCCTTGTGCATGTGTGGTTTTGTACCTTGCTTGTGTTTGTACATGTTGTGCTTCCCACTTACGTTTATTGACCAATGAAGTATACTTGTGTATGTTGGTTGGCACACCATGTATTTGTGCTTCTTGGTTTGGAGTCTTTATTAATTTTAGTTGGTATCATATTTGGCTCTTGTGAGGGATTAATGGACTATTCCATTTTGAGGGAGTGTCATGCTTGGGCACTCCACAATACTAAAAATGTGTGTACATGAGGAAAACCACTTAGTAGTTTTATTGCATGTTTATCTAGTATCTATGTGGTATGTCATTCCCATGAGAAACTCAAGCTCTATAATGTCCATTAATTCTCTTATAATGTCCATTAATCTTTTTGCCTCTTGTTGAGATTTCTTGGTTTATCACATTATGGGGGAGTCAAATGCTTTGTGCATATTACAAACCTAGAAAATGTGTACATTTGAGGTAGTGTCACTTAGAATTGATATTGAAAATTATCTAGATCCTATGTGGCACATTTGCTCACAAGTTCCAATTTGCTTAAATGTTTTTATTGCTCACCTTTTGGATCTTGTTTGCGATAGTGATTCTTGGTAAGTGTTTCCTCATATTTGGATCTACATATCCTAATGGGAACCATTTGCTTCAAGTTACTCTAATCACTAGTGATTGTGTGACTATTTGAAGCTATCAAGAATCTCTTTCGAAGCATCAAGCTTAATTCTCATATCTTGTTATATGCTTATTTGTGTGAATATGATCTTGGATATCCTTACAAATTACCTCAGGAAAATTATCCCTATTACTTCTTGTCCTTGGACAATTAGTACTTGATATATGGTAGAATTCATTGATCATATTCATTTTGGCCTTTTCTTATTTTACTTATCTTTGGCTAAGAAAAAGTTTTCCTTTTTGCTCCCAAAATTTCCTTGCCTCTTGTGGATATTCTTAATTTATTGGTATACCCTTGTGTTTTATTTAGTGTAGGTAGTAGTGATGATCTCATTTGTGGGCATTTTGAATTCAAAGGAAACAATCCTATATAATTCTCCACTTATGGGGGAACTCTCCTATATTATCTAGAACAATCCTTTTATGCTTCTTGATTCGATCCCTCTTTTTTATTTAGTGCTTGGAAGATCGATCTTTTCGTGTTGGTACTTTGTGTGCCATCGTGAAAATTGTGAAGAGTTTGTTTTGGTTGTTGGAACCTTGCTCTCTTTGAGAGTTGGTTTTGTCTCATTCTTTGTTTCATATTTTGATCTTTTAGAATGAGATAAATCGTTGAGCATTTGTGTTTTTGTATTTTTTTGTTTGCTCTTTGGCTTTTGCCTAGTTCATTTGTTGAACTTGTGTTATTTGATACAATTTGGACACATTGTGTCAAGTCACACTTTGTGCTGCCTTGATAATTTTCTTGGTGTTTTTTTTTCAAATTGTATCTCCTTTTGGTTCTTGAAAGTCTTATTCATGCATATTTACTACTTGTATTTATTATGGAACTCTTGCTTTATTTGATCCATTACATAGGGGAAACTCCACCAAATCCTAATCGGCTAAGATGTGCATAAAATTCAATTTCATATCAATATGCACATGTTTGTGTGGAGGCTCTCCTATGTATTGTAGTTGCACTAACTACTTTGGACCCAATTTGTTTGGGCACCATAGTGTACTTAATTATGTTTTAGGTACATTGGAGATATATTGGATGCGTGTCTCTTCAATTAGGAAAGAGGGGTGACTTCATGTCAATTGGATGCAAGCTAGGATGATCAATGAATTCATATCTTCTACATCCTACCAATTATATCTCGGTAACAAGTATCTCTCTTATGCCTACATATCTTATTTCCAACCTTTTATAGGTTGATTATTGACATGAATTTGTGTACTTGTATATGTTGGGTTTCTTGCTTTGGCTTTGAAGAGTTCTCTATATGGAAAATGTGTGTATGTTGAGATGAGTGCATATAATGGGGACTATACAAAATCATTCTCATGATTCACCAATACCAAATATGTCAATCTATTGCATATCTTTTCCTCAACACTCTCATATGCAATAGTGAGTATTTTTACAAAGTTGATTTCTTTTTGTGATACTTGTTGCCTTTCTCCATATATTCCTTCTATCCCCTTCTTCCCTTGGTAATAGTTGTAATCTATGGAGTATGTTTGTGTTTGAAGCTCATCGATGTACAATAAGATATATTTGAGCCCTTGGGCATGCTTTCAAGCAAAACATCTTATTGGTATACTCTATGAATTCCTCTTTCCTTTCGTGTGTTTTCTTGAGTATATATTTTGTTTGTGCATATTTCTTTGTGGACATTTGTGTTTGTGCTATTTTCCACCTAGAAATTTACACACACAAGAGAAGATCATTCTTTGGTTGTTTTTTCATTTCTTGGAAACCACCTCTTATTCCTTTTTGATTCTTTGGTGGCTTCCAAATTTATTGACCTTTGATTGCATTGCTAGATGAGTTTGGAGGAGTGAGGAGTCCATGGTTGTGCATGTTGTTTCCAAATACAATTACTATAATTGGTGCACAATCTTTGGGGAGCTTCTCTAATTCATTTAAGAGTGCACAATTTCTGTCTTTCTCATCTCTTGTGGTTTATGGGGGAGCGAGGATTCCATATTTGCACAAAGTTTGGGGAGCTTCTCTATTTTCATTTGAACACTTTTTTTGTGTTGTTTCCATTTGTTGATTTTTCAATTGTTGATTTTTATGTTGCTTATCTAATTCATTTGTTGATTTTTCAATTGTTTCGTTTGGACCTTTTGTTTGCTCGGTTCATTTTTTTGGAACTTATTTATCTTGCTTTTCTTTTTGCAATCTTTGGGTCCTCAGTATAGTTTTACTTCCTCCCAAGTACTCATCATTTGAAATGTGCATTTGCACACCTTTGGAGGAATTCTCACTATATTGGCCGTCTAGAACTCTTCACCCATTTTGGCAATCGATGCCAATGGGGGAAAAGTTTTGGAGGGTTTAAGGAAGTTGGCCTTTGCTTTGAGTGTGTTCTTAAGCATTTTCCTCGCATGCTCTTGCATATTTGTGGTTTCTTTGCATGTTGAATATATAGAAGAAACTTAACCAACGGTAATGGTTGGCAATCTATGCAATGAAATTCAAGTTCATCACACAGGCATATATTGTGGGGGAGTTTGCTCTATATATTGTGGTTGTACCAAAATCACATACTTGTGTAGTATTTGATGTTGGGGCAACCGCTTTTGTCATTATTTTTCATATTTAAACCCTCGCTAAGGGATTGTCATCAATTACCAAAATGGGGGAGATTGAAAGGGCATGTATGCCCCCATGTGTGGTTTTGGTAATTGATGATAATCTCTATGAACTAATGTGTAAATTGAGTTTCTCTTGTATGTTTGTCCATTGGCATCGCTTGGGCCATATGTTGGTCTCAAGGTTGAAAGATGAAGAAATGTCCAAGGGCTTTGTGCCCATTGAAGGAGCTTGATGGTTGATCAAGACAAGTGCAAAGGATTGCATCAAGATGGATCAACCTCAAGTAGGATTGAACAAGGGCAAGCTCAAGATGCGCCTTCTCTAGAATACCTCATGCTGGAAGCTTGCCATCCTCGTGATCATGGAGTGATGAAGACAAGTTTAAAGAAGAGGTTTCTATCGGGTTCGCAACATAGAAAACAAAAAATTTCTTACGATGGGAATAACTAGCACCAAGATCTATCTACTAGATACAAGCAACGGGCAGATATACACCCGTAGAGAACATACCCTTGAAGACCGATAAAGCTTAATGAGGTTGAACTTGTGGTTGATGTAGAAGAACTCTTGCCGATCTCAAGATCGAGAGGAAGTCCTAGCACTGCAAATCAGTGGCGCATCCGTGCTCGCACACACGTCCGAGGCACCGAGCAAACTCCGCTTCCTCGCTCCAGTGATGCAGCAAAATCACAACTCTTTCTTGCTGAAAAGCCACCGGGAACATGTATCTCGCTAGTCCGAGACCATGGGGGATAAATACTAGAGGGGGAGAGAGATCCTTCACGAGGAGGTGTGAGGGAGGGCGATCCTTTTATAGGAGGAGGGGGGAACCCCAAGGGGGTGTCCGGGGCATGGGGGCTGCCCCCTTGCCCTCCCTCCATTCATGTGGGTGGAAGCTCCATTCACAAAATTCCCTTTCAATTCTCCACTCAAAAAATCCCACTCAAATTCCCATTAAATTTCCACCAAATTTAATGAAAACTCTCATTAAATAAAAACTCCTTTTATTTATTCAGAATTTTGTCAATTACTTTAATGACAAACATTCACATATAACCCCTTGCTAGTATTTCATTTCACATGCAGAAACACATTCTGCAATTTCACCCGAAAACAGTTTCGGTATCTAGTGAAATAAATTCCTGCGCTTTGTTATTCTTTTCAGCATGAAACTATTTGCTCCAAATGGTGTCGTTGTCTCTTAAGTGTGTCACCCTACGGTTCGCGAATAATGCGGACATGATCAAGACCCCTCTCGGATCAATAATCAGAAGTGGGACCCGGAGATCCATACTGACTCCCACACATTCAATGATGACTTTCTTGTGATCGTGAGAACCTTTTATGCTAGTAACTTAATCCCTTTGTGTCGCGATATATTACATGTCCGAGATTCGATCATCGGTATCTCCATACCTAGTTTGATCTCGTTACTGACATGTACTCTTTTCTCCTTCCCGTGATATAACATCCTAGTGATCAAATCACTTGCTTGCAAGCTAATCAATGTGATATCACCTAGAGGGCCCAGAGTATATCTATCCATCATCGGGATGAACAAATTCCACTCTCGATCCATGGGCCTCAACATAACACTTTAGTAGTACTGAACCCATCTTTATCATCACCCTGTTACGGTGTGACGTTTGATCTTATCAAGATACTCTTCCAGTGTTAGTGATTGACATGATCTCATGGTCTAAGGATTAGGATCACTTGGTATGATGTTATAGCAATATAAACTCAATGACTTTGATTGTAATTCTGTACTTCGGATGAATGTTCATCACACCATTACAATAATGTTGTGACCTTGTTATTAACAACATCCAATGTCCATGACCAGGAAACCTTGATCATCTTGTTAATCAACGAGCTAGTTTATGAGAGAGGCATAACTAGGAACTTTCTGTTTGTTTATCAAACACACATGTATTAACGTTTCCGTATTAATACAATTATAGCATGAAAAATAAACATCTATCATATACTTGGAATATACATAATAACCACTTTATTATTGCCTCTCAGGGCATATTCCCTTTAGTCTCCCACTAGCACTAGAGACAATAATCTAGTTACATAGTGATAAAGATAACACCCATGGAGTTCTGGTGTTGATCATTATTTGCTCTAGTGAGAGTTTTAGTCAACGGATCTGCTACATTGAGATCCATGTGTACTTTACAAATCTTTATATCTCCATCCTTGACATGCTTGCGGATGGAGTGAAAACGGCGCTTAATATGCTTGGAATTCTTGTGAGACCTTGGTTCTTTGGCATTGGCTATGTCACCATAGTTGTCACAATAGATCACCATTGGGTCCAACACGCTCGCAACCACACCCAGTTTGGTTATGAACTCCTTCATCCAAACTGCTTCCTGGGCCGCTTCCGAAGCAGCCATATATTCGGCCTTCGTTGTTGATCCTGCCACCATGGGTTGTTTGGAACTAGATTCATGAGAAATACGCATCCGGATGGAGACTTAACCGCTCCACCATTCATGAGAAATACGTATCCGGATGGAGACTTAGAGTCATCCGGATCGGTGTCAAAGCTAGCGTCGACATAACACTTAGCGACGAGCTCTTCTTCTCCTCCGTACACAAGAAAATAGCCTTAGTTCTTGACAAGTACTTAAGGATATTCTTGACCGCTATCCAGTGTTCCGATCCTGGATCAGATTGGTATCTACTAGTCAAACTAATAGCATGTGCCACATCCGGTCTTGTACATAGCATGGCGTACATTATAGCCTATGGCTGAAGCATAGGGGACTTTGTCCATTATCTCTCTTTCTTCCGCCGTAGCCGGACTTTGAGTCTTACTCAATGTCTTGCCTTGAAACATAGGTAAGAACCCCTTCTTACTTCCGTCCATTTTAAACTTCTTTAAAATCATATCAAGGTATGTACTTTGTGATAGCCCTATTAGGAGCCTAGATCTATCCATATAGATCTTTATGCCTAATATGTATGACGCTTCACCTAGCTCCTTCATTGAAAATTTGTTGTTTAGATAACTTTTAACACTGTTTAAAAGATCTATATCATTTCCAATCAATAATATTCCATCCACATATAATATCAGAAATGCCATATTGCTCAATACAAGCCTCTCCATAAGTTTGGAAAAATCCAAACTCTTTGATCACCTCATCAAAGCGGAGATTCCAACTCTGGGATGCTTGCTTCAGTCCATAGATGGATCGCTGAAGCTTGCATACCTTGTCAGCGTCCTTAGGATCGACAAAACCCTTTGGTTGTATCATATACAACTGTTCTTCAATGTTGCCATTGAGGAATGCAGTGTTGACATCCATCTTCCATATCTCATAGTCGAAATATGCAGCAATTGCTAACATAATCCTAACTGACTTTAGCATCACTACGGGAGAGAATGTCTCATCGTAGTTAACTCTTTGAATTTGTTGAAACCCCTTTGCGACAAGTCGAGCTTTATAGACGGTTACATTACCATCAGCATCAGTTTTCGTTTTGAAAATCCATTTATTCTCCACGGCCTTTCGGTCATGAGGTAAGTCCACCAAGTTCCAAACCTGGTTTTCGTACATGGATTCCATCTCGGATTTCATGGCTTCTAACCATTTTTTGGAATTCGGGCTCATCATCGCTTCTTCATATGTCATAGGGTCATCAATTTTATCGACCATGAAATTCATAACCGGATTTCCGTATAGCTCGGGAGTTGTACGCGTCCTGCTAGACCTGCAAGGTTTGGTAGTATTCTCTTTCGGAGCTTCATGATCATTATCATTAGTTCCCTCCTCATTTGGTGAAGCTAACTCCGGAACGACTTTCGGCGCTACGCTACTCGCCATACTATGAAGAGAAAGTTCTACAACCTTTTCGAGTTCTACCTTCCAACTACTCACACTTTTCGCGAGAAAATCTTTCTCTAGAAAGGATCCATTCTGGGCTTCCAAACCACAATTCATACGGTGTCTTTTCAATGGATTTGGGTTCAAATTTATCCGGTTGAAGTTTCTTCACATAAACATCGCATCCCCAAACTTTAAGAAATGACAACTTTGGTTTGTTTCCAAACCACAATTCATACGGTGTCTTTTCAATGGATTTAGATGTTGCCCAATTTAATGTGAATGCAACAGTTCTAGTGCATAACCCCAAAATGATAGTGGCAAGTAAGTCAGAGACATCATAGATAGAACCATATCTAGTAAAGTACGGTTACGATGTTCCGACACACCATTTCGCTGTGGTGTTCTGGCAGGTGTGAGTTGTGAAACTATCCCACACTCTTTCATATGTGTACTAAACTCATAACTTATACACTCACCTCCACGGTCGGACCGTAGAAATTTGATCTTTCTATTATGATGATTTTCCACTTCACTCTAAAACTCCTTGAATTTCTCAAAGGTTTCAGACTTGTGTTTCATCAAGTAGATTAACCGTATCTACTCAAATCATCCATGAAAGTAACAAAATAATGGTATCCACCTTGCGTTGACACACTCATTGGACCACATACATCAGAATGTATGATTTCCAACAAATTTGTCGCCCGTTCCACTGAACTGGAAAACGGCGTTCTAGTCATCTTGCCCATAAGGCATGGCTCACATGTATCAAATGATTCGAAATCAAGTGATTCCAAAAGTCCATCTGAATGGAGCTTCTTCATGCGTTTAACGCCAATATGACCTAGACGACAGTGCCACATATATGCGGATATATCATCATTGAGTTTAATCCTTTAGCATCAACATTATGAATATGTGTAATACTATTATCGAGATCCAATAGAAATAAACCATTCATCATCGGTACATGACCATAAAAGATATCTTTCATATAAATTGAACAACCATTGTTCTCAGACTTAAATGAATAACCACTACACATCAAACATGATCCAGATACAATGTTCATGCTCAGTGCTGGCACCAGATAACAATTATTCAAGTTTATAACTAATGCCGATGGTAAGTGGCGAGGTAGCCTTCCGAAGGCGATCACATCAACGCTTGATCCATTGCCGACACGCATCTTGACCTCACCCCTTGCTAGCGGTCGCTTGTTCCGCAACCCCTGATCCAAGTTACAAATATTAGCAACTGAACCAGTATCAAATACCAAGTGTTATTACGAGTACTAGTCAAGTACACATCAATAACATGTATAACATATATATCTTTATTTGCCTTGTCGGCCTTCTTGTCTGCCAAATACTTGGGGCAGTTGCGCTTCCAGTGGCCAGTCCCTTTGCAATAATAGCACTCGGTGTTAGACTTAGGGCCAACTCAGGGTGTCTTTTCAGGTACGGCAACCGGCTTGCCGCCCTTATTTCCCTTCTGTTTACCCTATCTATATTTATTGAAACTAGTGGTCTTATTGATCATCAACACCTGATGTTCCTTCTTGATCTCCACTTCTGCAGTTTTAAGCATTGACAGAAGCTCAGGGAGAGACTTCATCGTGCCTTGCATATTATAGTGTAGAGGTCCCAACCTGATAAGGTAGAGATCCCTATGTTTACAATGCTAGTCCCTGGATCAATAGCTAGCATCCAGAGTTTAAGATGTAGTATCAAGAAACAAAGGTCATAATACAACTTTATAACCAGGAATAAAATAATTCATCACATCTTACATAGCTCATTTGGCTATCTCATTATAATGCAGCAGAAATAACTATAGCATGGAGTCTTTCATCTTCAAAATGCCATAGGCAATCATGTTGGTTGTAGACTTGTAATCCTATTCAACACACTTCACTAACATCAAACAAACTTGCAACATAATAAGTTATAGCCACAAGGGTCAATACATTTGAATTGTATTGGCAAGTGATACTATGGTAGAATAGTGGTATCTATCATCTATATGCAATTTGGCTAAGTGGAGCTTAGGCTTGATTTGCTAAAAATAGATTTTCTTATCATTTGAAAACACTAAGTTTTTGTTTGTCAAAATCACCCAAGGAACAACTAATGAATATTGTTTAACCTTTACCCTTGTTCAACCTAAGCTTTTAATTTAGAAATTGGGATGAGGAGATCCTTGATATCTTCCATGTCTTGATGCTCAAATTGTCCATTGCCAGGGACACGGCTAAGTACTTAGATTTTACTCTCTCGAGAGGTGGTGAGCTTTCCCCACAAGACTCGACATGCATCGAGACAAGATCTTTCAGAAGTCTTCCCTTAGACCAAAATGGACGCGTTCCCAAACATATCACCCCTACCACCAACTGTCCATTTGACTAAGTTATTGCAACCTATACGATCCAGGCAGAGCCCATATTTCCACGTGGATGTACTTGAAGCTTCTCAACATTTTACATCTCAAATCTCTTTGTTCCTGGGTGGCTTTCCAGAAGTGAGATATACTAGGGTCAGCCATAAATATGGGGCCCTGTGTAACCACTCAACATAATCCATACAAGTCACATTCCACCCAGGTGATTCATTCACATAGTTATTTTATTAAACAAAGAACAAGTCATTGACTTAGAAATATTGTCACACTCTTCAAAGTTCACTACAATTCAATCAAGAAAACAAAATAATGCATGCAAGCATGCAAACAATTGTTTTATTTTGAAAGGTGGTTTCTAATAGGTTATAAACATTTTAAAACACCTATTGGTCATTTGTAAAAGTGGCAAAACCATTTAAAATGAAGTTAGTGAAAATGGCCATTTAAATCATTTTTGTTTTGCTAGAAATGATTTAAATCAAATATTAATTTCTAGTGTTTTCCAAATGTATTTTTTAAACACAAATATTAATGTTTATGGTCAAAGTGTTTTAAAACAATTCTATTAACAAAGAATTCACCCAAAAACCATTTTTAAATCAAAGCATCATTTATTTTACTAGAAATGCCTTTTTATCAAAGTAATAATTTTCTAGGGTTTAATCAAATACATCTTTAAATCCAAAACTTAGTGTTTAGGGTCAGAGAGTTTAAACCAAATTATTTTCCAAAGGTTTTTCTCAAAAAGCATTTTTAAACCATAATCAAATATTTTTATTGAACTAGAAATGCTTTTATTCAAGGATTAATTCCTTAGTGTGACAAAATATACTTTTAAATCTAAAAGTTAGTTTTTATGGTCAGTAGGTTCAAAACAAACCATTTACAAAAGATTTTATCCTAAAAACATTTTTAGAATAAATTTTATAATCAAAATAGGCCTAATAATGTTTCTGCAAAAACTATCAATTTTTCAGAAGGAAAATACTAAAAAAGGGAATGGTTGGAAAGTATTCTTTTTCCTGATTCCAATGATATAAATTTGTAAATTTTTGACGTGTAGATTTAAAGTTATAAATTTTACAAATCTAAACATCTAATAAGATAGTTTTGTTTTTAAAAGATCAGACAGTCCACGTGTCTTGTTGCTATTGGTCTGTACTGATTCGTCTGGATCAAGTATCGTGGGCTGTTGGATCTAACTTAAATCGCACGATGCAGATGCCAAATTACCCCTTCGTTTAAGATGCTATCATAACACTTGGATTTAAATCCTACGGCTCACAACACGATAACCACAGATGGGCAGCGCTGGCGAGCGGCGGAGCGCTCTGTTCGCGGTGGTGTCGGCGAAGCAGGAAGCAAGGGAGAAGGAGAGATGGCTCACCAGATTCGCTGAGGCGTGAGGAAGCTCAAGGTACTCGTCGTTGGGCAGGGGGCGCACGGTGGCGACGGGGATTTTGCTCGCCGGAGAAGCTTCTGGCGACGGGTGCGTCTGCTCGTCGATGGAGGCGACGATGTAGGGCGTTCTAGGACAAACCTAAGGCGTCGTTATATGCTAAGAGAGTCGCGAGCATGGGAGCATCAAAGAGAGGGCAAGGCTCGGTCGGGGTTTACCTGGAGAGCTCGTCGGAGAAGTGGCAGACAGTGGCGACGTTCTGTCGTCGAGGTTGCCGATGTTAGGGGGCACGCGCGGTCAAGTGGAGGTTACTGGTAGATGCGCAAGGCATTGGGGAATGTCCTCGTGGAAACTAGGAGTCAAGGGGAAGGTCGTTCTTGTCAAAATCGGGGAAAGGAGCTCATCGGGGCAGTGGGCTACAAGCGAGAAATCAAGGCAGCCTGGTGGCTCCGGTCGTGTGAGGTTTGAGGGGAAATAAGGAGGGGACGTGGGCAAGTAAATACGCAGGGTCACGGGGAGGAATAATGGCGGCACTGACGTGAATTCACGCCGACAATCAACTGCAGGAAACGGCCGGGGAGGGGGCATGGTCAGCGGCGGGTGAGGACGATGCTTGCGTGGCAGTGGGGCTGCGTCATTAGCGAGAGAGAGGGGTTGCACGTGGGGCCGGGTCGTTAGCGGCTGAGTGGGTGCAGGTTTGAGTGAAAAACGATTCGCGTAGAGGGGAGGGAGTGGGCTATGCTTGTTGGGATGGACTGGGCCTGGTTTCTAGGCTGAGCTATTTTTTTTCTTTCCTGGTTCTTTTTCTTTTCTGTTTTTCTGTTTTCAAATTCAAACACTCTTTTGATTTCAGATTTATTTTCAAATCTTTCCCAAATATTTAGTAGGTTTTTAATCTGTTTATTTATGCACTATAAAGTCCATTTTTGGATAATTTCTTTTATCCTCTTAGGGTTTATTATGTATTTTAAATAGACATTTTGTCTTTATTAAATAGGATTTTAAATATGGTTCCAATCCATATTATTTATTCAAATGATTTAAACATCTGTTTTGAATTCAAATGTTTATCAAACCTTTTAGTAGGTTTTATTTTTCGTTTGAGTGTTTAAATAATTCACTTTGAATTATTTCCAATATTAATATGATTTATTGTTCATTTAAATTGGGCATTTGTCTCTATTTAAATATGGTTTAATCCCATAAGTTTTTATTTGAATATTCTTTATCCATTTATTTTATTTGGATTTGGATTATCTTTATTCCATTTGCTTATGGATTTAATTCAAGACTTAATTTATCTTCTAAATAATTTCCTTGGAATTTATTATTTAGTTTAGGCAATTTGTCTTTATTTAAATAAAATTGGATATGTTTCAAATCCCATATAGTTTTATTTAAATAATCTTTTATTTCATTTTATTATTTAATATCTTCCATTTGTTTATGGTTTTGGCGAAGATTAAATTTGGATTTTGGATATTCCCTATTTCTTTCTTTCTTTCTTTATCTTATAAAATCCATATCTTTTTATTGATAGTTCCAAATTTGGTGATTCCAATTTGTAATATTATTGAATATTTGTTTATCTTTTCAAATCCTTTTAGGATTAATTTGCTCAAGATTTGGTATGGATTTTTGTTAGGAGCTTTATTAGCTTTGGAAATTATTTCCTTATTAAATTCATAATTTTTATCCATGGTCCCAAATTAAATGAAACCAATTTCTATGGTTTTATAATATTTTTGTTTATCATTTTTGATCATTTATAAATGTTTGTTGCTGAATTTTTATATGGATCCAATCCATAGTCTTTGAGAGATCTTTGGAAATGAATTATTCCATTAGGGTTTTTGGGATTTTGATTTAACTTTTCCAAGTGTTTAAATTTCAAGATACATTATTTGTTGAATGCATTTCACTTGATTGAAATTTGTTGGATTCCATTTTATTCAAATTTTGTTCAAGAAGGGTTTTGATCTTTCCATTTTGAAACAAAAAGTTTCATTTCACCCTAAATTTCAACAATTAATTCTTTTGTTTATTTATTTTTCACATTTCAAAATTTGGAAAATTTTGGGATGTGACATATAGTTCATCACGAAGCTCTTATAGCTAGGTGGTAGAGACTGGAGAACACGATGGATGCCCAAGTTAATGGGAATCGTTATTCCCAAGGACAAAAGCTTATCGGCGTAACCCGACATCTTGAGTACATGCTCACTTATGGAGCTGTTCTCTTCCATCATGCAGCTAAAGAACTTTTCTGAAGCATTATAACTCTCTCCAGCAGCATGGGTGTCGAAAATCATTTTCAACTCACCCATTGTATCAAAGGCATTGTTGTTTTCAAAATGCTTTTGAAGTTCTGGCTCTAGCCCATACAATATGCTGCAATGAACTAAGTTGTGGTCATCCTGACGAGTCAGATAGACATTCTTTTCTTCGTCAGGGTCATCATCAATCGGTGGTGGGCCTAGCAGCGCTCCTAGCACAAATTTCTTTTGTGCAGGAGAGAGGAGAATCCTCAAATTCATGGCCCAGTCAGTAAAGTTGCTACCGTTTGTTGCAAGTTTCTCTTTCTCCATGAATACATTGAAATTAAAAGCAGGTGATGCCATCTACAACATAATTTGTAAAGTTTAGACTAAGTTTATGATAGATTGAGTTCATAATCCAAAATTAAGAATGAAATCCCACTCAAAAACGACATCCCTCATGCCTTTTTGGTGATTACATGAACCAAATCCACTACACCAAGTCCGATCATCACGTGAGTCGGTGTAGCTTCAAAGGCGAGCATAAAATGGGCATCATATCTTCCATATGACTCATGCTTAACCTTTCAGTCCGAGTTCCAAGGCCATGTCTGTACATGCTAGGCTAGCCAAGTAAGAACCTTAGTATTCGCGTGTGTAAACTGTCTTACACCCGAAATATGATCGTGGATCCAAGAACACCCGATCATAACGTGATGTCTTGGAGCGGCAAAACATAATCGGTGCATACTTAAGGGAGAACACATTTTTATCTTGATATCTAAATGAGGGATCATCTTATTATGCTAGTATAACGCCAAACAAGCAATATAAGATGCAACACACATCGCATGTGTAAAAGTGAAATGATATGGTTCTTGCACTTGATCTCCATCATGTGCATCATGGTATGATTGCCATCATACCTCTATGTGTAAGGACAAGGTCTATAGAACTTACACGTTATGTGTGTTGTAAGAGTATCGACTTATACTTTTACTTACAACATCACCATATCATGACACTAGCCCAGCAACAATCTAAACTAGATGCCTCTAATTTATCCATTGCAAGTTTTACGTGGCTTAGGGATTTCGAAGATAGAACCGTTCTTACCTACGAACATGAACCACAACGAGGATAACCAAATTGTTGACAACTCGTTGCAAATTAGATATTGACTATAGTAGGAGAGATAGACACCCGCTAGCCACTTACGCAAAACTAGTTGCATGTCAAGCGTGGAATAGGTGTCACGTGTGAGGACATGTAAAGTTTGTCCGGACCGCTTCATCCCACTATGCCACCAATATCAAAAGTACAACTAAGAAGCAATAACATGATCATCATCGCCCACATATACATATGTGTACTACCCGTGCAAAGCATCTATGCATAGATCCGGCTCTGATACCACTGTAGGGTTCGCAACATAGAAAACAAAAAATTTCCTATGATGGGAACAACTAGCACCAAGATATATCTACTAGATACAAGCAACGGGTGGATATACATCCGTAGAGAACATACCCTTGAAGACCGACAAAGCTTAACAAGGTTGAACTCGTGGTTGATGTATACGAACTCTTGCCGATCTCAAGATCTAGAGGAAGTCCTAGCTCCGCAAATCAGCGGCGCATCCATGCTCGCACACACGTTCGAGGCACCGATCAACCTTCGCCTCCTCGCTCCATTTATAGGAGGCGTGAGTGAGAAGTGAGGGAGGGGGCTCCTTTTATAGGAGGAGGGGGAAACCCCAAGGGGTGGCCGGCGCATGGAGGCTACCCCTTGCCCTCCCTCCATTCATGTGTGTGGAAGCTCCACTCACAAAATGCCCTTTCAATTCTCCAGTCAAAAAATCCCACTCAAATTCCCATTATATTTCCACCAAATTTAATGCAAACTCTCATTAAATAAAACTCCTTTTATTTATTCAGAATTTTTTCAATTACTTTAATGACAAACATTCACATATAACCCCTTGCAAGTATTTCATTTCACATGAAGAATCACTTTCTACAATTTCACCCGAAAACAGTTTCGGTATCTAGTGAAATAAATTCCTGCGCTTTGTTATTCTTTTCAGCATGAAACTATTTTCTCCAAATGGTGTCGGTGTCTCTTAAGTGTGTCACCCTACCGTTCGTGAATAAAGCGGACATGATCGAGACCCCTCTCAGATCAATAATCAGAAGCGGGACCTGGAGATCCATACTGCCTCCCACACATTCAACGATGACTTTCTTGTGATCGTGAGAACCTTTTACGCTAGTATCTTAATCCCTTTGTGTCGCGATATATTACATGTCCAAGATTCGATTATCGGTATCTCCATACCTAGTTTGATCTTGTTACTGACATGTACTCTTTTCTCGTTCCCGTGATATAACATTCTAGTGATCAAATCACTTGCTTGCAAGCTAATCAATGTGATATCATCGAGACGGCCTAGAGTATATCCATCCATCATCAGGATGAACAAATTCTACTCTTGATTCATGGGCCTCAACATAACACTTTAGTAGTACTGAACCCATCTTTATAATCACCCTATTACAGTGTGACGTTTGATGTTATCAAGATACTCTTCTAGTGTTAGTGATTGACATGATCTCATGGTCTAAGGATTAGGATCACTTCGTATGATGTTATAGCAATATAAACTCAATGACTTTGAGCGTAATGCTATATTTCTGATGAATGTTCATCACACCATTCCAATAATGTTGTGACCTCGTTATTAACAACATCCAATGTCCATGATCAAGAAACCTTGATCATCTTGTTAATCAACAAGCTAGTTTATGAGAGAGGCATAACTAGGAACTTTCTGTTTATTTATCAAACACACATGTATTAACGTTTCCGTATTAATACAATTATAGCATGCAAAATAAACATCTATCATATACTTGGAATATACATAATAACCACTTTATTATTGCCTCTTAGGGCATATTCCCTTTAGTTTCCCCATGGGGTATGGGGGAGATATTTGCAGGTCTTCATCTTCATCAAGCAAGAGAAAGCAAGCGCAATTAAGAAAGGTGTTCCCACTTGAGAAGAACAAAACGGTCTACATCAAGTTCAAGTCGAATTCTCAAGGCAAAGGTATGATCTTGATAGGGCTTCTCTTTTGCCGGTCTCGTGTTGTTAGTTGGGAGACTGGGTTTAGGATAGATAGCTGTTCTATCAAGATGAGATCTCAAGCTGGTGTCTCGATCGCATCGTTTGGAGAGAGCTCAAACCTTTGCATTCATAGAATCATATTTCTTTTTGTTAGTTGTTTCTTGCCCATGAGATTATCTAGAGCTTGTGGTTATCATCATAACAAGCTCTGGTTCTTCATCTAAGGATTTCCCTTGTATATCTTATTACGATTTTTGATCTTGCGAGTTTTCCGGCTCCCTAGGCGATATCCAATATTTCGACGTTTTGTTGTATTATCTTGGTTTTATTTTTCCAACAAAATTGGTTTCATCCCAATTGGAGTTTCCAAGCTCAACTTCTTGTGTTTTGGGTTTTTGAAGGTTTTACCGGTTCATCGCTTCTAGAAAGGTTATACCTTTCTCTATTTTTTTTATCCTTCCATCCTTGAAAATGATGTTTCTTTGCATAATATTGTTGATATTTTTGTTCTCTTCAAAATGAGCCCAAGATCATCAAAAACGGATTCCGAAATCAAAAGTTATTGAAGTTTTTGTGCAATGATGTCCAGCATTTTTGCTTGAGCGAATGTCCGGCCAAAATTCCGATGGAAGTTCCGGTGAACGTCTGTATTCTTCTATATTTTGTGTTTCTATTTACAGAAAGTTCTGGTGGTGCACGAATCTGGCCAAACGGTCAGTTTTTCCTTACCCTATTAAAGGGGGCTTCTTCCCCAATGGTTCCCCATCTTTTGAGCTTGTTTTTGCCCACCATTGTTGACCTATTTGAGCTTTCTTACTCCCTCTCCCTCCGATGAATCTTACATATTTTTGAGGGAAAAGTGAGAGGATATCTAGATCTACAATCCCCCCAAGTCAAATCCCTTCTTTGTGAAGGAATAACTGCGATCTATATCTTAGAGAGTTTTGTGTTCTCCTCTTGTGTTCTTCCTCCCTTATTCCCCAATAGCTTTAGTGTATTTGTTGGAATTTGGGAGAGAAGGACTTGCCCTTGCATTTGGTGCATAGGTTTGAGTTCTCCTCGGTGATTCAGCAAGTTCAAGCTTGTGGGCTTGTTTCTCTTGGGTTCTTGGAACCCTAGAAAGTTGTGTGGTTGGGTTGTTGACCTTTTGTGGTCTTGTTGACCTTTTGTGGTCTTGTTGACCTTTTGTGGTCTTGTATCCTTTTGTGGCTTTGTTGGCCTTTTGTGGTGTTGTAGACTTTTGTAGCTTTGTTGTTGGGAGTCTCCAATTGATTTGTGTACATAGCCCCAATCTTGTACGGGTTCGGTGACCGCCCTCAAGAATCCCATAGTGGAGCAAGTGCCCGCCTTTGGTGGTGCGCACTCAGGAGAATAGGGTGAGACTTTTGTGGCGTCGGTGAGTTGCTTGCTTCCGCATCCGGGGTGAGACCTTGTGTGGCATTGGATGAGCATCGAGCCACCACACCTCGAGGTGAGCTATTTGTGGCGTTCGGAGAGCATTGAGCCATCGCACCTCTCCAACAGAGACGTAGATTCTTTGGAAGTGAACTTCGGGAAACAAATCTTCGTCTCCGCGTCCATCGGTTATCTCTCAACCAAGCCCTTTATTTATGCACTTTACTTTGTGATAGCCATCGTGCTTGAAGTATTTATCTTGCCATCACCTTGTTGCTTGTATTGCTTAGCATAGGTTATTAGTGCACTTAGGTGAACCTATTGGTTAGGTTTTGATATCAATAAATTAAATGTTAGTTTTCTTCCGCATTTATTTGAGCCTAAACCATAATATTTTTATAAAGCCTATTCACCCCCTCTAGGCGATGCCCTTTGCACTTTCACCAACTTATAAGTGCAAGCATATATAACATAGATGACACAATGGTTCAAGTTTATTAGGGGCAGGAAAATAAGGTGTGCCATCAAGTTCGTGAGAGCTTTACTAACTAGTTTTCACATAAGAAAAGAATTTTTAATTTGGAAGATAGATAAAACTTGAGAATTTACTTGGAATAGCAGTTATGCTAATATGAAGATATGGTGGACACAAATGACATAGGTTTAAGTTCAAGGATTGGATGCATGAGAAGTGTTCCCTCTCAATACAGGTTTTTGGCTAGCAAGGCTGGGTAGCAAGCATGAGAGTTGAAGAAAAAGAGCAAACATACAAGTGATAGAAACAAACATGCAATCTTCCTTGAAAACACAAAAGATCTTAACTAAATAATACCAAGCTTATGAACCAATCAAGAAAGAAAATTAATTAAAATACTTGTAAGTGCTTTTCTCTTTTCCTTCCAAACCCCAAAAAGTGTTGCTACTGACCAAAGCTAGGTTTTCCAAAACCAATTTAAATTTACTTGATGCTCCCAAATTGATACCAATACTAATCAAAAATATCAATCATATAAAAGAGATTGCAAACTAAGATAAGATGTGCAAATAGTAAATGATGAAACTTCTCATTAATATTCCATAAAGGCACTCACACCAAGGGATACATAGATAACCAACTAGAGGAGAGATACTTCCACAATGAAAACCATCCTATATGATAACTTCTCTATTCATGATATGACTCTACTAAAAAGGTAAAAATATGAAAGATAATGATGTGATACGCGGCACTCCCCCAAGCTTGGAACAAACCAAGGGGATGCCAAAACCTGATGACGAATTACTCCTTCGGTGGTGATGGTGTTGTTTCCTTGTCATTATCGGACTTCCAAGGTAGAGGCTCCCCATCAACAAAGGACGTATTGGTTTCCAATATCCTGTAACTAGCAGCAGAACTTATACGTTTAAACCTAGCCTCATACTCACAGTTTTTATTTTGCATGTCGTAGAGATGTGCTTGTAATTGGTTGGTGGTCTGATGGAGCGAGAATATTTCATCTCGAAGCTTGGCAGTATCCTTCTTGTGTTCGGCCAAGAGTTCTAAACTTATCTTATGGATGACGTCCACTTTGCATTCTGCCATCTTCTTGTACCTAAAAATTTCTTGCTCCAATGCTTCCATCCTATCTTCCAGACTTCCTTCTCCTTTAGGGCCCTGAACCTCTTTTATCTTTACCTTCCCGTCCTTGAGTAACAACTCCTTGGGGTGAATCTTCAACTCATACATATACAGGTTGACAATGTCCGCGGAGGTATCCTCCTTGGGTGATCCAGAGGAAGATATTGTGGCTCCAAAACTGAGAATTTGTCTGATAGAAACATATCATAAAAAACACGACGAGAACACAATATACGTATCTTGGGGTACAGGTGATTATATATTACAATTTTTTACGACATAAGGAAGGTACTGGGCGAAAACGGGACGGAGACGGGCTCCGGGATGGCCACACCCCCTGGTGGCGCGGCCAGGTGGGGTCCGCGCCACTGGGTGGTGTGGGCCACCCGGGCTCCGTTTCCTTCCCTGTTTCGACTCATTATCTTCCGTATGGAATAAAAACTGCAAAAATATAAAAAGAAAAGTTTTTCGTGAACCTTTTACTTTCAGCACTTTTACCTATTCGAAAATGGACTCTGCAGGTTCCTGAATTTGGTCTTTAATAAATTCTTTCGGAGTCACCATTTTAATAATATCAACATCTTCATTATAAGAATCTCCAGAAATATAATGTTTAAGCCTTTGACTGTTCACCACTTGTGTAGTGTTGTCCCTCAATGAGGAAATTTTAATTGCACCTAAACGATACACCTCCTAAATAACAAAAGGTCCTTCCCATTTTGAGAGTAGTTTTCCTGCAAAAAATCTAAGACTAGACCTATAGAATAGAACATTCTCACCAACATGAAACACTCTCTTAAGAATCCTCCTACCATGCCATCTTTTAACTTTTTCTTTAAAGAGTCTAGAATTTTCGTAATCTTCACTTCTCCACTCATCTAAAGAACTCAAGTCAAGCAATCTTTTCCTACCAACTAGTTTAAAATCTCTATTCAGTTCTTTTACTGCCCAATAAGCTTTGTGTTCTAATTCTAAAGGCAAGTGACAAGCTTTACTATAAACCATTTTGTAAGGAGACATTCCCATAGGATTTTATAAGCAGTTCTATAAGCCCATAAAGCATCATTCAACTTTTTAGACCATTTTTTTTCTAGATCTATTAATAGTCTGTTCCAAGATAGATTTAATCTCTCTATTCGATAGCTCTACTTGCCCACTAGTTTGAGGATGATAAGCTGAAGAAATTCTATGATTAACATCATATTTAGCAAGGGTCTTCCGAAAACCACCATGAATAAAATGAGAACCTCCATAAGTCATAAGATATCTAGGCACACCAAACCTAGGAAAAATAACATCTTTAAGCATTTTTAAAGAGGTCTCACCATCAAAACTTTTTGTAGGTATAGCTTCTACCCACTTAGTAACATAGTCAACAACAACAATAATATGAATATACCCTTTTAAAGCAGGAAAAGGACCCATAAAGTCGAATCCCAAACAATCATGGTTCAATAACAAGAGAATAATTCATAGGCATTTCATTGCGTCTAGAAATGTTGCCAACTCTTTGACATTCATCACATGATAAAACAAACTTTCTTGCATCTCTAAAAAGAGAAGGCTAATAAAAACCTGATTGTAAAACCTTTTGTGCGGTTCTATCTCTAGCATGATGTCCTCCATAAGAACTACCATGACATTTCATCAATATCTCTTGTTATTCATATTCTGGAACACATATTCGCATAATACCATCTACTCCTTCTTTATATAAATGTGGGTCATCCTAAAAATAATGCCCCAGATCATAAAAGAATTTCCTTCCTTGCTGGGCTGTAAAGGTTGGAGGCAAATACTTGGAAACAATAAAATTAGCATAATCAGCATATCAAGGATTCTCTCGTGAGCTTACCTTTATTAAAGATAACTGTTCATTTGGAAAACTATCATTAACATGCATAGGATCAAAGAAATATTTTCCAATCGAGATAGATTATCAGCAACGGGATTTTCAGCACCTTTCCTATCTACAATATGTAGATCGAACTCTTGTAAAAGCAACACCCATCTAATAAGCCTAGGCTTAGCATCTTTCTTTGTCATAAGGTACTTAATAGCAGCATGATTAGTATCAATGGTAACTTTTGAATCAACAATATAAGGTCTAAACTTATCACAAGAAAAGATTATAGCTAAGAACTCTTTATCAGTAGTAGCGTAATTCCTTTGAGCAACATCAAGAGTCTTACTAGCATAAGGGACAAGATTCAATTTTTTATCTATTTGTTGCCCAAGAATAGTACCTACAGGAAAATCAATAGAATCACACATAATTGCAAAGGGTAGATTCCAATTAGGCGGTTGGACAATAGGAGTAGTAGTTAGGGCTTTCTTTAGAGTTTCAAAAGCTTCCTTACAATCATCATCAAAAACAAAAGGTACATATTTTTGGAGAAGATTAATAAGGGATTTTGAAATTTTAGAGAAATCTTAAATAAACCTTCTATAGAAACCAACATGACCAAGGATAATATGAATACCTTTAACATCCCTAGACATGGAATTTTCTCAATTGCTTCAACTTCGGCTCTGTCAACTTCAATGCCTATTTTAGGAATTTTATGTCTAAGAACAGTTCCTTCATTTACCATGAAGTGGCATTTCTCCCAATTAAGAACAAGATTAGTTTCTTCACATCCCGGCAAAACTTTGTCAAGGTTGTGCAAACAATTATTAAAGGAGGTTCCATAGACGAAAAAATCGTCCATGAATACTTCCACAATTTCTTCATAGAACCCATGAAAGATAGCTGACATACATCTCTGAAAAGTAGCAGGAGCATTACATAAACCAAAAGGCATACGCCTATAATCATAAGTTCCATAAGGACATGTAAAAGTAGTTTTCTCTTGGTCTTTGCTTTAACATCAATTTGAGAAAACCTAGAGTAACCATCAACAAAACAAAAGTGAGTCTT
The DNA here is from genome assembly GCA_916181665.1 of Avena sativa. Lineage (NCBI taxonomy): Eukaryota > Viridiplantae > Streptophyta > Magnoliopsida > Poales > Poaceae > Avena > Avena sativa. The sequence goes on from OV702299.1 coordinate 47,040,782, forward strand.
CTTGGACAACCTTTCTAGCATTTGATCAATAAAAGGCAGAGGATAATGATCTTTCTTAGTGACTTTATTCACCTTTCTAAAATCAATACACATCCTATAACCAACTACTACTCTTTGAGGTATAAGCTCATTATTTTCATTAGGCACAACAGTAATTCCTCCTTTCTTATGGACACAATGAACAGGACTAACCCAATTACCATCAGCAGTAGGAAAAATAATACCAGCATCAAGAAGTTTTAATACCTCATTCTTACTACTTCCTTTAACTTAGGATTTAAATGGTTTTGATGTTCAACAACTGGCTTTGCATCAGGTTATATATTAATAGCGTGCTGACATATAGTACGAGAAATCCCTTTTAAATTATCAAGAGTATAACCCATAGCTCCTCGGTGTTTATTCAATACTTCCAATAATCTTTCGTCTTCCTTTCCTGAAAGTTTAGAACTAATAATAACAGCATATATTTTATTATCATCTAGATAAGCATATTTAAGATCATCAGGCAGAGGTTTTAAATCGAAGACAGGATCCCCTTTAGGTGGTAGTGTGGTGCACAAATCTTCCACATGTAGGTTATGCTAAAGCATCTCAGGTTGACGAAGGAAAATCTCGTCAATCTCATTTCTTTCTTCCATGAAGACTTCACTCTCATGATATTCCATATATTGCTGCAAAGCATCATAGGAGCAAGAGAAATAGAAGAAAGTTGTTCAACTCTAAAATCCTCATTAGGTAATTCATTTTCATAAGTAGTTTTAGCAAATTTGGAAAAATTAAACTCATAAGATTCTCCATCAAACTTAGTAAAAATTTCTCCTTCTTACAATCTATAAGAGCTCCACAAGTGTTCAAGAAAGGTCTACCAAAAATGATAGGACAAGTTTTACTAGCTTCCTTACTAAGCACTAGAAAATCAGCAGGATATTTAATCTTACCACAAAGAACTTCCACATCTCTTACAATTCCAATTGGACAGACGATCTATCTATTAGCAAGGTGAATAACCACATCAATATCTTCAAGTTCACAAGGACCAATCTCATGCATAATTTCTTTGTAAATATCTTATGGAATAGCACTTGAACTTGCACCAATATCACACAAACCATAATAGCAATGATCACCTATTCTAACATAAAGCATAGGGACACTAGCTCTCCTAGTTTTACTAGGGTGTGAAACAATATTAGAAGCATCTTCACAAAAAAAATGTGCCCATCTTCTACATTCTTAGTGACAAGAGGTTCAATATTTATTTGTTCATCAGGTTCTACATCTTTCTTTGTACTTTTGCTAACCACATTAGCTATAATAGAATGTTCCTTTACCTTAGCAGGTAAAGGTATTTTCTCAATATATGGTTCATGCAAAAAGTGGTCAATAGTACAAACTTCAGTATTTCTAGAAGGAACATGATTAATAATATCTTTATAAGGTGCATGGTACTTGTTCCACTCCTTTTTGGGAATTTCAATATAAGAGGCAAAGTCCTTAAAACAATTGGCAAGAACTTGAGAATCAAGACAATACTCAATAATAATATCATGAAAATCATCAGTTCCCATAAAAGATTTAATGCATTCATAATCATAAATTAAACCTGACTTTCTTCCTTTGTCATTCTCCCATGCTTTAGTATTTTCTTGAATACGGTCTAGAAGATCCCATTTGGCTTCTTCTTTCATATATTTGAATGATCCAGCACAAGAAGCATCTAATAAATCTTTATCATGAAGAGAAAGCCTTGCATAAAAGTTATTAATAATAATATTATTAGGGAGATCATGAATAGGACATTTGAGCATTAGTAACTTCAACCTCCCCCAAGCTTGGGCTGTACTCTCTCCATCACGAGGCCAAAAGTTATATATTTGATTCCGGTCTTTATGGATCTCACTAGGAGGATATAATTTAGAATAAAAGAGAGATACTATTTCCTCCCATTCCATAGATTGTCCATTCTTCAGCAGCTTATACCATTCTTTAGCTCTTCCTTTCAATGATATAGAGAGTAACCTTTTCTTAACTTGTTCAGTTGTGATACCTGCATAGTTAAACAACCCGCATAATTTATGGATAAAAAGCAAGTGATCACCAGGATGGATAGTTCTATCCCAAAAATAATAGTTATTCATAACACGATTAACAATTTTTGTAGGTATCTTAAAAGGATCTATTTCAGCAGGTGGTGGTTCATATACTACCTAGCAGTGGTAGTAGCTTTCCCAAATAGGAAACCAAGTGGGTTATCCATATTGGAAACAAAATAGCAAACAGAAATAAAAGCAATATTCATAGTAGAAATTTCCTTTACCAGTTCCACTCTTCAATAGCACTTCACTCCCGGCAAAGGCGCCAAAAAATAGTCTTAATGACCCACAAGTATAGGGGGTGTATCGTAGTACTTTCAATAAATAGGATTGTCGATCCCAATTCTTTATCTTTCCTCGTTGAGCTCTGTGGTCATCATCATTCGTTATTCCTCTGTAAAGCTCCAACAAATTAGCGGGTTGAGCTGGAATCTTCTTTGCTGACCCAGCTGTACCAAGTCCCAGGGCCATACAAAATTGCATCAAAGTCATAGAATGAGCCATGCCATAAACTTTGAAATACACATCTAGCTTGAACATGCTGTTAGTAAAAGAAGAGCTCTCCACAAATGTTTTAGTGAGCAAAGCATATTGCGCGCTCTCATCCTGCTTGTAACTTGTTAGTCCAGCCCTCCGAACCAAGGTCATAAAATCATCAAGAATCCCAGCAGCCCGCAAGAAAGTTTGGCAAGGAAAGGTGGAGGGGTGCGCATCCCCTTCATCTCCCTCGTCACCAAATCGTGGAGTAATGCGATCATCGTTGTATGAGGGTCTAGTACTGGTGGATGACCTTGGAAGCCTTGCCCTTCTAGGTGCATCACTCTCAAATATTTCACCAAATGTGTGGTTGTCCATGACCTTACTTTAATTCTGAAATTTTAGACAAGCATCAAACCAATTGATTTCTAAGTTGATAAACGGTGAGAAACTACTATAAGAACTTACTAGAGGGCTACACATGCATTAAAATAAAGTTTCTAAGCATAGAACAAGAATGCAAGCTCAAACAACCTGACACCTATAGCAGAAAAATACTCAAGATATAATCTACCAATCACAAATCTAATTGGACAAGTGGAGGAGGCACATACCAAGGGGCAATCCCTCCAAAAATTAGCACTTAAGATGGGCTGAACAAGGAGATCGAAAATCGCCAGCAAGAACAACAAGAACTCGAGCTTGAGCAAGTTTTCCGGTGTTTTTCGGGAGAGAGAAAGGAGGTGGCTTTGAGGAGGCAGCCTGGAGGGCCCCAGGTGGGCCAGACCCCCCCAGGCGCCACCCATAGGTAGGCCATTCCTACCATGGGTGTGGTGGCCTGGGGTGGACCCATGGGTCACTCCAGGTGTCCCTCTTCCCCTTTTTTCAAGGAAAAATTTATTTTGAATTTTTTGGGATATTTCGGGAAACTTTATTTTTGGCCAATTTTTAGGGTATAAAAATTGATTTTCTCGCAGAAACAGTTTTTTCAGAAGAAGAAAAAGAAAATAAAAAGACAAACTACAGAAGTTCTAAGACACTCTAACAAGCAAACAACTAACAAAACCAAAGCTAGCAAAAGAAAGGCAAAGACTAGGAAGGAGAAAACTAAAAGAAAGAAAGTATAACCACCGTGAAAACATTATTTTGTTCATTAAAATCCTTTTGTTAACAAGGTTGACCAAGTCTTGTTACCAAAACAATCTTATATGAAACAAAACTTTGCATTCCACAAGGTGATTATGTTACCTCATACTTGATAGCAATGGTCTCAATCATAATAGTTTCAAAATTTTCTTGTGGAATGGGACAATATATTTCTCTAACCTTGATGCTCTCAATATTTTCAATGTAATTCAGGAAATAGCTTTTAGCAACCTTCTTCAGGAAATAGATAGTATGCTCTTTGTCATTAATATTAAAATTTACTTTTCCTTGATTGCAATTGAGGATAGCACCTGCAGTATTAAGAAAAGGTCTCCCAAGAATAATAGACATATTATCATCTTCAGGCATTTCAAGCACAACAAAATCAGTTAAAACCATGCAATTATGAGCTACTTGCACAGGAACATCCTCACATATACCAACAGGAATAGTAGTTGACTTATCAGCCATTTGCAAAGATATATCAGTTGGTATCATTTTTTCTAGCTGGAGCCTCTTGTAGAGAGAAAAAGGCATAACACTAACTCCAGTTCCCAAGTCACATAAAGCAGTTCTAACATAATTATTCTTAATATATCAAGGAATAGTTGGTATACCTGGATCACCAAGTTTCTTTGGAACCTTACCATTAAAGGAGTAATTAGCAAGCAAAGTAGAAATCTCCTCATTAGGAATCTTACTTTTATTAGAGACAATATCCTTCATATACTTTGAATAAGGAGGCAACTTAATAGCATAAGCCAAAGGAATTTGCAAAAATAAAGGTTTCATCCACTCACAGAACTTGTTGTAGTGTTCTTCCTCCTTTGAACTTTGTTTATTACCTGGAAAAGGCATAGGTTTCTGCAACCAAGGTTCTCTCTCTTTACCATGTTTATTAGCAATAAAATCTTCCTTGGTGTACCTAGTTTTCTTAGTGTGGTTCTCAAGTTCTTCCTCAACTTACTCCTTATCAGGAGCATCATTTTTATCATTACCACTCTCAGTTTCAGCATCAGAGACGGATATACTATTAGGATCTACAACATGTTCAAGTGGTTCCTCAACTATTCTATGTTTCTTTTTCTTTCTCTTACGATGACTACCACTATCAACTTGTTGAGAGTCCTGCTCAATTGTTTTAGTGTGTCCTTCAGGATATAAAGGATCTTGAGTGGCCATACCACTCCTAGTTCTAATTCCATAAGCATGTTTATCTCCTCAAGCATTAACTAGCATATCCTTTTGTACCTTAGCAAGTTGATCAAGTTGAGTTTAAACCATTTGAAAGTGTTTAAAAAGCATTTTAATATCATTAGAAGTTCTTTCCACAATATCTTTCAACTCATTGATAGCTCTAGAGTTTTCCAATAAATGATTCTGAACTTGTTTATTAAAATGACCTTGTTTAACAGTAAAAATGTCAAGTTCCTCTAAGCATTGATCAGGAGGCTTACCATAAGGAATATCACCTTCATCAAAGTGTTGGAGAGAGTGTACCTCATTAGTAGATGAGTGGGGAATTGGCTTACATAATTCTTCTATATGAGGTAGATTCTTCACATCTTTAGCTCTAATACCTTTCTCCTTTAGACACCTCTTAGCTTCCTTCATCACTTCATCAATTAATGCAATAACTCCCCTCTTCTTCGGTGTTGGTGTTGGAACTAGTTCAGGCACAACTGGTTCAGAAGTAATAGGCTCAGGTGTATTCAGCTCAGTTGAAGTCCAATCATCATAATTCTTGCTTATTTTAGCCATTAATTCTTCAGCATTTGTAGGAGTCCTTTTCGTGAAAATACAATCAGAAAAGCTATCTAGGTAGGTCCTAGAATCATCAGTTAGTCCATTATAATAAATATCAAGAAGCTCATTTTTAGGTAATGGACATCCAGGATGTGCATGAATCAAGGCACAAAACCTTGTCCATGACTCAGGCAATTTCTCTTCTTCTCCCTGTTTAAAATCAAAAAGTCTCTACAAAGCAGCATGTCTAGCACTGAGAGGAAAATATTTCTGGAAGAAAGAAGCAATCAAACAATCAGGGCTATCAATGGAACCAGGAGGTAATCTATTAAACGAAGATCTGGCTTCTCCTTTTAGTGAAAAGGGGAAGATCTTAGTAACAAAGTACTTGCGCATCTTAAAATCATCAGAGAATAAAGCACTCATAGTTTAAAGCTCATTCATATGAGCCACAACACTCTCATTTTCAGTCCCACAAAAAGTTTCTTTCACAACAATATCTAAATAAGATAAATCAAGAGAGAAATCATAATCTTTATCTTTAATATCTATGGGAGAAGTGGAAAATTTAGGATCAGAGGACAACTTAGGCATAATAGTATGTCTAGCAAGGAGACTCTTAATATCACTAGTACCATGTGTGTTTCGGCACTCTTAAACAAATTCATCAGTGAGCTCTATGTAACCATCATTAATATCAAAACTCTTACTAGACTCAGGTGAGCTAACAGGTGTAACAGTGTCTTCACTAGGAGTTTCGGTATTTCCTAAACTAGCCATAGTAGCATCTAGAAAAGGACCTAATGAACCACTCACATCAAGCACAATAGAAGTAACATCATGAGTATCAAAAGCAGTTTTAGACTCAGCAGTAGTAGTGTGTGTAGCATGTGTATGTGGTGGTGGTGTAACAAGCTTACTTATAACAGACGGGGAATCAAGAGCAGCAGAGGTGTTTAGGACTGTACCTGTTCCTATATTGGATGGTAAAATAGGGAACTTTCCAACACGAGACTTCCCCATGATGGAATGAGTAACAGTGAACAATAATAGATACAAGTGAACTTACAAATAAAGCAATGCTCCCCGGCAATGGTGCCAGAAAATAGTCTTGATGACCCACAAGTATAGGGTATCGCAACAGTCTTCGCGGGTAGTAATACCCAATTTATTGATTCGACACATGGGGAGCCAAAGAATACTTGCAAGCCTTAACAACTGAGTTGTCAGTTCAGCTGCACCTGGAAATAGTTCTTGCTCATAGAAGTTTATCAGTAGCCACAATTTGGTAGTAGAAACAACAAAGCAACATCAACAGTAGAACAAGAGCAATAGTAACAGTAACAGTAAACAGTGGGATTCGAGTGCGGTAGGCATAGGGATGGATGGACGGGCGTTGCATGGACGAGTCTAAACATGTAACTTCAAGATCTAGGGCATTGCAGATAAGTAATAACAAGCATCCAAGTACAAACAATCCTAGGCATGTGCTCCAAATATAGTCATACGTGCTCGCAATGAGAACTTACACAACATCTTCTGTCCAGCCAACCGTGGCAGCAGGGCCTCTAGGGAACTACTGGCAATTAAGGTGCTCCTTTTAATAGAGCACCGGAGCAAAGAATTAACACTCTATGAACACATGTGATCCTCACACCACAGCCATCCCCTCCGATTGTCCGAATTATTGTCACTTTGGAGCCTTTGGATCCGGACAATGATATGTGTACACAACTTGCAGATAAGATCATAAACAATACTATCATAATGATTCAATAATAAGCTTAGATCTGAGATCATGGCATTCGGTCCCTAGTGACAAGCATTAAGCACAACAAGTTGCAACAAAGTCAAATGCACTAATAGAGATACTAGGCACTATGCCCTAACAATCTTATTCTATTACATGATAGAACTCATCCAATCCCTACCATCCCAAGCCTACAGCGGGGGATTACTCACTCATGGATGAGGGAAACATTGATGGTCGATGGAGATGCATTGGTGATGATGATGGCGATGATCCTCTCCAAATTCCCCGTCCCGGCAGGCTGCCAGAACGGAGTTTCTGGATCCGAATCTTAGTTTCTGGTGGCGGCAGCGTAGCGGAACTCTTTCTGGAAAACTATCGAACCCTTGGTTTTTAGGTTGAGAGGCAACCTATAGGCACAAAGGTAGGCCAAGGGTGTGCCTGGGGTGGTTGCACCCCCTAGGCACGGCTAGAGGTGGGCTCACGCCTGGCAGGGGTGTGGGCCCCCCAGGCCCCTTCTCCGTCTCGTCTTCTGGTTCCGTGGATCTTCTGGTGAAATATAATTTTTGGCATATTTTTCGGGATTTTTCCTGATAGTTCATTTTCTACACAAAAACTAGACACAAAGGTAATTCTGCTGAAAACAGCGTCAGTTCGTGTTAGTTGTATCCAAATCACAGAAGTTTAGTGGAGAAACAATAGCAAAAGTGTTCAGGAAATTAGATAAGTTTTGGACGTATCACTAGTGACTCCATGAGGGGGTATTTATGCTTGATAGTGGGTTCATGCCTCTAGTTTCCAAGGGAAGTGACCGAAATCTCTTCGGTTGTAGATGTGTTATTGCCACTAGGGACAAAAAAGGTCTCTTATTCATGGAACAAGTGGATTGTTTACCTTACACACTTTGCTTAAAGTAGTTGTATATTGCTTGCAACTTAATACTGGAGGGGGTTCGGATGATAACCTGAAGGTGGACTTCTAGTCTTAGATGTAGTTGGATGGCGGTCTATGTATCTTGTTGTATTTCCCAATCGAATCTCATAATATCTTTCTGAATAGTATTACATTGTTATGTGTAAGGTTCCCAACCTTTAATAAGATAGAGAACCCTGTGTTTACAATGCTAGTCCCTGGATCAATAGCTAGCATCCACAGTTAAGATGTAATATCAAGAAACAAAGGTCATAATACAACTTTATAACCAGGAATAAAATAATTCATTACATCTTACATAGCTCATTTGGCTATCACATCACATTGCAGCAGAATATCTATAAAGCATGGGGTCCTTCATCTTCAAAGTGCCACAGGCAGTCATGTTGGTTGTAAACTTGTAATCCTAATCAATAAACTTCACTAACATCAGACAAACCTGCAACATAAAAAGTTGGAGCCACAAGGGTAAATACATTTGAATTGTATTGGCAAGTTTCACTAGTATGTAGAAATAAGTGGATCCTATCCTTTACATGCATATTTGGCTAAGTAGGGTTTAGGATCATTTGCAGAAAGCAATATAGTTTTGTCCTATCTTTTCAAAATAGTTTTTGATCTTTTGTCAAATCTTTCTGAACTTCTTGGAAACTCCAAGTGCTTCAAAATCCCTTGTTGTCACCATCAAGTTTTACTTTGAGAAATTGGAATGTCGAGATTTCCATAGCTTCAGGCCTTAGTTGCTCAGTGTTGTCCGTAACCGGGGACACGGCTAAGTACTTAGAATTTGATCTTCTGCAGAAGTTGTACACTTTACCCACATGACACAATCTCATCTTGATGCCACCAGTGGCCGCTGGATAAGTACACCAAGATGGAGTACTGGAAGATTGAGAATGTGACAAAGTCTTTCCATAGGAGTCCTCCCAATACACAATGCTAGCTTTTCATCCAGGCACCAATGTAGGGTTTCATGTTCCCTTACACAATTCGAGTTAACCTGAAGATGCCAATGCATGGCTCTTCCACTATGTAGTTGACTAAGCCAGAGCCCATTTAGCATGTGGCTGTACACGGAAGCCACTGTACGAGAAACATGTTCAATCTCTAAGTCCCTGGGTGGTTTTCTTCTAGTGCACATACAAAAAGAGATAGCCATATAAACATAGTTCCTTTTGTTGCCACCTTGTCCAAAACTTGAGTATCCTTGTCCACCCAGGTGGTTCATTGAGTACTTGTTTTATTATATAAAACTTATATCTTTTCAACTCTTCATATAATCATAACATGTATCCCATCCCAAATATATAGCAGGGCTAAGCATACTACAACTACAATGTTTTCACTAAGGATGATATAAGCGTATCCTATTAGGATTTAACATAGCATAAAATATAGTAGTCCATTATCATGCATGTTACAAAAATCCACTAAGGGTAATGAAAATAGTAGGACATAGATGATAGTGTCACTTGACTTTTTAGTAGAGAATGTTGGTTCACTTCTTGATCTTGCAAATATCACACTCTTCTAACTTCACTACAAATCAATCAAGCAAACATATATTCAACTAGCATTCAAACAATTTGTCACACATAAAATAACAAAAACAAGGTCATGCATGCAAGCATGCAAAAGATAGTTTTACTTGCAAAAGTGGTTTCTACTAGGCTCTAAACATTATAAAGTTCAAAGTGGTCATACTAAAGTCGTAAAACCATTTGCAAAAGGTTTTATCTATAGACCATTTTTAAATCAAATCAATATTTTATGTGGTGGAAAAATACTTTTAGCAAAGCAGTATTCTTTAAAGGGCTCACCAAATATATTTTAATTCTCAAAACTTGGTGTTTAGGGTCAGAAGGTTTGAATCAAATCATTTCCCAAAGATTTCACTCAAAAATCATTTCTAAAACAAAATCAATATTTTTATTTGACTAGAAATGAGTTAATTCAATTATTTATTCCCTAACTTCACAAAATACATTTTTAAATCCATAAGTTGGTTCCTATGGTCAGTGGGTTCACAACAAACCATTTTACAAAGATTTCACATTAAAATTATATCTAGAATAATTTTTATATTCAAAATAAGCCTACACAAGTTTCTGCAATTTCAACCAATTTTCCAGAAGCAAAACATTAAACAAAGTGCATGGTTGCAAAGTAATTGTTCTTCTGAATCCATTGATATAAAATTTGCAAAATTTGGACGTGTAGAACTAAAGTTATGAATTTCACAAGTTTGCAAATCAAATAGAACATTTTCTGGTTTTTATTCAAACAGACTGGCCACGTGGCTCTATCCTATTGGCCGGTACAGTTTTGGGTGGATCGAGCTCTCTGGACCGCAGGATCTTATTTAGATTCCACGGCACAGATGCACACATACCCCTTTGTCCAAGTTCTAATCTCAGCCAAAGGATTCAGATCCAACGAATGCTATGCGCTTGACCAAGAGTGGGCGGCGCTGGCGGCGGCGACTGGCGGCGCACGCTCGGGCGGCGAGCTTGCCAACGAACCAGGATGCAAGGAAGACAGGGGAGGGGCTCACCGTGCTCGCAGAGGGTCGGCGAAGCTCGAGGTGGCGTTGGCTTGGCGAGGGGTGCTCGGAGTTGCTGGCAATTCCTCGCCGGAGTCGGTGGCGGCGTCAGGCGGCTCTAGAGGTCGTCAGGGATGGAGCTACAGATCATGCCGAAGCAAAACAAGGACATGGTCAGATGCGTGAGAGTGTGAGGAGTATGGGAGCATCACTGAGAGGGCTCGGGGCGGTCTGGCTTACAAGGGAGAGGTCGCCGGAGAAGGGATAGACGCGGCGGTGCTTAGGTGATAACGAAGTCGATGTTTTGGAGCGCGCGCGAGTGAATGGAGCACACGGGCAGATGCGCCAGGTGGTGGGGAGCAAGCTCGCGTGCAGAGGAAGGAGAAGCATGGCTGTGGTTCGCCGGAATTGGCTTGGAACTCCGTCGGAGACAGTGGCGGTGTGGGGGCGAATTGGAGCAGCCTAGGGGCAGAGGGGAGGCACTGTTTGGGGGGAAATATAGAGGAGAGAGGGGCGCTTATGTGTGCGTGATCACAACGAGGTTTTACTCATCCAATTACGCGTATTGACGCCGGCAATAACTCGGCAGCAACGGCAGGGCGACGTGGTCGCGAGATTGAAGACGACCGCGTGGCAGTGGGGTCCATCTGGCAGTGAGGGAGAGAGAGTGGGAGTGGGTCCTCTGCGTCGGTGACTGTGTGGGTGCGAGATTCAGTGAAAAACGGTTCACTGCGGGGAGGGGTTAGTTGGGCTGGACTGGGCCTGTTGGGTTGGATCGTGTTTGTTTCATTTTTTTATACAGATTGCTTTTTCTTTTTCTATTTGATTTTCTGTTTTGATTTTCAAATAAACAATTCAAACACCAATTCAAATCAAACCACCACCAAACTTGTATTTATTTTAATTCTGTTTAACAACACAAATCAAAGTCAAAAACAAAATAATTTTTATTCTTGTTAGGATCCATTAATAATTAAATAAAATAGACCTTAGTTATTAATTCAAATAGGATTTTATTTATTAAAAATTCTATTTGAAATCTAAAATAATACAAAAATCATTTCAGTAGGTTTTATTTGAAAATATAAAACAGTTGGAAGAAATAAATTAACAAGTTTTAGTGTTTATTTAAAATGGAAAAGCCTTTACTTTAATAAAATTGGATATTAATAAATCCTCATTATTTTATTTAAATAAACCTTTACTCTTTTTATCAAAATAAAAATATTTTATTTCAAAAGCTTGGCCAAGATTTCATTTGGCTCTATAAAATAATCCTTATTTATAATTCTACCTTTTCTTTTGAAAACCAAATCTTTTTATTAAAAGATCTAAAAATAGTAATTCCAACTAATAAAACTTTCTTTATCTTTTTAAATCCCTTTAGGATTTTATTTGATCAAAATAAGTTTGGATATTTCCAAATGGGTTCAAAAAGTTTCTTCTCACCCTAAATTTCAACAAAAATTTATTTTGTTTATTTATTTTTTTCACATTTCAAATTTGGAAAATTTTGGGATGTGACAGGCTACCACCCTTAAAATAAATCTCGTCCCGAGATTTGGGAAGGCTAGAGGTTACAAGTTAGCTTCAAGGCAACTAGGGTACTACCCCCCTTAAAAATAAAGTCTCATATGGTTACATTGATGGTTCACTTGACTATGGGTTCAACACTTAATATCCAGACAAGGAAACCTTATTTAACTCAACTGAGTTAACTAGTTTTTGACATCCACTTCTTCTATCTCTTCAAAGTTTCCATCCATGACAATGTGGTTCACATGTCCTTTCTGGGTCACATTGGAGTCATTTCCATTGGCTCTTCTAGCATCCTTTTTCTTTTTCTTCTCAGGACAGTCTGATGCATAGTGTCCAAGCTCCTTGCAATTATAGCATTGCAACATGCTAATATCTATCTTCCTAGATTTGCCATGTTGGTTCTGACCAAGGTCATCTCCATTGTCAGTATCATTTTCATTATTATCACTTCCATTGTTGTTGTGGTGATACTGATGTGGTTCAGAATCTTCATTGCTCTTTTTGAATGAATGCTTCTTTTTTGATGATCCTAAGTGATTCTTGAGTTTATGTTTCCTCTTTCTATGCTCAACTTGATTCATCTTGTTTTCCAAAATGGTGGCTTTCTCACAGAGTGATTGATAAGTTGGGACATAGGCAACCGCTAGCTGCAGGTTCAACTCATCATTAATTCCTTCAAGAAATTTCTCCTTTCTCTTAGCATCTGTATCAACTTCATCCGGTGCATAGTGTGCCAGATTGTTGAATTCTTCAATGTACTCAGCCACACTGAGGTGACACTGTTTCAGATTGTGAAAATCCTTTTTCTTCAAGTACATCACTCCAGGTGAGATGTGAGTTGTACGGAAACCATCCTCAAAAATAGCCCAAGTCACATCCTCAAGGGGAGTGGTGATCTGAAAGTTGTCCCACCATGTTGCTGCTGGTCCTTCAAGTAGAAATGCTGCAAACCTAACTTTTTCTTCATCGGTGCAGCCAACAGTCACTAAGTCCTTGTTCACTGAACGTAACCAATCATTGGCTTCCATTGGATCAGTTGTTCCAGAGAACCTTGCAGGCGTAAGTTTCAGAAATTTGGTGAGCATGTCTAGTGCTGGAGGATTATTCTGATTGTTGTTGTTGTTGTTGTTGTTGTTGTTGTTGTTGTTTTTGTTGTTGTTGTTGTTGTTGTTGTTGTTGTTGTTGTTGTTGTTCTGATTCGGTATGAGTGTAGTCATCATCTGCATCAGTTGAGTTTGGCATGTCATTAACTGCTGCATCTCAGGAGTAATGTTGTTGTTTTGGTTGGGGTTGGCATGACGGGGAGGCATCTGTTGGTTTGATAGGGATGAGTACTGATGGATAGGTTTTTAAGAAGTCCTAACACACAACTCAAAACCAACCAAGTTCAATCAAACAATCAAGCAATCAACAAGCAACTATTTATTGAACAACTTATGAGCTTAACTCATGTGTTGAAGGAAACAACAAGTTTTCTTGAAAATAATAACTTAGTATAATCATACCTCATAGGTCAATATGATCCATACACTAACTTGATATCAATGTCTTTGGTTGGCAATCTAATGTCTCTTGGTTTTCACTTGTAGTCCTTAGTGATGTCTAAGTTGAAGTCCTTGGTGAAACTAAAGTTGAAATCACTTGAAGATGTTGAAGTCATTAGAGTTGATAAAATCCTTTGCACATGGTGCAGTCTTTGGCCATGGGGTAGGCTTTGTCCATCAAGTTTGATAATAGAAGAGATGTAGAATCAAAACCAAAAAGGTTGAGGAAAGAGTTTACAAGATTGTTTGTAAATATGTTTTGGAACAAAAACAACTCTTATTCTTCTAAGGGGTTTTGTCCAATCCTAGGGTTACAATCCTACATGCAACACAGTGCTCTGATACCATCTGTAAGGTTCCCAACCTTTAATAAGGTAGAGAACCCTGTGTTTACAATGCTAGTCCCTGGATCAATAGCTAGCATCCATAGGTAAGATGTAATATCAAGAAACAAAGGTCATAATACAACTTTATAACCAGGAATAAAATAATTCATTACATCTTACATAGCTCATTTGGCTATCACATCACATTGCAGCAGAATATCTATAAAGCATGGGGTCCTTCATCTTCAAAGTGCCACATGCATTCATGTTGGTTGTAAACTTGTAATCCTAATCAATAAACTTCACTAACATCAAACAAACCTGCAACATAAAAAGTTGCAGCCACAAGGGTCAATACATTTGAATTGTATTGGCAAGTTTCACTACTATGTAGAAATAAGTGGATCCTATCCTTTACATGCATATTTGGCTAAGTAGGGTTTAGGCTCATTTGCAGAAAGCAATATAGTTTTGTCCTATCTTTTCAAAATAGTTTTTGATCTTTTGTCAAATCTTTTTGAACTTCTTGGAAACTCCAAGTGCTTCAAAATCCCTGGTTGTCACCATCAAGTTTTACTTTGAGAAATTGGAATGTCGAGATCTTCCATAGCTTCAGGCCTTAGTTGCTCAGTGTTGTCCGTAACCGGGGACATGGCTAAGTACTTAGAATTTGATCTTCTGCAGAAGTTGTACACTTTACCCACATGACACAATCTCATCTTGATGCCACCAGTGGCCGCTGGATAAGTACACCAAGATGGAGTACTGGAAGATTGAGAATGTGACAAAGTCTTTCCATAGGAGTCCTCCCAATACACAATGCTAGCTTTTCATCCAGGCACCAATGTAGGGTTTCATGTTCCCTTACACAATTCGAGTTAACCTGAAGATGCCAATGCATGGCTCTTCCACTATGTAGTTGACTAAGCCAGAGCCCATTTAGCATGTGGCTGTACACGGAAGCCACTGTACGAGAAACATGTTCAATCTCTAAGTTCCTGGGTGGTTTTCTTCTAGTGCACATACAAAGAGAGATAGCCATATAAACATAGTTCCTTTTGTTGCCACCTTGTCCAAAACTTGAGTATCCTTGTCCACCCAGGTGGTTCATTGAGTACTTGTTTGATTATATAAAACTTATATCTTTTCAACTCTTCATATAATCATAACATGTATCCCATCCCAAATATATATAAGGGCTAAGCATACTACAACTACAATGTTTTCACTAAGGATGATATAAGGGTATCCTATTAGGATTTAGCATAGCATAAAATATAGTAGTCCATTATCATGCATGTTACAAAAATCCACTAAGTGTAATGAAATTAGTAGGACATGGATGATAGTGTCACTTGCCTTTTTAGTAGAGAATGTTGGTTCACTTCTTGATCTTGCAAATATCGCACTCTTATAACTTCACTACAAATCAATCAAGCAAACATATATTCAACTAGCATTCAAACAATTTGTCACACATAAAATAACAAAAACAAGGTCATGCATGCAATCATGCAAAAGATAGTTTTACTTGCAAAAGTGGTTTCTACTAGGCTCTAAACATTATAAAGTTCAAAGTGGTCATTTACTAAAGTGGTAAAACCATTTGCAAAAGGTTTTATCTATAGACCATTTTTAAATCAAATCAATATTTTATGTGGTGGAAGAATACTTTTAGCAAAGAAGTCTTCTTTAAAGGGTTCACCAAATATATTTTAATTCTCAAAACTTTGTGTTTAGGGTCAGAAGGTTTGAATCAAATCATTTCCCAAAGATTTCACTCAAAAATCATTTCTAAAACAAAATCAATATTTTTATTTGACTAGTAATTAGTTAATTCAATTATTTATTCCCTAACTTTAAAAAATACATTTTTAAATCCATAAGTTTGTTCCTATGGTTAGTGGGTTCACAACAAACCATTTTTCAAAGATTTCACATTAAAATTATATCTAGAATAATTTTTATATTCAAAATAAGCCTACACAAGTTTCTGCAATTTCAACCAGTTTTCCAGAAGCAAAACATTAAACAAAATGCATGGTTGCAAAGTACTTGTTTTGATGAATCCATTGATATAAAATTTGCAAAATTTGGACGTGTAGAACTAAAGTTATGAATTTTACAAGTTTGAAATCAAATAGAACATTTTCTGGTTTTTATTCAAACAGACTAGCCACGTGGCTCTATCCTATTGGCCGGTACCATTTCGGGTGGATCGAGCTCTCTGGACCGCAGGATCTTATTTAGATTGCACGGCACAGATGCACACATACCCCTTCGTCTAAGTTCTAATCTCAGCCAAAGGATTCAGATCCAACGGATGCTATGCGCTTGACCAAGAGTGGGCGGCGCTGGCGGCGGCGACTAGCGGAGCACGCTCGGGCGGCGAGCTTGCCGACGAACCAGGAAGCAAGGAAGACAGGGGAGGGGCTCACCGTGCTCGCAGAGGGTCGGCGAAGCTCGAGGTGGCGTTGGCTTGGCGAGGGGCGCTCGGAGTTGCTGGCAATTCCTCGCTGGAGTCGGTGGCGGCGTGAGGCGGCTTTGGAGGTCGTCGGGGATGGAGCTACAGATCATGCCGAAGCAAAACAAGGACATGGTCAGATGCGGGAGAGCGTGGGGAGTATGGGAGCATCACTGAGAGGGCTCGGGGCGGTCTAGCTTACCAGGGAGAGGTCGCCGGAGAAGGGACAGACGCGGCGGTGCTTAGGTGATGACGAAGTCGACGTTTTGGAGAGCGCGCGAGTGAATTGAGCACACGGGCAGATGCGCCAGGAGGTGGGGAGCAAGCTCGCGTGCAGAGGAAGGAGAAGCGCGGCTGTGGTTCGCTAGAATAGGCTGGGAACTCCGTCGGAAACAGTGGCGGTGTGGGGGCGAATTGGAGCAGCCTAGGGGCAGAGGGGAGGCGTGGTTTGGGGGGAAAGATAGAGGAGAGAGGGGCTCTTATGTGTGCGTGATCACAGCGAGGTTTTACTCAGCCAATTACGCGTATTGACGCCGAAAATAACTCGGCAGCAACGGCAGGGCGACGTGGTCGCGAGATTGAAGACGACCGCGTGGCAGTGGGGTCCGTCTGGCAGTGAGGGAGAGAGAGTGGGAGTGGGTCCTCTGCGTCAGTGACTGTGTGTGTGCGAGATTCAGTGAAAAACGGTTCAATGCGGGGAGGGGTTAGTTGGGCTAGACTGGGCCTTGCTGGGCCTGTTGGGTTGGATCGTGTTTGTTTCATTTTTTTATACAGATTGCTTTTTCTTTTTCTATTTGATTTTCTGTTTTGATTTTCAAATAAACAATTCAAACACCAATTCAAATCAAACCACCACCAAACTTTGTATTTATTTTAATTCTGTTTAACAACACAAATCAAAGTCAAAAACAAAATAATTTTTATTCTTGTTAGGATCCATTAATAAATAAATAAAATAGACCTTAGTTATTAATTCAAATAGGATTTTATTTATTAAAAATTCTATTTGAAATCTAAAATAATACCAAAATCATTTCAGTAGGTTTTATTTGAAAATATAAAACACTTGGAAGAAATAAATTAACAAGTTTTAGTGTTTATTTAAAATGGAAAAGCCTTTACTTTAATAAAATTGGATATTAATAAATCCTCATTATTTTATTTAAATAAACCTTTACTCTTTTTATCAAAATAAAAATATTTTATTTCAAAAGCTTGGCCAAGATTTAATTTGGCTCTATAACATAATCCTTATTTATAATTCTACCTTTTCTTTTGAAAACCAAATCTTTTTATTAAAAGATCTAAAAATAGTAATTCCAACTAATAAAACTTTCTTTATCTTTTTAAATCCCTTTAGGATTTTATTTGATCAAAATAAGTTTGGATATTTCCAAATGGGTTCAAAAAGTTTCTTCTCACCCTAAATTTCAACAAAAAATTATTTTATTTATTTATTTTTTTCACATTTCAAAATTTGGAAAATTTTGGTATGTGACATTATGCCTTGCTCACTTCCTATCAATTGCCCTGCTATAATTTTTTTACCCTTCATGCCATGCTGTTTATCTAAGGAGAGCACCTCTAGTGAACTATGGACCCCGGTCCAATCTTTACCATAGATACATCTTGCACTGTTACCTGTTTATGTAACATCCCAATTTCAGCAACCCTGATTAAATGTCCAAAAGGCAAAAATCAGGGGGGAACAAAAACTTTTTCTTGCATTGTGTGCTTACCTATTTGCTTGTGCTCAAGCAACTGTTTGAGTATTAGTTGTGTGCTCTTCATCTCAATACTAGTTTACAAAAACTATTTCACAAAAGATGTCTTGGCTCCATTTTCATATTCTCAAATGTTCTGGCATTTCAAAAACCTGAGCCAAGATGACTTTGACACAACCAAATACTTTACTAGCTTCTATTGCCAAAACTATGGATACATATGTATACTCTCCTTATGTTTTCAAGACCGAACCTTCAACTACTCTTATCCCTAGGTTTTCCCAAAAACTTTATTAAAAACCTTTTCATCTCAATATTGGTAGAGTTACCAAGATGGTACTTATCTCACTTGAAAGAAAACCCTTTCAACATACCCATCCTTATCTCAAGCTAGGCTTGATGGTAACCCTAGTAGTAGTTAGCTAAGTAATAAGATGAATTGCCTTGATCTGTTGGTTGATGAATTACCTTGATCTGCTGATTGCCTTGTTTGTTTAGGAACTAGATTGAGCTAATCTAGTAGATCATCTTTTAGGACCCAATCTTTGCTTGTGATCATCCATCTCAAGCTAAGCATCTAAATCTGGATCTATCCTAAGCCACTCCTGTGATCATCTCCTCTCCTGCTTACAACAATCCTAGGACAAACCTTCTGGATGGTTTCCAACTCATTGAAGACCCAATCTAAGAAGGGATAATATCTACTTAGAACGAGGCTAAGATGATTAGAATCTTCCCTCTTGGAACCCACGGATTATCAATAATAAAACTATTTTGGGTTTTACCCTACTACAGGGTTTTCAAAATAAAACCCTTGGAAATATGCATCATTTCCGAGTGGAAGTTTTACTAAAATAAGATATGAGGTGGATGAAGATAAAGTCAAGTAAGAGAAAGGAAGGGATGTTCTAAGCCAATGTCCGGAACAATTATATCCGTGCAACCACATTACCGCAGTCGCTGGGGCTTATCTCGTAGTTTGTGTTCTTTAGTCGGTGCTGCTCTTACTCGCTAAAGGGGAGAAATCCCCAGAAATCTGGGTTGCCATGGGCAGGTACCAGTGCAACAATTGGGCCTCTCGCGGACGGTATGCTTTGAGGAAGTACAAATGGAAGATTGTCACTATTGCTACCGGTCAGGCTTTGGTCTGGAGGTAGGGGTCAGTACGGAAGGAAGGACCAGGGTCGGGGACCCCATACTCGTATTGGAGAGAGATAAACCCAAAAGGAAAAGCCGCCGTTGCTAGGGATCGACAAATGAAAAGTTCAAGTTTGATTATCCAAACCCCTGTCTACTTTGTGTAGAAGGTCGTGGTTTTATCCCGGTGGATCTATTGATTCTTGTGGGTAAAGTGCACAACCTCTACAAAGTGTGATCTATTTGAATAGCCATGTCCACGGACAAGGACGGTTGGAATGGCAAGTGCTAGGAGGACCCTTTAGTTAAGTTAAGTTAAGATAAAGGATGTGACTTGGTCACGAGGAAAGATAAGTATAAAATGTGTTTTGACCAGAGATGGTCGTTAAAGTTTTAAAAAGGGTTTTAGAACAAAACGTTTTCCAAATCTTTTTAACAAGGATATGGAGATGTCCAGATTTTCAAAAAGAAGACATACTTTTCCAAAATTCTTTTTCAACAAAGATATAGAGATGCCAATTGTTAGGTCTTTCCAAAAACAACTATAGGGTAGAGCTATTTCGCCACAGCCAGATATGCATTCTCTTATTACCCTTGTATCGGTGGTTTGCGAGTACATTCAAAGTACTCACGGCATTGTCCCTGGCTATTTACTTGGCCAGATTGCAGATGTTAAGAAGAAACGAAGGTGCTGACGTCTATGCGAGCTAGGCCGTCTTCCCAGTCAGTTGCCTGTAGGTTAAGGCACGGACTCTGTGCTGAAGACTTCCGCTACTTATGTTGTAATAGCCATAAAGGCCTCCTTGTAAGTTGTTGTATTCGTAATATAAGGGTGATGTAATGATACTTGTCGGTTGTGCTCACGGCTCACCGATCATGGGAACGTGAATTATATGCATAACATGTATTCTTGGACCGTAAATCCGGGGTGCCACAGACTTGGTATCAGAGCCATCCTGACTGTAGGAGACCTTAGTTAGCATGGACGTTAGACAGGACAACCCGTATTTCTGAAAACACCAGTCTTCTCAAACTATTTTCTCAAAAGCTTTTCGAAAGATTGCTTATCTCATCTTCACTGACTTAAACGTTTTGAAAATGGATTACTCTACATCTCGTCTACTTCAACAAATCCGTTTTCAAAACCAAGTCCAAATTGGAGACTATGAAGCCGAAGATCCCGGAACGGAGAAACACTGAGACAAGCAAAGCAAAGGAGCTACCTACGTTGACCGACCCTACAATATCGCCCTACCTACGGAGTCCTTCATCACCCCCAACCAAGTACGACACCGACGATAAAAGACGACAAGACATAAACTAAGACCCCATAACATCCGTACCTAGGACTAGCATCACTAAGATAGGATTCCCCTTATGGCGTGTAGTCACCCCCTTAGTACCCATGGTATGCCTTCCTTGCTTGTCATGTGTGTGTTTGATGCTTGGAATGTGTTGCTTGTCTTCCCTGGATCATTCGGTCCTAAAAGTTTTGACCACCTAGTTGGTAGACCCCAATACTAACTCTCGCAACCTCCTAGCCGAAAAACTCTCCTCAGCAGGATGGCCACATAAGAAAACCTCGACAACCTCAAGCAAAGCCCTAAGGTGGAAAGACTGCATCTTTCCACTCAACCCCAATAAACCCTATTGACATGTCACTGCTAACCATAGCATTCCACCCTAGGTTTATACCTCGCTAACCCCCTCTACCATTGCGCTCGGAGAACTAACTCCGTGGCACCGTTCCATTCTTCAGCCGGAAACTTCATCTCAACCAGAAATACCTGAGTATGTCCCCGAAGATCGGAGTCCCAAGAAAAGGATGCAGCCGTTACGGTGAAGAAGGACATCAAGCTAGTCAGTGCTTAGGCAAGTACCTAAACTGTGGAGCTCTCCACTCCCCTGCAAATTGCCCCACCCAACTAGTCACCTGTTTCCTCTGTGAAGGTCAAGACCATGCCCCGGCCAACTATCCCCTCCAACTCCTGATTGGCAAGGCTCGTCAACTCCCATGCGTCAACATTGGGAAGAAATCAAGAGAAGGACGTTACAAGAAAGGCACCTTCTTCGCCTGTGATGAACCGGGTCACTTCAGCCGAGAGTGCCCCTAGCGTGGTCTTGACAACCCTCCTGCCAAGGCAAGGTCCAAGACATCCACTGCCCCCGTGAAGATCCCAAGACAAACCCAAGGAGGATCTGAAGCTAAGAAGAACGGTTGTTACAGCTGTGGAGGTCCGAGCCACTTCTCCCGTGAATGTCCAGAAAAGTACACGATGACCTTGAAGCCAAAATCTCCAGCCCCGAACAAAGGCAAGATATCCCTAGCCCCCTCGGCTAGAAGAATCAGGAGGCCACCATCCCTAGAGCCTCCCCTTCCCCCAAGAAAGCACTACCTGCAGGGAAACCTGTCACCTCTGAAAGACGTCAAGACTCCGAACGCTCCTCCCAAGTAGTTTCGCCTCCAAAAAACTCTCCTTCTCCCAACCTGGGTAGAGTCATGTATCCCCCACGACCTGTTTTGTAAGACTCTAAGTGCCTTGTCGCCCTACGGCACCGACCTTTTGTGTAACCCCTTAAGTACCTCCGCCACCGACCAGTTTGAACCCTATTAAATGTAAGAAAGTTATGCAAGAGTGATAGCCTTCTTTGCATGTTTTACCCATGACGTTGCATCAGACTAAACCCGGAATGACCCCAATTCCAAAGGACCTCGTTTCCTAGACCATCAAACTCCAATGGCATCCTCCAACCCGTCGTACTCGTACCCCGTTTAGAACTAACTACCCGAAAGCTCGTAGACGCCCTTTCTAATAAACCTTCTAACTCCTGAAGTGGTTCCGACGACGTCGGCAGAAGATAACTACCCCGAAGGAAGGATGTAGCGCCATTCCCTGACATCAGCATACAACTCCCATCAAGAAAGTCGGCGACTTCACCCAGAACCCCTAGTTTTGCTATAAGGGGGAAAGACTGCGTCTTTCCCGCCCCAAAACCCTATAGACACTTGGAGTCGACCCCTAGTTAGCATTAAGCAATTACCGCCTCTCCAAGCCTGAATCATCGACCCTGCAAGAAGAACAACATTTGGCACCTCCCCAAAATCAGAAGGACTTCATGAAGATCCTCTGCGCCAAGGTCGACCGCCATCCAACACCCCGGTGTATCAAGACCTTGAAGAAAGAAAGCTGACCCCTAGGCGAAAGAATAAAGAAGATTCAACTTGCCGCCTCGACCCAAGAAGGAAGTAACAGTCGGCGCTAAACCTACCTGGACTTTCCCTAAGGGGAAAAGACTGCATATTTTCCACTAATTTAATCTAAAAACTCCCAAACCCGAAGCCCCTCAGCTCAAACCCATGACTAACCCGTCAACTCTTTGTAAAACTTATTAGCACCTAGTAAGTCCACCACTGAAATTGTTAAGCGGATGTTATCACCCAAACCCTACTCCTCCCTAATCTCGGGACGAGATTATGTTAAGGGGGAAAGGTCTGTAACATCCCAATTTCAGCAACCCTGATTAAATGTCCAAAAGGCAAAAATCAGGGGGAACAAAAACTTTTTCTTGCATTGTGTGCTTACCTGTTTGCTTGTGCTCAAGAAACTGTTTGAGTATTATTTGTGTGCTCTTCATCTCAACACTAGTTTACAAAAACTATTTCACAAAAGATGTCTTGGCTCCTTTTCCATATTCTCAAATGTTCTTGCATTTCAAAAACTTGAGCCAAGATGACTTTAACACAACCAAATACTTTACTAGTTTCTATTGCCAAAACTATGGAGACATATATAAATACTCTCCTTATGTTTTCAAGACAGAACCTTCAACTACTCTTATCCCTAGGTTTTCCCAAAAACTTTATTAAAAACCTTTTCATCTCAATCTTGGTAGAGATACCAAGATGGTACTTATCTCACTTCAAAGCAAAACCCTTTCAACATACCCATCCTTACCTCAAGCTAGGCTTGATGGTAACCCTATTAGTAGTTAGATAAGTAATAAGATGAATTGCCTTGATCTGTTGGTTGATGAATTGCCTTGATCTGCTGATTGCCTTGTTTGTTTAGGAACTAGATTGAGCTAATCTAGTAGATCATATTTTAGGACCCAATCCTTGCTTGTGATCATCCATCTCAAGCTAAGCATCTAAGTCTGGATCTATCCTAAGCTACTCCTGTGATCATCTCCTCTCCTGCTTACATCAATCCTAGGACAAACCTTCTGGATGGTTTCCAACTCATTGAAGACCCAATCTAAGCAGGGATAATATGTACTTATCCCTCACATCAACATCATCTCCTTGATCATGAGTTTGGAACCTAGCTTCCTCTCAAAAACTCATATATATATATATGCTACCTCCCCTTGACCAACTCTTTGCTTTTTATGATCTACTAAACATGGCCTATCAACTCCCACTCCACTTGTTTCCATTGGAGCCCTGTGCTTCTTAAACCCACATGGTTTAGGAGGCTAACTGATGTGTCTGTTATGGCAGCCTTATTTTCAACAAAGTTTGCCATCTCCTCTATACCACCTCAAATTCAACCAAGCATAACTCTTGCTTCCATGATCATCTATATGACATGGTCTATCCATCCATATTCCCCTTGTACCAAGGTGAGCTCTCAGCTCCCTAACCCAACCTTGTTTAGATGACATCAGACTAATCAAACCCTAGATCCTCCAAGCATCTAGTTTCCACTTTTTTCACCACTTCTCTTCAAAACTAAGGTAGACCTTGATGCCCAAACCAAGCTTACATAATCTACCTTGTATATAAGTATCCCCAAATAATTCTCTCAATTATTTGATTTATTAAACTATTTTATTATCTTATCTTGCAAATTCCTCAAAACCTTTGTCTATAAAGACAAGTTTGTTTTTATCCAAACCACCTTTCCAACTCAATGTATATTTGAGTTCTCCATATCATATCACATCTCTCAAACTCAAAGATAAATATTTTTGATATCCTTTACTGTTTATTTTTTCCCTTTTTCTTAAATGGCAGAAACAAGAAATAATTCTCCAAAAATACTTTTTCACCTCAATAAACCCCAATAAAATCCTCCAATGTGTGTTATGGTATTTCGGACCATATCACATCAAAAACCAAGCTTGTCCAATGCAAAAATATCATTTTTGCTTCCATAATCTATTTCTGCACTTTTTGAAGAAGTGCATTTAAATGGGATTATAATCTTGAGAAAAATCCCATTTAAATCATTGAAAGATTATTTAACCTACTCCACCTACCAGTACCATTCCCACACCTTGTCCAACGCAAATTTATCAACTTCCTTCACAACCTCCCATTTGGTCAACATTTTGCAATTTAACCAAACATAATTAAAACCAACACCAAACCAGCTCCAACCTTCCCCAACACTACTCCACAGCAGTACTCACACCCCTCTGGTCGACCAGCACTGTATAATCTTGACCACATGTCCACTAGTGCTTGTAAGAGAGAGAGAGAGCATCCCATCTTGCCAAAATCTTTGCAATAATGAGGCAGCAGCTACCCCTCTCTGGTCGAGATGTAGGCCCCACACCACCCCTAGAACCGCCTCCCTTGCCCAATGACTGGCTAGAACCCTCCTCCCAAGCTTCCCCATGCACTTAGTGCACCATGGACCATCTAACACGGTTTATAATGCCCTAGGGCCACCCAGCCCCCCTCCCCTTAGCTCATTTGCCCCTTCCACTCCCACTCACCTCCCCGAGCTCCCCTCTCCCTCCTCATCTCCCTTGGCTGGCCACACGAAGAGGAAATGGCACTTTAAACCATATCCTAGCTCAAGATCGAGGTCACCCTCCTCCAGCTCCCCTCCCTATGCATGTGTTTCACCCTCCTCCTCTCCCCTCCTCTGTAGGAACCCTAGAGCTCGCCACCATCAAGCTTGACCGAGAGGACCTTCTCCGACGAGGACCACCACCCCAAGTTTCCTCCACGGTAACTACCCCACACCTACCTTGCCCACGGACCCAGATCCCTCCTACTCACCTCCCCTCCTACATGCAGAAGCCCAGGAGTGCTCACTGGCGATTTCCAATCGCCTCCAACGCGGGAGACACGTGAATCCCCAGATCTAGGCCGTCGATCCGGCTTTAATCCAACGGCCCTGGTCGTCCCATACCCGTTCGCCCTCCTCCACTCACTGACGTGCGGGTCACGCCCCGCGATTTGAAGCTCTCGGCCTCCCGCGCGTGGCGATGCCCTGCTGTGCCGGGAAGGCCCAGTGAGGCCGCTCCCCAGCAGATCTGGCCCAGAAAACCCCACCCCCCTTTATTCTTTTGCCGAGATCTAAAAATCTGCCTGATAGTTAAAATCTAATTGAAAATGTAAAAGGCTTCAAAATATTTATCTACAAATTTTCTTAGGTACCGGTATGTCTTTACAAACCTGGAGACCAAGATTTAGATTAAATAGATAAATATAATTAATATGATAAATTCCAATCCCAGATCTGTCCAGAACACTTTTTTTGCTCTACAAAAAGTTTGTCACCTCCAAATGGAGTATTTCCAATTTGTAAAGAAAGGTATTGACCCTACCTTTCATACCCCATAGGCCCCTTAGTCATTTGCTTCCTATTCTGTTGCTAGAAAAATAACAAAATAAATTACTTTATGCCTTTAGGAATTTATCCAGGAAAAACCAAATGAGGTATTGACCTAATTACAACTCCCAGATGACACACATACATATCCTTCTAAATCTAGTAGCTCATATTTTGATGAGTCTCTATTGATTTTTAGTGAAATAAACTCTTTTATGCCTGGTTTAATCACAAATAAAATCACTACAGTAGCTTTACAACTCCAAATTGATTGATTCCAATTTACACAGAAAGGTACTCTCAGTACCTAGCATGTGTCCTTGGAATAAACTAAAAATCTTCTGTAAAATAAAACCCAATGAAAAAGACAAATCCTATCCAGTACTGCCTTTGGGAATTTCTCAAGGGCAATCTGGTAATTGTTTTGAGGAAATTCCAACTCCTCTTGATTCATTATCGTGGGAATGGTCATGGCAGATGCTGCAATCGGCAGCGAGTAGTAGAACGAGGGGCAAAGGCGGCCAGCCATCTGCGGTGCGAGATGAGGGCAAAGACACGGGGTTTTACCCAGGTTCGCCCCCCCGGAGGGTAAAGACCTACTCCTGCTAGATTGTATTATGAATGTGTTACAATGGGTGAGCTCGGCGGCTCGGCAGCGAGTCGCTTGGGTGTATGATGGAACGTATCTCTACACGCCCCGCAGGGAGGTTTATATAGGCTCACCTCCCCTAGGGTTTACATATCTCAACCGAATCAGTTAAGGCTTCGGTACTTGTTTAACCTAATCCGGCTGGGCCTATCTACTCGCCTGGGCCTTTAGCTTCCAGTCGCTTGGATCCACGCCAGGCCTCGATCCAGTCGCCGTCCTGCAGGCCCACTCGCCGGTTCTTGGGTCAGTCGGAAACGTCCTGCTGGGTATACCCCGGTAGGCATATCCCCATCAGTAGTCCCCGAGGCCATCGTCGATTAGGCGTAGGTGGCTGCTGGCAGTCGAAGCATACGGCTGCAGAGTAGACATCCAGTCGAATCGTCGGCGGGCTCCTGTATAAAGGAGAAAACTAGTCATTTTGATCGCAGCTTTGGCGAGTCGAGTCGGCGAAACACTGTCGTAGTGATCGGGTCAGCGAGCCGAGTGGCTGAAGTTGGACCGTTAAACATGGTCAATCTAGCCGTTGGGGTAATCCAACGGTAACTTTTGGCGTAATCATCGCGTAGTAACGGCTCCCTGATTTGGCGGGTAACACCCCCTATATAAGGGAAATGGCAGGCGATCGGAGGACCATCTTCTCACCATTCCCTCCGACTGCGCGCATTTTCGCCTCCCTTCGCATCGCGACCCAGCCGACTAGAAATCCCCCGACCCCCAACGAATCTCTCCGCCATGGCCCTCTCCACCGAGCCTTGGGGTAGATCAAAGTGCACGACGGCGCAATTGGCTTCCTTCGAGGAGGCCGGGATTTTGCGAGCCGGCTGCTGGCGCATCCCTGCGGCCGGAGAGACGACCCCAAATCCACGAGAAAAGGAATTCATCTGCTTCACCAGTCATCTTGAACGGGGGCTAGGATTCCCCACATCCCTATTCTTCCGGCGCTTCTGCGCCTACTACGGGATCCAGCCATCGGATCCGGGTCCCCATAGCATCGAACAGCTCGCCATCTTTGTGGCGTTCTGCGAATGTTACTTGGGCTGCCGGCCCTACTTCCCTCTATGGCAAGATCTGTTCCACGGACGGATCAGCCGCGAGGAAGCGGGCGGCCCAATGCTTGCTGCGGGCGGCCTAACCTTCCAGCTGAAGTCGAAGGCTTCATTTTTCGACTTGATGCTGCCCGCGAAGGCGGCAAGCGACTGGAAGAAGTCGTGGTTCTATGTTGCCAAGGCGACCCCGGGGGGTGAGACGGCAATTCCGCGGTACTCCGCCAACCGATCCGAGCCGCGCCGTCTCCAAGTCGGCAAGCTCCCCAACAACCAGCGGATGGTCGTCGACGAGATGCTTCAGACCATCCGCAGCTTGAAGAAGAAAGGACTCCAAATGATCAACCTGTACAACTGCTGGCTCGGGCGGCGGCTCGTCCCTCTGGCTCGACGCGACCATTACATGTACTAGTACACCGGTCGGGAAGATTCGACGAAGGCCTCCCTCGACGAGTGGAAGCTGGAGGACTACATCCCAGCACTGAAGAAGATCACCCAGGCGGTGTACCTGGACGCACAGGCCGGAGTCGCACCTTACACCGCAAAGCGTCCAGCCCCAACGGTAATCACCTCGCCTTACTCGCAGTCGCAGTTCTTGCAGTCGCGGTAATCCTAATTTCATCTAGCATTCTTTGCAGCTGTTCCAAGTGGTGGAAGGATGGCTCCCGCCTTCGGACGACGAGAACTCGAGCTCGTCCGTCCAAGACATGGGCGAGTCGCTTCCCACCAGAGACGATTCCGGGAGCGACGGGACCGAAGACGAGTCCGAGGAGGAGATCGCCCCGCTGGTTCGCAAGACCCGCGGGCAGCGACAGCGTGAGCTTGAGGCAAGTAGAAGCCTCGAACATCACGACGACGACGAAGAACTTCCGGAGACCACCTCGTGCCGACAAGCGACCCCGTCGAAGAAAAATAAAAAGAAGGAGAAGGAGACGAAGACTCCTCCGAAGGGGAAGCCGAAGCCGACGAGGCCGGTCTCACCGCCGCGCTCGGCGAGCAGTTCCGACGCCCCCAGCCCCGCCAAGGATGTGGCGCCGCCATCGACAGTCGCGCTGGACGCGGCCACCGTCGAGGTGCCGCTGGCTTCAATGCCTCCTCCATTCGCCCCAGTCTCTGGGCTGGGGGGGTGCTCCGGCTGCAGCGGCTTTGCCTCGCAAAGAAGCCCCTGCCAAAGATATCCCAGAGGCTCCGGCTGTGGCCTCAACGACGAAGAAGCCGTCCGTGTCTTGGGCATGGGACGTCCTGGAGATGGGGCTCAGTCGCCAACTAGGCCCTGAACTGGAGAAACCGCCGGCCTCTGTACGGGGCTACGCTTTATTCCAGTCGCCAAGTGAGTACCCTCACTCTCCTTTGTCTGCCATAATCGCTTGAATTGTCTTGCTTACATGATTGATGCACAGGAACGGAGTGAAGAGGATGGGCCACCCGACCGTGGCTAAGGTGCCACCCGTCATCAGCGTGGAGGATCCTTCCCGCAAGAGGAAGGCGGACGACGTCGTCGTCCCTGCGGATGGCAGCAAGAAGGCCAAGGGTGACGACGTCGTCACGATTTCTGACGACACGGCGGTTGCGCCGGCTGGACTCATAACGGAGGCGGCCGCATCCACGAAGGAGGGCGCTCCCTTGCCTGGAACGGCCGAACCGTCCTCGTTTGGGGCGGGTGCCTCTATCGCCACCTTCCCGCGCTTCATGGCCAAGGTGGCCGCGGCGAGTGGAACTTCGCCCACGAGCCATGCTCCTGGGATCGCCGATGCTGAAGACGACCCACGCCGCGGGTATACGCCGGCTCTCCTCGCGTCCGTGGACGCGATGCAACTCCACGGCATGCTTGGCGTGGCCATCCAGGTACATCCAGTCCCCGAGGATCAGGTAGGTGCTTTGCAGCGGCCTGATTCTTTGAGTGTCTTATATTTAATTTTCCGTATCCAGTCCCCGAGTGCGCACTCGCTGAATTTCGGCGGGTGGGCTATTGAGAATTTCTTGATTGCCAGTCCCCGAGTGCGCACTCGCTGAATTTCAGCGGGTGGGCACTTACGATTTTCTTGATTGCCAGTCCCCGAGTGCGCACTCGCTGAATTTCAGCGTGTGGGCACTTAGGAATTTTGCTTTGGTTATCTTGTTGGGTGATATGCAGGGTCTGCAACTTGAGTCGGCGGACCTACTGGCAGCGAAGCACCGCGCGGAGAAGGAACTGGCCATCGTCCAGGAGGCGAGCAAAGGGCTTCAGGCGGTGGCCGCGAAGGCAGAGGAAGCTCGCCAGGGTCTTGTCCCTGCGGGTGAACTGGCGGCGGCGCAATCGGCTGTGAGTTCAGCTGAACAGCGGATCGCCAACCTCGAGCGCGAGCTGCAGGAGGCGAAGGAAGAAGCGAGCGCGGCTGATGGGCGAACCAAGGCCGCCATTTCAGCCGCCGAAGAGGATCGCAAAGTGTCGGACGCCCTTATTGCTGGGCTTCAGGACGACCATTCTTCGCTTCAACGCTTCATCACGGATCTCGCTCGCCCGTTGATTGGTAAGTGACTCTATCTCTGCTAGTAGTTGTGCCTTTTGTGGTGTTTGTCGTATTCATCATTGTCTTCTACTCGCAGGTCGCATCATCGACAGTGCGGAAGAGGCAAGCTCGTTCGATGCGCGGCAGTGTGTAGCCACGCTTGTCGACTCGGCGACGTTGTCGGCGACGTGCATCCGAGCCTATCTCCAAGAGATATCACCCACTGAAGTGATTCCCAGCGACCTCGTTGAGGTGTGGAAGTATTTGGAAAAGGCGCCCGCGGTCATTGAGTTCATGACGCGGTCCGCGTTTCGGCGCGGGGCGGCGACGGCACTTAGGCTTGGGCTTGCCCACTTCCCTGAAGACTTCGACCTCGACGATGTGACGAGTGGCTACCCGTCGTCGACTGGCACGGTGGATCTTTCTGAGGTCCTCAAGTTGGAGGATCGCGCCGCAACGTACTCGGAGCGCGTCTGGACGATGGGTGACCTCCTTCCATACCAAGAGACGGTCGTTGTGCCGAACGACCCCGAGCCGCCGCACCGTGACTTCAAGGTCGAGCAGCCTTTCCGCGTGGCTATGGCGGGTGAACTAACGACATACCCGTCGAATCCGTACACGCTGTTCATCCGCAATCGCCGAGGCGTTGGTGAATCTTCGTCAAAGCCTGCGGAATAGGATAGTTTGCCCTGGGGCGTTAGGTAGCAGGTCTGCCATAGGGGCATATTTTGTAATATGAGACAATGCAGCATGCAATCGAATGAGACATCGTGTCTGTTTTGGTATTTGTCGTGTGTCTATGATTTGAGGGTTTGAACGAGTCCCCGAGCGCGTCCGCCCTTTTGTGGGGTTTACCTCGTATGTGATGTGTTTGTGGTTTTTGTGTTTTGTTAATGTGGTCGACTCGCCCGGACTCGGAGAGCCAATCGCTAGGCGACTCCCTAGAGCGCTCTGTACTTTGCCGTTTTCCCTTGCGCGAACGAGGTCGGGTGGCCGAGTCCCCGAGCGTGGTACTTGGTTGTTCCAGGCGCGACTCGAGGGTGGGTGAGGACTTGGCGCGTTAGTGTGGGCGCGTCGCTCCTGCCTGGCCTGTGGGGTCAGTCGCGTGGCGAGTCCTGTGCATGCTCTCCTATTTGGCGTTTTCCCGGGCCGCTCGCGATGAACTGGTCCTTAGTCCCCGAGCGTGGTACTTAGCCGTTCGAGTCGCTATGCCAAGGATGCGGAGGACCATGGTCGCTGTAAGAAGCGAAGGCAGCTGTCTTGGCTCATAGAACCAGTCGGGCGAGGCGACTCCAATGGGGCTCCGGGTAGGCGTTTTTCATGGACGATGCGAGACCTGAGGTTACTTAGTGCTCTTGCATCGCACTACTTAGCCGTGCCGATCGCTGTACCAAAGGTTGACTTCTACGGTTAGCTTGACGCTGTTATTACGAGTGCGAGTGGCACAAGACATGGAGAGTAGGCGCACTTTTGCGGTAACCGTTTTCTTTTTATTTCATAGCGACTGGAGAGTACATATGTGGGGTTCTAGGCATAGAACTTCCGTAGGAGGTTAACATTCCATGGTCGCTTGACGTCGAGTTCGCCGTCCCCGCGGACGTCGATGAGGTAGTAGGCGTCGTTGCCGAGTACTCGCCCGATGGCGAATGGCCCTTCCCACGGAGGGGAGAGCTTGTGCATGCCCTTCTTGTCCTGGATGAGGCGTAACACCAGGTCTCCCTCTTGGAAGGTGCGAGTTTTCACCCGCCGGCTGTGGTAGCGGCGGAATCCCTGCTGGTAGATGGCAGTGCGAGACCGAGCGAGGTCACGCGCCTCGTCGAGTTGATCGACTCCGTCTTGGCGGGCAAGCTCGTTCGCCGCCTCCGTGTAGTGGACGACCCGCGGCGAGTCGTGCTCGAGGTCGGTGGGCATGACTGCCTCGGCGCCGTAGACCATGAAGAGGGGGTGAATCCTGTCGACCTGTTGACCGAGGTGCGGATCCCCCAGATGACAGAGGGCAACTCCTCGACCCAGCACCCGGCGGTGCGCTCGAGTGGTACTTGTAGTCGCGGCTTTAGGCCGTGGAGGATGCTTTGGTTGGCCCGTTCTGCTTGGCCGTTGGACTCCGGGTGGGCGATCGATGCGAGGTCGAGCCGGATGTGGTGCTCTTCGCAGAATTCGGCCATGGCTCCTTTGGCGAAGTTGGTGCCATTATCCGTGATGATGCTATTTGGGAACCCGTAGCAATATATGAGCTCGCGTAGGAATTTGGTGGCGGTCTTCCCGTCGTATTTCCGAACTGGCTTGGCCTCCACCCACTTTGTGAATTTGTCGACCGCGACCAGCAGGTGGGTGTAGCCAGAGGGAGCCTTCTTAAAGGGGCCTACCATGTCCATGCCCCACACAGCGAATGGCCAGGTGATGGGGATTGTTTTGAGCGCTGAGCTCGGCACGTGCCTCTGGTTGGCGTTCTTCTGGCACCCGGCGCACCGCTGGACAATGTCTACAGCGTCGGCGTGTGCGGTGGGCCAGTAGAAGCCATGTCGCATAGCCTTGGCGACCAGAGAGCGGGCGCCGGCGTGGTGGCCGCAGTCACCGGAGTGGATATCATGGAGGATCTTACGTCCTTCGGCTAGTTGGACGCAGCGTTGGAACACGCCGGTGACGCTGCATTTGTGGAGTTCGTCGTCGATGATGGTGTAGGACTGGCATCGGCGGGCGACCATTCGAGCTTCCGTCTCGTCAGCCGGCAAGATGCCGGCCTCCAGGTAGGCGATGTAGGGCTTGGTCCAGTCGTCTGGCTCAGAGACGAGTGCGACCAGGGCTGCCTCTGGTTGGAGCGGGACTCCGATGTCGATCTCCTTCGAGGGAGAGACTGATGGCTTGGTGATCGTGTCGAGGAAGACGCCGGCGGGTGGTGCGAGTCGACCTGACGCGATGCGAGAGAGTGCGTCGGCCTCCTCGTTCTTCCGCCTGTCGATCCATTCGACGGAGTAGCCAGTGAAGTGTCCGCCCAATTTGTCCACTGCTTGGCGGTACGCCGCCATGGTGGGGGAGACGGCGTCGCAGGTGCCGGCGACTTGCCCCGCGACGAGGTCGGAATCTCCGTAGCAACGTAGGCGGTTGACATTCATCTCCTTGGCAGCTCGCATGTCGTGGAGTAGGGCCTCGTACTCGGCCATGTTGTTGGTGCAGGGTGTGAAGTCGAGGCAGAGGATGTAGCGAAGCTTGTCGCCCTTTGGTGAAGTTAGCACGATCCTTGCGCCTGCGCCGTCTGCGTTTTTGGAGCCGTCAAAGTGCAGGCTCCAGTAATGGAGGTATGGTAGCTTTTCTGGCTGCTGGGCTTCTTCCCAGTCGGCGATGAAATCCGCTAGGGCCTATGACTTGATCGCTTTTCGTGGCTCGTATTTGATGTTGTGGACGCCGATCTCGACGGCCCACTTGGCGACCCGCCCGGTCGCCTCACGATTGCGGATGATGTCTTGCAGTGGTGCTGAGGATACGACCGTGATCGGGTGTTCCTGGAAGTAGTGCGGCAGGCGCCGCTGAGCTCTGAACACCGCGTATACCAGTTTTTGGTATTGGGGGTACCGCTGACGCGACTCAGTGAGGACCTCGCTGTTGTAGTACACCGGTCGCTGTACA
This sequence comes from Avena sativa, assembly GCA_916181665.1. Classification (NCBI taxonomy): domain Eukaryota; kingdom Viridiplantae; phylum Streptophyta; class Magnoliopsida; order Poales; family Poaceae; genus Avena; species Avena sativa. Next base: position 47,074,580 of record OV702299.1, read on the forward strand.
GGGCGCTCCTTTCCTTCCTCTGGTCGCTCGACGACCATCATGGCGCTGACGACGTGCTCTGAGGCTGCGACGTAAACCAGCATGGGTTATTTGTCGGCGGGGGCGGCGAGTAGCGGTGCGGCGAGTAGCACCTTTTTGAGATCGCAGAGCGCGTCATCCGCCTCCTTGTCCCACTGGAAGGTGGGATTTTTGCGCATCAGGCGGTAGAGGGGCATCGCCTTTTCGCCCAGGCGGGGGATGAAGCGACTGAGGGCCGCTACTCGCCCGGCCAGTTTCTGGACGTCGCGGAGGCACTCGGGTTTGCCGAGCTGGGCGATCGTGTCGATCTTCGTGGGGTTCGCCTCGATCCCTCTTTTGGAGACGACGTACCCCAGTAGTTGTCCCGCTGGTACACCGAAGGTGCATTTGCCTGGGTTGAGCTTTATCTTGTATTTTCGCAAGTTGGCGAATGTTTCCGCCAGGTCGGCGAGTAGGTCACCCTGGCGAGCGGACTTGACGACCACGTCGTCGATGTAGACGTGGATGTTGCGGCCAATTTGGCTCGCGAGGCATTCTTGCATGCACCGCTGGTAGGTCGCCCCGGCGTTCTTGAGGCCGAAGGTCATGGCGGTGTAGCAGAAGGCTACGAATGGCATGATGAACGCCGTCTTTTCCTCGTCCTCGACGGCCATTTTGATCTGGTTGTACCCGGAGTAGGCGTCGAGGAAACATAGCGACTCTGAGCCCACGGTTGAATCGATTATCTGGTCGATCCGCGGGAGGACGAACTGCTCCTTTGGGCAGGCGCTATTCAAGTTCGTGTAGTCGATACACATCCTCCAGGTCCCGTTCTTCTTCTCGACCAGGACTGGATTTGCCAGCCACTTGGAGTATTTTATTGGCCGGATGAAGCCTGCGGCGAGTAGACGCTGCACCTCCTCGGAAATTGCTCGGCGGCGCTCTTCATTGAAGGGCCGCAGCGACTGCTTGACAGGCCGCACTTTGGGGTCGGCGTTTAACTTGTGCTCAGCGAGCTCCCTAGGGACACCGGGCATGTCAGAGGGCTTCCATGCGAAGATGTCCCTGTTCTCACGGAGGAACTCGATGAGCTCGCCTTCCTATGCTGGGCTCATGCCCGTTCCGATCGTCACCGTCTGGCTGGAGTCGCCTGGGACCAGCTCGATGGTGCGGGTGTGCGTCGTGGCCTCGAAGGTTGAGGTGTTTGCACCCTCCGAATTGGGCTTCTTGAGTATGGTGGGGTCGTCGTTGTTGACCCCGCTCGCGTACTTGGCGAGCTCATCGGCGTGGTTGGTCTCCGCCGCGATGACGGTGTCGGCGAGCTCGGCTCCTTTGGCCTCGCACTCGGCGGCCATGTCGGGGTCGCCGTTGATGGTGATGACACCGCACGGCCCGGGGAGCTTCATCGCGTTGTACGCGTAGTGGGGTGCTGCCATGAACTTGGCGAACGTCTGGCGCCCCAGGACGCAATGGTAGGGGCTGTCGAAGGGCACGAGCCCGAAGACGATCCGCTCGGTGCGGAAGTTTGCTGGTGTGCCAAAGGTGACTGGCAGCATGACCTTACCGATCGGGTACGCCTTCTGACCGGGGACGATGCCGTGGAACGTGGTGTGGGTCGTCTCGATCATCGACTGCGGGAGCCGCAGACGCCTGAAGGTGTCCAGGTACAGGATGTTGATGGAGCTGCCGCCGTCCATCAATGTCTTGGGGAGACAGTAGTCACCGACCTTAGGCTTGATCACCAGGGCGACTCGTCCTGGGTACTCGATGCGTGGCGAGTGGTCTTGTCGGCTCCAGGTGATGGGCTGCTCCGACTAGTTGAGGAACTGGGGAACGTCTACCTGGGCCACCGCGTTGACGGTGACGGCGCGGGTGATGACTTTCTTCTCGTGCTTCGTGTTGAAGCCCGTGAAGGTATGGAGCGAGCCGGCCACTGTGCCGAATTTTCCACCGTTTGGCTGGTCGTTGTTGGGGTCCTCTCGTGCCCGCCGTGCCTTCTCGATCTCCCTGAGGGTGTGGCAGTCGGTGGTGGTGTGCGTTGCAGGCTTCCCTTCCCTGCTATGGAGCGCACATGGTTGGTTAAGGAGAGCCGCGGGGTCGAACCTTGGCTTGGCCTTGTAATTACCGCCGTCGCGACGTTGTCCTCCGTCGCGGAGGAAGCTCTTGGGCTCGCGTTGTGTGTGCCCGGCGTTGGCGACGAAGTCGACTCGCCCGTCACTGCGGCGCTTGCCGGTGAGGCGAGTGTTGCTGTAGCGGAGGTCGGACCGTTGTCCGCTGTCGTTGCCGCTCGTGCGGCGTGGACCTCCTGACTCGTCGTCAGTTTCCTGGTTTGGATCTTCCTCTGCGTACCGTTTGGCGATCTCCAGGAGGTCGGGGATGTTATCGAGTGTGCGAGAGTGTCGCTTGAGCTTGGTGACCAGGGGCTCGTAGCGGCACGAGGTTTTGAAGCAGTGGATCGCGGTGTCCGGGTGGATGCCAACCGCGTTGTACCAGAGTTCTTGCCACCGTTGGACCCAGTTGCGGGTCGACTCGCGGGGTCCTTGGGCGCATCGCTCCAGGTGCTCGATGGTGGTGGCGCGGGTGTAGGAGCACTCGAAATGCCTGACGAAGGCGTCGCGCATCTCTTCCCAGGAGTCGATACTGTCCTGGGGGAGGGTGTTGATCCACTGCCTGCACGTCCCCTCCATCATCAGGGGGAGGTAACGGGCGGCTAGCAGGTCGTTGTGGCCTGTGATCCCCATTGCCATGAGGTATGTGTCGAGCCAGACGGCGGGGTCGTACGAGGGGTCATACTTTTCTATCTCCTTTGGCGCCTTGAAGTTTGGTGGGTATTTCTCGCCTCGGATCATTGGTCCGAAGCACTTGGGGCCGAGTCGACTGAGCGACCCCATGGGCTCGCCATCGTGGCGATTGGTCAGGGTGTGTCGCAGGTCATCGGGCTAGCGTGCGTGCCAGCTTTGGTTATTGATGATGTGGGTGCGGGCATCGATGGGTTGACCGTTGGCGGCGACGAAGTTGGTCGCTGGACTGGGGTCGTTGGTGGATAGTGCCGCGTTCGCGGGTCGATGTTGGAGCTGTAGTGGCTCCGGTGGCGGGCAGTTGAGGGTGTTTGCCGCCATTGGGCGGCCGCTTGAGGCTTCCCTGCTTCCCGAAGAACGCGAGTATACCCGACCCTGCGAGTCGGCGCCCGCGTTTTGCTGCTCAACGGCCTTTGCAAGCAGGGTCCTAACGTATTGGATCTGTAGGGCGCCGTCGCCGGTAGCCTCGATGCTGTCAGTTGCTGCTCGGCCTGCCACGAGGTTGTCCATCGGTGTGGAGAACAATGGGAGGCCGTTTGCGTCTCGCTCCCATGAGGAGACTACTATCCGCGGCTGGTCCCTGGGGGGTGTGCGGTTGGGTGGAGGCGGGACGCCCATCGCCGTCGACCCTGGCGGGGGTCGAGCGCTTCCTCCTGGTGGCGCATTCTCGCAGATCGCGCGCTCGGCCGCACGGGCCGGGTCATTTTCGTCGTCGAAGTTCAGGGCGCGCCCCTGGACAGTGGGGTTCAGACGCGACCTGGTCCGCTGTTGGTGGTAGCGCGATAGCTCCTGCGCCGTCACCTGCTCGAGGCGAAATTTTTCACGCTCGGCTTGCTCTTTGCGCACTGCCTCCGCCAATTTCAGGCGGAGTTCCTCGACCTCCGTTGACGTGGCGTTAGGAGGGATTGGGGTGGAGAAGGGGTCCTCCGGCGGTTCGGTGCCGGTCGCCATGTAGGTCGCGGCGTGGCGACCGGTTCCGTCACGGAGGTCGGTGGAATTCTCCGACCCGGAGTCGAATTCGAAGATCCCGAGGATGGAGGGGTCCTCAAAATCTCCCACGTTGGAGACCTTGGTGATGGAGCCCGCGGGTGAAGCCGCGGTGATGGACCCGGCGAGTGACGCCGGGGTCGCCGAGTCGGCGTCGTCGTTGAGGGCCGCGTCTTCTGCGACCGCTGAGTTTTCGGCCACGTCGCTGTGGGTCGAATTGTACTCGGAGGCGAGGCGATGGATTGTGCGGATCTGGCTCTCGGAGAGCCGATCGTGTGGTGGCGACTCGCGGATGCGAGCCGACTCCTCCGAGACGATGACGTCGGTGAGGCCGACGAAGAGGCTGATCGTGCCGACCGGCAAGATCACGCTGTGTGTGACGGGTCGCGCCGCCGGGACGTAGCTGCTCGGCAAGATTTGGAGCATCTCGCCGATCGCTATCATGCGGCCGGTGGCGACCGTCTCGTTGATGGGCAGATTGGATCTCGCCGCAGAACACCGGCCAGACCGGCCAGGCCCCACGGTGGGCGCCACTGTCGTGGGAATGGTCACGGCAGATGCTGCAATCGGCAGCGAGTAGTAGAACGAGGGGCAAGGGCGGCCAGCCATCTACGGTGCGAGATGAGGGCAAAGACACGGGGTTTTACCCAGGTTCGCCCCCCCGGAGGGTAAAGACCTACTCCTGCTAGATTGTATTATGAATGTGTTACAATGGGTGAGCTCGGCGGCTCGGCAGCGAGTCGCTTGGGTGTATGATGGAACGTATCTCTACACGCCCCGCAGGGAGGTTTATATAGGCTCACCTCCCCTAGGGTTTACATATCTCAACCGAATCAGTTAAGGCTTCAGTACTCGTTTAACCTAATCCGACTGGGCCTATCTACTCGCCTGGGCCTTCAGCTTCCAGTCGCTTGGATCCACGCCAGGCCTCGATCCAGTCGCCGTCCTGCAGGCCCACTCGCCGGTTCTTGGGTCAGTCGGAAACATCCTGCTGGGTATACCCCGGTAGGAATATCCCCATCATTCAGTCCATCAAATACTACCTAATAACCCAAGTAAATAATTTTTGGAACTCCAGAGAAGTTCTGGTGAATTATTTCCTAAAACTAGAACTTTAATCACTATAAAATCAATTATGAATCAACGGAAAATGATAAAATAGTGAAACCACTTTTGTTGGCTTCATTTTATCAATACATATCTGATGGTATCATTTTTACACAATGGTATCATACAGATCCAATCCTTGATCCAAAAACCCCTCCCTTAGATAATTCTATACTATAAATCCAAATGGAACCTTTTTCATAAAGCTCCCAAATCCTTTGCTAATCTCATGAAACAATCATCCCACATCCTACCATCTCATATCATGTATCTATCCTTTAATTGCTGTATGGTTTGATGTTTGTATGCATGTATTGATTGGTGTATTGTTTGTATGCATGGATGTTCGATAACGGCGATAGTTGCGATTGGGTGACACCGAGAAGAAGGAAGCATCGGGGTTATATTTATTATTGATACAATTGGTATTCTGGTTATCTAAAGCTATCAAGGGACTTCTCGCTGGTCACAAGCAAGCCACCATTCATGAACTCCTATATTGCCCTACTTCTGTTTATCAACCGTTTTATATCTCGTTTATAAACTGCATGAAAATAGACATGGTTTATTCAAATAAATAGACGTGAGTAACTTGGCTCCTCCAAGTTATGAAGGAGTTTCCACTGAACACCTACCCTATTTACACCTACTTTTACCCCCTTAGAGCGAGGCTAAGATGATTAGCATCTTCCCTCTTGGAACCCACGGATTATCAACAATAAAACTATTTTGGGTTTTACCCTACTACAGGGTTTTCAAAATAAAACCCTTGGAAATAGGCATCATTTCTGAGTGGAAGTTTTACTAAAATAAGATATGAGGTGGATAAAGATAAAGTCAAGTAAGAGAAAGGAAGAGATGTTCTAAGCCAATGTACAGAACAATTATATCCGTGCAACCACATTACCCCAGTCGCTGGGGCTTAGCTCGCAGTTTGTGTTCTTTAGCCGGGGCTGCTCTTACTCGCTAAAGGGGAGAAATCCCCTGAAATCTGGGCTGCCATGGGCAGGTACCGGTGCAACAATTGGGCCTCTCGTGGACGATATGCTTTGAGGAAGTACGGATGGAAGATTATCACTATTGCTACCAGTCAGGCTTCGGTCTGGAGGTGTAGGGGTCAGTATAGAAGGAAGGACGAGGGTCGGGGACGCCATACTCGTACCGGAGAGAGATAAACCTAAAAGGAAAATCCGCCGTTGCTAGGGATCGACAAATGAAAAGTTCAAGTTTGATTATCCGAACCCCTGTCTACTTTGTGTAGCAGGCCGTGGTTTTATCCCGGCGGATGTATTGATTCTTGTGGGTAAAGTGCACAACCTCTGCCAAGTGTGATCTATTCGAATAGCCGTGTCCACAGACAAGGACGGTTGGAATGGCAAGTTCTAGGGGACCCTTTAGTTAAGTTAAGTTAAGATAAAGGATGTGACTTGGTCACGAGGAAAGATAAGTATAAAATGTGTTTTGACCAGAGATGGTCGTTAAGGTTTTAAAAAGTGTTTTACAACAAAACATTTGGCAAATCTTTTCAAAAAGAAGACATACTTTTCCAAAATTCTTTTTCAACAAAGATATAGAGATGCCAATTGTTAGGTCTTTCCAAAAACAACTATAGGGTAGAGCTATTTCGCCATAGCCAAATATGCATTCTCTTATTACCCTTGTATTAGTGGTTTGCGAGTACATTCAAAGTACTCACCGACATTGTCCCTGGCTATTTACTTGGCCAGATTGCAAATGTTAAGAAGGAACGAAGGTGCTAACGTCTATGCGAGGTAGGCTGTCTTCCCAGTTAGTTGCCTATAGGTTAAGGCACGGGCTCTATGCTAAAGACTTCCGCTACTTATGTTGTAATTTCCATAAAGGCCTCCTTGTAAGTTGTTGTATTCGTAATATAAGGATGATGTAATGATACTTTTCGGTTATGCTCACGGCTCACTCATCATGGGAACGTGAATTATATGCATAACGGGTATTCTCGGACCGTAAATACAGGGTGCCACAGTTTATTTGCTGCAAACCATTACCTTCCACACCGTACGTTTAATCCTTTTGTTACAGCAAAATGGTGAGCTTGACAACCTCACTGTCTAGTTGGGGCAAAGTCTTGAGTTTGTGTTGTCCAGGTGTCCGCGTTGCTTGCAACATCTGTGTGACGTTTCCTTCCTTCTACTGGTTCGATAACCTTGGTTTCTTACTGAGGGAAAACTGCTGTTGTGCTGCTTCCAATGTTGAGGATATCATTTATCGGTCGGCTTCACACCTTCCTCTTGGGGTTCCCAACGAAGTGCTAATCAGCACCATCAAGCTATTTTCTGGCGCCGTTGCTGGGGAGGAAAGGTAAAAGGCACTTACACACGTTACCCCACGGCAACAGCAAGGCGGAAAGCTATTTTCTGGCGCCATTGCCAGGGAGGCTAAGGACGTCTTCACAAGGGGAGTCCTCCACTTCCTTTATTTTTACTTTGTTTTTAGTTTTCTTAGTTTCTTTTGCTTGGTTTTGTTTGCCTCTTTCCAAAAAACCCAAAAAAAATTAGTCTAGTTTGGTTTGCTTTCTTTATTCAAAAACACAAAAAAATTAGTTCCTACCCTAGTTGCTACCATGTGTGGTTTGGAGCCAATCTCTATTACACCTTTAGAAGAGATCTTTACTCTTAAGCAAAAAAGTGAAGAGAGTTTTAAAGAAGCTTGGTATAGAATCACTGCTTTACAAAGGGAAAATGAGCCTAAGATGAGTCTTAGCATGGTTATCAATAGTTTCTACCACGGTATTGCTCTTCGTTATAGATATGCTTTGGATGCTGTGGCTGAGAAAGATATTTTTCAATGTACTGAGGATGAAGCTTTTGATGCCATAAAGAATTTGATTGCAATTTATAATACACCTGGCAAGTCTGATTCCTCTTTCACAATTTTTTTGCTAGGTTGAACACTCTTGAAACTAGTATTGCTGCTATGAATAGTTGCTATCACACGCTTACGGCTTACCATGATTATGTTCCCACAAACTCTAAGCCTTCAAGGTGGTTTCCCACAATCAAAGTCTCAATAAACACTACACTTTTTGATGCTCGCTGTGATATCATGTCTGAATTTTTCCTCATGCCTAAAGATATCTATGATTCCTTGAGTCTTTGGGGGCTTACTGAAGGAGGAGATTAAATCTCTCTTACTAACAATGCCACTTTATTACCCATTGGAATAGCTGAAGGTATGTTTACAAAAATCTCAGGGAAAATGGTGACTACTAATTATCTTGTTATTGAATGTGTAGACAAAGGACAAATTACACTTGGAAGATCCCTACTGAAACACCTTGGAGCATTAATAGATGTGGGAAAAGGCATTATGCATTTTTCTCCACCAGTGAGCAACCATATTTTCCCTAAAGAAAATAAGAAAGGTAAGAAAGGAAAGAACAAGAAGGTTGCTTCATCATTTGAAAATACTTGATTCTTCTTGCTTCTTGTGCCTAACTTAAATGCGTTAAAGAAAAGTACTTGTTGGGAGATAACCCAAGAGTTTCCTTGAGTCCTAGAAGTTATTACTTCAGTAATGACCTCTCCTTATCCTTTTTGTTTGTTTTTTGTGCGAAGAGTGACCTCTAATAAGGGGAAGTAAGATTTGGGGAGTTGCTGTCCCAAAACAGATTGCTGTCCTCCACAAAACAATTTCGTGTGGAGTCTCTGTAACTAGGATTGATCTCAAAATTTATGAATAAATCCCCTAGTATGTTAGCTAACTTTCTTTAGTTCAACACTTTTTAATTTGAGCAACAGAAGATGTTCAAAAAATTGGTTTTTGCCTGCTTGTCTGTTTTGACACATTTCTGCCATTATTTGCATTTGCTTCTTATTGATTCCTTTTTTAGTTCTCTTTTGGGGAATTGAGATTTTTGAAGGAGTTACTATAGTATCTTGTGTTTTTAGTGAAAAGTATTGCTGTTCCAAAGCTTTTCCAGAGGTCTAATATCTTTTGAATACACTAATGTTGCTAATGAAGATTGTGTGAAGTTTTGTATGAAGGAAAAATTCAGGTGTAGAGAGAGAATGATGCAATGAGATGAAGAATGAACAAAAGATCAAGCTTGGGGATGCTACCATGGTGTCACACCAAGAAATATCCAAGAGGTACAAGCGTCAAAGCTTGGGGATGCCCAAGGCATCCCCTTCTTCATCAATAAAAAGCTCAGGTCTGTCTAGACACTTCGTTTTTATTGTTTCATGCATAGTTGTGTTGTTCTTGTAGCGTCTTAGTTTTCGTTTTCTTTTCTTAGTTGTTTAGTTTTCTTGAGTAGTTTGGACCCCCGCTTTAGCTATGTTTTGTTGTAAATAAGTTGCTTGGTGTTGGACAGGAGTAGGAAGTTCCTGCTTGAAAGTGCAAGAGGAGCTTGCATTGACTGTGACTTAGACTTTATCATGCCCTGCTAGGTGTTGTTTTGACTTTATGCTTAGTAATTATTGCTGTAGCATGGCTTGCTCCAAGTCATTGGGATTGCTTAGTGTGCCTTGAACAAATTATGTGTTGTTTTAGCATGAAAAAGCATAGTATTGTGGTATTCTCCTTTGAGGTTTGTTTGGGTTGACTTGGCACATGCTCACACCATGTTATGACTATGACAAGTCACCATAGACTCTATGATCATTTAGTCCTCGACTTGTAGTACCACTCTATGCTTTGGTTAGTAATGTTTTGTCGCTCTGCATGATTATGGACACTATTGCTCTCTTATTTGGTTGCTCCCAGTCTTTTGCTAGCCTCCACTTGTATGAGTAAGCTGTACTCATGCTTCCAACTCCCATGAAACCAAGTTATTCCAAAGTGTCCACTATAAATTCGTATGCATGGTGTGTTACGCCATTCCAAGTATATTCTTGTTTTTAGCTATCTTCCAATTAAAAACTATTTTGTTATGTGAAAACTTAGTGATTAAAGCCCTCACAAACTTGATGGCACACTTTATATTCTTTTCCCCTAATAAACTTGAACCATTGGGTCGTCTATGTTGTATATGCTTGCACTATACGTTGGAATTAGTAGAACCGTGCTGTCACGGGGAACGTTTTCAACATTGCACTTGTACTTTGTACTCAGTCGATATCATGCTATTTTATCTATGGATGTCACCGGTATGAAATAAAGATGGAGCTTGTATGTCCATGGAGTTTGTATTCTGTGTTAGAGAAACGCCTGGGCCGCTAGCCTAAGCCATGCCTAATCATGGTGGAAACTTGCAGCATCACCATAGTGAGCTATCTATGAAGCATCCTCAATAAAAAGCTATGCACATAGTAAATAAAAAGATCGCTGAGATGCTCATTGTCTGCTAGGTAACTAGGTAACTAGGTGCTGCGATGTCACATGATCCGGTAGAATGCGATTCTATGCAGCATAACTTGTTTTTGCAGGATGTATGTGATCAGTATGGCCCATATATGTATGTGATGCATGTATGAAATTTTGCATGACCTGCGTATCGTGGGTAGGGAAACACGGCTGGAGCCATATGTGTTGTCATTTATTGTAATGGCTTGTGTGCCAACTTGTGATGATCCCAATTCTATGTAATTTTGATTACTAGCTATTAGGTGTAATAGCTTGTATTAGTTCTTGGAGGACTCATCACTTGGAAGATGGCTCACATGGAACATGAAGATGGAGATCATCATGGTGGACAGGTTCTATGGCGATGGAGATCACCATGAGAAAATGGGCCATACTGTGTCACATCATATGTGAATGCTATTCTTATGTGTTTTACTACTATGCATGCTTAGATGATAGAAGTAGAACGATCCCTCACAAAGTTTAAGTTAAACCATGCCCTCCCAACCAAACCTTGCACCATCCTATGCCCTGTACAATCGTTGGTGGGCCTATGAAATTAGGGTGCCGCAGTTTTCCTTGGCTGGATGGGTTTGTATCGGATACCTACACGCATAACGGTTGGTGAGCTTGACAAGGTCATCTTAATAGTTAAGGACCTTGGGGCATAAAGGTTGGGCGCCTAGTTTTGACATAGAGATGTCACCCAACAATAAGAGTCATATGTGATATGATTAGCAAGTGTTGCTTACCGATTTACCTTGTCTTCTAGAAGTGATGCTAAAGCTCACTAGTCGACTTGTTAATTATGGATCTTGAATCACTTAGTATCAATAGAGGGATATTGATTTAAGTGAGAGTATATGCTATTAAATTGTTTAATATGTCTTACTCTTTCATGGTTACATGGCTTAGTATTTTGCTTGTTTTCTGTTGTAGATTGTCAACACCCGGATTTTTAATCCCAGATGCCTATTACGCCATACATCGCAATCCCAGGATTACCATTTTTGTGAGACATAGCAGAATTGGATACCACAGTACATCATCCATTACAAACCATACATAAGGTCTTACACAAATAAGGATCTCATGATCCAGTTCTTAATACAACTCAAGCAGCGGAAATACGTAATAATAACGGTAGCGTAGGCGAAGCTCCATCTTCGGGGTCACAGGCAATGCTGACGATGGGAGATGATCCTAGTTGTCGTAACCTTCCTGGGGTCCATCATACTGGTACTCCTCTTCATAGTCTGGCCACGGGAATAGCCAGGGACAAAGCCATGAGTACTCTTTAAGTACTCGCAAACTAATATTAACAAGTTAAAGGGGTTTTTGTAGTAGCACACTAAGCTCTAGGGTCGTTTTGCAAAAAGCCAGATTTACTTCTACTAAGTTCTGGAGCAAAGAATGATAGTCAATTTTATAACACCTAAGGGGGGAACTTATATCTCAGGTCACAACTCTGTTGTGGTCAAGTCAAGTTCTCAATTCATTTCACAAGTCATTTTGAAAACATCTGACGGGGGAACAGTATGGCCACTCCAACTATCCATAACCACGGACGCGGCTATTCGACTAGTTGGACACTCTTCAGATATTGTACACTTTCAGCACAACATTCGATACATCCGTCAGGAACAAATACTGAATTCACCATACTCAGTATGCGGATAATCAATCCTAACCTTTCAATTACACACCCTAGTATAAGCAACTCTCCTGTGAGTTTGGCCTCCCAACCATGACCAACTGTCATCTTGGGTACTACACAGGTGGACAATCTTCACAAGGTAGCCTCAGCTTAGACCTTGGCCGTGAGGGAACCCATACTAAGGTATATAAGTTTCCAGTCAACCATCAGTTTTATAAAGGGCTAAGGCTCATGCCTCAACATTTTCGGATATTGTGGTTGTATGGTAAAATTGGAATGGTATCGCATCCAGACAACCATCAGTTTTATAAAGGGCTAAGGCTCATGCCTCAACATTTTCATCACCAAATCATCTGGTGTTCGGAAACACATGTCAAAACATCTCAGTAGAATGACCCATCATTCTAAGGTTTTCATAACCATTTTCCACCAAGTATTCCCATCTAAAGTTGATCAATTTTTATGCTTAGCACTAGCATCTACAAGTGGGGGTGAGTACTAATGAGGGGTGGTAAACAAGTGGAGTTTCAACTAAGTACCATCTCATGCCTTAGTATGACATCAAGATTTTCTAGCTTAGGCCAAATTTAATGCTCTTTATGCAACATTCAATTATCTTCCTAGAATCTACAAGTCACTTAAATAAACTCTATGAAATAGCTTTGATAAAGAAATAAAGTTGAAAGCTTGCAAGTAAAACTAGGATTGGGTATCATCAAATGTGTCCAACCAAGCATGCTTAGTGCATTGCATAGGTTATCTATTTTCATAATTGCAAGTGTTAGCTTTCTCAATCAACTAGTAGTATTAGGCTTGCATAGGTCAACTTGATTAGTAAGGCTTGCTAAAGTAGAATATCTTGCAAGTGTTAGCTTGCATAGGTCAACTTGATTAGTAAGGCTTGCTAAAGTAGAATATATTGCAAGTGTTAGCTTGCCTTGTGCAGAGCGTGGTTGAAGTTCTCCTCGGCTTCTTCTTCATAGTATCCTCCTTCCTCCTCGTATCCTTGGTCGGTACTAGCGTCTATGAATAAATACGAGGTACACAATCACCAAACAATACTTAACTACTTTCAATCATCACACAAAAGGGTTCTATAGATGATCTAACATCATCACTAACATTACAAGATTAAAGCATTTGTCTTATTTATTTTATTTTTAGAAAAGTAATTTCTACTCATTGAAAAACTACTTAAGATTTAATATTCTCCAAACCCAAACATGGGATCATGTTGACATATGTCATCACCACATATTTCAGTACATGAGAATGTGATTTAAAGTGGTGTCACCATTTAATAAGATTTAACCTTTTATTTTAAATAAATAAAGTGACTAGAAATGCCTATGTGGCATTCTTTCATTACTTGGACATTATTTCTGTAAGTAAACCCATATATTTTTTTTATATATTCTGAAAGGTATGATCAAATGTGATTTTTGAGAGTTGGAATCAACTCAAAAGCTATTATGGTTTAAATTTGAAGAATGTTTGAATGTAGAAAAGCTTCTGCCTTGTTATTTTTACCAAGGTTGATCTATAGATCCAAATGATTTGAATCCAACGGGCTTGGATTAAGCATTTCAATATATTTCTAACAAAATTGGTTTCATTCAATTTGGTTCACTGAATTGAGCTGGGTTGATTTTTGAAACTAGGTACAGAACTGAGTTTGAATGAAAATAGAAAAAGCTAAATTCAAACGAGTGGGATGCGTAGGAAGGTTTAATGGGCCGGCCCAGTGTCACTCCGCAGCGCGGGGCGCAACTGACGGGGGGGTCTACGGGTCAGTGGCTCATTAAACGCGAAGCGGTACGGGGCGATGTGGTGCGTTGGATTAGAATGAAGATCGACGGCTAAGGGTCGTCGTCGATGATGAAGAGGTCACCAGCGAGATCGAACCCTAGCGGCTCGGTGGGGGCTCATAGGGGGAATACCGGGGCTCCAGTGACAATGGCGAGGCGGGCAAACGACGATGTCGACGACGGCGAACTCAGGGGTGGTCGCGGCAGCTCCGGGGGTGCACGAAATCAACGGCTCCTCTTCTCCTCTATAGCGGCGAGCTCTGGCCAAATTCCGGCGATGCGCTGCTCGCCTTGCTCCGGCTAAGGGGTGGAATGCTCAGTGAGGTGAGGGGAGTGAGATGGTGTGATGAAATCGAGCGGGGGTGGCCTCCTTTTATAGGCTCGACGGCGAGACCGAGAGGGATGGGCAGGCGATGGTGGAGACTCGGCTACGGGCGGCTAGAGGCGTGGCCGAGGTTGGCGATCGATGGGTGGTCTCCTGGCGATGCTCTAGAGATTTAATGCGCGTGTAGGGGCGGTGGCAAATGGTCGGTAACATGCGGTGCTCTGCGAGGCAGAGGCGGCGAACTCCATGGCGAGCGGTGGCTACGGGGTACGGGTGGTGAAACGAGCATGTCTGCTGGTCTCCTGGGACGGTGGGGTGCATGCTGGCGGGCAGCAAGGGCTCGAGGTGGTCGGGTTGCGTGGGAACGGCGCGTGCTCTGTGGTGCGCATCGGCATGGTCGACAGCGGGATGGGCGCGGCGTTCCTGGCGGTTCTGGTCATTGTCTTCGAGCTAGGGCTTGTCGAGAGGGGCGGTGAGGCATGGGCTACCTCCCAAACAAGGTTGGCACGACTAGTTCTTCTCCTAGCTTGCTGTCCACACTGGGGTGACATGGGTGCTCTAGGCCTGTTCACCATTGATGACATTGGCAAGCTTACAGTGGTGCTAATGCTTAGTTAAGGTTGCTAGATGATCTACTAAAGCTAGTGTAACCAGAGAGGGAACAAGGTTGGCTCAAAACACTGCTCAAAATAGTGTTTGTGATTTTGTTGATTTGAATCTGCAACCTGTTTGATGAAATGGCCGCATGAACTTTAGTTTTGAATTTTGAAAAGATTTTTGGTGGGTGTGATAGGCATGTGTTGAGGATTCTGTGGATGCTTGGGTTTTGAAAATTGAGCTTGTTTGAGTGATTTTTGAAATAGTGGGATCTTCCCATATGAAATAGATTCAATTTTAAACTGTCATTTAAACTATGCATTGAAATGTTTCTGGATGATCAAAAGGTGGGCCTTGGTACCTTGTTATGAGTACTATCAAGGGGTGCAAAGATCCATACAAGTTTCTGTTAAGTTCTGAAAGTTAGAGATAGCCAAAGTAGGCATGGGAGTTAATTTGGCCAAAGTGACCATTCACTTAATTTGTTTGTTTTGATTTGTTTGTCTTTGGGAGAAGTGTGGGGATTGTTTATATGATGTTTATTTCACCTAAGAATCATTTTACAAGCAAAGAAACACAGAACCAAGGCAATTCAAAAGAATCCAAATTTTAATGCATACACATATGAATGCTTTCATATTTTTAATTAGAAAAGTTTTTGTTAACCCTAATTTTGATGATTAGAGTTTGATGATCCAAGTTCAATATTTTTGGGATGTTACATAGATCAATGGAACCAAACACTGCATCACCTTTTTCTTTGCGTTCGATTCTTGACAAAGATAAACTTAATGGAACAAACTATACAGACTGGGTCCGTAACTTGAGAATTGTTCTCAGATCTGATAAAAAGAAAACGGTTCTGGATATCCCAATCCCCGATGAACCTGCTGATAATGCATCTGCTGCCCTAAAGAATGCCTACAAGAGAGCATGTGATGATTCTCTTGAGGTTAGTTGTCTTATGCTTGCATGCATGGAACCTGAACTCCAAAATAAGTTTGAGGATCAGGATGCGTACGATATGATCGTTGTGCTTAAGGACATGTTCCAAGATCAGGCAAGGGCTGAGAGGTACAATGTTGCCAAGTCCTTTGTCGAATGCAAGCTAGCAGAGGGAGCAGCTGTAGGCCCCCATGTGATCAAAATAGTTGGTTATAGTCAGACTTTGGAAAAGCTTGGTTTTCCACTAGGCCAAGAGTTGGCTACTGACTTCATTTTGGCGTCTCTTCCATCTAGCTATGGGCAGTTCATTTCGAACTACCATATGCATGGGGTGGAGAAGGGCCTTAATGAATTATGCGGGATGCTAAAAACAGCAGAAAGTGACATGAAGAAGTGTGCAGGGAATAGCCATATGATGGCTCCTATCTTCAAGAAAAAGGGTACTTCTTGGAAGAAGAAGGGCAAGGCTAAGGATACGATCCCTAAGCCTGCACCCAAGCAAAAGGCTGGTCCTGTAGAAGACACTGAGTGCTTCTTTTGTCATGAACATGGCCACTGGAAGAGAAGCTATAGCAAGTACCAGGCTTCTTTGAAGAAGAGTGGAAGTAAGATTACTTCCCACTCAGGTATGCTTGTTGTAAATGTTGTGGACATTATTCTCGCTGATTCCTATGTTAACTCTTGGGTATTTGATACCGGATTGGTTGGTCATATTTGCATTTCGATGCAGGGGCTAATAAGGACTAGAGAACTGCAGAAAGGTGAAGTGGATTTTCGCGTCGGAAATAAAGCAAGGGTTGCTGCATTGTTTGTCAGCGTCATGCAACTTCACCTTCCGTCAGGATTTATTATGGAATTGAATAATTGTTATTACATTCCTAGTATGGGTCAAAACATTTTATCACCTTCATGTTCGATGAGGGATGGTTATTCATTCGCGAGTGCAAACAATGGTTGTGTAATCTCTAAGAATGATATGTTTATGGCTAATGCTCCCATTGTGAATGGGTTATTTATTTTAAATCTTGATGATGCTTTTGTTTACAATGTTAGTGCTAAAAGGCTTCGGCCTAATGATTTGAGTCCTACCTATTTATGGCATTGTCGTTTGGGTCATATAAGTGAAAAGCGCATGAAGAAGCTCCATGGTAATGGTCTTCTAACTTTGTTTGATTTTGAATCATACGAGACATGTCAGGCTTGTTTACTTGGAAAGTTCACCAAGTCTCCTTTTTCGGGTTTACCCGAGAGAGCGATAGACTTGTTGGAACTCATACATACTGATGTATGTGGACCAATGAGCACGACAGCCAGAGGAGGATATCACTACTTCATTACTTTCACTGATGATTTCAGTAGATATGGTTATGTCTACTTGATGAGGCATAAGTCTGAAACTTTTGAAAAGTTCAAGGAGTTTCAGAGTGAAGTAGAGAATCAACGTGGCAAGAAAATAAAGGCCTTGCGATCTGATCGTGGAGGTGAATATTTGAGTCATGAATTTAGCGATCATCTTAAGAGTTGCGGAATTGTTCCACAACTTACGCCGCCCGGCACGCCTCAAAGAAACGGGGTCTCCTAACGGCATAATCGAACTTTGTTGGACATGGTTCGATCGATGATGAGACAGTCGGATTTGCCATTGTCATTTTGGGGTTACGCTCTAGAAACATTAGCTTTCACACTTAATAGGGTACCATCTAAATCCGTAGTTAAGACGCCATATGAGATGTGGACTGGAAAGAATCCCAGTTTGTCTTTTCTAAAGATTTGGGGTTGTGATGCATTTGTCAAGCGACTTCAGTCGGACAAGCTAACACCCAAATCGGATAAGTGCATTTTTGTGGGATATCCGAGGGAAACCTTAGGTTATTACTTCTACAACCGAGAAGAGGGCAAATTATTTTTCGCTCGTAGCGGTGTTTTCCTAGAGAAAGAGTTTCTCACAAAGGGAACAAGTGGAAGGTCGGTGCGACTTGAAGAAGTTCAAGATGAGCCAGTTGGGGATGCTTCTACGAGTGATGCTATTGTAGCAGAACAAGTTGAGGAACCCGTGGCAATAGAAGCACCACAACCACGAAGGTCGGCGAGGCTCCACGAAGCGCGGGAATTATTATTGTTAGATAATGATGAGTCTGCGACCTATGCAGAAGCGATGGTGGACCCAGACTCTGAGAAATGGCTGATCGCCATGAGATCCGAGATAGAGTCCATGGGAGACAATCAAGTTTGGAACTTGGTTGACCTGCCTGATGGTTTTAAAGCCATCGAGTGGGAATGGATATATAAGAAGAAGATTGATATGGATGGAAATGTTCACATCCATAAAGCTCGACTTGTTGCAAAAGGTTTTCGACAAGTTCAAGGAGTTGACAACGATGAGACTTTCTCGCCCGTAGTGATGCTTAAATCTATATGGATAATTCTAGCCATTGCTGCACATTTCGACTATGAATTATGGCAGATGGATGTCAAGACGGCATTCCTAAATGGAATCCTAACTGAGGACGTGTATATGATGCAGCCCGAAGGTTTTGTCGATCCAAACAATGCTGGAAAGGTATGCAAACTTCTGAAGTCCATTTATGGGCTGAAGCAAGCATCTCGGAGTTGGAACATTCGATTTGATGAAGTTGTAAAGGAGTTTGGCTTCATCAAAAATGAACAAGAACCTTGTGTTTACAAGTAGGAAAGTGGGAGAGCGCTGGTATTTCTAATCTTATATGTAGATGACATATTTCTGATTGGAAATGACATTCCTATGCTCGAGTATGATAAGACCTCATTGAAAAATAGTTTTTCGATGAAGGACTTGGGATAAGCGGAATTGTAAGATCCCTCCCTTTATAAAGGTAAGGATCCCTGTGATTGCAATGCTAGTCCCTGGATCATTACTAGCATCCACAGTTTAAGATGAAGTACACAAAAATAAAGGTCATTATTACATGTCATTCCAGAGACAAACATAGTCTTTTACAACTCCATGGCCACAGGCCTAATACAAGAGTTTAAGCATGTAATAAGATAAATAAGTCTTCATCTTAATGTGCCACAGGCAAGCATGTTGAGTGTAGACTCATGACTCCTAATCATCATCAGAATAACCCGCAACATCACAAGTTACAGCCACGGTGGGTCAATACATTGGAATAGTATTGTCAAGTGATACCTTAGTAGAATATTGGTAGATTAGTTACTATATGCATTTTGTCTAAGTATAGCTTAGGCTTGCTTTGCTCAAAATAGGTTTTTCCTATCAGTTGAAATCACTAAGTTTTTCTTTGTCAAAATTTTTCCCAAGGAACCACCAATAGAAATTGGTGAACTTTCACCCTTGTTCAACCACAAGCTTTTACTTAGAAAATTGGGATGAGGAGATTCTTTATAGCTTCCATGTCTTGATGCTCAAATTGTCCAATATCAGGGACATGGCTAAGTACTTAGATTCTTCCATCTGCAGAGGTTATGCACTTTCCCCACAAGACTTGATTTTCACCAAGACAGGACCTTTCAGAAGCCTTCCCTTAGACCAAATGGACACGTTCCAACCTATCATCCCACTAACACCAACTGTCCAAATGGCTAAGTTATTGCAACCTATGTGAGCCAGGCAGAGCCCATATTGCCAAGTGGCTGCACTAGAAGCTTCTTAACATTTGGCCTCTCAAATCCCTTTGTTCCTGGGTGGCTTTCCACAAGTGAGATACACAAGGTAAACCATAGAAATGGGCCTTGTGTAACCACTCAACATAAACCATTCCTTCCATTCCACCCAGGTGTTTCATTCACTTAGTTGTTCTATTAAGCAAAACACAAGTCCAAAGACTTAGAAGTATTTTATCATAGCATGAATATATAACCACCCTTGGTTGCTACTAGCTAGGATAATCATGGCATAGACAATCTTATATTAGAAATTTCTAGCAATTCTACAACTACTAGGATTACCCAAGCATAGCATATAGATAAAATATTCATGCAAGTCTAGCAAAAACATTTCTAGTGCATAGTTGAAAAACATAGGAATAAATCATGAAGCACCACTTGCCTTGGTAGTTTGGAGAGTAGCTACAATCCTCACAATCACAATCACTATTTGCACCAAAATCTACACATAAAATAATAGCACCAATATCACATACAAAATAAATACAAGAAAAAATATATGGATGCATGCAATATGTCATGTGATGATTTCTACACCAAATAATACTAGTCCATGGTACCGATTCATAAAAAAATTCAAAACTTGCCAAATAAGCTTTATTTGAACAATAAAACATTTTCCAAATTAATAATATACACAAAATAGGCCTACACATGTTTCTGTAAAAACAACCATTTTAACAGATACAAAACATTAAACACATTGCATAGATGGAAAGGGCTTTCTCTCCTGATTCCATTGATATAAAATTTGTCAAATTTGGACGTGGTAATCAAGTTTAAACATTTAATAGATCAAATTTCTGATTTTAAATCTAACTCACAACCACTCGGCGGCATCTGATTGGCTGGTATCGCTTCGCGCTGGATCGCGCTTGCAAGCCGTTAGATCTAACTAGAACGCGCGGTCAGATCTGATCCATACCCCTTCGTTAAGTGATCTATCCTACACGTCAGATCCAGATCCAACGGTGCTCGGTCAACCTACCAAAGTCTGGCGGCGCGCGGCGACGGTGAGCGGTGGCGCGCTCTGTCTATGGCAGCGCGGTGGCTACAGAGAGGGTTGGGGTCGTCGGAGAGGCCTACCAGACTCGCGGCGATGTGCTGAAGCTCAACGTGGCAGTGGCTTGTCAAGGGGCGCGTGGACACGGTGAGGATTCCTCGTCGGAGTAGAGGCAGACGTCGGGCAAGCCTTGGCATCGTTGGAGGTGAGGTTCTGGTGCGCGCTAAGACAAACCAGCAAGGCTGTTAGATGCGCATGAGCCAGGCGAACATGTGAGTATCGAAAAGGGAGGAAGGGGTGGTCGGGAACTACCAGGAGGGGTCGTCGGAGTTGCGCCGAGCTTCTGTTGCTTCCAGTGGTGGACGGTGATGACGTTCTAGGATGGTACAGAGAAAAAGAAATGCATGAGAAGATGCGCAAGGACATGTAGAACATGCTCGCATGAAGCAGAGACAAAGGGGTGGGCGATGCTCACCGGAATTGGTCGCCGGAGGTCGTCGGTGTTGCGGCGGTGTGGGCACGATTACGGGCAGCCTGGTGGCGTGGTGTCTGTGCTGAGTGAGGGGAAATGAGCAGCGAGGGGAGGGGGTCTTATAGCTGGAGCAGGGGCGAGAATCTCGCGAGGAAACGCCGGCAATCAAGCCCGCATCAATCGCGGCAGTGATGAGGTAACGGCGGCGTCGGACGGGGTCGTGGGGGGTGCGTGGCTGGAGACGACGCTTGCGTGGCGCTTGGGTCCACCAGTCAGTGAGCGCGGAGTCGAGTGGGTGCGCGTGAGAGAGAGAGGGAAAAACCCCGGGTGGGCTTAGTGGGCTGGTTTCGCTGTTGGGCCAAAAGTCTGGCGCCGGCCTTTTTCCTTTTCTTTACTCCTTTTCTATTTCTGTTTTAATTTTCTGGATCCATTTTCAAATAAATTCAAAGGTCATCTGAATTCAAATCTTTTCTATATTTTTGTAGAGTGTAGCACTCACATTTTTGGGCATGAAACCAAGTGGTCTCCCTGTACTAGCTTGGTCCCTTTGATTGAACAAAATAAACAGTGATATAGCACTTGATTTGAATAACTTTTGAAAATGGTTTTCAATTCATATTTGTTTTGTAAATTTTTCTCCAAACTCCAACAATCAAACAAAGTAATAAGAGAGCAAGCAACTCTTGGTTTAAAACAAGTAATCTCTTCAATTGAGAGTGGCATTAGATTAATAGTTGCTCACATAAAATAATGAGCATCAGATGCTCCTATTTTGAAATGGTTTTGAAAATGAACCCTAAATGATCATGGATGCATGGATGATATGCATGGGTTTTGAAACATGATTTTAGGGATGTTACAAATCTAACCCCCTTAAGGTGAATCTCGCCCTCGAGATTCGGGTTGGCTAGCAAATAGGTGAGGGTGGTCTTTCCGAAGATCGTCTTCTCTTTCCCATGTTGCTTCTTCTTCAGAATGATGGTTCCATTGAACTTTGCAGAATTTGATAGTCTTAGTCCGTGTAACTCTTTCTGGTGTCTCAAGAATCTTGATAGTTTTCTCTTCATAGGTGAGATCACTCTCTAATTGAACCTCTTCCAAAGGTATAGTATCCTTCAAAGAAGTTTCTTCCATTTCTGGATGACATTTCTTAAGCTGACTCACATGAAACACATTATGAACAGCTGACAAAGACTCTGGCAATTCAATCTCATAAGCTACTTCTCCTTTACGACTCAGAATCTTGAATGGTCCAACATATTTTGGGGCCAACTTTCCTTTGACTCCAAACCTCTTCACTCCACGAAGTGGTGACACTCTAAGATAAGCTCTATCACCCACTTCATAGGTGACTTCTCTACGCTTAGGATCTGCGTAGCTCTTTTGTCGGGATTGTGCTATCTTCAACATGTCTTTAACCAGCTTGACTTTCTCTTCAGCCTCTTTGATTAGTTCCGGTCCAAATAGGATTCTTTCTCCCACACCATTCCATAGTAATGGGGTGGTACACTTTCTACCATAGAGAAATTCAAATGGTGCCATCTCAATACTGGCTTGATAGTTGTTATTGTAAGAAAATTCTGTGTAAGGCAGACTTTCATCCCAATTGGCTCCATAGTCTAGAGCACATGCTCTCAACATATCTTCAAGAATCTGATTAGTCCTTTCTGTCTGTCCATCAGTCTGAGGATGAAAGGCAGTGCTGAATTCCAACCTTGTTCCCAATGACTCATGTAGCTGCCTCTAAAAATGAGAAGTGAATTGAGTTCCCCTATTAGACACAATACTCTTGGGTACTCCATGTAGACAAACAATTCTTCTCATATAGATCTTGGCTAACTTAGCACTTGTATAGGTTGTCTTCACGGGTATAAAATGAGCCACTTTACTCAAGCGATCCACTACTACCCAAATAGAATCATATCCTGACCGGGTCCTTGGCAATCCGGTAATGAAATCCATACCAATCTTGTCCCACTTCCAATCAGGAACAGGTAGTGGTTGTAACAATCCTGCTGGTTTCTGATGTTCCTCTTTCACTCTAATACATACATCACACAAAGCAATATGTTCGGCGATGTCCTTCTTGAGATTATTCCACCAAAATCTTTCTTTCATATCCATGTACATTTTGGTGTTACCCGGATGAATGGAATATGGTGAGTTATGTGCTTCTTGTAATATCAGTTTTCGAAGCTCCGGATCTTGTGGAACACAGATACGTTTTCCATGCCATAAAGTACCCTGTTCATCTTCATGGAATCCTTTGGCTTTTCCCTTGCCAATATTTTCCTTAATCTCTTCAATTTCCTTATCTGTCTTCTGGGCTTCTTTGATCTTGTCCAACAAGGTGGGTTGAACATCCAAGGACATGAGATGTCCTTCAGGCACAATCTCCAATCTGAGATCTCTAAATTGGGCATCTGGCAATTCTCCCTTAGTAAGGCCATTCACAAAAACCTTACGGCTTAGAGCATCTGCTACAACATTTGCTTTACCAGGGTGGTATTGCAAACTCAAGTCATAGTCCTTGATGAGTTCTAGCCATCTTCTCTGTCTCATGTTAATTTCTTTCTGTGTGAAGATATACTTCAAACTCTTGTGATCTGTGAACACTTCACATCGCTTTCCCAAAAGATAATGTCTCCATGTTTTGAGTGCATGGACAACAGAGGCTAACTCTAAATCTTGAGTAGGGTAGTTTACTTCATGAGTTTTGAGTTGTCTCGAGGCATAAGCCACAACTTTCCCTTCTTGCATAAGTACTGCACCTAGTCCATGATGAGATGCATCACAATACACTTGGAAATCTTTCTCCAAATCTGGCAAACATAAGACTGGTGATGTCACTAGTCTCTTC
Source organism: Avena sativa (assembly GCA_916181665.1). Lineage (NCBI taxonomy): Eukaryota > Viridiplantae > Streptophyta > Magnoliopsida > Poales > Poaceae > Avena > Avena sativa. Next base: position 47,098,124 of record OV702299.1, read on the forward strand.
TTCAATTCTTGAAAGCTGAGTTCACAACCTTCAGAACTTCTTGTCTTTCTTTAGCAATTCTGTCATAGGCTTAGCTACCTTGGAGAAATTCTAAATGAACCTTCGGTAGTATCCTGCCAAGCCAAGGAAACTACGAACCTCTTTTACTGACTTAGGAGATTCCCATTCAGTTACAACTGAAACTTTAGCAAGATCAACTGCTACACCATCTCCTGACACAACGTGTCCAAGAAATCCAACTTCATTTAACCAAAATTCACACTTGCTGAACTTAGCATACAGCTTATGCTCTCTAAGCTTCTCAAGTATCAAACGTAAATGTCCTTCATGCTCTTCCTTGTTCTTGGATTAGATCAATATGTCATCGATGAAAACGACAACAAACTTATCAAGGAATTCCATGAACACCTTGTTCATCATATTCATGAAGTATGCTGGTGCATTGGTCAAACCAAATGGCATCACGGTATACTCATACAATCCATACCTTGTGGTGAAATATGTCTTAGGTATGTCTTGTTCCCTTTTCTTCAGTTGAAAATAACCTGATCGGAGATCAATCTGGGAGAACACACAGGCTCTTTCATCAAACAAGTCATTGATTCTAGGCAAAGGGTATTTGTTCTTGATAGTCACCTCATTGAGTGAACGGTAATCTATGCATAACCTTTGACTTCTATCTTTCTTTTCCACAAACAAAACTGGTTCTCCCCAAGACAAAGAACTTGGTTGGATAAATCCTTTCTGCAACTGTTCTCCAAGTTGCTTCTTGAGTTCTTTCAACTCATCAACTGACATCTTGTATGGTCTCTTTGCTATTGGTCTAGATCCTGGTAGCATTCCTGGCAATTCTTTCGGAAACACATCCGAATATTCACACACAATAGGCACATTGTCCATGCTAACCCCCTTAAGAGAATTTAGCTTACTCCTTTTCGATTCAAAGTTGGTCTTGAATCTAATCCTTTGTTTTATGGAGTTGTGAGTGAGAAAGTATGGTTGACGCAATCTAGCACTCCCTTGTGCTTAGTCATCCAGTCCATTCCCAAAATAACATCCAATCCTTGTGAATTTAGGATTATCAGATTAACGAGAAACTTATACTTCCTAAACTCCATGACTAGATCATGGCATCCTGAGTTCACTATCATTTCTCCGCCAGGAGAACTTACTTTTATAGGACACCCAATAGTTTCTACCGGTAGTTCATTTCTTTCAACAAATGCTCTTGATATGAATGAATGAGATGCACCAGTATCAAAGAGAACAAATGCTGGAACAGAATTGAGTTTGAACTTACCAGCAACAGCATCAGGTTCCTCATAAATTTCCTCCACATTGATGTGGTTCACTTGTCCCTTTTGAAAAGGGTTGGGCTTGTTGGGTCCTTCAACTTTCTTTTCTGGGCATTCATTTGCATAATGCCCCATCTTCTTGCACTTGAAACATTCAACCTGACTAAGATCCTTCTTGACAGGCTGGCTTCCACTGCCACTTCCACTTCCACTGTGGTGGCTCTTATATCCACTCTTGTGGTTCTTGTACTTATCATTGTCATGACTACGATTGTGCTTGTTGTCATGATAACGGTTGTGGTTGTGGTTCTTGTTGAACTTCCCAGGCTTGTGGGATCCAGAACTCCCACTTTCATCATAATGGGAACGCTTGTGAGACGATCCCGAGCTGTGCTTATCAGAGTGCTTCCTCTTCCTGCTTTCAACTTGTTTCATCTTGCTCTCCAAAATAGCAGCCTTGTCACAAAGAGACTGGTATGTGGGAACATAGGCCACAACTAACTGCAGGTTCAATTCATCATTCAACCCTTCGAGGAACTTTTCCTTCCTCTTAGCATCAGTGTCAACTTCATCCGGTGCATATCGCGCCAGATTGTTGAACTCCTCAATATATTCAGCCACGTTGCGGTGGCGCTGCTTCAAGTTATGGAACTCTTTCTTTTTCAAACTCATCACTCCGGATGAGATGTGAGCAGTACGGAAACCATCTTCGAAGATAGCCCATGTCACGTCCTCAATGGGAGTGGTGATCTGGAAGTTATCCCACCAAGTGGCTGCTGGTCCTTCCAACAAGTGAGCTGGAAATCTGACTTTCTCTTCATCGGTACAGCCTACAGTCACCAAGTCCTTGTTTACAGAGCGTAGCCAATCATTTTCCACCATAGGATCAGTAGTTCCTGAGAACTTTGCTGGCCTCAGTCTCAAGAACCTGGTAAGCATGTCAAAACCCGGTGGGTTGTTCTGATTGTTGTGGGTGTTATTGTTGTTGTTGTTGTTGTTGTTCTGATTCTGGATGAACATAGTCATCATTTGCATCAGCTGAGTCTGAGCTGTCATCATTTGCTGCATCTCAGGAGTTATGTTGTTGTTGTTGTTGTTGTTGGGGTTGGGATTGGCACGTCGGGGAGGCATCTGTGGTTTTCAATGGAGATAAGAATGAGATACCCATAGATGCTAACATGCACAATACATCACATAAACAATCACCAAAACATGCATCATAATAATAAAAGTTCAACAACATAGACAACAAGTTTGCAAAGTAAACACACCAATAGCAAGCCATCCACATGTTGGATGGTCATTGCGACTCAATAATCAAAGGCATGATAAATAAAGGTAAATGAGTAGTCATCACTACTCCTCTGCATCAACCTCCTCGTCGACAAGTGTAAGACCTGCATTCTCCATAGCGGTCTTGTACTCCTCGACATTGGTGGTCAAGGTCTCTACCTTGGTTTTGAGAGCCCTCTTCTGTGAACGAAGTCTCTCAATCACAGTCTGCTGATGCTCGAGCTCGAAGTCCTTGGCCTCCAGTTCTGCAGTCATGTCTCGAATCCTCTTGTTCCTATCTTGGACTCGCTTCTCTTGACTCTTGAACTTTCTGTCCTGACTCTCAAACTTGGTCTCCATCTCTTTTACTATCTCATCTTGCTCTGCGAAGAGCTTGTCCTTCTCACGAAGCTGCACCTGGAGTTCGTCATTGCTGAGCATGACGTTGGTCCTATCAGTGTCTATGTGCCTAAGAAGAACCTCCAAGTCCTGGAGGTATAGACGAATCGGCCCTGCCGTCTATCTCGAAGTATCCTCAAAGTCAATGGCCTCACCATCCTCATCATGTATACCGAAGGCGTGGAAATGAGTACCTCTAACCTGTCGAGAGTGTCTCCCTAACAGACGTCCAATCAAATCCTGCATGACTACCTCTAGGCCTCTCTCCTTCTCATCATGCATGAGCTTGAAGATGATTGCCTCCGTGGTAGGCTCAGTCTGGCGTTCGGGTTGATTAACCTTGAAGCCCCAAAGGTCTTTCCTCTCAAACTTGGTGAGGGGAAGCACCATGATGGTAGGAAGTGGGAGATTAAGCAGACTAGTGAGCTCAATAATACGAGGGCCAAAACAAGTTCCCTTGAACTCTTCAGCCGTGCTGATAGTAACATTAGGCATCTATTTATAAGATAGAAAAAGTTAGAATCAATATCATAAATAAATTACAAGACAAAGCATCACAATCATATCATTGGCAAACACACAAGTCATAGCATTCATAAAATCCATTACAAGCATCCAAGGTTCAACTTATTTCAGACAACATTTTTGGAAAATAAAATGATAAGTGTGGTGGTCCAACTAACGGAGTACGTTACAATCCCATCTCACTTGCCAAGTTGGCTAACAGGGAATCCCGAGAGGCAATCTGTTTATCTTGATCACAAGACTCCATTGCTAAGTCTAGGAGGTCCTTCCTTAAACCTTGGTTGGTAGCCTCTAACTCTTGGGCATACTTCTTTTCTTCCCTAAGGTCATTCTGGGTGTTAAGCATTCTGCACTTGATTCTATCACCATGTTCTTTGATGGCCCTCCAAGCTGCATCCCTTGCTGAATCAAAGAATGTAGTGTGCACCACTGTGTTGGTGACCATGCAGAATCCTGAGTCCTTGTGGTGGTCTTCCTTGTTTTTATACAAGTGAAGTTGCACCCACTAGTACTCAACTCCTTCATCCATCACAGGAAAACCTTTGTACACAGCTGCACCATGTATTCCCATGGCAACCATGAGGTCTTTGAGAGCCTTGGGGAATTCTGTCTCACACTCCAAAGTCATAGTCATGAGTGGTCCCTTCCTCACGACTTCGTTGATGGAGTTCATCTACAAGTAGAGATGAGAATGAAGATTAGAAAAGTTTACGAGAAGAAAAGACAAGTGTGGAAGTTGTTGAATTTTTTTTCCTTAGTGGTTTCCAATCCTAGGGTCAGAATCCTACAGGCAACACAGTGCTCTGATACCATCTGTAAGATCCCTCCCTTTATAAAGGTAAAGATCCCTGTCATTCCTAGCATCCACAGTTTAAGATGAAGTACACAGAAACAAAGGTCATTATTACATGTCATTCCAGAGACAAACATAGTCTTTTACAACTCCATGGCCACAGGCCTAATACAAGAGTTTAAGTATGTAATAAGATAAATAAGTCTTCATCTTCATGTGCCACAGGCAAGCATGTTGAGTGTAGACTCATGACTCCTAATCATCATCAGAATAACCTTCAACATCACAAGTTACAGCCACAGTGGGTCAATACATTGGAATAGTATTGGCAAGTGATACCTTAGTAGAATATTGGTAGACTAGTTACTATATGCATTTTGGCGAAGTATAGCTTAGGCTTGCTTTGCTCAAAATAGGTTTTTCCTATCAGTTGAAATCACTAAGTTTTTCTCTATCAAAATATTTCCCAAGGAACCACCAATATAAATTGGTGAACTTTCACCCTTGTTCAACCATAAGCATTTACTTAGAAAATTGGGATGAGGAGATTCTTGATAGCTTCCATGTCTTGATGCTCAAATTGTCCAATACCAGGGACATGGCTAAGTACTTAGATTCTTCCATCTGCAGAGGTTGTGCACTTTCCCCACAAGACTTGATTTTCACCAAGACAGGACCTTTCAGAAGCCTTCCCTTAGACCAAATGGACGCGTTCCAACCTATCATCCCACTACCACCAACTGTCCAAATGGCTAAGTTATTGCAACCTATGTGATCTAGGCAGAGCCCATATTGCCAAGTGGCTGCACTAGAAGCTTCTTAACATTTGGCCTCTCAAATCCCTTTGTTCCTGGGTGGCTTTCCACAAGTGGGATACACAAGGTAAACCATAGAAATGGGCCTTGTGTCACCACTCAACATAAACCATTCCTTCCATTCCACCCAGGTGTTTCATTCACTTAGTTGTTTTATTAGGCAAAACACAAGTCCAAAGACTTAGAAGTATTTTATCATAGCATGAATATATAACCACCCTTGGTTGCTACTATCTAGGATAAGCATGGCATAGATAATCTTATCTTAGAAATTTCTAGCAATTCTACAACTACTAGGATTACCCAAGCGTAGCATATAGATAAAATATTCATGCAAGTCTAGCAAAAATATTTCTAGTGCATAGTTGAAAAACATAGGAATAAATCATGAAGCACCACTTGCCTTGGTAGTTTGTAGAGTAGCTACAATCCTCACAATCACAATCACTATTTGCACCAAAATCTACACATAAATTAATAGCACCAAAATCACATACAAAATAAATACAAGCAAAAATATATGGATGCATGCAATATGTCATGTGATGATTTCTACACCAAACAATACTAGTTCATGGTACCGATTCATAAAAAAATTCAAAACTTGCCAAATAAACTTTATTTTAACAATAAAACATTTTCCAAATTAATAATATACACAAAATAGGCCTACACATGTTTATGTAAAAACAACCATTTTAACAGATGTGAAACATTAAACACATTGCATAGATGGAAAGGGCTTTCTCTTCTGATTCCATTGATATAAAATTTGTCAAATTTGGACGTGGTAATCAAAAGTTATGAATTAAACAAGTTTAAACATTTAATAGATCAAATTTCTGATTTTAAATCCAACTCACAGCCACGCGGCGGCATCTGATTGGCTGGTACCGCTTCGCGCTGGATCGCGCTTGCAAGCCGTTAGATCTAACTAGAACGCGGAATTGTAAGATCCCTCCCTTTATAGTTTTTCGATGAGGGACTTGGGAGAAGCTTAATTGTAAGATCCCTCCCTTTATAAAGGTAAGGATCCCTGTGATTGCAATGCTAGTCCCTGGATCATTACAAGCATCCACAGTTTAAGATGAAGTACACAGAAATAAAGGTCATTATTACATGGCATTCCAGAGACAAACATAGTCTTTTACAACTCCATGGCCACTGGCCTAATACAAGAGTTTAAGCATGTAATAAGATAAATAAGTCTTCATCTTAATGTGCCACAGGCAAGCATGTTGAGTGTAGACTCATGACTCCTAATCATCATCAGAATAACCCGCAACATCACAAGTTACAGCAACGGTGGGTCAATACATTGGAATAGTATTGTCAAGTGATACCTTAGTAGAATATTGGTAGATTAGTTACTATATGCATTTTGTCTAAGTATAGCTTAGGCTTGCTTTGCTCAAAATAGGTTTTTCCTATCAGTTGAAATCACTAAGTTTTTCTTTGTCAAAAATTTTCCCAAGGAACCACCAATAGAAATTGGTGAACTTTCACCCTTGTTCAACCACAAGCTTTTACTTAGAAAATTGGGATGAGGAGATTCTTTATAGCTTCCATGTCTTGATGCTCAAATTGTCCAATATCAGGGACATGGCTAAGTACTTAGATTCTTCCATCTGCAGAGGTTGTGCACTTTCCCCACAAGACTTGATTTTCACCAAGACAGGACCTTTCAGAAGCCTTCCCTTAGACCAAATGGACGCGTTCCAACATATCATCCCACTACCACCAACTGTCCAAATGGCTAAGTTATTGCAACCTATGTGATCCAGGCAGAGCCCATATTGCCAAGTGGCTGCACTAGAAGCTTCTTAACATTTGGCCTCTCGAATCCCTTTGTTCCTGGGTGGCTTTCCACAAGTGAGATACACAAGGTAAACCATAGAAATGGGCCTTGTGTAACCACTCAACATAAACCATTCCTTCCATTCCACCCAGGTGTTTCATTCACTTAGTTGTTTTATTAAGCAAAACACAAGTCCGAAGACTTATAAGTATTTTATCATAGCATGAATATATAACCACCCTTTGGTTGCTACTAGCTAGGCTAAGCATGTCATATATAATCTTATCTTAGAAATTTCTATCAATTCTACAACTACTAGGATTACCCAAGCATAGCATATAGATAAAATATTCATGCAAGTCTAGCAAAAATATTTCTAGTGCATAGTTGAAAAACATAGGAATAAATCATGAAGCACCACTTGCCTTGGTAGTTTGGAGAGTAGCTACAATCCTCACAATCACAATCACTATTTGCACCAAAATCTACACATAAAATAATAGCACCAAAATCACATACAAAATAAATACAAGCAAAAATATATGGATGCATGCAATATGTTATGTGATGATTTCTACACCAAACAATACTAGTGCATGGTACTGATTCATAAACAAATTCAAAACTTGCCAAATAAACTTTATTTGAACAATAAAACATTTTCCAAATTAATAATATACACAAAATATGCCTACACATGTTTCTGTAAAAACAACCATTTTAACAGAGGCAAAACATTAAACACATTGCATAGATGGAAATGGCTTTCTCTCCTGATTCCCTCTGATTGGCTGGTACCGCTTCGCGCTGGATCGCGCTTGCGAGCCGTTAGATCTAACTAAAACGTGCGGTCAGATCTGATCCATACCCCTTCGTTAAGTGATCTATCCTACACGTCAGATCCAGATCCAACGATGCTCGATCAACCTACAAAAGTCTGGCGGTGCGCGGTGACGGTGAGCAGCGGCGCGCTCTGTCTACGGCGGCGCGGTGGCTACAGAGAGGGTTGGGGTCATCAGAGAGGCTTACCAGACTCGCGACGATGTGCTGAAGCTCAACGTGGCAGTGGCTTGTCAAGGGGCGCACGGAAACGGTGAGGATTCCTCGTCGGAGTAGAGGCAGACGTCGGGCAAGCCTTGGCGACGTCGTAGGCGAGGTTCTGGTGCGCGCTAAGACAAACCAGCAAGGCTGTTAGATGCGCACGAGCTAGGCGGACTTGTGAGTATCGAAAAGGGAGGAAGGGGTGGTCGGGAACTACCAGGAGGGGTCGCCGGAGTTGCGCCGAGCTTCGGTTGCTTCCAGTTGTGGACGGTGACGATGTTCTAGGATGGTACATATAAAAAGAAATGCATGAGAAGATGCGCAAGGACATGTAGAACATGATCGCATGAAGCAAAGAAAAAGGGGTGGGCGATGCTCACCGGAATTGGTCGCCGGAGGTCGTCGGTGCTGCGGTGGTGTGGGCACGATTACGGGCAGCCTGGTGGCGTGGTGTCTGTGCTGAGTGAGGAGAAATGAGCAGCGAGGGGAGGGGGTCTTATAGCTGGAGCACGGGCGAGAATCTCGTGAGGAACGCCGACAATCAAGCCCGCATCAATCGCGGCAGTGATGAGGTAACGGCGGCGTCGGACGGGGTCGTGGGGGTGCGTGGCTGGAGACGACGCTTGCGTGGCGCTTGGGTCCACCAGTCAGCGAGCGCGGGGTCGAGTGGGTGCGCGTGAGAGAGAGAGAGAGGGAAAAACCCCGGGTGGGCTTAGTGGGCTGGTTTCGCTATTGGGCCAAAAGTCTGGCGCCGGCCTTTTTCCTTTTCTGTACTCCTTTTCTATTTCTGTTTTAATTTTCTGGATCCATTTTCAAATAAATTCAAAGGTCATTTGAATTCAAATCTATTCTGGATTTTTGTAGAGTGTAGCACTCACATTTTTGGGCATGAAACCAAGTGGTCTCCCTGTACTAGCTTGGTCCCTTTGATTGAACAAAATAAACAGTGATATAGCACTTGATTTGAATAAGTTTTGAAAATGGTTTTCAATTCATATTTGTTTTTTAAATTTTTCTCCAAACTCCAACAATCAAACAAAGTAATAAGAGAGCAAGCAAGTCTTGGTTTAAAACAAGTAATCTCTTCAATTGAGAGTGGCATTAGATTAATAGTTGCTCACATAAATAATGAGCATCAGATGCTCCTGTTTTGAAATGGTTTTGAAAATGATCCCTAAATGATCATGGATGCATGGATGATATGCATGAGTTTTGAAACATGATTTTAGGTTTACAGGAATATATTATGGGCATCAAGATCTATAGAGATAGATTAAGGAGGCTAATTGGATTAAGCCAGAGTACATACATTGACAAAGTGTTGAAACGGTTCAGCATGGAAGAGGCTAAGAAGGGGTTCTTGCCCATGTCTCACGACATAAAACTCAGCAAGACTCATTGTCCTTCGACTACTGATGAGCGTGAGCGTATGAGCAGGGTTCCATATGCTTCGGCTATTGGATCCATCATGTATGCAATGATATGTACTCGCCCAGATGTTTCCTATGCTCTAAGTGTTACGACCAGATACCAGGCTGATTGAGGTGAAGGTCACTAGACAGCGGTAAAGAATATCCTTAAGTACTTGAGAAGGACTAAGGATGTGTTCCTAGTTTATGGAGGTGAGGATGAACTCAGTGTAAAGGGTTACAGATGCGAGTTACCTTAACGACTCAGATGATTCGAAATCGCAATCAAGTTATGTGTTTGTCTTGAATGGTGGTGTTGTGAGCTAGAAAAGTTCCAAGCAAGATACGGTGACCTCCTCTTCAACAGAAGCTGAATATATTGCTGCCTCGGAGGCCATAAAGGAAGTTATTTGGATTAGGAATTTCCTGATTGCTCTCGGTGTGGTTCAGGCACGTCCAATCCCTTGGACGTTTATTGTGACAACAATGCACCAAGCCAAGGAACCTAGACAACACCAGAAGAACAAACATATTCGCATGTGTTACCATCAGATTCGAGAGTTCGTTGAGGATGGTAGTGTCATGATATGCAAAATACATACGGACTCAAATGTTGCTGATCCATTGACTAAGCCTCTCCCGCTGCCCGCGCATGAAGCACACACAAGAGCAATTGGTATTAGATACATTTTAGATTGACTCTAGTGCAAGTGGGAGACTGAAAGAAATATGCCCTAGAGGCAATCATAGAGATGATTATATTTCATATGTATCCATGAGTTATTGTAATGTTCCTTGAATATCCATATCAGGCAACTTGTATTGATTGGCAATTATGTGAATTGTTTGTGAAACTCTTTATTTGTATGGTTATTTAATAGTTGTCCCTAGTCGGAGTTCATGTGAGGACACACGTGAATATTAGACTAGCACATCGATTGGTTGATGACTATGTTTTGCAAGTCATAGACATGGAGATGTCAAACCAATGACGTGGACACATGTTATGAACATGGGGTTGGACTAACCCAACTTGAGACTGGCAATTAGCTGAAGCTCTCTCTTTACACATCGTGTATGTTTTGTCCTTAGACCTGAGATTGTCGCATGTACTTGAGATGTGGATCGACCTACTTTGGGGCTATCAAAGCTGCACCGTAACTGGGTAGTTATACAGGTAGATTTCGGGTTTGTCCTGAAGCATGCTGCAAGGCATGGTCAATCAAGATGGGATTTGCCCTCTACTTGAGAGAGATATCTCTAGGCCCCTCGAGTGATCGGATCCAGAAATGCATGGCCATGCTACATAAGGTTAAGAGTTAACCTAGTAAAGGGATTCCGAGTTACGATATCGAGAAAGAGAGGTTAGCTTGGAGCTAGACCAAATATCATGAGGCAAAGGAAAAGACATGTACTAAACCTTGTGATGGTTCGTTCGATATGATATTTGTATGCGTTTAGGAGTTGGCACGTCTTGCTAGAGGCCACTACCAACTATTGACAGAATAAGTGTATTCGTATCATGTCTATACGTATATGAACCTATAGGGTCACACACTTAAGGGGCTGGAAGCCTAATGAGGATTGGATTCGAATTAGACCAGGCTTAGGCCCACTTATTTTTAGCTTCTAGGAGGGCTTCTCCAGGAAGCTGTCCTCTCTCAGCTTCTCCCAAAAGCCTGTTTTTGAAATTTGTTTAGACTTCCAAATTAATCTTTCCAATACTAGTTTAGAAGCGAAAACGAATTTAGGAGTCGGGCTTCTCAGAGAAGCTGAGGGAGGGTAGCTTCTAGGAGAGCTTCTCCAGGAAGCCGAAAAGAAGTCCCCCTTAGGCTACTAATGGGCTGCTAATGTAGAAGCCCACTAGGGACGTCTATATAAGAGAGGGTGGGGCTAGCTGACCAGGGAGAGCCATTCCACCCATCCGCCACACCTCATGCCTGTGTTGCACACGCGGACCTAGCAGTCCGGCGTCTGACGCTTCCACCCCGCACGTGTGGATACCTCGGAGGTGCTGCATCTGTGGCACTGGGACGAGGACAAGGAGGAGACGTGGAACGTCTGCACTGCCTCGACGTGCTTCATCAATTCCGCAACTGCGCGTCTAGTGGTAATCCCGTGATCTATGACAACAGTAATCCTGGTTTACGCGGTAGAAAATTTTGATTTGCACTAGTCTAGCCTACCTGTGTCCCTTCATATGTATCTTGTTGTATTGCCCAATCGAATCTCATAGGATCTTTCTGACTAGTATTGCATTGTTATGCCTTGCTCAGTTCCTGTCAATTGCCCTGCTATAATTTGTTTACCCTTCATGCCATTTTGTTTATCTAAGGAGAGCACCTCTAGTGAACTATGGACCCCGGTCCAATCTTTACCATTGATACATCTTGCACTGTTACCTATTTACTTGCTGCAAACCATTACCTTCCACACCGTATGTTTAATCCTTTGTTACAGCAAACCGGTGAGCTTGACAACCTCACTGTCTAGTTGGGACAAAGTCTTGAGTTTGTGTTGTGTAGGTCTCCGCGTTGCTTGCAACACCTGTGTGACGTTTCCTTCCTCCTACTGGTTCGATAACCTTGGTTTCTTACTGAGGGAAAACTGTTGATGTGCTTCTTCACACCTTCCTCTTGGGGTTCCCAACGAAGTGCTAATCAGCACCATCACCAACCACCACCCACTCCATCTCCCACCTGCCGCCGCCACTCCCTCACCCTGGCCCTACCTGGTCCCGCGCGGCCGCACTCAACTCCTCACGCACGTGATCCCCCACGGACCATGACCGCCTCGACTCCGCCCTGTCGAGCTCTTCCCAAGCGCCTCCTCGCCTGACGTCTGCCCAGCGAGCGCCACCGTTGTCCAGCGGACCCGCGTTGCCCTGTCCTGCGCGTCCCCGTCGCCTCGCCTCCTCCTGCCGCCAGGGCTCCTCCTGCTGCCTCGATGTTTCCCCCTCGCCAGAGCCCATGGCCACCGCTCTCTACCGCCAATGTTGCGCCTCTACCGCAGCGAGCCTCGCCAGGAGCCACCGCCGCCGAGGGACGAGCTTGCCTCTGCCCCAACCTCCTTCCTCCCTGGCACCCAGCGTGTATGCCCATATCAACTCCTACACGATTGGTCTCCCTTGCAGCATATGCATCAGAAACACCACTACCCCTCTGCTCCTTTTCGGTTGTCATTCCATGTCGCATGTTCCACTAAATTATTTTCGTGTCCGTGGCCGCATGCCCGTATTTTGTTCGACGATATCTCCGATAGAGCTCCAATCTCATCTCTACTACAACGTTTGATATGACCCACATCCGATGGGATCCACTTGCCATACTTCTTCACACCGCATTGAAATCAATGTTCATCACCGACACCTCTCTGACACAGTCTTCCGTGACATCGACTACTTCCTCTACTTCAACGACGATCTGGTGACCGCCTCTCGACCTCTTTGATCCAAACCATGAGACATGCGCCTCATGATCCCCGCCTCTTCCCGATGCCAAGACCTTCCTGCCGACAAGATCTTCACCAAGGTCATCGCATTGTTGCGAAGTTGGAAACAACATGGATCTCGTAAACAAGATCGACTCCGTCAAGTACCCGCTACCGCGAGACCTTCTGGAGTCTTTGTCGCCCGAAGGCCACCGATGCAAGTTCCACTTCCTGGAACGCCATGAACTTCTTCATGGATCCAAAGACCAAACCCATCCGAGCCCAAGTCCGTCGACCCCTAATATGTGTGACCCTAAGCCCCTATGTTTTTATAACATATTCAAATTGTCGCATATTAAATCATTCATGCTGGCATGGATATCATGTGGTTTGGGGGCCTTATGACGATTCATCTAATAATTAAATATGGAGACCATACGGGCAAATCTAGTCTAATATTGGCTTCATTTAAATCTATGTAGCAAACCGATGGCATTTTTACCTTGTTCAGACAACATTTAAATTGCGGGGTATCTAAACAAATAGAACCATATGTTTAATTGTCGGGACCCTCGGCTTCGCTTAGTATTGCCTAATTGCATCGCATATTTGCCATGTCATGCATCATGCCCGATATTTTATTGTAGTATTAAATAGTGCATTCGGTGTTTCTTCTAGTGATTTGCTTCTTCACGGATTAGGCCGATGAGTTGATGCGATTGCCGACCTGATCTTCGGATAAACCTTCGGCAATGTTTTCAGGCGAGCATTCTCCCTCTTTCTACCTATTTTATATTTCTAGTCTTTATTTCCTCCTATTGATCTATTGCTATCTGTGTTGCGATGCTATAGATTCTGTACCCCTCTATACTTCCCTGCAGCCTCCATAATTCCATGGACACCTCTTATTACCTGTTGTTTGGTAGATAGTCGGCCTTGCGAGTCGTAGTCGCTTGCTCAGTTGCTCCTTCGCGTCGTCGATGTTCCATCATTGTGGGGTGGTTGGCACATGCTTAATGGTGGAGATGATTATGGCTTTAATTGCCGTTTAATAACTAAAATTGAAAGTAGGTAAATAATGTAGAGGAACCGGTGGGTAATAGACAATATTTGGTTTTTAACCGCCCACTTGTGTCCAACTAGGACCCGAGTTCTTGACACCTGTTCCGACATGGAGCGCGCTAACCACAAGTGGGGTGTGTGGGTACCCCCATCGATTAGTACATGATTTCAAAGTACTATACCGGGGGCCACAAAGTAGTTTGGGTATTTATTACTATCCTATACTTATGCCATGCTTTACTGCTTTATTTACGATTGCGCGTGGAGCGCTTGTACTATTTTGGAACAAATGTGGAATGTTTTCACGGTATCGACAAGCCTAGTCGCACTTTCGGGTTCCCAGTTGTTTACAACCATTGTCACAAACCTTTGGGTCCATCTCAGATACCGACCGACTTTGTTGCGGGTAGCTTAGTAGGGTGGCCCCCATGTGCTTGCTTTGGGTCTGGGAAACATCGTGACCGAAACCCTGTCGACATACCGTTGGGTGTATGTTTTGTGATCTTGTACCTACCTCATCTGTAAATAAGGGTGTAGGTGCATGCGGAAACTTTGGTGCACCCCTGCAGGGTTTAATCTTTTCAAAAAGCCGTGTCCGCGTGAAAGGATACAGATGTCGCCTAGAGGGGGGTGAATAGGCGATTAAAACTTTTCCTAGAGTGGCTCAACAAAGGCGGAATAAAACTACTGTTTACTTTGTTAAGCACAACCTAGAACAACTAAGGTTCACCTATGTGCACCAACAACTTATGCTAAGCAATACAAGCAACAAAGTGATAGCAAGATATATATTACTTCAAGCACGAAGGCTATCACAATATAAAGTGCATAAGTAAAGAGCTCGGGTATAGAGATAACCGAGGCACGCGGGGACAACGATATTTTACCGAGTTCCTCCCAACATGGAGTACGTCTCGTTTGGAGAGGGGGTGGTATCAAACTACCAACGCCACAAAAGGCCTCCCTTATTCTCCGGTGAATCTCACCCCAACGGGATCGATCCACACTTCCACTATCGGTGCACTTGTCGGTGGCAACCGGAACCTCTCACAAGGTTGGGGCACTTCTCCACAACTTAATTGGAGGTTCCCAACAAATGCCACCAAGGCCACAAAACCATCTAGGGTTCCAAGAACCCAAGAGGGACAAGCTCCAATGAGTAACTCAAACCAAATCCTCCAAGGAGAACATAAACCGATGCACCAAATGCAAATGGCAAGAACACCACAAAGGTGTTCAAATCCTTCTCTCCCAAATTCCACCAAAGCTACAAAAGCTTATGGGGGAATAAGAGAGGAAGAACAATGGAGGAAATCCACAAAAGACACCAAGATCTAGATCCCAATATGTTCCCCTCACTTAGAGGAGTGATTGATTGGTGGGACTGTAGATCTAGATCTCCTCTTTCAAATCCCTCAAGAATATGCAAGAATCATTGGAGGGATTGAGAGAAAGAAAGCTCAAGAAGGTCAACAATGGAGGGAAAAACTTGCAAGAATGGTTGAGGAACCATTGGGGAAGAAGGCCCTTATATAGGCCCCTCCAAAATCCAACCGTTCGAGCCCAAAAACCCGATTCCCGGTACTACCGGACCTTTCCCCGGTACTACCGGACTTTCCCGGCACTATCGGACATTTCCTGGGGTTCCTGGGGCTCCAAATGCATTTTTCTCTGCACTCCCCGGTACCAAAATATGGTACTACCAGACACCGGTACTACCGGATCCTGGTCCGGTACTACCGGTTATCACAGAACGAAAACAGCCATAACTTTTGCATCCGGACTCCGATTTCGATGATCTTGGGCTTGTTTCGAAGAGGACAACAACCTCTACAAGACCATGCAAGGAAACATCATAATCCAGCAAGGGAGGATAGTTCCAAATGATGAAGTAAAAAACCTTCTGCCGTGCTAGGTACTAAAATGCGGTAGTACCGCTTTTTGGTACCTAGCCCGGCAGTGGCTTTTGGAAACTTGTCAAAAAACTTCTGCCGTGCTAGGTACTAAAATGCGGTACTACCGCATTTTGGTACCTAGGAGGGCAGTGGCATTTGGCAACTTTCCAAAACCTACTGCCGCGCTAGGTACTAAAATGCGGTACTACCGCATTTTGGTACCTAGGAAAATTCAAACCTCTATAACTTTTGATTGGTAACTCCGATCGACCTGATTCCAATTGCGTTGGAAAAAGGATGACATGAGCTACCCTATGAAAGGTGAAAATATTGGTTATCACCAAGTGATAATGTATCACGTATAATAATGTGAGATACTTCACTTGGTGAGAAACCGAAAAGCCACCAAGATCAAAATCGCAACAAGATACAAACGGAAGATCCGATTTTGATGAACAAGAGCTTGTTATGGAGATTACCCCAAGATCTATATCCTCACATGGATAAGACCAAATAACAACCAAATATGATGATGCAAATATTCAAAGGTTTGAGCTCTCTCCGAACGAAGTGAACGAGTTACTCATTCGAGAGCCCCTCTTGATAGTACGGTTGTCTATCCTAAACCCGGTCTCCCATACACAACATGAGACCGGAAAAAGGGAAAACCTATCAAGATTATACCTTTGCCTTGAGCATTCCACTTGAGCTCGATGTAGATGATCTTGCCCTTCTCAAGATGGAACGCCTTTCTTGATTCCTCATCATCGATCCATGATCACCGAGGATGGCAAGCATTAAACATGAGATCTTCTATAGATGGCGCATTTTGATCTTCCACATCACATCTTCTTCTACATATCATCGACCTTGAAGCAAACACATGCTCCAAGCGATGCCAATGGACAAATCCTACAAGTATAACTTAATACACACATTAGTCCATAAAGATTGTCATTAATTACCAAAACCACACATGGGGGCCCACATGTTCTTTCAATCTCCCCCATTTTGGTAATTGTTGACAATCCTTTTAAGAGGGGTTATATAAGGAATATTAATGAATGAAATGGTAATACCAATATCAAATACTACACAAGTATGTGATATTGGTACCACCACCATATATAGAGCAAATTCCCCCACAATACTATGCATGTGTGATGAACTTGAATTTCATTGCATATATTGCCAATCATTATCATTGGTGGAGTTCCCTCTATATATACCACATGCTAAGCAACAACAAAAATGCAAGAGCATGAAAGGCAAATGCTTAAGAACAAATTCAAGGCATTCACCATTTCCCTTAAACCCTCTAAAACTTCTCCCCCATTAGCATCAATTACCGAAATGGGTGACAAGTTCTAGAAGGCAAATATAGTAATAATTCCTCCAAAGGTGTGCCTTCGCACAAATCCAATGATGAATACTTGGGAGGGAGTAGAACTATATCGAGGATCCGAAGATTGCCAAAGGAATAAATAAACGACGCATCACAAATGACACAAGCAATCACGAGATTCGACAAATCAATTGAAAACAACAAATGAGTCCAAATAGAAACAACAAGATGTTATGATATGAGAAAAAGAGTGCTTTAAATAACAAATAGAGTAGCTCCCCAAGATTTGTGCATGATTCAAGATAAATGCATTAGAATACATGTTGCACAAATATGGAATCCTCGCTCCCCCATAAGTATTTAAAAAACAACAAATGAGAAAGAAGACAAATGAGCATTATTAAATGAATTAGATGAGCTCCCCAAAGATCATGCACCACATATGTGTTGGAGATATGCCCTAGAGGCAATAATAAATATAGTTATTATTATATCTTTGTGTTTATGATAAATGTTTACATTCATGCTATAACAGTATTAACAAGGAAACATTAATACTTGTGTGATTTGTAAACTAAATAAGAGTCCGTAGTAAAGCCTCTTCATAATACTAGCTTGTTGGTTAATAAATGATTGTGGTTTCCCTATCATGAACATTGAGATGTTATAAACAACAAGATCATATCGTTAGGAGAATGGTATGATGGACATACTCCTATAGATAAGCGTAGCATAAAGATCAAGTCATTTTAATAGTTCAATTGCTATATGCTTTCTGATACATAGTAACCTAATTCCTTCGACCATGAGATCATGCTTATCACCATCACCGGAAGGATGCTTTGATGACATCAAATGCCACACCGTAATTGGGTGGCTATAAAGGTGGCATTGAGTGTTCGGAAAGTATGGGTTGAGACACATGGATCAAGAGTGGGATTTGTCTATCGATATGACGGATAGATATACTCTGGGCCCTCTCGGTGGAATGTCATCCAATTGGCTTGCAAGCATGTGAATGGCTCACAAGGGATCACATATCACGGGAACGATAAAAGAGTACTTATTGGTAACGAGGTTGAACTAGGTATGCAGAGATACCGATGATCAAAACCTCGGATAAGTAAACTATCATGAGACAAAGGGAAATTGGTATCGTATGTAAGTGGTTCATTCGATCGCAAAGTAATCGTAGAAATATGTGGGAGCCATATGAATTTCTAGATTCCTCTATTGGTTATTGTTCGGAGAAGTGTCTCGATCATGTCCGCATAATTCACGAACCGTAGGGAGACACACTTAAGGATTCGATGTTGTTGAGTAGTTATGGAATGATGAGTAAGAGACCTAATGTTGTTCGGAGTCTCGGATGGGATCCGGTATATCACGAGGAGATCCGGAATGGTCCGGAGAATAAGATTCATATAAGGAAAGTCCTGTTTCGGGGTTGGAGAATGATTCCGGTATGTTCATCGGGAATGTTCTAGAAGGTTCCGGAAGGTCCGGCACTCTGGAGGGGAAGGATAAATGAATGTATCATAACAAGTTGGAATGGTTGCATCATGTACTAGGTGTCATCTCTGAGCAAAATAAAGGGATAAATCAAATCCTAGTTTGTAAAGTCAAACGCCAATTTGAAAAGTCAAACGGCAAGTTTGCTTGGTGAAGGGAGAGTAGGAAACCTACTTGGGGAGGAAGTCCTCCTCCCTCCATCGCCAGCCAAGGAGGCCGAGTTGGGGGAGGACTCCCTCCTCCCAACCGGCGCCCTCCCACCTATATAATGAGGGGCAGGGGTGCCCCTCTAGCCTACAGCTCTCACCACCCAAACCCTAGCCCTAAGCCGCCGGCGCCACCACCCCCTGTTGCCACCGCCTAGGGCACCACCAACTCGCCGAGTTGGGGTGAAACCCTAACCCTAGCCACCGTCTAGACTCCTCCCTTGGTGCCTATAAACCCTAGATCGCCATGGCCTCTCTCATAGTCCACCATACTCGCTCCGTCTGAAGGCGAAGCCCTGCGAGATCTTCCCTCTACTTCCGGTACCACGCCGTCGTGCTGCCGGAATCGCGAGGAGAATGCTACAACCTCCGCTGCCTGCTGGAACAAGGGAGAGGAAGGTCTTCATCGAGTACCGAATGTGTGACCGACTGCGGGAGCGCTACCGGAACGCAGCACCGGAAGGATCATCTACACGATCTTGAGATCGGCAAGAGTACGACTACATCACCCACGAGAATCTGCTCTCGTTAAACACTTTGGAATCTTCGAGGGTGAGTTATTCTATCGACTCGTTGCGACAATCTAGTAGGTATATCTTGGCTTGTTTGTTTGTATGCGGTAGAATTTTTTTGTTTTCCATGCTACAAACCCCTACAGTGGTATCAGAGCCGTGTCTATATGTAGATCTGTTGCACGAGTAGAACACAATGGTCATTGTGGGCAGTGGTGCTTTTATTATCAATTGCTTCTTGTGTACTTTGCATCTTGCGGTATGATGGGATGAAGCGGCCCGGGCTAACCTTACATGACAGCGTTCATGAGACTTGCTCCACGCTCAACATGCAACTTGTATTGCATAAGTGGCTTTGCGGGTGCCTGTCTCTCTCATCATAGTATAGATCCAATTTACAACGGGCACTTGATAGTTCAAACATCAACGTTGTGGTTCTTATTCGTAAGTTAGAGCGACACTTATTGAAAGCCCCAAACCACGTAAAATATGCAAAGAAATTAGAGGCGTCTAACTTTGTTTTGCAGGGGTGTGCTGTGATGTGATATGGCCATGATTGTGATTATATTTGATGTATGCAATGTTCCTTATTGTAAGTTGGCAACCGATAGGAGCCATATGGTTGTATTTAATTTCTGTTAAGACCCGCGTGTCTATTCCAAGTAGTTGTAATAGTTGAAGCTGGTGGACGACAACCATGGAGCAGCGTCATTGACCTTGATGCAATGCCGGTGATGATCAAGATCATGTTCGTGCTTGAAGATGGAGATCGGAAGCACAAAGAAGAAAGGCCATATCATATCACAAATTATGAATTGCATGTGATGTTAATCCTTTATGCATATTGTATTGCTTAGTTAACGACGGTAGCATTATAAGATGATCCCTCATGCACATAAATTTCAAGTTATAAAGTGTTCATCCTTAGTAAGCACCGCTGCTAAAGCTTGTTGTTTCGAAGCACCACGTGATGATCGGGTGTGTTAGATTCTGCAAGTGTATACAGTGTGAGCAAGCTAGATTTGCTCATGTGGAAGCTAAGGTTTAATCTTGACGAACCTAGCATGTACATACATGGTCTCAGAACACGGATCACCGAAAGGTAAAGCATGAATCATATAGTAGATATGATGAACATGTTGATTGTTCGCCATTGAAACTACATCAACTCTCGTGATGATCGGTTTTGATGTGGTGGATTTGGTTCGTGTGATCACTAGAACAATGTGAGGGATATTGTTTTGAGTGGGAGTTCACCCAGATTAATTTAACTATTAATTAGAACTCAATTTGTCATAAACTTAGTCTAAACTATTGCAAATATGTTGTAGATCAATGGCGGCCCCTACCATCAATTTTAATACGTTCCTAGAGAAAGAAAAGTTGAAAAAGAATGGAAGCAACTTCACGGATTGGTTCCGCAATTTGAGGATTGTCCTCAATGCTGGTAATTTGACCTATGTGCTGGTGTAAGATCCCTCCTTTGTAAAGGAAAAGGATCCCTGTGATTGCAATGCTAGTCCCTGGATCAATAGCTAGCATCCACAGTTAAGATGTAATATCAAGAAACAAAGGTCATAATACAACTTTATAACCAGGAATAAAGTAATTTATTACATCTTACATAGCTCATTTGGCTATTACATTACATTGCAGCAGAATATCTATAAAGTATGGGGTCCTTCATCTTCAAAGTGCCACAGGCAGACATGTTGGTTGTAGACTTGTAATCCTAATCAATAAACTTCACTAATATCAAACAAACCTGCAACATAACAAGTTACAGCCACAAGGGTCAATACATTTGAATTGTATTGGCAAGTGATACTATGGTAGTATAGTGGAGTCTATCATCTATATGCATTTGGCTAAGTGGAGCTTAGGCTTGCTTTGCTCAAAATAGATTTTCCTTATCATTTGAAAACACTAAGTTTTGGCTTGACAAAAATAATCTTTCCCAAGGCATCTCCCAATAGGAATTGGTGATCCTTCAACCCTTGTTTACCCACAAGATTTTAACTTAGAAATTGGGATGAGGAGATTCTTGATAGCTTCCATGTCTTGATGCTCAAATTGTCCTTTACCAGGGACATGGCTAAGTACTTAGATTTTACACTCTGCAGAGGTGGTGCACTTTCCCCACAAGACTTGGTTTCACCAAGACAAGATCTTTCAGAAGCCTTCCCTTAGACCAAAATGGACGCGTTCCAACCTATCAAACCCCTACCACCAATTGTCCATTTGGCTAAGTTATTGCAACCTATATGATCCGGGCAGAGCCCATAATGCCAAGTGGCTGCATTTGAAGCTTCTCAACATTTGACATATCAAATCTCTTTGTTCCTGGGTGGCCATCCACAAGTGAGATACACAAAGGTAAACCATAGCCATGGGCCTTGTGTAACCACTCAACCAAAAACCACCAATCAAGTCCCTTTCCACCCAGGTGATTCATTGACTTAGTTGTTTTATTAAGGAAAACACAAGTCCTCGGACTTAGAAATTTTCCATAGTATGAATATATATTCCACCCTTGTTTTCTATTAGCTAAGCTAAGCATGATAGTAGTAGGAATCTTAACTTAGGAAATTCTACTAAGGTTTCATCTACTAGGATTTCCCATGGCATAGTTTATACTTAGCAAAATTCCATGCAAGTCCTACTTAGAAATATCAATGCATAGTGAAAATAATGGGACAAAAATATGATGCATCACTTGCCTTTTTGGTAGAGAGTTTAGGTTCACTTCTTGATCTTTGCAATGTTCACACACTTCAAGTCACTATAATTCAATCAAGCAAACAATATTTCAACCTACCATTCAAGCAATTCATCACATAAAATAATAATAACAAAAAAATGCATGCAAGCATGCTAAAGATTGTTTTATTTGGAGAAGTGGTTTCTAATGGGTCTTAAACATTTGAAGACACCTAATTGTCATTTTATAAAGTGGCAAAATCATTTGTATAATATTTTACTTCATAAATCATTTTTAAATCGAGTCATTATTTTATGTGGTGAAGAAATGCTTTTAATAAGGCAACACTCTATAGGTTTAACAAAATATGTTTTAAAACCATGAAATCTTGTGTTTAGGGTCAGAGAGAACATTTCTCAAAGATTTTCTTCCAAAACCATTTTTAATAAATAAACCATATTTTTATTTGGCTAGAAATGGTTTAAATCAAAGATTCATTCTTTTGTTTCACCAAATACATTTTTGAAACCACAATTTGTTTCCTAGGGTCAGTAGGTTCAAAACAAACCATTTTCCAAAGATTTTATCCCAAAATCATTTTAGAATATTTTTTATAATCTAAACAAGCATACATAAGTTTCTGCAAAAACAAACATTTTACCAGAAGCTTTTTACTAAACAAATGGCATGGTTGGCTAGGGCTTGTCTTTCTGAATCCATTGATATAAAGTTTGCCAAATTTGGACGTGTAGATTTAAAGTTATGGAATTTACAAAATCACATATCTAATAGATTCAAATCTGTTTTTAAAACCAGAGTCTGGCCACGTGGAATGTTCTGATTGGCCGAAAACGGTTCGCGAGGATCGACTAACGTGGGCCGCTGGGTCTAAAGTAAATCTTACGAGGCAGATGCTCCCATACCCCTTCGATAAGTGACTCTATCCTAGCCAATGGATTAGCATCTGACGGTTGCTGCGTGTTTGACTTAGAATGAGCGACGCTGACGGCGGCGTCTGGCGGAGCACTCTCTGCTCGCGGTGGCGCTGGCGATACAGGAAGTGAGGAAGAGGGGTAGTGTGCTCACCGTGCTAGCAGGGAGATGGTGAAGCTCAACGCGTGGTCGGCTTGGCAAGGGGCGTGACAGAGAGGCGACGATTGCTCGCCGGAGTTGGTGACGGCGTCAGGCGGCTCTGGAGTTCGTCGAGGGCGAGGCTGCAGATCGTCCCGAAGCAAAATAAGTGCACGGTTAGATGAGGGCGAGTGCGGTGAGTGCAGGAGTGTCATCGGAAAGGAGAGGGGCGGACGCATGCTTACGGGAGGGTCGCCGGAGAGGAAGCAGACGGTGGCGACGGTGGTCGTCGTCGTTGCCGAGCCTACAGAGCACGCGCGGGTGATCTGGCGATACGGGAAGGTTCGCCAGGGTCTGAGGAGTGTGTGAGCTTGGTCGAGGAGGCAAGGGGCGGTGAATACTGGCCGGAATCGTCGTCGGAGCGTCGTCGGATAGAGGGTGGTGCGGAGAAGAATTGGGCGGCCTGGGGGCGTGCTAAGGTGGGGCGGCTGGGGGGAAATGGACAGGGGAGCCTGGCGCTTATCACTGCGTGGTCACGGCGAGGGATTAACGCGGCATTAAAGCGAATTCAAGCGAGGAATTAATCGGCAGGAACGGCGAGGTTTGGGGGAAGAACAGGTCGCGGGTGGGAAGATGATTACGTGGCAGTGGGGACGCTTCCCAGTGAGAGAGGAAGAGAGGGAATGGGGTCCACTCGTCTGTGACTGTTCGGGTGGGTTTTTCGGTGGAAAACGATTCGCGCGTGGGGGTTTAGTTGGGCTGGAGCTGGGCTTGTTGGGCCAGACTAGTTGGGCTGGGTCCTTTTCTTATTTTTTTTTGTTCTATTTGTTTTTCTTTTTCTCTTTTGATTTTCCTGTTTTGATTTTGAATAAGTAATTCAAGCATACATTTGAATTCAAATAATTGCCAAATTTTGTGTAGATTTAAACACTGATTAGTAAAACATTCTGGAATCATTTAAGAATAATTTATTTATTATTTTAAGGCCTTTTAATTATTCAAAATAGGTTCTAGTTTTAAATCATATAAGATTTAATAATATTTCTAAACACCATTTGATTTTCCAAAACCACCCAAATCTTTTTAGTAGGTTTTTATTTGATTAATAGGGTGCCAAAATAATTCATCTTGAATTATTTGGAAACGTTTTTAATAAGATTTATTAATCTTTTAAGATTGGGTATTTGTTTTAATTCTAATGGAATTCAATATGGTTTTATTTCCATAATTTTATTTGGAAGTTTTCTTTAATCTTATTTAATTTGAATGAAACAACTTTTATTTCATTTGGGTAAATTCCAAAATACTATTTTCTCATGAATTATATAATAATTCTTATTAGAGATTTGTCTTTATTAAAGATAGTGATAGAATGGTTAATGCCATTTTAGTTTATTTTGTAAATTCTTTATCCATTTGTTTTATTTGGATTTGGATTAAATTCATTCTATTTTCTTATGGTCTTGGCCAAGATTTAATTTGGTCTTTAATATTCTTTATTTAATAAATCTTTCTTCATCTTATAAAATCCATATATTTTTATTTAAAGATCAAAACTTGGTGATTCCAATTTGTAAAATCTTGTTTAATATTTGTTTATCTTTTCAAATGTCTTTAATATTATTTGCTCACCATTTGGTATGGATTTATAGATAGGTTCTATATTAGCATTGAAAATTACTTTTCCTTATCTTATTAAATTCATAAGATTTTATTTATGGTTCCATATTAAGTGAATCCAATTTCTATGGTTTTATAATATTTCTATTTGTCATTCTTGATCATTATAAATGTTGTTGACAAGTTTTTATATGGATCAAATCCATAGGCTTGGAGATAACATTGGAAATGATTTTTATTCCATTAGGTTTTAGGGTTTGGATTTATTTTCCAAGTGTTTAAATTTCCAGATACATTCATTGAGGAATGCATTTATTTTGATTTGGATTTTGTTGGATTCAAACTTTTACCAAAGTTTGTTCAAGATGGGATTTTAAGTTTCCTTTTAGAAACAAAAGTTTCTTTTCACCCTGATCTTCAACAAATATTTATTTTGTTTATTTTATTTTTCACATTACAAGATTTGGAAAATCTTGGAATGTGACAGGCTACCACCCTTAAAATAAATCTCGTCCCGATATTTGGGGAGGCTAGGGGTTACAAGTTGGCTCAAAGCATCTAGGGTACTACCACCCTTAAAAATTTTCTAACTAAATCACATCTTGGTTTGCTTGGGATCTTGTTGAAATTTCTCCGGGCACTTGTCTGCATAATGGCCCAGCTCTTTGCATTTGAAACACATCACTTGGCTGATATCTTTCTTTTCCTTTGGTATCATTGCCTTTTGTTTGTTTCCTTGGTTCTTCTTCTTTTCTTTGCATTCATTGGCATAGTGTCCCATTTCTTGGCAATTGTAACATTGCGCTTGGGTAATATCCTTCTTGCTAGGGTTGGGGCATTTCTTCTTCTTCTTCTTGGGTCTCTCCAAAGCTAGGAGTTCTTCTAATTCATGCTCTTCATACTTTACCACAAAGGTGGGAAATCTTTCTCTCTTCTTGGGGAACTTACTAGAGATATGACCTTCTTCTTCACAAGAGTAACAACACTTTGTGATCACTTTGGATTTGGCCTTATGATGCATAGTTTTGACTTTTCCTTCATCCTTCTTGGTAGAATTTGTTCCTTCATGAGGGTTTACAAACTGTTGTTGCACTCCACCTTGTTTCCTTTGTTAAACTATGGTATAGATGGGGCATTGGATAGGGACATGATTATTTCTTTCACATAGGAAGCAAGTAGTTTGAGATGTGGGGCATTAATTAGTTGGATGTTTCTCTTCACAATTGGGGCATTGATCTTCATGCTCCTTGGAAGTGTAATCCTTGTCTCCACAAATATTGCAAGCTTGGTTTCCTTCTAGAATAACATCTTTGTCATTCTTGTTGTCATTAGCTCCTTGTGAAAAGTTTTCTCCCATGTTGATCATTTGAGTTGCCATCCCTTGCAACAATTGGGCTTGAATTTTCAAAATCCTTTGTATGGTTGGGTCTAATCCATTGTTGTTGGTTAAAAGCTGAGTTGTCACTAGGCTCAACTGGGTTTGGTTTGCTAGTAGTTGTTCTCTCATGTTGTTCTCTTGGTTGTTGTTGTTGTCATCATCTTTGATGTTGGAGTCTCTTGGAGTAGTCATCTGTTTGGGTTGAATTGAGATTAGAATAGGCAGGATATTTCTAAGGGAATAATTCTAATCACACACATCACAATTCACACAAGCAATGTGTAAGCAATCACATACAAACATTCCACTCAAACAACAAGTTTCAAGCATATTTTTAGGCAACCAAAATATTTTTGTTACACCACATAAGTTGGTGGGTTTGACTTAAACTAAATATGGTGGTCCATCTATATGGTTCACTTGAGATCCTTCCATCCTTCTTGGTTGATTCTCCTTGAACAAAATCTTTGTATCCTTGGAGAAAATTTCTCACGTCTTGGTCACAAAACTTCAAAGGTGATGATGGCTCCTTCTATTTGGTGTTTCCTTAGTCTCCAAATCTTGAGCAAGATTTCTTGTCTCACTTGTCCTTAGTGATACCCAAGGTTGAAGTTCTTGGTGGAATTGCTGAAGATGTTGAAGTCATTAGAGTTGAAGATGTTGAAGTCATTAGAGTTGATGAAGTCCTTAGCACTTGGTGAAGTCTTTGGCCATGGGGTAGGTTTTGTCCATCAAGTTTGAAAATAGAAGAGATGTAGAATCAAAACCAAAATGGTTGAGGAAAGAGTTTACAAGATTGTTTTGTAAATAAGTTTTTGGAACAAATACCACTCCTATATTTTTCTAAGGGGTTTTGTCCAATCCTAGGGTTACAAATCCTACAAGCAACACAATGCTCTGATACCATCTGTAAGATCCCTCCTTTGTAAAGGAAAAAGGATCCCTGTGATTGCAATGCTAGTCCTTGGATCAATAGCTTGCATCCACAGTTAAGATGTAATACCAAGAAACAAAGGTCATAATACAACTTTATAACCAGGAATAAAGTAATTTATTACATCTTACATAGCTCATTTGGCTATTACATTACATTGCAGCAGAATATCTATAAAGTATGGGGTCCTTCATCTTCAAAGTGCCACAGGCAGACATGTTGGTTGTAGACTTGTAATCCTAATCAATAAACTTCACTAATATCAAACAAACTTGCAACATAACAAGTTACAGCCACAAGGGTCAATACATTTGAATTGTATTGGCAAGTGATACTATGGTAGTATAGTGGAGTCTATCATCTATATGCATTTGGCTAAGTGGAGCTTAGGCTTGCTTTGCTCAAAATAGATTTTCCTTATCATTTGAAAACACTAAGTTTTGGCTTGACAAAAATAATATTTCCCAAGGCATCTCCCAATAGGAATTGGTGATCCTTCAACCCTTGTTTACCCACAAGATTTTAACTTAGAAATTGGGATGAGGAGATTCTTGATAGCTTCCATGTCTTGATGCTCAAATTGTCCTTTACCAGGGACATGGCTAAGTACTTAGATTTTACACTCTGCAGAGGTGGTGCACTTTCCCCACAAGACTTGGTTTCACCAAGACAAGATCTTTCAGAAGCCTTCCCTTAGACCAAAATGGACGCGTTCCAACCTATCAAACCCCTACCACCAACTGTCCATTTGGCTAAGTTATTGCAACCTATATGATCCGGGCAGAGCCCATAATGCCAAGTGGCTGCACTTGAAGCTTCTCAACATTTGACATCTCAAATCTCTTTGTTCCTTGGTGGCCATCCACAAGTGAGATACACAAAGGTAAACCATAGACATGGGCCTTGTGTAACCGCTCAACCAAAAACCACCAATCAAGTCCCTTTCCACCCAGGTGATTCATTGACTTAGTTGTTTTATTAAGCAAAACACAAGTCCTCAGACTTAGAAATTTTCCATAGTATGAATATATATTCCACCCTTGTTTTATATTAGCTAAGCTAAGCATGATAGTAGTAGGAATCTTAACTTAGGAAATTCTACTAAGGTTTCATCTACTAGGATTTCCCATGGCATAGTTTATACTTAGCAAAATTCCATGCAAGTCCTACTTAGAAATATCACTAATGCATAGTGAAAATAATGGGACAAAAATATGATGCATCACTTGCCTTTTTGGTAGAGAGTTTAGGTTCACTTCTTGATCTTTGCAATGTTCACACACTTCAAGTCACTACAATTCAATCAAGCAAACAATATTTCAACCTACCATTCAAGCAATTCATCACATAAAATAATAATAACAAAACAATGCATGCAAGCATGATAAAGATTGTTTTATTTGGAGAAGTGTTTTCTAATGGGTCTTAAACATTTTAAGACACCTAATGGTCATTTTATAAAGTGGCAAAATCATTTGTATAAGATTTTACTGGATAAACCATTTTTAAATCGAGTCATTATTTTATGTGGTGAAGAAATGCTTTTAATAAGGAAACACTCTATAGGTTTAACAAAATATGTTTTAAAACCATGAAATCTTGTGTTTAGGGTCAGAGAGTTTATTTCCAAAACATTTCTCAAAGATTTTCTTCTAAAACCATTTTTAATAAATAAACCATATTTTTATTTGGCTAGAAATGGTTTAAATCAAAGATTCATTCTTTTGTTTCACCAAATACATTTTTGAAACCACAATTTGTTCCCTAGGTTCAGTAGGTTAAAAAAAACCATTTTCCAAAGATTTTATTCCAAAATCATTTTAGAATAATTTTTATAATCTAAACAAGCATACATAAGTTTCTACAAAACAAACATTTTACCAGAAGCTTTTTTACTAAACAAATGGCATGGTTGGCTAGGGCTTGTCTTGCTGAATCCATTGATATAAAGTTTGCCAAATTTGGACATGTAGATTTAAAGTTATGGAATTTACAAAATCACATATCTAATAGATTCAAATCTGTTTTTAAAACCAGAGTCTGGCCACGTGGAATGTTCTGATTGGCCAAAAACGGTTCGCGAGGATCGACTAACGTGGTCTGCTGGATCTAAAGTAAATCTTACGGGGCAGATGCTCCCATACCCCTTCGATAAGTGACTCTATCTTAGCCAATGGATCTGCATCCGACGGTTGCTGCGTGTTTGACTTAGAATGAGTGGCGCTGAGGGCGGGGTCTGGCGGAGCACGCTCTGCTCGCGGTGGCGCCGGCGATACAGGAAGCGAGGAAGAGGGGTAGAGTGCTCACCGTGCTCGCAGGGAGATGGTGAAGCTCAACGTGCGGTCGGCTTGGCAAGGGGCGCGCCAGAGAGGCGACGATTGCTCGCCGGAGTTGGTGACGGTGTCAGGCGGCTCTGGAGGTCGTCGAGGGCAAGGCTGCAGATCGTCCCGAAGCAAAATAAGTGCACAGTTAGATGCGGGCAAGTGCGGTGAGTGCAGGAGTGTCATCGGAAAGGATAGGGGCGGACGCATGCTTACGGGGAGGGTCGCCGGAGAGGAAGCAAACGGTGGCGACGGTGGTCGTCGTCGTTGCCGAGCCTACAGAGCATGCGCGGGTGAGCTGGCGATACGGGAAGGTTCGCCAGGGTCTGAGGAGTGTGTGAGCTTGGTCGAGGAGGCAAGGGGCGGTGAATACTGGCCGGAATCGTCGTCGGAGCGTCGTCGGACAGAGGTTGGTGCGGAGAAGAATTGGGCGGCCTGGGGGCGTGCTAAGGTGGGGTGGCTGGGGGTAAATGGAGAGGGGAGCCTGGCGCTTATCACTGCATGGTCACGGCGAGGGATTAACGCGGCATTAAAGCGAATTCAAGCGAGGAATTAATCGGCAGGAACGGCGAGGTTTGGGGGAAGAACAGGTCGCGGGTGGGAAGATGATTACGTGGCAGTGGGGACGCTTGGCAGTGAGAGAGGAAGAGAGGGAATGGGGTCCACTCGTCTGTGACTGTTCGGGTGGGTTTTTCGGTGGAAAATGATTCGCGCGTGGGGGTTTAGTTGGGCTGGAGCTGGTCTTGCTGGGCCAGACTAGTTGGGCTGGGTCCTTTTCTTATTTTTTTAGTTCTATTTGTTTTTCTTTTTCTCTTTTGATTTTCCTGTTTTGATTTTGAATAAGCAATTCAAACATCCATTTGAATTCAAATAATTGCCAAATTTTGTGTAGCTTTAAACACTGATTAGTAAAACATTCTGGAATCATTTAAGAATATTTTATTTATTATTGTAAGTCCTTTTAATTATTCAAAATAGGTTCTAGTTTTAAATCATATAAGATTTAATAATATTTATAAACACCATTTGATTTTCCAAAACCACCCAAATCTTTTCAGTAGGTTTTTATTTGATTAATAGGGTGCCAAAATAATTCATCTTGAATTATTTGGAAAAGTTTTTAATAAGATTTATTAATCTTTTAAGATTGGGTATTTGTTTTAATTCCAATGGAATTCAATATGGTTTTATTTCCATAATTTTATTTGGAAGTTTTCTTTAATCTTATTTAAGTTGAATGAAACAACTTTTATTTCATTTGGGTAAATTCCAAAATACTATTTTCTCATGAATTATATAATAATTCTTATTAGAGATTTGTCTTTATTAAAGATAGTGATAGAATGGTTAATGCCATTTTATTTTATTTTGTAAATTCTTTATCCATTTGTTTTATTTGGATTTGGATTAAATTCATTCTATTTGCTTATGGTCTTGGCCAAGATTTAATTTGGTCTTTAATATTCTTTATTTAATAATTCTTTCTTCATCTTATAAAATCCATATCTTTTTATTTAAAGATCAAAACTTGGTGATTCCAATTTGTAAAATCTTGTTTAATATTTGTTTATCTTTTTAAATGTCTTTAATATTATTTGCTCACCATTTGGTATGAATTTATAGATAGGTTCTATATTAGCTTTGAAATTTACTTTTCCTTATCTTATTAAATTCATAAGATTTTATTTATGGTTCCATATTAAGTGAATCCAATTTCTATGGTTTTATAATATTTCTATTTGTCATTCTTGATCATTATAAATGTTGTTGACAAGTTTTGTATGGATCAAATCCATAGGCTTGGAGATAACTTGGAAATGATTTTTATTCCATTAGGTTTTAGGGTTTGGATTTATTTTCCAAGTGTTTAAATTTCCAGATACATTCATTGAGGAATGCATTTATTTTGATTTGGATTTTGTTGGATTCAAACTTTTACCAAAGTTTGTTCAAGATGGGATTTTAAGTTTCCTTTTAGAAACAAAAGTTTCTTTTCACCCTGATTTTCAACAAATATTTATTTTGTTTATTTTATTTTTCACATTACAAGATTTGGAAAATCTTGGGATGTGATAGCTGGATGCACCGCTGGGTGACCCGCCTGCAGCTGATGCTACCAATGAAGTAAAGAACATTTACCTCGCTCGGAAGAATCAGTACTCCATAGTTCAGTGTGCTATCTTGTATGGTTTGGAATCGGAGCTTCAGAAAAGGTTTGAGAACCATGACCCACATGATATTGTCCGTGAACTCAAATTGATATTTGAGACTCACGTGGCAGTTCAGAGTTATTAGGCTTCTGAAAAGTTATTTAACTGCAAGATGGAAGAGGGCAACTCCGTCAGTGAGCATGTGCTTAAGATGTCTGGGCACGCAAACAAACTCCAAAGCTTGGGTATAGTGATTCCTAATGCTTTGGGGATTTACCGTGTCCTCCAATCACTACCACCAAGTTACAAGAACTTTGTGATGAACTACAATATGCAAAGCATGAACAAGCAGTTGCCAGAACTCTTCTCCATGTTAAAATCTGCAGAAGTGGAGATCAAGAAAGAGCACCAAGTGTTGATGGTCAATAAGACCACCAAATTCAAGAAAGGCAAGTCTAAGCAAAAGGGACACTTCAAGAAGGGTGGTAAGAAAGTTGCTGCACCAACAAAGAAGACCAAGGCTGGACCTAAGCCTGATACAAAGTGCTTTTACTGCAAGGGAGAAGGTCACTGGAAGCGGAATTGCCCAAAGTACTTGGCGGATTTGAAGAACGACAACATCAAGAAGAAAGGTATATTCGATATACATGTTATTGATGTGTATCTCACTAGTACTCGTAGTAGTGCCTGGGTATTTGATATTGGTTCGGTTGCTCATATTTGTAACTCGAAACAGGTGCTGCAGAATAGACGGAATCTAGCGAAGAACGAGGTGACGATGCGCGTAGGAAATGGATCAAAGGTTGATGTGATCGCGGTCGGCATGCTACCTCTTCATCTACCATCGGGATTAGTTTTATACTTAAATAATTGTTATTTGGTGCCTGCGTTAAGCATGAACATTATATCGGGATCTTGTTTATTGCGAGACGGTTACTTGTTTAAGTCCGAGAATAATGGTTGTTCGATTTATATGAGTAATATGTTTTATGCACATGCACCTTTGATAGATGGTCTATTCTTATTGAATCTCGATAGTGGAAATACACATATTAATAACATTGAAGCTAAAGGTTTGAAGTTGAGCAATAACTCGACCTATATGTGGCACTATCGTCTTGGTCACATTGGAGTGAAGCGTATGAAGAAACTCCATTCCGATGGACTTCTTGAATCACTTGATTTCGAATCACTTGAAAGATGCGAAGCATGTCTGATGGGTAAAATGACTAAGACTCCATTTTCTGGTATGATGGAGCGAGATACGGACTTATTGGAAATCATACATACCGATGTGTGTGGTCCAATGAGTGTAGCATCGCACGGTGGTTATCGTTATGTTCTTACCTTCACGGATGACTTGAGTAGATATGGGTATATCTATTTCATGAAACATAAGTCCGAAACTTTCGAGGAGTTTAAGGAATATCAAAGTGAGGTTGAGAATCAACGTAACAAGAATATTAAATTTCTGCGTTCTGATCGTGGAGGTGAATATCTAAGTTACGAGTTTGGCGAGCATTTGAAGAAATGCGGAATAATTTCACAATTGACACCGCCGCCAACACCACAGCGTAATGGTGTGTCTGAACGTCGTAATCGAACTCTTTTAGATATGGTTCGTTCTATGATGTCACTTACAGATTTACCGCTATCATTTTGGGGTTATGCATTAGAAACAGCCGCATTCACTTTAAATAGGGCACCATCTAAATCCGTTGAAACGACACCGTATGAATTATGGTTTGGGAAGAAACCTAAATTGTCGTTCCTTAAAGTTTGGGGTTGCGAAGCCTATGTAAAGAAGTTACAGCCAGACAAGCTTGAACCCAAAGCGGAAAAATGTGTCTTCATAGGATACCCGAAGGAAACTATTGGGTAGACCTTCTATCATAGATCCGAAGGCAAAATCTTCGTTGCCAAGAATGGATCCTTTCTAGAGAAATAATTTCTCTCGAAAGAAGTGACTGGAAGGAAAGTAGAACTCGACGAGGTTGTCGAACCTTCTCTCGAACTTGCGAGTAGCACAGCACCGGAAGAAGTTCCTGTGGTGCCTATACCAAATAGAGAGGAAGCTAATGATGATGATCATGAAACTTCGGTTGAAGTTGCTACAGAACCTCGCAGGTCAATGAGGACTCGTACCACTCCTGATTGGTATGATCCCATTATGAGTGTCATGTTGGTGGACAACACCGATGACCCTGCGACATATGAGGAAGCGATGATGAGCCCAGATTCCAATAAATGGCAAGATGCCATGAAATACGAGATTGGATCCATGTACGAAAACCAAGTATGGACTTTGGTGGACTTATCGGATGGCCGGAAGGCTGTCGAGAATAAATGTATTTTCAAGAAGAAAACAGATGCTGATGGTAATGTTACCGTCTATAAAGCTCGACTTGTCGCAAAAGGGTTTCGACAAATTCAAGGAGTTAACTACGATGAGACTTTCCCACCTGTAGCAAAGCTAAAGTCTGTGAGGATTATGTTAGCAATCGCTGCATATTATGATTATGAGATATGGCAGATGGATGTCAAAACGGCGTTCCTCAATGGAGACATTGATGAAGAGTTGTATATGATGCAACCCAAATGTTTTGTCGATCTTAAAGATGCTAACAAGGTATGCAAACTTCAACGGTCCATATATGGATTGAAGCAAGTATCCCGAAGTTGGAATCAACGTTTTGATAAGGTAATCAAAAGTTTTGGTTTTATACAAACTTATGGAGAATCTTGTATTTACAAGAAAGTGAGTGGGAGCTCTGTAGCATTCTTAATACTATATGTAGATGACATATTGTTGATTGGGAATGATGTAGACCTTCTTAACAGTGTCAAGGAATATTTGAATAATAGTTTTTCAATGAAAGATCTTGGCGAAGCAGCTTACATATTAGGCATAAATATTTATAGAGATAGATCGAGACGCCTAATATCATTGTCACAAAGTACATATTTGGACAAAGTTCTAAAGAGGTTTGGAATGGAAGATAGCAAGAAAGGGTTCTTGCCCATGTCGCCCAATACGACCTTGAGTAAAACTCAAAGTCCAGCAACGGCGGAAGATAGAGAAAGGATGAGTAAAACTCCCTATGCCTCAGCCATAGGATCTCTAATGTATGCCATGCTATGTACTAGACCCGACATTGCATATGCTGTTAGTTTGACTAGCAGATATCAAAGTGATCCAGGAGTGGATCATTGGACAGCGGTCAAAAACATCCTTAAGTACTTGAGAAGAACTAAGGATATGGTTCTTTCTTATGGAGGTGATGAACAGCTCGTTGTTAATGGTTACACCGATGCTAGTTGGAACACAGATCCTGATAATTCTAAATCTCAATCTGGATACGTATTTATTTTGAATGGTGCAGCAGTTAGTTGGAGGAGTGCAAAGCAAAGCGTTGTGGCGAGATCTTCAACTGAATCGGAATACATAGCTGCTTCGAAGGCTTCACAAGAAGCGATATGGATGAAGGAGTTCATTACAGAGCTCGGTGTGGTTCCAAGTGCACTGGACCCAATGTCTATCTACTGTGATAACATGGGCTCCATAGCCAATGCGCAAGAACCAAGGTCACACAAGAAGCTGAGGCACATCAAGCTACGTTTTCATGCTATTTGAGAACATGCCCAAGATGGTGACATAAAGATTTGCAAAGTACACACAGATCTAAATGTGGCGGATCCGTTGACTAAACCTCTCCCGAGGGCAAAACATGACCAACACCAAACTGCCATGGGTGTTCGGTATATTACCATGTAATCTAGATTAGTTGACTCTAGTGCAAGTGGGAGAGTGTTGGAGATATGCCCTAGAGGCAATAATAAATATATTTATTATTATATCTTTGTGTTTATGATAAATGTTTACATTCATGCTATAACAGTATTAACAAGGAAACATTAATACTTGTATGATTTGTAAACTAAATAAGGGTCCCTAGTAAAGCCTCTTCATAATACTAGCTTGTTGGTTAATAAATGATTGTGGTTTCCCTATCATGAACATTGAGATGTTATAAACAACAAGATCATATCGTTAGGAGAATGGTATGATGGACATACTCCTATAGATAAGCGTAGCATAAAGATCAAGTCATTTTAATAGTTCAATTGCTATATGCTTTCTGATACATAGTAACCTAATTCCTTCGACCATGAGATCATGCTTATCACCATCACCGGAAGGATGCTTTGATGACATCAAACACCACACCGTAACTGGGTGGCTATAAAGGTGGCATTGAGTGTTCGGAAAGTATGGGTTGAGACACATGGATCAAGAGTGGGATTTGTCTATCCATATGACGGATAGATATACTCTGGGCCCTCTCGGTGGAATGTCATCCAATTGGCTTGCAAGCATTTGACTGGCTCACAAGGGATCACATATCATGGGAACGAGAAAAGAGTACTTATCGGTAACGAGGTTGAACTAGGTATGCAGAGATACCGACGATCAAAACCTCGGATAAGTAAACTATCGTGAGACAAAGGGAAATTGGTATCGTATGTAAGTGGTTCATTCGATCGCAAAGTAATCGTAGAAATATGTGGGAGCCATATGAATTTCTAGATTCCTCTATTGGTTATTGTTCGGAGAAGTGTCTCGATCATGTCCGCATAATTCACGAACCGTAGGGAGACACACTTAAGGATTCGATGTTGTTGAGTAGTTGTGGAATGATGAGTAAGAGACCGAATGTTTTTCGGAGTCTCGGATGGGATCCGGGATATCACGAGGAGATCCAGAATGGTCCGGAGAATAAGATTCATATAAGGAAAGTCCTGTTTCGGGGTTGGAGAATGATTCCGGTATGTTCATCGGGAATGTTCTAGAAGGTTCCGGAAGGTCCGGCACTCCGGAGGGGAAGGATAAATGAATGTATCATAACAAGTTGGAATGGTTGCATCATGTACTAGGTGTCATCTCTGAGCAAAATAAAGGGATAAATCAAATCCTAGTTTGAAAAGTCAAACGCCAATTTGAAAAGTCAAACGGAAAGTTTGCTTGGTGGAGGGAGAGTAGGAAACCTACTTGGGGAGGAAGTCCTCCTCCCTCCACCGCCAGCCTAGGAGGCCGAGTTGGGGGAGGACTCCCTCCTCCCAACCGGCGCCCTCCCACCTATATAAGGAGGGGCAGGGGTGCCCCTCTAGCCTACACCTCTCACCACCCAAACCCTAGCCCTAAGCCTCCGGTGCCACCACCCCCTGCTGCCGCCGCCTAGGGCACCACCAACTCGCCGAGTTGGGGTGAAACCCTAACCCTAGCCACCGTCTAGACTCCTCCATTGGTTCCTCTAAACCCTAGATCGCCAAGGCCTCTCTCATAGTCCACCATACTCGCTCCGGCTTAAGGCGAAGCCCTGCGAGATCTTCCCTCTACTTCCGGTACCACGCCGTCGTGCTGTCGGAA
This sequence comes from Avena sativa, assembly GCA_916181665.1. Classification (NCBI taxonomy): domain Eukaryota; kingdom Viridiplantae; phylum Streptophyta; class Magnoliopsida; order Poales; family Poaceae; genus Avena; species Avena sativa. The sequence continues at coordinate 47,135,035 of OV702299.1, forward strand.
TCACGAGGAGAGTGCTACAACCTCCGCTGCCTGCTTGAACAAGGGAGAGGAAGGTCTTCATCTAGTACCGAACGTGTGACCGACTGCGGGAGCGCTGCCGGAACGCAGCGCCGGAAGGATCATCTACACGATCTTGAGATCGGCAAGAGTACGACTACATCACCCACGAGAATCCGCTCTCGTTAAACACTTTGGATTCTTCGAGGGTGAGTTATTCTATCGACTCGTTGCTACAATCTAGTAGATAGATCTTGGCTTGTTTGTTTGCATGCGGTAGAATTTTTTTGTTTTCCATGCTACAAACCCCTACAATATGATAATTGCAATTGGGAACAAGGTGCATAATCATGGAATCCTCATTCATCCAACTTCATTTAACAATACAATGCATGAGAGAACAAATATGAGTGCCCAAAGATTCAAATAGGAGGAACAAGCACTCATAGAAAAATAAATTTGGAATCCACCGAAGTATCAAAAGGAGTAAACGGTGGTATCCAAAGAATAAAATCTCAACTAAAACTATCTTCTCATATGTGTATATGTTTCTAAGTGGATAATCATCACAATGACATATTCCCATAAAGAAACAAGCACACACAAGGAGGATATACAATAAAGCACATGAAATCAAAAATGAAGTCATAACATATACTAATAAGATTTTTTTTTGCTTCAAAGCACGGCCAAAGGCTCAAATATATCTTATAGTAGACTAATGAGCTTCAAACACCAACACACTACATATATTACAACTATCACCAAGGGAAAAGGAGAAAGTTGGAATATATGGAGAAAGGCAACAGGTATCACAATGAATAAACAACTAGCAAAATCTCACTATTGCACATGAGATAAGTTGAGGAAAAGATAGGCAATAAATTTGCTAGATTGACATATTTGGGATTGATGGATCATATGCATGATTTTGTATAGTCCCAATTATATGCACTCATCTCAATTTATACACATTTACAATAGAGAGTTCTCTTAATACCATAGCTAGAGATACAACAATAAATACAATAACAAGATTCATGCCAAGATGCAACCTACAAAAGGTTGGAAGTAAGATAAATATGCATGAGCAAGAGATACTTGTTACCGAGCTATAATTGGTAAGATGTAGAGGATATGAATTCGTTGATCATCCTATAGCTTGCCTCAAATTTTCATGTATGCACCACTTCTTCAAAATTGAGAGACAAGCATCCAATATATCCCAATGCTCCTAAAACACTTAAGTACAAAATGGTCCCCAAACATATTGGGTCCAATGTAGTTAGTGCAACTATAATACATAGGAGAGACTCCACATAAATATGTGCATATTGATATGAAATTGAATTTCATACACAACTTAGCCGATGGGATTTGGTGGAGTTTCCCCTATATATTGGATCAAAGAAAGCAAGCATGCCATAATATAATCATATAGTAAATATGCAAGGAGATACAATTTGAACAAAAACACCAAGTAAATCGAGATTGCAAACACAAGAGTGTGACATGACAAACAATGTCCAAATTGTATCAAAGAACCAATTCAACACATGAAAGATCACAAGTTCAACAAATGAACTAGGAAAAATCCAAGGAGCAAAAGATATATAAAAACACAAATGCTCAAGGTTTTATCTCATTCTAAAAATGGACAAAACATGAAACAAGGAATGAGACAAAACCAACTCACAAAAAGAGCAAGGTTCCAACAAGAAACCAAACTCCCCAAACTTCTCATGATGGCACAAGATACCAAAACGAAAAGATTGAGCTTCCAAGCACATAAAACATGATATGGAACAAAACAAGAAGCATAAAAGGATTGTTCTAGATAATATAGGAGAGATCACTCATAAGTAGTACATTATATAGAATTTTCTTTTGAATGCAAAATGCACACAAATGAGATCATCACTACTACCTACATTAAATAAAACACTAGAGGATACCAGTAAAATAAGAAGATCCAAAAGTAGCAAGGAATACATGGGAGCATACAAAACATTTACTTGACCAAAGATAGGACAATATTAAGCAAAGGCCAAAGTGAATATGATCAATAAAGTCTACCATAAATTTGGTACTAATTATCCAAGGACAAGAAATATTGGGAATAATTTTCCCAAGGTAGATTGCATGGATATCCAAGATCATAGTCACAACAACACTACTAGGAAAATGGCCTTTAGTGGCGCACCTGGAAACATCATCTGTGGCGCACTAGTAGTGCGCCACGTGCCTTGCGCTACGTCTATCTCTCAGCCGTGGTGCACTGCCTAGTGCGCCACGGTTGTGTAGAGACATGCGTAGCGCACCTGCTAGTGCGCCACAGAAGTTTGGATAGGTGCGCTACCCCTGGGATCTTCTGTGGCGCACTACCTAGTGCGCCACTAAGCTTCCATAGTGCGCTTTAGGTGTAGTGCGCCACAGAAGGTGGATCATGTGCGCCACAGATGTCTTTTTTGTTTTTTTTAATTTCCGAGCCAGATTATATACAATACAGATTATATACAATATTACAGCAGATATACACACACAGATACAAGATATACAGTTATATATATAAATACACAATATGAAAAATAAGATTGAAACAAATACATATAGATAAGTCTCATACATGAATACATAGTATAAGTTACATTGTTTCGATCAAGTTACAAAGTAGTAGTTGGTGACATGCGAATACATGTGTCGATCGAACAAGTTAGAGCTCGGAAGCTCGCCTAGACATCTAAACTAGCTAGACACAAACGCGGGATAAACAACCAAAGAAGATAAGCATGATCACCGCCGCGACGAAGGTGTAGGTCTTCATCCGGTTCCTTGTCGTCCTTACTCCCGCTAGATAGCGCGTGTATCTAGCTTCCGCCTCCGCCATAGTGTTGTACCCTTTGTAGCTATTGCCGCTGAAACGGTGCACCTGTCTCCGGCAGTCTTCCCAATAATCGTAGACTCCGGGAACCCGTCCCTTGTACACGACGTACCACGTCATCTACAAGTTGACAATAATAACTAACCGGTGATTGAAAAAACATGTATAATTAAAGTCGCATATGAAGATACACTTATAGAAAGTACTCTTAAATCAAAAAGAGCAAACTCAAAAAGCATGCCTCATATATAACTAGGTTGTTGGACACAGGAATATGCTACGATGGAACTGTACGCCAAGTAGGATGCACAACTCCTGGACAGGTGCGCACGCAGATTCCCGGAATCTGGGTCGATCACCCAGTTGAGTTTGCATCTTCTGCACGGACATCTTATATCTATCTTGTTATTTCGTATCATGTCGGCCGTCGCACATTTCAAAAATCTAGCCACGATGCCTTCGCTCATTATGCGGACCATTTTTGCCTGCACGATGTACACGGTACAATTTTGAAGTCTATTAGAACCATATAATGAATGCATGCATGCAATGGTCGATAGAAAATTTTGGCATGACCTATCCTAAAATTAGGACCTTTGCGAAATGCCAAAGTCTTGCCAAAATAGAAATGAATCAACATTTTGGCAAAACAAATGGCAACTTGTTCACATACAAACACAAGAGAGAGAGAGAGACCGATCCATACACACATGAACATATCATTATCCTCTCCATACACACATGCATGAGAATCATCGATACTCTCCATATACACACACATATGACCATCGATCCTCTCCACATACACACATCATGAGCATCGATCATCTACATACATATGAGCACATCATCCATATACACATGAACACATCCTTACATGGACAACTTACCGAGATGAGAGACCGATCGCGAGAAAGATGGAAAGGAGAGGTGCGCGCGTCGACCGGAGAAGGAGATGAGAGACCGGAGACCTCCTCTATTACTTATGTAACATCCAAAGCAAGTTTTACATGCTAAAAATGGTGAATGGGTGGAGAAATTGAGGTGGGAAGGAGAAGATCCCGACTAGATCTAAGGAGGAAGAAGAAGGGGAAAGTGAAGTGTGGGGTGGTGGATGTGGTCACACATGTGCACATAAAGTGCTGTCCTCAAAAAATCGACACATCCGTGGCGCACACGGCCCTAGTGCGCCACAGGGAGTACAAACATCTGTGGCGCAGTACGCCATGTGCTCCACGGATGCTCCTACTCCCTGTGGCGCACTAGGCCGAGTGCGCCACAGATGTTTGTGGCCATTTCACAGCAGAGGGGGGCATGCGCTTAGGCGTAGCGCACCCCCCATGTGCGCCACGGTTGACACTAAAAACCGTGGCGCACATGACTATAGTGCGCTACATATGTTTGGCGTGCGGCCAACAGGGCCCTGGCCCACACACATCTGTGACGCACTATAGTCATGTGCGCCACGGTTGTTCTAGTTACTAGTAGGGCACTGCCCACAGGTGAGCCACGCCTGTTTTAGCCGTGGGGCACTTCAACCATGTGAGCCACGGATGTGCTGATTACCTATAGCCGTTTTCCTAGTAGTGCAAGAAGCATATAACTAAATATAAGAATTGAGCATGATACATCAAGCAAGATTCTTGGTAGCTTCCAATAGTCACACAATCACTAGTTATTAGAGTAACTTGAAGCAAATGGTTTCCATGCGAATATATATATCTAAATATGAGGAAACACATACCAAGAATCAATCTCATATACAAGATCCAAAATAAGATCAATAAAGGCATTCAAGCAAATTGTAACTTGTATGAGCAAATGTGTCACATAGGTGCTAGATAATTATCAATATAAATTCTAAGTGACACAACCTCGAATATTCACATTTTCTAGGATTGTAATATGCATTAAGCATATGACTCCCCCATAGTGTGATACTACCATAAAACCAACACGAGGCAAAATAATACAAATAGAGATAATTAATGGACATTATAAAACTTACATTTATCATGAGAATTGTACCACATAGAGGCTAGACAATAAACCAATATAAATACTAGGTGGTATTCCCATGTACACATAATTTTAGGATTGTGGAATGCCCAAGCATAACACTCCCCCAAAATGGGATAATCCATTAATCTCTCACAAGAGCCAAATAAGATATCAAATATAATCAAGAAAGGCTCCAGTACACGAAACACACATACATGCTGTGCCACCTAATCATATACAAATATACTTGATACCTCAAGATAATTAAGTGGAAAGCACAACATGTACAAAAGCATGGAAGATACAAAACCAACACATGCACAAGGGACGAGTAACTTTCAATGTAATGAGTTAAGCATATGTTACCGCAAGGAGGAATATTGGAAATAATATAATCATGATAATACAAATGGCTTGGCTTGAAAATAATAATTGATGAAGATCCCTCAATTCTTCAATGGGTGTCCAAGACTCCAGCCAAGACTCCAATGCCCTCCAAAACACACCTATTGATCAAGTTTTGGCTTGTTGGTCCCCAACCAAGTTGGGTCCTAAGAAGTTAGTCACAATAGGCTTGGCAACCCAAATGGTTCTTTTCTTGAACCCACATTGAGCACCATCAAATTTGGCAAACACATTGCCAACCTCATCCTTGCAAAGAGAATAAGCATCATCAATAATGATAGGGTTGGATGAGGAGATACTGATAGTGCATGAGGAAGAAATGTGCCCCTTCTCATGACATATGTAGCAAGTTCTACTCTTGCCATCTTTCTTCTTAGGTGAAACCACAACTCGAGGAAGAGCTCAAGTAGTCGTCTTAGGAAGTGGCCCATTAATGACTTGAGGTGGAGCTTGAGGCCGCTTCCCTTGTTGCTTCACACTAAGAGGCTTTTTCTTCAATGGGCAAGATCTAACATGGTGCCCTTCTTCCTTGCACTTGAAGCAAGCAATGTTGGCCGGATTCTTGACTTGATCTTGGCCATTCTTCTTGTTGTCCTTGTGCTTAAACTTGATAGTGGACTTGTTCTTGACATTGGAGTTGAATCCAAGCCCACTTTTGTCATTGGGGGATTTTTGCACACTCAAGATTTTGTTGAGTGCGGCATTCCCTTGATGACCCTTTTTCAAGTCATTTCTCAAAGAAGTGACTTGAGCCTTGAGATATTTTATTTCCTCTATATGGTTAGTTTCAACAAAAGTACTAGAGGAAGTAGATGCTACATTGTTAGAGCAACAAGGCACGGAATGTAATTCATCACGAGATATAGCATGGTTGTGAGAGGATGAATTACAAGGACTAGCACATGGCAATATAACATTTGGAGTAGATATAGTGCTAATGTCCACATGAGGCCCACAAGATGTTACCTTTGACACGATGGCCTCATGAGCTAACTTTAGCCTACCATGAGAGACTAAAAGATCCTCATGCGAGCTCGAGAGCTAAACATGACTTTCTTCTAATTTCCCATAGTTGCTAGTTAGAAACGCAAGTTGAGCCTTTAGCTCAACATTCTCCTTCAAAATAGATGCTTCACAAAAAATAGAGTTAGTAGCACAAGCATCATTATTATTAGCAAGAGGTGAGGGCAACTTGTCAAGCTCTTTTGAATATGAAGCTTTAAGTTGCTCATGCGACTCGGTGAGTTTGATGAGCTCCCTCTTAACGACCCGAGAGCCATTTTTGAGGTGCTCAAAATCCTCAAGGAGTTTAGCATAAGCAACTTGAGTCTCATCATTTTTAATCTTGAAGGAATTAGCCACCACAAGATCTCTATCATGAGATTCCTTTACTCTAGATAGCTCTAAAGAAAAGGTCTCCTCAAGAGATTCCTTAGTGGTTTGTTCCTCTTCAAGAGCTTTATTTAGGTTTGCAATTATATTAGCATACTCACGCTCAAGACAACACATTTTATCAACGTTGTTATCATGAACCTCAATTTGTGTTTCTAACTTATCAATATGTTCTTTGCTCTTAATAGCAAAGTCCAAGACTTCAACAAAGTTACAACAAGAAATATCCTTTTTAACAAGGGCACGATAAAAAATCTCACCCTTTTCATATAAATCATCAATATCAAGCTCTTCTTCCATATTATCCACATCCTCCTCATCACAAGAGGTAATGGGTTCCAAAGTAGGGGTTACCTTAGAATCCCTAGCCATAAGGCATAGGTATGTACCGGAAGAAGGTGAAGATGAGATTGCATTTGTGGCTTCATTAAAAACCATGTCTTGGCCCATAGAATCTTTGGTTTCCTCTACATGGTTAGCAACAAAAGCACTAGAGGAAATGGAAGCATTTTTATCATGGCAACAAGACAACACAAGAATATCATCATGAGATTTATTCAATTCATTTCTACATGATATGAAAGGACTATTAACACAAGCATGTAAGAAGTTTGTAGTGATAGAAGTGTTAAGGTCCAAAGATAGATCATTGCAACTAGATAGAGATGAGGCATTATAAATAGTAAGAACATTATCCAAATTGCAATTTCTATCACCACTCACCATATCATTACCTTGTGAAAAGTCACATGTTGGTGAAGTGGTAGAGGATGAGAACTCATCTCGAACGGAAGTGGAAGAAACATAATCATCCTCAATAATGTTGGACACAACATATTTATCTTGAAGTTTTGTCCATAACTCATGAGCGCTCCAAAAAGGAATAATTGAAGATGTAACTACATAGCTCAAAGCATTAACAAGCACATTAGAAGCTTGAGCATCGAGATATAAGTTTTTCTCATCCTCACAAGATAGATTTTTGAAATCCATAGGAGGAGAAAAACCCATATCTACAATACGCTCCAAATTTGGGTCCATGTCCCGAATGTGAATGAGCATACGATTTTTCCATATATCATAATTTGTGCCATCGAATATGAACATATCATTATGCACTAATCCCCTAGCCGACATCTTTACTCTCAAGGCGGTGAAGCCTAAAACGAGAGACCGGGCTCTGATACCAATTGAAATGATACGGATGTCGCCTAGAGGGGGGGGTGAATAGGCGATTAAAACTTTTCCTAGAGTGGCTCAACAAAGGCGGAATAAAACAAGTGTTTACTTTGTTAAGCACAACCTAGAACAACTAAGGTTCACCAATGTGCACCAACAACTTATGCTAAGCAATACAAGCAACAAAGTGATAGCAAGATATATATTACTTCAAGCACGAAGCTATCACAATGTAAAGTGCATAAGTAAAGAGCTCGGGTATAGAGATAACCGAGGCACGCGGGGATAACGATATTTTACCGAGTTCCTCCCAACATGGAGTACGTGTCGTTTGGAGAGGGGCGGTATCAAACCACCAACGCCACAAAAGGCCTCCCTTATTCTCCGGTGAATCTCACCCCAACGGGATCGATCCACACTTCCACTATCGGTGCACTTGTCGGTGGCAACCGGAACCTCTCACACGGTTGGGGCACTTCTCCACAACTTAATTGGAGGCTCCCAACAAACGCCACCAAGTCCACAAAACCGTCTAGGGTTCCAAGAACCCAAGAGGGGCAAGCTCCAATGAGTAACTCAAACCAAATCCTCCGAGGAGAACACAAACCGATGCACCAAATGCAAATGGCAAGAACACCACAAAGGTGTTCAATCCTTCTCTCCCAAATTCCACCATAGCTACAAAAGCTTATGGGGGAATAAGAGAGGAAGAACAATGGAGGAAATCCACAAAAGACTCCAAGATCTAGATCCCAATATGTTCCCCTCACTTAGAGGAGTGATTGATTGGTGGGATTGTAGATCTAGATCTCCTCTTTCAAATCCCTTAAGAATATGCAAGAATCATCGGAGGGATTGAGAGAAACAAGCTCAAGAAGGTCAACAATGGAGGGGAAACTTGCAAGAATGGTTGAGGAACCATTGGGGAAGAAGGCCCCTTATATAGGCCCCTCCAAAATCCAACCGTTGCAGCCCAAAAACGCGATTCCCGGTACTATCGGACCTTTCCCCGGTACTACCAGACTTTCCTGGCACTACCGGACATTTTCTGGGGTTCCTGGGGCTCCAAACGCATTTTTCTCTGTGCTCCCCGGTACCAAAATGCGGTACTACCGGACCCCGGTACTACCGGATCCTGGTCCGGTACTACCAGTTATCACAGAACGAAAACAGCCATAACTTTTGCATCCGGACTCCGATTTCGATGATCTTGGGCTCATTTCGAAGAGGAAAACAACCTCTACAAGACCATGCAAGAAAACATCATAATCCAGCAAGGGAGGATAGATCCAAATGTCGAAGTAAAAAACCTTCTTCCGCGCTAGGTACTAAAATGCGGTACTACCGCTTTTTGGTACCTAGCCCAGCAGTGGCTTTTGGAAACTTGTCAAAAACATTCTGCCATGCTAGGTACTAAAATGCGGTACTACCGCATTTTGGTACCTAGGAGGGAAGTGGCATTTGACAACTTGCCAAAACCTACTACCGCGCTAGGTATCGTCCTTTTTCCAACAGGTCGATCGGAGTTACCAATCAAAAGTTATAGAGGTTTGAATTTTCCTAGGTACCAAAATGCGGCTAGGTACTAAAATGCGGTACTGCCGCATTTTGGTACCTAGGAAAATTCAAACCTCTATAACTTTTGATTGGTAACTCCGATCGACCTGATTCCAATTGCGTTGGAAAAAGGACGACATGAGCTACCCTATGAAAGTTGAAAATATTGGTTATCACCAAGTGAGAATGTATCACGTATAATAATGTGATATACCTCACTTGGTGAGAAACGGAAAAGCCACCAAGATCAAAATCGCAACAAGATACAAACGGAAGATCCGATTTTGATGAACAAGAGCTTGTTATGGAGATTACCAAAAGCTCTATATCCTCACATGGATAAGACCAAATAACAACCAAATATGATGATGCAAATATGCAAAGGTTTGAGCTCTCTCCGAACAAAGTGAACGAGTTACTCATTCGAGAGCCCCTCTTGATAGTACGGTTGTCTATCCTAAACCCGGTCTCCCATACACAACATGAGACCGGCAAAAGGGAAAACCTATCAAGATTATACCTTTGCCTTGAGCATTCCACTTGAGCTCGATGTAGACGATCTTGAACTTCTCAAGATGGAACGCCTTTCTTGATTCCTCATCATCGATCCATGATCACCGAGGATGGCAAGCATTAAACATGAGATCTTCTATAGATGGCGCATTTTGAGCTTGCACATCACATCTTCTTCTACATATCATTGACCTTGAAGCAAACACATGCTCCAAGTGATGCCAATGGACAAATCCTACAAGTATAACTTAATACACACATTAGTCCATAAAGATTGTCATTAATTACCAAAACCACACATGGGGGCCCACATGTTCTTTCACCACGCTTATGGACGACTTGGAGCATAGTTCTCGATCATAGACAACTATAATTAAAGTTTACTGTTATAATTTAACTTGTATATGATATGACTAGTAAGTTGGATAACCACTACGGAAAGAATAAATAAAATTGCCAACTGTGTGAGTTTCCTCGGCTTGACTTCCTCGTTTGTTCTCGAGGGGGAAATACCAGGATGGGTATTTTTGGTGGTAGTATCAGGTTGGATCAGAATAGGTCTTTCTCATCTTTCTCTAATAGCCGACAGTTGTATCGAGTCTCTATAGGTTGCTTAGTGCATGCTTCGCTACCGCTTCAGTCCACCATACCTATGTAGGCAAGGACCACCAAATTCTAAGACTCGCCGTGTACTAACCGCTATCTTTTTCCTTTGCCCTTTGTCGGCACCCCTTTTTTTAAGTAGATTTTGAGATCGACGTCGTTAGCAGGGTTATCCTTCTGGCTTGGCCTGGGCAGGGTTATGGACGTCATTGGTTATTCTTCAGGGCTCTTAGCCCCATTTGCATCTTCTCCGTACTCGGACGTTGTATCATTTTCAAGGTGATTTGGATCTTTATACTATATATCTGTATTCCTGACTCATGGAATCGTGTTGTATATATCTGTTCTCTGAGTTCTATCGAGGACTATTGTATAATTATATTACTTCATTTTCCACCCGCACTAAAAAGTGTCTGGTGGGCACCTTTGAATCGTTTTTATGCGGGTTTGGCGGGAATCGCTGAAACCTGCATAGGGCCGATCTGAGGGTGTTACAACACTCCTTACTTATCAACTTGGGGATCGATGAAACTCACAAAACACTATCCATTCCATGGGATACGTCCTACGGGATCAAGTCCCTTAATAGCACAATAATTTGATTTATGTCGATTGTTGTTTGTTGTGATTATGAGGATGATGTGAGCAGTGGTTGCTGCCTATTTTTCCAAATACGGAGTTCCTCTCACACATACATAGTTGAGAACGTTCATGATAATAATCTTTATCTTAGACCCTTGATAAATGCTAGAGGTGTATCCGCTACTCCCTAAGAACGTCTTTCCCCATTGTAGTTTCAAATCTCTTTTACATACGTGATACTTATTTTCTGTATTCAGTTTATTTTACTTCACTTATTGTTCTCTTATACCAAAAACCCAAAAACATCTTTTTACACAACAATCGCATTTTATATTGTTACTTAAAACTTTATTTTAGCATTTAATTCAAGAGTTATTAGACTTCAAACTCCTGTTCCATGTGAGATCGATATCTTTATTCCGAAACTAGCTATAAACGATCTGTACACTTGCAGTCATCAGATAGTTATGCATAGCAACGCTCGTAGGTCGAATGGCTCCTTTTTGTGCTCATCCGACATACGTACATCTTCATTGTGCCATAACTATAGAAGTTCTTCAACTAATGACCTTAGGTACATATCAATGTCGTTGCCGTATTGCTTTGGGCCTTGGATCAGCACTGGCATCATAATGAACTTCCTCTTCATGCAAAACCAAGGAGGAAGATTATAGATACATAGAGTTATAGGTCTGGTACTATGACTGCAGCTCTGCTCCCCAAAAGGATTCATGACATCTGTACTTAGACCAAACCTTAAGTTCCTTGCTTCATCTGCTAATCCTGGGTAATCTCTATCGATTTTTCTCCACTTCGGCCCATTAGCGGGGTGCATCAACATTGAGTCTTTTTTGCGGTCTTCTTTGCTCCATTCCAACAACTTGGCATACTCTTAGTTTCTAAAAAAACATTTTAGCCATGGTATTATAGGAGCATACCACATCACCTTTGCAGGAACCCTCTTCCTTGGGTGCTTCTCGCCCTGAACATCACCAGGGTCATCTCGTCTGATCTTATATAGCAATGCACCGCATACCGGCATGCATCCAAATTCTCGTACTCCTCACCACGGTAGAGGATGTAGTCATTAATGCATGCATGTATCTTCTGCACCTGCAATCCTAGAGGTCAAACAACCTTCTTTGCCTTGTATGTACTGGCAGAAAATTTGTTATCCTTTGGAAGCTTCTTCTTCATTATTCTCAGTAACTTCTCAAAATCCTTGTCAGATAAACCATTCTCTGCCTTCCATTACAACAATTCCAATATGGTACCGAGCTTTGTGTTGCCATCTTCGTAATTTGGATACAACAATATTTTGTGATCCTCTAACATGCGCTCCACTTATTCTTCTTGTTTTCATTCTCGCATTCTCTCTATGATCCTCTATGAATGCACGCCTTTAATGAACACGTCAGACATTCGGAGAGCTTCGTATATCCATGGCTAGCTCATCTTCATTATAATTAAAATCTTGGGTCATATAAAAAGCTTGGATCATTTTCACTTCATTTACTTATTGAAAACTAAAAATTTAGTGTGTACTAACAACATAAATATATATAATTTTACATGCGCCAATTTTTTAATTGGAAAAAAGGTGTTAACTTATAAAATGTTGAGTTTTTAATTATGACTTTTGATTCAATAGACCCCCAAAGGAATGAAAAGAAGGAGACATATTAGATCGACGGATCTGATCAACTGATACCTCTTCGTGAGGGGGGCATGATCGGGATATAAAAAGTTTAGACCATGTATATACTACTCGCCAAAGCCATATGGGTCCGAAGCACGTAAGTACACGAGGTATTATATGCATGCGACATAGAAAAATAAGTGGCCAACCCGGATAAAATACTTACACCTGTTCGCTGACATGGCAACACCGCATACATGGTTTAGGGTGAGTTCTTTTGGTCTCGTCGGCAGGCTACCCTTGCATGCCGTCCGGTACTACACACGGGGCAGTTTTACCTTTGGAACATTTACAACTTTTTAGAGTTGGGATCTATAGAATCACACCTCTTTAATTATTGATCTAGAAGTGAAAACCTCGTTCAATTATGAGCTCCGAAACTCTAAAATTACACATCTCAATTTTCACTAATTTTTTGCATAATCAAAATTTGCCTAAAATTACACATCTAAAATTTCCGAAAACATCTATTTATATAGCACAAAATTCCTCTCTACTTATAGAGCATTGAGCTAAACTAAAAATGAGAGATGTAAGAATGAAGCTGCTAACCTTTTAAACATTGGATTGATGGATGCCACCAAATCTTGGAAAAAATGGGGATAAACTTGAGTTAGCTTGGAGCAAAATGGACATGGGCTCAGGCAGAGACGAAGCACTGAATATTTTGAAAAAATATTTCTCCTGGTTGGTGCTATAAATCGGGACTAGGTCATGATCTCTATTCCCGTCTTGTAACACCACCCGAGACTATCGGTTCTCCTGGGTCTCAGCCATTGGCACTAAACCTTTATTCCCGGTTGGTATTACCAATGAAGACTAGAGGTCCGCAACGAACCGGACTAGTCGTTTGTTGTCTCCTAGCCGTTGGGACGGGGACGAACCGGGACACTAGTCCCGGTTCTAGACCTAGCCGGGACTAGAGGCCATGACAGCTCCAAACCAAATGTCTGTTTTCTACTAGTGCATATAGTTGGCCGGTCCCGTGCATGCTATGCATGAATGGTTTTGCACGAAGCATTTAATTAGTTTTGGTTTCAAATTTCTTTGCTCGATGTTTTCAATCACTGTTTGTACCTGTTTTATATAAAACGGTTTCTTCTACTTTTGAATAAAAAATCGCCGCTCTAGCTTGGTAGAATTTAAGAATTCTTAGCTAGAAAAAGGTACGCCCTCTATGTTAAATTACCTGTCGTGGATTTAGCTAGACATGCATGGATCTTGTTTTGGTGTTAATATACATGCCAATCTGGCAAATCCATGCCATCTAATTCAGGACAGAGGGGATAGTTGCAACCCATTTGCACAATCGCAACTTGCACCGTATAAAAAAACACTTGTAACTAGAAAATATTAGTTACAAACCTATTAGCAATTGACAAATCATATTTGCAATCTTAGTTGCAACTATAGTTGTAACCAAAAAATCTAAGTTGCAACTCCACTTGGAACCGGAGAAATCTCAATTGCAACCTTACTCGCAATTCAAAAAAATCCTAGTTGCAAGCACACTTGTAACTCAAAAATCCAAGCTGTAATCGCACTTGCAACTCAAAAAATAACAGTTGCAACCCTACTTGTGATCAGAAAAGTTCAAATTACAACCGCACCTACGACCGAAAAAAGATTTCAGTTGCAGCCCACTTTGTGACTAGGATGCTAGTTGCAACCCCACATGCGACTAGGATGCCAGTTGTAACCCCACATGCGACTAAAAAATTTCTGACAACTAAAAGAACTTAGTTGTTAAAGCACCTAAAACTAAAAAAAAAGATACATTCCGACTTATAATAGAAAAATCTAGGTTACTGTCCCATTTTACAAGACCTACGGTATGACAACTCACAATCTATACCTAATAATAAAGGACGAAGTGTTTCTTCCGGTCCAACACTCTTTTAGACAAATTTACTCTCCCACAAAACCACATAATACCACCAACACCACCGATAAGTTAACAAAACAAGTTGTATCTACCTAAGCCGACTCGTGCAATTTTTCTCGGTCACGGCACCGACTCGCGTAGTTGAGAACAAGGTTTCTATATCATGCCCGTGTTCTCAATGCTTTGCATGTCTTGTACTCCGCACTCGGCTAATCCCCTGACTAGCTACGCCTAGCTCTGCCACACCATTACCTGACAGCATGTTTCGGATTGCTCCCAGATGTAGCCGGAAAGAATGGATCCGGCAGGGTTTTTTCTTCAAATTCGGAAGGAGTCATATTGGGTACCGTGATTACACCAGATTCCTGCAGCTACATCGATCGCCATTTAATCCCATCTATATTTTCTTTGGATAATGCTTGACGCTGCATGGATGGATGTAAGGTTGCCTAGGTAGAATCAAAATCAAGCAGATAATATTTACATTGCATGCTTGTTTTTTTTAAAAGACAAACCATAGCATGCGGTGCGTGTTAGCTTCCGAACAAATTTCCTCTTATCAGAATTTCATTAAATTGGATTCTCTAAACAGTAACTAAGCGAAGGGATTGTGGACTGATTTAAAGAAAGCCATGGATTGCCTAATGAACGGGACTGATTGTGAGAGATTGTGTAGGTTGATAATAAACTAAATGCGTGAGCTAATTAAACGGGACGGTGTCGGCTAGAGCCGGCAACGACGGGCACTTCACGAGAAGATGAAAGGGAAGCACGCAGAGGAAGAGGGGTCTGAAGAAAGAAAATATCATATTTGAGAATTGGAACAATCAATTAATCGAGAAGCGAATCACCGAGTAAGATAAAAAAAGTTGTTTATGCTGCGAGGTGTGACTGATTTAGAAAAAACATACCACCGATACAACAAAGACTAACTTATTTCGCTGCAACGCGCGGGCATTTTGCTAGTAAATTCTAACAATTTAATAATAACACACTCGCACGGGTCCAACGTCTAGCACGACCAAGGACTAGAAGGCCTATTAATTAAGAAAGAAAAAAGGACAAAGAGTCCACCAAACAATTGTAACTGCATCACAAAGAAAATATCTAAAAAGACAAAAAAAAGAGGAGTAAATACAAATTTTGTCAAAAGGCTAGGAGCCCACTATAACAGGCCCATACAGGCAGGTGAACAGCGTTGGCAATAGAAAAAACGGACACAAGACAATGGGATCGCCGGCGGAGAAAAACTGTCGTCCCTTCCACAACACAACACAACACAAGGCGACAGCAACACGAATCTTAGCGCTGATCCGATGGTTCCTGAATTGACCGAGCCTTTATAACCTAAAACAAAGTTAGCTGTGAATTAGCAATTCGGTAGTTATAAATACGTCAGCGCGTCCAAACCTAAGATGAATCGGACGTCCGATCTGTACATATATACGCATCGACTGCAGGACGTGCATCGGAACACATTGGGTTTTCAGATCGATCGAGCCCCTTCCTCGGAAACCCTAAGCAAGGAACCCGTCCTTCTTCCTTCACAAATCCGCCCCTTGTCTCGTCTTGTACGTGTTTCGCCTCATGGACGACAGCTCCGACGCGTCATCGCCGGCCTCCAGGCCCTCCTCGTCCTGCCACCGCTACCCCAACTGGGTGATGCTCGATCCCCACACCCGCCTCAACTACCCGAGACCCAGCCTCGATTACCCGGAGGAACACTTCCGCGCAACCCACGCGTACGGTGAGACCTCCAAGGGCGATCCCGTCCGCGTCTCCTTCCGCGCCGTGCCGCCGCCAGGGACCTCCCGCATCTACGTCCGATGGACTCCTTGCACCAAGGGCTCCTCTTCATCATCGTCCTCACGGAAAGCAGGAGAAGAAGATCGTTGGGATCGGTTCTATGGGGAGGAACCCATGATCTTGGCTGCCCAGGGCAACTCTATTCTTCTGCAGCTCACCACTGTCGACACGAACTACTCAGACTTCTTCGTCTACATGATCCACTCCAATGGGAAGCCCCCGTCGCTCCAGCGTCTCCCCATCTGCGACCACGAACTCACAACCGGCATCCACTTCGGTGGGATAGAGCCTGATGGCATCGGCCTCCTATGCAACGCTGTTACACAAGATTTCGTGGTGGCGGAACTCATAGTTTTACCGAAATACGACGGTAGCACCACCATCCACCTTGAAGATTGTCCGGTGGAAGCTGGGCTCTGCATCTTCCGGTCCTCTCTCCCAGAGGATGGCTGGAATGCCACACGGCCGCGGATACGCCATGAGAATGGGCAAGGCAGGGAATTGATCTGGTGGGACACCGACGTTGTGGTCCCATTCGGTGATTACCTCTGCTACGTCGATTACTTCCGCGGCGTCTTGTTTGTGGACGTTCTCAGCGAGTGCCCAGAGCTCCGGTATGTACGGCTGCCCGTGACGATCCCTGCCGGAGATCCTACCGATCATGGCATTAGAGAGTGCCCGGAACAAACCCGTAGCGTGTGTGTCACAAATGGTGGCGGTACCATGAAGTTCGTCGAGGTCGTCACAACCACGGTCTTTGTCGCGTTCAGCCGCGAGCCCACCTCTTCGTTTACCATCAACATGTGGAAGCTTAGGCAAGATAACATGACATGGGAGAAGGAGAGTGTCATGGAAGATACCGAGCTCTGGTCTCTTCGGGGCTACAGCGACCTCCCGTGTGCTGCGCCCAAATTTCCCCTTGTGAGCATGGAGGAGCCTGAGGTCGTTTGCTTCGTGCTGAGAAATAATCGTCCTTGCGGTTTCCCTTTCGAGGACTCTAAGGACCAGATATGGGTCATAGTGGTTGACATGTTGAACAAGACCCTGCGATCATCGTCCAGATACACTAGCGTACGTAGGAACTGCTTTGAAAGTGATGGCAACATGGCGTCTGCAAGCCTCACTACTAATCTTCCCTTTGTGGCTTGTGAGTTCTCCAATTACCTAGCACACGTGTCGGAACAAAACAGGTAATGTGATAACATAGGAACTGACACTCCACCACCCTTTTTTTATCCACTTTGTTGGTCTATGCAAATTCTTCTAAACTGGTATTTAAAAGTAGTAGATTTGGTGGTGAAATGGTTACTTGAACATTATAATTCTTTTGGCTAATAAAATGGTAAATATATCAGCGAATTATAGAAGAGGCATGGCCGGCATGTGATTAAATTTTAGGTATTAACTTTGGAAATTTGCATTACACGATTTCTCACATTTGACAATTTTTACGCAGGACGAGAGCATGAATCTTGGATGAGCAAGGTTGTGTTTATTCTACTGGTGGTCATGATGAGAGATGCAGCTACTGCGACCAAAGTCCTGTGCTTGAAGCATGTTTAAGAACACCATGCACATTATTTTCATGTTAGATTATCCTTAAATCAAATGTCAGAAAATAAACGAACTATACTCTCCTTTAAGAGGTTCTACTTGTTCCAAACCATAAGATTTTTAATGCTGATTGTGCAAATCGACCAAATTCGTTGAAGAATTTGAATATTCTACTATTTATTGGACTTCTCAATTTGTTTGTTTAGTTCCTGAGTTGTAAAGAGCGAGATTTCTTTTCTACATCCACCAAATCTTGTGTACATATAAGCATTGATACAATTAGATCAACCTTGATTAGTAAAACCTAATTGGTTACATTACTGACATGATTACAAAATAGTACTTACATAATAAACTAATCAAACATGGTATAACGCTAGACCCTCATTTTGTTCAAATGTCTCTTTGGAACATGATCTTTGATTCGATTGGGATCCTCAACTTGACTACTCTCCATTTTCTTCCGTCATAATTTAGTTTTCAATGTTGTCTCCACGGGAAATTTTGAACGAGCGAGAGGGTCTTTGGTAATATTTCTACCATGCAGACCTTGGTTTATTGGGAGTGCGAAACACTTAGCATGTTCTCATGCTGCAATAGTGCTGTTTTTTGCCAGGCCTTTCGACGCGCCCTTGTAATTCTATTCAAATCCTTTTTACTAAAAAGATGATGCAAACATTTTGCCTCCCTTAAAAAAGACAAAAAAACTCAGAAAAATCTAAGTGCTGTGAGTCCCTGCCCCCTCGCCGTCAGTCAGCGCAAATAACAAAAAGAAACTGTTCTTGATGATACAGCTAGCTGTGAAATAACAAAACAACATATACTTACGAGGCTGGGGACCTGGCGTGTATATTCCACGAGAAGGCATCTCTAGTCAAGCGCCTCTAGTCCCGGTTTCAAAACCGAAACATTATTAGAAAACTAGCTATAGATAGAAAGATCTTTTGTGACGCATATGTGTAACCATGCGTCATAGATAAACTTTAGTGGCGCATTTCAGGCAATGTACCACCAAAATCTTTACACTTCGTGGCGCATATAAGGAAACAATGCACCACAGAAGTTTGGTGGGACCCGCCACCGGGATTGAGCTCCCTCACTTTGTGTGGCGCATACGTACGTAGGCCCTGTCACAGAATCTTTTTGACCAACCATCTGTGGCGCATATGTTATATGCGCCACAGAAAGTGACACTACAGGAAACAGGCAATAGGCCGACGGCCATACCTCGTCGGCGTAGCCACCGAAACCCGTCGGCGTAGGCTACGCCGACGGTAGCCGTTGGCGTAACGGCGTCGTCCTACGTCCCCGTAGGCGTATAATAACATCCCGTCGGCGTATCTAATCCCGTCGGCGTAGGTTGTAGGCTGACGGCTATACGATACCGTCGTTGTACACGCCGTCGGCATAGCCTCTATGGATCCCACTTGCACCAGCTAACAGCCGTTAACGGCAGGTGTTTTACGCCGACGGCAATGTCGTCGGTCTACGGTGCCACGTGTTGCCCCATGCAACGTCCACGCTAGCCACACTATTTGCCCCATACAAGTATACTCCGACGGCTACCCCGTCGGCCTAGCTCTCTAAGCTGGGGCCACACTATTTGTACGTCGACGGCCACCCCGTCGGCCCAGATCAAACCGTGCCATATGGTCATCAGCTACGCCGACGGCATTGTCGTCGGCGTTAGCTCTGTCCAGTTTTTTTTATTTTTGTTTGTTTCTTCCCTACATATTTTAAATTCCCACAAACAATTCACATATTAAATTCCCACAAAAAACACATACACATCGACACAAACATATAAGATCATCCATACATAGGTACATCATCATCCACACATAGGTACATCATCATCCACACATAGATAAATACATCATCATCCACACATTGGTACATCTCTAAGTGAATCCTAACACATGCACATCCCTACACCTCCGGGGAGCTGCTCGAGAGACCCATGTCTCCCCGTGCGAAGAAAGGTGAAGCTTGACGTCGAGTAGCCGCCGTCGAACCAGCACCGGAAGAAGGAGAAGTACCGCCATGACCACCACCACCGGTAGAAGGAGAAGCACCGCCACCCTCAGCACGATGGAAAGAAGGAGAATCACCGCCACTGCCACCACCACCACCACCACCAGCGGAAGCACCAGGAGAAGCACGGCCGGTATGAACCGGTGTCATCACGCGTGAGATAGTCGGTGAGGCATTAGGACAACCAATGTGTGTATTGCCGGAGCATCCCGGTCCCTACATGTTTGAGGCAGAGTTAGCAACCACCAAGGCACAGGTTTGGTTTGTTGTAACAACTGGTTTGGCAAATAACTTACCGGAGTCCCTGAGTAGAAGGTCAAAGCATGTTCGTCCTTTGATGGGAAGATTGGCTGCAGCCCTGGCCTAGGTGGCCATGGCGGTAGAGTGGCTCGCTCTCCAGTGCCATAAAACCTCTCCAAAAGCTGCAAGATAGTTTAGATGTGAGGCGTTGCAGAAATAAAGATTCAAACTAGGGAATGCGAGACTTGTCATATTTTGTAAAAATAAAGGTGGAAACTTACATCATCGCGTAACTATGCCCACTGCTCGTAGGCCGCTCGGGTCTGGGACCACGTCTCGAGCGTCACCAAGTGTTCCGCAAAAGCAGCCTTATAGGCCGCGTCCAAAACAGGCTACAATTTGAAAAACAATGAATCTCGTCAACTTAGCCACTCATGAACGATTTTCGGAAATATGATGGAAATGAGAAAAACTTACATCGCCGTTCGCTCGGGAAGGCCGTCGAGGCGGGATGGCGGGGTCGTCGGCGGTGAGGGTAGCCTTGATCCGCGTGAGGCTGAAAGCAGGAGTTTGCGGGATCACCCTATCGAGAATCTTGAAACGGCCGTGCTCCCGGCCGCGCCCCGCCATGACCACCGCTCTCTCGTCGGTCTCCTCTGCTCTAGTATCTTCCACCTCCGGATGAAAACCAGTGAACGCCTCGAGGTAGTTAGCACCATCCTCCTTGGTAGTGCCATAGAACTCTGGAAGCGAGGGCTGAGGCAGGGACAGGTCAGGCCTCTTCTGCTTCATCCTCTCCCATACTTCATAGTCAGAACAAGGCCTCTCTAGATGTGTCTCCTGCATCGCCAAAGAAATGTTATGCGTATCAAGTAGGATCACGAGGGGAAATAAATACAGATTGTTCCATGTATACATGTACATACCATATGAGCCTTGAAGCGACCATGGTTGCGGTTTCCCGCACAGTGTGTCCCCATGGAGCCACGGTTTGCCTTGTTCCGCTCGCTCAAGGCGTTGAACTTGACGTCTTCCCCGCGCCACCTCGCCGACAATGCCAGCCATGCGTCCTCCTTACCATCGGCCCACGTGGGCATAACCTGAAAAAACAATACTCATTTGAAGAATGGATAACGCAATTAGCAACAACATAGAATCTGATTGACAATTTACTTACCCCGGCATAATCTTCCTCGGTCATTTTTGGTTGGTCCTTCACATTCAAATGCTTCATTGCCCTCTTGCACAACTTCTCGGAGATGTATAGACTGGTGGTGGTATGCTTCTGATTGTAAAACTGCTGCCATGTCAATCTCTGACAAGCCCCCCGCAAAGTCTTGTCCGCCTTCTCCTGGTCCTCCGGAAGCACCCTATAGAATCTCCGTAATCATACATAAAAAATATTGTGAGGCTCATAAGTTAGCATGGTGGGGTCATCAACTATGAACGACCTCAAAAACTTTGCCTTACCCAAAACTTGGTGATCACGACATCAGAAGCTTTCCCAGCATAGCCCGAGTTTTCGGCGGCCTCATAGTGCGCCCAACTGGTGGCTAGCTTCCTCTCGCCGTTGGGGACGGGAGTGTAAAAGCCTGGCCAAAATTTCCTAATCAGAGCTCCAACCAAGGTGTTAGCCGCACGGGTACCTGGAGGAAATGTCCAATTGCTGCATAATAGTAAAACATTAGTACATGCCAAATTGTTATGACCAAAATGAAATTACATGTTCAAAATTAGTATAGCCACTTACTCAATGCCGTTAGGCGTAATGATGGGTTTCTCCTCCTCAGAAGCAGGTTCGTCCACTGGGACACCCGATTCCCCACGAATCTTTGGCTTCTTCGGCCGCGTCGACGGCCCCGACTCCTGGTCTCGGGGCTCCCCCTCCGTGTCTCGAGACTCCCCCTCCTGGTCTCGAGACCCCCTCCTGGTATTGAGACTCCCACTCCAAGTCTCGAGACTCCTCCTCCAAGTCTCGAGACTCCTCCTCCTCGTCAGGAGACTCCGAGTAAGCAGACTCGAAAGCCACGTCGCCAGAAGCGGAGGATAGGTCACTCAGAAGGCGTAAACCTCGTACTCCACTTCGTTCTCGTACTCCACCTCGTCCTGCCCTCAGGGGAAGTCCGCCTCCTCCCTCACCTCGTCCTGCACCTCGTCCTAGCCTTGGAGGAAGTACACCTCCTCCTCCCTCACCTCCTCCTCCTCCTCCCGCATTGTCGTCATTGTAACGTGAGTTGGGAATGGGTGCTCTTCCACTTTTGATAACCTTCTTCTGCTTCAAACACTTAAGGATAGAGGACGTTGATTCCTTGCATTGGCTCATATTGGTCAATCACCTGCATTGAGAAGAGGTAAACAATTTAGTATGAATACATGATCCAATTAAGCATAATAAAGATATTAAGCATAATAAAGATACTAAGCATAATAAAGATACTAAGCATAATAAAGATACTAAGCATAATAAAGATACTAAGCATAATAAAGATACTAAGCATAATAAAGATACTAAGCATAAATACTAAGCATAATAAAGATACTAAGCATAGTCAAGGCATAAAAGACATAAAAGACCCTCACCACTCATCATCACCACTCTCATGTGTTTGTCTTGGGTTCTCATCAGCACTATCAACATCATTATCACGTGAGAAGTAAGTTGGAGGTTCATCGTAGGGTGGAGGCTCATCGTTGCCATTGTCTGAATATAACTTGGTGAGCATATCAATATCATTTATATTCATGACTACCTGACCACGAGTCTGTGCATTGTTCTCGAGGTTCTCAAGATCTTGTAAGTCAAAGTTCCCAAAGTTCTCTTGTTCTTGATGAAAACTCCCTCGTATGTTTTAGGGTCAATGTTGTTGTAATCATCGTCGGAGGGCATGGGTAGCTTACCACGTGGCGATACCTGGAACACGACTTCCCAGCCCTTGAGTTCCTCTTTCTGACATGGGTAGGGTAAATAATAAACTTGTTTGGCTTTGTGGGCCACAATAAATACATCGGATCCACTATAGGTGGTTGAAGGCCTAACTTCAACTAACCCAATGGAAGGGGTACTTCTATATCCACCGCGTGGGTCGAACCAGTGGCATTTGAACACAACAAACTTGAGTTCTAGGGGCGTATTATTGAATGTCAGCTCGTATACGTTTTGTAACTTTCCATAGTAATCAAAGTCATCGGCTCCTCTAGGACCCCGGTATTGACATTTTTTGCATTTGGCCGACGGTTCTGGTAAGACTCTGTATGGAATCGATAACCATTCACATCATACTTCGCATACATCTCGACTTTATGGTTACAACCCTGGGAGACACATCTCAACTCATCCGACATCTCAACTTTGGGATCGGCTCCCTACAAGTTGCGTACAAATTGTGCATTAGTTACGTGTAATAAGAGGGACAAGTCACAGATTTCCAGGTAAGAGGGACAGGTTATAAATTACCTTTTCATAGACCCAAGACGTGAAATTTTTCTTTCCGGGGGCACCCACTTTCAGAAGGGTTTCCAACTCCGCATCATCGGGATCCGTCATTCCCGACCACATTTCATCCATGAATTAGCTAAAAGAAGAAAGTACGTATTAGATCGAAACCGAGTTACTAGTTGCAAATGAATTTGTTCACCATTTTACCTAAGGAAACTGGGCACTTGATTTTCTTCCTCCTCTTCATTCTCACCGCGGACCACTTCCTTCATGTGCATAAGCACATAGAGCATTATGCCATCCTTCTCTTCCTTTTTCAAGGTATAACTTGTTGCGCCATCGGCCTTGCCACCGGGACACTAGAAGAGGAGGAGCTTGGGGTCATGCTTCGGCTCATCGACATTGTACCGACAGACCTGGTTATGCATAGTGGGAACATCATCGCCATAGTATGTTGTCGTGGCGTCTGTTATCTCCTGGAGGAGAGTTGCCTCAGCTATGCATGCTTCAATCTTATTTTTGTTTCCACATTTGGTTCGAATATACTTAAACTCTCTCTCAATACAAAACTGCCAACGAAACTGCACTAGTCCACCCAAGAGTGCCTCGTTCGCGAGATGCACAATGAGATGTAACATCGGAGTAAATAAGCCTGGCAGAAAGATCGTCTCTAACTTGCATAGCAACTCCGGCACTAGATCATGGAGCTTCTCAATCATCAAGGGACATATCTGCTTGGCATAGAGCGTGCATAAGAAATGACTCAACTCCGCAAGCACTCGCCAGATATGCTCAGGGAGATACCCTCGAACAATCATCGGCATCAGCCGCTCAATCCATATATGATAGTCGTGACTCTTGAGCCCAATGACTTTTCCAGTTGCCAGATTGACTCCCTTGCTCATATTCGAACAATAACCATCTGGGAACATCACGACGAATTTGAGCCACCCCAATGACTGCTTCTTTTGGAGGCTATCAAGGAAGTAGTAGGCATGTATCTTGACCCAATTTTTTCGATTGCGTTCAGGAGGTTGCATGCATAGTCTCTTCCTATCACATAGCTCCTCAACATCGACTCTAGCCTTGACATTATCCTTTGACTTTTCAGGAATGTTCAGAATTGTGTAAAAGAGAGACTCTGCGACATTCTTTTCAGTGTGCATCACATCGATGTTATGGGGAAGTTCGCAGTCCTTGTAATACTCGAGCTTTGTTATGCCTGCCTCGTGTGTCCAGTTGTGCGTTTTTCCATATTCCTCAAACTGTGGGAAACCAGAATCGGTATGCACGAGAGCACGTAACTCGGCATCAACAGCAGCACCATCGAACATTGGTATCTCTTTTTCTTCAAGCACAACTTTGGCCTTGATGAAGTTCTTTTTGTCTTGTCTGAGGTATGGTCGATGCGTGTCAAATGCGGAATACTTTTTACCCGCCTTTAGCCAAAGGAACTCAAGTAGATGCCTACACACTGGGCATGGCCACTTACCAGCTGTACACCATCCGCAGAATAGGGCGTACCCGGGCATGTCGTGCATGGAATAGTGGAACCAAACTTTCATGTAGAAGTTTGTCTTTGATGCACGGTCGTATGTCAACATCCCGTGGTGCCAAGAGTGGTTCAGATCTTCCACAAGCGGTTGCATGTACACACTCAAATTCTTCCCCGGGTATTCAGGCCCTGGAATGATCAGCGACAGGAATATGGTCTTCCTTTGCATTAGGGCTCTAGGAGGGAGATTGAGCGGCATAACAAACACGGGCCAGAAGCTATACGAGGCGGTCGACATACCATATGGATTGAATCCATCTGTTGCTATAGCAATTCTAACGTTCTGAGCCTCTCCTGCCTCATCGGGGTGGTCTCTATCAAAGTTCTTCCATGCCTTACCATCAGATGGATGTCCCATCTTTACCCATCCTTGCTCATCCTCATATCTCTTCCCCGTCTTGTGCCACGTCATCTATGTGGCAGAATCCTTGGTCATGTAAAGCCGCTGGATTCTTTTTATGAATGGGAGATAACGAAGAATCTTCATGGCGACTTTTGTCTGCGTCTTCTGACCATCGTCTCCCTGTACCTCATGATACCTAGAGGCCCCACACTTGCTACAGTAATTGTCATCTGCAAACTGTTTCCAAAACAAGAGGCAACCTTTTGGACAACAATCTATCTTTTGGTATTCCATGATGAGCGCTCGCATGATTTTCTTTGCTTCGTACATGATTTTAGGCAGACAATGCCCTTCAGGAAACATGTTACCATATGTTTGCAGATGGTCTTGAAAGCATGAACGGGTGTTTCCGTACCAAAGCTTTTTGGCTAGTGCTTGCGAGATGGCATCGAGCTGAGAAATCTTTGAACCCTCATACAGAGGCCTCTTAGCCGAGGCCATCAAATCATAGAAGGCCTTCGCGCTTGGCTCCGGATCCTCTGGTTCATGAGGTTCCTCCAGTTATGGCGGTTCATGTGGTTCATGTGAAGGTGGCGAATCTGGCATGTCGGCATCATGGAAATCATCTAGCAAATTTTTAATCCCATCGCCCTCATTGCCATTGATCCATTGCCGCATCACCTCACCTCTATCACGTTCGTACTGTGTAAAGTCAACCGTCGTGATGAAGTCTCGCATATAACCATATCTCCAAAAGTGTTTTTTCATTTCCTCCTTTGACTGACGATGACGCTTATTTCAATGAGCGCAAGGGCAAGTTGGACGAATGCCTGCCTTTGAACCACGCGCTAACTCCTTCACTAACAGATCAGTCTTCCATGCCCACTTATCTGTTCTATGAACAACACTAGTACGGCCACTGTACATCCACCCATTATCAGCCATCCTCTGTTTTTATTGGGAACCAAACAATAAACATAGCATTTCATATCAAATAATAGCATGAAACTAAATGCATCATATTTTCTATTTATCTACCGAGAAAAACGCATGACCTACATATCTAATAGGTATAGAGGGTCCTAGCAGCCGTCGGATCCGTAGATTGAGTAGGTTCTCCATGCTCTACCCCGTTCCGAGCCAGAATTTCGGCAGCACCTCCCCGCTGCTCTCCCGATACACGTCTCGGCAAAAAGCCAAGAGGATGTGCATCCAGAGAACAACGGGGAGGTGCTACCGAAATCCTGACTCGGACCAGGACAGAGCATGGAGAACATACCCAACTACGCATCCGCCGACTGTCCCGTAAATGCCGCAAGCATTATGCTTCATAATATGCGACCTCTAATGCATATTTATCCGCGTAACGCTCGCAGATGGGATATGACATCTAGGTGACGCGACTTGACGTGGAAATGGAATGTACTGACATAAAAAATGCGAGGGAGGAGACGGAGTTCTAGCTCACCCTCGGCGATAGAGGAAGTAGGCCACCTCCGAGATGATGACCTCCGGGACGGCGACCTCTGGGACAACGACCTCCGGGACAGTGATAGGAGCCTATTGTAAAAAAGAATAAATATTAGCAAACTCAATTCTTATTGTCAATTTCTTCATATTCATCTACCATGCACCATATCAAGATTATACCCAACAATTACATCTATGACTATACTCTAAACTACAACTAAAACTAACCCTAGACTACAACTAACACTGGTTAACTAACTCTAGACTACAACTAACAAATAATGCAAAATAAAAAAACAAACAAATAATCTACATACCTTCAGGGAGGATGAGTGGCGCCGGGGAGGAGGTGCTGCATGGAGGAGGAGGTGTTGTAGGGAGGAGGTGATGTAGGGAGGAGAGGAGGAGGGGCAGGGGAGGAGGAGAGGCTAGCTGGGGAGGAGGGGGCATGGCAGAGGAGGAGTGGCGAGGCGTGGTATGGGAGGAGGGGGGATGCGGGGGAGGAGGAGGAGGGCCGGCGGTGGTGGCTCGAGGGGAGGGGGGCACGGCGGGGGGTGGCGGCAGGCTGGCGGCGCACGCGCGGCGGGGGGTGGCGGGAGGGTGGCGGCAGGCTGGCGGAGCGCGTGCGGGGGAGGAGGGTAGGGGCGCATGCGGGGAGGAGGATGGGTGGACAGGCATGGACGGGCGTGGTCGCCTTATCCAGTATGGGTCTAGGCCGACGGCCAGGCCCTTGTGCATGTATAGGCCAAAGGTTTCACCGGTCTACCCTCGTTTGATCCGCGGTGGGAGCCTCCTTCTACATGTCCAGCACACTTCTATAAGTGTTATCGCATGCAACGTGGACAGTCACACCCGCGAGCTAGGTTTTCCATCTAGGGGCAATCCACCACCCTTGTGCTTGTATGCTAGGGCCACACGCATGTTCCCGTGGCATCCCGGCACTCGGGCGGTCCTTTTCCGATGAAATCCTAATCCGAGGGCCCCGCGGGTCTACCCCCGTAGCATTCTCCATACGAGGGTTGAACACCGCACTCTCTTGGCGGTTTAGGTTTGTTTAGGTCATATCTACATGGAAAACCAAGGATAGGCAAAAGGTTCCACCGGTCTACCCTCGTTTGATCCGCGGCGGGAGCCTCCTCCTACATGTCCAGCACACTTCTATAAGTGTTATCGCATGCAACCAATATACTTATTTGGTAGTTTAGGTTTGTTTAGGTTATTACAATGAATGTGTATTTTGTTGTTTTTTGTTTTACATTTCTGTTTTAGCGTCGCGTTTCGGAAGATTCACGTTGTTATTTTATGTGTGTGGCGCAGGATATAGAAATGTGAGGTGAAATCTCCAAGTTATCTATAAATTATGTCTACATCAAAATTATTGTGGAAAATAAATAAATGAACTATATGAATTTGATACTTGGCACAAAAAATATAAAGGAAAAACACTTGGTAGCTAGGCCGACGGCATAGCCGTCGGCGTATAACCCATTCTGCCACTACATCGATGGGCAGGCCATCGACATAGCTTCATGTCCTAACGTCGTTCGTACGCCGCTAACCCTGGCCCACCTTACGCCGACGGGCTTTCTCACACCGACGAGAACCGTCGGGCCGATTTAGGTCTACACCGACGGTATTAGTTGGGACGACGGCTGCCGTCGGCCTGTGGTGCTATACGCCGACGGGATAGCTGGGCCGATGGCCTCCTAGCCCGGTAGCCGAGCCCGTCCAGCTGCGCCGACGGGTCCGACAATTTGCCGTTGGCATAGCCGGAGGCCGTCGGCGTATTCCCTTATTCATGTAGTGTGATGTTTTTGTGGCGCATATAGATGTATGCGCCACAGAATGTTGAAACATATCCCACTCCCTCCCATGGATCGCCTTTTTACTTTTTTAAAAATAAATAAAAATGACAAAAAAATTAAAAAAATTCCTTTGAGATGTAGTTATATTTTGGGGTATAGTTGTAGGGAGAATTAAAAAAAATGAATTTTAATGTATTTTGCAAAAAAAAAGGTTATGGTACAGTAAAACGGTCAGAACTTTTACATACTATGTCGGAAAAAAGATTAATATACCAAAATGATCATCTCGAAATTTCCTACTCGATTTCAACCGCTGGAAGCTATTGAAGTTCTACAAATTCTCCAAATTTGAAAAGAGCAAAAAGTTATGACAAAAAGAAGATTTTTTCCTACAAAAGAATAAAAATGGGGAGAAACTTCTATGACACATTTCTCCCATATGCGCCACAGAAGTCTTGGGCGGGATTCGAAATTTGAATCCCGCTGCCCCTTCTCCCTCTCTTTTCTCCTTTTCACCTCTTCCTCTCCTCCACACTTCTACTTCCTCCACACTTCTCCTCAATCCACACTTCTTCTCCCTCCACTTCTTCTCTCATTATCTCCTTCTCTCCTTCTCCCCTTCTCCCCCGTCTTCCTCCTCCTCCATCCCGGTGAGCTCCTCCTTCTCCTCCTCCACCCGGTGAGATCCTCCTCCTCCTCCACTCAATGAGCTCCTCCCTCCTCCTCCTCCATCCCAGTGAGCTCCTTATCCTCCTCCTTCTCCTCCTCTACCCCGGTGAGCTCCTCCTCATCCGACAACGACAATGACCACCACTGGCGACCCCCTCCTCCTCCTCCGGCGGTGGTCTCCTTCTCCTCCGGCGACCCCCTCCTCCTCTAGCGGTAGCCTACTTCTCCTTCGGTGAGCCCCTTCTGTACCCACCTCCGGGCTAGCCCTCCTCTGGCGAACCCCACCTCCAACGACCACCACCCCTAGCCACCCCCACCTCCGGCCATATCTGGCCAATTTTTTTGAAATTTGAAAAAAATTTGTGGCGCATATTGGCAATATGCACCACAAAAGTTTTAGATCTAGCCCGCCTTTTTTGAAATTTGAAAAAAACTTCTGTGGCGCATATAGGAAATATGCGCCACTAAACTTTGAGACTTCTGTGGCCACAGAACTACACTTTCGTGGCGTGATAACAGTGGTGCATCCCATATGCGCCACAGAAGTTGAAAAATGGTGCGCCACTAATGAGCTTTTTCCTAGTAGTGGGACTAGTCATGCGGGACTAGAGGCCCAGGCACCAGCCGGGACAAATGGTACTCTACATGGCCGCCACGGCGTGAGCGGGGTGCACTCCCACTATTCCCGATCGGTGTTACAGACCACGACTAGTGGTTCTCTGCCACGACAGCATTTTCTGCACTTGTTCTTCCACAACAGAGAATTTATTTTTTATTCTTTTTATTTATTTCTTTTTTTGTTCTCTACCGTGAAAGCATTTTGGGCGCTTTCTCTGCCGCGGCAAAGAATTCATTTTGTATTCTTTTTTTTCATTTCAAAGTAGTTTTCAAATATTTCTATGCTACCACATATCATACACGTTCATGCATATATAAGATAACTTGTCTTATGACATTGAACATACAAATATATACAATTTAATAGTTACATGGAGATCACAATTACCGAGACTAGAGCCCGTCTATTCGATTACACGGCCGGGGATCATTAGAAGCGCCTATTTACACTAAATTCTCCGGCATCGTCTATCAACTCTGTCATCAAAATCCCTCCATCTCCTCTGCAATTTCTAGTAGGCATTGCTGTGGTAGGAGCTTATCCCTCATGGCCTCGAACTATATAAGAAAAGGAAATCAATATCAATTATGATAACAAAAAGTGACGGTAATAAAATAAAATTGTGAATGTATGGCTTACATCGATGCTAAAATCTTTGTGCTTAGAGGTAAACGTTTGAATGAACTCGTTAACATAGAATCCACATAGATTCGTCCCCTGTGGATGCCTCATGCACTTTACGAGGATAGAATTTAATCAAAATAATAATCTAGCATCATAATTGTATTGGAACTAGAAGTAAAGAGATGCACGGACATATCACGTACTACTTACCGAGACCGGAGTAAACATCAACTTCTTACTAAAGGAACCAAATGTTGCAGTACTGAAACTCTTCAAAATCCTACCTGGCAAAGAAAATAAATGAATGTTATTACCTGATATGTAAGAAATCAACAAATAGATACTGATATAGAGAGAATGATTGAAGTTACCTCTTGAGAATGTCCTGCATGCTGCAAAACTCTTGCATCTATTTCTTTAATAAGTCGATGACTTCAGCTACTCCCTTATCAAGTTGAATGTCTAGCAGAATCAAGTGAAACCTGCACACGTTTATATATATACGTTAGTAACTCATCAATTGCACTTAACATCGAGTAAGAAAAAGTGAGTGTGTACAACAGAGTAAGACCCTCGCTTGAAGTTGTAAGGAAACAATATGTGGTCACATAAATGTTGCTCCATTAGAAACCTTAGAAGGCTATTCACCGTCTCCTCGGGTTTTTTGTTAGCGTATGTATATGTACTTTATCTGGGTCAGTGAACCCAACACCATAGATATTTTTTATTTTATATTCCAACATCTTCATTCTGCATAATAGAGTACAAAAGGATATAATGAGGATAATTATATGCAATAAAATGAACAACAAGAAGAACTGAATTCAACAACTTACAGACAATAGCAACTCATGATAGATTTGTCGAGGTCATAGAAATTGTATAACTGGAGGAGTCCTGGAAACTCAAGATGGATCTACTCGGGTCGGAAGTAGTACTCACGTGGGACTTTTGCTATGATCATTGCTCTGTCCTACTTTACGACCTTCAGGTACCATGCCTGGAGATTTCACATTTGTGTTGGAAGTTCTCGCAACTTATCTTTGCTGACCAAATCCATCCCTGGGACATATCTAGCGACTACAACAGCCTTGGTAACTTGTCGTCCTAGGAACCTAACAATTCAACAACTGTCACATTCATAGTGGCATTCTATGAAGCATACTCAATAAAAAACTATGCAAATAGCAAATAAAAAGATCGCTGAGATGCTCACTATCTATTGCCTTGTCATTTTGATATGGGATATCTCCTGTGTCATGGGGAAAGGGGTACCCCATTGGTGGTTCTCTATGATACACAAATGCTTACAATGACAAGAACTTGCTTGTTAATGTCTATGCACACTTCTATTCTTGTAGACAGTGTTGGGCCTTCAAGTGCAGAGGTTTGTAGAATAGCAGCAGGTTTCCCTTAAGTGGATTCCCCAAGGTTTATCGAACTCAGGGAGGAAGTGGTCAAAGTTATCCCTCTCAAGCAACCCTGCAATCAAGATACAAGAAGTCTCTTGTGTCCCCAACACACCCAATACACTTATCAGGTGTATACGTGCATTAGTTCGGCAAAGAGATAGTGAAATACACGTAATATGGATGATTATAAGTGGTAATTGCAATCTGAAATAAAAATGGCAGCAAGCAAACATGTAGCATGACTGATTGTAAATGGTGTTTCAATGCTAAGAAACAAGGCCTAGGGATAATACTTTCACTAGTGGACACTCTCAATAAACATAAAATATCTTCTCTTCACTATGCTACCCTAAACTACTCTCCGGTTGAAACACTAATTCACGGTGTAGGGCTATAAAAACACTCCTTAAAGTCTGCATTCCCCATCTAGATAACCCCACACTGTCACCTTGAGCGCTAGATGGTTCTAACAAACACCATAATTTCATAGAGATATCCAACTCAAATTATAACTCATGATAAGTATTTTTGCAACCTTTAGCCTAAGTGCCACACACGGTGTGCACAATGTCAACTTCACACGCGTGGGGATAAGCGGAGATTACATTAATTAAAGCACTTGAGTAGCAGAATATATCTACTTATTCAACTAGATTACAAAGCTCATGATCACAATGAGACCACGCATAGAGAGAGAGATGAACACATAGCTACCAGTAAACCCCTTAGCCTCGAGGGATAACTACTCCCTCCTTATCATGGGAGTCAGCAACGGCGATGGGGATGGCGGTTGAGTTGATGGAGATGGCTTCAGGGGCAATTCCCCATCTCGGCAGGGTGCCGGAACAAAGACTTCTATCCCCCGAATATTGTCTTCGGTGGCGGATACGCTGTGGAACTTTTCGTGGATTTCTTATCTGGTATTTAGGGTTTTTGCCTCGGGGGGAATATATAGGCGAAGGGGCAAGGTCGATGGACGCCCGTGGGTCCCACAACCTATGGCTGCGTTGCTAGGGGTGCCCGCGCGGCCACCAGTTGTGTCTGCCTCGTGGCACCTCTTTGTCTTTCCTTCGGACTTCGTGTCATGTCGGGAAAAGAGAAACTTTGGCTTTTGTTTCGTCTAATTCCAAGAATATTTATTTACTAGTTTTTCTGATACCAAAAACATCAGAAAACAAGAACTGGCACTGTGGCATCTTGTTAATAGGTTAGTTCCAAAAAATGCATAAAATGCCACAAAGTCTAGACAAAACATAAAGCAATTGGTGCAAAAAAAGCATGGAGCATCAAAAATTATAGATATGTTTGCAATATATCAGCATCCCCGAGCTTAACTCCTGCTCGTCCTAGAGTAGGTAAGTGATAAAAAGAATAATTTTTGAGGTGACATGCACCATCACAATCTTGATCAAGGTATTATAAAGCATTTATAGCTGGGATCAAAATACTCTAACATAAGCATGAAAGATATATTTCTAACAATAAGACATAGCAACTATGTTGCAACATGAAAGGTTACACAAACAAAGTTCATGAATAACAATGCATTGAAAGACATTTGTTTGTTTCACATATAGAAAACATAGCAAGAGTGGTATTCAGCTTGTCCTTCATGGAATAGCAAAACATAAATTCATAGGACACCTTAAAACTTCATAAAGGTGACTAGATACAAATAATTTAAGAACAAGCAATACCATAATTAAGAATCAATCAACAAGTTTTGGGACAATGCACATTGAACTCAGAATGACAACTATGCCCTCTTAATTGGTGCATAAAGATAGAAGATGGAGACTCAACAAAAAGTAAAAAGAAAGTCCCTTCACAGAGGGAAGTAGAGATTTCAAGATTCATAAAGAGCTTCCAAAAATTATGGTACTTACTAGCTTTGAGCTCTCATTGCCCCTATCATAAGCATCTTGAAGTGATTAAGGATAAAGTGAGGGCAAATATGAATTGTATGCTTGGCAAATTATAAGTTGACAATCTCACGCCCCTTGAGTACGAGTACCGAACCTCATGCTACTCAACGTTGGTCACAAGTGATATGTCGTAAACGTATCTATAATTTTTGATGCTCCATGCTTGTTTAGTATCAACTTTGTTATGTTTTATCTACACTTTGAGGCCTTTTTATACATTTTCTGGAACTAAACAATATTTTTCCGGACACAACACAGAGACCGAAGAGGAGACGAAGGAGAGCCATGAAGCGACCACACCATAGGGTGGCGTGGGCCAACCCTAGACCGCGCCTGTAAGGTTCACAACCTTTAATAAGGTAGAGTCCCCTGTGTTTACAATGCTAGTCCCTGGATCAATAGCTAGCATCCACAGTTAAGATGTAATATCAAGAAACAAAGGTCATAATACAACTTTATAAACAGGAATAACATAATTTTATTACATCTTACATAGCTCATTTGGCTATTACATTACCTTGCAGCAGAATTTCTATAAGCATGGGGTCCTTCGTCTTCAAAGTGCCACAGGCAGACATGTTGGTTGTAGACTTGTAATCCTAATCACTTAAACTTCACTAATCAAACAAACCTGCAACATAACAAGTTACAGCCACAATGGTCAATACATTTGAATTGTATTGGCAAGTGATATTATGGTAGTATTGTGGAGTCTATCATCTATATGCATTTGGCTAAGTGGAGTTGAGGCTTGCATTGCTCAAAATAGATTTTTCCTTAACATTTGAAAACACTAAGTTTTTTTCTTGACAAAAACATTTTCTCAATCAAAGATTGAAAATCCTTTAACCCTTGTTCAAACCACAAGTTTTTAACTTAGAAATTTGAATGATGAGATTCTTGATTGCTTCCATGTCTTGATGCTCAAATTGTTCTTTACCAGGGACATGGCTAAGTACTTAGATTTTCCATCTGCAGAGGTTGTGCACTTTCCGCACAAGACTTGGTTTCCCAAGACAAGATCTTTCAGAAGCCTTCCCTTAGACCAAAATGGACGCGCTCCAACCTATCAAAAACTACCACCAACTGTCCATATGGCTAAGTTCTTGCAACCTATATGATCCAGGCAGAGCCCATAATGCCAAGTGGCTGCACTTGAAGCTTCTCAACATTTGACATCTCAAATCTCTTTGTTCCTGGGTGGCCATCCACAAGTGAGATACACAAGGTCAACCATAAACATGGGCCTTGTGAACCACTCAACCAAAAACCACCAAGCAAGTCCCATTCCACCCAGGTGATTCATTAACTTAGTTGTTTTATTAAACAAAAACACAAGTCCTCAGACTTAGAAATTTTCCATAATGTGAATATGTATTCCACCCTTGTTTTCTATTAGCTAAGCTAAGCATGGTAGTAGTAGGTATATTGACTTAGGAATTTCTACTAAGGTTTCATCTACTAGGATTTCCTATAGCAAGGTTTATACTTAGCAAAAATTCCATGCAAGTTTTACTTAGAAAAATCACTAATGCATAGTGAAAGTAATGGGACAAAAAGTATGAAGCATCACTTGCCTTTTTAGTAGAGGGTATAAGTTCAATCCTTGTCCTTGCAACAATCACACTCTTCAAGTCACTACAATTCAATCAAGCAAGGGACAAACTCAATCTACCAATCAAGCAAAACATCACATAAAATCATAGAACTAAGATAATGCATGCAAGCATGCCAAGCTTTGTTTTATTTGGAAAAGTGGTTCCTAAAGGGTCATAAACATTGGAAAACACCTAATGGTCATTTTATAAAGTGGCAAAGTCATTTGCAAAAGATTTCACTTTATAAACCATTTTCAAAACAAGGTATCATTTTATGTGTTGTAGTAATATTTTTACTAAGGCATTAACCCATAGGTTTCACCAAATATGTTTTCAAACCTCAAAACTTGGTGTTTGGGGTCAGAGAGTTTAAAACAAAACATTTTCCAAAGGTTTTCTTCCAAAATCATTTTTAATATATAAACCACATTTCTATTTGACTAGAAATGGTTTTAAATCAAAGAATCATTCTTTTTCTTCACCAAATACATTTTTGAATCCACAAAGTGTTTCCTAATGTTAGTAGGTTCAAATTACACCATTTTCCAAAGTTTTTATCCCCAAAATCATTTTTAAACAATTTTCACATCCTTAACAAGCATACAAATGTTTCTGCAAAAACAACCATGTTTCCAGAAGCTTTTTACTAAAAAGAAGGCATGGTTGGCTAGGGCTTGTCTTGCTGATTCCAATGATATAAAGTTTGCAAAATTTGGACATGTGGATCAAAAGTTACAAGGGTTTGAAAATTGAATCTATAACAGATTCAAATCTGTTCTTAAAACGAAACCTGGCCACGCGGTGCGTTCTGGTTGGATGATACCGGTTCGGCCGGATCGGCAATGTGGACCGCAGGAACTGAAGCGTATCGTGCGGCACAGGATCGATCTTACCCTTTCGATAAGTCATTCTATCACGTGCCTCGGATCTGGATCGGACGGCTGTTAACGCCTGGCCAAGAACTGGCGGCGCGACGACGGCGGCGCGCGGCGGCGGTGGTCTGGCTACGGCGTAACGGCGAGAACAGGAAGCGAGAGGAGTGGGGAAAATGCTCACCAGATTCGCCGTGGAATGCTGGTGCTCAACGTGGTCGTCTCCGTCGAAGGGGCGCTCGGGGTAGTCTTGAATCGCTCGTCGGAGTTGCTCCTGGCGTCAGATGGTCCTGCTCGTGGTCGAGGTGGGTGCTACAGATCGGAAGGAAGCAAACCGAGGGTACGGTTAGACGCGCTAGGACATGGTGTAGGTGTGTGCGTGAATGAGAGGAAGAGGGGCGGCCAGAAACTACCTGTGGGGCTCGTCGGAGTTGGAGCGGACGGCGGCGTCGTTCAGAGCTTGTTGCAAACGTTGCTCTGGGGCGCCCGCGGTCGTATGGGTGGTACGGGAAGAAGCGTCTGGGAGTGGGGAGTCTCCTAGTGTGCTCAGGGAGGCACGGGGCGGTGTTGAGTCGCCGGAATCGGCACCGGAGTGTCGTCGGAACAGAGGGAGTGCCAAGCCAAATTGAGGCAGCCTCGGGGCAGAGAGGGAGTGGCGACAGAGGGGAAAGGAGGAGAAGACGCTGGCGTTTTAACGTGCATGGTCAAGGCGAGTAATGGTGGCCGCGTTAAGACGAATTAGTGCCGCGGAATCACTGCAGGAAACGGCGACAGGGAAGGGAGAAGAAGTCGCGCGGGTGAGGAGGATGAACAGGAAGGTGGGGTCGGCTGGTCAGTGAGAAAATAAGTGAGGGGAAAGGTCCACCAGTCAGTCTCTTTGCGGGTCTAGAAGTGAGTGGAAAACGTTTCGTCGTGGGAGAGGGGAGCTGGGCTGTTTGATGGGCTTGTGGGCTTGGCCGGCTTGGCTGGTCCAGATTCTATTTTTTTTCCTTCTAAAAGCCTTTTCCTTTTCTATTTCCAATTTCTGTTTTGAAATTTCAAACAACACTCAAGCATTCAAATTGATTCAAACAATCACCAAACTTTGCAATTTTGAATTTGGTTCTGTTCAGTAACATAAACCAATATTTCAAACCAAAATAATAAATTTTATTTTAGGGTCCATTATTAATTAAATAAATAGACCATGGTTTATTAATAAAATAGGGTTTTATTTATTTAATAAAATCTCTATTTGAAATCTAAATATTTTCAAAACCAAATCAGTAGGTTTTATTTGGAAATGGAAAACTTGTTTTTAAATAAAATAACATTTTTTTGTTTAGGGTCCATTAATAATTAAATAAAATGGGCCTTAGTTATTAAATCAATTAGGATTTGTTTTATTAAAATATTTATTTTGAAATCTAAAATAAAACCAAAACACTTCAGTAGGTTTTATTTGAGAATAAAAAATATTTGGAAAACTTATTTTTAAAGTAAATAAATAAGTTTTTGGGTTTATTTAAAATGGGAAAAGCCTTTACTTAAATAAAATTGGATATTAAATCCTTATTATTTTATTTAAATAAACCTTTACTATTTTTATCAAAACAAAATGTTTTATTTCAAAAGTTTGGCCAAGGTTTAATTTGGCTCTATGGAATAATCTTTATTTATAAAACTTCTATTTCATTTGAAAACCAAATCCTTTTATTTAAAAGATCCAAAATAGTAATTTACAAAACATTTTATTTTCCTTTATTAAATGTTTATCTTTATAAATCCCTTTAGGATTGATTTGATCCAAATTGGTTTGAAGTTCCAATTGATTTCAAAAAGTTTCTTCTCACCCTGAAAATCAACAAAGTTTTATTTTATTCATTTATTTTTCACATTACAAGATTTGGAAAATCTTGGGATGTGACAGGCTACCACCCTTAAAATAAATCTCGTCCCGAGATTTGGGAAGGCTAGGGTTAAAAATTGGCTCAAAAGCATCTAGGGTACTACCACCCTTAAAAATTTTCAAACTAAATTACACATTGGTCTTCTTGGGATCTTGGGGTAACTTCTCTAGGCAACCTTCTGCATAGTGTCCTTTGTTTCCACACTTGAATCATGGGACAAGGTTGAGATCCTTCATAGGCTTGTTTAACTTGTTCTTCATCTTTTCTGGACAATTTCTTGCATAATGTCCTAGTTCTTTGCAACTGAAACATGTGATAAGTTTGAGTTCTTCACGTGTCTCTTGTGGACAAGTTGCTGCATAATGGCCTAGCTCTTTGCAGTTGTTGCACCATACTTGACCAATCTCCTTAAACTTCTGTTTCTCTGGGCATTCACTAGAATAATGTCCCTTTTCTTTGCAATGTTTACATTGCACCTGACTTTTGTTAACCTTCTTTTTCTTGGGCTTCTCCAAAGCTAGGAGTTCTTCTAGTTCATGTTCTTCATAGGTGGGAGATCTTTCTCTCTTCTTGGGGCAGTTACTAATGATATGACCTTCTTCTTCACAATTAGGGAATTCATCTTCATGCTCCTTGGATGCATGATCCTTGTCTCCACAAGTATTTCTATCTTGGGTTTCTTCTAGATTAACATACTTGTTGTCATTAGCTCTTTGGGAAAAGTTTTCTCTCATGTTGATCATTTGAGTAACCAATCCTTGCAACAATTGGGATTGAAGTTTCAAAATCCTTTGTATGGCTGGGTCTAGTCCATTGTTGTTGGCTAAAAGCTGAGTTGTCTCTTGGCTCAACTGGTTTTGGGTTGCTACAAGTTCTCTCATGTTGTCCTCTTGGTTGTTGTTGGTGTCATCAACCTTGATGTTGGAGTCTTTTGGAGTAGTCATCTGTTTGGGTTGATGGAGATTAGAATAGGCAAGATATTTCTAAGGAATCAACTCTAATCACACACATCACAAGTCACACAAGCAATGTGCAAGCAATCACAAACAAACACTCAAACAACAAGTTTCAAGCATATTCTTAGACCACCAAAAATATATTTTTTTACACCACATAAGTTGGTGTGTTTGACTTAACTATATATGGTGGTCCATCTATATGGTTCACTTGTGATCTTTCCATCCTTCTTTGGCTGATTCTTTTTGCATGAGGTCATGGTTTCCTTAGGAAAGATTCTTGGTCACAAAACTTCAAAGGTGATGATGGCTCCTTCTAAGTTGTATTTCCTTAGTCTCCAAATCTTGGGCAAGGTTTCTTGTCTCACTTGTCCTTAGTGGTATCTAAGGTTGAAGTCCTTGGTGAATATGATGAAGATGTTGAAGTCATTAGAGTTGATGAAGTCCTTTGCACATGGTGAAGTCTTTGGCCATGGGGTAGGTTTTTCCATCAAGTTGAAGATAGAAGAGATGTAGAATCAAAACCAAAATGGTTGAGGAAGAGTTTACAAGATTGTTTGTAAATAAGTTTTGGAACAAATACAACTCCTATTTTTCTAAGGGTTTTTGTCCAATCCTAGGGTTACAAATCCTACAGGCAACACAATGCTCTGATACCATCTGTAAGGTTCCCAACCTTTAATAAGGTAGAGTCCCCTGTGTTTACAATGCTAGTCCCTGGATCAATAGCTAGCATCCACAGTTAAAATGTAATATCAAGAAACAAAGGTCATAATACAACTTTATAACCAGGAATAACATAATTTTATTACATCTTACATAGCTCATTTGGCTATTACATTACATTGCAGCAGAATTTCTATAAACATGGGTTCCTTCATCTTCAAAGTGCCACAGGCAAACATGTTGGTTGTAGACTTGTAATCCTAATCACTTAAACTTCACTAATCAAACAAACCTGCAACATAACAAGTTACAGCCACAATGGTCAATACATTTGAATTGTATTGGCAAGTGATACTATGGTAGTATTGTGGAGTCTATCATCTATATGCATTTGGCTAAGTGGAGTTGAGGCTTACATTGCTCAAAATAGATTTTTCCTTAACATTTGAAAACACTAAGTTTTTGCTTGACAAAAACATTTTCTCAATCAAAGATTGAAAATCCTTTAACCCTTGTTCAAACCACAAGATTTTAACTTAGAAATTTGAATGATGAGATTCTTGATTGCTTCCATGTCTTGATGCTCAAATTGTCCTTTACCAGGGACATGGCTAAGTACTTAGATTTCCCATCTGCAGAGGTTGTGCACTTTCCCCACAAGACTTGGTTTCCCAAGACAAGATATTTCAGAAGCCTTCCCTTAGACCAAAATGGACGCGCTCCAACCTATCAAAAACTACCACCAACTGTCCATATGGCTAAGTTCTTGCAACCTATATGATCCAGGCAGAGCCCATAATGCCAAGTGGCTGCACTTGAAGCTTCTCAACATTTGACATCTCAAATCTCTTTGTTCCTGGGTGGCCATTCACAAGTGAGATACACAAGGTCAACCATAAACATGGGCCTTGTGCACCACTCAACCAAAAACCACCAAGCAAGTCCCATTCCACCCAGGTGATTCATTAACTTAGTTGTTTTATTAAACAAAAACACAAGTCCTCAGACTTAGAAATTTTCCATAATGTGAATATATATTCCACCCTTGTTTTCTATTAGCTAAGCTAAGCATGGTAGTAGTAGGTATCTTGACTTAGGAATTTCTACTAAGGTTTCATCTACTAGGATTTTCTATAGCAAGGTTTATACTTAGCAAAAATTCCATGCAAGTTTTACTTAGAAAAATCACTAATGCATAGTGAAAGTAATGGGACAAAAAGTATGAAGCATCACTTGCCTTTTTGGTAGAGGGTATAAGTTCACTCCTTTTCCTTGCAACAATCACACTCTTCAAGTCACTACAATTCAATCAAGCAAGGCACAAACTCAATCTACCAATCAAGCAAAACATCACATAAAATCATAGAACTAAGATAATGCATGCAAGCATGCCAAGCTTTGTTTTATTTGGAAAAGTGGTTCCTAAAGGGTCATAAACATTGGAAAACACCTAATGGTCATTTTATAAAGTGGCAAAGTCATTTGCAAAAGATTTCACTTTATAAACCATTTTCAAAACAAGGTATCATTTTATGTGGTGTAGTAATATTTTTACTAAGGCATTAACCCATAGGTTTCACCAAATATGTTTTCAAACCTCAAAACTTGGTGTTTGGGGTCAGAGAGTTTAAAACAAAACATTTTCCAAAGGTTTTCTTCCAAAATCATTTTTAATATATAAACCACATTTCTATTTGACTAGAAATGGTTTTAAATCAAATAATCATTCTTTTTCTTCACCAAATACATTTTTGAATCCACAAAGTGTTTCCTAATGTTAGTAGGTTCAAATTACACCATTTTCCAAAGTTTTTATCCCCAAAATCATTTTTAAACAATTTTCACATCCTTAACAAGCATACAAATGTTTCTGCAAAAACAACCATTTTTCCAGAAGCTTTTTATCTAAACAAAAGTCATGGTTGGCTAGGGCTTGTCTTGCTGATTCCAATGATATAAAGTTTGCAAAATTTGGACGTGTGGATCAAAAGTTACAAGGGTTTGAAAATTGAATCTATAACAGATTCAAATCTGTTCTTAAAACAAAACCTGGCCACGCGGCGTGTTCTGGTTGGATGATACCGGTTCGGCTGGATCGGCAACGTGGACCGCAGGATCTGAAGGGTATCATGCGGCACAGGATCGATCTTACTCTTTCGATAAGTCATTCAATCGTGTGCCTCGGATCTGGATCGGACGGCTGTTAATGCCTGGCCAAGAACTGGCGGCGCGACGACGGCGGCACGCGGTGGCGGTGCTCTGGCTACGGTGTAACGGCGAGAACAGGAAGCGAGAGGAGTGGGGAAAATGCTCACCATATTCGCCGTGGAATGCTGGTGCTCAACATGGTCGTCTCCGTCGAAGGGGCGCTCAGGGTAGTCTTGAATCGTTCGCCGGAGTTGCTCCTGGCGTCAGATGGTCCTGCTCGTGGTCGGGGTGGGTGCTACAGATCGCAAGGAAGCAAACCGAGGGTACGGTTAGACACGCTAGGACATGGTGTAGGTGTGTGCGTGAACGAGAGGAAGAGGGGCGGCCGGAAACTACCTGTGGGGCTCGTCGGAGTTGGAGCGGACGACGGCGTCGTTCAGAGCTTGTTGCAGACGTTGCTCTAGGGCGCCCGCTGTCGTATGGGTGGTACGGGAAGAAGCGTCTGGGAGTGGGGAGTCTCCTAGTGTGATCAGGGAGGCACGGGGCGGTGTTGAGTCGCCGGAATCGGCACCGAAGTGTCGTCGGAACAGAGGGAGTGCCAAGCCAAATTGAGGCAGCCTCGGGGCAGAGAGGGAGTGGCGACAGAGGGGAAAGGAGGAGAAGACGCTGGCATTTTAACGTGCATGGTCAAGGCGAGTAATGGTGGACGCGTTAAGACGAATTAGTGTCGCGGAATCACTGCAGGAAACGGCGACGGGGAAGGGAGAAGAAGTCGCGCGGGTGAGGAGGATGAACAGGAAGGTGGGGTCGGCTGGTCAGTGAGAAAATAAGTGAGGGGAAAGGTCCACCAGTCAGTCTCTTTGCGGGTCTAGAAGTGAGTGGAAAACGTTTCGTCGTGGGAGAGGGGAGCTGGGCTGTTTGATGGGCTTGTGGGCTTGGCCGGCTTGGCTGGTCCAGATTCTTTTTTTTTCCTTCTAAAAGCCTTTTCCTTTTCTATTTCCAATTTCTGTTTTGAAATTTCAAACAACACTCAAGCATTCAAATTGATTCAAACAATCACCAAACTTTGCAATTTTGAATTTGGTTCTGTTCAGTAACATAAACCAATATTTCAAACCAAAATAATAAATTTTATTTTAGGGTCCATTATTAATTAAATAAATAGACCATGGTTTATTAATAAAATAGGGTTTTATTTATTTAATAAAATCTCTATTTGAAATCTAAATATTTTCAAAACCAAATCAGTAGGTTTTATTTGGAAATGGAAAACTTGTTTTTAAATAAAATAACATTTTTTTGTTTAGGGTCCATTAATAATTAAATAAAATGGGCCTTAGTTATTAAATCAATTAGGATTTTTTTATTAAAATATTTATTTTGAAATCTAAAATAAAACCAAAACACTTCAGTAGGTTTTATTTGAGAATAAAAAATATTTGGAAAACTTATTTTTAAAGTAAATAAATAAGTTTTTGTGTTTATTTAAAATGGGAAAAGCCTTTACTTAAATAAAATTGGATATTAAATCCTTATTATTTTATTTAAATAAACCTTTACTATTTTTATCAAAACAAAATGTTTTATTTCAAAAGTTTGGCCAAGGTTTAATTTGGCTCTATGGAATAATCTTTATTTATAAAACTTCTATTTCATTTGAAAACCAAATCCTTTTATTTAAAAGATCCAAAATAGTAATTTACAAAACATTTTATTTTCCTTTATTAAATGTTTATCTTTATAAATCCCTTTAGGATTTATTTGATCCAAATTGGTTTGAAGTTCCAATTGATTTCAAAAAGTTTCTTCTCACCCTGAAAATCAACAAAGTTTTATTTTATTCATTTATTTTTCACATTACAAGATTTGGAAAATCTTGGGATGTGACAGCGCCAGCCCAAGGTGTGGGCCCCTCGAGGCTCCACCGACCTTTCCCTTTCGCCTACATATACGTCTCCTCAGGGCGTAAACCCGAACGCAGGCAGAAATCCATGAAAAGGTCCGCATCGCTGCCGCCACCGAAGAGGAGATTCGGAGAATAGAAGTGTCTGTTTTGGCACCCTGCCGGGAGGCGGAATTGCCCCTGGAGACATATCCATCGACTCCACCGCAATATCCAT
The DNA here is from genome assembly GCA_916181665.1 of Avena sativa. Taxonomy (NCBI): domain Eukaryota; kingdom Viridiplantae; phylum Streptophyta; class Magnoliopsida; order Poales; family Poaceae; genus Avena; species Avena sativa. The sequence goes on from OV702299.1 coordinate 47,179,470, forward strand.
CGCCTTTGCTGACTCCCGTGATAAGGAGGGAGTAGTTCTCCCTTGAGGCTAAGGGCTCTACCGGTAGCTATGTGTTCATCTCTCTCTCTCTCTCTATGCATGATGTTATTGTGATCATGAGCTTTGTAATCAAGTAGATCTACTATGCTAGTCAAGTGCTTTAATTGTAATCTCCGGTTATACCCACGTGTGTAAAGTTGACAGTGAGCACACCGTGTGGCACTTAGGCTAAAGATTACATAAATACTTATCATGAGTTATATTTTGAGTTGGATTTCTCTATGAAATTGTGGTGTTTGTTGGAACCATCTAGCGCTTAAGGTGACAGTGTGGGGTTACCTAGATGGGGAATGCGAACTTGAAGGAGATCTTTTGTAGCCCTACCATGGATTAGAGTTGTCCAACCGGAGAGTAGTTCAGAGTAGAATAATGAAGGGAAGATATTTATATGAGAGTGTCCACTAGTGAAAGTATGATCCCTAGGCCTTGTTTCTAAGCATTGAAACACCGTTTACAACAAGTCCTGCTACATGTTTATTTGCTTCCATATTTATTTCAGATTGCAATTACCACTTATAATCTTCCATACTACTTGTATTTCACTATCTCTTCGCCGAACTAGTGCACCTATACACCTGACAAGTGTATTGGGTGTGTTGGGGACACAAGTGACTTCTTGTATCTTGATTGGAGAGTTTCTTCAGAGGGATACCTTTGACCACTTCCTCCCTGAGTTCGATAAACCTTAGGTAATCCACTTAAGGGAAACTTGATGCTGTTCTACAAACTTCTACACTTGGAGGCCCAACACTGTCTACAAGAATAGAAGCGTGCGTAGACATCAAGCTCTTTTCTGGCTTCGTTGCCGGGGAGGTAATGTAAAAGATACTCACATCCTCTTGCTACTAAGCTATCTTGTAGTACTTTTGGTGGTGTGTGAGTGCTCGAAGTTATTTCCTTTAGATTCTGTAATTATATCTTTTTGTTTCTTGTTTTTATTTTCACTAGTTAGGCTTAATGGAAAACAACAACAAAAATTAGAGAGCTTTATAGTATTTATCTTGAGTTAGGACATGAAGTGTTTGAAGAGAAAATTAAAAAACCTATGGAACTTTATTTGCATGCTAATAGCAATGTTATTAGTATGAATTCTTTGAACACCATTATTGCTAATGCTATGGAAAAGTCTAAGATTAGGGAAGCTAGTTTTTATGATCTTTTTAGTTCCCCAGCTTTAGAGGAGAAATTTTGCTATGATGATACTATACCTCCAATGTATGATGATGACAATGATGAATATGGTATTTTTGTCCACCTACTATTGAGGAGAAAATTAATTATGATTATACTATGACTCCTATATTTGATTATAATGGTGATGAGAATAATAATGATAGCTATTTTGTTGAATTTTCTCCCACTACAATTAATAAGAACGACTATGCTTATGTAACACCCTCGCCTGGTAAGGCTGAGTTCATGTGTATAGTGCCAATCCCTGGATCGGTTCACTGGCACACACAGTACAAAATGATACCAAATATAACTGTGCATCATAAATACAACGAATATGATCCAGAATTTACATTATTTATTCAAGTACACAGCGGAAAACGAATACAAGGTAGATCTCCATTCTCCAAATGTGCCACAGGCGAACAATTGTTGAGTGGAGTCTCGCGACCTATGAACGATCACTCAGATACGATATAACCTGCAACATGAAACGTTGCAGCCACGAATGGTCAATACATTGAATGAATGGAAAGTAGGCTAAAGTGGTCAACAACAGATCTATCGACTACATGCTTATTTGTCCAAGTGGAGTTCAGGCTCATTTGCATAAAGCAATAGTTTTATCCTAACATTTGTAACAAAGTAGTTTTCCAATACGATAAATAGGACACTCTGGTTCACTCCCAAGTGCTCCTACCCAATTATGTTCACCCAACAAGTTTTAAGTAATTAAGAAATAAGAATGAGTGAGAAATATCATAGCATCAGTATCAGGTCGCTCAAATCGTCCATAACCAGGGACACAACTAATCGATTAGTTTATACAGCCTGCAGGGGTTTGTACACTTTACCCATGTGACTTGGCCAGCCCAGCTCGTACCACCACTCTCATATTGGGTGATGATAGGGAGAAGTCCAAGAAGGAACCGTTCGGGAAGTAGCTCCCCAATCCCGACGCGCACCGGTCCAACCTACACTATCTACATCTATAGATTCGCAGGTTCGAGTTACCACAACCTACTGAGTTCAACCAACCGCCCATTCCATTATTGGCACATGGTTGCACACGAAAGCTTCCAAACAAAGAAACCAATCATTTCTTAGTGTCCTGGGCCGCATTCCCCACCAAAATCCACACTCGATGACCCAATCAATGCCATTCCGCCCAGGTGGTTCATTAAAACATGTTGGTTTGTCATTTAGCAAAACACAATCCTTTTAAAACATATAACTTTTCATGATGTGATTCCCTTCCTCGTCTAAATAGCATAGCTAAGCAATCTACCATTATGATGGCTCATAAACAAGGAATACTAGGGAATAATATGGGACATAGGATAGCATATACACATCAATTCCTACATATGCAATTCTACAAAAACATCTACAATGCATAGGAAAACAGTAGGACATTTATAACCAAGATAGCACCACTTGCCTTTGTTGTAGATGTAGTCGATTAGATAATCCTCACAATTATAATGGCATCTTTCGCAATAACCACAATACTTGCAATCATAATAGTTGCAATCACAGTAGTTGCACTCCTTGCAATCTAACGTTCGAAGCAAACACAACAAACACACCATTCAAACATTGCAAACATGCAATAGTGCAACAATACAAGAAAACAATGATGAACAGATGCATGCATGACGATTTATTGAGTCACAAGGGTTGCATTTAGTGTTCTGAACATAATTAGATTACATGATGCATGTGGAAAGTCATTTAATGCACTAAATCTTTTATTACTAAAGTTGTATCGATTTAATATGGTGTATACCACTTTAATTGAACTAAAGATGTTTATGTCGTATTAAATTGTGAACTAGATGCTACTGGATAGGTAATGCAATTTAGAGACAGTAGCAATTTGAATCACCTAAAAAGGAGTTATAGATATTTTCTTATGATTAAAACACAATTTCAATGGGTTTAAATATTTCTGTATGAATTTCTGTTTTAACAGTACCAAATAATTTGTCATGCAATTTCTCTGTATATATATTGTCAATACAAAACCTTAGCACTTGGATTCACCCTAATCAGAGTTACAGATCTTTTTGTATGATTTAAATAGTGTTTAATGGTTTTAAATGATTCATATAGTTTCTGTTGTCTAAAAGTCAAACTAAAATTATATCTGTAATCTCCACGGAATTGTGATTTCAGGGACATATTATTTGTAATTTTCTGAATAGTATTTATTTTCTTATGAATTTATTACTCTAAATAGGCCATTAAACCATTTAAATCTTCAAGGCAAAACCTTAGAGTAAAATGCTGAACTAATTGCATATTGATGATCTACATGGAACCAGCTTTCCATCGGTATACCATTTATATTTTCGTGACAAGCAATCAATTTACTATGAATTTAATGATTTATAAATCCATTAAAATTAATTAAATTGCTACGGGTTAAATAGTCCGCAAAGGCTATCTCCAACCAGATATTATTAATGTACATTACAATAGCTTCAATTTGATATATTGTTCATATTTTTCGGAGTTACATATAATATTCTATGAATTTATTAACCTAAAAGACCATTAAAACTAATTAAATTACTGCAGTAAGCACGTACAGTAAAAGTTGGATCTATTCTGATAAGATGATTCTACGTAAAATTATCTTCAATTTGATATATTATACGCAATTTTTGGACATGGTATGAATTTCTAATGAATTTTACAAGTTAGATCTATAATGTGCAATTTCAAATTCGAAGGGAATATTCCAGAAAATATTCCGCTGACTGGACAGGTTGACTTTACATGCTGACTGGGACTAGATGTTGACCTTATGTTGACGTGGCGTTAATGAGGAAAATGACCGGGATGACGACATGGCACGCATCGGCTTGATTGGATCTCGTTCGTCTAGATAGGATCCGGTGGCTAGAAGAAGAGATTCACCCGATTTTGGCTCAGAATAGACAAGAAATAGATCTGTGTTAGAGAGACAAATCCATAGGTTAAATTGAAAAACTCAGAACATGAAAGTTGTGGGGAATCATTATTCCTACCTTCTCACCAAAGGAATTTGGATTTGAAGAAACAAGCGCGAGTAGATCTTGGATTTACACCGTAAGATCTGAAATATTGCGATACGAAATTCTCCGGCTGTGGTGGATGAAAAGAGGTGAGGTTTGTTGGGATTGAAACATTTCAACGATTCCTACAACTTTCGTTTTTCGACCGAAGGCAAACGACAAAGTCTATATGGGTTAAAAAGCGAAATAAGATTCGAGCATATGTAGATTCGGGATTTCGAGAAGAAAAACTCGTACAGCCGTGGCTCCACGAGTTTATATGGAGGTTTGAGCAAGTCTAGAGATAGGCCTTGGAGTAGGGAACAAGTAGAAATAAACGGAAGTTGATTCGAAGTTGTAGATAAAAAGTTATAGCAGTTTGAATAGAGATAGGTTTGACAAAACAGATTTTGCACGCTTTTTGAAGCAACCAAGCGATCGATCCTTCCTGTGTAGGCGTGCTGGTTCGATCGGTCCGGTGGGCCGGCGGCCCGCTTAGTTTTTTTTACTTGTTTCCCTCATATCTTTTGCATACGAACTCCAAATGACATGATTCTTGTTTCTAAATTTTTCTAAAATCAAATAGGTTATTATAGGATCAAATTTGTAATCTTTTTACTAGATTGGAAGTAGTGGGTTTATAAATCCTTGTATATTTCATTTTATTTATATCTTTATGTGTTTGTATTTATTCCATAACTTTTTCATACTAGCTCCAAATGAGCTCAATTTTGTTTCTAAAATTTTGTAATATTAATTGGATCTATTTAGGCTATAATTATCAATAATTTATGCCTTAGCAATAGTGGGTTTTATAAAGTCAATTTAATTACCTTTAGGAATATTTGGGCGGACCAACTATAGGATTTAGATACCAGGATTTGCATTTAGTTTGTGAGAACTTTGCATGGATGTAATGAAATGCTTATGAATGCTTCATGATTTTCATTTTGAAATCTTGCACACTAATTCTACAATCCATAATCAATCCATGCCCATTTGCCTATATGGCTACTTAGGTCTTAACAAAAGAATATAAGATTTTGAATTCATGGCTGAGAGGATTTTCTATTCAAAAAGTTTCTTCTCTTTGATAATTTTTAACATAGTTAAACAATCAATCAAACTTATTTATTTATTTCACATTCCAAGATTAGGAGAATTTTGGGATGTGACAGACTACCACCCTTAAAAGAAATCTCGTCCCGAGATTTGGGAAGGCTAGAAAGAAAGAAAGGTTCGGGATCCATTAGGGTGCTACCACCCTTAAAAGAAAATTGACTAGGTCACTTCTTGAGGATTCACTTAGCTCAGATTGGTTCTCCTTTAGACTTTTATTGGCACAATATCTCTAGCACATTCTAAACATCATGATTGATAGTTTCTGAGAAAGCAGTTCTTAAACTAGCAAAACTCTCATGGTGGGCAAATAGGGAACGTTTACTTCACGGTGCCCATAATTCACGGTTGGGATTCATCCTTACCGTACATCCTATGCTTAGCAATGGATGCTTTTAGAAGGGTGTAACAATATACCATTCTAGGGTTTAGGCTCAACGTCGACTCTCTGCTAAGGTTGAAAAGGGCACTCAAGATTCGCAAAGCCAACAGTACAAGAGCGAATAATAAGAGTAGTAGGAATGGTGATCAATCCATCCTGCACCCAAATAATTACCCTGTGTGAGGATAGGTGAATCACGTTTTTCTATCACTCGGGCATTCTCACTTGCCTTGAAGAATGTTTCCATGGCCACGAGCTAATTCTCTATGTATACTCCCATGTATTCAATCAACAAAGCTACTACTAAAACTAAGCTATCGATACTTCAACTTTCAGGTTGGGTAATCTACTACATAACATCATGTGCAACACTTCATACTTCCACATCCTTTTTCCATTAGGTGAAGCATTCTCTTTCCTAAATGCATTGTGTTGTCAAACCTTCCACTTAACACATCATTATATCTCCAAGGGTTCAAGATAGGGAAGAATAGATTCTATAGGAAAGAAACGACTAAGAAAATAATCCTACCCATAACTATATGAAGCAATCAATGTCACAAACAAGCAAACAATCCTAAGGAATCAACACACAAGCAAACACTTGTATAATAACATTACAGGTGTATAAACTTACTAATATATAACCACAAAATAGTTTGAAAGCATTGGGAACAATACTAGAGTAAAACATAGCAACATATAAGCAATAAACAAAATCTGTCAAAACCGTACAGCAGGTTTCACGAATTTTCTGACTAACTTAAACTCGCCATGAATTTTAGAATTTTTTTTTGCATGTACTACAGGTAATTACGCTCCAGATCCTATTTTTTTAGATGTTTCTGAGTTACCAATAAAATATGAAAAATCGCGCGGTACAACAGGTCGCGCAGAAAACTGCAGCAGTAATCCCACGAATTTCAATCAATTCACACCATTAAGATCATTTTAAAACCACACGAAAACTCTAGCAACTTTATAGTTTCAAAATAACAGATCCTAAACAAGGCATCACACGATATGGTTCAGTACAAACAAGCAAGCAACCTATATTGTCATACCACATAAGTTGGTAAGAACAATATGCTAACACGATAGCGATGATCTCCTAAAGAGATAAAATATGGTGGTCTAGACCTACCCAAACTTGGTGAGATGTTCATTTATGTCATACTATTTGTTCGTTTACTTAGCTAATTCTCGTATAGGTATCATAAGAATGGACAACTATAAATGATTGAATAGGAAGAGGTTCTAGAAAAGATAGACAAGGAATATAAGAACTCTAATAAGTAGAAAATATGATAGTTCTCCTACTAGAGGTCTTCTATTGCTAAACCATTTCTAAGGTCACGATCCTATAGCCAACGCACAGCTCTGATTCCATCTTGTAACACCCTCGCCTGATAAGGCTGAGTTCATTTGTATAGTGCCAATCCCTGGATCGGTTCACTGGCACACACAGTACAAAATGATACCAAATATAACCGTGTATCATAAATACAACGAATATGATCCAGAATTTATATTATTTATTCAAGTACACAGCGGATAACGAATACAAGGTAGATCTCCATCCTTCAAATGTGCCACAGGCGAACAATTGTTGAGTGGAGTCTCGCGACCTATGAACGATCACTCAGATACGATATAACCTGCAACATGAAACGTTGGAGCCACGAATGGTCAATACATTGAATGTATGACAAGTAGGCTAAAGTGGTTAACAAAAGATCTATCAACTACATGCTTATTTGGCCAAGTGGAGTTCGGGCTCATTTGCATAAAGCAACAGTTTTATCCTAACATTTGTAACAAAGTAGTTTTCCAATACGATAAATAGGACACTCTGGTTCACTCCCAGGTGCTCCTACCCAATTATATTCACCCAACAAGTTTTAAGTAATTAAGAAATAAGAATGAGTGAGAAATATCATAGCATCAGTATCAGGTCGCTCAAATCGTCCATAACTGGGGACACGGCTAATCGATTAGTTTATACAACCTACAGGGGTTTGTACACTTTACCCATGTGACTTGGCCAGCCCAGCTCGTACCACAACTCTCATATTTGGTGATGATAGGGAGAAGTCCAAGAAGGAACCATTCGGGAAGTAGCTCCCCAATCCCGACGCGCACCGGTCCAACCTACACTATCTACATCTCTAGATTCGCGGGTTCGAGTTACCACAACCTACTGAGTTCAACCAACTGCCCATTCCATTATTGGCACATGGTTGCACACGAAAGCTTCCAAACAAAGAAACCAATCATTTCTCAGTGTCCTGGGCGGCATCCCCACCAAAATCCACACTCGATGACCCAATCAATGCCATTCCGCCCAGGTGGTTCATTAAAACATGTTGGTTTGTCATTTAGCAAAACATAATCCTTTCCAAACATATAACTTTTCATGATGTGATTCCCTTCCTCGTCTAAATAGCATAGCTAAGCAATCTACCAATACGATGGCTCATAAACAAGGAATACTAGGGAATAATATGGGACATAGCATAGCATATACACATCAATTCCTACATATGCAATTCTACAAAAAACATCTACAATGCATAGGAAAACAGTAGGACATTTATGACCAATATAGCACCACTTGCCTTTGTTGTAGATGTAGTCGATTAGATAATCCTCACAATTATAATGGCATCTTTCGCAATAACCACAATACTTGCAATCATAGTAGTTGCAATCACAGTAGTTGCACTCCTCACAATCTAACGTTCGAAGCAAACACAACAAACACACCATTCAAACATGCAACAGTGCAACAATACAAGAAAACAATGATGAACAGATGCATGCATGACGATTTAATGAGTCACAATGGTTGCATTTAGTGTTCTGAACATAATTATATTACATGATGCATGTGGAAAGTCATTTAATGCACTAAAGCTTTTATTACTAAAGTTGTATCGATTTAATATGGTGTATACCACTTTAATTGAACTAAAGATGTTTATGTCGTATTAAATTGTGAACTAGATGCTATTGGATAGGTAATGCAGTTTGAATCACCTAAAAAGGAGTTATAGATATTTTCTTATGATTAAAACACAATTTCAATGGGTTTAAATATTTCTGTATGAATTTCTATTTTAACAGTACAAAATAATTTGTCATGCAATTTCTCTGTATATATATTGTCAATACAAAACCTTAGCACTTGGATTCACCCTAATCGGAGTTATAGATCATTTCGTATGATTTAAATAGTGTTTAATGGTTTTAAATGATTCATATATTTTCTTTTGTCTAAAAGTCAAACTAAAACTATATCCGTAATCTCCACGGAATTGTGATTTCAGGGACATATTATTTGTAATTTTCTGAATAGTATTTATTTTCTTATGAATTTATTACTCTAAATAGGCCATTAAACCATTTAAATCTTCACGCAAAACATTATAGTAAAATGCTGAACTAATTGCATATTGATGATCTACATGGAACCAGCTTTCCATCGGTATATCATTTTTATTTTTGTGACAAGCAATCAATTTACTATGAATTTCATGATTTATAAAGCCATTAAAACTAATTAAATTGCTACGGGGTAAATCGTCCTCAAAGTCTATATCCAACCAGATATTATTAATGTACATTACAGTAGCTTCAATTTGATATATTGTTCATATTTTTCGGAGTTACATATAATATTCTATGAATTTATTAACCTAAAAGACCATTAAAACTAATTAAATTACTGCAGTAAGCACGTACAGTAAAAGTTGGATCTATTCTGATAAGATGATTCTACGTAAAATCATCTTCAATTTGATATATTATACGCAATTTTTGGACGTGGTATGAATTTCTAATGAATTTTACAAGTTAGATCTATAATGTGCAATTTCAAATTCGAAGGGAATATTCCAGGGAATATTCCGCTGACTGGACAGGTTGACTTTGCATGATGACAGGGACTAGATGTTGACCTTACGTTGACGTGGCGTTGATGAGGAAGATGACCGGGATGACGACATGGCACGCATCGGTTTGATTGGATCTCGTCCGTTTGGATAGGATCCAGTGGCTAGAAGAAGAGATTGTCCCGATTTTGGCTCAGAATAGACAAAAAATAGATCTGTGTTAGAGAGACAAATCCGTAGGTCAAATTGAAAAACTCAGAACATGAAAGTTGTGGGGAATCATAAATAAGTCTAGATGGGTTAAAAAGCGAAATAAGATTCGGTCATATGTAGATTCGGGATTCGGGATTTCGAGTTTATATGGAGGTTTGAGACGGTGTAGAGATAGGCCTTGGAGTAGGGAACAAGTAGAAAAAAACAGAAGTCGATTCGGAGTTGTAGATAAAAAGTTATAGCAGCTTGAATAGAGATAGGTTTGACAAAACAGATTTTGCACGCTTTTTTAAGCAACCAAGCGATCGATCCTTCCTGTGTAGGCGTGCTGGTTCGATCGGTCCGGTGGGCCGGCGGCCCGCTTAGTTTTTTTACTTGTTTCCCTCATATCTTTTGCATACGAACTCCAAATGACATGATTCTTGTTTCTAAATTTTTCTAAAATCGAATAGGTTATTATAGGATCAAATTTGTAATCTTTTTACTAGTTTGAAAGTAGTGGGTTTATAAATCCTTGTATATTTCATTTTATTCATATCTTTATGTGTTTCTATTTATTCCATAACTTTTTCATACTAGCTCCAAATGAGCTCAATTTTGTTTCTAAAATTTTGTAATATTAATTGGATCTATTTAGGCTATAATTATCAATAATTTATGCCTTAGAAATAGTGGGTTTTATAAAGTCAATTTAATTACCTTTAGAAATATTTGGGCGGATCAACTATAGGATTTAGATACCAGGATTTGCATTTAGTTTGTGAGAACTTTGCATGGATGTAATGAAATGCTTATGAATGCTTCATGATTTTCATTTTGAAATCTTGCACACCAATTCTACAATCCATAATCAATCCATGCCCTTTTGCCTATATGGCTACTTAGGTCTTAACAAAAGAATATAACATTTTGAATTCATGGTTGAGAGGATTTTCTATTCAAAAAGTTTCTTCTCTTTGATAATTTTCAACATAGTTAAACAATCAATCAAACTTATTTATTTATTTCACATTCCAAAATTAGGAGAATTTTGGGATGTGACAGCTTATGTGGAGAGTAATAATTATTATATGCATGTGGCTCATGATAAGGATGTTTTATGTGATAGTTATATTGTTAATTTTATTCATGATGCTACAGAAAGTTATTATGAGAGAGGGAAACATGGTTTTATGCACCTCAATAATATTAAGTTTCCCCTCTTTATGTTAAATTTATTTAAGTTGCATTTGTTTTGCTTTCCTATGTTTGTTGCATGGTGCTTTCATGACTTGTTTCTTTACAATATTATTTTTCATAGGAAGTGGGTTAGACTTAAATTGGTTTTATATTTTCTTCTTGATTCTCTCTTTCACTTTAATTCATATTTCTTATGTGAGCATCATCAACATTATCATGCCTATCTTAATGGCTATAAAGAAAGAGCTTTTGGGAGATAACCCATTATGTTTTTGATTCCAGTTTATTTTTGTTTTGTTGAGTCTTGGAAGTTATTAATTTAGTAATAACCTCTACTAATCCTTTTTGTGTGGTTTTTGTGCCAAGAATAACCTCTAATGAGAGAGAAGTAAGATTTGGGGAAGTTCCTATCCCGAAACAAATTTTTGTGCTTCACTGTAAAAATTCGTGAAAAATCCAAGTACATCGTATTGAGCTGTAATTTTTTGTTCTTATGCCCCAGGTTATTATCTCACTTTCATTATTTTAGAATTTGTCTATTTGAGCAATAGAAAGTCTTTGAAAAAATCGGTCTTTACCAGCTGGTCTGTTTTGACAAATTTCTGTCATTATTTGCATTTGCCTCTTATCATTTTTTTTGAGTTCTCTTTTGATCACTTGAGCTTTTAAAAGGAGTTGCTACAGTATCTTGTGTTTTAGTGGAAGTTTTACTTGTGTTGAAACTAAACCCAAAGACTTATTATCTTAAATACACTAATGTTGCTAATGAAGATTGTGTGAAGTTTTGTATGAAGGAAATTTTTAAGTGTAGGGGAAGAATGATGTGATGAGATGAACAATAGACAAAAGCTCAAGCTTGGGGATGGCACCCGTGTCACCCCAAGAAATATTCAAGAGGTACAAGCATCAAAGCTTGGGGATGCCCAAGGCATCCCCTTCTTCATCAATAAAAATCTCAGGTTTTCTTTCAAAACACTTCATTTTTATTGCTTCATGCACTATTGTTATGTTCTTAGAGCGTCTTTGTTTTTTTGTTTAGTTTTTTTTTGGTTTCTTCAATAATTTGACCACACCCAAACACTCCTATTTTGGAGAAGTCATACCTAGTTCTTCATTGTTTAGAACACTCTAGTTTTCATTCTTTTTGTTCTGTGAGTGTTATCTTTTGCTAGCTTTACGCTTAGATTTAGTTTTCTTGTTACTGTTGCTTAGAAATTTTTAGTTCTTCTTTGTGGATTTGTGAGACAAGCTCACTGATCTTTATTAATGATTATCTTTATGAGTTGTTTCAAATAAGTCGATTGGTGTTGGAAAAGAGTAGGAAGCTTCATGCTTAAGTGGTACAAAAGGGAGCTTGTTTTGACTGTGGCATAGACTTTACCATGTCATGTTAGATATTGCTTTGACCTTATGCTTAGTGGTTATTGCGGTAGCATGACTTTTTCTAAACAATTGAGGTTTCTTATTGTTCCTTGAAAAAATCATGCGTTGTTTTAGCATACAAAAGCATAATATTTTGGTATTCTCCTTTGATGCTTTATTTGGGTTGACTTGGCACATGCTTACACCATGTTAAGACTATGAACCAGTCACCTAGACTCTAAGATCATTTAGTTTTTGACTTGTGATATCACTTTATGCTTTAATTAATAATGTTTTGTCTCTTTGCATGATTATGGCCATTATTGCTCTCTTAGTTGGTCGCTCCCAGTATTTTGGTAGCCTCCACTTGTATTGAGTAAGCTCTACTCATGCATCCAACTCCTAAGAAACCAAGTTATTCCAAAGAGTCCACTATAAATTCCTATGCATGGTGTGTTACACCATTCCAAGTATATTCAGGTGTTTATCTATATTCCAATTAAAAAGTTACTTTGTTATGTGAAAGTTAGTGATTAAGGATCTCACAAAATTGATGGCACACTTTAATTTCTTGCACCTAATAAACTTGAACCATTGTGTCATCTATGTTGTCTATATGCTTGCACTTATAAGTCGGGAATTAGCAGAACCATGCTGTCATGGGGAACGCGTTCAACACCTGTACATATTACCCAGTTGATATCATGATCTTTTGTTTATGGATGTCGACAGTGTGAAAAAAGATGGTAGCTTGTATGTCCTTATATAGGTGTTATAGAAACTCCTAGGCGGCTAGCCTAAGCCATGCCTAATCGTGGTGGTAACTTGCAGCATAACCATTTTGAGCAATCTGTGAAGCATCCACAATAAAAAACCCTATGCAAATGGTAAATAAAAAGATCGCTGAGATGCTCATTGTCTGTTGCCTTGTCATTTTGATATGGGATAGCTCTTGTATCATGGGGCAAGGGGTATCCTGTTGGAGGTTCTTTATGATACACATATATTTACAATGCCAAGAACTTGCTTGTGACTAAAGTTGAGTAGCATGAGGAACGACCCTCCTACTCAAGGGACATGAGATTGCCAACTTATGATTTGTCAAGCATATAATTCATATTTGTTTCACTTTAACCTTAATCACTTCAAAGATTCCTGTGATAGGGGCAATGAGAGATGAAAGCTAAAAATGACCGTAATCTTTGGAAGATCTTTATGAAACTTGAAATCCCTGCTTTCCTTTATGAAGGGCCTTTCTTCTTACTTTTATGTTGAGTCTCCACCTTCTATCTTTATGCACCAACTAGGAGAGCATAGTTCTGATTCTTAGTTTTATATGCATTGTCCCAAAAGTTATTGATTGATTCATAATGTTGATATTGTGTTCTTAAATTATTTGTATCTAGTCACCCTTATAAACTTTGAAGGTGTCCTATGCATTTATGTTTTGCTATTCCATGAAGGATAAGATGATTACCACTCTTATTATGTTTTCTATATGTGAAACAAAAAAACGTCTTTCAATGCATTGTTATTCATGATCTTTTGTTTCTACCATTTTCATGTTACAACTTAGTTGCTATGTATTATTGTTAGAGCTACATCTTTCATGCTTATGTTTAGAGTACTTTGATCTCAGTTATCACTGCTTTAAAAATATTTTGATCAAGATTATGGTAGTGCATGTCACCTCCAAAATTATTATTTTTATCACTTACCTACTCGAGGATGAGCAAGAGTTAAGCTTGGGGATGCTTGATACGTCGTAAAACATATCTATAATTTTTTATGCTCCATTCTTGTTTAGTATCAACTTTGTTATGTTTTGTCTACACTTTGAGGCCTTTTTATACATTTTCTAGAACTAACCTATTGACAAGATGTCGTAGTGCCAGTTGCTTGTTTTCAGCTGTTTTTGGTTTCAGAAAAGCTAGTAAATAAATTTTCTCGGAATTGGACGAAACAAAATCCGAAGTCAATATTTTCCCGACACAACATGGAGACCGAAGGGGAGATGAAGGAGAGCCACGAAGCGGCCACACCATAGGGTGGCACGGGCCCACCCTAGGCCGTGACAGCCCATGGTGTGGGCCCCTCGAGGCTCCACCGAACTTGCCCTTTCGCCTACATATATGTCTCCTCAGGACGTAAACCCGAACATGGACAAAAATCCACGAAAAGGTCCACAGCGCTGCCACCACCGAAAAGGAGATTCGGGAGACATAAGTCTCTGTTACGGCACCCTACCGGGATGGGGAATTGCCCCCGAAGCCATCTCGATCGACTCAACCTTCATATCCATCGCCGTTGCTAACTCCCATGATGTGGAGGGAGTAGTTCTCCCTCAAGGCTAAGGGCTCTATCGGTAGCTATGTGTTCATCTCTCTCTATGCGTGATCTTATTGTGATCATGAGCTTTGTAATCAAGTAGATCTACTCTGCTAATCAAGTGTTTTAATTGTAATCTCCAGTTATTCCCACGTGTGTGAAGTTGACAGTGTGCACACCGTGTGGCACTTAGGCTAAAGATTACATAAATATTTACCATGAGTTATATTTTGAGTTGGATTTCTCTATGAAATTGTGGTGTTTGTTGGAACCATCTAGCACTCAAGGTGACAGTGTGGTGTTACCTAGATGGGGAATGCGAACTTTAATGAGAGCTTTTGTAGCCCTACCGTGGATTAGAGTTGTCAAACCGGAGGGTAGTTCAGAGTAGAATAATGAAGGGAAGATATTTATATGAGAGTGTCCACTAGTGAAAGTATGATCCCTAAGACTTTTTTCTAAGCATTGAAACACCGTTTACAACAAGTCCCGCTACATGTTTGTTTGTTGCCATATTTATTTCAGATTGCATTTACCACTTATAATCTTCCATACTACTTGTATTTCACTATCTATTCGCCGAACTAGTGCACCTATACACCTGCCAAGTGTATTGGGTGTATTGGGGACACAAGAGACTTATTGTATCTTGATTTCAGGGTTGCTTGAGAGGGATACCTTTGACCACTTCCTCCCTGAGTTCGATAAACCTTGGGTAATCCACTTAAGGGAAACTTACTGCTGTTCTACAAACCTCTGCACTTGGAGGCCCAACACTGTCTACAAGAATAGAAGCGTGCATAGACATTAACAAGCAAGTTCTTGTCATTGTAAGCATATGTGTATCATAGAGAACCGCCAACGGGGTACCCCTTTCCCCATGACACGGGAGATATCCCATATCAAAATGACAAGGCAACCGATAGTGAGCATCTCAACGATCTTTTTATTTGCTATTTGCATAGTTTTTTATTCAGTATGCTTCATAGAATGCCACTATGGTTTCGCTGCAAGTTTCCACCATGATTAGGCATGGCTTAGGTTAGTCGCCCTGGCGTTTCTCTAACACATATATAAACTCCTTCGACTTACAAGTACCCATATTATTTCACACCGTCGGGATACATAAACAAAATAACATGATATCAACAAAATAGAATAAGTGCAATATTGAAAGCGTTCCCCATGACAACATGGTTCTGCTAATTCACAACTTACAACTTGCAAGCATAAAATCATATAAGACAGTCACAATGGTTCAAGCTTATTAAGCGCAAGAAATAAATTGTGCCTTCAAGTTCGTGAGAGCTTTAATCACTAATTTTCACATAACAAAAATTTAATTTGGAAGATAGACAAAAACATGAATGTACTTGGAATGGTGTAACACACCATGCGTAGGAATTTATAGTGGACTCTTTGGATAACTTGGTTTGTTGGGAGTTGGATGCATGAGTACAGGTCATACTCAGTATAGGTTGAGGCTAGCAAAAGACTGGGAGCGACCAACTAAGAGAGCAATAATGGCCATAATCATGCAGAGCGACAAAACATTATTAATCAAAGCATAAAGTGATATCACAAGTCAAAAACTAAATGATCATAGAGGCTAAGGTGACTGTTTCATAGTCATAACATGGTGTATGCATGCGTCAAGTCAACCCAAATAAAACATCAAAGGAGAATACCATAATATTATGCTTTTGTATGCTAAAACAACGCATGATTTTTTCATGGCACATTAAGCAATCTCAATTGTTTGAAACAAGTCATGCTACAATAATAATCACTAAGCACATGGTCAAAGAAACATCTAACATGACATGATAAAGTCTAAGTCACAGTCAAAACAAGCCTCGTTTTGTACCACCATAAGCATGAAACTGTAAGATCCCACCTTTATAAAGGTAAAGATCCCTGTGATTGCAATGCTAGTCCCTGGATCAATGCTAGCATCCACAGTTTAAGATGAAGTACACAGATGTCATTTTTACATGTCATTCCAGACACAAACATAGTCTTTTACAACTCCATGGCCACAAGCCAAATACAAGAGTTCAAGTATAGAATAAGATAAATAAGTCTTCATCTTCATGTGCCACAGGAAAGAATGTTTAGTGTAGACTCATAACCCCTAATCATCATCAGAGTAACCTGCAACATCACAAGTTACAACCATAGTGGGTCAATACATTTGGAATAGTATTGGCAAGTGATACCTTAGTAGAATATTAACATCTAGTTACTACATGAATTTGGCTAAGTGTAGCTTAGGCTTGCTTTGCTCAAAATAGGTTTTTACCTATCAGTTGAAAACACTAAGTTTTTATTTGACAAAAACTTTCCCAAGGAATCACCAATAGAAATTTGTGAACATTCACCCTTGTTCAACCACAAGTTTTAACCTAGAAATTGGGATGAGGAGATTCTTGATAGCTTCCATGTCTTGATGCTCAAGTTGTCCGATACCAGGGACATGGCTAAGTACTTAGATTCTTCCATCTGCAGAGGTTGTGCACTTTCCCCACAAGACTTGATTTTCACCAAGACAGGACCTTTCAGAAGCCTTCCCTTAGACCAAATGGACGCGCTCCAAACCTATCATCCCACTACCACCAACTGTCCAAATGGCTAAGTTATTGCAACCTATATGATCCAGGCAGAGCCCATAATGCCATGTGGCTGCACTAGAAGCTTCTTAACATTTGGCATCTCAAATCCCTTTGTTCCTGGGTGGCTTTCCACAAGTGAGATATACAAGGTAAACCATAGAAATGGGCCTTGTGTAACCACTCAAAACAAACCATTCTTTCCATTCCACCCAGGTGTTTCATTCACTTAGTTGTTTTATTAAGCAAAAACACAAGTCAATGACTTGGAAATATTTCACATAGCATGAATATATACACCACCCTTGGTTGCTACTAGCTAGGCTAAGCATGGTAATAGTAAGCATCTTAACTTAGAGGAAAATCTATCAATTCTACAACTACTAGGATTTCCCAAGCATAGCATGTATACACTTATCAAAATATTCAT
The DNA here is from genome assembly GCA_916181665.1 of Avena sativa. Taxonomy (NCBI): domain Eukaryota; kingdom Viridiplantae; phylum Streptophyta; class Magnoliopsida; order Poales; family Poaceae; genus Avena; species Avena sativa. The sequence continues at coordinate 47,197,259 of OV702299.1, forward strand.
GCAAGACCTATACAAAATATTTCTAGTGAATAGGTGAAAAATATAGGGATAAAAACATGAAGCACCACTTGCCTTGGTAGTTTGGGGAGTAGCAAAAATCTTCACAACCACAATCACTATTAGCACCAAAATCTACACATAAAATAATGGCACCAAAATCACATAACAAAATATACAAACAAAAATATATGAATGCATGCAAATGCCATGTGATGGTTTTTCTACACCAAACAAGACAAGTGTACAGTACTGAAACATAAACAAGACCAAGATACTCAAAATAAACTTTATTTGATCTTTAAAACATTTTTCAAATAATTTCCATACTCAAATTAAGCCTACAAATTTCTTCCAAAAACAACCATTTTACATAGGCAAAACATTAAACACATTGCATAAACATATAGGATTTTCTCTCCTGATTCCAATGATATAAAGTTTGAAAATTTGAACGTGGGAATCAAAAGTTATGAATTTTTCAAGTTTGAATCACTAATAGATCAAATTTCTGTTTTAAATCTAAACTAAGGCCACGCGACGGCTTCTGATTCGCTGATACCGATTCACACGGATCGATCAACGTGAACCACTGGATCTAACTGAAAACGCACGGCCAGATCTAACGCGTACCCCTTCGTTAAGTGAATCTATTGCATGCGTTAGATCTAGATCTAACGGCTATAGATCAAACGACCAAAGTTTGGCGGCGCCAGCGGCGGCGACGGCTCTATCAGTGAAGTTGCCGGCAATTTAGGTCGCGCGGGAGAGTGGGGATGCTTACTGGGTTCGCCTGGTTGCTGCGATGCTCGAGGTGGTCGAGGAAGAGACAGGGGCGCACGGATTCAACGGCAGGACCTCGTCGGAGTTGCTAGCAGCGCCGGGTGTTTGCGGATGGAGTAGTTTCCGACGTTGTAGACCGCCCTAGCAAGAACCAGTGGTGTCGGAGGATGCACAAAGTTGCGGCGAACAAGACAGGGCCAGAGAGGAAGCAAGGGGCGCTCGGACATTACCGGTATTCCTCGTCGGAGTTGAGCGGCGACTCTGTTGCTTGCAGGGATGGACGGGAACGGTTGCCTAGGTCAAGCGCGGCAAAACAAGAGGGGTCAGGAGGTGCACAAGGTTGCAAGGAACACACTCGTTTGAATTAGAAGGAAAGGGGTGGTCTGGCTCACCGGAATTTCGTCGCTGGAGTTCGTCGGTACAGCGGCGGTGTGAGAGCAAATAGGGGCAGCCTGGTGGCGCTTCTGGCTAGCTATGTTGGGGGAAATGGCCACGAGGGGGAGGGGATTAATTAGCCTTAGCGGAGGAGAGAATCACGCACACAATCAACGGCAATTAACCGGATTAAATCGCGGCAGTGAAGGAGAGGGAGGAAACGGCGAGGCCAGGTTGTGGGCGCGGTTTGGGGACGACGCTGACGGGGCAGGGTGGGGTAGGACTGTCAGTGAGGGGGTGTGCGCGGGTCGGGTGAGAAACAGAGGGAGAGAGGAAAACCCGGGTGGGCTGCTTTGTCTACTGGGCCGAAAAGGCAGCGCCTAGCCCAGTTCTATTTCCTTGCCCTTTTTCTTTTTCTAAATCGATTTTCAGGAAACAAATTCAAATGAAATCAAATGTGTTTGATTTCAAACTTGTTCTGTATTTTTTGTAAAATGAAAACTGCATATTTTTGAGTATAAAACCATGCTGTCTTACTAGACTTGCTTGGTTCCATTAAATTCAAAAATAAATAGTGCCTTAGCACAACATTTGATAAAGATGGAAAATGGTTTTAAAACCATATTTTGTTTTAGAAATTTTGTCCAAGCTTTGGAACTCAACCAAACTAACTTATGAGCAAACAAATCTTGGTTTGAAACAAATATTCTCTCACTAGAGAGTAGCAATGGATCAGTACTTGTCTACATAAAATAATAAGCACTCAAAGTTTCTGTTTTCTTGAAATGACTTTGAAAATGGTCCCTAAATGATTATGCATGCTTGGATGATATGCAATCTTTGAAAACATGATTTTAGGGATGTTACAAATCTAACCCCCTTAAGGTGAATCTCGCCCTCGAGATTCAGATTGGCTAGAAAATAGGTGAGGGTGGTCTTTCCGAAGATCATCTTCTCTTTCCCATGTTGCTTCTTCTTCGGAATGATGGTTCCATTAAACTTTATAGAATTTGATAGTCTTAGTCCGACTAACTCTTTCTGCAGTCTCAAGAATCTTGATGGATTTTTCCTCATAAGTGAGATCACTTTCCAATTGAACCTCCTCCAAAGGTATAGTATCCTTCAAAGAAGTCTCTTCCATTTCCGGATGGCATTTCTTTAGCTGACTCACATGAAACACATTGTGAATGGCAGACAATGATTCTGGCAATTCAATCTCATAAGCTACTTCTCCTTTATGACTCAGAATTTTGAATGGTCCAACATATCTTGGGGCCAATTTTCCTTTGATACCAAATCTCTTCACTCCACGAAGTGGTGACACTCTAAGATAAGCTCTATCACCTACTTCATAGGCGACTTCTCTACGCTTAGGATCTGCGTAGCTCTTCTGTCGAGACTGTGCTATCTTCAATCTGTCCTTAACTAGCTTGACTTTCTCTTCAGCCTCTTTGATTAGTTCTGGTTCGAACAAATTTCTTTCTCCCACTCCATTCCATAATAATGGGGTGGTACACTTTCTCCCATAGAGAAACTCAAACGGTGCCATCTCAATACTAGCTTGATAGCTGTTATTGTAAGAGAATTCTGCGTAAGGCAGACTTTCATCCCAACTAGATCCATAATCTAGGGCACATGCTCTCAACATGTCTTCAAGAATCTGGTTGGTTCTTTCTGTCTGTCCATCAGTCTGAGGGTGAAAAGCAGTGCTGAATTCCAATCTCGTTCCCAATGACTCATGTAGTTGCCTCCAAAAATGAGAACTGAACTGAGTCCCCCTATCAAACACAATACTCTTGGGTACTCCATTCAGACACACAATCCTATTCATGTAAATCTTGGCTAACTTAGCACTCGTGTAGGTTGTCTTCACGGGTATGAAATGAGCCACTTTAGTTAGGTGATCCACTACTACCCAAATAGAATCATATCCTAACCTGGTCCTTTGCAATCCAGTGATGAAATCCATGCCAATCTTGTCCCACTTCCAATCAGGAATAGGTAGTGGTTGTAGCAATCCTGCTGGTTTCTGATGTTCCGCTTTCACTCTACTACATACATCACACAAAGCAATATGTTCGGCGATGTCCTTCTTGAGATTATTCCACCAAAATCTTTCTTTCATATCCATGTACATTTTGGTGTTACCCGGATGAATGGAATATGGTGAGTTGTGTGCTTCTTGTAAAATCAGTTTCCGAAGCTCCGGATCTTGTGGAACACAGATACGTTCTCCATACCATAAAGTACTCTGTTCGTCTTCATGGAATCCTTTGGCTTTTCCCTTGCCAATCTTTTCCTTAATCTCTTCAATTTCCTTGTTTGTCTTTTGGGCTTCTTTGATTTTGTCCAACAAAGTGGGTTGAACATCCAATGACATGAGATGTCCTTCAGGCACAATCTCCAATTTGAGATCTCTAAATTGGGCACACAGATCATCTGGCAACTCTCCCTTAGTAAGGCCATTAACAAATACCTTACGGCTTAGAGCATCTGCTACAACATTTGCTTTACCGGGATGGTATTGCAAACTCAAGTCATAGTCCTTGATGAGTTATAGCCATATTCTTTGTCTCATTTTGATTTCTTTCTGGGTGAAGATATACTTAAAACTCTTGTGATCTGTGAACACTTCACATCGATTTCCCAAAAGATAATGTGTCCATGTTTTGAGTGCACGGACAACAGAGGCTAACTCTAAATCACGAGTAGGGTAATTCACTTCATGAGTTTTGAGTTGTCTCGAGGCATAAGCCACAACTTTACCTTCTTGCATTAGAACTGCTCCTAATCCATGATGAGAAGCATCACAATATACTTGGAAATATTTCTCCAAGTCTGAAAGACATAAGACTGGTGCTGTCACTAGTCTCTTCTACAATTCTTGGAAACTGAGCTCACATCCTTCAGACCAAGCGAATTTCTTTTCTTTCCTGAGCAACTCTGCCATTGGCTTAGCTACCTTGGATAAATTATCAATAAATCTTCTGTAGTATCCTGCCAAGCCAAGGAAACTACGAACCTCTTTTACTGACTTAGGAGATTCCCATTCAGTTACAGCTGACACTTTAGCGGGATCAACTGCTACACCATCTCCTGACACAACGTGTCCAAGAAATCCAACTTCACTTAACCAAAATTCACACTTGCTGAATTTGGCATACAACTTATGCTCTCTAAGCTTCTCAAGTATCAAACACTACTAGGAAAATGGCCTTTAGTGGCGCACCTGGAAACATCATCCATGGCGCACTAGCAGTGCGCCACGGGCCTTGCGCTACGGCTATCTCTCAGCCGTGGCGCACTGCCTAGTGCGCCACGGCTGTGTAGAGACAGGCGTAGCGCACCTGCTAGTGCGCCACAGAAGTTTGGGCAGGTGCGCTACCCCTGGGATCTTCTGTGGCGCACTACCTAGTGCGCCACTAAGCTTCCATAGTGCGCTTTAGGTGTAGTGCGCCACAGAAGGTAGACCATGTGCGCCACAGATGTATTTTTAGTTTTTTAGTTTCCGAGCCAGATTATATACAATACAGATTATATACAGTATTACAGCAGATATACACACACAGATACAAGATATACAATTATATATATAAATACACAATATGAAAAACAAGATTGAAACAAATACATATAGATAAGTCTCATACATGAATACATAGTATAAGTTACATTGTTTCGATCAAGTTACAAAGTAGTAGTTGGTGACATGCGAATACATGTGTCGATCGAACAAGTTAGAGCTCGGAAGCTCGCCTAGACATCTAAACTAGCTAGACACAAACGCGGGATAAACAACCAAAGAAGATAAGCATGATCACCGCCACGACGAAGGTGTAGGTCTTCATCCGGTTCCTTGTTGTCCTAACTCCCGCTAGATAGCGCGTGTATCTAGCTTCCGCCTCCGCCATAGTGTTGTACCCTTTGTAGCTATTGCCGCTGAAACGGTGCACCTGTCTCCGGCAGTCTTCCCAATCATCGTAGACTCCGGGAACCCGTCCCTTGTACACGACGTACCACGTCATCTACAAGTTGACAATAATAACTAACCGGTGATTGAAAAAACATGTATAATTAAAGTCGCATATGAAGATACACTTATAGAAAGTACTCTTAAATCAAAAAGAGCAAACTCAAAAAGCATGCCTCATATATAACTAGGTTGTTGGACACAGGAATATGCTACGATGGAACTGTACGCCAACTAGGATGCACAACTCCTGGACTTGTGCATAGCACAAGGCGTACAATCCCATCATAGCACATTCACATATATAGTGTGCCACGACATTTCAATCATCGGCATTATTCTCGAAAAAGACCAAAGTATCTCGAAAAAATGCCTCATATATATACATAGGTCGTTGGACACAGGAATATGCTACGATGGAACCGTACGCCAAGTAGGATGCACAACACCTGGACTTGTGCATCGCACAAGGCGTACAATCCCATCGTAGCACATTCACATATATAGTGTGCCACGACATTTCAATCATCGGCATTATTCTCGAAAAAGACCAAAGTAGCTCGAAAAGAATGCCTCATATATAACTAGCTAGGTCGTTGGACACAGGAATATGCTATGACGGAACGGTTAGCCAAGTATGATGCACAATTCCTGGACTTGTGCATATCACAAGGCTAACTATCCCGTCATAGCACATTCACATATATATTGTGCCACGACATTTCAATCATCGGCATTATTCTCGAAAAAGACCAAAGTAGCTCGAAAAGAATGCCTCATATATAACTAGCTAGGTCGTTCGACACAGGAATATGCTATGACGGAACAGTTAGCCAAGTAGGATGCACAATTCCTGGACTTGTGCATATCACAAGGCTAACTATCCCGTCATAGCACATTCACATATATATTGTGCCACGACATTTCAATCATCGGCATATTCTCGAAAAAGACAAAAATAACTCGAAAAGAATGCCTCATATATATACATAGGTCGTTGGACACAGGAATATGCTACGATGGAACAGTCAGCCAAGTAGGATGCACAATTCCTGGACTTGTGCATATCACAAGGCTAACTATCCCGTCGTAGCACATTCACATATATAGTGTGCCACGATATTTCAATCATCGGCATTATTCTCGAAAAAAGAGTAAGGAAAAAAGAAGGACCAAATTGAGCAAAGGACCAAAGAGTAAGCAAAAAAACCAAGCATTGATTGATATATAATAATAATACGCAAAATAAGTAAGCGATGATTCATAAACCTAATAAGATAAGTACACTTGTCCACACACACACACAAATGTCATCTATAGTTTGTAACTACAACTAGGCCAACATCAAGCCTTCTGGCTCGGCTTAGGGAACGGGAGGACGCCTTGTCTCGTCATGAACTTCCTATAGTCACCCTGCATCTCTAGGCGATCTTCTATGTCACGGTTATTCGGGATATTTCCTCCGTAGAAGATCCCCCCCGAAGTCATGCAGAAAGAGATGCACTCTTCGGCCAGAAAGCCCTTGGCTATGCTTCCATCTAGACGGGACCTGTTGCGAACGTATCCTTTGATGTGTCCGTTCATACTTTCGAACGCCATCATGATGCGGAGGAACATCGGCCCGAGTTGTACGATGTCCTCCACGACATGGACCAGCAGATGCACCATAATGTCGAAGAATGCGGGTGGGAAGTAGACCTCAAGCTCACATAGTATCACCACGATCTCCTCCTGTAGCCTTCCGAGCTGATTCATGCCAATCGACTTCCTAGAAATGACGTCGAAATACTTGCATCGGCCAAATAACGTTTCACGGACGTGCTCGTCCATTATCCCTCTTAGTGCGACCGGAAGTACCTACGTCATTAGCACGGCATAGTCGTGAGACTTCATGCCACTGAACCTCTTCTTCGCCTCGTCTAGGTATCTGCTTATCTTGCCCGCGTAGCCGTAAGGAAATTTGACTCCTAGAAGGCACTTGAAAAACTGTTTGATCTCATCCTGGCTTAGAGTGAAGCAAGAAGGAGGGCAGTAATATTCGTTCTTCTTGAACTTTTTACCCTTCCGACGACCTTGTGTCGTCTCCGACTCATGATCATCGTCATCTTCCTGATCATCAAGAGTAGTGCGTCCTCCGTGAAGCTCCTTCCGGATACCCAAGCATATCAGGTCGTGCCTTGCTTTCGGACCATATTTCGTCCTATCTGCCATGTTGATTATGGTGGCGACCAGACTCTCGCACACGTTTTTCGTGATATGCATGATGTCGAGGCTATGAGGCGTGCGGAGAAACTTCCAGTAAAACAGACCTTGTTTTCCATACCTTCATCAGCGGCTTGTCTTGTTGCTGCCTCTTTCGCTTCTTTCCAGGCTTAGGACAATCTTTCCAGTTTTTCAGCAACTCTTCCACTTCTTCGCTGCTCCTACGCTCTGGGATTCCTCGGGTCTCTGATTTGCCATCGAACAGGTCTCCATGTTTTCTCCATGGATCATTCTTGCCGAGCCACCTCCGGTGTGCCATGAACACGGTTTTCGATGACCCTGGATCTTTCTCTAGTTGGAGATAGCTTGTGTTATCCATGCACCTAACGCATGCGCAGAATCCTTGGATAACCTGCCCCGAGATATACCCGCAACCTGGATAGTCTTGCACCGTAGTGACCAACGCGGCTCTCATAGTGAAATAATCTTGTGCGACGGCGTCATAAGTATTGGCTCCAAATTCCCATAACGTGGCTAGCTCCTCTTTCAACATCCCGAGATACAGATTGATGTTGGTACCAGGTTGTTTCGGCCCTTGAATTAGCATACTCATTTGTATGTACTTCTTCTTCATGCACAACCATGGAGGGAGGTTGTACATCCATACAAACACGGGCCAAGTGCTGTGCGTGCTGCTCTGGCTACCGAATGGATTGAGTCCATCGGTGCTCGCACCAAGCCTGATGTTCCTCGAATCTCCACCGAATTCTGGGAATTCGAGGTCCAATGCTTTCCACTGGCTAGCATCTGAAGGGTGCGTCAGCAGCTCATCCTTTTCGGGGTCATCATCATCTCCTGGCTTCTTCCTTTCCGCATGCCATCGCATGAGCTTCGCTTCCTTAGGGTCCGCGAAATAGCGCTACAAACGAGGAGTGATAGGAAAGTACCATACCACTTTTCGAGGTGCTTTCTTCCCTTTCTTGTATCGACTCACGCCGCACACCGGACATGTGGTTTTCTCCGCGTCCTCGCCCCGATAAATGATGCAATCGTTGATGCATACGTGATATCTAACGTGCGGTAGATCGAGAGGACAGACGATTTTCTTGGCATCCTCGATACTAGTTGGACATGTGTTCCCCTCCGGGAGACGATCGTGCCAGAATGCCATCATATCGTCGAAGCTTGCATCGCTCAATTTGTGTTTTGCCTTCATCTCCATAGCCTTGAGCGTTACATTCAACCGGGTATCATCGGGTCTGCATCCTTCATACAATGGAGTAACCGCGTCTTTCTCAAGTTGCGCAAGCTTGGCTTTCTCTCTAGCGGCAGCCCTGGCATTACTCGTCTGCTTGAGAAGCAGCTCTTGCACATAAGGGTCCCGCACCCAGCCTGACGTTGTTCCATCGTCGTCTGCTCCTCCAGCATCTAGATCATCATCATCCCGGTCTGCTTCTGCACCTTCACCATCTCCAGGAGACTCTTCATCATCTCGCCCGTTCTGGCCGTGATGATGATCATCGTCATGTTGGCCACCTTCACCGTCTCCATCGTCTATGTCATCGCTTATCCAATGAGTGTATCCATCCATGAAACCATGGCGGAGCAGGTGCGCCTGCAGATTCCCGAAATCTGGATCGATCACCCAGTTGAGTTTGCATCTTCTGCACGAACATCTTATATCTGTCTTGTTATTTCGTATCATGTCGGCCGTCGCACATTTCAAGAATCTAGCCACAATGCCTTCGCTCATTATGCGGACCATTTTTGCCTGCACGGTACAATTTTGAAGTCTATTAGAACCACATAATGAATGCATGCATGCAATGGTCGATAGAAAATTTTGGCATGACCTATCCTAAAATTAGGACCTTTGCGAAATGCCAAAGTCTTGCCAAAATGGAAATGAATCAACATTTTGGCAAAACAAATGGCAACTTGTTCACATACAAACACAAGAGAGAGAGAGACCGATCCATACACACATGAACATATCATTATCCTCTCCATACACACATGCATGAGCATCATCGATACTCTCCATATACACACACATATGACCATCGATCCTCTCCACATACACACATCATGAGCATCGATCATCTACATACATATGAGCACATCATCCATATACACATGAACACATCCTTACATGGACAACTTACCGAGATGAGAGACCGATCGCGAGAAAGATGGAAAGGAGAGGTGCGCGCGTCGACCGGAGAAGGAGATGAGAGACCGGAGACCTCCTCTATTACTTATGTAACATCCAAAGCAAGTTTTACATGCTAAAAATGGTGAATGTGTGGAGAAATTGAGGTGGGAAGGAGAAGATCCCGACTAGATCTAAGGAGGAAGAAGAAGGGGAAAGTGAAGTGTGGGGTGGTGGATGTGGTCACACATGTGCACATAAAGTGCTGCCCTAAAAAATCGACATATCCGTGGCGCACACGGCCCTAGTGCGCCATAGGGAGTACAAACATCTGTGGCGCACTATGCCATGTGCGCCACGGATGCTCCTACTCCCTGTGGCGCACTAGGCCGAGTGAGACACAGATGTTTGTGGCCGTTTCATAGCAGAGGGGGGCATGCGCTTAGGCGTAGCGCACCCCCCCATGTGCGCCATAGATGACACTAACAACCATGGCGCACATGACTATAGTGCGCTACAGATGTTTGGCGTGCGGCCAACAGGGCCCTGGCCCACACACATCTGTGGCGCACTATAGTCATGTGCGCCACGGTTGTTCTAGTTACTAGTAGGGCACTGCCCACAGGTGAGCCACTCCTGTTTTAGTTGTGGGGCACTTCAACCATGTGAGCCACGGATGTGCTGATTACCTATAGCCGTTTTCCTAGTAGTGAAACGCAAATGTCCTTCATGCTCTTTTTTGCTCTTGGAGTAAATCAAAATGTCATCGATGAAAACGACAACAAACTTGTCAAGGAACTCCATGAACACCTTGTTCATCATATTCATGAAGTAGGCTGGTGCATTGGTCAAACCAAATGGCATCACGGTGTACTCACACAATCCATACCTAGTGGTGAAAGTTGTCTTAGGTATGTCTTGTTCTCTTATCTTGAGCTGGAAATAACCTGATCGGAGATCAATCTTTGAGAACACACAGGCTCCTTCTAACTGATCGAACAAGTCATTGATTCTAGGCAAATGGTATTTGTTCTTGATAGTCACCTCATTGAGTGAACGGTAATCTATGCATAACCTCTGACTTCTATCCTTCTTTTCCTCAAACAAAACTGGTGCTCCCCAAGATGAGGAACTTGGTTGAATAAATCCTTTTTGCAACTGTTCTGCAAGTTGTTTCTTGAGTTCTTTCAACTCATCAACTGACATCTTGTATGGTCTCTTTGCTATTGGTCCTGATCCCTGTAGCAAGTCAATAAGAAACTCCACATCTCTATCTGGTGGCATTCCCGGCAATTCTTCCAGAAACACATCCAGATATTCACTCACATTTGGCACACTGTCTATGCTAACCCCCTTAAGAGAATTTAGATTACTTCCTTTTGATTCAAAGTTAGATTTGAATCTTATCCGTTTCTTTTCTGGGGTTGTGAGTGCGACAGTACGATTGGCACAATCTAGTACTCCTTCATACTTGGTCATCCAGTCCATTCCAAAATTACATCCAGTCCTTGGGAATCTAGCATTATCAGACTCACTGGAAACTTATGCTTTCCAAACTCTATCACTAGATCACGGCATCCAAGACTTACTATCATATCTCCACCGGGAGAACTTACTTTTATTGGACACCCAATGTTTTATGTTTAAAACCCATTTCTATCAACAAATGCTTTTGATATGAATGAATGTGATGCGCCAGTATCAAAAAGAACAAGTGCTGGAATAGAATTGAGTTTGAACTTACCAGCCACATCATCAGACTCCTCATAGATTTCTTCCACATTGATGTGGTTCACTTGTCCCTTCTGGAAAGGGTTGGGCTTGTTGGGTCCCTCAACTTTCTTTTCCGGGCATTCATTTGCATAATGCCCTATCTTCTTGCACTTGAAACATTCAACCTGACTAAGAACCTTCTTGACAGGCTGGCTTCCACTACCACTTCCACTTCCATTGTGGTGGCTTTTGTATCCACTCTTGTGATTCTTGTACTTGTCATTGTCATGACTACGGTGATGCTTGTTGTCATGATGACGGTTGTTATTGTGGTGGATGTTATATTTTCCATGCTTGTGGGATCCAGAACTCCCATTATCATCATAATGGGAATGCTTGTGAGACGATCCCGAGCTGTGCTTATCAGAGTTGTGTTTCCTCTTTCTGCTTTGAACCTGTTTCATCTTGCTCTCCAAGATGGCAGCCTTGTCACAAAGAGATTGATAGGTGGGGACATAGGCCACAGATAATTGCAGATCCAGTTCATCGTTCAATCCTTCGAGGAACTTCTCTTTCCTCTTGGCATTAGTATCAACTTCATCCGGTGCATAACGCGCCAGATTGTTGAACTCCTCAATATATTCAGCCACGCTGCGATGGCGTTGTTTCAGATTATGAAAAGCCTTCTTCTTCAAGCTCATCACTCCGGATGAGATGTGAGATGTACGGAAACCATCTTCAAAGATAGCCCATGTCACATCCTCAATGGGAGTGGTGATCTGAAAGTTATCCCACCAAGTAGCTGCTGGTCCTTCCAACAAGTGTGCTGCAAACCTGACTTTCTCCTCATCAGTACAGCCAACAGTTACCAAGTCCATGTTCACTGAGCTTAGCCAATCATTGGCCACCATGGGATCAGTAGTCCCTGAACTTTGCAGGCCTCGGTCTTAGGAATCTGGTGAGCATGTCAAAACCTGGTGGGTTATTCTGATTGTTGTTGTTGTTGTTGTTGTTGTTGTTGTTGTTGCTGTTGTTGTTGATGTTGTTGTTGCTGTTGTTGTTGCTGTTGTTGTTGCTGTTGTTGGTGCTGTTGTTGGTGCTGTTGTTGTTGTTGCTGTTGTTGTTGCTGTTGTTGCTGTTGTTGCTGTTGTTGTTGCTGTTGTTGTTGCTGTTGTTGTTGCTGTTGTTGTTGCTGTTGTTGGTGTTGTTGTTATTGTTGTTGTTGGTGTTGTTGTTGTTGTTGTTGTTGTTGTTGTTGTTGTTATTGTTGTTGTTGTTGTTGTTGTTCTGATTCTGCATGAAGGTAGTCATCATCTACATCAGCTGTGCCTGTGTTGTCATCAGTTGCTGCATCTCGGGGGTGACATTGTTGTTGTTTGGGTTGGGGTTGGCACGTCGAGGAGGCATCTGTGGTTTTCAATAAGGATAAGAATGAGATACCCATAGATGCTTAACATGCACAATACATCACATGAACAATCACCAAACATGCACCATAATAAAAAAAGTTCAACAACATAGACAACAAGTTTGCAAAGTAAACACACCAATAGGAAGCCATCCACATGTTGGATGGTCATTGCGACTGAATAATCAAAAGCAAGGTAAATAAAAGGTAAATGAGTAGTCATCACTACTCCTCTGCATCAACCTCCTCATCAACAAGTGTAAGACCTGCATTATCCATAGCGGTCTTATATTCCTCGACATTGGTAGTCAAGGCCTCTACCTTGGCTTTGAGATCCCTCTTATGTGAATGAAGCCTCTCAATCACGCCCTGCTGATGCTCGAGCTCGAAGTCCTTGGCCTCTAGTTCCACAGTCATCCCTCGAATCCTCTTGTTCCTATCTTGGACTCTTTTCTCTTGACTCTTGAACTTTCTATCCTGACTCTCAAACTTGGCCTCCCTTTCCTTGACTATCTCATCTTGCTCCGCGAAGAGCTTGTCCTTCTACCGAAGCTGCACCTGTAGTTCGTCATTGCTAAGCATGACGTTGGTCCTATCAGTATCTAGGTGCCTAAGAAGAACCTCTAGGTCCAGGAGGTACAAACGAATCGGCTCTGCCGTCTCTCTAGCAGTATCCTCGAACTCAATAGCCTCACCATCCTCGTCACGTCTACCGAAGGCGTGGAAGTGAGTACCTCTAATCTCCCGAGAGTGTCTCCCTAACAAACTCCCAAGCAAATCCTGCATGACTACCTCTAGGCCTCTCTCCTTATCGTCATGCATGAGCTTGAAGGTGATAGCCTCCGTGGCTGGCTCAGTCTGGCGTCCTGGCTGAGTAACCTTGAAGCCTCAAAGGTCCTTCCTCTCAAATTTGGTGAGGGGAAGCATCATGATGCTAGGAAGCAGAAGATTGAGCACACTAGTGAGCTCAATAAGACGAGTGCCGAAACGAGTTCCCTTGAACTCTTCAGCCATGCTGATAGTAACATTAGGCATCTATTTTATAAGATAGAGAAAAGTTAGAAACAACATCAATATAAAAACACAAGACAAGGTAGCACAAGCATATCAATTACAAACCAAACACACAAGTCATGGCATACATAAATTTTATTACAAGCATCCAAGGTTCAACATAACTTAGACAGAATTTTGGAAATGAAATGATAAGTGTGGTGGTCCAACTAACGAAGTACGTTACAACTCTCACTCACTAGACAAAATGGCTATCAAAGCATCCTTAGTAGCCATCTGCCTATCTTGTTCACAAGATTCCCAAATCAAGTCTATGATGTCTTCCCTTAGTTGTTGGTTGGTAGTTTCCAACTCTTGGGTATGCTTATTTTCTTCTCTAAGGTCATTTTGGGTGTTGAGCATTCTGCACTTGAGTCTATCACCAAGCTCTTTGATGGCCTTCCAAGTTGCATCTCTTGCAGAGTCAAAGAATGTGGTGTGCATCACTGAGTTGGTGACCATGCAGAATCCTGATTCCTTGTGGTTGTCTTCCTTGTTTTTGTACAAGTGAAGTTGCACCCACCAATATTCTTCTCCTTCATCCATCACAGGGAAACTTTTCTACACAGCTGCACCATGTATCCCCATAGTAACCATAAGGTTCTTGAGGCCCTTTGGAAATTCAGTCTCACACTCTAAGGTCATGGTCATGAGTGGTCCCTTCCTTACAACTTCGTTGATGGAGTTCATCTAGAAATAGAGACGAGAAAGAAGAATTAGAAAAGTTTACGAGAAGAAAAAGACAAGTGTGGAAATTGTTGAAATTTTTTCCTTAGTGGTTTCTAATCCAATCCTAGGGTCATAATCCTACAGGCAACACAGTGCTCTGATACCATCTGTAAGATCCCACCTTTATAAAGGTAAAGATCCCTGTGATTGCAATGCTAGTCCCTGGATCAACGCTAGCATCCACATTTTAAGATGAAGTACACATATAAAAAGGTCATTATTACATGTCATTCCAGAGACAAACATAGTCTTTTACAACTCCATGGTCACAAGCCAAAGACAATGTCACATCCCAAATTTTAGATTTGGTACTACATATCATTCATGTCATTCCATCATGATCATCATTCACTTGCAATGACATTCTGATACCATCTGTAAGATCCCACCTTTATAAAGGTAAAGATCCCTGTGATTGCAATGCTAGTCCCTAGATCAACGCTAGCATCCACATTTTAAGATGAAGTACACAGATACAAAGGTCATTATTACATGTCATTCCAGAGACAAACATAGTCTGTTACAACTCCATGGTCACAAGCCAAAGACAATGTCACATCCCAAATTTTAGATTTGGTACTACATATCATTCATGTCATTCCATCATGATCATCATTCACTTGCAATGACATTCTGCATTCATGAAATCATTTGCTTGCAAAACACTTTTTTGAAACCCTTATTGGAATTACTAAAATGCACCTACAGGAGAATATACCAGGGTTATATAAACCCACTAACTTCAACTAGTGAAAAAGATTACAAGCTTGGTCTTAAGTTGACCCTCTGGTTTTTATAAAAATTTAGAGACGAAAATCACTCAATTTGGAGTTCATATGGAAAAGTTATGATAGAAATACTAAAAACAGGAAAGATTAAAAGTTAAGAACAAAAAAAAAAATCGAAACTAACCTAACCGGCCGAACCACCCTGGGCCGGCCCACCGCAGCCTTGCTAGCCTGCACGCACCGCAGCCGCTGACACGCGGGGCCCGCCTGTCATCCCCGCCACCGTGCCCGACCAGGACTGCACACCGCCGCCGCGTTTCTCGGCCGATTCGGCCGCTAACTGCCTCGCCCCCTCCCCAATCTTCGGGCCTATCTTAAGCCTCACCCCGTCACCACTTTCCCCCTCAAACTCGCCTAGAAACCCTAGCTCGAGCTCGGATTCGAGCTCGAACTTTTCCGCCGCCGCCGTTCACGGTAAGCACCGCCGTCGATGCTCCGAGTCGCCCCCCTTTCCCTCTCTACTCCTTGACGATCACCTTGCTTCACCGTTTCACCCTGTGCTTGTTTCCCCTTGCCTCCCGCAGCGTAGCGCCGCCAATTACTCGTCGAAGCACCGCCGACGCCGCCCGCCTCCAGCCGCCCGTCGTCGACGCCAGAGGGAGCCACGTAGCACCCCGACGCCACCAATCGGCACGCCGTCCTCCTCTGCACCTCGTCGACCGCCTTGCCGACGCCGGAGACCGCCACAACCGCCGCCAGCACCGCCGCCCGACGAGCCCGCCGCCGCCACATCATCGCGTCGGTGAGTCTCGCCACGGTCAACCTCGACCATCCGATCTTCATAAGATCCGACGGCCCTCTTCTGTCTCTGCACCGAACCGGTACCGGCCACTCGTGGCATACCGCGTGGCACCCGCGTGTCCGCGCGTCAGCGTTGACTAATCTGGAAAAAAAGAAATTGATTTAAATGGTAGAAAATTGTATAAACTTGTAAAATTCATATCTTTAGATCTGCTGGGCCAAAAATTACAAATAAAATATGTGTAGATTCAGTAAATCACGTAGAATCTTGATGTACATTTGTTTTACACTTTTATAGCAAGGTTTTGTCCTGAATAAATAAATGAGTTAATGCCCTTTTTAGAGTAATAAATTCATAAGATAACTTCTCTAAGTCCAAAAATTGCAAATAAGATGTCCCTGGAATCAGTAGAACAAGGGGAATCTCAAAGTGAATTAAAAAGTTAGGCTTACAGTATTAAATCTTGAAGAATATATTTAGAGGCTTACTGCAGTATTTTAATTACTCAGGGAGTTATATAAATCCTTTTTGAGAAATTCCAATTGGTACTGTTTATATTTAGAGTTGCCTACACAGTAGAATTTTTCCAAGAGTTTACAAACAGTATGCTAGCAGTGGTGAATTATTTAGTTTCTAGCTCTATTATTGAGCATTATAAATTGCATGCTTGCTTTCTTTGTGCTAAAAATAATTTCCATGCATGCATACAGTAGCTATCTGAATAGGATTATGTGATGCTGCTGTAGCATCAATCCACTTGTCAGGCATGCATCTGCATCATCCTTGTTTGCATATGATTGTGGATGGTTTGTTTATGAATGCAATTGTATCGTGTATGATTATGTGATGCTGCTGTAGCATCAATCCACTTGTCAGGCATACGCTTGCTCGTGTGTGGATTGTTCTTCCGACCGCTACAGCCAAGGCAAGTAGATGCTACTTTGTTCATGATGTTATCCTACTATTTTTCTATGCATTGTCGTGTATTTTGTAGATGCATGTGTAGGGTAATACTATCGCTATGCTATGTCCTATTACGTGGTAGGGCTTTCCTTGTAGATGAACCACCATTGGTAGATGTGCTTAGCCATGCTATGATGAACGAGGGCTGGGTTACATCAATGAAAGTTGTTTTTAAATGTGCTGGTTTGCAAGAACTAAAAACAACTTAATTAATGAACTCCTGGTTGTGATGGGATTGATAATTTTTGGTGGTATCATTGCGGAAAGGCACCCAGGTATCAAGAGAAAATGATTGGCTTCTTTATTTTGTAGCTTACGTGTACAACCATGTGCCAATAATGAAATGGGCGGTTGGTTGGACTCAGTAGGTTATGGTAACTCGAACCCGCGTATCCAGAGATGTAGAATTTTGGTAGGTTGGACCGGTGCGCGTCGGGATTAGGGAGATACTTCCCGAACGGTCTCTTCTTGGACTTCTCCCTATCATCACCCAAAATGAGAGTGATGGTACGAGCTGGGCTGGCCAAGTCACATGGGTAAAGTGTACTAACCCCTGTAGGGTGTATAATCTAATCGATTAGCCGTGTCCCCGGTTATGGACATCTGAGTTGCTTGATATTGATTCCATGACATGTTTCTCGCTCACTCTAATTTCATAATTGCTTTAATGTTGATGGGTTAACTTAATTGGGATCTTTTCAAAGAAAATCAAAAACTGTTTATGAAAGTAGGACAAAGGTATTTGCAAATGCAAGCTAGCCACAACTCCACTTGCCAAATAAGCATGTAGATGTTAGCACTATTGTCTCCCTTAATAGCTCTACTTGCCATACATTCCATGTATTGACCCTTCGGGGCTGCTACGTTTCATGTTGCAGGATATTCCGATTCTGAGTAATCGATTTAGGCCACGGTACTCCACTCGGCACTTGTTCACTTGTGGGCAATTTGAAGAATGGAGGATTTACTATATTTATGCTACTACTTGAATAACATTGAGCTAGCCTTGAGCTAAGCTTTTATTGTAATATTGATACTCTAGATCTTCGTTATTTATGATACACGGATATTTTGCTATGTTATTCATCTTATTCTATTGTGAGCCAATGAACCGATCCAGGGATTGGCATGTCACATAGAAGCTACGGTCTTTTCAGAACCGTGGTGTTACATACAAGAGTTCAAGTATAGAATAAGAAAAATAAGTCTTCATCTTCATGTGCCATAGGCAAGCATGTTAAGTGTAGACTCATAACCCCTAATCATCACCAGAGTAACCTGCAACATCACAAGTTACAGCCACAGTGGGTCAATACATTTGGAATAGTATTGGTAAGTGATACCTTAGTAGAATATTAACATCTAGTTACTACATGAATTTGGCTAAGTGTATCTTAGGCTTGCTTTGCTCAAAATAGGTTTTTACCTATCAGTTGAAAACACTAAGTTTTTCTTTGACAAAAACTTTCCCAAGGAATCACCAATAGAAATTGGTGAACCTTCACCCTTGTTCAACCACAAGTTTTAACTTAGAAATTGGGATGAGGAGATTCTTGATAGCTTCCATGTCTTGATGCTGAAGTTGTCCGATACCAGGGACACGGCTAAGTACTTAGATTCTTCCATCTGCAGAGGTTGTGCACTTTCCCCACAAGACTTGATTTTCACCCAGACATGACCTTTCAGAAGCCTTCCCTTAGACCAAATGGACGCGCTCCAAACCTATCATCCCACTACCACCAACTGTCCAAATGGCTAAGTTATTGCAACCTATATGATCCAGGCAGAGCCCATAATGCCATGTGGCTGCACTAGAAGCTTCTTAACATTTGGCATCTCAAATCCCTTTGTTCCTGGGTGGCTTTCCACAAGTGAGATATACAAGGTAAAACATAGAAATGGGCCTTGTGTAACCACTCAAAACAAACCATTCTTTCCATTCCACCCAGGTGTTTCATTCACTTAGTTGTTTTATTAAGCAAAAACACAAGTCAATGACTTGGAAATATTTCACATAGCATGAATATATACACCACCCTTGGATGCTACTAGCCAGGCTAAGCATGGTAATAGTAAGCATCTTAACTTAGAGGAAAATATATCAATTCTACAAGTACTAGGATTTCCCAAGCATAGCATATATACACTTATCAAAATATTCATGCAAGACCTATACAAAATATTTCTAGTGAATAGGTGAAAAATATAGGGATAAAAACATGAAGCACCACTTGCCTTGGTAGTTTGGGGAGTAGCAAAAGTCTTCACAACCACAATCACTATTAGCACCAAAATCTACACATAAAATAATGACACCAAAATCACATAACAAAATATACAAACAAAAATATATGAATGCATGCAAATGCCATGTGATGGTTTTTCTACACCAAACAAGACAAGTGTACAGTACTGAAACATAAAAAAGACCAAGATACTCAAAATAAACTTTATTTGATCTTTAAAACATTTTTCAAATAATTTCCATACTCAAATTAAGCCTACAAATTTCTTTGCAAAAACAACCATTTTTACATAGGGAAAACATTAAACACATTGCATAAACAGATAGGATTTTCTCTCCCGATTCCAATGATATAAAGTTTGAAAATTTGAACATGGGAATCAAAATTTATGAATTTTTCAAGTTTGAATCACTAATAGATCGAATTTCTGTTTTAAATCTAAACTAAGGCCACGCGGCAGCTTCTGATTCACTGATACCGATTCACACGGATCGATCAACGTGAACCACTGGATCTAACTGAAAACGCATGGCCAGATCTAATGCGTACCCCTTCGTTAAGTGAATCTATTGCAAGCGTTAGATCTAGATCTAACGGCTATAGATCAAACGATCAAAGTTTGGCGGCGGCAGTGGCGGCGAGTGGAGGGGCACCTCTATCAGAGAAGTTGCCAGTGATTTAGGTCGCGCGGGGAGGAGTGGGGATGCTTACTTGGTTCGCGTGGTCGCTGCGATGCTCGAGGTAGTCGAGAAAGAGACAGGGGCGCACGGATTCAACGGCAGGACCTCGTCGGAGTTGCTACGGCGTCGGGTGTTTGAGGATGGAGTATTTGCCGATGATGTAGACCGCCCTAGCATGAACCAGTGGTGTCAGAGGATGCACAAAGTCGCGGCGAACAAGACAGGGCCAGAGAGGAAGCAAGGGGCGCTCGGACATTACTGGTATTCCTCGTCGGAGTTGAGCGGCGGTTCTGTTGCTTGTAGGGATGGACGCGAACGATTGCCTGGGTCAAGCGCGGCCAAACGAGAGGGGTCAGGATGTGCACAAGGTTGCAAGGAACACGCTAGTTTGAATTAGAAGGGAAGGGGTGGTCTGGCTCACCGGAATTTCGTCGCCGGAGTTCGTCGGTACAGCGGCGGTGTGAGAGCAAATAGGGGCAGCCTGGTGGCGCTTCTGGCTAGCTATGTTGGGGGAAATGGCCGCGAGGGGGAGGGGATTAAGTAGCCGGAGCGGAGGAGAGAATCACACACTCAATCAACGGCAATTAACCGGATTAAATCGCGGCAGTGAAGGGGAGGGAGGAAACGGCGAGACCGGGTCGTGGGCGGGGTTTGGGGATGACGCTGACGGGGCAGGGTGGGGTAGGCCTGTCAGTAAGGGGGTGTGCGCGGGTCGGGTGAGAAACAGAGGGAGAGAGGAAAACCCAGGTGGACTGCTTTGTCTACTGGGCCGAAAAGGTAGCGCCTGGCCCAGTTCTATTTCCTTTCCCTTTTTCTTTTTCTAAATCGATTTTCAGGAAACAAATTCAAATGAAATCAAATGTGTTTGATTTCAAACTTGTTCTGGATTTTTTGTAAAATGAAAACTGCACATTTTTTTGTATAAAACCATGCTGTCTTACTAGACTTGCTTGGTTCCATTGAAATTCAAAAATAAACAGTGCCTTAGCACAACATTTGATAAAGATGGAAAATGGTTTTAAAACCATATTTTGTTTTAGAAATTTTGTCCAAGCTTTGGAACTCAACCAAACTAACGTATGAGCAAACAAATCTTGGTTTGAAACAAATATTCTCTCACTAGAGAGTAGCAATGGATCAATACTTGTCTACATAAAATAATAAGCACTCAAAGTTTCTGTTTTCTTGAAATGACTTTGAAAATGATCCCTAAATGATTATGCATGCTTGGATGATATGCAATATTTGAAAACATGATTTTAGGGATGTTACAAATCTAACCCCCTTAAGGTGAATCTCGCCCTCGAGATTCGGATTGGCTAGCAAATAGGTGAGGGTGTGTAGCATCCCATTTGTCTAACAACTGTAATGCTACTTGATCTAGTAATATAATGGCTACTTCCTAGTCATAATTGTTGCATCATCATTATATCATGCTCATGTCATCATGCCACCTTGCATATTAGCATCATACAAAACCCTTCTTGGTTTGGTTCTTATCTCATATGCATTGTTAATTGTATTTGCCTCTTAATATTGTATTTGCCTCTTAATATTGTATTTGGTTCTTGATATATTGTTAAATGCCCAAGATGAGTTGGGGGCATATCTTTTATTCAACTCCACCACCTTTCTTTCGCCACCTTACAATTCCACCATCCCATTATCCATGAGCTTGCAATTATTTTTCTTGGTGTTAATCTAGCTCATGAGAAATAGGGTGGGTCCAATTCTACAAATTCTTTTGCTTGGGCCTTACTCCACATGTTGGAAGGCATAAGATCAATGCCATGTAAATAATCTTGTTTCCACAAAATAAGCATGGTATTAATTATTTATGCATGGCCCATGCAAGTACCACTTTTTGCTTGCCATTTGGATTTTAGTTGATCTTTGAGTAGATCATCTTCCATCTCTCTCTCCACCCTCTTAATGCTTGTTTGTTGGTCCATGATAAAAACCCTACATCCATCTCCATCCATCCCATCACCCTTCATACCACCCATATCTTTTTCTTTAAAATAAAACCCTCATGCTTGACCATAGGAGGCCCATTCATTTCTTCTCTTTCTCTCCTAGCCTAGTCCTTCTAAACCCTAATCTCCATTACCCCTCTCACTTATCCTCTCCCCTAAACCCTAGTCTCTCTCTAAACCTACCCTAATCCATACCTATTCTAAACCCCTCTCCCTACAAAACCCTAAACCAACCTCTCTCTCTTTCGGCCTATCTCTCTCTCACCTAGCTGGCCCCACCATGCCACCTAGCTACCACCCAAGCAAAACCCTAGCCCGAGCACCCCATCCCTCCTACCCTAGAGCTCCAACCCGAGCCTACCCTTTCTCCCTCCCTTCTCTCCTTGTCGTGTGGCCCCCTAGCCGAGCCTGCCCCTGCCTCCTTGGCCTCGCCTCTGGCCCACCTGGAAGCCCCATGCACCTGCCTGCCCTGCCGACCCCAACACGTGAAGGAGGAGGAGAGAAAAAGGTGGCCGACGCCACCTTCCCCTCCCCCACGCCAGCTACCCTCGCCCCATCCTTATCTACACCCCACCACCTCTCTGCCACGCCCAGCTACCCCAGATCTACCCCAAGGGCGCCCTGCCCTCTCCTCCCTTCTTCTCCATCGCCTCTATCTACACCATCACCGTCTACCCCCCCCGACGACCTCACCGTCGGCCTCCTCTCGACGACATCGTACCAGGCGGCGGGCACGGTGTCCAGGTGTCGAGGAAGACCGAGCCGAGCCCCAGCGTCGCCCCTGGACACAGAGCCGAGCAGGAGAGGCACCAGGGACCCCAGGCCGACGCCGCTCCAGCCAAAACCCTAGCTCCGGGGAGCGCCTGCGTCCTCGCCGCTCCAGTACCCCCCAGCCCGATCCGACCCCACCGACCCACTCCCGGTGAGCGCCTCAACCTCTCTGACATGCTCTGCCTCGTCATCGTCGTCTAGATCCGTGGTTCGTTTCGTCGAGCGCCTGCCGTGCGCCGTCGCTCGCTGGCGTCTGCACGCTCGCGCTCCGCGTAATACCTCTCCTAGCCACGCCGCAGCAACCTGCCAACTCCCCTAGCCTACCGCAGTGGCTGCCGCCTCGCAGCGCGCACCCCGGTCGCGAGTTCGAGCCCGCGCGCCGCGCTCTGCCGTCCGCTGTCACCGTTCGGTCGTCAGATAGTTCAGAGAAGAACCACAGTGCACGCGAGGCCACTTTGCACTCACCCCCCAACCTTTTGTTTTCTTAACCCGCGGTCCGCCTGGCCCACTAGTCAGCCGCCGCGGAATTCTCCTAGAAAACCCCCTGGCTTTTTGTAACCCTTAACCCGCGCTCCAGCCCAGCCCCACCTGTCAGTCCCTGGCCCGCTCGTCTCTGTCACATGGTACCCTGTGGCCCTGACCCCACCTGTCGGCCTCTGTGGCTGGCTTAGCTCGCGGTGACAGAAGTATCTGCGCGCGCGTGTGTCCCAGTCAGCAGAGAGGCCCACCCGTCAGCGACTAGGGCTAGCTCTGGCTGAGTATAAAAAGTCTGCCTGTTTATCTGTTTAATAAAAATGATTCTAGAAAATGTTTAAATTCAAAATTCAAATCTGTTTTTAAATATCTTTTAAAATACAACTCCAAATAATACAAATAATATATGTTTTGAACTCAGAAAAATGTGAGGAATTCAAATCTGCCATCCAAATTATGTTTTGGACACTTAAAATTTCAAGTTGTTTTAAATTACAATAAAATGCCCCTGGACCTTAATAAATCAATAACTTTTGTTCTATAACTCCAAATTTGACAAATGATATGTCTAAAATGATCAGCTCGACGAGACCTTTCTGTTTATGCATACCATGATATGAATTGAAGCATGCATCATACAAGTATAAAGTGTACAGCAACTTTTATGAGGATAAAATGTGACCCAAAACTCAATAAAATGCCTTATTCTTGTATTCCACACCTCACCCATGCCATGCTACTTTATTGCCAGGCAAATTGTGCATCATTCATCATGGCATGATTGTTTGCTTGTCGCATTTTATTCATATGCTTGTGCACTTTATTTATGCTGGCCCTTGTTTGTTTGGTTCTTCTTCGAATAGACGCTGAGCAGGGGATATATCAAGAGAACCAGGAACACTACCCAGATCCTTCTCTCGCTTCAACTGAGCTGCCAGGCAAGCACTACCACATGCTTGCATACATATAGTACCTACTGCCTCTATCTTATTCTTGCATCAGTGAGTCGCGATTGCATTAAACTGAATCCCAAGTAATGCATAGCCTTTACTTTTAAACCCCACCGAAGCTTGTTCCTCCATCCCATGAGCCTTTACTACAGGAGTTGTTTGAGCCATGCGAGTCGTAGAACAGCATGTGTAGGGTTTGTGAGTGTCTGATGGACAACGAGGTACCTAAACAACTTAACCTGAGTAGTAATGGGATAACTAATGAAAGTGGCACCGGTGAGCAATATCTGCTATTTGGTTTTTCCTGCTCACTTGTGTCCCGTAGGACCCCGAGTACTTGATTCCTGTTCCTTGATTATTCGCGCTATCCACATCCGGGAGGATTATGGGACCCCCCTGAGCCAGAGCTTGATTCATTCTTATTTCTTGGGGCCACAAACTAGTTTGAGGTTTTATTTACGATCCTGTACTTATGACATGCTTTACTGCTTTATTTAAATTGTGCGATGGATAGCACACTGTTCTGTTTAGGATCGGGAGACGATTCCGTGGTGTCGACAAGCCCGAGTTTTCGGGTTCCCAGTCGTTCACAGCCGTCCACCCAAACCTTGAGTCCGTCTCGGAGTCAGCTAACTTCGTTGCGGGTGTACTCAATGGGGAGGCCCCCTAAAATAATTCTGAATCTTGCGATTGCTTTGTCGTGAAGGCCTCGTTGGGTTTTGATTTGGTTTTTCCGAGGTTGATCGAGTGTGTGTTGCTATTTGTGCACCCCTGCAGGGTAAAACTTTCTGAAAGCCGTGTCCGCGGTTATGGACGACTTGGAGCACAGTTTCTCGATCATAGACAAGTATAACTAAAGTACCGCTTTTAATTTGACTAAGTAATTGACTAGTAAATAGTGCAACACTCATGGTTAATAAAACTGACAACGGATGGGGGAGTTGTTTGTCCGCTTCCTCGTTGGTAAGCGAGGAGGAGGATGGATCTGTTAATATTACTATTATAACTGTTGTTATTAATCCACGGACATCCGTCTGTCTATGGTTAGGAGGATGGTTAGCGAGTATCTATAGAACTATTAGGGTTTACCTTTTTCTGCAATTGCATCACCCAGGTTGTGTCCCCTTTAGAGGCATGAAGACTTGCTGAGTACCTCTAGGGTCTCACACGATAAATTATTTGATTCAGATGAACATGTGCACTCAGGAGATGGATACTGGGTGGAGGAGACGGACGATGTGGGCAACGATCATTCGGTGTAGAGATTCCGGGAACGGGGATCCGTGAGATCTGTGGGCAGGATGTGCTTATTTATGGGGCATCTTATGCCGATTTGCTTCTTATCCGTACTCGGATCTTGTTTGCCGCTTCCGCCTGATACTCTGATGTGTGATGTATGAGGAGATATCCTAAACTATAGATCTATCTAGGATATTTGAATCTTGCCATATGGCGTTGCTATATTTCTTTTCTTTCTAGATGGAATGGCTCTGATGTACTCTTATATGGTGGCTTGCATACATACTCATTTGTGTATGTAGTTGATCCCTTCGCCTGCCGATTACGCCGCCCGTTCTTGTCCCGATGTTTGGAAATGGTTGGGACGGCCGAAAGGTCTATCCGTGAGTGGCATTTGGGCCCCACCGTACTATTTCAACCATTTCCGTTCATCCAGGCTTGAATCTAGGAGCGTAATTCACCGAGGTAGTTACAATTGGTATCAGAGCCATCCCGACCTTCAGGGTCTCAGCCAAATGGTCGTTGTCAGTCTAGCAAATATTTTTGGTAGTTATGTATACTAGGGAAAAACAAAACGCGAGAGTAGGACTGCTTCCATTTTTCTTCTTACCCACCCACCCACCCTTTTCTGGTAAAGGAGTGTAACGTTTTCAATCCTCTTCTAAAAAGTTCAAACTAGGATTCACGTGTTCTGGGTTTCCGTAGTACCATTGGTTGTGTGTGTGTGTAATCTCTTGTCTATCTGTTGCATCCAAGTTGTTATCACAATCGGCCTTTTGGTTATCAACTGTTGGTACATTCCATACCGACAGGCTTTTGCAACCGACGCGATCTATCTGATTCGTTGTATACCGCCGCGATCTGCCTTACTCTTTGTTATCCGACGTTATCTTGGTTGGGGTGTTCGTTTCCGTAGTTACCAATCTTTAGGTTCATCGTGAGAAGAAGGGGTTAGGATATGTGTGCTACTTATTCATGTGCAGAGTAATGATTTGAGTGCGGGATGGAGTCGCGACCATACCACTACTCTTATCATTCGCTTTAGTATATTGAATTGGTAGAGTCACTAATCTTGATTCGTTAAGTGATTTTGCGCATCTATTGGTATTTTAATGCCGAAATTTGTGGAAAATTTTTCTTTGATATATCTGTGTACCACACTCCTTTTCAGTCGTGTGCGATATGCTTAATATCTTCTAGGTGCTTTGAACTTTGTTGATATTTTAATATCATCTTAGTAAACTGTATCCTTTAATCTTGGTTAATTCCATCTTGGTACTATTTTGGATTATTATTATTCTCCATTATAGTATTGACTTGTGTTTTATATCAATAACAGGATGGCACCACCACGCCGTTCTGATGAGGACATACCACCTGAACTGGGGGCCGCGTTGTCAAACATCGCCAATGCCTTGACAACAATGCAGCAGAACCAGCAGCGCTTGGAAGAGAGTGTTCGGAGGAACGAGTTTGCTCCACTACCTCCACCTCCCAAGCGAGGAGACATCAAAAGCTTCCTGAAGTTCAACCCTCGCCAATTTGATGTTTCTGATCAACCACTGGATGCTGATGATTGGTTGCGTGAGATGTCAAGGTTACTGGCGACTGCTGATGTTCCTGAGCTAGAATGGGTAAAGTGTGCTACTCACCTTCTGAAGGGAGATGCAGCTCTCTGGTGGGAGAATTACCTGAAGGCAAATGGCACTGGTTTTCAGCCTACTTGGGAACAGTTCACTGAAGCTTTCAAAGAGCAATTCCTGTCAGAGATTGTCATGGAAAGGATGAAGGAAGTCTTTCTCAACCTCAAGCAGGAAAATGATAATGTCAACACCTACATCAGGAACTTCATGAAACTTTCTCATTATGGTGGCGATGAGATCTCAGATGACAAGAAGAAGCAAAAGAGGTTCCGTCAAGGGCTCAATGCATCGATTAAATATGCAATCACACATGCAAGGCTGGCATCTTTTCTTGAACTCCAGCATACAGCTCTGCAGGAAGAAGCAAGTAAGCAAGTGTTTGAGGAGTCAAAGAAACACAACCGCGATGCAGCAAGCTCTCCAGCTATGTCAACTCCTTCTAAGCGTCGTGTCTGGGTTCCTAACAACCCATCGTCGCTTCCGGCTCCACCAAGACCTGCAAGCTTCACGGCAAGGCCACCAAACTTCCTCACTGCTGCTCCCAGGGGCTACAACCACCACTACCCTGGAGCGCCTGGCGGAGTCCCTGGCTACGTTGCTCCACGTCCACCTGGTGTTTGTTACACATGTGGAGAAACTGGGCATCTAAACTGGAACTGTCCGATGAAAAACAAAGCTCTTCCTCCACCTCCTCCAAGATCCGCGTCAAGCTCTCCTATGGTTCGTGCACCACCACCTCGGGCTCTCAACATCAACACCAAGCCCGGGTCTACTGTTGCTCGTGCCAACTGTGTCAACGCCGCTCAAGCTGAGCATGCACCTGGAGTTGTGATGGGTATGCTATCCGTTAACTCAATCCCTGCACGAGTTTTGTTTGATTCTGGTGCATCGCATTCGTTTGTTTCTCACAAGTTTGCAAATGAAAATGAGTTAGTTGTGGTTCCTCTCCTTAAGCGATTGATGGTCCTTTCTCCTGGAGCAAACATGAGGGCTGTTCATATCAGCCATGGCAATCAAATTGAGATTGGTGGCTCTTCGTTCTCGGCATCCTTAATTGTTCTGGGCAATTCTGACATTGATGTTATCTTGGGCATGGATTGGTTGACAGCAAATGCAGCTGTGATTGATTGTGCTGAGCGCTCGGTTTCTCTGAAGATTCCTGAAGGCCATATAGTCTTTTCTCCAAGTCTGGCTCCTTCTATTCAGCTTTACTCTTTGGCGGCTCTGAATGATGATGCTATGGAAGCTATTCAGAGTGTTCCGGTGGTCTGTGAGTTCCCAGATGTCTTTCCTGAAGAGTTGCCAGGTATGCCTCCGGATCGTGAGGTTGAGTTTGTAATTGAGCTTGAACCTGGAACGGCTCCTATCTCCAAGCGGCCTTATAAAATGGGTCCTGCTGAGTTGGCTGAACTCAAACGTCAGCTCGATGAACAAGAGAAGTTGGGTTTCATTCAACACAGTACTTCTTCTTGGGGTAGCCCAACAATCTTTGTGAAGAAGCGAGATAAGACTAATAGACTTTGTGTTGATTATCGGGCTCTCAATGCTAAAACCATCAAGAATAAATATCCCCTTCCGCGGATTAATGATCTCTTCGATCAGCTAGCTGGAGCTGTGGTATTCTCCAAGCTCGACTTGAGAAGTGGTTATCATCAAATCAAGATTCGCAAGGAAGATGTGCCTAAAACAGCTTTCACCACCCGCTATGGCCTGTATGAGTACACGGTCATGTCCTTCGGTCTCACCAATGCACCTGCCACCTTCTCGAGGCTTATGAACTCGGTTTTCATGGAGTATCTTGATAAGTTCGTTGTGGTCTATCTGGATGACATCCTAGTCTATTCTAAGTCAAAGTAAGAACATGAAGAACACCTTCGGTGTGTCCTGAACAAGCTTCGTGAGAACCGCTTGTATGCAAAGTTCTCCAAGTGTGAGTTTTGGCTGCCTCAAGTCACCTATCTTGGTCACGTCATCTCTGCCAAGGGCATTGCAGTCAACCCGGAAACTGTGAAAACAATTGTTGAATGGCTTCCTCCTGTTAATGTCAAAGAAGTGCGGAGTTTCCTTGGTTTGGCTAGTTATTGCCGTCGCTTTGTTCAGGACTTTTCGAAGATAGCGAAGCCTCTTACCGATCTCCTCAAGAAAGGCAAGAAACACCTTTGGACTCCTGCATGTCAAGCAAGCTTTGAGACACTCAAAGAGAAGCTCACTTCCACGCCAGTCTTGGTTCCTCCGGATACATCTAAGCCTTTCCAGATTTTTTGTGATGCCTCCTTGCAAGGATTGGGTGCGGTCCTTATGCAAGAAAAACAAGTTGTTGCTTATGCCTCTCGACAGTTGAAGACGCATGAGATCAACTATCCTACACATGACCTCGAGCTCGCAGTAGTTGTCTTTGCTTTGAAACTTTGGAGGCACTATTTGCTGGGCAACCATTGTGAAATCTTTTCTAATCACAAGAGTCTGAAGTATATTTTCACTCAGCCTGATCTCAACCTTCGGCAGAGGAGGTGGATTGAAGCAATCAATGATTTTGATTTGACCATCAACTATACTCCGGGCAAAGCTAATGTCATGGCCGATGCTCTCAGCCGTAAAGCTTATGTCAACAACCTCATGATGGAAGAACAACAGCCTCTCTTGTGCGAGGAATTCCGACAGCTCAACCTTGAAATTGTGGAACAAGGGCATCTCCTGAACCTTCTGGCAACCCCTCTCTTGGAAGAAAAAGTTCGCTCTCGTCAGCTTGGTGATCCGCACACCAAAAAGATCATCTCCAAACTTCAGCTTCCGAAGTATGAGTCCTTCCACGTCGATGATCAAGGCACGCTTTTCTTTGAACACCGGATGTTTGTTCCGAACTACCCGGGTTTGAGAGAGCAAGTTCTCAAGGAGGCGCACGATTCTATTCTTTCTATTCACCCTGGCAGCACAAAGATGTACATGGACTTGAAAACACAATATTGGTGGCCGGGTTTGAAACGATATTGTGCCAAGTATGTCTCGGAGTGTGATGTCTGCCGCAGAGTGAAAGCTGTCCATCAAAAACCTTTCGGTCTTCTACAGCCATTGAAACCCCCGGAATGGAAATGGGAGAAAGTAGAGATGGACTTCATCACTGGTTTTCCAAGGTCGCAGAAGGGCAACAATGCAATCTTTGTTGTCATTGACAGGCTTTCTAAAGTGGCCCACTTCTTCCCCGTCAAGGAAACAATTTCTGGAATTCAGTTGGCTGAGCTCTATATCAACAGAATTGTCTCTCTGTATGGGGTTCCGCTTGAGATCAGTTCAGACCGTGGGAGCATCTTCACTTCCAAGTTCTGGGAGAGTTTCCAAACTGCTTTGGAAACAAAATTGAACTTCAGCACAGCTTACCACCCTCAGTCGCAAGGACAAGTTGAAAGGATCAATCAGATTCTGGAGGATATGCTCCGTGCTTGCGTCATCTCTTTTGGCATGAAGTGGGAAGAATGTCTTCCTTATGCTGAATTCTCTTACAACAACAGCTTCCAGAAAAGTCTAAAGATGGCACCATTTGAGGCTCTCTATGGTCGCAAGTGCAGAACTCCGATTGGTTGGTCGGGTGCAGGAGAAAGAATTTGGTTTGGCCCTGACATTGTAACCCAAGCAGAGGAGAAGGTGCACATCATTCTTGAAAATCTGAAGATTGCTCAAAGTCGCCAGAAGAGCAATTATGACAGGAAGCACACGGACATGGTGTATGTCCCTGGTGATCTCGTTTACCTTCGTGTCACTCCCATGAAAGGCACACACCGCTTTGGTATCAAAGGAAAGCTGGCTCCTAGATACATTGGTCCATTCAAAATTCGTGGAAGAAGAGGAGAAGTTGCTTATGCTCTTGAGCTCCCGGAAAAACTCAAGGTTCATGATGTTTTCCACATCTCTCAACTCAAGAAGTGCTTCAAGGATCCCGGCAGGACCGTGGATCACGAGCTAATCAATCTCCAAGAAGACCTGTCTTATCAAGAACACCCCACAAAAATCCTTGAGACCGCAGAAAGAAGGACTCGCAACAAGTCCATCAAGTTCTGCAAGGTGCAATGGTCGCACCATTCCGTTGATGAAGCCACTTGGGAACGTGAAGATGAGCTCCGTGCCAACTATCCTACCCTCTTTGAGTCTTCTTCTTCTTCCTAGAATCTCGGGGCGAGATTCCTGTTTAGTGGGGGAGAGTTGTAGCATCCCATTTGTCTAACAACTGTAATGCTACTTGATCTAGTAATATAATGGCTACTTCCTAGTCATAATTGTTGCATCATCATTATATCATGCTCATGTCATCATGCCACCTTGCATCTTAGCATCATACAAAACCCTTCTTGGTTTGGTTCTTATCTCATATGCATTGTTAATTGTATTTGCCTCTTAATATTGTATTTGGTTCTTGATATATTGTTAAATGCCCAAGATGAGTTGGGGGCATATCTTTTATTCAAATCCACCACCTTTCTTTCACCACCTTACAATTCCACCATCCCATTATCCATGAGCTTGCAATTATTTTTCTTGGTGTTAATCTAGCTCATGAGAAATAGGGTGGGTCCAATTCTACAAATTCTTTTGCTTGGGCCTTACTCCACATGTTGGAAGGCATAAGATCAATGCCATGTAAATAATCTTGTTTCCACAAAATAAGCATGGTATTAATTATTTATGCATGGCCCATGCAAGTACCACTTTTTGCTTGCCATTTGGATTTTAGTTGATCTTTGAGTAGATCATCTTCCATCTCTCTCTCCACCCTCTTAATGCTTGTTTGTTGGTCCATGCTAAAAACCCTACATCCATCTCCATCCATCCCATCACCCTTCATCCCACCCATATCTTTTTCTTTAAAATAAAACCCTCATGCTTGACCATAGGAGGCTCATTCATTTCTTCTCTTTCTCTCCTAGCCTAGTCCTTCTAAACCCTAATCTCCATTACCCCTCTCACTTATCCTCTCCCCTAAACCCTAGTCTCTCTCTAAACCTACCCTAATCCATACCTATTCTAAACCCCTCTCCCTACAAAACCCTAAACCTACCTCTCTCTCTTTCGGCCTATCTCTCTCTCACCTAGCTGGCCCCACCATGCCACCTAGCTACCACCCAAGAAAAACCCTAGCCCGAGCACCCCATCCCTCCTACCCTAGAGCTCCAACCCGAGCCTACCCTTTCTCCCTCCCTTCTCTCCCTGCCGTGTGGCCCCCTAGCCGAGCCTGCCCCTGCCTCCTTAGCCTCGCCTCTGGCCCACCTAGAAGCCCCATGCACCTGCCTGCCCTGCCGACCCCAACACGTGAAGGAGGAGGAGAGAAAAAGGTGGCCGACGCCACCTTCCCCTCCCCCACGCCAGCTACCCTCGCCCCATCCTTATCTACACCCCACCACCTCTCTGCCTCGCCCAGCTACCCCAGATCTACCCCAAGGGCGCCCTGCCCTCTCCTCCCTTCTTCTCCATCGCCTCTGTCTACACCATCACTGTCTACCCCCCCGACGACCTCACCGTCGGCCTCCTCTCGACGACATCGTACCAGGCGGCGGGCGCGGTGTCCAGGTGTCGAGGAAGACCGAGCCGAGCCCCAGCGTCGCCCCTGGACACGGAGCCGAGCAGGAGAGGCACCAGGGACCCCAGGCCGGTGCCGCTCCAGCGAAAACCCTAGCTTCGGGGAGCGCCTGCGCCCTCGCCGCTCCAGTACCCCCTAGCCCGATCCGACCCCACCGACCCACTCCCGGTGAGCGCCTCAACCTCTCTGACATGCTCTGCCTCGTCACCGTCGTCTAGATCCGTGGTTCGTTTCGTCAAGCGCCTGCCGTGCGCCATCGCTCGCTGGCGTCTGCACGCTCGCGCTCCGCGTAATCCCTCTCCTAGCCACGCCGCAGCAACCTGCCAACTCCCCTAGCCTACCGCAGTGGCTGCCGCCCCGCAGCGCGCACCCCGGTCGCGAGTTCGAGCCCGCGCGCCGCGCTCTGCCGTCCGCTGTCACCGTTCGGTCGTCAGATAGTTCAGAGAAGAACCACAGTGCACGCGAGGCCACTTTGCACTCACCCCCCAACCTTTTGTTTTCTTAACCCGCGGTCCGCCTGGCCCACTAGTCAGCCGCCGCGGAATTCTCCTAGAAAACCCCCTGGCTTTTTGTAACCCTTAACCCGCGCTCCAGCCCAGCCCCACCTGTCAGTCCCTGGCCCGCTCGTCTCTGTCACATGGTCCCCTGTGGCCCTGACCCCACCTGTCGGCCTCTGTGGCTGGCTTAGCTCGCGGTGACAGAAGTATCTGCGCGCGCGTGTGTCCCAGTCAGCAGAGAGGCCCACCCGTCAGCGACTAGGGCTAGCTCTGGCTGAGTATAAAAAGTCTGCCTGTTTATCTGTTTAATAAAAATGATTCTAGAAAATGTTTAAATTCAAAATTCAAATCTGTTTTTTAAATATCTTTTAAAATACAACTCCAAATAATACAAATAATATATGTTTTGAACTCAGAAAAATGTGAGGAATTCAAATCTGCCATCCAAATTATGTTTTGGACACTTAAAATTTCAAGTTGTTTTAAATTACAATAAAATGCCCCTGGACCTTAATAAATCAATAACTTTTGTTCTATAACTCCAAATTTGACAAATGATATGTCTAAAATGATCAGCTCGACGAGACCTTTCTGTTTATGCATACCATGATATGAATTGAAGCATGCATCATACAAGTATAAAGTGTACAGCAACTTTTATGAGGATAAAATGTGACCCAAAACTCAATAAAATGCCTTATTCTTGTATTCCACACCTCACCCATGCCATGCTACTTTATTGCCAGGCAAATTGTGCATCATTCATCATGGCATGATTGTTTGCTTGTCGCATTTTATTCATATGCTTGTGCACTTTATTTATGCTGGCCCTTGTTTGTTTGGTTCTTCTTCGAATAGACGCTGAGCAGGGGATATATCAAGAGAACCAGGAACACTACCCAGATCCTTCTCTCGCTTCAACTGAGCTGCCAGGCAAGCACTACCACATGCTTGCATACATATAGTACCTACCGCCTCTATCTTATTCTTGCATCAGTGAGTCGCGATTGCATTAAACTGAATCCCAAGTAATGCATAGCCTTTACTTTTAAACCCCACCGAAGCTTGTTCCTCCATCCCATGAGCCTTTACTACAGGAGTTGTTTGAGCCATGCGAGTCGTAGAACAGCATGTGTAGGGTTTGTGAGTGTCTGATGGACAACGAGGTACCTAAACAACTTAACCTGAGTAGTAATGAGATAACTAATGAAAGTGGCACCGGTGAGCAATATCTGCTATTTGGTTTTTCCTGCTCACTTGTGTCCCGTAGGACCCCGAGTACTTGATTCCTGTTCCTTGATTATTCGCGCTATCCACATCCGGGAGGATTATGGGACCCCCCTGAGCCAGAGCTTGATTCATTCTTATTTCTTGGGGCCACAAACTAGTTTGAGGTTTTATTTACGATCCTGTACTTATGCCATGCTTTACTGCTTTATTTAAATTGTGCGATGGATAGCACACTGTTCTGTTTAGGATCGGGAGACGATTCCGTGGTGTCGACAAGCCCGAGTTTTCGGGTTCCCAGTCGTTCACAGCCGTCCACCCAAACCTTGAGTCCGTCTCGGAGTCAGCTAACTTCGTTGCGGGTGTACTCAATGGGGAGGCCCCCTAAAATAATTCTGAATCTTGCGATTGCTTTGTCGTGAAGGCCTCGTTGGGTTTTGATTTGGTTTTTCCGAGGTTGATCGAGTGTGTGTTGCTATTTGTGCACCCCTGCAGGGTAAAACTTTCTGAAAGCCGTGTCCGCGGTTATGGACGAATTGGAGCACAGTTTCTCGATCATAGACAAGTATAACTAAAGTACCTGTTTTAATTTGACTAAGTAATTGACTAGTAAATAGTGCAACACTCATGGAATGGTTAATAAAACTGACAACGGATGGGGGAGTTGTTCGTCCGCTTCCTCGTTGGTAAGCGAGGAGGAGGATGGATCTGTTAATATTACTGTTATAACTGTTGTTATTAATCCACGGACATCCGTCTGTCTATGGTTAGGCGGATGGTTAGCGAGTATCTATAGAACTGTTAGGGTTTACCTTTTTCTGCAATTGCATCACCCAGGTTGTGTCCCCTTTAGAGGCATGAAGACTTGCTGAGTACCTCTAGGGTCTCACACGATAAATTATTTGATTCAGATGAACAGGTGCACTCAGGAGATGGATACTGGGTGGAGGAGACGGACGATGTGGGCAACGATCATTCGGTGTAGAGATTCCGGGAACGGGGATCCGTGAGATCTGTGGGCGGGATGTGCTTATTTATGGGGCATCTTATGCCGATTTGCTTCTTATCCGTACTCGGATCTTGTTTGCCGCTTCCGCCTGATACTCTGATGTGTGATGTATGAGGAGATATCCTAAACTATAGATCTATCTAGGATATTTGAATCTTGCCATATGGCGTTGCTATATTTCTTTTCTTTCTAGATGGAATGGCTCTGATGTACTCTTGTATGGTGGCTTGCATACATACTCATTTGTGTATGTAGTTGATCCCTTCGCCTGCCGATTACGCCGCCCGTTCTTGTCCCGATGTTTGGAAATGGTTGGGACGGCCGAAAGGTCTACCCGTGAGTGGCATTTGGGCCCCACCATACTATTTCAACCATTTCCGTTCATCCAGGCTTGAATCTAGGAGCGTAATTCACCGAGGTAGTTATAGGGTGGTCTTTCCGAAGATCATCTTCTCTTTCCCATGTTGCTTCTTCTTCGGAATGATGGTTCCATTGAACTTTACAGAATTTGATAGTCTTAGTCCGAGTAACTCTTTCTGCAGTCTCAAGAATCTTAATGGGTTTTTCCTCATAAGTGAGATCACTTTCCAATTGAACCTCCTCCAAAGGTATAGTATCTGTAAGATCCCTCCCTTTATAAAGGTAAGGATCCCTGTGATTGCAATGCTAGTCCCTGGATCAATGCTAGCATCCACAGTTTAAGATGAAGTACACAGAAACAAAGGTCATTATTACAAGTCATTCCAGAGAAAAACATAGTCTTTTACAACTCCATGGCCACAGGCCTAGTATAAGAGTTTACATATGTAATAAGATAAATAAGTCTTCATCTTCATGTGCCACATGCAAGCATGTTGAGTGTAGACTCATGACTCCTAATCATCATCAGAGTAACCTACAACATCACAAGTTACATCCACAGTGGGTCAATACATTGGAATAGTATTGGCATGTGATACCTTAGAATAATATTGGTAGCTAGATACTATATGCATCAAGTCCTGCATGACTACCTCTAGGCCTCTCTCCTTGTCATGATGCATGAGCTTGAAGCTGATTGCCTCCATGGTAGGCTCAGTCTAGCGTCCGGGCTGATTAACCTTGAAGCCCCAAAGGTCTTTCCTCTCAAACTTAGTGAGGGGAAGCATCATGATGGTAGGAAGAGGGAGATTGAGCAGACTAGTGAGCTCAACAATACGAGTGCCAAAACAAGTTCCCTTGAACTCTTCAATCGTGCTGATAGTAACATTAGGCATCTATTTATAGGATAGAAAAAGTTAGAAACAACATCAATAAATTACAAGACAAAGCATGACAAACATAACATTAACAAACACACAAACCATAGCATACATAAAATCCATTACAAGCATCCAAAGTTCAAATTATTTTAGACAACATTTTTGGAAAATAAAATGATAAGTGTGGTGGTCCAACTAACGAAGTACGTTTACAATCCCATCTCACTTGCCAAGTTGGCTAACAGGGCATCCCTAGAGGCAATCTGTTTATCTAGATCACAAGACTCCATTGCTAAGTCTATGATGTCTTTCCTTAAACTTTGGTTGGTAGCCTCTAACTCTTGGGCATGCTTCTTTTCTTCCCTAAGGTCATTCTGGGTGTTAAGCGTTCTGCACTTGATTCTATCACCAAGTTCTTTGATGGCCCTCCAAGCTGCATCCCTTGCTGAATCAAAGGATGTAGTGTGCATCACTATGTTGGTGACCATGCAGAATCCTGAGTCCTTGTGGTTGTCTTCCTTGTTTTTATACAAGTGAAGTTGCACCCACCAGTACTCAACTCCTTCATCCATCACAGGAAAACCTTTGTACACAGCTGCACCATGTATTCCCATGGCAACCATGAGGTCCTTGAGAGCCTTTGGGAATTCTGTCTCACACTCCAAAGTCATTGTCATGAGTGGTCCCTTCCTCACGGCTTCATTGATGGAGTTCATCTACAAATAGAGATGAGAAAGAAGATTAGAAAAGTTTACGAGAAGAAAAGACAAGTGTGGAAGTTGTTGAAATTTTTTCCTTAGTGGTTTCCAATCCTAGGGTCATAATCCTACAGGCAACACAGTGCTCTGATACCATCTGTAAGATCCCTCCCTTTATAAAGGTAAGGATCCAAGTGATTGCAATGCTAGTCCATGGATCAATGCTAGCATCCACAGTTTAAGATAAATAAGTACAACTCCATGTCCACATGCCTAGAATAAGTACACAGAAACAAAGGTCATTATTACAAGTCATTCCAGAGACAAACATAGTCTTTTACAACTCCATGTCCACATGCCTAGTACAATATTTTAAATATGTAATAAGATAAATAAGTCTTCATCTTCATGTGCCACAGGAAAGCATGTTGAGTGTAGACTCATGACTCCTAATCATCATCAGAGTAACCTGCAACATCACAAGTTACAGCCACAGTGGGTCAATACATTGGAATAGTATTGGCAAGTGATACCTTAGAATAATATTGGTAGCTAGATACTATATGCATTTGGCTAAGTGTAGCTTAGGCTTGCTTTGCTCAAAATAGGTTTTGCCTATTAGTTGAAAACACTAAGTTTTCTTTGTCAAAACTTTCCCATGGAACCACCAATAGACATTGGTAAACCTTCACCCTTGTTCAACCACAAATTTTTACTTAGAAATTGGGATGAGGAGATTCTTGATAGCTTCCATGTATTGATGCTCAAGTTGTCCAATACCAGGAACATGGCTAAGTAATTAGATTCTTCCATCTACAAAGGTTGTGCACTTTTCCCACAAGACTTGATTTTCACCAAGACAGGACCTTTAGAAGCCTTCCCTTAGACCAAATGGACGCGCTCCAACCTATCATCCCACTACCACCAACTGTCCAAATGGCTAAGTTATTGCAACCTATATGATCCAGGCAGATCCCATATTGCCAAGTGGCTGCACTAGAAGCTTCTTAACATTTGGCCTCTCAAATCCCTTTGTTCCTGGGTGGCTTTCCACAAGTGAGATACATAACGTAAACCATGGAAATGGGCCTTGTGTAACCACTCAACATAAAACATTCCTTCCATTCCACCCAGGTGTTTTATTCACTTAGTTGTTTTATTAAGTAAAACACAAGTCCAAAGACTTAGAAATATTTTATCATAGCATGAATATTTAACCACCCTTGGTTGCTACTAGCTAGGCTAAGCATGGCATATATAAGCATCTTATCTTAGAAATTTCTAGCAATTATACAACTACTAGGATTACCCAAGCATAGCATATAGATAAAAATATTCATGCAAGTCTAGCAAAAATATTTCTAGTGCATAGTTGAAAAACATAGGAATAATATCATGAAGCACCACTTGCCTTGGTAGATTGGAGAGTAGCTACAATCCTCACAATCACAATCACTATTTGCACCAAAATCTACACATAAAATAATAGCATCAAAATCACATACAAAATAAATACAAGCAAAAATATATGGATCCATGCAATATGCCATGTGATGATTTTCTACACCAAACAAGACAAGTGCATGGTAATGAATCATAAACAAGTACAAAACAAGCTAAATAACCTTTATTTGAACATTAAAACATTTTCAAATAATTATTATACACAAAATAGGACTACACATGTTTATGTAAAAACAACTATTTTAATAGAGGAAAAACATTAAACACATTACATAGATGGAAAGTATTTTCTCTCCTGATTCCATTGATATAAAATTTGTCAAATTTGGACGTGGCATTCAAAAGTTATGAATTAAAAAATTCAAACATCTAATAGATTTAATTCAGAAATTTAAAACAAAGAACATGCCACGCGGCAGTCTCTGATTGGCTGGTACCGCTTCGCACAGGATCGTGCTTGCGAACCGTTAGATCTAACTAAAACGCGCGGCTCAGATCTGCAAATACCCCTTCAACTATGATCTATCGCGTTCGTCCGATCTATATCGCACGGCTCACCGCGTTTGACCATCGAGTGGCGGCACTGGCGGCGACGACAGGTGGCGGCGCGCTCTGGATGCAAGCTTGCCGGCGCGCTAGGTCGCCCGGGGAGGTGTGAGGATGCTCACCAGAATTGCCGTGATGAGGAGATGCACGACATGTGCTCGGTTGGCGAAGGGGCGCTCGGGGTCATCGTGGATTGCTCGTTGGAAAAGTCCCTGGTGACGGATGCTTCTGTTCGTCGACGTTGGCGAGGGTGCAGATCATGCCAAGGCAAAAGAAGTGGTGGGTCAGATGCGCAAGACGATGCTAGTCACACGGGTGTCAACGGGAGGGAAAGGGGCGGTCAGAAATTACCACTAGAGGCCGTCGGAGTTGAAGCCGAAGACGGTGGCGCTCAGTCGATGGTGTTGCCGACACTCTGGGGCACGTGCGGGAGAGCTAGTGGTACTGGGAGGTGCGCAAGGTAGAGTGGAGCAAGCTCGTGTGAACCAGGAGCAGAGGGGTGGTCGGGGTTGGCCGGAATTGATGCTGCAGTTCATCGGAGCAGCGAGGTCGCGGCGAGGAATTCTCGTAGCTTG
Organism: Avena sativa; assembly: GCA_916181665.1. Classification (NCBI taxonomy): domain Eukaryota; kingdom Viridiplantae; phylum Streptophyta; class Magnoliopsida; order Poales; family Poaceae; genus Avena; species Avena sativa. The sequence continues at coordinate 47,236,936 of OV702299.1, forward strand.
GGGACGCTCTGTGCTTGGGGTTTGGGGGGAAATGGAGAGGGGGCAGAGGGGGTTTAAGTAGCAAGGATGAGTGGGGCAATTACGCCGGGAATCAAGCGCAATCAAACGGATTTGATTCAGGAAGAAACGGCAGAGACGAGCAATTCCTCCGGCGCGGGATTGACGACGATGCTGATGTGGTGGTGGGTCCGGAGTGTCAGCGAGGGAGGGGTGTGCGGGTGGGTGAGAAACAGAGGGAAAAGGGGAAATGACCCGGGTGGGTTTGTGGGCTGGTTTCCCTATTGGGCCAAAAGTCCAGCGCCGGCCTTTTTCTATTTCTCTATTCCTTTTTCTTTTTCTGTTTGAATTTCCAGGAACCTTTTTCAAATGATTTCAAAAGCCATTTAAATTCAAATCTTTTCTAGATTTTTGTAGAGTGTAACACTCATATTTCTAGGCATAAAATCATGTGATCTCTCTGTACTAGCTTGGTCCTTTGATTAAACAAAATAAATAGTGACATAGCACTTGATTTGGATAAGTTTTTGAAAATGGTTTTAAATCCATATTTGTTTTGTAAATTTTCACCAAACTCCAACAATCAAACAAAGTAGCAAGAGAGCAAGCAAGGCTTGCTTTAAAACAATAAACTCTTCAATTGAGAGTGGCATTAGTTTAATAGTTGTTCACATAAAATAATGAGCATCAGATGCTCCTGTTTTTTTTTTGAAATGGTTTTGAAATGGAACCCTAAATGATCATGGATGCATGGATGATATGGATGAGTTTTGAAACATGATTTTAGGGATGTTACAAATCTAACCCCCTTAAGGTGAATCTCGCCCTCGAGATTCGGATTGGCTAGCAAATAGGCGAGGGTGGTCTTTCCGAAGATCATCTTCTCTTTCCCATGTTGCTTCTTCTTCGGAATGATGGTTCCATTGAACTTTGCAGAATTTGATAGTCTTAGTCCGAGTAACTCTTTCTACAGTCTCAAGAATCTTGATAGGTTTCTCCTCATAAGTGAGATCAGTTTCCAATTGGACCTCTTCCAAAGGTATAATATCCTTCAAAGAAGTCTCTTCCATTTCCGGATGGCATTTCTTAATCTGACTCACATGAAACACATTATGAACAGCTAACAAAGACTCTGGCAATTCAATCTCATAAGCTACTTCTCCTTTACGACTCAGAATCTTGAATGGTCCAACATACCTTGGGTCCAACTTTCCTTTGACTCCAAACCTCTTCACTCCACGAAGTGGTGACACTCTAAGGTAAGCTCTATCACCCACTTCATAGGTGACTTCTCTACGCTTAGGATCTGCGAAGCTCTTTTGTCCGGATTGTGCTATCTTCAACCTGTCCTTAACCAGCTTGACTTTCTCTTCAGCTTGTTTGATTAGTTATGGTCCAAATAGACTTATTTCTCCCACACCATTCCATAGTAATGGGGTGGTACACTTTCTCCCAAAGAGAAACTCAAATGGTGCCATCTCAATACTGGCTTGATAGCTGTTATTGTAAGAGAATTCTGCGTAAGGCAGACTTTCATCCCAATTGGCTCCATAGTCTAGAGCACATGCTCTGAACATATCTTCAAGAATCTGATTAGTCCTTTCTGTCTGTCCATCTGTCTGAGGATGAAAAGCAGTGCTGAATTCCAACCTAGTTCCCAAAGACTCATGTAGTTGCCTCAAAAATGAGAAGTGAATTGAGTTCCCCTATCAGACATAATACTCTTGGGTACTCTATGTAGACATACAATTCTACTCATATAGATCTTGGCTAACTTAGCACTTGTGTAAGTTGTCTTCACGGGTATGAAATGCGCCACTTTAGTTAGGCGATCCACTACTACCCAAATAGAATCATATCCTGACCTGGTGTCACATCCCAAGATTTCCAAATCCTGTAATGTGAAAAAAAATAAACAAAATAAATTTTTGTTGAAAATCAGGGTGAAAAGAAACTTTTGTTTCTAAAAGGAAACTTAAAATCCCATTTTGAACTCAACAAAATCCAAATCAAAAGAAAATGCATTCCTCAATGAATGTATCTGGAAATTAAACACTTGGAAAAAATAAATCCAAAACCTAAACCCTAATGGAATAAAAATCATTTCAAAGTTATCTACAAGCCTATGGATTTGAACCATATAAAATTTTGTCAACAAACATTTACAATGATAAAGAAAGACAAATAGAAATATTATAAGACCATATAAAATGGTTTCACTTAATTTGGAACCATAAATAAAATCTTGTGAATTTAATAAGACAAGGAAAAGTATTTTCCAAAGCTAATAAAGAACCTATCTACAAATCCATACCAAATGGTGAGCAAATAATCCTAAAGACACTTAAAAAGATAAGCAAATATTAAATAAGATTTTACAACTTGGAATCACTAAGTTTGGATCTCTAAATAAAAAGATATGGATTTTATAAGATGAAGAAAGAAATATTAAATAAAGAATATTTAAAGACCAAATTAAATCTTGGCCAAGACCATAAGCAAATGGAATGAATATAAACCAAATCCAAAGGAAATAAAAGGATGAAGAATTTCCAAAATAAAATAAAAAGGCATTAACCATGCTATCCCTACTTTAATAAAGACAAAATCCCTAATAAGGATAATTTTTTAATTCATGAGAAAATAGTATTTTGGAATTTACCCAAGTGGACTAAAAGTTGTTAAATCAACTTAAATAAAATAAAACTTCCAAATAAAATTTAGGGAATTAAACTATATTTAATTCCATTGGAACCCAATTCAAAAGATTAATAAATCATATTAAAATTTGCCAAATAATTCAAAGTGAACTATTTTGACATCCTTATAATTGAAAAAAAACCTACTGAAAAGATTTGAAAGGTTTTGGAAAATCAAATGGTGTTTAGAAATATTATTAAATCTTATCAAATTAAAACTAGAGCCTATTTTGAATATTTAAAAGACTTAAGAAGAATAAATAAATTATTCTAAAAATTATATCAGAATATACTACTAATCAATATTTAAATCTTCACAAATTTTGGCAAAGGTTTGAAATCAAATTGAGGTTTGAATTGGTTAAACAAATTCAAAACAGAAAAATCAAAAGAGAAAAAGAAAAAAAAACAACCAGAACAAAAAAAAGAGAGCAAGCCAGCCCAGCCGGCCAGCCCAACAAGCCCAACAGCAAGCCCACTCCCCACCCCACCCGAGCGAACCGTTATTCACCTGTGAGTCGACCCACTCAGCGACTGACCGATGGACCCCGCCTCTCCTCTCTCTCACTCGATGATAACAATGCCCCACCTGTCAGCTCGTGATCCCTCACCTCGCGACCGTTTCCTCCTCCCTCAACATCGCTCTGTCGCGATTGAATCCGATTAAATTAACGTTGATGACAGGCTTAATTCTCGACGCGACCATGTTGTCATAAACGCCCTCGCCTCCTCTCTCGTTCCCCTCTGTCGCCCCACCTTAGCACGCCCCGAGGCCGCCCTAATTCCTCTCCGAGCACCTCTGTCTCCGACGACTCTCCGGCTCCCGATTCCGGCCAGTATTCGCCACCCCCTTCCCAAGCACACAGACACATTCCCCAGACCCAGGCGCACCTCTCCGTATCATCAGCTCGCACACGCGTGCTTTGCAGCATCGACTATGACGACGACCCGTAACGCTACCGCCTGCCATTCACTCCGACGAGGATTCCTGGTAAGCTCGGACCGCCCCGAAGCTATTAGATGATGCACGCATACTCCCTGGTACCATGCGCGTCTAACGCACCCTTTACTTTGCTTCGACACGCCCTGTAGCCTCGCCAACAATGACGACCAGAGCACGCCCGACGCCGTGTGGACTCCGGTGAGCAATCCACGTCGGACCAGAGCGCCCCTCGACAAACTGACCACACCTTGAGCCTCCCCATGACGTTGCGAACACGGTGAGCATCTCCCCTTTCCCCCTCGCCTCCTGTAGCGTCGCCACCGTTGTCGTCCGACAGCTCCACCGCCAGTAGCCACCGCAGCGCCGCCCATCTTTGGCTAGTAAGCTTAGCACCGTCAGATCTAGATCGTAAGGTTGAGGTAGAATGACTAACCGAAGCGGTATGGAGCTACCTGTGCCGCACGATCTCATTTTAATCCAACGCCTCGCAACGCTTGATCCACATGAACCGTTATCGTCCAATGAGAAACAGCCACGTGGCCAGCCTTTTGATTTAAAACAGAATTTGAAATCAGATTGTTATACAAACTTGTAAAATCCATAACTTTAGTTCTACACGTCCAAAATTTGCAAACTTTATATCAATGGAATCAGCAAGAAAATCCCTAGCCAACCATGCACTTTGTTTAGTAAAAAGCTTCTGGTAAAATGTTTGTTTTTGAAGAATATTTTGTATGCTTGTTTAGGATATAAAAATTGTTCAAAAATGATTTTGGGGATAAAATGTTTTGAAAATCGTGTGTTTTGAACCTACTGACCCTAGGAATCACTTTTTGGTTTCAAAAATATATTTGGTGATGCAAAAGAATGAATCTTGGATTTAAAACCAATTCTAGTCAAATAAAAATATGATTTATTTATTAAAAGTGATTTTGGAGGAAAACCTTTGAGAAATGTTTTGGAAATAAACTATCTAACCCTAAACACAAGATTTTATGGTTTGAAAACATATTTTATGAACCTTATAAATTAATGCCTTGTTAAAAACATTCTTACACTACATAAAATGATACCTTGTTTTAAAAAGGATTTATAAAGTGAAACCTATTTCAAATGACTTTGCCACTTTATAAAATGACCATTAGGTGTTTTCAAATGTTTATGAAACATTATAAACCACTTTTACAAATAAAACAATCTTTTGCATGCTTGCATGCATTGTTTTGTTTCTATCATTTTATGTGATGAATTGCTTGAATGGTAGATTGAAATATTGTTTGCTTGATTGAATTGTAGTGATTTGAAGTGAGTGAACATTGCAAAGATCAAGGAGTGAACTTATATTCTCTACCAAAAAGGCAAGTGATACTTCATACTTTTGTCCCATTATTTTCACTATGCATTAGTGATATTTCTAAGTAGGACTTGCATGGAATTTTGCTAAGTGTAAACTATGCCATGGGAAATCCTAGTAGATGAAACCTTAGTAGAATTTTCTAACTTAAGATTCCTACTACTATCATGCTTAACTTAGCTAATAGAAAACAAGGGTGGAATATATATTCATACTATGGAAAATTTCTAAGTCTGAGGACTTGTGTTTTGCTTAATAAAACAACTAAGTCAATGAATCACCTGGGTGGAAAGGGACTTGATTGGTGGTTTTTGGTTGAGTGGTTACACAAGGCCCATGGCTATGGTTTACCTTTGTGTATCTCACTTGTGGATGGCCACCCAGGAACAAAGAGATTTGAGATGTCAAATGTTGAGAAGCTTCAAGTGCAGCCACTTGGCATTATGGGCTCTACCTGGATCATATAGGTTGCAAGAACTTAGCCAAATGGACAGTTGGTGGTAGGGGATGATAGGTTGGACGCGTCCATTCTGGTCTAAGGGAAGGCTTCTAAAAGATCTTGTCTTGGTGAAACCAAGTCTTGTGGGGAAAGTGCACCACCTCTGCAGAGTGTAAAATCTAAGTACTTAGCCATGTCCCTGGCAAAGGACAATTTGAGCATCAAGACATGGAAGCTATCAAGAATCTCCTCATCCCAATTTCTAAGTTAAAATCTTGTGGGTGAACAAGGGTTGAAGGATCACCAATTTTTATTGGGAGATACCTTGGGAAAGATTTTGTCAAGCAAAAACTTAGTGTTTTCAAATTATAAGGAAAATCTATTTTGAGCAAAGCAAGCCTAAGCTCCACTTAGCCAAATGCATATAGATGATAGACTCCACTATACTACCATAGTATCACTTGCCAATACAATTCAAATGTATTGACCCATGTGGCTGTAACTTGTTATGTTGCAGGTTTGATTGATATTAGTGAAGTTTTATGATTAGGATTACAAGTCTACAACCAACATGTCTGCCTGTGGCACTTTGAAGATGAAGGACTCCATGCTTATGGATATTCTGCTGCAATATAATGTAATAGCCAAATGAGCTATGTAAGATGTAATAAATTATGTTATTCCTGGTTATAAAGTTGTATTATGACCCTTGTTTCTTGATATTACATCTTAACTGTGGATGCTAGCTATTGATCCAGGGACTAGCATTGTAAACACAGGGATCTCTACCTTATTAAAGGTTGGAACCCTAACAGATGGTATCAGAGCATTGTGTTGCCTGTAGGATTTGTAACCCTAGGATTGGACAAAAACTCTTAGAAAAATAGGAGTTGTATTTGTTCCAAAACTTATTTACAAACAATCTTGTAAACTCTTTCCTCAACCATTTTGGTTTTAACTCTACATCTCTTCTATTCAAATCTGATGGATAAGCCTACCCCATGGACAAAGACTTCACCATGTGCAAAGGACTTCATCAACTCTAATGACTTCAACATCTTCAACCTTGGATATCAACTCTAATGACTTCAACATCTTCAACTCTAATGACTTCAACATCTTCAACATTTTCACCAAGGACTTCAACCTTAGATATCACTAAGGACAAGTGAGACAAGAAATCTTGATCAAGATTTGAAGACTAAGGAAACACAACTTAGAAGGATCCATCATCACCTTTGAAGTTTTGTGACCAAGAGTTTTCCCAAGGAAACCATGATCTCATGCAATATGAATCAGCCAAGGAAGATGGACAAATCTCAAGTGAACCATATAGATGGACCACCATATTTAGTTTAAGTCAAACCCACCAACTTATGTGGTGTAACAAAAATATTTTGGTTGCCTAAAAATATGCTTGAAACTTGTTGTTTGAGTGGAATGTTTGTTTGTGATTGTTTGCACATTGCTTGTGTGAATTGTGATGTGTGTGATTAGAATTATTCCCTTAGTAATATTTTGCCTATTCTAATCCCAACCCAACCCAAACAGATGACTTCTCCAAGAGACTCCAACATCAAGGATGGTGACAACAACAACAACCAAGAGGACAACATGAGAGAACTTATAGCAACCCAAAACCAGTTGAGCCAAGTGACAACTCAGCTTTTAGCCAACAACAATGGATTAGACCCAGCCATACAAAGGATTTTGAAACTTCAATCCCAATTGTTGCAAGGATTGGTCACTCAAATGATCAACATGGGAGAAAACTTTTCCCAAGGAGCTAATGACAACAAGGATGACAAAGATGTTATTCTAGAAGGAACCCAAGCACGCAATATTTGTGGAGACAAGGATCACACTTCCAAGGAACATGAAGATCAATGTCCCAATTGTGAAGAGAAACATCCAGCTAATCAATGCCCCACATCTCAAGTGACTTGTTTCCTATGTGAAGGAAATGATCATGTCCCTATTCAATGCCCCATCTATCCTATAGTTCAACAAATGAAGCAAGATGGAATGCATCAAATGTTTGGAAACCTCCATAAGGGAACAAATTCTACCAAAATGGATGAAGGCAAAGTCAGAACCATGCCACACAAAGCCAAATCCAAAGTGACCACAAAGTGTTGCTACTCTTGTGAAGAAGAAGGTCATATTTCTAATAACTGCCCCAAGAAGAGAGAAAGATTTCCCACCTTTTAGGTGAGGTATGAAGAGCATGAACTAGAATAACTCCTAGCTTTGGAGAAACCCAAAAAGAAGAAGAAGGACATAAGCCAACTGCAATGTTACACTTGCAAAGAGAAGGGACACTATGCCAATGAATGCCCAGAAAAGAATAAGAACCAAGGAAACAAACAAAAGGCAATGATACCAAAGGAAAATAAAGATATCATCCAAGTGATGTGTTTCAAATGCAAAGAGCTAGGCCATTATGCAGACAAGTGTCCAGAGAAATTTCAACAAGATCCCAAGCAAACCAAGATGTGATTTAGTTAGATTTTTTTTAAGGGTGGTAGTACCCTAGATGCTTTGAGCGAACTTGTAACCCCTAGCCTCTCCAAATCTCGGGACGAGATTTATTTTAAGGGTGGTAGTCTGTCACATCCGAAGATTTCCAAATCCTGTAATGTGAAAAAAAAATAAACAAAATAAATTTTTGTTGAAAATCAGGGTGAAAAGAAACTTTTGTTTCTAAAAGGAAACTTAAAATCCCATTTTGAACTCAACAAAATCCAAATCAAAAGAAAATGCATTCCTCAAGAATGTATCTGGAAATTTAAACACTTGGAAAAAATAAATCCAAACCCTAAACCCTAATGGAATAAAAATCGTTTCCAAGTTATCTACAAGCCTATGGATTTGAACCATATAAAATTTTGTCAAAAAACATTTACAAATGATCAAGAAATACAAATAGTAATATTATAAGACCATATAAATTGGTTTCACTTAATTTGGAACCATAAATAAAATCTTGTGAATTTAATAAGATAAGGAAAAGTATTTTCCAAAGCTAATAAAGAACCTATCTACAAATCCATACCAAATGGTGAGAAAATAATCCTAAAGACACTTAAAAAGATAAGCAAATATTAAATAATATTTTACAAATTGGAATCACTAAGTTTGGATCTCTAAAGAAAAAGATATGGATTTTATAAGATGAAGAAAGAAATATTAAATAAAGAATATTTAAAGACCAAATTAAATCTTGGCCAAGACCATAAGCAAATGGAATGAATATAAACCAAATCCAAAGGAAATAAAAGGATGAAGAATTTCCAAAATAAAATAAAAAGGCATTAACCATGCTATCCCTATTTTAATAAAGACAAAATCCCTAATAAGGATAATTATTTAATTCATGAGAAAATAGTATTTTGGAATTTACCCAAGTGGACTAAAAGTTGTTAAATCAACTTAAATAAAATAAAACTTCCAAATAAAATTTAGGGAATTAAACTATATTTAATTCCATTGGAATTAAAACAAATGCCCAATTCAAAAGATTAATAAATCATATTAAAATTTGCCAAATAATTCAAAGTGAACTATTTTGACATCCTTATAATTGAATAAAAACCTACTGAAAAGATTTGAAAGGGTTTGGAAAATCAAATGGTGTTTAGAAATATTATTAAATCTTATCAAATTAAAACTAGAGCCTATTTTGAATATTTAAAAGACTTAAGAAGAATAAATAAATTATTCTAAAAATGATATCAGAATATACTACTAATCAGTATTTAAATCTTCACAAATTTTGGCAAAGGTTTGAAATCAAATTGAGGTTTGAATTGGTTAAACAAATTCAAAACAGAAAAATCAAAAGAGAAAAAGAAAAAAACAATCAGAACAAAAAAAAGAGAACAAGCCAGCCCAGCCGGCCAGCCCAACAAGCCTAATAGCAAGCCCACTCCCCACCCCACCTGAGCGAACTGTTATTCACCTGCGAATCGACTGACCGATGGACCCCGCCTCTCCTAACTCTCACTCTATGAAAACAATGCCCCACCTGTCAGCTCGTCATCCCTAACCTCGCGACCGTTTCCTCCTCCCTCAATATCGCTCTGTCGCGATTGAATCCGATTAAATTCGCGTTGATGACAGGCTTAATTCTCGCCGCGACCATGCTGTCTTAAACGCCCTCGCCTCCTCTCTCGTTCCCCTCTGTCGCCCCACCTTAGCACGCCCCCAGGCTGCCCTAATTCCCCTCCGAGCACCTCTGACAACGACGACTCTCCCTGCCGATTCCGGCCAGTATTCGCCATCCCTTGCCTTCCCAAGCACATAGACACATTCCCCAGACCTAGGCGCACCTCTCCGTATAATCAGCTCGCCCGCGCTTGCCTTGCAGTGTCGACTACGACGACGACCCGTAACGCCACCGCCTGCCATTCACTCCGACGAGGATTCCTGGTAAGCTCGGACCGCCCCGAAGCTATTCGATGATGCACGCATACTCCCTGGTACCATGCGCGTCTAACGCACCCTTTACTTTGCTTCGGCACGCCCTGTAGCCTCGCCAACAACGACGACTAGAGCACGACCGACGTCGTGTGGACTACGGTGAGCAATCCACGTCGGACCAGAGTGCCCCTCGACAAACTGACCACACCTTGAGCCTCCCCATGACGTTGCGAACACGGTGAGCATCTCCCCTTTCCCCCTCGCCTCCTGTAGCGTCGCCACCATCATCGTCCGACAGCTCCGCCGCCAGTAGCCACCGCAGCGCCGCCCATCTTTGGCTAGTAAGCTTAGCACCGTCCGATCTAGATCGTAAGGTTGAGATAGAATGACTAACCGAAGCGGTATGGAGCTACCTGTGCTGCACGATCTCATTTTAATCCAACGCCTCGCAATGCTTGATCCGCACGAACCGTTATCGTCCAATGAGAAACAGCCACGTGGCCAGCCTTTTGATTTAAAACAGAATTTGAAATCAGATTGTTATACAAACTTGTAAAATCCATAACTTTAGTTATACACGTCCAAATTTTGCAAACTTTATATCAATGGAATCAGCAAGACAAGCCCTAGCCAACCATGCGCTTTGTTTAGTAAAAAGATTCTGGTAAAATGTTTGTTTTTGCAGAAACTTTTGTATGCTTGTTTAGGATATAAAAATTGTTCAAAAATGATTTTGGTGATAAAATATTTTGCAAATGGTGTGTTTTGAACCTACTGACCCTAGTAATCACTTTGTGGTTTCAAAAATATATTTGGTGATGCAAAAGAATGAATCTTGGATTTAAAACCAATTCTAGTCAAATAAAAATATGATTTATTTATTAAAAGTGATTTTGGAGGAAAACCTTTGAGAAATGTTTTGGAAATAAACTATCTGACCCTAAACACAAGATTTTATGGTTTGAAAACATATTTTGTGAACCTTATAAATTAATGCCTTGTTAAAAACATTCTTACACCACATAAAATTATACCTTGTTTTAAAAAGGGTTTATAAAGTGAAACCTATTGCAAATGACTTTGCCACTTTCTAAAATGACCATTAGGTGTTTTCAAATGTTTATGAACCATTATAAACCACTTTTACAAATAAAACAATCTTTTGCATGATTGCATGCATTGTTTTGTTTCTATCATTTTATGTGATGAATTGCTTGAATGGTAGATTGAAATATTGTTTGCTTGATGGAATTGTAGTGATTTGAAGTGAGTGAAAATTGCAAAGATCAAGGAGTGAACTTATACTCTCTACCAAAAAGGCAAGTGATGCTTCATACTTTTGTCCCATTATTTTCACTATGCATTAGTGATATTTCTAAGTAGGACTTGCATGGAATTTTGCTAAGTGTAAACTATGCCATGGGAAATCCTAGTAGATGAAACCTTAGTAGAATTTTCTAAGTTAAGATTCCTACTGCTATCATGCTTAGCTTAGCTAACAGAAAACAAGGGTGGAATATATATTCATACTATGGAAAATTTCTAAGTCTGAGGACTTGTGTTTTGCTTAATAAAACAACTAAGTCAATGAATCACCTGGGTGGAAAGGGACTTGATTGGTGGTTTTTGGTTGAGTGGTTACACAAGGCCCATGGCTATGGTTTACCTTTGTGTATCTCACTTGTGGATGGCCACCCAGGAACAAAGAGATTTGAGATGTCAAATGTTGAGAAGCTTCAAGTGCAGCCACTTGGCATTATGGGCTCTGCCTGGATCATATAGGTTGCAAGAACTTAGCCAAATGGACAGTTGGTGGTAGGGGATGATAGGTTGGAACGCGTCCATTATGGTCTAAGGGAAGGCTTCTGAAAGATCTTGTCTTGGTGAAACCAAGTCTTGTGGGGAAAGTGCACCACCTCTGTAGAGTGTAAAATCTAAGTACTTAGCCATGTCCCTGGCAAAGGACAATTTGAGCATCAAGACATGGAAGCTATCAAGAATCTCCTCATCCCAATTTCTAAGTTAAAATCTTGTGGGTGAACAAGGGTTGAAGGATCACCATTTTTTATTGGGAGATACCTTGGGAAAGATTTTGTCAAGCAAAAACTTAGTGTTTTCAAATGATAAGGAAAATCTATTTTGAGCAAAGCAAGCCTAAGCTCCACTTAGCCAAATGCATATAGATGATAGACTCCACTATACTACCATAGTATCACTTGCCAATACAAGTCAAATGTATTGACCCATGTGGCTGTAACTTGTTATGTTGCAGGTTTGATTGATATTAGTGAAGTTTTATGATTAGGATTACAAGTCTACAACCAACATGTCTGCCTGTGGCACTTTGAAGATGAAGGACTCCATGCTTATAGATATTCTGCTGCAATATAATGTAATAGCCAAATGAGCTATGTAAGATGTAATAAATTATGTTATTCCTGGTTATAAAGTTGTATTATGACCCTTGTTTCTTGATATTACATCTTAAATGTGGATTCTAGCTATTGATCCAGGTACTAGCATTGTAAACACAGGGATCTCTACCTTATTAAAGGTTGGAACCCTAACACCTGGTCCTTGGCAATCCGGTGATGAAATCCATACCAACCTTGTCCCATTTCCAATCAGGAATAGGTAGTGGTTGTAATAATCCCACTGGTTTCTGATGTTCCGCTTTCACTCTACTACATACATCACACAAAGCAATATGTTCGGCGATGTCCTTCTTGAGATTATTCTAGCAAAATCTTTCCTTCATATCCATGTACATTTTGGTGTTACCCTTGATAAATGGAATATGGTGAGTTATGTGCTCCTTGTAATATCAGTTTCTGAAGCTCCGGATCTTGTGGAACACATATACGTTTTCCATGCCATAAAGTACCCTGTTCATCTTCATGGAGTCCTTTGGCTTTTCCTTTTCCAATCTTTTCCTTAATCTCTTCAATTTCCTTGTCTGTCTTCTGGGCTTCTTTGATCTTGTCCAACAAGGTGGGTTGAACATACAAAGACATGAGATGTCCCTAAGGCACAATCTCCAATCTGAGATCTATAAATTGGGCACACAGATCATCTGGCAATTCTCCCTTAGAAAGGCTGTTTACAAAAACCTTACGGCTTAGCGCATCCGCTACAACATTTGCTTTACCGGGGTGGTATTGCAAACTCAACTCATAGTCCTTGATGAGTTCTAGCCATCTTCTTTGTCTCATGTTAATTTCGTTCTGGGTGAAGATATACTTCAAACTCTTGTGATCTGTGAACACTTCACATCGCTTTCCCAAGAGATAATGTCTCCATGTTTTGAGTGCATGGACAACAGAGGCTAACTCTAAATCATGATTAGGGTAGTTTACCTCATGAGTTTTGAGTTGTCTCGAGGCATAAGCCACAACTTTCCCTTCTTGCATAAGTACTGCACCTAGTCCATGATGAGATGCATCACAATACACTTGGAAATCTTTCTCCAAATCTGGCAAACATAAGACTGGTGCTGTCACTAGTCTCTTCTTCAATTCTTGAAAGCTGAGTTCACTACCTTCAGACCAAGCAAATTTCTTGTCTTTCTTTAGCAATTCTGTCATTGGCTTAGCTATCTTGGAGAAATTCCCAATGAACCTTCTATAGTATCCTGCCAAGCCAAGGAAGCTACAAACCTCTTTCACTGACTTAGGTGATTCCCATTCAGTTACAACTGATACTTTAGCAGGATCAACTGCTACACCATCTCCTGACACAACGTGTCCAAGAAATCCAACTTCATTTAACCAAAATTCACACTTGCTGAACTTAGCATACAGCTTATGCTCTCTAAGCTTCTCAAGTATCAAACGTAAATGTCCTTCATGCTCTTCCTTGTTCTTGGATTAGATCAAAATGTCATCGATGAAAATGACAACAAACTTATCAAGGAATTCCATGAACACCTTGTTCATTATATTCATGAAGTATGCTGGTGCATTGGTCAAACCAAATAGCATCACGGTATACTCATACAACCCATACCTTGTGGTGAAAGCTGTCTTAGGTATGTCTTGTTCCCTTATCTTAAGCTGGAAATAACCTGACCGGAGATCAATCTTTGAGAACACACAAGCTCCTTTTAACTGATCAAACAAGTCATTGATTCTTGGCAAAGGGTATTTATTCTTGATAGTCACCTCATTGAGTGAACGGTAATCTATGCATAACCTTTGACTTCTATCTTTCTTTTCCACAAACAAAACTGGTGCTCCCCAAGATGAAGAACTTGGTTGGATAAAACCTTTCTGCAACTGTTCTCCAAGTTGCTTCTTGAGTTTTTTCAACTCATCAACTGACATCTTATACGGTCTCTTTGCTATAGGTCCAGATCCTGGTAGCAAATTAATGAGAAATTCCACATCTCTATCTGGTGGCATTCCTGGAAGTTGTTCCGGAAACACATCCGGATATTCACTCACAATAGGCACACTGTCTATGCTAACCCCCTTAAGAGAATTAAGCTTACTCCATTTTGATTCAAAGTTAGACTTGAATGTAATCCGTTTCTTTTCTGGGGTTGTGAGTGAAACAGTACGATTGGCACAATCTAGTACTCCTTCATACTTGGTCATCCAATCCATTCCCAAAATTACATCCAGTCCTTGGGAATCTAGGATTATCAGACTCACTGGAAACTTATGCTTTCCAAACTCTATCACTAGATCTCGGCATCCAAGACTTACTATCATGTCTCCACCAGGAGAACTTACTTTTATTGGACACCCAATGTTTTCAGTTGGAAACCCATTTCTATCAACAAATGCTTTTGATATGAAAGAATGCGATGCTCTAGTATAAAAAAGAACAAGTGCTGGAATAGAATTGAGTTTGAACTTACCAGCAACAACATCTAGCTCTTCATAGATTTCCTCCACATTGATGTGGTTCACTTGTCCCTTTTGAAAAGGGTTGGGCTTGTTGGGCCCTTCAACTTTCTTTTCTGGGCATTCATTTGCATAATGTCCCATCTTCTTGCACTTGAAACATTCAACCTGACTAAGATCCTTCTTGACAGGCTGGCTTCCACTACCACTTCCATTTCCATTGTGGTGGCTCTTATATCCACTCTTGTGATTTTTGTACTTGTCGTTGTCATGACTACGGTGGTGCTTGTTGTCATGATAACGGTTGTGGTTGTGGTGCTTGTTGAACTTCCCATGCTTGTGGGATCCAGAACTTCCACTGTCATCATAATGGGAACGCTTGTGAGACGATCCCAAGCTGTGCTTGTTAGAGTGCTTTCTCTTCCTGCTTTCAACTTGTTTCATTTTGCTCTCCAAAATAGCAGCCTTGTCACAAAGAGACTGGTATGTGGGAACATAGGCCACAACTAACTGCAGGTTCAATTCATCATTCAACCCTTCAAGGAACTTTTCCTTCCTCTTTGCATCAGTGTTAACTTCATCCGATGCATATCGCGCCAGATTGTTGAACTCCTCAATATACTCAACCACACTGCGGTGGCGCTGCTTCAAGTTATGGAACTCTTTCTTCTTCAAACTCATCACTCCGGATGAGATGTGAGCAGTACGGAAACCATCTTCAAAGATAGCCCATGTCACATCCTCAATGGGAGTGGTGATCTGGAAGTTATCCCACCAAGTGGCTGTTGGTCCTTCCAACAAGTGAGCTGCAAATCTGACTTTCTCTTCATTAGTATAGCCAACAGTTACCAAATCCTTGTTCACTGAGCGTAGCCAATCATTGGCCACCATAGGATCAGTAGTTCTTGAGAACTTTGCTGGCCTCAGTCTTAAGAACCTGGTAAGCATGTCAAAACCTGGTGGATTGTTCTGATTGTTGTTGTTGTCGTTGTTGTTGTTGTTGTTGTTGTTGTTGTTATTATTATTATTATTGTTGTTGTTGTTCTGATTCTGGATGAAAGTAGTCATCATTTGCATCAGCTGAGTCTGAGCTGTCATCATTTGCTGCATCTCAGGAGTGATGTTGTTGTTGTTGGGGTTGGGATTGGCACGTCGAGGAGGCATCTGTGGTTTTCAAGGGAGATAAGAATGAGATACCCATAGATGCTAACATGCACAATACATCACATGAACAATCACCAAACATGCACCATAATAATAAAAGTTCAACAACATAGACAACAAGTTTGCAAAGTAAACACACCAATAGCAAGCCATCCACATGTTGGATGGTCATTGCGACTCAATAATCAAAGGCATGATAAATAAATGGTATATGATTAGTCATCACTACTCCTCTGCATCAACCTCCTCATCGACAAGTGTAAGACCTGCATTCTCCATAGCGGTCTTGTATTCCTCGACATTGGTGGTCAAGGTCTCTACTTTGGCTTTGAGAGCCCACTTCTGTGCATGAAGCCTCTCAATCACACCTTGCTGATGCTCGATCTCGAAGTCCTTGGCCTCTAGTTCTGCAGTCATGTCTCGAATCCTCTTGTTCCTATCTTGGACTCGCTTCTCTTGACTCTTGAACTTTCTATCCTGACTCTCAAACTTGGCCTCCATCTCCTTGACTATCTCATCTTGCTCCACGAAGAGCTTATCCTTCTCACGAAGCTGCACCTGGAGTTCGTCATTGCTGAGCATGACGTTGGTCCTATCAGTATCTAGGTGCCTAAGAAGAACCTCTAAGTCCTGGAGGTATAGACGAATCGGCTCTGCCGTCTCTCTCGAAGTATCCTCAAAGTCAATGGCCTCACCATCCTCATCACGTCTACCAAAGGCGTGGAAATGAGTACCTCTAACCTGTCAAGAGTGTCTCCCTAACAGACGTCCAATCAAGTCCTGCATGACTACCTCTAGGCCTCTCTCCTTGTCATCATGCATGATCTTGAAGATGATTGCCTCCGTGGTAGGCTCAGTCTGGCGTCCGGGCTGATTAACCTTGAAGCCCCAAAGGTCTTTCCTCTCAAACTTAGTGAGGGGCAGCATCATGATGGTAGGAAGAGGGAGATTGAGAAGACTAGTGAGCTCAACAATACGAGTGCCAAAACGAGTTCCCTTGAACTCTTCAACCGTGCTGATAGTAACATTAGGCATCTATTTATAAGATAGAAAAAGTTAGAAACAACATCAATAAATTACAAGACAAAGCATCACAAACATAACATTAACAAACACACAAACCATAGCATACATAAAATCCATTACAAGCATCCAAAGTTCAACTTATTTTAGACAACATTTTTGGAAAATAAAATGATAAGTGTGGTGGTCCAACTAACGAAGTACGTTTACAATCCCATCTCACTTGCCAAGTTGGCTAACAGGGCATCCTAGAGGCAATCTGTTTATCTAGATCACAAGACTCCATTGCTAAGTCTATGATGTCTTTCCTTAAACTTTGGTTGGTAGCCTCTAACTCTTGGGCATGCTTCTTTTCTTCCCTAAGGTCATTCTGGGTGTTAAGCGTTCTGCACTTGATTCTATCACCAAGTTCTTTGATGGCCCTCCAAGCTGCATCCCTTGCTGAATCAAAGGATGTAGTGTGCATCACTATGTTGGTGACCATGCAGAATCCTGAGTCCTTGTGGTTGTCTTCCTTGTTTTTATACAAGTGAAGTTGCACCCACCAGTACTCAACTCCTTCATCCATCACAGGAAAACCTTTGTACACAGACACACCATGTATTCCCACGGCAACCATGAGGTCCTTGAGAGCCTTGGGGAATTCTGTCTCACACTCCAAAGTCATTGTCATGAGTGGTCCCTTCCTCATAGCTTCATTGATGGAGTTCATCTACAAATAGAAATGAGAAAGAAGATTAGAAAAGTTTACGAGAAGAAAAGACAAGTGTGGAAGTTGTTGAAAAAATTTCCTTAGTGGTTTCCAATCCTAGGGTCATAATCCTACAGGCAACACAGTGCTCTGATACCATCTGTAAGATCCCTCCCTTTATAAAGGTCAGGATCCCTTTGATTGCAATGCTAGTCCCTGGATCAATGCTATCATCCACAGTTTAAGATGAAGTACACAGAAACAAAGGTCATTATTACAAGTCATTCCAGAGACAAACATAGTATTTTACAACTCCATGGCCATAGGCCTAGTATGTAATAAGATAAATAAGTCTTCATGTGCCACAGGCAAGCATGTTGAGTGTAGACTGATGACTCCTAATCATCATCAGAGTAACCTGCAACATCACAAGTTACAGCCAAAGTGGGTCAATACATTGGAATAGTATTGGCAAGTGATACCTTAGAATATTATTGGTAGCTAGATACTATTTGCATTTGGCTAAGTGTAGCTTAGGCTTGCTTTGGTCAAAATAGGTTTTGCCTATTAGTTGAAAACACTAAGTTTTCTTTGTCAAAACTTTCCCAAGGAACCACCAATAGACATTGCTGAACCTTCACCCTTGTTCAACCACAAATTTTTACTTAGAAATTGGGATGAGGAGATTCTTGATAGCTTCCATGTCTTGATGCTCAAGTTGTCCAATACCAGGGACATGGCTAAGTACTTAGATTCTTCCATCTGCAGAGGTTGTGCACTTTCCCAACAAGACTTGATTTTCACCAAGACAGGACCTTTCAGAAGCCTTCCCTTAGACCAAATGGACGCGCTCCAACCTATCATCCCACTACCACCAACTGTCCAAATGTCTAAGTTATTGCAACCTATATGATCCAGGCAGAGCCCATATTGCCAAGTGGCTGCACTAGAAGCTTCTTAACATTTTGCCTCTCAAATCCCTTTGTTCCTGGGTGGCTTTCCACAAGTGATATACACAAGGTAAACCATGGAAATGGGCCTTGTGTAACCACTCAACATAAACCATTCCTTCCACTCCACCCAGGTGTTTTATTCACTTAGTTGTTTTATTAAGTAAAACACAAGTCCAAAGACTTAGAAATATTTTATCATAGCATGAATATTTAACCACCCTTGGTTGCTACTAGTTAGGCTAAGAATGGCATAGATAAGCATCTTATCTTAGAAATTTCTAGCAATTCTACAACTACTAGGATTACCCAAGCATAGCATATAGATAAAAATATTCATGCAAGTCTAGCAAAAATATTTCTAGTGCATAGTTGAAAAACATAGGAATAATATCATGAAGCACCACTTGCCTTGGTAGTTTGGAGAGTAGCTACAATCCTCACAATCACAATCACTATTTGCACCAAAATCTACACATAAAATAATAGCATCAAAATCACATACAAAATAAATACAAGCAAAAATATATGGATGCATGCAATATGCCATGTGATGATTTTCTACACCAAACAAGACAAGTGCATGGTACTGAATCATAAAAAAGTACAAAACAAGCTAAATAACCTTTATTTGAACATTAAAACATTTTCAAATAATTATTATACACAAAATAGGCCTACACATGTTTCTGTAAAAACAACTATTTTAATAGAGGCAAAACATTAAACACATTGCATAGATGGAAAGGATTTTCTCTCCTGATTCCATTGATATAAAATTTGTCAAATTTGGACGTGGCATTCAAAAGTTATGAATTAAACAAATTCAAACATCTAATAGATTTAATTCAGAAATTTAAAACAAAGAACATGCCACGCGGTAGTCTCTGATTGGCTGGTACCGCTTCGCACCGGATCGTGCTTGCGAACCATTAGATCTAACTAAAACGCGCGGCTTAGATCTGCCCGTACCCCTACAACTATGATCTATCGCGTTCGTACGATCTATGTCGCACGGCACACAGCCTTTGACCATCGAGTGGCGGCGCTGGCGGCGGCGAGAGGTGGCGACGCGCTCTAGCTGCAAGCTTGCCGGCGAGCTAGGTCGCCCGGGGAGGTGTGAGGATGCTCACCAGAATCGCCGTGACGAGGAGATGCTCGACGTGTGCTCGGTTGGCGAAGGGGCGCTCGGGGTCGTCGTGGATTGCTCGTCGGAGAAGTCCCTGGCGATGAATGCTTCTGTTCGTCAACATTGGCAAGGGTGCATGTAAGATCCCTCCTTTGTAAAGGAAAAAGGATCCCTGTGATTGCAATGCTAGTCCCTGGATCAATGCTAGCATCCACAGTTTTAGATGAAGTACACAGATACACAGGTTATTTATTACATCCATTCCAGAGATAAACATAGTTCTTACAACTCAAGGCCACAGGCCTAATACAGGAGTTTGAATAAGTAAATAAATATAAGTCATCATCTTCATGTGCCACAGGCAAGCATGTTGAGTGCAGACTCATGACACCTAATCCTCATCAGAGTAACCTGCAACATCACAAGTTACAGCCATAGTGGGTCAATACTTTGGAATAGTATTGGCAAGTGATACCTTAGTATATTTTAAGTGGACTAGATACTATATGCAAATTTGGCTAAGTGTAGCTTGGCTTGCTTTGCTCAAAATAGGTTTTTCCTATTAGTTGAAATCACTAAGTTTTTCTTTGTCAAAACTTTTCCCAAGGAACCACCAATAGACATTGAGGTCCTTCACCCTTGTTCACCCACAAGTTTTACTTAGAAGTTGGAATGATGAGATTCTTGATAGCTTCCATGCCTTGATGCTCAAGTTGTCCATTGCCATGGACTTGGCTAAGTACTTAGATTTTTCCATCTATAGAGGTTGTGCACTTTCCCCACCAGACTTGGTTTCACCAAGACATGACCTTTCAGAAGCCTTTCCTTAGACCAAATGGACGCGTTCCAACCTATCATCCCACTACCACCAACTGTCCAAATGGCTAAGTTCTAGCAACTTATGTGATCCAGGCAGAGCCCATATTGCCAAGTGGCTGCACTAGAAGCTTCTTAACACTTGGCCTCTAAAATCTCTTTGTTCCTGGGTGGCTTGCCACAAGTGAGATACACCATTCATGGTGTATCCACTCAACCAAAACCACCATTCAAGTCCCTTTCCACCCAGGTGATTCATTGACTTAGTTGTTTTATTAAGTAAAACAAAGTCCAAAGACTTAGAAATATTTTCATCATAGCATGTATATTTTCCACCAACCCTTGTTTGCTACTAGCTAGGCTAAGCATGGCATAGATAATAACTTAACTTAGAAATTCCTAGCATTTCTACAACTACTTAGGATTTCCCAACATGGCATATAAGCAAAATATAGCATGCAAGACTTAGCAAAATATTTCTAATGCTTAGTATAAAATATAGGGATAGAAATATTCATGAAGTACCACTTGCCTTGGTAGTTGGGAGAGTAGCACTCTTCACAATCACAATCACTAGCACCAAAGTCTACACAAAGAATGGTAGCACAAAATTACACACAATTCATATACAAACATAAATATATGCATGCATGCAAAATGCTAAGTGATGATTTTCAAAACTCAACCAAGCAAGTGCAAGGTACTGATTCACTAACAAGATAAAAACTTTCCAAACAACCAATATTTATACCCTAAAACATTTCCTAAACATTTCAAACACTCAAATTAGTCCTAAACAAGTTTCTGCAAATAAAGCCTTTTTAACAGAAGCTAATCACTAAACACATTGCATAATCAGAAAGATCTTGCTCTCCTGATTCCAACGGTATAAAATTTGTCAAATTCTAACGTGGGGATCAAAAGTTATAGCTAATTCAAATTTGGATATAAATCAGATTCAAATTCTGTTTTTAAAACCAAACCCTAGCCACGCGTCTGTTTCCTATTGGCCCGTACCGGTTCGGGCGGATCGATCGACGCAGATCGTTGGATTTAAGTGAACGTGCATGGCTCAGATCTAACGTACCGCTTCGTTTAAGTGATTCTATTACACGCATTGGATCTAGATCCAACGGCTCTTGATCAAACGACCACAGATGGGCGGCGCCGGCGGTGGTATCTGGCGGTGGCGGCTCTGTCTACGGCGGTGCGGCGGTTACAGGTCATCCTAGGGTCGTCGGAGGGGCTTACCAGAATCGTGGTGACGTGCTAATGCTCAACCTGGCGGCGGCTTGACAAGGGGCGCACGGACACGGTCGCTGGGGCTCGTCGGAGTTGCAGGCAGCGTCTGTCGCTTGCTGTCGAGGTCGTTGTCGAGGCTCTGCATCATCCTAGCACAAGTCAGAGGGTTTAGGAGATGCGCAAGTGACTGGCGAACAAGATGGTACCAAAGGGAAGGAAAGGGGCGCTCAGTTCTTACCACTATTGCTCGTCGGAGTCGAGCGGCGGCGCTGGCGGTTGCGGGCGTGAACAAGAACAATGACCTGGGTCACGAGAAGCAAACCAGGGGTGTTAGCAGATGCACAAGGACATGGCGGTCACTCTCGTTTGAACCAGAGACGGCGGGGCGGTCGGAGCTTACCGCAATCGCCTGCCGGAGTTGCTCTGTCTGCGGCGGTGCCTGGCGAGTTGAGGGCAGCCTGGTGGCATGGAGAGAAAATTGAGTGAGGGGAAATGGACACGAGGGGGAGGGGTTTCAGTAGGCAGAGCTGGGCATGGAGTTACTCACGGAATCAATGGGAATCAACGCGGCAGTGACTGCAGCGAGTAACGGCGGCGTGAGCGTCGGAGGCGCGCGTTATTGACGAAGACGACGACGGGGTCACGGGTCCACTTGTCAGCGAAATAAACAGAGGAGAGGTGGGGTCCTGGCGTCAGTGTCTCTGTGGGTGCGTCTGTGAGTGGAAGAGAGAGAGGGGGGGAACCCGGGTGGGCTAGATGGGCTGCTTCTGTTGATGGGCTCAAACCCTGGCGCTGGCCTTTTTCCTTTTCTATTTCTGATTTGATTTTCTGGAATGATTTTCAAATGAATTCAAAAGCTATTTGAATTCAAATCTTTTTAGGATTTTTGCAGTGTGCAACAGTCACAAATTTGGGTATAAAACCAAGTGGTCTCTCTGTTCACCCTTGGTTCTTTTGAATAAACCAAATAAACAGTGCTATAGCACTTTAATTTGCAAATGTTTTGAAAATGGTTTTGGAACCATATTTATTTTGTAAATTTTGTTCAAATTCCATACTCAAACCAATCAACAAGGAAGCAAACAAACTTGGTTTAAAACACTTAAGCTCTCAAAGGGGAATGGTCATTTTGATTTAAGTTTGCTCACATAAAATGATAGCACCATGTGCTTCTGTTTTTCTTGAAAATGGTTTGAAAATGACCTCTAAATTATATGCTTGCATGAATGATATGCAATCTTTGAAATCATGATTTTAGGGATGTTACAAATCTAACCCCCTTAAGGTGAATCTCGCCCTCGAGATTCGGTTTGGCTAGCAAATAGGTGAGGGTGGTCTTTCCGAAGATCATCTTCTCTTTCCCATGTTGCTTCTTGTTCGGAATGATGATTCCACTGCACTTTACAAAACTTGATAGTCTTAGTCCATGTGACTCTTTCTGCACTCTCAAGAATCTTGATAGGTTTCTCTTCATAAGTGAGATCACTTTCCAATTGAACCTCCTCCAAAGGTATAGTATCCTTCAAAGAAGTTTCTTCCATTTCTGGATGACATTTCTTAAGTTGACTCACATGAAACACATTATGGACAGCTGACAGAGATTCTGGCAGTTCTATTTCATAGGCAACTTCTCCTTTACGACTCAGAATCTTGAATGGTCCAACATATCTCGGTGCCAATTTTCCTTTGACTCCAAATCTCTTCACTCCACGAAGTGGTGATACTCTAAGATAAGCTCTATCACCAACTTCGTAGGTGACTTCTCTACTCTTAGGATCTGCGTAGCTTTTCTGTCGGGACTGTGCTATCTTCAATCTGTCCTTAACCAACTAGACCTTCTCTTCGGCTTCCTTGATAAGATCTGGTCCGAATAAACTTCTTTCTCCCACACCATTCCATAACAATGGGGTGGTACACTTTCTTCCGTATAGAAACTCAAATGGTGCCATCTCAATGCTGGCTTGATAGCTGTTGTTATAAGAAAATTCTGAGTAAGGCAGACTTTCATCCCAACTGGCTCCATAGTCTAGGGCACATGCCCTCAACATGTCTTCAAGAATCTGATTAGTCCTTTCTGTTTGTCCATCAGTTTGAGGATGAAAAGCGGTACTGAATTCCAACCTCGTTCCCAATGACTCATGTAACTGCCTCCAAAAATGGGAAGTGAATTGAGTTCCCCTATCAGACACAATACTCTTGGGCACTCCATGTAGACATACAATTCTACTCATGTAGATTCTGGCTAACTTAGCACTTGTATAGGTTGTCTTCACGGGTATGAAATGAGCCACTTTAGTTAGGCGATCCACTACTACCCAAATAGAGTCGTATCCTGACCTGGTCCTTGGTAATCCGGTAATAAAGTCCATACCAATCTTGTCCCACTTCCAATCAGGAATAGGTAGTGGTTGAAGCAAACCTGCTGGTTTCTGATGTTCCGCTTTCACTCTACTACATACATCACACAAAGCAATATGTTCGGCGATGTCCTTCTTGAGATTATTCCACCAAAATCTTTCTTTCATGTCCATGTACATTTTGGTGTTACTCGGATGAATGGAATATGGAGAGTTATGTGCTTCTTGCAAAATTAGTTTCCGCAGTTCCGGATCTTGTGGAACACAGATACGTTTCCCATGCCATAGAGTACCCTGTTCGTCTTCATGGAACCCTTTGGCTTTGCCTTTGCCAATCTTTTCTTTAATCTCTTCGATTTCTTTATCAATCTTCTGGGCTTCTTTGATCTTGTCCAACAAAGTAGGTTGAACATCCAAAGACATGAGATGTCCTTCAGGCACAATCTCCAATCTGAGCTTTCTAAATTGGGTACACAGATCATCTGGCAATTCTCCCTTGGTAAGGCCATTCACGAAAACCTTACGACTTAGAGCATCTGCTACAACATTTGCTTTACCGGGGTGGTATTGCAAACTTAAGTCATAGTCCTTGATAAGTTCTAACCATCTTCTTTGTCTCATATTAATTTCCTTCTGGGTGAAGATATACTTCAAACTCTTGTGATCTGTGAACACTTCACAACGCTTTCCCAAAAGATAGTGTCTCCATGTCTTTAATGCATGGACAACAGAGGCTAACTCTAAATCATGGGTAGGATAGTTCACTTCGTGAGTTTTGAGTTGTCTCGAGGAATCAGCTACAACTTTACCGTCTTGCATAAGTACTGCACCCAATCCCTGATGAGATGCATCACAATATACCTGGAAATCTTTTTCCAAATCTGGCAGACACAAGACTGGTGCTGTCACAAGTCTCTTCTTCAATTCCTGAAAGCTGAGTTCACAACCTTCAGACCAAGCAAACTTCTTGTCTTTCTTTAACAATTCAGTCATAGGCTTAGCTACCTTGGAGAAATTCTCAATGAACCTCCTGTAGTAACCTGCTAAGCCAAGGAAACTATGTACCTCTTTCACGTTCTTGGGAGATTCCCATTCAGTCACAGCTGAAACTTTAGAAGGATCAACTGCTACACCATCCTTTGTCATAACATGACCAAGAAATCCCACTTCATTCAACCAGAATTCACACTTGCTGAATTTGGCATAAAGTTTATGTTCTCTTAACTTCTCCAGTATCAAACGCAAATGTCCTTCATGATCTTCCTTGCTCTTGGAGTAGACTAAAATGTCATCAATGAAAATGACAACAAACTTGTCAAGGAATTCCATGAACACCTTTTTCATCATATTCATGAAGTATGCTGGAGCATTGGTCAAACCAAAAGGCATTACGGTATACTCATACAATCCATACCTTGTAGTGAAAGCTGTTTTAGGTATGTCTTTTTCTCTTATCTTGAGTTGAAAATAGCCTGACCAGAGATCAATCTTTGAGAACACACATGCTCCTTCTAATTGATCAAACAAGTCGTTGATTCTAGGAAAAGGGTATTTGTTCTTGATAGTCACCTCGTTGAGTGAACGGTAATCTATGCATAACCTTTGACTTCTATCTTTCTTTTCTACAAACAAAACTGGGGATCCCCAAGATGAAGAACTTGGTTGAATAAATCCTTTCTCCAACTGTTCTCCGAGTTGTTTCTTGAGTTCTTTCAGTTCATCAACTGACATCTTATATGGTCTCTTTGCTATTGGTCCAGATCCTAGTAGCAAATCAATAAGGAACTCCACATCTCTATCTGGTGGCATTCCTGGCAATTCTTCCAGAAACACATCCGGATATTCACTCACAACTGGCACGCTTCCTATGCTAACCCCCTTAAGAGAATTAAGCATACTCCTTTTTGCTTTAAAGTTAGTCTTGAATCTGATCCTTTTATTTTCCGGAGTTGTGAGTGAGACAGTATGGTTGGCACAATCTATCACTCCCTTATACTTAGTCATCCAGTCCATTCCCAAAATGACATCCAATCCTTGGGAGTTTAGAATTATCAAGTTAACGGGAAACTTATACTTCCCAAATTCTATGTCTAGATCATGACATCCTGAATTCACTATCATTTATCCGCCAGGAGAACTTACTTTTATAGGACACCCAATAGTTTCTACCGGCAGTTCATTCCTTTCAACAAATGCTCTTGATATGAATGAATGAGATGCACCAGTATCAAAGAGAACAAATGCTAGAATAGAATTAAGTTTGAACTTACCGGCAACAGCATCACGCTCCTCATAGATTTCCTCCACATTAATGTGGTTCACCTGTCCCTTCTGAAACGGGTTGGGTTTGATGGGTCCTTCAACTTTCTTTTCTGGGCAGTCATTTGCATAATGCCCCATCTTCTTGCATTTGAAGCATTCAACCTGACTAATGTCTCTCTTAACAGGCTGACTTGCACTTCCACTTCCATTACCACTGTGGTGACTCTTGTATCCACCTTTGTGGTTCTTGTATTTGTCATTGTCATGACTACGGTGATGCTTGTTGTCATGACGGTTGTGGTTATGGTGCTTGTTGAATTTCCCATGCTTGTGGGATCCTGAGCTTCCACTGTCATCATAATGGGAACGTTTGTGGGACGATCCCGAGCTGTGCTTGTCTAAGTGCTTTGTCTTTCTGCTCTCAATTTGTTTCAGTTTCTTCTCCAAAATAGCAGCCTTGTCACAGAGAGACTGATAAGTGGGAACATAGGCCACAGCCAACTGCAGGTTCAGCTCATCATTCAAGCCTTCAAGAAATTTTTCCTTTATCTTTGCATCGGTGTCAACTTCATCCGGTGCATAACGTGCCAGATTGTTGAACTCTTCAATGTATTCAGCCACGCTGTGGTGGCGCTGTTCAGATTATGGAACTCTTTCTTTTTCAGAATCATCACTCCAGATGAGATATGAGCAGTGCGAAAGCCATCCTCAAAGATAGCCCATGTCACTTCATCTATGGGAGTGGTGATCTCGAAGTTATCCCACCAAGTGGCGGCTGGTCCTTCCAGCAGATGTGCTGCGAATCTGACCATTTCAGCATCAGTACATCCCACGGTTACTAAGTCCTTGTTCACAGAACGTAGCCAATCATTGGCCACCATGGGGTCAGTCGTCCCTGAGAACTTAGCTGGCCTCAATCTCAAGAACCTGGTAAGCATATCAAAACCCGGAGGGTTGTTGTTGTTGTTTTGGTTCTGGATGAACGTCGTCATCATCTGCATCAGCTGTGTTTGAGCAGTCATCATTTGCTGCATTTTCTGGAGTGATGTTGTTGTTGTTGTTGGGGTTGGGGTTTGCACGACGGGGAGGCATCTGTGGTTTGTTCAAATAGAGATAAGAATGAGATACCCATAGATGCTTTCATGCACATTACATCACATAAGCAAACACATAGCATGCAACACAAAGATAAAAGTTCAACAACAAGATAACAAGTTCACAAAGTAAAACACACAAGTAGCAAGCCATCCACATGTCGGATGGTCCAATAACAAGTTCTCAAATAACAAGTACGATAATAAAAGATAAATGAGTAGCCAAATCTACTCCTCGGCATCAACCTCCTCCTCGACAAAGGTAAGACCTGCGTTCTCCATTGCGGTCTTTTACTCCTCAACACTAGTGGTCAGGGTCTCTATCTTGTCCTTGAGAGCCCTCTTCTGGGAACGAAGCCTCTCAATCACTGTCTGCTGCTCGAGCTCGAAGTCCTTGGACTGCAGTTCTTCAGTCATATCCCGGATCTTCTTGTTCCTATCCTGGACACGCTTCTCCTGACTCTTGAACTTCCTGTCCTGGGTCTCGAACTTCGCCTCCATTTCCTTGACTATCTCGTCTTGCTCCGCGAAGAGCTTGTCCTTCTCGCGAAGCTGCACCTGGAGCTCGTCATTGCTGAGCATGACGTTGGTCCTGTCAGTGTCTACGTGCCTAATGAGAGACTCTAAGTCCTGGAGGTATAGACGAATGGGCTCCGCTGTATCTCTCGCAGTGTCCTCGAAGTCAATGGACTCTCCATCCTCGTCACGTCTACCGAAGGCGTGGAAGTGAGTACCTCTAACCTGTCGGGAGTGTCTCCCTAGTAGACGTCCTATCAGATCCTGCATAACTACCTCAAGGCCTCTCTCTCTATCATCGTGCATGAGATTGAAGACAATGGCCTCCGTTGTAGGCTCTGTCTGGCGTCCGGGCTGGTTGACCTTGAAGCCCCAGAGGTCCTTCCTCTCAAACTTGGTGAGGGGATGCACCATGATGGTGGGAAGAGGGAGATTGAGAAAGATAGTAAGCTCAACGATACGAGGACCAAAACGGGTAACCTGGAACTCCTCAACAGTGCTGATGGTAATAGGCATCTATATATAAGATAGAAAAGTTAGAACAACACAATTCAAGATAAAACATAAGACAAAACATCACATACATTTCCTTGGAAAGCAAAAACACACAAGTCATGCATACATGAAACCATTACAACAACTAAGATTCAACTTATTTTAATGTCACATTTTGGAAAATAAGGTGATAAGTGGTGTTCCAACTAACGAAGTACGCTTACAATCCTATCTCACTGGATCTGTTGGCTAAAACAATGTTTCTAGAAGCAATCAGCCTATCTTGCTCACATGACTCCATGTAAGGGTTCCCAACCTTTAATAAGGTAGAGTCCCATGTGTTTACAATGCTAGTCCCTGGATCAATAGCTAGCATCCGCAGTTAAGATGTAATATCAAGAAACAAAGGTCATAATATAACTTTATAACCAGGAATAACATAACTTTATTACATCTTTACATAGCTCATTTGGCTATTACATTACATTGCAGCGGAATAACTATAGTCATGGGGTCCTTCATCTTCAAAGTGCCACAGGCAAATGTTGGTTGTAGACTTTGTAATCCTAATCAATCAATCTTCACTTAAAATCAATCAAACCTGCAACATTACAAGTTACAGCCACAAGGGTCAATACATTTGATTTGTATTGGCAAGTTTCACTACTATGTGGAATATAAGTGGATCCTATCATTACATGCATATTTGGCTAAGTAGAGTTTTAGGCTCATTTGCATAAAGCAACATTTTATCCTATCCTTTTCAAAACGGTTTTGGTCCTTTGTCAAATCTCCTTTTCAAAAATCCCTTGAACTCCTTGGTAACCCCAAGTGTTCAAGTCTTTGTCAAAAATCCCTTGAGCTACTTGGTAACCCCAAGTGCAACAAGTTTTATCAAAATCACATGAGTTCCTTGGTAACCCCAAGTGTTCATGTTTTCAACAAAATCTCTTGAGTTCCTTGGTGACCCCAAGTACATCAAGTTTTGTCAAAGTCTCTTGAGCTCCTTGGTAACCCCAAGTGCATCATGTTTTTTTTTAAAGTTTTCTTTTAGAAATTAGAATGTCGAGATTTCCCATAGCTTCAAACTTTAGTTGCTCAGTATTGTCCATAACCGGGGACACGGCTAAGTACTTAGATTTTATTATCTTCTGCAGAAGTAGTACACTTTACCCACATGTCACAATCCCATCCTTTTGCCACCAGTGGCCGCTGGATTAGTGCTCACCAAGATGGAGTACCGGCAGATTGAGAATGTGACGAAGTCTTTCCAGAGGGTCCTCCCATACACCATTGCTAGCTTGTTTTCAGATACCCATGTAGGATTCC
The DNA here is from genome assembly GCA_916181665.1 of Avena sativa. Taxonomy (NCBI): domain Eukaryota; kingdom Viridiplantae; phylum Streptophyta; class Magnoliopsida; order Poales; family Poaceae; genus Avena; species Avena sativa. The sequence goes on from OV702299.1 coordinate 47,266,705, forward strand.
AGGTACCCATGTCTAGTAAACTGAAGACAATGTATGGGTCTTCCCTATGTAGTTGACTAAGCCAGAGCCATAATAGCATGTGGTTGCACACGAAAGCCACAATTGGAGAAACATGTTCAATCTCTAAGTTTCCTGGGTGGTTTCCTTTGGAGCACAACACAAGGAGAATGCCATAAACATGGTTACTTGTTGTTGCCACCTTCTCCAAAACTCAAAGTATCCTTGGCCACCCAGGTGGTTCATTGAGTCCTTGTTTTATTATATGAAACACAAGTCCTTTTCTCAACTTCATAAAATCTCAACATGTATCTCTTTTTCAAAATAAAGCATGGCTAAGCAAGTAACAACTACAATGTTTCCACTAAGGAAGGTATAGGGAATCCTATTAGGATTTAGCATAGCTTAAGTATAAAAATATCTTTTCATGCATGTTTCAAAATCCACTAAGTATAATGAAAATAGTAGGACTTTAGATGATAGTGTAACTTGCCTTTCTTTTGGTAGCGAATGTTGGTTCACTCCTTGATCTTGCTAGTTTCACACTTTTCTAACTTCACTACAATCAATCAAGCAAACCCAATATCAACTAGTATTCCAAACCAATAATCAATCAAACAATTTCACACACATAAAACAATGGGATCTAAGTCATGCATGTAAGCATGCAAGAGATGGTTCTACTTGCAAAGGTGTTCTCCACTAGGCTTCTAAACTTTGTAAAGTCCAAAGTGGTCATTTTCCAAAGTGGCAAAGTCATCTGCAAAAAGGTTTTGTCCATAAATCATTTTTTTTGAATCCCTTCAACATTTTATGTGGTGAGAGAATATTTTTATCAAAGCAACAACTCTAGGTTGTTCACCAAATAAGTTGTTGTTTCTCACAACTTGGTGTTTAGGGTTAGTAGGTTTGGTCCAAAACATTTTCCAAAAGTTTTTACTCCAAAATCATTTTCATAACAAAATCATTATTTTCATTTGGCTAGAAATGGGCTAAACCAATTAATCCATCCTAAATATCACCAAATTCATTTTCCAAACTGTGGGTTGGTTCCTAGGGTCAATGGGTTTACAACAAACCATTTTGCAAAGGTTTTAACTCTAAAACATTTTTAAACAATTTTTCTAACCTAAACAAGCACACAAAAGTATCTGCAAAAACAAGCAAACTAACAGATACTATTTACTAAAACAAAGGCATGGTTGGCTAGGGCTTGTTCCACTGATTCCAACGATATAAAGTTTGTAAATTTTGGACGTGTGGATCAAAAGTTTTAGAGTTTTCAAATCTGCAAACAATTCTGTTTTCAAATTTCTATTTTAAATAAGAACTGGCCACGCGTCATGATTTGATTGGACGGTACCGGTTCGTTCGGATTGACAGACGCAGACCGCAGGATCCAACTTGATCGCACGGCACAGATTCACTCTTACCCTTTCGCTCTGGTTCTATTCCTAACCGCTGGATCGAGATCGAACGGCTGCTGCAAGCTCGACCTAAAACTAGCGGCGCTGCGGCGGTGGCTGGCGGCGGAGCGGCCAGACGGTGGCGCTACGGTGGCTACAGGAAGCAAAGTAGACAGGGGGGGTGCTCACCGTGTTCGCGAGGTCGACGTGGTGCTCGTCGTGTGGTCAACGTGGCAAGGGGCGCTCTGGTATAGCAGCGATTGCTCGCCGGAGTAGAGAACTGCGTCGGGTGGTCCTGGTTGCGGTCGGAGGCGACTCTGTAGATCACGTGGAGGCAAACAGAGGGCGTCGTTAGGTACGCAAGACCAACGCGAAGATGCTCGCATGATTGAGAAGTAGAGGGGCGGTCGGATTCTACCTGGGGAACTCGCCGGAGTAGAAGACAGACGCGGCGGAGCTTAGTCGAGTTGGTTGCCGATGTTCTAGAGCACCCACGGTTGAATGGGAGGTACAGGGAGATGTGTCTAGGTCTGGGGAGTGTGTGTGCGTGGTCGATGAGGCAAGGGGCGGCGCTGAGTCGCCGGAATTGGCACCGAAGCGTCGTCGGAACAGAGGGAGTGCCAAGCCAAATTGAGGCAGCCTCGGGGCAGAGAGGGAGTGGCGTGTGAGGGGAAAGGAGGAGGAGACACTGGCGATTAATAGCGTGCAGTCACGGTGAGGTTAAGGCGCGACATTACTGCGAATTGAAGCCGCGACATCAACGGCAGAAACGGCCGGCGTGGTCGTCGCGAGGAAGGAGATGAGCTGGAAAAGTGGGGTCTGTTGGTCAGTGGGAAAAGGAGTGAGGGAAGGGTCCACCAGTCAGCGTCTGTTTGAGTTAGAACCTGAGTGCGAATCGTTTTTCTTAGGGGAGGGGAGCTGGGCTGGTTCTGGGCCTTGTGGGCTTGGCTGGTTGGGCTGAGTCCAAATCCATTTTTTTTATTCTGAAGTCTTTTCCTTTTGCTAATTTCAATTTCTGTTTTGAAATACAAACAAAAAAACAATACTCAACTCAATTCAAACAATCACCAAACTTTGCAACTTTGAATTTGGTTCTATTCAGTAGCATATACTAACTTTCCAAAACCAAAATCATAGTTTAAATCTTTTTAGGTTCCATTCTTTAATTAAATATAATGGACCATGGTTCATTAATCAAATAGGGTTTTGATTTATTAATAAAGTCTCTATTTGAAATCCAAATATTTTCAAAACCCAATCAGTAGGTTTTACTTGAGAATATATAATACTTGGAAAACTTATTTAAAATAAATAAATAAGTTTTGATGTCTTGGAAGATAATAAAACCTTTATTAATAAAACTTGGATGTTAAATCATTATTATTTTATTTTAAATATACCTCTACTATTTTTATTAAAACAAAATGTTTTATTCCAAAAGTTTGGCCAAGGTTTAATTTGGCTCTATGGAATAATCTTTTATTTATAAAACTTTTATTTCATTTTGAAAACCAAATCTTTTACTAAAAGATCCAAAATAGTAATTTTAAATTTTTTGGAGTTTGTTTGTTTATTTAACTTTATAAATCCCTCTAGGATTTTTAATTGATCCCAATTGGTTTGAAGTTCCAATTGAATTCAAAAAGTTTCTTTTGGCCCTGAAAATCAAACAAAGTTTTATTTTATTCATTTATTTTTCACATTACAAGATTTGGAAAATCTTGGGATGTGACAGGCTACCACCCTTAAAATAAATCTCGTCCCGAGATTTGGGGAGGCTAGGGTTACAAACAGGTTCGAACAACTAGGGTACTACCACCCTTAAAAAATTTTCAAACAAAATTACATATTTTCCTTCTTGGGATCCTGGGGAAACTTTCTCTAAACAAACATTTGCATTGTGTCCTTCGTTTCCATTCTTGACTCATGGGCCAAGGTTAAGTTTCTCCATAGGCTTGTTCAACTTGTTCTTCATCTTTTCTGGACAGTTGCTTGCATAATGTCCTGGATTCTTGTAGTTGAAACAGTGGATGTCCTTGAGTTCTTTACGTGGCTCTTGTGGACAAGTTGCTACATAGTGGCCTAGCTCTTTGCAGTTGTTGCACACTACTTGGCCAATCTCTTTATTCTTCGGGTTCTCTGGGCATTCACCGGAATAGTGTCCCATTTCCTTACATTTATAACATTGCACATGGCTTTTGTCTATCTTCTGTTTCTTGGGTTTCTTTGATCCTTTGAATTGGGTTGTTTTGTTTGGAGGTATAAGTGATCCTTTTCCTTTGTCATCAACCTTCTTGGTAGACTTGGATCCTTCTTGTTTCCTTTGTTCCATAATGGAATAGATGGGGCATTGGATAGGAACATGGTTGTTTCCTTCACACAAATAACAAGTGGCTTGAGAGGTGGGACATTGTCCAACAGGATGTTTCTCTTCACAGTTGGGGCATTGATCTCCATGTTCCTTGGAAGTATGTTCCTTGTCTCCACAAATGGTGCAAGCTGGGGCTCCATCTAGGATAATATTTCTGTTATCCTTGTTGTCACTAACTCTTTTGGAATAGTTTTCTTCCATCTTGATCATTTGATCAGTCACCTTAAGCATCAGTTGGCCTTGAGTTTCCAAAAATCCTTGCAGTGTTGGATCTTCTCCACTGGAGTTGGCTATGAATTGAGCTGTCACTTCGTTCAACTGGTTTTGGGTTGCTATGAGCTCTTTCATGCTGTCCTCTTGGTTGGTGTTGGTGTCATCAACCTTGATATTGGAGTCTCTTGGAGTAGTCATCTGTTTGGGTTGAATGAGGATTAGAGTAGGCAAAAGATTTTCTAGGGAATCAATTCTAATCACACACATCACAATTCACACAAGCAATGCGCATGCAATCACAAACTAAACATTCACAAAAACCTTTGTACTCAAACAACGAAGTTCAAGCACATACTTAGGCAACAAAATATTTTTGTTACACGACATAAGTTGGTGAGTTTGTCTTAACTAAAACATGGTGGTCCATCTATATGGTTCACTTGTGATCTTTCCATCCTTCTTGGTTACTTCTTCTTACTTAAGATCTTGGTTTCTTTGAGAAAGACTCTTGGTTACAATACATCAAAATGATCTAGGCTCCTTCTAACTTTTGCATTCCCTCAGTCTCTAAATCTTGAACAAGATTTTCTTGTCTCACTTGTAGTCCTTAGTGGTATCCAAGTTGGAAGTCCTTGAGGAATATGCTGAAGATGTTGAAGTCATTAGAGTTGAAGATGTTGTAGTCATTAGAGTTGAAGAAGTCCTTTGCACATGGTGTAGTCTTTGGTCATGAGGTAGGTTTTCCATCAAGTTGAAATAGAAGAGAAGTAGAGTTGAAAACCAAAATGGTTGAGGAAAGATTTTACAAGATTGTTTGTAAGTAAGTTTTGGAACAAATACAACTCCTATTCTTCTAAGGGTTTTTGTCCAATCCTAGGGTTTACAAATCCTACAGGCAACACAATACTCTGATACCATCTGTAAGGGTTCCCAACCTTTAATAAGGTAGAGTCCCCTGTGTTTACAATGCTAGTCCCTGGATCAATAGCTAGCATCCACAGTTAAGATGTAATATCAAGAAACAAAGGTCATAATATAACTTTATAACCAGGAATAACATAACTTTATTACATCTTTACATAGCTCATTTGGCTATTACATTACATTGCAGCGGAATAACTATAGTCATGGGGTCCTTCATCTTCAAAGTGCCACAGGCAAATGTTGGTTGTAGACTTTGTAATCCTAATCAATCAATCTTCACTTAAAATCAATCAAACCTGCAACATTACAAGTTACAGCCACAAGGGTCAATACATTTGATTTGTATTGGCAAGTTTCACTACTATGTGGAATATAAGTGGATCCTATCATTACATGCATATTTGGCTAAGTAGAGTTTTAGGCTCATTTGCATAAAGCAACATTTTATCCTATCCTTTTCAAAACGGTTTTGGTCCTTTGTCAAATCTCCTTTTCAAAAATCCCTTGAACTCCTTGGTAACCCCAAGTGTTCAAGTCTTTGTCAACAATCCCTTGAGCTACTTGGTAACCCCAAGTGCAACAAGTTTTATCAAAATCACATGAGTTCCTTGGTAACCCCAAGTGTTCATGTTTTCAACAAAATCTCTTGAGTTCCTTGGTGACCCCAAGTACATCAAGTTTTGTCAAAGTCTCTTGAGCTCCTTGGTAACCCCAAGTGCATCAAGTTTTTTTTTTAAAGTTTTCTTTTAGAAATTAGAATGTCGAGATTTCCCATAGCTTCAAACTTTAGTTGCTCAGTATTGTCCATAACCGGGGACACGGCTAAGTACTTAGATTTTATTATCTTCTGCAGAAGTAGTACACTTTACCCACATGTCACAATCCCATCCTTTTGCCACCAGTGGCCGCTGGATTAGTGCTCACCAAGATGGAGTACCGGCAGATTGAGAATGTGACGAAGTCTTTCCAGAGGGTCCTCCCATACACCATTGCTAGCTTGTTTTCAGATACCCATGTAGGATTCCAGGTACCCATGTCTAGTAAACTGAAGACAATGTATGGGTCTTCCCTATGTAGTTGACTAAGCCAGAGCCATAATAGCATGTGGTTGCACACGAAAGCCACAATTGGAGAAACATGTTCAATCTCTAAGTTTCCTGGGTGGTTTCCTTTGGAGCACAACACAAGGAGAATGCCATAAACATGGTTCCTTGTTGTTGCCACCTTCTCCAAAACTCAAAGTATCCTTGGCCACCCAGGTGGTTCATTGAGTCCTTGTTTTATTATATGAAACACAAGTCCTTTTCTCAACTTCATAAAATCTCAACATGTATCTCTTTTTCAAAATAAAGCATGGCTAAGCAAGTAACAACTACAATGTTTCCACTAAGGAAGGTATAGGTAATCCTATTAGGATTTAGCATAGCTTAAGTATAAAAATATCTTTTCATGCATGTTTCAAAATCCACTAAGTATAATGAAAATAGTAGGACTTTAGATGAAAGTGTAACTTGCCTTTCTTTTGGTAGGGAATGTTGGTTCACTCCTTGATCTTGCTAGACTCACACTTTTCTAACTTCACTACAATCAATCAAGCAAACCCAATATCAACTAGTATTCCAAACCAATAATCAATCAAACAATTTCGCACACATAAAACAATGGGATCTAAGTCATGCATGTAAGCATGCAAGAGATGGTTCTACTTGCCAAGGTGGTCTCCACTAGGCTTCTAAACTTTGTAAAGTCCAAAGTGGTCATTTTCCAAAGTGGCAAAGTCATCTGCAAAAAGGTTTTGTCCATAAATCATTTTTTTTGAATCCCTTCAACATTTTATGTGGTGAGAGAATATTTTTATCAAAGCAACAACTCTAGGTTGTTCACCAAATAAGTTGTTGTTTCTCACAACTTGGTGTTTAGGGTTAGTAGGTTTGGTCCAAAACATTTTCCAAAAGTTTTTACTCCAAAATCATTTTCATAACAAAATCATTATTTTCATTTGGCTAGAAATGGGCTAAACCAATTAATCCATCCTAAATATCACCAAATTCATTTTCCAAACTGTGGGTTGGTTCCTAGGGTCAGTGAGTTCACAACAAACCATTTTGCAAAGGTTTTAACTCTAAAACATTTTTAAACAATTTTTCTAACCTAAACAAGCACACAAAAGTATCTGCAAAAACAAGCAAACTAACAGATACTATTTACTAAACCAAAGGCATGGTTGGCTAGGGCTTGTTCCACTGATTACAACGATATAAAGTTTGTAAATTTTGGACGTGTGGATCAAAAGTTATAGAGTTTTCAAATCTGCAAACAATTCTGTTTTCAAATTTCTATTTTAAATAAGAACTGGCCACGCGTCATGATTTGATTGGATGGTACCGGTTCGTTCAGATTGACAGACGCAGACCGCAGGATCCAACTTGATCGCACGGCACAGATTCACTCTTACCCTTTCGCTCTGGTTCTATTCCTAACCGCTGGATCGAGATCGAACGGCTGCTGCAAGCTCGACCTAAAACTAGCGGCGCTGCGGTGGTGGCTGGCGGCGGAGCGGCCAGACGGTGGCGCTACGGTGGCTACAGGAAGCAAAGTACATAGGGGGGGTGCTCACCGTGTTCGCGAGGTCGACGTGGTGCTCGTCGTGTGGTCAACGTGGCAAGGGGCGCTCTGGTATAGCAGCGATTGCTCGCCGGAGTAGAGAACTGCGTCGGGTGGTCTTGGTTGCGGTCGGAGGCGACTCTGTAGATCACGTGGAGGAAAACAGAGGGCGTCGTTAAGTACGCAAGACCAAGGCAAAGATGCTCGCATGATTGAGAAGCAGAGGGGCGGTCGGATTCTACCTGGGGAACTCGCCGGAGTAGAAGACAGACGCGGCGGAGCTTAGTCGAGTTGGTTGCCGATGTTCTAGAGCACCCACGGTTGAATGGGAGGTACAGGGAGATGCGTCTAGGTCTGGGGAGTGTGTGTGCGTGGTCGATGAGGCAAGGGGCGGCGCTGAGTCGCCGGAATTGGCACCGAAGCGTCGTCGGAACAGAGGGAGTGCCAAGCCAAATTGAGGCAGCCTCGGGGCAGAGAGGGAGTGGCGTGTGAGGGGAAAGGAGGAGGAGACGCTGGCGATTAATAGCGTGCAGTCACGATGAGGTTAAGGCGCGACATTACTGCGAATTGAAGCCACGACATCAACGGCAGAAACGGCCGGCGTGGTCGTCGCGAGGAAGGAGATGAGCTAGAAAAGTGGGGTCTGTTGGTCAGTGGGAAAAGGAGTGAGGGAAGGGTCCACCAGTCAGCGTCTGTTTGAGTTAGAACCTGAGTGCGAATCGTTTTTCTTTGGGGAGGGGAGCTGGGCTGGTTCTGGGCCTTGTGGGCTTGGCTGGTTGGGCTGAGTCCAAATCCATTTTTTTTATTCTGAAGTCTTTTCCTTTTGCTAATTTCAATTTCTGTTTTGAAATACAAACAAACAAACGATACTCAAATCAATTCAAACAATCACCAAACTTTGCAACTTTGAATTTGGTTCTATTCGGTAGCATATACTAACTTTCCAAAACCAAAATCATAATTTAAATCTTTTTAGGTTCCATTCTTTAATTAAATATAATGGACCATGTTTCATTAATCAAATAGGGTTTTGATTTATTAATAAAGTCTCTATTTGAAATCCAAATATTTTGAAAACCCAATCAGTAGGTTTTACTTGAGAATATATAATACTTGGAAAACTTATTTAAAATAAATAAATAAGTTTTGATGTCTTGGAAGATAATAAAACCTTTATTAATAAAACTTGGATGTTAAATCATTATTATTTTATTTTAAATATACCTCTACTATTTCTATTAAAACAAAATGTTTTATTCCAAAAGTTTGGCCAAGGTTTAATTTGGTTCTATGGAATAATCTTTTATTTATAAAACTTTTATTTCATTTTGAAAACCAAATCTTTTACTAAAAGATCCAAAATAGTAATTTTAAATATTTTGGAGTTTGTTTGTTTATTTAACTTTATAAATCCCTCTAGGATTTTTAATTGATCCCAATTGGTTTGAAGTTCCAATTGAATTCAAAAAGTTTCTTTTGGCCCTGAAAATCAAACAAAGTTTTATTTTATTCATTTATTTTTCACATTACAAGATTTGGAAAATCTTGGGATGTGACACTCCATCACTAAGTCTATAATGTCTCCTCTTAAGGTTTGGTTGGTGGCTTCCAACTCTTGGGTATGTTCCTTCTCTTTCCTTAGATCATTTTGGAGGTTGAGCATTCTACACTTGACTCTATCACCAAGTTCTTTGATGGTCTTCCAAGCTGCATCCCTTGCTGATTCAAAGAATGTAGGGTGCACTACTGAATTGGTGAACATGCAGAATCCTTTTTCCTGGTGGTTGTCCTCCTTGTTTTTATACAAGTGAAGTTGCACCCACCAGTATTCAACTCCTTCATCCATCACAGGAAAACCTTTGTACACAGCTGCACCTTGTATTTCTAATGCAACCATGAGGTCCTTGAGAGCCTTGGGAAATTCTGTCTCACACTCCAAAGTCATTGTCATGAGTGTCCCTTTCCTTACGGCTTCGTTGATGGAGTTCATCTACAAATAGAGATGAGAAAGAGATTAGAAAAGTTTACGAGAAGAATAGACAAGTGTAGAAGTTGCTGAAAACTTTTTCCTTAGTGGTTTCCAATCCTAGGGTCATAATCCTACAGGCAACACAGTGCTCTGATACCATCTGTAAGATCCCTCCTTTGTAAAGGAAAAAGGATCCCTGTGATTGCAATGCTAGTCCCTGGATCAATGCTAGCATCCACAGTTTTAGATGAAGTACACAGATACAAAGGTTATTTATTACATCCATTCCAGAGATAAACATAGTTCTTACAACTCAAGGCCACAGGCCTAATACAGGAGTTTGAATAAGTAGATAAATATAAGTCTTCATCTTCATGTGCCACAGGTAAGCATGTTGAGTGCAGACTCATGACACCTAATCCTCATCAGAGTAATCTGCAACATCACAAGTTACAGCCACAGTGGGTCAATACTTTGGAATAGTATTGGCAAGTGATACCTTAGTATATTTTAAGTGGACTAGATACTATATGGAAATTTGGCTAAGTGTAGCTTGGCTTGCTTTGATCAAAATAGGTTTTTCCTATTAGTTGAAATCACTAAGTTTTTCTTTGTCAAAACTTTTCCCAAGGAACCACCAATAGACATTGAGGTCCTTCACCCTTGTTCACCCACAAGTTTTACTTAGAAGTTGGAATGATGAGATTCTTGATAGCTTCCGTGCCTTGATGCTCAAGTTGTCCATTGCCATGGACTTGGCTAAGTACTTAGATTTTTCCATCTGCAGAGGTTGTGCACTTTCCCCACCAGACTTGGTTTCACCAAGACAGGACCTTTCAGAAGCCTTTCCTTAGACCAAATGGACACGTTCCAACCTATCATCCCACTACCACCAACTGTCCAAATGGCTAAGTTCTAGCAACTTATGTGATCCAGGCAGAGCCCATATTGCCAAGTGGCTGCACTAGAAGCTTCTTAACACTTGGCCTCTAAAATCTCTTTGTTCCTGGGTGGCTTGCCACAAGTGAGATACACAAGGTAAACCATAGCCATGGTGTATCCACTCAACCAAAACCACCATTCAAGTCCCTTTCCACCCAGGTGATTCATTGACTTAGTTGTTTTATTAAGTAAAACAAAGTCCAAAGACTTAGAAATATTTCCATCATATCATGTATATTTTCCACCAACCCTTGTTTGCTACTAGCTAGGCTAAGCATGGCATAGATAATAACTTAACTTAGAAATTCCTAGCATTTCTACAACTACTTAGGATTTCCCAACATGGCATATAAGCAAAATATAACATGCAAGACTTAGCAAAATATTTCTAATGCTTAGTATAAAATATAGGGATAGAAATATTCATGAAGTACCACTTGCATTGGTAGTTGGGAGAGTAGCACTCTTCACAATCACAATCACTAGCACCAAAGTCTACACAAAGAATGGTAGCACAAAATTACACACAATTCATATACAAACATAAATATATGCATCCATGCAAAATGCTAAGTGATGATTTTCAAAACTCAACCAAGCAAGTTCAAGGTAATGATTCACTAACAAGATAAAAACTTGTCAAACAACCAATATTTATACCCTAAAACATTTCCTAAACATTTCAAACACTCAAATTAGTCCTAAACAAGTTTCTGCAAATAAAGCCTTTTTAATAGAAGCTAATCACTAAACACATTGCATAATCAGAAAGATCTTGCTCTCCTGATTCCAACAGTATAAAATTTGTCAAATTATAACGTGGGGATCAAAAGTTATAGCTAATTCAAATTTGGATATAAATCAGATTCAAATTCTGTTTTTAAAACCAAACCCTAGCCACGCGTCTGTTTCCTATTGGCCCGTATCTGTTCGGGCGGATCGAACGACGCAGATCGTTGGATTTAAGTGAACGTGCACGGCTCAGATCTAACGTACCGCTTCGTTTAAGTGATTCTATTACACGCGTTGGATCTAGATCCAACGGCTCTTGATCAAACGACCACAAATGAGCGGCGCCGGCGGTGGTATCTGGTGGCGGCGGCTCTGTCTATGGCGGTGCGGCGGTTACAGGTCGTCCTAGGGTCGTCAGAGGGGCTTACCAGAATCGTGGCGACGTGCTGATGCTCAACCTGGCGGCGGCCTGACAAGGGGCGCACAGACACGGTCGCTGGGGCTTGTCGGAGTTGCGGGCGGCGTCTGTCGCTTGCTGTCGAGGTCGTTGTCGAGGCTCTGCGTCGTCCTAGCACAAGGTAGAGGGTTTAGGAGATGCGCAAGTGATTGGCGAACAAGATGGTACCAAAGGGAAGGCAAGGGGCGCTCAGTTCTTACCACTATTGCTCGTCGAAGTCGAGCGGCGGCGCTGGCGGTTGCGGGCGTGAACGAGAACGATGACTTGGGTCACGAGCAAGCAAACCAGGGGTGTTAGAAGATGCACAAGGACATGGCGGTCACTCTCGTTTGAACCAGAGACGGCGGGGCGGTCGGAGCTTACCGGAATCGCCTGCCGGAGTTGCTCTGTCTGCGGTGGTGCCTGGCGAGTTGTGAGCAGCCTGGTGGCGTGGAGTGAAAATTGAGTGAGGGGAAATGGCCGCGAGGGGGAGGGGTTTCAGTAGGCAGAGCTGGGCGTGGAGTTACTCGCGGAATCAATGGGAATCAACGCGGCAGTGACTGCGGCGAGTAACGGTGGCGTGAGCGTCGGAGGCGCGCGTGATTGACGAAGACGACGACGGGGTCACGGGTCCACTTGTCAGCGAAATAAACAGAGGAGAGGTGGGGTCCTGGCGTCAGTGTCTCTGTGGGTGTGTCTGCGAGTGGAAGAGAGAGGGGGAACCCGGGTGGGCTAGATGGGCTGCTTCTGTTGATGGGCTCAAACCCTGGCACTGGCCTTTTTCCTTTTCTTTATTCCTTTTCTATTTCTGATTTGATTTTCTGGAATTATTTTCAAATGAATTCAAAAGATATTTGAATTCAAATCTTTTTAGGATTTTTGCAGTGTGCAACAGTCACAAATTTGGGTATAAAACCAAGTGGTCTCTCTGTTCAAGCTTGGTTCTTTTGAATAAACCAAATTAACAGTGCTATAGCACTTTAATTTGCAAATGTTTTGAAAATGGTTTTGGAACCATATTTATTTTGTAAATTTTGTTCAAATTCCATACTCAAACCAATCAACAAGGAAGCAAAAAAACTTGGTTTAAAACACTTAAGCTCTCAAAGGGGAATGGTCATTTTGATTTAAGTTTGCTCACATAAAATGATAGCACCATGTGCTTCTGTTTTTCTTGAAAATGGTTTGAAAATGACCTCTAAATTATATGCTTGCATGAATGATATGCAATCTTTGAAATCATGATTTTAGGGATATTACAGTGCAGATCATGCCAAGGCAAAAGAAGCGGTGGGTCATATGCGCAAGACGATGCTAGTCACGCGGGTGTCAACGAGAGGGAAAGGGGCGGTTGGAAATTACCACTGGAGGCCGTCGGAGTTGAAGCCGAAGACGGTGGCGCTCAGTCGATGGTGTTTCCGATGCTCTGGGCACACGCGGGCAAGCTAGGGGTACTGGGAGGTGCGCAAGGTAGAGTGGAGCAAGCTCGTGTGAACCAGGAGCAGAGGGGTGGTCGGGGTTGGCCGGAATTGATGCTGCGGATCGTCGGAGCAACGAGGTCGCGGCGAGGAATTCTCGCAGCCTGGGGGCGCTCTGTGCTTGGGGTTTGGGGGGAAATGGAGAGGGGGCAGAGGGGGTTTAAGTAGCAAGGATGAGCTAGGAAATTACGTCGGGAATCAAGCGCAATCAATCGGATTTGATTCGGGAAGAAACGGCAGAGAGGAGCAGTTCCTCCGGCGCGGGATTGACGACGATGCTGATGTGGCGGTGGGTCCGGAGTGTCAGCGAGGGAGGGGTATGCGGGTGGGTGAGAAACAGAGGGAAAAGGGGAAATGGCCCGGGTGGGTTTGTGGGCTGGTTTCGCTGTTGGGCCAAAAGTCCAGTGCCGACCTTTTTCTATTTCTCCATTCCTTTTTCTTTTTCTGTTTGAATTTCCAGGAACCTTTTTCAAAAGATTTCAAAAGCCATCTAAATTCAAATCTTTTCTGGATTTTTGTAGAGTGTAACACTCATATTTCTAGGCATAAAATCATGTGATCTCTCTGTACTAGCTTGGTCCTTTGATTAAAAAAAAATAGTGACATAGCACTTGATTTGAATAAGTTTTTGAAAATGGTTTTAAATCCATATTTGTTTTGTAAATTTTCACCAAACTCCAACAATCAAACAAAGTATCAAGAGAGCAATCAAGGCTTGGTTTAAAAAAATAAACTCTTCAATTGAGAGTGGCATTAGTTTAATAGGTGTTCACATAAAAAAATGAGCATCAGATGCTCCTGTTTTTTTTTGAAATGGTTTTGAAATGGAACCCTAAATGATCATGGATGCATGGATGATATGCATGAGTTTTGAAACATGATTTTAGGGATGTTACAGTATCCTTCAAAGAAGTTTCATCCATTTTCGGATGGCATTTCTTTAGCTGACTCACATGAAACACATTGTGAACGGCAGACAATGATTCTGGAAATTCAATCTCATAAGTTACTTCTCCTTTATGACTCAGAATTTTGAATGGTCCAACATATCTTGGGGCCTATTTTCCTTTGATACCCAATCTCTTCACTCCACGAAGTGGTGACACTCTAAGATAAGCTCTATCGCCTACTTCATAGGTGACTTCTCTACGCTTAGGATCTGCGTAGCTCTTCTGTCGAAACTGTGCTATCTTCAATCTGTCCTTAACTAGCTTGACTTTCTCTTAAACCTCTTTGATTAGTTCTGGTCCGAACAAATTTCTTTCTCCCACTCCATTCCATAATAATGGGGTGATACACTTTCTCCCATAGAGAAACTCAAACGGTGCCATCTCAAAACTAGCTTGATAGCTGTTATTGTAAGAGAATTCTGCGTAAGGCAGACTTTCATCCCAACTAGCTCCATAATCTAGGGCACATGCTCTCAACATGTCTTCAAGAATATGGTTGGTTCTTTCTGTCTGTCCATTAGTCTGAGGGTGAGAAGTAGTGCTGAATTCCAATCTCGTTCCCAATGACTCATGTAGTTGCCTCCAAAAATGAGAAGTGAACCGAGTCCCCCTATCAGACACAATACTCTTGGGTACTCCATGCAGACACACAATCCTATTCATGTAAATCTTGGCTAACTTAGCACTCGTGTAGGTTGTCTTCACGGGTAGGCGATCCACTACTACCCAAATAGAATCATATCCTGACCTAGTCATTTGCAATCCAGTGACGAAATCCATGCCAATCTTGTCCCACTTCCAATCAGGAATATGTAGTGGTTGTAGCAATCCTGCTGGTTTCTGATGTTCCGCTTTCACTCTACTACATACATCACACAAAGCAATATGTTTGGCGATGTCCTTCTTGAGATTATTCCACCAAAATCTTTCTTTCATATCCATGTACATTTTGGTGTTACCCGGATGAATGGAATATGGTGAGTTGTGTGCTTCTTGTAAAATCAGTTTCCGAAGCTCCGGATCTTGTGGAACACAGATACATTTTCCATACCCTAAAGTACCATGTTCGTCTTCATGGAATCCTTTGGATTTTCCCTTGCCAATCTTTTCCTTAATCTCTTCAATTTCCTTGTCTGTCTTTTGGGCTTCTTTGATTTTGTCCAACAAAGTGGGTTGAACATCCAATGACATGAGATGTCCTTCAGGCACAATCTCCAATCTGAGATCTCGAAATTGGGCACACAGATCATCTGGCAACTCTCCCTTAGTAAGGACATTCACAAATACCTTACGACTTAAAGTTTCTGCTACAACATTTGCTTTACCGGGATGTTATTGCAAAATCAACTCATAGTCCTTGATGAGTTCTAGCCATCTTCTTTGTCTCATGTTGATTTCTTTCTGGGTGAAGATATACTTCAAACTCTTGTGATCTGTGAACACTTCACATCGATTTCCCAAAAGATAACATCTCCATGTTTTGAGTGCATGGACAACAGAGGCTCTAAATCATGAGTAGGGTAATTCACTTCATGAGTTTTGAGTTGTCTCGAGGCATAAGCCACAACTTTCCCTTCTTGCATTAGAACTGCTCCTAATCCATGATGAGAAGCATCACAATATAATTGGAAATCTTTCTCCAAGTCTGGCAGACATAAGACTGGTGCTGTCACTAGTCTCTTCTTCAATTCTTGGAAACTGAGCTCACATCCTTCAGACCAAGCGAATTTCTTGTCTATCCTGAGCAACTCTGTCATTGGCTTAGCTACCTTGGAGAAATTATCAATAAATCTTCTGTAGTATACTCCCAAGCCAAGGAAACTACGAACCTCTTTTACTGACTTAGGAGATTCACATTCAGTTACAGCTGACACTTTAGCGGGATCAACTGCTACACCATCTCCTGACACAACGTGTCCAAGAAATCCAACTTCACTTAACCAAAATTCACACTTGCTGAATTTGGCATACAACTTATGCTCTCTAAGCTTCTCAAGTATCAAACGCAAATGTCCTTCATGCTCTTCTTTGCTCTTGGAGTAAATCAAAATGTCATCAATGAAAACGAAAACAAACTTTTCAAGGAACTCCATGAACACCTTGTTCATCGTATTCATGAAGTAGGCTGGTGCATTGGTCAAACCAAATGGCATCACGGTGTACTCACACAATCCATACCTAGTGGTGAAAGCTGTCTTAGGTATGTCTTGTTCTCTTATCTTGAGCTGGAAATAGCCTGATCGGAGAGCAATCTTTGAGAACACACAGGCTCCTTCTAACTGATCGAACAAGTCATTGATTCTAGGCAAAGGTTATTTGTTCTTGATAGTCACCTCATTGAGTGAACGGTAATCTATGCATAACCTTTGACTTCTATCCTTCTTTTCCTCAAACAAAACTGGTGCTCCCCAAGATGAGGAACTTGGTTGAATAAATCCTTTCTGCAACTGTTCTCCAAGTTGTTTCTTGAGTTCTTTCAAATCATCAACTGACATCTTGTATGGTCTCTTTGCTATTGGTCCTGATCCCGGTAGCAAGTCAATAAGAAACTCCACATCTCTATCTGGTGGCATTCCCGCAATTCTTCCGGAAACACATCCGGATATTCAC
Organism: Avena sativa; assembly: GCA_916181665.1. Lineage (NCBI taxonomy): Eukaryota > Viridiplantae > Streptophyta > Magnoliopsida > Poales > Poaceae > Avena > Avena sativa. The sequence goes on from OV702299.1 coordinate 47,283,337, forward strand.
TCACATTTGGCACACTGTCTATGCTAACCCCCTTAAGAGAATTTAGCTTACTTCCTTTTGATTCAAAGTTAGATTTGAATCTTATCCGTTTCTTTTCCGGGGTTGTGAGTGCGACAGTACGATTGGCACAATCTATTACTCCTTCATACTTGGTCATCCAGTCCATTCCTACAATTACATCCAGTCCTTGGAAATCTAGGATTATCAGACTCACTGGAAACTTATGCTTTCCAAACTCTATCACTAGATCACGGCATTTAAGACTTACTATCATATCTCCACCAGGAGAACTTACTTTTATTGGACACCCAATGTTTTATGTTGAAAACCCATTTCTATCAACAAATTCTTTTGATATGAATGAATGTGATGCACCAGTATCAAAAAGAACAAGTGCTGGAATAGAATTGAGTTTGAACTTACCAGCCACAACATCAGACTCCTCATAGATTTCTTCCACATTGATGTGGTTCACTTGTCCCTTCTAGAAGGGTTGGGCTTGTTGGGTCCCTCAACTTTCTTTTCTGGGCATTCATTTGCATAATGCCCCATCTTCTTGCACTTGAAACATTCAACCTGACTAAGATCCTTCTTGACAGGCTGGCTTCCACTACCACTTCCACTTCCATTGTGGTGGCTTTTGTATCCACTCTTGTGATTCTTGTACTTGTCATTGTCATGACTACGGTGATGCTTGTTGTCATGATGATGGTTGTGGTTGTGGTGGCTGTTATATTTTCTATGCTTGTGGGATCCAGAACTCCCACTATCATCATAATGGGAATTCTTGTGAGACGATCCCGTGCTGTGCTTATCAGATTTGTGTTTCCTCTTTCTGCTTTAAACCTATTTCAACTTGCTCTCCAAGATGGCAGCCTTGTCACAAAGAGATTGATAGGTGGGACATAGGCCACAGATAATTGCAGATTCAGTTCAATCCTTCGAGGAACTTCTCTTTCCTCTTGGCATTAGTATCAACTTCATCCGGTGCATAACACGCCAGATTGTTGATCTCAATATATTCAGCCACGCTGCGATGGCGTTGTTTCAGATTATGAAATTCCTTCTTCTTCAAGCTCATCACTCCAGATGAGATGTGAGTTATACGGAAACCATCTTCAAAGATAGCCCATGTCACATCCTCAATGGGAGTGGTGATCTGAAAGTTATCCCACCAAGTAGTTGCTGGTCCTTCCAACAAGTGTGCTGCAAACCTGACTTTCTCCTCATCAGTACAGCCAACAGTTACCAAGTCCTTGTTCACTGAGCGTAGCCAATCATTGGCCACCATGGGATCAGTAGTCCCTGAGAACTTTACAGGCCTCAGTCTTAGGAATCTGGTGAGCATGTCAAAACCTGGTGGGTTATTCTGATTGTTGTTGTTGTTGTTGTTGTTGTTGCTGCTGCTGCTGTTGTTGTTGTTGTTGTTGTTGTTGTTTTTGTTGTTGTTGTTGTTGTTGTTGTTGTTGTTGTTGTTGTTGTTGTTGTTGTTGTTGTTGTTTTTGTTGTTGTTGTTGTTGTTGATATTCTGATTCTGCATGAAGGTAGTCATCATCTACATGAGCTGTGCATGTGCTATCATCGGTTGCTGCATCTCGGGGGTGACATTGTTGTTGTTTGGGTTGGGGTTGGCACGTTGAGGAGGCATCTGTGGTTTTCAATAAGGATAAGAATGAGATACCCATAGATGCTTAACATGCACAATACATCACATAGACAATCACAAACAAGCATCAAAGTAACAAAAGTTCAACAACATAGACAATAGGTTTTGAAAAGTAAACACACCAATAGCAAGCCATCCACATGTTGGATGGTCATTGCGACTGAATAATCAAAAGAAAGGTAAATAAAAGGTAAATGAGTAGTCATCACTACTCCTCTGCATCAACCTCCTCATCAACAAGTGTAAGACCTGCATTATCCATAGCGGTCTTGTATTCCTCGACATTGGTAGTCAAGGCCTCTACCTTGGCTTTGAGATCCCTCTTATGTGAACGAAGCCTCTCAATCACACCCTGCTGATGCTCGAGCTCGAAGTCCTTGGCCTCTAGTTCCACAGTCATCTCTCGAATCCTCTTGTTCCTATCTTGGACTCTTTTCTCTTGACTCTTGAACTTTCTATCCTGACTCTCAAACTTGGCCTCCCTTTCCTTGACTATCTCATCTTTCTCCACGAAGAGCTTGTCCTTCTACCGAAGCTGCACCTGGAGTTCGTCATTGCTAAGCATGACGTTGGTCCTATCAGTATCTAGGTGCCTAAGAAGAACCTCTAGGTCCTGGAGGTACAGACGAATCGGCTCTGCCGTCTCTCTAGAAGTATCCTCGAACTCAATAGCCTCACCATCCTCGTCACGTCTACCGAAGGCGTGGAAGTGAGTACCTCTAATCTCCCGAGAGTGTCTCCCTAACAAACGCCCAAGCAAATCCTGCATGACTACCTCTAGGCCTCTCTCCTTGTCATCATGCATGAGCTTAAAGGTGATAGCCTCCATGGCTGGCTCAGTCTGGCGTCCTGGCTGAGTAACGTTGAAGCCCCAAAGGTCCTTCCTCTCAAATTTGGTGAGGGGAAGCATCATGATGCTAGGAAGCGGAAGATTGAGCACACTAGTGAGCTCAATAAGACGAGTGCCGAAACGAGTTCCCTTGAACTCTTCAGCCGTGCTGATAGTAACATTAAACATCTATTTTATAAGATAGAGAAAAGTTAGATACAACATCAACAGAAAAACACAAGACAAGGTAGCACAAGCATATCAATTGCAAACCAAACACACAAGTCATGGCATACATAAATTTATTACAAGCATCCAAGGTTCAACATAACTTAGACAGAATTTTGGAAATGAAATGATAAGTGTGGTGGTCCAACTAACGAAGTACGTTACAACTCTCACTCACTAGACAAAATGGCTATCAAAGCATCCTTAGTAGCCATCTGCCTATCTTGTTCACAAGATTCCCAAATCAAGTCTATGATGTCTTCCCTTAGTTGTTGGTTGGTAGTTTCCAACTCTTGGGTATGCTTCTTTTCTTCTCTAAGGTCATTTTGGGTGTTGAGCATTCTGCACTGAGTCTATCACCAAGCTCTTTGATGGCCTTCCAAGCTGCATCTCTTGCAGAGTCAAAGAATGTGGTGTGCATCACTGAGTTGGTGACCATGTAGAATCCTGATTCCTTGTGGTTGTCTTCCTTGTTTTTGTACAAGTGAAGTTGCACCCTCCAATATTCTTCTCCTTCATCCATCACAGGGAAACCTTTGTACACAGCTGCACCATGTATCCCCATAGTAACCATAAGGTTCTCGAGGCCCTTTGGAAATTCAGTCTCACACTCTAAGGTCATGGTCATGAGTGGTCCCTTCCTTACAGCTTCTTTGATGGAGTTCATCTACAAATAGAGATGAGAAAGAAAAATTAGAAAAGTTTACGAGAAGAAAAAGACAAGTGTGGAAATTGTTGAAATTTTTTCCTTAGTGGTTTCTAATACAATCCTAGGGTCATAATCCTACAGGCAACACAGTGCTCTGATACCATATGTAAGATCCCACCTTTATAAAGGTAAAGATACCTGTGATTGCAATGCTAGTCCCTGGATCAATGCTAGCATCCACAGTTTAAGATGAAGTACACAAATACAAAGGTCATTATTACATGTCATTCTAGAGACAAACATAGTCTTTTACAACTCCATGGCCACAGGCCAAATACAAGAGTTCAAGTATAGAATAAGATAAATAAGTCTTCAGCTTCATGTGCCACAGGCAAGCATGTTGAGTGTAGACTCATAACCCTTAATCATCATCATAGTAACCTGCAACATCACAAGTTACAGCCACAGTGGGTCAATACATTTGGAATAGTATTGGCAAGTGATACCTTAGTAGAATATTAACATCGAGTTACTACATGAATTTGGCTAAGTGTAGCTTAGGCTTGCATTGCTCAAAATAGGTTTTTACCTATTAGTTGAAAACACTAAGTTTTTCTTTGACAAAAACTTTCCCAAGGAATCACCAATAGAAATTGGTGAACCTTCACCCTTGTTCAACCACAAGTTTTAACTTAGAAATTGGGATGAGGAAATTGTTCAACCCTTGCTCAAGTTGTCCGATACCAGGGACACGACTAAGTACTTAGATTCTTCCATCTGCAGAGGTTGTGCACTTTCCCCACAAGACTTGATTTTCACCAAGACAGGACCTTTCAAAAGCCTTCCCTTAGACCAAATGGACGTGCTCCAAACCTATCATCCCACTACCACCAACTGTCCAAATGGCTAAGTTATTGCAACCTATATGATCCAAGCAGAGCCCATAATGCCATGTGGCTGCACTAGAAGCTTCTTAACATTTGGCATCTCAAATCCCTTTGTTCCTAGGTGGCTTTCCACAAGTGAGATACACAAGGTAAACCATAGAAATGGGCCTTGTGTAACCAGTCAACACAAACCATTCTTTCCATTCCACCCAGGTGTTTCATTCACTTAGTTGTTTTATTAAGCAAAAACACAAGTCAATTACTTGGAAATATTTTACATAGCATGAATATATACACCACCCTTGGTTGCTACTAGCTAGGCTAAGAATGGTAATAGTAAGCATCTTAACTTAGAGGAAAATCTAACAATTCTACAACTACTAGGATTTCCCAAGCATAGCATATAGACACTTATCAAAATATTCATGCAAGACCTATACAAAATATTTCTAGTGCATAGGTGAAAAATATAGGGATAAAAACATGAAGAACCACTTGCCTTGGTAGTTTGGGTACTAGCAACAATCTTCACAACCACAATCACTATTAGCACCAAAATCTACACATAAAATAATGGCACGAAAATCACATAACAAAATATACAAACAAAAATATATGAAGGCATGCAAATTCCATGTGATGTTTTTTCTAAACCAAACAAGACAAGTGTACAGTACTGAAACATAAACAATACCAAGATACTCAAAATAAACTTTGTTTGATCTTTAAAACATTTTCAAATAATTTCCATACTCAAATTAAGCCTATAAATGTCTTTGCAAAAAAAACCATTTTTACAGAGAAAAAACATTAAACACATTGCATAAACAGATAGGATTTTCTCTCCTGATTCCAATGATATAGAGTTTCCAAAATTTGAACGTGGGAATCAAAAGTTATGAATTTTGCAAGTTTGAATCACTATTAGATCAAATTTCTGTTTTAAATCTAAACTCAGGCCACGCGGCGGCTTCTGATTCGCTGATACTGATTCGCACGGATCGATCAATGTGGACCACTAGATCTAACTAAAAACGCATGGCCAGATCTAACGCATACCCCTTCGTTAAGTGAATCTATCGCAAGCGTTAGATCTAGATCTAATGGCTACAGATCAAACGACCAAAGTTTGGCGGCTCCAGCGGCGGCGAGTGGCGTTGGCGGCTCTGTCAGAGAAGTTGCCGGCAATTTAGGTCGCGCGGGGAGGAGTGGGGATGCTTACTGGGTTCGCGTGGTCGTTGCGATGCTCGAGGTGGTCGAGGAAGAGACAGGGGCACACGGATTCAACGGCAGGACCTCGTCGGAGTTGCTGGCAGCGTCAGGTGTTTGTTGATGGAGTAGTTTCCAATTATGTAGACTGCCCTAGCACGAACCAGTGCTGTTAGAGGATGCACAAAGTCACGACGAACAAGACAAGGTCAGAGAGGAAGGAAGGGGCTCTCAGACATTACTGGTATTCCTCGTCGGAGTTGAGCGGCGGCTCTGTTGCTTGCAGGGATGGACGGGAACGGTTGCCTGGGTCAAGTGCGGCCAAACGAGAGGGGTCAGGAGGTGCACAAGGTTGCAAGGAACACGCTCGTTTGAATTAGAAGGGAAGGGGTGGTCTGGCTCACCGGAATTTCGTCGCCGGAGTTAGTCGGTACAATGGCGGTGTGAGAGCAAATAGGGGCAGCCTGGTGGCGCTTCTGGCTAGCTATGTTGGGGGAAATGGCCGCGAGGGGGAGGGGATTAAGTAGCCGGAGCAGAGGAGAGAATCACACACGTAATCAACGACAATTAACCAGATTAAATTGCGGCAGTGAAGGAGAGGGAGGAAACGGCGAGGCCAGGTCGTGGGCGGGGTTTGGGTACGACGCTTACGGGGCAGGGTGGGGTAGGCCTGTCAGTGAGGGGGTGTGCGCGGGTCGGGTGAGAAATAGAGGGAGAGAGGAAAACCCGGGTGGGTTGCTTTGTCTACTGGGCCGAAAAGGTAGCGCCTGGCCCAGTTCTAATTCCTTACCCTTTTTCTTTTCCTAAATCGATTTTCAGGAAACAAATTCAAATGAAATCAAATGTGTTTGATTTCAAACTTGTTCTGGATTTTTTGTAAAATGAAACCTGCACGTTTTTGAGTATAAAACCATGTTGTCTTACTAGACTTGCTTGGTTCCATTGAAATTCAAAAATAAACAGTGCCTTAGCACAAGATTTGATAAAGATGGAAAATGGTTTTAAAACTATATTTGTTTTAGAAATTTTGTCCAAGCTTTGGAACTCAACCAAACTAACTTATGAGCAAACAAATCTTGGTTTGAAACAAATATTCTCTCACTAGAGAGTAGCAATGGATCAGTACTTGTCTACATAAAATAATAAGCACTCAAAGTTTCTGTTTTCTTGAAATGACTTTGAAAATGATCCCTAAATGATTATGCATGCTTGGATGATATGCAATCTTTGAAAACATGATTTTAGGGATGTTACAGAAACATTCTACTCATTTCCAACACCAATCAGCTTATTTGCAACAACTCTCAAATATAATAATCAATAAAGAGCAGTGATCTTGTATCACCTAACTACAAGAAGACGTACAAAGTTCTAAGCAAAAATAACAAGAAAACTAAAGATAAACGCAGTGCTAGTAAAGGAGAACACTCACAAAACATAAGAGTGAAAACTAGAGTGTTCGAGGCAATGAAAACAGAGCGTGTCTCTATCCAAAAGAAGTGTGCTAGGATCCAATCAACTTATTATAGAAAACAAAACAAAATAAAACTAAAAACAAAAACAAAGACGCTCCAAGAACAACACATACTGCTTGAAGCAAAAATATAATATCTTAAAAGAAGACCTGAGACTTTTGTTGATGAAGAAGGGGATGCCTTGGGCATCCCCAAGCTTTGACGCTTGTACCTCTTGAATATTTATTGGGGTGACACAGGTGGCATCACCAATATTGAGATTTTGTCCATACTTCATCTCATCACGTCCTCATTTCCCTACATTTGAAAACTTCCTTCATATAGAACTTCACACAACCTTCATTAGCAACATTAGTGTATTCAGGATAATAAGCATTTTGGGTTCAGTTTAAACTCAAGTAAATCATCCATTAAAACATAAGCTACTGTAGAAACTCCTTTTAAAATCTCAAGTGATCAAAAGAACTAAAAAATCAATTTAAGAGGCAAATGCAAATAATGGCAGAAATATGTCAAAATAGACATGCGGGTAAAGACCGATTTTTTCGAAAATCTTCTATTGCTTAAATCGAAAAGTGAAAAACTAACGAAAGTTGGGTAAATACCAGGATGCGCACAAAAAATTGTAGATCAATTCGACGTTCTGGGATGTTTCATGATTGTTTATAGCAAAGCATAGAAATCTGTTTTGGGACAGCAACTTCCCCAAATCTTACTTCCCTCTCATTAGAGGCTATTCTTGGCACAAAAACCAAACAAAAAGGATAAGGAGAATGTCAAAACCCGGATTTTTAATCCCAGATGCCTGTGATGCCATACATCACAATCCCAGGATTACCATTTTTGCGAGACATAACAGAATTGGATACCATAGTACATCATCCATTACAAACCGTACATAAGTTCTTACACAAATAGGGATCTCATGATCCAGTCTTAATTCAATCAACAAAGCGGAATATTAATAATAACAGTAGCATGGGCGAAGCTCCATCTTCAAGGTCACAGGTAATGCTAACAATGGGAGATGATCCTAGTTGTCGTAGACTTCCTGTTGTCCATCATCCTGGTAGTCCTCCTCATAGTCTGGCCATAGGAATAGCCAGGGACAAAGCCATGAGTACTCTTTAAGTACTCGCAAACTAATACTAACAAGTGAAGTGGTTCAAGTAGGAATACTAAGCTCTAGGTTGTTTTGCAAAAAGCCAGATTTATCTCTAACTGAGTTTAGAAGCAAATAAAAGTAGTTTAAGGTTTTATAACACCTAAGTGGGAACTTAGCTTTCACTTTCATAACCCTGTTGTGGTCAAGTCAAACTCATGATTGATTTCACAAGTCATTTTGAAAACATCTGACGACGGAACAGTATGGCCACTCCAACTGTCCATAACCATGGACGCGGCTATTCGAATAGTTTGACACTCTGCAGAGGTGGTACACTTTCACCACAATATCCGATAGATCTGTCAGGAACAATCCTGAATCACCATACTCAGTATGCAGATAATCAATCCTAACTTTTCAATTACACACCCTAGTATAGGCACCTCTCCTATGAGTTTGGCCTCCCAACCATGACCATCTGTCATCTTGGGAACTAAATAGGTGGTCAATCATCACGAGGTATCCTCATCTCAAACCTCGACCACAAGAGAACCCATACTAAGATATATAAACTTCCAGTCAAGCCCTACCCAAATTCGGGTATTGTGTTTGTACGGTAAACATTGGAATGGTATCGCATCCGAACACAACCATCAGTTTTATAAGGGTTAAGGATCATGCCTCAACATTTTCATCATAAAAATCATCTGGTGTTCAAGAACACATGTGAAAACATCTCATTAGAATGACTCATCATTCCAAGGTTTTCATAACCATTTTAACCAAGTATTCCCATCTAAAGTGAGCAAGTTTTATGCTTAGCACTAGCCACTAAAGTTGGGGGTAATCACTAATAAGGGGGTAATAATCAAGTGTGACTTATCTAAATCTAATTTCATGCCTCAGGATGACATCTAATTCTATCTATCTTAGGCCAAGTTTTATGCTCTTTTTGCTACTTATAATAACCTTCCAAAATTCACAAGTCACTAAGTAAACATAAATAAAGATCTTTGATAAAGAAATAAAATAATAAAGCTTTGCATGTAAAACTGGGTGGTATAATCAAGTGGTATAACCAAATATGCCTAAGGCATTGCATGGGTTATCTAGCTTGCAAAGTTGCAAGTGCTATCTTGCTAAGATAGCTTGCATTAGATAGCTTGCCTTGAGCATTGGAGTGGTTGAAGTTCTCCTCTGCTTCCTCTTCGTAGTAGTCTCCTTCCTCTTCGTATCCTTGATCGGTACTAGCATCTATAAATAAATACAAAGTACACAATCACCAAACAATACTTAACTACTTCTATTTGGCACACAAGGGTTTACACTAGCTAGATGATCTAGCATCATCTCAATCATCACAAGGATTAAAGCAATAGTCTTATTTATTTTATTTTAGAAAAGTAATTTATACTCATTGAAAAACTACCTAAGATTTAATATTATCCAATTAAATTATGGGATCATGTTGACACATGTCATCACCACATATTTTCATACTTGGGAATGTGATTTAAAGCGGTGTCACAATTTAATAAGGTTTAACCTTTTTATTTTAATTAATTAAAGTGACTAGAAATGCCTATGGGGCATTCTTTTAATACTTGTCCACTATTACTGCAAGTAAGCCTAGATACTTTTATATATTCCGAGGTCTTGTCAAATGTGATTTTTGAGAGTGGGAATCAACTCAAAAGCATTTATGGTTGATTTTTGAAAAATGTTTGAATGTAGAAAAGTCTCTGTCTTGTTATTTTTACTATAGGTGATATATAATTCCAAATGGTTTGAATCCAATGGGCTTGGATTAATAATTTCCATATCTTTCTAACAAAATTAGTTTCATGCAATTTGGTTCAGTAAAACTCTCTGAATTGATTTTTGAATCAACAGACAGAACTAGGGTTTGAAACTAAATGGAGAATCTAAATTTAAACTAACTGGGTCGCGTAGGAAATCTAACTGGGCCGATCCACTACACACAGCGCGCGCACGGGCTGGTTAAGTGGTGTCCCCACTCGTCAGTGAGACAGAGTGTGGCGAAGGGGTACGTGACGATTACGACCGTAGGATTAGACTAAGGATCAACGGCTCACGGCCATTGTCCTCGTCGGAATAGAACACGATGGGGGCTAACCCTAGCGCATCCAGTGGGGGTCTGGGGCGGCTCACCGGGGCTCAGGCGAGGGTCGCCGATGGGGGAGAATGATGAAGTCGACAACGGCGGTTCTCCTAGTATTGGCGGCTTCTCCTGGGGTGGCCGCAATCAACAGCGCCCTTCTCCTCCAACAGCGACAAGCTCCGGCGAAATTCCTGCAAGGGAGAGCTCGCCTTGCTCCAGGAAGAAGTGGGAAGGATCAGTGAGAGGTGGGGAGTGAACTGGTGTGAAGAAATCGAGCGGGGAAGGCCTCCTTCTATAGGCAAGCGAGATAGGCAGAGCGGCATGGGCAATGCTTGTCGGTGTCGGTGTTACAGCGAGCTACGGGAATGGCTGAGGCTAGGGGACGATGCACGGTCTCCTGGCGGTGCTCAACGGCTTGATGGCGCGGCAAGGGGCGGTGCGGTTTGGTCGGAATGCGCTGGTGCTCTAAGCAGCACCGGCAAAGTTTTTGATGATGCACAGGCGCTCCTGGTTTCGCGACGGTGAACGGGCATGTCTGGTGGTCTCCTGGGATGGTGGTGATAGTGTGGATGATCGGTGAAGGCGAGGCGCGGTCTGTGCGAGGCGGTCGGCTTCGGCGAGCTGGCGCGCTCTGGACATGGCAGCGACGAACTGGGCGTGTGTGTTCTCTGTGGTCCATGGCTTGTCAAGGCTCGAGGGCTGGATAGAGGGTGGCGGTGGACGGTGGTGTGCCTCCTGGACATGGAGGCTAGGTGCGGTGATGGCTCTGGCTAGCTCGCCATGGTTAGCTGGCAAGGGGTGTCTCGGGCATGCACGGCATGGTGCAATGGTAGGGGTCTAAGTTGGTTTAATGCACTAGTTTTTGCCGGGGGAGACAAGGGTGATCAGTGGGAGACAAGGTTTGGAAAGATTACTGCTCAAAACAGTGAAGTTTGGCAGAATTTGGTTTGTGTCTCTAGGTGTTTTGAAATGGCCAAGAGAAATTCATATTTGAATTTTTGGATGAAACTTTGTGGGTGCAATGGTCACATACTAGGTAGTCTCTGGTTGATTGGATTTGTCAAGTTGCACTGGTTTGGTTGGGTTTTGAGAAATGGTGATCTTACCATATGATCTAGATTCAATCTTTAAATGTCATTTGAATAGGGTTTCCAAATGTTTCTGTGGGTTTGCAAGGTGGACTTGGGTTCACTTTTACTTGGTCTAGCAAGGGATGAAAACAATTGGATTTGTTTCTGTTAGAAATCTTGGACTAGAAACACTCAAAGTGGTCTTGTGAACAAGATTGGCAAAAATGACCATTTGCTTATATGGTTTGTTTTTTAATTTCTATTGATTTTACTCTGCTTGGAAATGATTTAGATGATGTTGTTTTCATATTTAAACCAATCCTTGCTATTCATCACAATCACACAAGTCCATACAAGAATTCATGCATTCATCACATACACACATGCATTCATCACATACACACATGCATTCATATGGATTTTAATTAACAAAAGTTTTTGTTAACCCTAAATTAGGGTGATTAGAACTTGATAACCTTGCTTAATATTTTTGGGATGTTACAAACCTTCCCTCCTTAAACAAAATATCGTCCCGAGATTTGAGAAAAAGAGAAAACTAGGATTTAAAGAGATCTGGAAACTCCGTCCTAATGTAGTCTTCTCGCTCCTAGACAACTTCTTCTTCAGTGTGGTTACTCCACTAGATCTTGAGAAACTTGATACTCCGGGTCCTGGTGGTTCTGAAGGCTTGCTCCAAAATACGAATGGGTACTTCAGGATACGTCACGTCATCGTTGATCTCTATGGTTCCGTGATCAATATTCTTGAAAACTTTGGTCTTCTCCGGGACTTCTAGGCATTTGCGAAGTAACGAGATATGAAACACATTATGCACGGCTGACATCTCCTCCGGCAGTTCCAGTTGATACGATACTTCTCCTCGACGATTCAAAATCTTGAAGGGTCCGATATATCTGGGGGCTAACTTTCCTTTGAGCTGGAAAGGTTGCATTCCTTTCAAAGGTGATAATTTGAGATACACAAAATCTCCGATATTGAAGGCTAGGTCTCGACGTCTCTTGTCAGCATAACTCTTCTGTCTGGATTGGGCGGTCTTGAGGTGCTCACGTATCTTGTTAACTTTCTGTCCTGCTTCTCATAGGATGTCGGGTCCAAAAATCTGACTCTCTCCTACTTCTGACCAATTCAAAGTGGTACAACACTTCCTTCCATACATGAATTCTACAAAAGGCAAACAGTCTTCCCATTTAGATCCATCTTCCAACACACAGGATCTCAACATATCTTCGAGTATTTGGTTTACTCGCTCCGTTTGACCATTAGTTTGAGGGTGATAAGCTGTGCTGAAATCTAGTCTGGTTCCTAATCCTTCTTGGACTTTCTTCTAGAATCTCGAGGTAAACTGGGTTCCTCGATCCGACACGATGTTCTTGGAGACTCCATGCAAACTGACTATTCTAGCAATGTACAACTTTGCTAGCTTCGAACTCTGATAAGTGGTCTTGACTGGTAAGAAATGGGCGACTTTGGACAGTCTATCCACTATGACCCAAATAGAGTCATTTAACCTACTAGATGTAGGCAAACCGGTGATAAAATCCATTCCAACTGAATCCCATTTCCATTTTGTAATCTGCAATGGTTGCAACAGTCCTGCGGGTCTCTGATGTCCCTCCTTGACTCTCTGACAAATATCACAATTGGATATGTAGCTTCCGATTTCTCTCTTCATCTTATGCCACCAAAATTGCTCCTTCAAATCCTGATACATCTTCGTTCCTCCGGGGTGGATAGAATAAAGAGTATCATGGGCCTCTTTCAAAATAGCCTGCTTCAACTCTGAGTATGCTGGTACACAGATATGTCCCTTATACCACAAAACTCCTTCTTAATCTTTGGTGAATACAGGTACCTTCCGTGTACCGATACGATGTTTGATTCTGTCGATACTAACATTTCCTTTTTGTGCCTCCTTGATATTACTGATTAAAGTGGGTTGAAGTTCTATGCTAGCCAAAAATACTTCACTCACTAGTTCCATTCGGAAATCTTCCAACTCCTTGTGCAAACTTGGTTGCTCCTTCAGAATCATGGTGTTCAATCGACAATGTAATTTGCTAAGGGCATCTGCTAATACATTGGCTTTACCGGGGTGATAGTGAATGTCCAGATCAATGTCCTTGATTAACTCTATCCATATCCTTTGCCTCATATTCAGATCCTTTTGGGTGAAAATATACTTCAGGCTCTTGTGATCCGAATAAATTTCACAACGGTTACCCATGAGGTAATGTCTCCATGTCTTCAAGGCTAAAACTACGGCTGGTAGTTCAAGGTCATGGGTAGGGTAATTCTTCTCATGTTGGTTCTGTTGTCGGGATAGATATGATATGACTTTCCCTTCTTGCATTAGCACACATCAGAGACTGATCAAAACATATCAAAAGGATTCATGATATCCGACATAATCAAGATTGGGGCTGAGATCAATCTCTTCTAAAGATCTTGAAAACTTCTTCACATTTGTCCATCCATTCAAACTTCTTATCTTTCTTCAACAATTGGGTCATAGGTCTTGCGATGCTCAACAATCCTTCTACGAACTTGCCGTAGTATCCCGCTAATCCGAGAAATGCACGAACTTGGGTTTGAGTGGTTGGGGCTTGCCATTATTCAACATCCTTAACCTTGGCGGGGTCAACAACAATTCCTCCGGTCGACATGATATGTCCGAGGAATCCTACTTCTTGTAACCAGAATTCACATTTGCTAAACTTGGCATACAATTAATGCTCCCTGAGGGTTCCAAGGATGGTCCTCAGGTGTAGCTCGTGTTCTTCTTCTGATTTGGAATAGATCAGAATGACATTGATGAAAACAACGACAAACTTATCCAGGAAGTCCATAAAAATATTATTCATGAGGTTCATGAAATAAGAGGGGGCATTGGATAATCCAAAAGACATGATAGTGTACTCATATAGTCCATATCTGGTGGTGAAAGCAGTCTTTGGAATATCCTCTGCGCGAATCTTGAGTTGATGATAACTAGTTCTAAGATCAATCTTAGAAAACACTTTGGCACCTGTCAAATGGTCAAATAGATCTTCTATCTTCGGCAGTGGGTACTTGTTCTTTATGGTGACATCATTCATCTTCCGATAATCCGTACACAAACGGTTACCTCCATCTTTCTTATCCACAAAAAAGACAGGTGATCTCCATGGCGACGCACTTGGTTGAATCAGACCTATCTCCGTCATAGCATCCAATTGCTTCTTCAGCTCCACTAATTCAGATGGGTTCATACTATAAGGTCTCTGAGCGATGGGTCCGGTTCCAGGGATTAGTTTAATGATAATGTCGATATCCCAATCTGGGGGCATACCGGGCAAAACATCTTGAAATACATCGGGGTATTCACAGACTACTCTGACTTGGTCAATGGTTGGTTGGGCTAGACTCTTGTTGCACTTGAATTGATGGGGAAAGGTTTCAGATACATGCTCTACTGATATTCTGGCTGTACTAGTCATGGTTATGGCTTTCTTGGCACAATTGATTAATCCTTTATAATTCGACATCCAATCCATTCCTAATAATACTTCCAAAACTTTGGTTCCGAGTACTATTAGATTAGCATAAAAATCTATGCCATGGAATCTAATAGGTACGGCTGATACCTTAGAAATGTATCTATAGTTTTTGATGTTCCATGCTTGTTTAGTGTATACTTTGCTTTGTCTGCACTTTGAGGTGTTTTTATAAGTTTTATGGAAATAACCTATTAACAAGTTGCCACAGTGCCAGTTGCATGTTTTCTTCTGTTTTTGGTTCTAGAAAGGCAGAAAATTAATATTCTCGAAATTGGATGGGACAAAATCTAAAGTCAATATTTTACCGTGGGCAATACGGAGTCCAGAGGAGAGACGGAGGGGCGCCACAGGGTGGCCAGACCCCCCTAGGCGCGGGCCCACCGTGGGCCGTGCCTAGGCAGAGTGTGCACCCCTGGCCGCCTCCCAGCCTCGCCTCTTCGCCTATAAGAAGCACCCGATGCACAAACCCTAGGCGCCCGATCAAAATTCCACGAAACCGTCTATAGCCACCGCCACCATCATCCCTAGATTGGGGGGATCTGAAGTTCTTCCCGGCACCCTGCTAGAGGGGAGATCATCCCGGAGGCCTTCTTCCCCGGTATGAAGCGTGAGTAGTTCCACCTTGGAGTACGGGTCCATGTAGTAGCTAGATGGTTATATCTCCTCCTTTGTGCTATCATGTATAGATCTTGTGAGCTCCGTTCATGATCAAGATCTAATCTATTTGTAATCATGCATGTTGCGTTTGCGGGGATCCGATGGATATTGAGATTACTATGTCAAATTGATTAATGGTTTTGTCTATTTGATTCTATCATGTCTGTGTTGTTTGTTATCTCGCATCCTCTCTGTTGTTAGTAGCTATCTTGGCCAAGTAGTTGCTAGTGACTCCAAGAGGGGGTATTTATGCTCGATAGTGGGTTCATGCATCTAGTTTCCAGGGGAAGTGACATAAATCTCTTCGGTTGTAGATGTGTTGTTGCCACTAGGGATAAAACAACGGTCTCTTGTTCATGGAACAAGTGGAGTGTTTACCTTACACACTTTGCTTAAAGCAGTTGTCTGTTTCTTGCAACTTAATACTGGAGGGGGTTCGGATGATAACCTAAAGGTGGACTTCTAGTCTTAGATGCAGTTGGATGGCGGTCTATGTATATTGTTGTATTGCCCAATCGAATATCATAGGATCTTTTTGTTTAGTATTGCATTGTTATGCCTTTCTCAGTTCCTGTGAATTGCCCTGCTGTAATTTGTTTACCCTTCATTCCATGTTTGTTTATATAAGGAGAGCACCTCTAGTGAACTATGGACCCCGGTCCAATCTTTACCATTGATACATCTTCCACAATTACTATTTACTTGCTGCAAACCATCATCACCTTCCACACCATATAGTTAATCCTTTGTTACAACAACCGGTGAGATTGACAACCTCACTGGTAGTTGGGGAAAGTCTTGAGTTTGTGTTATGCAGGTTTCCACGTTGCTTGCAACACCTTTGAGGCATTTCCTTCCTCCTACTGGTTAGATAACCTCGATTTCTTACTGAGGGAAAACTTGCTGTTGTGCTGCATCATACCTTGCTCTTGGGGTTTCCCAACGAGGCGTTCAACATGCATCAAGACATTTTCTGGCGCCGTTGCCAGGGAGGCTAAGGACGTCTTCACAAGGGGAGTCCTCCTCAACCTTTCTCTTTACTTTGTTTTTATTTTTCTTAGTTTCTTTTGCTTGGTTTTGTTTGCCTCTTTTTATCAAAAACTCCAAATAAATTAGTGTAGTTTGGTTTGCTTTCTCTTATCAACAACATAAAAAATATTTCCTACACTAGTTGCTACCATGTATGGTTTTGGTCCAATCTCTGTGACACCTATGGAAGAGATCTTCACTTTTAAGAAAAAAAGTGAAGAGAGTTTTAAAGAAGCTTGGTCTAGAATCTCTGCTTTTATAAAGGGAAACTGAGCCTAAGATGAGTCTTAGCTTGGTTATTAATAGTTTCTACCGCAGTATTGCTCTTTGTTATAGATATTCTTTGGATGCTGTGGCTAAGAAAGATATTTTTCAATGTACTGAAGATGAAGCTTTTGATGCCATAAATAAATTGATTATAAATTTATAATACGCCTGGCAAGTCTGATTCCTCTTTCATAAATATTTTTGCTAGGTTGAACACTCTTGAGTCCAGTACTTCTGCTTTGAATAGTTGCTATCACACACTTAGGGAGTACCGTGATTATGTTCCAATGAATTCCGAGCCTTCAAAGTGGTTTCCCACAAAGTCACTATAAATAGTGCAACTTTTGATGATCGTTGTGATATCATGTCTGAATTTTGCCTTATGCCTAAAGATATTTATGAGTATTTTAGTCTTTGGGGGCTTTCTAAAGGAGGAGAGGAAATATCTCTTAATAATAATTCCACTTTATTACCCATTGGAATAGCTGAAGGTGTGTTTACAAAAATCTCAGGGAAGATGGTGTCTACTCATTATCTTGTTATTGAATGTGTAGGCAAAGGACAGATCACACTTGGAAGATCCCTACTGAAACACCTTGGAGCAATAATGTAACATCCCTAAAATCATGTTTCAAAACTCATGCATATCATCCATCCATCCTGATCATTTAGGGTTTCATTTCAAAATCATTTAAAAAACAGGAGCATATATTGCTCATTATTTTATGTATGAATACTTTAACCTTTGTGCTACTTGATAATGAGAAAGGTACTAATATTCATTCAGTAATGTTTTGAGTTCAAACTTAAGTGATTTCAAAAGCTTGAACAAAGTTCCAAAACAAAGTATGAAATAAAACCAAGTTTATGCCTATTATTATATCTCATAAAGGCTTGGTTTTATTTTATTTTCCAAATGACCCAAGTATGTTATTGTAAACAGAAGTGTTTAACACACATTTGAGTGCAAAGTACACTATACAAAAATCTAGAGAAGGTTTGAATTCAAACTGAATTGAAATGGAGTTTGAAAACCAATTCTAGAAAACCAAACAGAAAAAGAAAAGGATTAAAGAGGAAAAAAATAAGCAGCAAGCCAATCTGGCCCAACCCAGCCCAACTCGACCCAGCTAGCCCATCATCCTCTCCCTCGAATCATTTTTCTTTACTCGCACCCGCACCCACTGAGTCGCTGACCGCCTGGACCCATCCCCACTCCTTTACTCTCGCTGACAACCACGGCCCACTCAACTGTCGTCTCCACCCAGCGACCAGTTCATCCCCAAATTACGCCGGAGGTTTCCTGTTTAAATTTGCGGCGTCAATTCCCGTTCAATGCCTAAGTAAATCTCGCACGCGCCCTTACTACTTAAACCCATTCTGCTCCCTCTCCATTTTCCCCCAAACGCAAAACACAGAGCGCCCCCAGGCTGCGAGAATTCCTCGCCGCAACCTCGCTGCTCCGACGAGTTCGTCGACGAATTCCGGTGAGCACCGCACTCCCCTCTACCTATGGTTCATGCTGGCTTGTTCTACATCTCCGTGCGCACCTAATGATGCTTTTCGTTTGCTCGCGCATGGTCTGTAGCCTCGGCAACGTCACTGACTGAGCTCCGTTGCCCTCTGCTTGAACTCCGGCGACCTTTTCCCGTAAGTCCCAGCCTCCCCTCTCCCTCTGTTTGATACGCGTGAGATCCCCAGTGTCCTGCGCATCTAACGGCACCTTTCTCTCGTCTTAGCGCGGCCCAGAACGTCGCCAATGTCGACGAACAGAAGCCACCATCGCCAGGGACTACTCCGACGAGCAATCTGCGACAACTCCGAGCGCCCCTTCGCCAACCGAGCATACATCGAGCTTCTCCTCGTCACGGCTATTCTGGTGAGCATCCTCCCACCTCCCCGGGCGACCTAGTTCGCCGGCTCTGGCACTGACTGAGCGCGTCGCCGCCTGTCGCCGCCGCTAGCGCCGCCACTTGTTGGTCTTTTGCTAAGGGCCGTCCGATTTAGATCTAGTGGACACGATAGATCATGAGCGAAGCGGTATGTTTTAATCAGAGCCACGCGTTTCAGTTAGATCCAACGGCTCGCAGACGCGATCCAGCGCGAAGCGGTACCAGCCAGTTAGAAGGCGCCGCGTGGCACAAGTTTGGTTTTAAAATTCTGATTTAAATCTATTAGATGTTTAAACTTGTTTAATTCATAACTTTTGATTCCCACGTCCAAATTTGACAAATTTTATATCAATGGAATCAGGAGAGAAAGCCCTTTCCATATATGCAATGTGTTTAATGTTTTGTTTCTTTTAAAATGGTTATTTTTACAGAAACATGTGTAGGCCTATTTTATGTATAAGAAATATTTGGGAAATGTTTTAATGTTCAACTAAAGGTTGTTTGGCAAGTTTTGAACTTGTTTATGAATCAGTACTGTGCACTTGTCTAGTTGAGTATAGAAAATCATCACATATCATATTGCATGCATCCATATATTTTTGCTTGTATTTATTTTGTATGTGATTTGGTGCTATCATTTTATGTGTAGATTTTGGTGCAAATAGTGATTGTGATTGTGAGGATTGTAGCTACTCTCCAAACTACCAAGGCAAGTGGTGCTTCATGATTTTATTCCTATGTTTTTCAAATATGCATTAGAAATATTTTGCTAGTCTTGCATGGATATTATTGATCTATATGCTATGCTTGGGAAATCCTAGTAGTTGTAGAATTGCTAGAAATATTTCTAAGTCTTATCAATGCCATGCTTAGCCTAGCTAGTAGCAACCAAGGGTGATTATATTCATGCTATGAATAAATATTTCTAAGTCTTTGGACTATGTTTTTGCTTAATAAAACAACTAAGTGAATGAAACACCTGGGTGGAATGGAAGGAACGGTTTATGTTGAGTGGTTACACAAGGCCCATTTCTATGGTTTACCTTGTGTATCTCACTTGTGGAAAGCCACCCAGGAACAAAGGGATTTGAGAGGCCAAATTGTTAAGAAGCTTCTAGTGCAGCCACTTGGCAATATGGGCTCTGCCTGGATCATATAGGTTGCAATAACTTAGCCATTTGGACAGTTGGTGGTAGTGGGAATGATAGGTTGGAACACGTCCATTTGGTCTAAGGGAAGGCTTCTGAAAGGTCCTGTCTTGGTGAAAATCAAGTCTAGTGGGGAAAGTGCACAACCTCTGCAGATGGAAGAATCTAAGTACTTAGCCATGTCCTTGGTATTGGACAACTTGAGCATCAAGACATGGAAGCTATCAAGAATCTCCTTATCCCAATTTCTAAGTAAAAACTTGTGGTTGAACAAGGGTGAAGGACCCCAATGTCTATTGGTGGTTCCTTGGGAAAAGTTTTTGACAAACAAAAACTTAGTGTTTTCAACTGATAGGCAATACCTATTTTGAGCAAGCAAGACTAAGCTACACTTAGCCAAAATGCATATAGTATCTAGTCCACCAATATTCTACTAAGGTATCACTTGCCAATACTATTCCAATATATTGACCCACTGTGGCTGTAACTTGTGATGTTGCAGGTTATTCTGATGATGATTAGGAGTCATGAGTCTACACTCGACATGCTTGCCTGTGGCACATGAAGATGAAGACTTATTTATCTTATTATATATTTGAACTCTTGTATTAGGCCTGTGGCCATGGAGTTGTAAAGACTATGTTGTCTCTGGAATAATATGTAATAATGACCTTTGTTTCTGTGTACTTCATCTTAAACTGTGGATGCTAGCATTGATTCAGGGACTAGCATTGCAATCACAGAGATCCTTTCCTTTACAGAGGAAGGATCTTACAGATGGTATCAGAGCACTGTGTTGCCTGTAGGATTAGGACCCTAGGATTGGAAACCACTAAGGAAAAAAAATTAACAACTTCCACACTTGTCTTTTCTTCTCGTAGACTTTTCTAATCTTCTTTCTCATCTCTATTTGTATATGAACTCCATCAACAAAGCCGTGAGGAAAGGACCACTCATGACAATGACTTTGGAATGTGAGACAGAATTCCCCAAGTTTCTCAAGGACCTCATGGTTGCCATGGGAATACATGGTGCAGCTGTGTACAAAGGTTTTCCTGTGATGGATGAAGGAGTTGAGTACTGGTGGGTGCAACTTCACTTGTATAAAAACAAGGAAGACAACCACAAGGACTCAGGATTCTGCATGGTCACCAACACAATGGTGCACACTACATTCTTTGATTCAGCAAGGGATGCAGCTTGGAGGGCCATCAAAGAACTTGGTGATAGAATCAAGTGAAGAATGATAAACACCCAGAATGACCTTAGGGAAGAAAAGAAGTATGCCCAAGAGTTAGAGGATACCAACCAAGGTTTAAGGAAGGATATCCTAGACTTAGCAATGGGGTCTTGTGATCAAGATAAACAGATTGCCTCTAGGGATGCCCTGTTAGCCAACTTGGCAAGTGAGATGGAATTGTAAGCGTACTTCCTTAGTTGGACCACCACACTTATCATTTTGTTTTCCAAAAAAAAATGTTGTCCAAAATAAGTTGAACCTTGGATGCTTGTAATGGATTTTATGTATGCTATGACTTGTGTGTTTGTCAAATGTTATGCCTGTGATTCCTTGTCTTGTAAAATTATTCATTGTGTTGACTCTAACTTTTTCTATCTTATAATAGATGCCTAATGTTACTATCAGCATGGCTGAAGAGTTCAAGGGAACTCGTTTTGGCCCTCGTATTATTGAGCTCACTACTTTGCTCAATCTCCCTCTTCCTACCATCATGGTGCTTTCCCTCACCAAGTTTGAGAGGAAAGACCTTTGGGACTTCAAGGTTAACCAGCCCGGACGCCAGACTGAGCCTACCACGGAGGCAATCATCTTCAAGCTCATGCATGATGACAAGGAGAGAGGCCTCGAGGTAGTCATGCAGGATTTGATTGGACGTCTGTTAGGGAGACACTCTCGACAGGTTAGAGGTACTCACTTCCACGCCTTCGGTAGACGTGATGAGGATGGTGAGGCCATTGACTTCGAGGATACTTCGAGGGAGACAGCAGAGCTGATTCATCTATACCTCCAGGACTTAGAGGTTCTTCTTAGGCACGTGGACACTGATAGGACCAACGTCATGCTCAGCAATGACGAACTCTAGGTGCAGCTTCGTGAGAAGGACAAGCTCTTCGCGGAGCAAGATGAGATAGTAAAGGAGATGGAGGCCAAGTTTGAGAGTCAGGACAGAAAGTTCAAGAGTCAAGAGAAGCGAGTCCAAGACAGGAACAAGAGGATTTGAGACATGACTGCAGAACTGGAGGCCAAGGACTTCGAGCTCGAGCATCAGTAGACGGTGATTGAGAGGCTTCGTTCACAGAAGAGGGCTCTCAAAGCCAAGGTAGAGACCTTGACCACCAATGTCGAGGAGTACAAGACCGCTATGGAGAATGCAGGTCTTACACTTATTGACGAGGAGGTTGATGCAGAGGAGTAGTGATGACTACTCATTTATCATTTATTTATCATGCCTTTGATTATTGAGTCGCAATGACCATCATGTTGATGGCTTGCTATTGGTGTGTTTACTTTGCAAACTTGTTGTCTATGTTGTTGAACTTTTATTATTGTGATGCATGTTTGTTTATTGTTATGTGATGTATTGTACATGTTAGCATCTATGGGTATCTCATTCTTATCTCCATTTAAAACCACAGATGCCTCCCCGTCGTGCCAATCCCAACCCCAACAACAACAACATCACTCCAGAGATGCAGCAAATGATGACAGCTCAGACTCAGCTGATGCAAATGATGACTACGTTCATCCAGAATCAGAACAACAACAACAACAATAACAACAACAATAACAACAACAATAACAACAACAACAATCAGAACAACCCACCGGGTTTTGACATGCTTACCAGGTTCTTGAGACCGAGGCCAGCAAAGTTCTCAGGAACTACTGATCCCATGGTGGCCAATGATTGGCTATGCTCTGTAAACAAGGATTTGGTAACTATTGACTTTACTGATGAAGAGAAAGTCAGATTCGCAGCTCACTTGTTGGAAGGACCAACAGCCACTTGGTGGGATAACTTCCAGATCACCACTCCATTGAGGGTGTGACATGGGCTATCTTCGAAGATGGTTTCCGTACTGCTCACATTCTCATCCGGAGTGATGAGTTTGAAGAAGAAAGAGTTCCATAACCTGAAGCAGTGCCAACGCAGCGTGGCTGAGTATATTGAGGAGTTCAACAATCTGGCGCGATATGCACCGGATGAAGTTGACACTGATGCTAAGAAGAAAGAAAAGTTCCTTGAAGGGTTGAATGATGAATTGAACCTGCAGTTAGTTGTGGCCTATGTCCCCACATATCAGTCTCTTTGTGACAAGGCTGCCATCTTGGACAGCAAGATGAAACAAGTTGAAAGAAGGAAGAGAAAGCACTCTGACAAGCACAACTCGGGATCTTCACACAAGCGTTCCCATTATGATGACAGTGGGAGTTCTAGATCCCACAAGCATGGGAAATTCAACAAGAACCACAACCACAATCGTTATCATGACAACAAGCATCATCGTAGTCATGACAATGATAAGTACAAGAACCACAAGAGTGGATATAAGAGCCACCACAGTGGAAGCGGAAGTGGCAGTGGAAGCCAGCCTGTCAAGAAGGATCTTAGTTAGGTTGAATGTTTCAAGTGCAAGAAGATGGGGCATTATGCAAATGAATGCCCAGAAAAGAAAGTTGAAGGACCCAACAAGCCCAACCCTTTTCAGAAGGGACAAGTGAACCACATCAATGTGGAGGAAATCTATGAGGAACCTGATGCTGTTGCTAGTAAGTTCAAACTCAATTATGTTCCAGCATTTGTTCTCTTTGATACTTGTGCATCTCATTCATTCATATCAAGAGCATTTGTTGAAAGAAATGAACTACCGGTAGAAACTATTGGGTGTCCTATAAAAGTAAGTTATCCTGGCGGAGAAATGATAGTGAACTCAGGATGTCATGATCTAGTCATAGAGTTTGGGAAGTATAAGTTTCCTGTTAACCTGATAATCCTAAATTCCCAAGGATTGGATGTCATTTTGGGAATGGACTAGATGACTAAGCACAAGGGAGTGCTAGATTGCGCCAACCATACTGTCTCACTCACAACTCCAGAGAAGAAACAGATTAGATTCAAGTCTAACTTTGAATCAAAAGGGAGCAAGCTAAATTCTCTTAAGGGGGTTAGCAGAGACAGTGTGCCTATTGTGAGTGAATATCCAGATGTGTTTCTAGAAGAATTGCCAGGAATGCCACCAGATAGAGATGTGGAATTTCTTATTGATTTGCTTCCAGGATCTGGACCAATAGCAAAGAGACCGTACAAGATGTCAGTTGATGAGTTGAAAGAACTCAAGAAACAACTTGGAGAACAGTTGCAGAAAGGTTTTATTCAACCAAGTTCTTCATCTTGGGGAGAACCAGTTTTGTTTGTGGAAAAGAAAGATAGAAGTCAAAGGTTATGCATAGATTACCGTTCACTCAATGAGGTGACTATCAAGAACAAATACCCTTTGCCTAGAATAAATGACTTGTTTGATCATCTAGAAGGAGCTTGTGTGTTCTCAAAGATTGATCTCCGATCAGGTTATTTTCAGCTGAAGATAAGGGAACAAGACATACCTAAGACAACTTTCACCACAAGGTATGGATTGTATGAGTATACTGTGATGCCATTTGGTTTGACCAATGCACCAGCATACTTCATGAATATGATGAACAAGGTGTTCATGGAATTCCTTGATAAGTCTGTTGTCGTTTTCATCGATGACAATTTGATTTATTCCAAGATCAAGGAAGAACATGAAGGACATTTACGTTTGATACTTGAGAAGCTTAGAGAACATAAGCTGTATGCCATGTTCAGCAAGTGTGAATTTTGGTTAAATGAAGTTGGATTTCTTGGACACATTGTGTCAGGAGATGGTGTAGCAGTTGATCCCGCTAAAGTTTCAGCTGTAACTGAATGGGAATATCCTAAGTCAGTAAAATAGGTTCGTAGTTTCCTTGGCTTGGCAGGATACTACAGAAGGTTCATTGAAAAAATTTCCAAGTTAGCTAAGCCTATGACAGAATTGCTAAAGAAAGACAAGAAATTTGCTTGGTCTGAAGGTTGTGAACTCAGCTTTCAGGAATTGAAAAAGAGACTAGTGACATCACCAGTCTTATGTTTGCCAGATTTGGAGAAAGATTTCCAAGTGTATTGTGATGCATCTCATCATGTATTAGGTGCAGTACTTATGCAAGAAGGGAAAGTTGTGGCTTATGCCTCGAGACAACTCAAAACTCATGAGGTAAACTACCCTACTCATGATTTATAGTTAGCCTCTGTTGTCCATGCACTCAAAACATGCAGACATTATCTTTTGGGAAAGCGATGTGAAGTGTTCACAGATCACAAGAGTTTGAAGTATATCTTCACCCAGAAAGAAATTAACATGAGACAAAGAATATGGCTAGAACTCATCAAGGACTATGACTTGAGTTTGCAATACCACCCCGGTAAAGCAAATGTTGTAGCGGATGCTCTAAGCCGTAAGGTTTTTGTAAATGGCCTTACTAAGGGAGAGTTGCCAGATGATCTGTGTGCCCAATTTAGACATCTTAGATAAGAGATTGTGCCTGAGGGACATCTCATGTCTTTGGATGTTCAACCCACCTTGTTGGACAAGATCAAAGAAGCCCAAAAGGTAGATAAGTAAATTGAAGAGATTAAGGAAAAGATTGGCAAAGGAAAGGCCAAAGGATTCCATGAAGACGAACAAGGTACTTTATGGCATGGAAAACGTATCTGTGTTCCACAAGATCCGGAGCTTCGGAAACTGATTTTACAAGAAGCACACAACTCACCATATTCTATTCATCTGGTTAACACCAAAATGTACATGGATATGAAGGAAAGATTTTGGTGGAATAATCTCAAGAAGGACATCGCCGAACATATTGCTTTGTGTGATGTATGTAGTAGAGTGAAAGCGGAACATCAGAAACCAGCAGGATTGTTACAACCACTACCTATTCCTGATTGGAAGTGGGACAAGATTGGTATGGTTTTCATCACCGGATTGCCAAGGACCCGGTCAGGATATGATTCTATTTGGGTAGTGGTGGATCGCCTAACTAAAGTGGCTCATTTTATACCCGTGAAGACAAGTTACACAAGTGCTAAGTTAGCCAAGATCTATATGAGTAGAATTGTATGTCTACATGGTGTACCCAAGAGTATTGTGTCTGATAGGGGAACTCAATTCACTTCTCATTTTTGGAGGCAGCTACATGAGTCATTGGAAACGAGGTTGGAATTCAGCACTGCCTTTCATCCTCAAACTGATGGACAAACATAAAGGACCAATCAGATTCTTGAATATATGTTAAGAGCATGTGCTCTAAATATGGAGCCAGTTGGGATGAAAGTCTGCCTTACGCAGAATTTTCTTACAATAACAGCTATCAAGCCAGTATTGAGATGGCACCATTTGAGTTTGTCTATGGGAGAAAGTGCACCACCCCATTGTTATGGAATGGTGTGGGAGAAAGAAGTTTGTTCGGACCAGAACTAATCAAAGAGGCTGAAGAGAAAGTCAAGTTAGTTAAGGACAGATTAAAAATAGCACATTCCTGACAAAAGAGCTACGCAGATCCTAAACGTAGAGAAGTCACCTATGAAGTAGGTGATAGAGCTTATCTTAGAGTGTCCCAACTTCGTGGAGTGAAGAGATTTGGTGTCAAAGGTAAATTGGCCCCAAGATATGTTGGGCCATTCAAGATTTTGAGTCGTAAAGTTGAAGTAGCTTATGAGATTGAATTGCCAGTCTTTGTCAGCTGTTCATAATGTGTTTCATGTGAGTCAGCTTAAGAAATGTCATCCAGAAATGGAAGAGACTTCTTTGAAGGATACTATACCTTTATAAGAGGTTCAATTGGAAAGTGATCTCACTTATGAAGAGAAACCTATCAGGATTCTTGAGACTGCAGAAAGAGTTACTCGAACTAAGACTATCAAATTCTGCAAAGTTCAATGGAACCATCATTCTGAAGAAGAAGCAACATGGGAAAGAGAAGATGTTCTTCGGAAAGACCACCCTCACCTATTTGCTATCCAACCCGAATCTCGAGGGCGAGATTCACCTTAAGGGGTTTAGATTGTAACATCCCTAAAATCATGTTTCAAAACTCATGCATATCATCCATGCATCCATGATCATTTAGGGTTTCATTTCAAAATCATTTCAAAAACAGGAGCATATATTGCTCATTATTTTATGTATGAATTCTTTAACCGTTGTGCTACTTGCTAATGAGAAAGGTACTAATATTCATTCAGTAATGTTTTGAGTTCAAACTTCAATGATTTCAAAAGCTTGAACAAAGTTTCAAAACAAAGTATGAAATAAAACCAAGTTTATGCCTATTATTATATCTCATAAAGGCTTGGTTTTATTTTATTTTCCAAATGACCCAAGTATGTTTTTGTAAACAGAAGTGTTTGACACACAATTGAGTGCAAAGTACACTGTACAAAAAGCTAGAGAAGGTTTGAATTCAAACTGAATTGAAATGGAGTTTGAAAACCAATTGTAGAAAACCAAACAAAAAAAGAAAAGGAATAAAGAGGAAAAAAATAAGCAGCAAGCCAATCTGGCCCAACCCAGCTAGCCCAACAGCCTCTCCCGCGAATCGTTTTTCTTTACTCGCACCCGCACCCACTGAGTCGCTGACCGCCTGGACCCATCCCCACTCCTTTACTCTCGCTGACAACCACCGGCCACTCAACTGTCGTTGTCTCCACCCAGCGACTAGTTGATCCCCAATTTACGCCGCACGTTCCCTGTTTAAATTCACGGCGTCAATTCCCGTTCAATGCCTGAGTAAATCTCGCACGTGCCCTTACTACTTAAACCCCCTCTGCTCCCTCTCCATTTCCCCCAAACCCCAAACATAGAGCGCCCCCAGGCTGCGAGAATTCCTCGCGGCAACCTCGCTGCTTCGACGAGTTCGCCGACGAATTCCGGTGAGCACCGCACTCCCCTCTACCTATGGTTCATGCTGGCTTGTTCTACATCTCCGTGCACACATACTGATGCTTTCCGTTTGCTCGCGCATGGTCTGTAGCCTCGGCAACGTCACTGACTGAGCTCCGCCGCCCTCTGCTTGAACTCCGGCGACCTTTTCCCGTAAGTCCCAGCCCCCCTCTCCCTCTGTTTGATACACGTGAGATCCCCAGTGTCCTGTGCATCTAACGGCACCTTTCTCTCATCTTCGCGCGGCCCAGAACGTCGCCAACGTCGATGAACAGAAGCCACCGTCGCCAGGGACTAGTCCGACGAGCAATCCGCGACAACTCCGAGCGCCCCTTCGCCAACCAAGCATATGTCGAGCTTCTCCTCGTCACGGAGATTCTGGTGAGCATCCTCCCACCTCCCCGGGCGACCTAGTTCGCCGGCTCCGCCACTGACTGAGCGCGCCGCCACCTGTCGCCGCCGCTAGCGCCGCCACTTGTTGGTCTTCTGCTAAGGGCCGTCCGATTTAGATCTAGTGGACACGATAGATCATAAGCGAAGCGGTATGTTTTAATCAGAGCCGCGTGTTTCAGTTAGATCCAACGGCTCGCAGACGCGATCCAGTGCGAAGCGGTACCAGCCAGTTAGAAAGCGCCGCGTGGCACAAGTTTGGTTTTAAAATTCTGATTTAAATCTATTAGATGTTTAAACTTGTTTAATTCATAACTTTTGATTCCCATGTCCAAATTTGACAAATTTTATATCAATGGAATCAAGAGAGAAAGCCCTTTCCATATATACAATGTGTTTAATTGTTTGTTTCTGTTAAAATGGTTATTTTTACAGAAACATGTGTAGGCCTATTTTATGTATAACAAATATTTGGGAAATGTTTTAATGTTCAACTAAAGGTTGTTTGGCAAGTTTTGAACTTGTTTATGAATCAGTACTATGCACTTGTCTAGTTGAGTATAGAAAATCATCACATATCATATTGCATGCATCCATATATTTTTGCTTGTATTTATTTTGTATGTGATTTGGTGCTATCATTTTATGTGTAGATTTTGGTGCAAATAGTGATTGTGATTGTGAGGATTGTAGCTACTCTCCAAACTACCAAGGCAAGTGGTGCTTCATGATTTTATTCCTATGTTTTTCAAATATGCATTAGAAATATTTTGCTAGGCTTGCATGGATATTATTGATCTATATGCTATGCTTGGGAAATCCTAGTAGTTGTAGAATTGCTAGAAATTATTCTAAGTCTTATCAATGCCATGCTTAGCCTAGCTAGTAGCAACCAAGGGTGATTATATTCATGCTATGAATAAATATTTCTAAGTCTTTGGACTATTTTTTTGCTTAATAAAACAACTTAGTGAATGAAACACCTGGGTGGAATGGAAGGAATGGTTTGAGTGGTTACACAAGGCCCATTTATATGGTTTACCTTGTGTATCTCACTTGTGGAAAGCCACCCAGGAACAAAGGGATTTGAGAGGCCAAATGTTAAGAAGCTTCTAGTGCAGCCACTTGGCAATATAGGCTCTGCCTGGATCATATAGTTTGCAATAACTTAGCCATTTGGACAGTTTGTGGTAGTGGGAATGATAGGTTGGAACGCGTCCATTTGGTCTAAGGGAAGGCGTCTGAAAGGTCCTATCTTGGTGAAAATCAAGTCTGGTGGGGAAAGTGCACAACCTCTGCAGATGGAAGAATCTAAGTACTTAGCCATGTCCTTGGTATTGGACAACTTGAGCATCAAGACATGGAAGCTATCAAGAATCTCCTCATCCCAATTTCTAAGTAAAAACTTGTGGTTGAACAAGGGTGAAGGACCCCAATGTCTATTGGTGGTTCCTTGGGAAAAGTTTTTGACAAACAAAAACTTAGTGTTTTCAACTGATAGGCAATACCTATTTTGAGCAAGCAAGCCTAAGCTACACTTAGCCAAAATGCATATAGTATCTAGTCCACCAATATTCTACTAAGGTATCACTTGCCAATACTATTCCAATGTATTGACCCATTGTGGCTGTAAGTTGTGATGTTGCAGGTTATTCTGATGATGATTAGGAGTCATGAGTCTACACTCAACATGCTTGCCTGTGGCACATGAACATGAAGACTTATTTATCTTATTATATATTTGAACTCTTGTATTAGGCCTGTGGCCATGGAGTTGCAAAGACTATGTTGTCTCTGGAATAATATGTAATAATGACCTTTATTTCTGTGTATTTCATCTTAAACTGTGGATGCTAGCATTGATCCAGGGACTAGCATTGCAATCACAGGGATCCTTTCCTTTACAAGGAGGGATCTTACAAATAATAGATGTGTGAAAAGGCATTATGCATTTTGCTCCTCCAGTAAGCAATCATATTTTCCCTAAAGAGAAGAAGAAATGTAAGAAAGGAAAGAACAAGAGAGTTAATGCTTCATTTGAAAATTCTTGATTTCTTGCTTCTTGTGCCAAAGTTAAAGGCGTTAAAGAAAATTACTTATTGGGAGATAACCCAAGAGTTTCCTTGAGTCTTGGAAGTTATTACTTCAGTAATGACCTCCCTTATCCTTTTTGTTTGCTTTTTGTGCCAAGAATGACCTCTAATGAGAGGGAAGTAAGATTTGGGGAGTTGTTGTCCCGAAATAGATTTCTGTCCTCCACCATAAAAATCCGTGAGGAGTCTCTGTACGTCGGATTGAGCTGAAAATTTATGAATAAATCCCCCAGTATGTTAGATAACTTTCTTTAGTTGAACACTTTTTGATTTGATCAACAGAAGATTTTCGAAAAAATCGGTTTCTACCTGCTGGTCTGTTTTGACAGATTTCTGCCATTATTTGCATTTGCTTCTTATTGATTCCTTTTTGAGTTCTCTTTTGGGGAATTGAGCTTTTTGAAGGAGTTGCTACAGTAGTTTGTGTTTTTAGTGAAAAGTTTTGTTGTTCCAAAGCTAAGCCTAAAGGTCTATTATCTTTTGAATACACTAATGTTGCTAATGAAGATTGTGTGAAGTTTTGTATGAAGGAAAAATTTCAGGTGTAGAGAGAGAGAATGATGTAATGAGATGAAGAAAGGAAAAAATCTCAAGCTTGGGGATGCCACCCTGGTGTCACCCCAAGAAATATCCAGGAGGTACAAGCGTCAAAGCTTGGGGATGTCCAAGGCATCCCTTTCTTCATCAATAAAAAGCTCAGGTCTGTCTAGACACTTTATTTGTTTCATGCACTGTTGTGTTGTTCTTGGAGCATCTTAGTTTCGTTTGCTTTGCTTAGTTTGTTTAGTTTGCTTGAATAAAGTAGGTTGGACCCCCGTTCTTGCTGTGTTGTTTCAAATAAGTTGATTGGTGTTGGAAAGGAGTAGAAAGTTCTTGCTTGAAAGTGCGAGAGGAGCTTGCATTGACTGTGACTTAGACTTTAGCATGACATGCTAGGTATTGCTTTGACCTTACGCTTAGTGATTATTGCTCTAGCATGACTTGTTCCAAACAATTGGGATTTCTTAGTGTGCCTTGAAAGAATCATGCGTTGTTTTAGCATACAAAAGCATAGTATTTTGGTATTCTCCTTTGATGTTTTGTTTGGGTTGACATGGCATATGCTCACACCAGGTTATGACTATGAACAACTCACCATAGCCTCTATGATCATTTAGTCCTTGACTTGTAGTACCACTCTATGCTTTGATTAGTAATGTTTTGTCGCTCTGCATGATTATGTCCATTATTGCTCTCTTAGTTGGTTGCTCCCAGTCTTTTGCTAGCCTCCACTTGTATGAGTAAGCTCTAGTCATGCTTCCAACTTCCAAGAAACCAAGTTTTTCCAAAGTATCCACTATAAATTCATATGCATGGTGTGTTACACCATTCCAAGTATATTCTTGTTTTCAGCTATCTTCCAATTAAAAAATATTTTGTCATGTGAAAACTTAGTGATTAAAGCCCTCACAAACTTGATGGCACACTTTATATTCTTTGCCCCTAATAAACTTGAACCATTGTGTCGTCTATGTTGTATATGCTTGCACTTATACGTTGGAATTAGTAGAACCATGCTGTCATGGGGAACGTTTTCAACATTGCACATGTACTTTGTACACAATTGATATCATGCTCTTTTGTCTATGGATGTTACCGGTGTGAAATAAAGAGGGAGCTTGTAAGTCCATGGAGTTATGTATTTTGTGTTAGAGAAACGCCTAGGCCGCTATCCTAAGCCATGCCTAATCATGGTGGAAACTTGCAGCATCACCATAATGATCTATCTGTGAAGCATCCTCGATAAAAAGATATGCACATAGTAAATAAAAAGATTGTTGAGATGCTCATTGTCTGCTTGCCTTGTCATTTTGGTTATGGGATAGCTCCCATACCATGTGCAAGGGGTACCCCGTTGGTGGTTCTCTATGATACGCATGTACTTACTATGACAAGAACTTACAGGTGACTGAAGTTGAGTAGCATGAGGTGTGGCCCTCGTATTCAAGGGACATGAGATTGCCAACTTATACTTTGTCAAGCATATACTCCATAGTTTGTTCACTTTAACCTTAATCACTTCAAGATGCTTATGATAGGGGCAATGAGGGCTGAAAGCTAAGAAGTACCATAATGTTTGGAAGCTCTTTTTGAAAGTTGAAATCCCTGCTTCCCTTTATGAAGGGCCTTTCTTCCACTATTCTATTGAGTCTCCACCTTCTACCTTTAGGCACCATTAAGAGAGCATAGTTGCCATTCTTAGTTCTATGTGCAGTTCCCAAAACTTATTGATTGATGCATATTGTGATATTACTTGTTCTTGTGCTATTTGTATCTAGTCACTCTTATGAACTTTGAAGGTGTCCTATACATCTATTTGCTACTCTATGAGGGACAAGATGGTTGCATCTATGCCATATTTTATGTATGAGAAACAAACAAACGTTTTTCAATGCATGATATTCATGATCTTTGTTTGTAGCCTTTTATGTTGCATGCATAGTTACTTTGTCTTATTGTTAGAACTCCATCCTTCTTGCACATGTTTAGAGTTCTTTGATCCTAGCTTTCAATGCTTGCAAATGATTTGATCTTATTTTTGACGGTGCATGTCACCTCAAAAATTATTCTTTTATCACTTACCTACTCGAGGACGAGCAGGAGTTAATCTTGGGGATGCTTGATACGTCAGAAACGTATCTATAATATTTGATGTTCCATGCTTGTTTAGTATCTACTTTGCTTTGCTTTGTCTACACTTTGAGGTGTTTTTATATGTTTTCCGGAACTAACCTATTAACAAGTTACCACAGTGCCAGTTGCCTGTTTTCTTCTGTTTTTGGTTCCAGAAAGGCAGAAAATCAATATTCTCGAAATTGGCGGGATAAAAGCCAAAGTCAATATTTTACCGTGGGCAATACGGAGTCTAGAGGAGAGATGGAGGGGCACCACAGGGCGGCCATACCCCCTAGGCGCGGGCCCACCATGGGTCGCGCCTGGGCAGGGTGTGGCCCCCCTGGCCGCCTCCCAGTCTCGCCTCTTCGCCTATAAGAAGCACCTGATGCATAAACCCTAGGCACAGGATCAAAACTCCATGAAACCATCTGTAGCCACCGCCACCATCGTCCCTAGATCGGGGGATCTGAAGTTCTTCCCGGCACCCTGCCGAAGGGTAGATCATCTCGGAGGCCTTCTCCGGTATGAAGCATGAGTAGTTCCACCTTGGACTACGGGTCCATGGAGTAGCTAGATGGTTGTATCTACTCCTTTGTGCTTTCATGTATATATCTTGTGAGCTCCGTTCATGATCAAGATCTAATCTATTTGTAATCATGCATGTTGTGTTTACGGGGATCCGATGGATATTGAGATTACTATGTCAGATTGATTAATTGTTTTGTCTATTTGATTCTATCATGTCTGTGTTGTTTGTGATTGATACGTCTAAAACGTATCTACTTTCTCGAACACTCGAACACTTTGCTATTGTTTCTTCTCTAAACTTGTATGATTTGGATACAAGTAACACGGACTGACGCTGTTTTTAGTAGAATTAACTTGGTGTCTTGTTTTTGTGTAGAAAATGAACTATCAGGAAAAATCCCAGAAAATATGCCAAAAACTATTTCTCACCAGAAGATCCACGGAGCCAGAAGGGGAGACAGAGGGGGGGCCTGGTGGGCCTAGACCCACCCCAGGCGCGGGCCCACTGACCCCGTGCCTGGGGGAGGTCTGGCCACCCCAGGAAGCTTCTCGTCCTCCCTCTGCGCCTATAAGTTGCCTTCTGACCTAAAAACTTAGGGGGATTCGATAGTTTTCCAGAAAGAGTTCAGCTCCACCGCCGCCACGAGAAACCAAGATTCGGATCCAGAAACTCCGTTCTGGCACCCTGTCGGGACGAGAAATTTGGAGAGGATCATCGCCATCGTCATCACCGACGCATCTCCATCAACCGGCGATGTTTCCCTCATCCATGAGTGAGTAATCCCCGCTGTAGTCTTGGGGATGGTAGGGATTGGATGATTTCTATCATGTAATCTAATAAGATCTGTTAGGGCATAGTGCCTAGTATCTCTATTAGTGCTATTTGACATTGTTGCAACTTGTTGTGCTTAATGCTTGTCACTAGGGCCCGAGTGCCATGATCTTAGATATGAACTTATTATTGAATCATTATGATAGTATTGTTTGTGATCTTATCTACAAGTTGTGTACACATATCATTGTCCGGATCCAAAGGCCCCAAAGTGACAATAATTGGGACAACCGGAGGGGATGGTTGTGGTGTGAGGATCACATGTGTTCACAGAGTGTTAATGCTTTGCTCCGGTGATTTATTAAAAGGAGCACCTTAATTGCCAGTAGTTCCCTAGAGGCCCCGCTGCCACGGGTTACCTAGACAAAAGATGTTGTGTAAGTTCTCATTGCGAGCACGTATGACTATATTTGGAGCACATTCCTAGGATTATTTAGTACTTGGATGCTTATTATTATTTATCTGCAATGCCCTAGTTCTTCAACTTACATGTTTAGACTCATCCATGCAACGCCCGTCCATCCATATCTATGCCTACCTCACTCGAATCCTACTGTTACCGTTACTATTACTATTGCTACTGTTCCACTGTTGCTGTTGCTTTGCTGTTTCTACTACAAACCGTTGCTACTGATAAACTTCTGTGAGCAAGAACTATTTCCAAGTGCAGTTGAACTGACAACTCAGTTGTTAAGGCTTGCAAGTATTCTTTTGCTCCCCTTGTGTCGAATCAATAAATTGGGTAATACTACCCGCAAAGACTCTTGCGATCTCCTATACTTTTGGGTCATCAAGACTATTTTCAGGCGCCGTTGCCGGGGACCATAGCTTTATTTGTAAGTTCACTTGGATCTATTATTGTTCACTGCTACTCCTTTCATCATGGGGAAGTCTCGTGATGGAAAGTTCCCTATTTTACCATCCACTACAAGAAGAGGTACAGTCCTAAACACCTCTGCTGCTCTTGATTCACCGTTTGTTATAAATAAGCTTGTTACACCACCACCACATACTCATGTTACACACACTACTACTGCTGAATCTGAAAAAGCTTTTGACACTCATGATGTTACTTCTACTGTGCTTGATGCAAGTGGTTCATTAGGTCCTTTTCTAGATGTTACTATGGCTAGTCTAGGAAATACCGAAACTCCTAGTGAATACACTGTTACACCTGTTAGCTCACCTGAGTCTAGTGGGAGTTATGATATTAATGATGGTTACATAGAGCTCACTGATGAATTTGTTGAAGAGTGGCGAAACACACGTGGTATTAGTGCTATGAAGAGTCTCCTTGCTAGACGTGCTATTATGCCTAAGTTGTCCTATGATCCTAAGTTTGCCATCTCTCCTATAGATATTAAAGATGAAGATTATGATTTCTCTCTTGATCTGTCTTATTTAGATATTGTTGAGATTGAACCTTTTTGTGGTATTGAAAATGAGAGTGATGTGGCTCATATGAATGAGCTTTCCACTATGAGTGCTTTGTTCTCTGATGATTTTAAGATGCGTAAGTACTTTGTTGCTAAGATCTTCCCTTTTTCACTAAAAGGAGAAGCTAGGGCTTGGTTTAATAGATTACCTCCTGGTTCCATTGATATCCCTGATTGCTTGATTGCTTCTTTCTTCCATAAATATTTTCCTCCCAGTGCTAGACATGCTGCTTTGCAGAGACTTTTTGATTTTAAACAAGGAGAAGAAGAGAAATTTCCTGAGTCATGGAAAAGATTCCGTTCCTTGATTCATGCACATCCTGGATGTCCATTACCTAAGAATGAGCTTATTGATATTTATTATAATGGACTAACTAATGATTCTTGGACCTACCTAGATAGCTTTGCTGATTGTGTTTTCAGGAAAAGGACTCCTACAAATGCCGAAGAATTAATGACCAAGATAAGCAGGAATTAGCATGATTGGACTTCAACTGAGCTGAATACACCTGAGCCTATTACTCCTGAACCAGTTCCAACACCAACAACAAATAAGAGGGGAGTTATTGCATTAAATGATGAAGTGATGAAGGAAGCTAAGAAGTGTCTAAAGGAGAAAGGTATTAAAGCTGAAGATGTGAAGAATCTACCTCCTATAGAAGAATTATGTAAGCCAATTCACCACTCAGCTACTATTGAGGTACACTCTCTCCAACACTTTGGTGAAGGTGATATTCCTTATGGTAAGCCTCCTGGTCAATGTTTAGAGGAACTTGACATTTTTATTGTTAAACAAGGTCACTTTAATAAACAAGTTCAGAATCATTTATTGGAAAACTCTAGAACTATCCAGGTGTTGAAAGATATTGTGGAAAGAACTTCTAATGATATTAAAATGCTTTGTAAACACTTTCAAATGGTTCAAACCCAACTTGATCAACTTGCTAAGGTACAAAAGGATATGCTAGTTAATGCCTCAGGAAATAAACATGCTTATGGAATTAGAACTAGGAGTGGTGCAGCTACTCAAGATCCTTTATATCCTGAAGGACACCATAAAAGAATAGAGCAGGATTACCAACAAGGTGAGGATAGTGGTAGTCCTCGTAAGAGGAAGAAAAAGAAACATAAGAAAGTTGAGGAACCACTTGAACCTGCTGTATATCCTAATAGTATATTTGTCTCTGACGCTGAAACTGAGAGTGGTAATAATAATGAGTCTCCTGATAAGGAGGAAGGTGAGGAAGAACCTGAGAAGCACACTAAGAACACTAGGTACACAAAGGAAGATTTTATTGCTAATAAACATAGTAAAGAGAGAGAACCTTGGGTGTAGAAACCTATGCCTTTTCCAGTTAAGAAACACAAGTCAAAGGAGGAATAACACTACAACACGTTTTGTGAGTGGATGAAGCCTTTATTCTTGCAAATTCCTTTGACTGATGCTATTAAGTTGCCTCCTTATTCAAAGTATATGAAGGATATTCTCTCTAATAAAAGGAAGATTCCTAATGAGGAGATTTCTACTCTACTTGCTAATTACTCCTTCAATGGTAAGGTTCCAAAGAAACTTGGTGATCCAGCAACTATTCCTTGCTCCATTAAGAATAATTATGTTAGAACTGCATTATGTGATTTGGGAGCTGGAGTTAGTGTTATGCCTTTTTCTCACTACAAGAGACTCCAGTTAGAAAAGTTGAAACCAACTGATATTTCTTTGCAAATGGCTGATAAGTCAACTACTGTCCCTGTTGGTATATGTGAGGATGTTCCTGTTCAATTTGCTCATAATTGCATGGTCTTAACTGATTTTGTTGTGTTTGAAATGCCTGAAGATGATAATATGTCTATTATTCTTGGGAGACCTTTTCTTAATACTGCAAGTGCTGTCATCAATTGCAATCAAGGAAAAGTAACTTTTAATATTAATGAAAAAAAGCACACTGTCTATTTCCCCAAGAAGGTTGTTAGAAGATATTGCCTGAATTCCATTGAAAATATTGAGAGCATCAAGGTTGGAGAAATATATTGTCCCATTCCACACGAAAATTTTGAAACTATTATGATTGGGACCATTGCTATCAAGTATGAGGTAACATAATCACCTTATGGAATGCAAAGTTTTGATTCATATAAAATTGTTTTGGTAACAAGACTTGATCAACCTTGTTAACAAAAGGATTTTAATGAACAAAATAATGTTTTCACAGTGGTTATACTTGCTCAATTTTATTTTTCTCCTTTCCAATCTTTGCTCTTCGCCGTGCCTAACTTAAGGGCGTTAAAGAAAAGTACTTGTTGGGAGATAAACCAAGATTTTCCTTGAGTCTTAGAAGTTATTACTTCAGTAATGACCTCTCCTTATCCTTTTTCTTTGCTTTTTGTGCCAAGAATGACCTCTAATGAGAGGGAAGTAAGATTTGGGGAGCTGCTGTCCTGAAACAGATTTCTGTCCTCCACCATAAAAATTCGTGAGGAGTCTCTATAAGTCGGATTAAGCCGAAAATATACGAATAAATCCCCCAGTATGTTAGCTAACTTTTGTTAGTTCAACACTTTTTTATTTGATCAACAGAAGGTCTTCGGAAAAATCAGTTTCTACCTACTGGTCTGTTTTGACAGATTTCTGCCATTATTTGCATTTGCTTCTTATTGATTCCTTTTCGGGTTCTTTTTGGGAAATTGAGATTTTTGAAGGAGTTGCTACAGTAGATTGTGTTTTTAATGAAAAGTCTTGCTGTTCGAAATCTTTGCTAGAGGTCTAATATCTTTTGAATAAACTAATGTTGCTAATGAAGATTGCGTGAAGTTTTGTATGAAAGAAAAAATTTAGGTGTAGAGAGAGGATGATGTAATGAGATGAAGAATGGACAAAAGCTCAAGATTGTGGGGAGCCACTCCGTGTCACCCTAAGAATTACTCAAGTGGTACAAGCATCAAATCTTGGGGGTGCCCAAGACATCCCGTTCTTCATCAATAAAAATATCAGGTCTTTCTAGACACTTCTTTTTATTGTTTCATGCAAAGTTGTGTTGTTCTTGGAGCGTCTTAGTTTTTTTTGGTTTTATTTTGATTTGTTTGGTTTTGCGTTGGTTTCCTTCTAAAAAAATTGAAAACACCAAAAATATTTGTTGTTCTTCTTTGGTTTTGTGAGTTCTTTGCAGGGTTCAGCCGTCCTCAGTGGATTTTGGTTTTCATGTTATTATTCAAGTCACAGAAGTCAAGGGCAATAATGAAGATTAAGACAACTCGACATGTGGTAAGAGGCTGGTAACAAACTCTATTTGTTTCATTTTTGTACATATACTCATCATTGTGAGCATGCTTAGCATGTTTTTGTAAGGTGTATGTCGTTATGGATGCTTAGTAGTTCTTGCTTGTCTATGATTAGATCCAGCTTTCTAATAGTTTGTAGCATGTCATATGAATGTTTGCTTGCATTATTTTATTCATACTTTGGTATGATATTGTGGTATCCTCCTCTGACTGTTCATGTGAATTGACTTGGCACATACTCACGCATGCATATGACTAACCAATAGTCAGTAAGCCTCGATGATTTATTTTGCCTGAGAGTTCTTGTATCACTTTCATGCCATAATTAGTCCTGTTTTGTTGCAAGCATGATTATGACAGTTATTGCTCTCTCGTTTGTCGCTCCCTCTCTATTTCTAGCCTTCACTTGCACTGAGTATGTGCTCTACCTGTGCTTCCAACTCCTCAAAACCAACATTGCCAGTTGTGTCCACCATACCTACCTATTAGTATCATTTGCTACTTCAGTGCATATTTTATATATGCCGCGTTTTCTTCCAAAATAAAATGTTTGTCTATTTTGAGAAAGTTAGTTAGTAAAGCTCTCACGAACTTGATGGCACACTTTATTCCTTGCGCTTAATAATTCTGAACCATTGTGACTAGTCCATGAAAGTTATATGCTTGCTAATTATATACTAGTAGTCAGCAGAACTGTGCTGTCACGGGAATGCTTTCAACACTTGTTGGATATCTCATCTAGTTGATACTTCGCTGTTTTGTTTACGGATGTCGACGATGTGAAATAAAAGGGGAAGTTGTTAGTTCATGGATTTTATACATTGTGTTAGAGAAACACCTGGGCCGCTAGCCTAAGCCATGCTTAATCATGGTGGAAACTTGCAGCATCACTATAACGAGCATCTATGAAGCATCCTCAATAAAAAGCTATGCATATGGTAGATAAAAAGATTGCTGAGATGCTTATTGTCTGCTTGCCTTGTCATTTTGGTTATGGGAAAGCTCCTATACCATGTGCAAGGGGTACCCCGTTGGCGGTTCTCGATGATATGCATGTATTTAAAATGACAAGAACTTTCAGGTGACCAAAGTTGAGTAACATATGGAGCGTCCCTCGTACGCAAGGGACTTGGGATTTCCAGTCTATGG
Source organism: Avena sativa (assembly GCA_916181665.1). Lineage (NCBI taxonomy): Eukaryota > Viridiplantae > Streptophyta > Magnoliopsida > Poales > Poaceae > Avena > Avena sativa. Next base: position 47,323,508 of record OV702299.1, read on the forward strand.
CCTGTCAAGCATATGATTCAGAGTGGACCTCACTTTCACCTTAACCACATGAATATGCTTATGATAGGGGCAATGAGAGCTCAAAGCTAATGAGTACCTTCCTTTCAGCATTGGGAAGCCTTTCAAACCTTCACAAAACCGTTTTCTCAACCTTGTTGAGTCACCACTTATTCTATGAGCACCTTCTTGAGAGCATAGTTGTCATTCTTGTGTTTGTACCAAAACTTGGTTAATTATGTCATGATTTTGATGCTTGTATCTCTGATATCTTTACCTCTAGTATTCATGTGAACATCAGAGGTGCCTTGGTATTTATATTGTTCTCTTCAAACAAAGGGAAGCGAGATACCACTCTATCATACCTTATTATGAGCATTCCAATGTTGCTTATGTTCATGTTTCATGCTACTTATTATTATTGAGTTAGTTTCTCTTCATAGCTTGCAATGACTATTGAGTAGACTTAGTTGCATACTTATTATTATTAATTGTCTAAGCATCTACTCCTGTGCTAAGAATATTTAAATCATATGAAGCAAAGTGTTCGTGAAAGTTCTTTTATCGCACTCAGTTTTCAACTGAATTGCTTGAGGACAAGCAATAAGCTAAGCTTGGGGGGAGTTGATAAGTCCAAAACGTATCTACTTTCTAGAACACTTTGCTATTGTTTCTTCTCTAAACTTGTGTGATTTGGATACAACTAACACGGACTGATGTAGTTTTCAGCAGAATTACCTTGGTGTCTTGTTTTTGTGCAGAAAATGAACTATCAGGAAAAATCCCGGAAAATATGCCAAAAACTATTTCTCACTAGAAGATCCACGGAGCCAGAAGGGGAGACAGAGGGGAGGCCTGGGGGGCCCAGACCCACCCCAGGCGCGGGCCCACTGAACCCGCGCCTGGGTGAGGTCTGGCCACCCCAGGCAGCTCCTCGTCCTCCCTCCGCGCCTATAAGTTGCCTTATCACCTAAAAACTCAGGGGGATTCGATAGTTTTCCAGAAAGAGTTCCGCTCCGCCGCCGCCACGAGACACCAAGATTCGGATCCAGAAACTCCGTTCTGGCACCCTACCGGGACGGGGAATTTGGAGAGGATCATCGCCATCGTCATCACCAATGCATCTCCATCAACCGCCGATGTTTCCCTCATCCATGAGTGAGTAATCCCCCGCTGTAGGCTTGGGGATGGTAGGAATTGGATGAGTTCTATCATGTAATCAAATAAGATCTGTTAGGGCATAGTGCCTGGTATCTCTATTAGTGCTATTTGACTTTGTTGCAACTTGTTGTGCTTAATGCTTGTCACTAGGGCCCGAGTGCCATGATCTCAGATCTGAACTTATTATTGAATCATTATGATAGTATTATTTGTTATCTTATCTACAAGTTGTGTACAAATATCATTGTCCGGATCCAAAGGCCCCAAACTGACAATAATTGGGACAACCGGAGGGGATGGCTGTGGTGTGAGGATCACATGTGTTCATCGAGTGTTAATGATTTGCTCCGGTGCTTTATTAAAATGAGCACCTTAATTGCCAGTAGTTCCCTAGAGGCCCCGTTGGTTTTAGCTATCTTGGCCAAGTAGTTTCTAGTGACTCCAACAGGGGGTATTTATGCTCGATAGTGGGTTCATGCCTCTAGTTTCCAAGAGAAGTGACAGAAATCACTTCGTTTCTAGATGTGATGTTGCCACTAGGGAGAAAACAATGGTCTTTTGTTCATGGAACAAGTGGATTGTTTACCTTACATACTTTGCTTAAAGCAGTTGTCTGCTGCTTGCAACTTAATACTGGAGGGGGTTCGGATGATAACCTGCAGGTGGACTTCTACTCATAGATACAGTTGGATGCCGGTATATGTATATTGTTGAATTTCCCAATCGATTCTCATAGGATCTTTTTGTCTAGTATTGCATTGTTATGCCTTGCTTAGTTCCTTTCAATTGCCCTGCTGTAATTTGTTTACCCGTCATGCCATGTTTGTTTATCTAAGGAGAGCACCTCCAGAGAACTATGGACCCCGGTTCAATCTTTACCATTGATACATTGTAACATCCCAACATTTAGGAACCAACGAAGGGTAGATTTAGGAATCTATGCAATTGCATGCATTCATGTGTAAAAACTATGGGTAAATTTTTTGCCAAATAAAAACTTAAAGTGATCAAAGTTTCTTTCACTCTTTAAATTTAGGAATAGCCATGGAGAATGATAGTTATAAACTTTGATATGATCTTTATGATAGTTATAAACTTTGATATGATCTTGATGTAATAAGGAATTTGAATTCAAAATTGAGATTTGGATGTATATCTTAAAAGATTAAGATTATGTTTGAGTAGATATTATTTAATCAAGAAATAATATTTAGTAACTCAAACTTTAAATAATATAACCGAATCAAGTGAATGAACATTTATTTCATATATTATTTAATGAATAAGTTACATGATGTAACTTATGAAGTTGATCTAGAAACAATATGTAGGAACCAGAAATTCTATGTAGATTGACAATTAAATAAATGAATATTTCTTTCATCAATAAGGTACAAACATGTAACTTATAAAATTAATAAAGAATCTTTACAATAGAAAGTTATAAGAGGAGGAATATTTACATATTGAGTAACATTACAATCTTTATTATAAAAGAAATAAATAAAGACTACAAAAGAATAAAATAAATATTACAAAGGAATTATTCTATAAAAAAAGAAAACCTATTCTAATCTAAATCTTCAAGTCCTATACCTGCAAAACAAAGAATAAACATAAAGAAAGAAAACAGAGATGATGTTAATTTTACTCTCAGTAGTGACACTGAGATGCACTGTTCCACTTTACATCATTGAGTAAATCTTTAGGAGCAAGTTTCACCAATATGAAATAACTACATCTTTCATAATTAATAAGACATAAGTCAAACAATTCCAATCAGTAAGAGTTCCTTTTCACATACACCACAAGCATCAGCAGTTTAGCCACAGTAAACCAAGCCAAACCAAAGCACCACCAAAGATCAACCAAACATCACCAGATGGTGACATAAGGAGGGGGAAGGATCAGGTGGACAGCAAGGCCAAGTCTGTAACATCCCAAAAATATTAAACTTGGATCATCAAACTCTAATCATCAAAATTAGGGTTAACAAAAACTTTCCCAACTAAAAATAGGAAAGCATTCATATGTGTGTGTATTCAAAATTTGGATTCTTTTGAATTGCCATGATTCTATGTTTCTTTGCTTGTAAAATGGTTCTTAGGTGAAATAAACATCATATAATCAATCCCCAAACTTTTCCCAAAGACAAATAACTCAAAATGAATAAATTAAGTGAATGGTCACTTTGGCCAAATTAACTCCCATGCCTACTTTGGCTATCCCTAGTTTTCAAAACTCAACAGAAACATGTATGGATCTTTGCACCCCTTGATAGTACTCATAATAAGGTACCAATGACCGCTTTGTGATCATCCAAAAACATTCAAATGCTAAGTTTAAATGACAGTTTAAAATTGAATCTATCTCATATGGGAAGATCCCACTATTTCAAAAACCACTCAAGCAAGCTCAATTTTCAAAACCCAAGCACCCACAGAATCCTCAACACATGCCTATCACACCCACCAAAAATCTTTTCAAAATTCAAAAATAAATTTCTTGCGGCCATTTCATCAAACACTTGGAGACAGAAAATCAAATTGGCCAAACTTCACTGTTTTGAGCAGTAATTTCGCTAAGCATTGTTCACCATTGATCACACTTGTCTCCCCAGTGCCAACCAGTGCCTTGACCACCCCTAGCCCCTACCCGTTGCACCATGCCATGCCAACCTGAAGGAACCCTTGCCAGCCGACCATGGCTAGCTAGCCAGAGCAAGCATCAAGCCTAAACACCATGTCTAGGACGCACGCCACCGTCCACCGCCACCCCCTGTCCAGCGCTTGAGCCCTGCCAGCCACTGGACCACACACCCCAGGCCATGCCAAGCTTCTATGAGAGCATGCCAAGAGCTTGCAAGAGCGCCACCCTCGACACACGCCCACAGACCGCGCGCCGCCCTTGCCGCGTGCACGCGTGATCACCACCACCCCAGCAACCCTGCACACACGCCCGTTCGCCGCCGCGCGGACGACGCGTGCTGTGCGCCATCAAAACCTCCGGCGGACCCTCTCAGAGCGTCGAAGCATTCTGACCAATCAGCACCGCCCCACGCCTCTCCACCACACCGTTGAGCTTCACCAAGGAGCACAGCACCGCCCTATCGTCGCCCATGCCAATAGCCCTCGGTGCCGTTGACCCCGACGAACTTAGCCCGCGCCCGTCGGTCCCCTCTCGCCACTATAAATAGAGGCCTCCCCTTCTCGATTTCATCACACCAGTTCGTTCCCCTCTCTCTCAGAAACATCCCACACCCTTCCCCGGAGCAAGGCGAGCACCAGGTGGCCGGAATTGCACCGGAGTTCACCGCTGCAGAGGAGGAGAGGCGCCGTCGATTGGAGCTGCCCCAGGAGGAGCCGCCGGTGCCAGGAGAATCACCGTCATCGACTTCGTCGTTCGCCCCCATCGCCGACCCTCGCCTGATCCCCGGTGAGCCTCCCACGACCCCCACTAACCCGCTAGGGTTCGAGCTCGTCGGTGACATGTTCATCATCGACGACGACCCTCAGCCGTCGATCATCCTTCTAATCCAACGCGCCACATCGCCCCGTACTGCTTCGCGTGTTATGAGCCACTGACGAGTGGAACCCCTATCAGCTGAGCCCCGCGCTGCGGAGTGACACTGGGCCGGCCCATTAGCATCTCCCGCGCAGCACAACCATTTGAATTTAGATTTTTGTATTTTCATTCAAACTCAGTTCTGTAGCTAGTTTCAAAAATAAACCCAGCTCGATTCAGTGAACCAAATTGCATGAAACCACTTTTGTTAGAAAGGTACTGAAATTCTTAATCCAAGCCCATTGGATTCAAATCATTTGGATCTGTAGATCAACCTTGGTAAAAATATCAATTCAGAAGCTTTTCTACATTCAAACGTTTTTCAAATTTCAATCATAATAGCTTTTGAGTTGATTCCAACTCTCAAAAATCACATTTTATCATACCTTTTAGAATATATAAAAACATTTGGGTTTACTTAAATAAATAAGTTTCAAGCAACAAAAGAATGCGACATAGACATCTCTAGTCACTTTATTTAATTTTAATAAAAAGGTTAAACCTTATTAAATTGTGACACCACTTTAAATCACATTCCCATGTACTGAAATATGTGGCAATGACATGTGTAAACATGATCCCATGTTTGGTTTCGAGAATATTAAATCTTAAGTAGTTTTTCAATGAGTAGAAATTACTTTTCTAAAAATAAAATAAATAAGACAAAAGCTTTAATCTTGTAATGTTAGTGATGATACTAGATCATCTATAGTACCCCTTTGTGTGATGATTGACAACAGTTAAGTATTGTTTGGTGATTGTGTACCTCGTATTTATTTACAGACGCTAGTACCGACCAAGGATACGAGCAGGAAGGAGGATACTACGAGGAAGAAGCCTAGGAGAACTTCTACCACTGCTCTGCTCAAGGCAAGCCTAATACTACTAGTTGATTGAGCAAGCTAACCCTTGCAAGATACCTTACTGATGCAAGCTAATACCTGCTTGTTACCATGCCAACTATATGCCTTAAGCATATGTGATCATACCCACTTGATAACCCAATCTTAGTTTTATTTGCAAGCCTTCTCCTTTATTTATTTATCAAAGATTTCTCTTAGAGTTTACTTAAGTAACTGGTAGATTCTAGGAAGATTATTGAAGGTTGCATAAAGAGCATTAAATTTGGCCTAAGCTAGATAATCTTGATGTCATCCTAAGGCATGAGATTAAACTTAGTTAAACCCCACTTGTTTACCACCCCTCTTTAGTACTTATCACCACCTATAGATGCTAGTGCTAAGCATAAAACTTGATCAACTTTAGATGGGAACACTTGGTGAAAATAGTTATGAAAACCTTGGAATGATGAGTCATTCTACTGAAATGTTTTGACATGTGTTTCCGAACACCAGATGATTTGGATGATGAAAATGTTGAGGCATGAGCCTTAACCCTTTATAAAACTGATGGTTGTCTGGATGCGATACCATTCCAATTTTACCGTACAACCACAATACTCGAAAATTGGGTAGGGCTTGACTGGAAACTTATATACCTTAGTATGGGTTCCCTCACGGCCAAGGTCTGAGCTGAGGCTACCTTGTGAAGATTGTCCACCTGTGCAGTACCCAAGATGACAGTTGGTCATGCTTGGGGGGCCAAACTCACAGGAGAGGTGCCTATACTAGGGCGTGTAATTGAAAGGTTAGGATTGATTATCCGCATACTGAGTATGGTGAATTCATGATTTGTTCCTGACGGATGTATCGAATGTTGTGGTGAAAGTGTACAATCTCTGCAGAGTGTCGAACTATTCGAATAGCCGCGTCCGCGGTTATGGATAGTTGGAGTGGCCATACTGTTCCCACATCAGATGTTTTCAAAATGACTTGTGAAATGAATGGAGACTTTGACTCGACCACAACAGAGTTGTGATATGAAATTCAAATTCCCACTTAGGTGTTATAAAATTTCAACTAGTTTCTTGCTTCTGAACTTAGTAGAGGTAAATCTGGCTTTTTGCAAAACAACCCTAGAGCTTAGTGTTCTACTACAACCCCCCTTTAACTTGTTAGTATTAGTTTGCAAGTACTTAAAGAGTACTCATGGCTCTGTCCCTGGCTATTCCCGTGGCCAGACTATGAAGAGGAGTACCCGGATGATGGACCGCAGGAAGGTTACGACAACTAGGATCATCTCCCATCATCAGCATTTCCTGTGACCCCGAAGATGGAGCTTCGCCTACGCTACCTTTATTATTACGTATTTCCGCTACTTGAATTGTCTTAAGAACTGGATCATGAGATCCTTATTTTTGTAAGACCTTATGTATGGTTTGTAATGGATGATGTCCTGTGATATCCAAATCTGTTATGTCTCGCAAAAATGGTAATCCTTGGATTGCGATGTATGGCATAACAGGCATCTGGGATTAAAAATTCGGGTGTTGACAAGTTGATATCAGAGCCATCCTGACCATAGGAGACCCTAGTTAGAATGGACGTTTGAATCAAAAACTTAGTTTTAAAACCAAAGGAAGCAAAATATTTACAAAAACTTATTCCCATTGTTATCACTTTGTTTCTTTCATAAAAACTCATGTTCCTCAAAAACTCTTACAAAATACATAAAAATTGACACACTTGATCACTCTACTAACTTACTCATCCTATATTCCTATAGATGGACGTAAAGTACAACAAGTTTTATCAATTGGGGAATGGAGGAGACCTCATCTTTGAGCGGGATTTGGACCAGCTTTCGGAACTTCTAGAGCGTCCACACTCCAAGTTCTTCGGAGCTCATCTCAATGATCAAGGAGGAGAAGATCTGTAGTGTCTAATTGTTGCATGTCTCCGAGGAAAGATTGAACCTCCCACTGCAGAGGGAATTCAGTTCAACTTAAGAGAAAACAACTGGCTAGATGGACTTGCCAGGGCCATGCAGGAAGCTCTTGCCCGTCTGTGTGGGCAGAGTATCAACCAGATCAAGGGTACCCGCTTTGAGTTCTTTCCAAGGAGTGATGCTATCGGACATCCACTAGAAGCCCGACACCATCCCGAGCTAAAGACTCAGTTGGACCACCTTAGCTTCATGATGTATGATCGCCAGCAGGAGTTGAACAATGCCCGTGACTACTCCAACCACAAGTCCGCCATCATCAAGACGAAGGATCAGACCATCGCCATGCTAGTGAAGGATCACAAGTCTCTCCACCGTCAGCTTGACAAGAAGGAGCACATCATTGCCCGTCTTCGCCACCGTATCTCGGATTTGGAAGAGACCATCCATGAGAGAGACATGCAGTTGGAGGAAAGGTAGAATGCCGGAGAAGATCTTCGTGGAGACCCCTACTCCTATCTCAGCGATGATGATGATTTTCTGGAGGATCAGGCCATGGACTTCTTCACCGATGAGGATGACTTCGCCTTCATCGATCACGATGATGAGGATGTCGACTACACCGACTCCGAGGAGTAGTAGCACTTGAGCACTGATGGGGATATGCCTATCGGGGTATACCCAGCAGGACGTTTCCGACTGGCCCAGGAACTGGCGAGTGGGCCTGCGAGACGGCGACTGGATCAAGGCCCGGTGTGGATCCCGGCGAATGGAAGCTGAAGGCCCAGGCGAGTAGATAGGCCCAGTCGGGTTAGGTTAAATGATTACCGAAGCCTTAACTGATTCGGTTGAGATATGTGAACCCTAGGGGAGGTAAGTCTATATAAACCTCCCTATAGGGCGTGTAGAGATACGTTCCATCATACCCCCAAGCGACTCGCCGCCTAGCCGCCGAGCTCGCCGATTGTACCACAATCATAATACAATCTAGCAGGAGTAGGTCTTTACCCTCCGGGGGGCGGAACCTGGGTAAAACCTTGTGTCTCCGCCCTCATCTCGCACCGCAGATGGCTGGCCGCCCTTGCCCCTCGTTCTACTACTCGCTGCCGATCGCAGCATCTGCCGTGACCATTCCCACGACAGTGCCTCCCACCATGGGGCCTAGCCGGTCTGGCCGGTGTTCTGCGGCGAGATCCAATCTGCCCATCAACGAGACGGTCGCCACCGGCCGCATGATAGCGATCGGCGAGATGCTCCAGATCTTGCCGAGCAGCTACGTCCCGGCGGCGCGACCCGTCACGCACAGCATGATCTTGCTAGTAGGCACGATCAGCCTCTTCGTCGGCCTCACCGATGTCATCGTCTCGGAGGACTCGGCTCGCATCCGCGAGTCGCCGCCACGTGACCGGCTCTCCGAGAGCCAGGTTCGCACGATCCATCGCCTCGCCTCCGAGTACAACTCGGCCCATAGCAACATGGCCGAAAACTCCGCGGCCGCGGAAGACGCGACCCTCAACGACAATGCCGACTCGGCGACCCCGGCGTCACTCGCCGGATCTGTCACCGCGGCCTCACCCGCGGGCTCCATCACCCAAGTCTCCAACATAGGGGACTTCGAGGATCCTTCCATCCTTGGGATCTTCGACTTCGACTCCGGGTCGGAAAATTCCGCCGACCTCCGCGACGGGACCGGTCGCCACGCCGCGACCTACATGGCGACTGGCACCGACCCGCCGGAGGACCCCTTCTCCACCCCGATCCCTCCTGATGCCACGGCAATGGAGGTCGAAGAGCTCCGCCTGAAGCTAGCAGAGGCAGTTCACAAGGAGCAAGCCAAGCGCGAAAAATTTCGCCTCGAGCAGGCGACGGCGCAGGAGCCGTCGCGTTACCACCAGCAGTGAATCAGGTCGCGCTTGAACCCCACCGTCCAGGGGCGCGCCCTGAACTTCGACGACGAGAATGACCCGACCCGCGTGGCCGAACGCGCGATCTGCGAGAACGCGCCACCAGGAGGAAGCGCCTGACCCCCACCAGGGTCGACGACGAACGGCGCCCTACCTCCACCCAACCGCACATCCCCCCAGGGATCAGCCGCGGATAGTAGTCTCCTCACGGGAGCGAGACGCGAACGGCCTACCACTGTTCTCCACCCCGATGGACAACCTCATGGCGGGCCGAGCGGCGGCTGACAACATCGCGGCCACCGGCGACGGCGCCCTACAGATCCAGTATGTCACGGCCCTGCTTGCAAAGGCCGTCGAGCAGCAAAAACGCAGGGGCCGACTCGCAGGGTCGAGTGTACTCGCGTTCCTCCGGAAGTAGAGCGGCCTCAAGCGGCCGCCCACTGGCGGCAAACACCCTCAACTGCCCGCCACCAGAGCCACTGCAGCTCCAACACCGACCTGCGAACGCAGCACTCTCCACCAACGACCCCAGGCCAGCGACGAACTTCGTCGCCGCCAACGGTCAGGCCATCAACGCCCGCACCCACATCATAAAAAACCAAAGCTGGCGCGCACGCCAGCCCGACGACCTGCGACACACCCTTACCAATCGCCATGACGGCGAACCAATGGGGTCGCTGAGTCGACTCGGTCCCAGGTGCTTCGAACCGATGATCCGAGGCGAGAAGTACCCTCCGAACTTCAAGGCGCCGAAGGAGATAGAAAAATACGAACCTTCGTACGACCCCTCCATGTGGATCGATACATACCTCATGGCGATGGGGATCGCAGGCTACACTGACCTGCTAGCCGCCCGTTACCTCCCCTTGATGATGGAGGGGACGTGCAGGCAGTGGATTAACACCCTCCCCCAGGATAGCATCGATTCCTGGGAGGAGATGCGCGACGCCTTCGTCAAGCACTTTGAGTACTCCTACAACCGCGCCACCACCATCGAAGACCTGGAGCGATGCGTCCGGGGACCCCGCGAATCGACCCGCAACTGGGTCCAGTGGTGGCAAGAACTATGGTACAACGCGGTCGGCATCCATCCGGACACCGCGATCCATTGCTTCAAGACCTCGTGCCGCTACGAGCCCTTGGTCGCCAAGCTAAAGCGACAGTCTCACACACTCGACAATATACCGGACCTCCTCGAGATCGCCAAACAGTACGCGGAGGAAGATCCAAACCAGGAAACCGACGACGAGTCGGGAGGCCAACGCCGCACGAGCGGAAACGACAATGGACGACGGTCCGACCTACGCTACAGTAACACTCGCCTCACTGGCAAGCGCCGCAGTGACGGGCGAGTCGACTTCGTCGCAAACGCCGGGCATGCGCAGTGCAAGCCCAAGAGCTTCCGCCGCGACGGAGGACAACGCCGCGACGGCGGTAATTACAAGGCGAAACAAACCGAGAATTACAAGCCGAGAAGGCACGGCGAGCGCGGGAGGACCCCGACAACAACCCGCCAAACGGCAGAAGATTCGGCAACGTGGCCGGCTCACTCCATACCTTCACAGGCTTCAACACGAAGCGCGAGAAGAAGTTCATCACTCGCGCCATCGCCGTCAATGCGGTGGCCCAGGTGGACATTCCCCAGTTCCTCAACTGGTCTGAGCAGCCCATCACCTGGAGCCGCCAGGACCACTCGCCGCGCATCGAGTACCCAGGCCGAGTCGCCCTGGTGGTCAAGCCAAAGGTGGGCGACTACTGGCTCCCCAAGACATTGATGGACGGCGGCAGCTCCATCAACATCCTATACCTAGACACCTTCAGGCGGCTGCGGCTCCCGTAGTCGATGATCGAAACGACCCACACCATGTTCCACGGCATCGTCCCCGGTCGGAAGGCGTACCCGATCGGCAAGGTCACGCTGCCAGTCACCTTCGGCACGCCAGCGAACTTTCGCACCGAGCGGATCGTCTTCGAGCTGGTACCCTTCGAAAGCCCCTACCACTGCGTCCTGGGGCGCCAGGCGTTTGCCAAGTTCATGGCAGCACCCCACTACGCGTACAACGCGACGAAGCTCCCCAGGCCGTGCGGCGTCATCACCATCAACGGCGACCCCGACATGGCCGCCGAGTGCGAGGCCAAAGGAGCCGAACTCGCCGACGCCGTCATCGCGGCAGAGGCCAACCACGCCGACGAGCTCGGCAAGTACGCGAGCGGGGTGAACAATGACGACCCCACCATACTCAAGAAGCCCAATTCGGAGGGCGTAAACAACTCAGCCTTCGAGGCAACGACGCACACCCGCACTGTCGAGCTGGTCCCAGGCGACTCCAGCCAGACGGTGACGATCGGAACAGGGATGAGCCCAGCCTAGGAAGGCGCGCTCATCGAGTTCCTCCGTGAGAACAGGGACATCTTCGCATGGAAGCCCTCTGACATGCCCGGTGTCCCTAGGGAACTCGCTGAGCACAAACTAAACGCCGACCCCAAAATGCGACCCGTCAAGCAGTCGCTGCGGCCCTTCAATGAAGAGCACCGCCTAGCTATCGCCGAGGAGGTGCAGCGTCTACTTGCTGCAGGCTTCATTCGGCCAATCAAGTACTCCAAGTGGCTGGAAAACCCAGTCCTGGTCGAGAAGAAGAATGGGACATGGAGGATGTGTATCAACTACACAAACTTAAACAGCGCCTGCCCAAAGGAGCAGTTCGTCCTCCCGCGGATCGACCAAATAATCGACTCCACCGCGGGCTCGGAGTCTCTGTGTTTCCTCGACGCCTACTCTGGGTACAACCAGATCAAAATGGTTGTGGAGGACGAGGAGAATACGGCGTTCATCACGCCATTCGGAGCCTTCTGCTACACCGCCATGACCTTCGGCCTAAAAAATGCCGGGGCGACCTACCAGCGGTGCATGCAAGAGTGCCTCGCGAGCCAAATTGGCCGCAACATCCACGTCTACATCGATGACGTGGTCGTAAAATCCGCTCGCCAGGGTGATCTACTCGCCGACCTGGCGGAAACATTCGCCAACTTGCGAAAATACAAGATAAAGCTTAACCCAGGCAAATGCACCTTCGGTGTACCAGTAGGACAACTACTGGGGTACGTCGTCTCCAAGCGAGGGATCGAGGCGAACCCCACCAAGATCGACACGATCGCCCGACTCCAGAAGCTGGCCGGGCGAGTAGCGGCTCTAAGTCGCTTCATCCCCCGCCTGGGCGAAAAGGCGATGCCCCTATACCGTCTGATGCGCAAGAACCCCACCTTCCAGTGGGACAAGGAGGCGGATGACGCGCTCCGCGACCTCAAGAAGGTGCTACTCGCCGCACCGCTACTCGCCGCCCCCGCCGACAAAGAACCCATGCTGGTCTACATCATGGCTTCCGAGCGTGTCGTCAGCGCCGTCATGGTCGTCGAACGGCCGGAGGAAGGAAAGGAGCGCCCAGTACAACGACCGGTGTACTACATCAGCGAGGTCCTCACCGAGTCGCGCCAATGATACCCGCAGTACCAGAAACTGGTATACGCGGTCTTCAGAGCATAGCGGCGCCTGCCGCACTACTTACAGGAGCACCCGATCACGGTCGTCTCCTCAGCACCATTGCAGGACATCATCCGCAACCGTGAGGCGACTGGGCGAGTCGCTAAGTGGGCCATCGAAATCGCATCAAGTACGAGCCACGAAAAGCGATCAAATTGCAGGCTCTAGCGGACTTCATCGCCGACTGGGAAGAGGCCCAGCAGCCAGAAATGCTGCCATACCTCCATTACTGGAGCCTGCACTTCGACGGATCCAAGAACGCGGATGGCGCAGGAGCAGGGATTGTGCTGACTTCACCAAAGGGCGACAAGCTCCGCTACGTCCTCTACCTCGACTTCACCCCCTGCACCAACAACATGGCCGAGTACGAGGCACTACTCCACGGCATGCGAGCTGCCAAGGAGATGAACGTCAACCGCCTACACTGCTACGGAGACTCCGACCTCGTCGCTGGGCAAGTCGCTGGCACCTGCGACGCCGTCTCCCCCACCATGGCGGTATACCGCCAAGCAGTAGACAAGCTAGGCGGACACTTCGCAGGCTACTCCGTTGAGTGGATTGAAGGGCGGAAGAACGAGGAGGCCGACGCACTCTCTCGCATTGGGTCGGCCCGACTCACACCACCCGCCGGTGTCTTCCTCGACATGATCACCAAGCCATCAGTCTCTCCCCCAAGGGAGATCGACATCGGAGTCCCGCTGCAGCCAGAGGCAGCCCTGGTCGCACTTGTCACCGAGCCAGACGATTGTACCAAGCCCTACGTCGCTTACCTGGAGGTCGGCACCTTGCCGGCAGACGAGACGGTCGCCTGGATGATCGCACACCGATGCAAATCCTTCACCATCATCGACGGCGAGCTCCACAAGCGAAGCGTCACCGGCGTGTTCCAACGCTGCGTCCAACCCGCGGAAGGACGCAAGATCCTCCACGACATCCACTCCGGCGACTGCGGCCACCACGCCGGCTCCTGCTCTCTAGTCACCAAGGCCATGCGGCATGGCTTTTACTGGCCCACCGCAGACGCCGATGCCGTCCACATCGTCCAGCGGTGCGCCGGCTGCCAGAAGTACGCCAACCAGACGCATGTGCCGAGCTCCGCGCTCAAGACAATCCCCATCGCCTGGCCATTCGCCGTGTGGGGTATGGACATGGTAGGCCCCTTCAAAAAGGCTCCCTCTGGCTACACCCACCTCCTGGTCACGGTCGACAAATTCACAAAGTGGGTGGAGGCCAAACCAGTCCCAAAATGCGATGGGAAGACCTCCACTAAATTCCTACGCGAGCTCATATATCGCTACGGGTTCCCAAACAGCATTATCACGGACAACGGCACCAACTTCGCCAAAGGAGCCATGGCCGAGTTCGGCGAGGAACACCACATCCGGCTCGACCTCGCGTCAGTCGCCTACCCGGAATCCAACGGCCAGGCGGAACAGGCCAACTAGAGCATCCTCCACGGCCTGAAGCCGCGGCTCCAAGTACCACTCGAGCGCACCGCCGGGTGCTGGGTCGAGGAGCTACCCTCCGTCATCTGGGGCATCCGCACCTCGGTCAACAAGTCGACAGGGTTCACCCCCTTCTTCATGGTATACGGCGCCGAGGCAGTCATGCCCACCGACCTCGAGCACGGCTCGCCACGGGTCGTCCACTACATGGAGGCTGCAAACGAACTCGCCCGCCAGGATGGAGTCGATCAACTCGACAAGGCACGTGACCTCGCTCGATCATGCACCGCCATCTACCAGCAAGGACTCCGCTGCTACCACAGCCGGCGGGTGAAAACTCGCACCTTCCAAGAAGGCGACCTGGTGCTGCGCCTCATCCAGGACAAGAAGGGCATGCACAAGCTTTCCCCTCCGTGGGAGGGACCATTCGCCATCGGACGAGTACTCGGCAGCGACGCCTACTACCTCATCGACGTCCGCGGGGACGGCAAACTCGACGTCAAGCGACCATGGAATGTAAACCTCCTACGGAAGTTCTACTCCTAGAACCCCACATATGTACCCTCCAGTCGCTATGAAATAAAAAGAATTGGTTACCGCACACTGCGCCTACTCTCCGTGTCTTGTGCCACTCGCACTCGTAATAACAGCGTCAAGCTAACTGCAGAAGTCAACCTTTGGTACAGCGATCGGCACGGCCAAGTAGTGCGTTACAAGGGCACTGGGTCACCCCAGGCCTTGAAACATCCACGAAAAACGCCTACGCGGAGCCCCATTGGAGTCGCCTAGCCCGACTGGCTCTACGAGCCAAGACAGCTGCCTTCGCTTCTCACAGCAACCATGATCCTCCGCATCCTCGACATAGCGACTCGAAGGGCCAAGTACCACGCTCGGGGACTGACGACCAGCTCAGCGCGAGCGGCTAGGGAAAACGCCAAGTATGAGAGCATGCCCAGGACTCGCCATGCGACTGACCCAACGGGCCAGGAAGGAGTGACGCGCTCAAACTAACGCGCCAAGTCCTCACCCACCCTCGAGTTGCGCCTAGAACAACCAAGTACCACGCTCGGGGACTCGGCCACCCGACCTCGTTCGCGCAAGGGAAAATGGTGAAGTACAGAGCATTCAAGGGAGTCGCCTTGCGACTGGCTCTCTGAGTCCGGGCGAGTCGACTACAATAAAAAAACATTCAAAAAACCGCAAGCACATAACAAACGAGGTAAACCCCACGAAAAGGGCGGACGTGCTCGGGGACTCGTTCAATCCTCAATCAAAGAACACACATGACAAATCACAAAACAAACACGATATATCGTTAATAGCATGTTGCAATCATCTCAAAATACAAAATATGCCCAAACGGCAGATCTTCTACTAACGCCCCAGGGAAAACTATTCTACTCTGCAGGCTTCGACAACGACTCGCCAGCACCCTTGCGATTGCGAATGAAGGGCGTGTACGGGTTCGACGGGTACGTCGTCAGCTCACCCGCCATCGCCGCACGGAAGGGTTGCTCGACCTTGAAGTCCCGATGTTGCGGCTCGGGGTCGTTAGGTGCGACGACCGTCTCCTGGTAAGGAAGGAGGTCGCCCATCGCCCAGACGCGATCGAAGTACACCGTGGCACGATCCGTCAACTTGAGCACCTCAGAGATCTCCACCGAGCCAGTTGACAACGGGTAGCCACTCGTCACATCATCCAGGTCGAAATCCTCCGGGAAGTGGGCGAGCCCAAGGCTGAGCGCCGTCGCCGCTCCGCGTCGGAATGCCAACCGCGTCATAAATTCGACGACCGACGGCGCCTTCTCCAAGTAGCGCCACACCTCGACGAGGTCGCTCGGAATTACTTCCGTGGGCGACATCTCCTGGAGGTAGCCCCGGATGCAGGTCGCCGACAACGTCGCCGAGTCGAAGAGCGTGGCCACATATTGCCGCGCGTCGAACGATCCCGCCTCTTCCGCGTTATCAAGGATGCGACCTGCAAATAAAAGATAACAGTGAGTACATCGGATATTACAAAAAGGCACATGCAATAGGCAGGGGCAGACACACTCACCAATCAAGGGACGGGAGAGATCCATGATGAAGCTCTGAAGAGAAGTGTAATCATCCTGAAGCCCAGCAACAAGGGCGTCAGAAACTTTACGTTCTTCCACGGCGGCCGTAACGGCGGCCTTGGCTCGATCATCCGCCGAACTCGCCTCCTCTTTCGCCTCCCTCAGCTCAGGCTTGAGGTCGGCGATCCGCTCCTCAGCCAAGCTCAACGCCGATTGAGCCGCTGCCAACTCACTCGCTGGGACAAGTCCCTGGCGGGCCTCCTCTGCCTTTGCGGAAATTGCCTGAAGCCCCTCATTCGCCTCCTGGACGGTGGCCAGTTCCTTCTCCGCGCGTCGCGTCACAGCAAGCCGGTCAGCCGACTCACGTTGCAGACCCTGCACACAATTCAAACACTTAACCAAAGCGGAATCCAAAGTGCCCACCCGCTGAAATTCAGCAAGTGTGCACTCGGGGACTGGCAATCAAAAAATCATAAGTGCCCACCCGCTGAAATTCAGCGAGTGTGCACTCGGGGACTGGCAATCAAAAAATCCCAAGTGCCCACCCGCTGAAATTCAGCGAGTGTGCACTCGGGGACTGGCAATAAAAAAAATCCTAAAGTGCCCACCCGCTGAAAATTCAGCAAGTGCGCACTTAGGGACTGGACATACCTGGATGGCCGCGCCAAGCATGCCATGAAGTTGCATCGCATCCACGGACGTGAGGAGAGCCGGCGTGTGGCCGCGGCGCTGGTCGAACTCCGTATCAGCGACCCCAGATGCATGGCTTGGAGGCAAGGTACCACTCGCTGTAACCACTTTGGCCATGAAGCGCGGGAACGTTGCACCGGCACCAAAGGAGGCCGACTCGGTCACCCCAGGTGAGGGAGCACTCTCCTTCGCGGGTAAGGCCGCCTCCGTTACGGGTTCACCCGGAGCGATCGCCGTGTCGTCAGAGACCGTGACAACTTCGTCGCCCTTGGCCTTCTTTGCGCTATCCGCGGGGACGACGACTTCGTTTGCCTTCCTCTTCCGGGAAGGATCCTTCTCGTCGACGACGGGTGGCACCTTAGCCACGGTCGGATGGCCTATCTTCTTCGCTCCGGTCCTGCAAATTGATTGCGTGAGCAAGATAATACAAGTACAATGAAATGCAAAAGTAGGTGAGCAGACTCACTTAGCGACTGGAATGAAGCGTAGCCCCGTGCGGATGCCAGCCGGCTTCTCCAGTTCGAGGCCCAGTCGGCGACTGAGGCCCATCTCCAGAACATCGCGTGCCCAAGACACAGACGGTTTCTTCGTTGTCGAGGCTGCGGCCGGAGCCTCCGAAACATCTTCGGCAGGAGCACCCTTGGGCGACGAAGCTACCACGATTGGAGCGGTCCCCGAACCAGAGATTGGGGCGAACGATGGAGGCATCGAGGCCAGAGGCACCTCGGTCAGGACGGCGGTGATATCCGGCGCCGTTGCTTCCCATGGGGCTTCGCCCCCGGCCAGGCTTGTGGCGTCAGAGCTGCTTGCCGAGTGAGGCGGAGACGCCTGTTTCGCTGGCTTCGTCTTCTTCTTTGGAGGGGCCTTAACCTCCTCCTCCTTCTTCTTATTCTTCTTCTTCTAGGGGGTGGCCTCATGACACGAGGTGTGCTCGGGGAGCTCGTCGTCATCATTGTCATGACGCTCGAGGCTTCTGCTTGCCTCAAGTTCACGCTGCCGCTGCCCGCGCGTTTTCCGGACCAGCGGGGCGACCTCTTCTTCGGATTTGTCGTCGTCGCCACTCCTGTCGCTCTCGACGCCTCCCCTCGCTGGAGGCGATTCGCTCACCTCGCGGACGGACGAACTCAAATTCTCGTCGTCCGCGGGCGGAAGCCACCCCTCAACTACTTGGAATAGCTGCAACAGGCATAAACAACATCAGTATGACCGCGACTGCATTTAACTGCTACTACGAATGACGAAAGGACGACTTACTGTCGGGGCTGGATGCTTCGCGGTGTAGGGGGCGACCCCGGCCTTCGTGTCGAGGTATGTGGCCTGGGTGATCTTCTTTAGTGCCAGGAGGTAATCCTCGAGTTGCCACTCGTCGAGGCAGGACTTCGTCGAGTCCTTCCGGCCCGTATACTCGTACATATAATGGTCGCGGCAGGCTAGGGGGACGAGTCGCCGCCCGAGCCAACAGTTGTACAGATTGATGGGTAGGAGACCCCTCTTCTTCAGGCCACGAATGGTCTGAAGCATTTCGTCCACGACCATTCGTTGGTCTGTTGGAAGCTTGCCGACTTGAAGTCGGCGTGGTTCAGGCCGATCGGCAGAGTACCTTGGGATCGCCACCTCGCCGTCCGGGGTCGCCTCGGTGACATAGAACCAAGAGTTCTTCCATTGGCTCGACGCCTTGGCGGGTAGCATCAGATCGAAGAAAGAAACCTTCGATTTCAGTTGCAACGTCAGGCCGCCCGCGGCGAGCATTGGGCCACCCGCTTCCTCGCGACTAATCCACCCGTGGAATAGATCTTGCCACAGGGGAAGTAGGGCCTGCAGCCCAGGTAGCACTCGCAGAACGCCACGAAAATGGCGAGCTGCTCGATGTTGTGTGGGCCCAGGTCTGACGGTTGGATCCCGTAGAAGGCGCAGAAGCGCCGGAAGAAGAGAGACGTTGGGAATCCCAGCCCCCGTTCTAAGTGGCTGGTGAAGCAGATGAATTCTCCCTCGCGCGGGTTCGGGGTCACCTCTCCGGCCGCAGGGATGCGCCACCTCGAAGGACGCCAGTTGTGCCCTCGTACACTTAGATCTACCCCAAGGATCGGTGGAGGGGGCCATTGGTGGAAGGATTCGTGGGGGGGGGTCGGAAGATTTCGGGTCGGCTGGATCGCGATGCGGAGGAAGGCGAGTGCGCAAACGGAGGAAATGACGAAGAGATGGCTCTCCGATCGCCTGCCATTCCCCTTATATAGCGGTTGTTACCCGCCAAATCAGGGAGCCGTTACTACGTGGTGATTACGCCGAAAGTTACCGTTGGATTACCCCAACGGCTAGGTTGACCATGTTTAACGGTCCAACTTCAGCCACTCGGCTCGCCGACCCGATCACTACGACAGTGACTAAGTGTTTTGCCGACTCGACTCGCCAAAGCTGCAATCAGAATGATTAGTTTTTTCCTTTATTCAGGAGCTCGTCGACGATTCGGCTGGATGTCTGCTTTGAAGCTGTATACTCCGACTACCAGCAACCACCTACGCCCAATCAACGACGACCTCGGGGACTACTGATGGGGATATGCCTACCGGGGTATACCCAGCAGGACGTTTCCGACTGGCCCAGGAACTGGCGAGTGGGCCTGCGAGATGGCGACTGGATCAAGGCCCGGTGTGGATCCCGGCGACTGGAAGCTGAAGGCCCAGGCGAGTAGATAGGCCCAGTCGGGTTAGGTTAAACGATTACCGAAGCCTTAACTGATTCGGTTGAGATATGTGAACCCTAGGGGAGGTAAGTCTATATAAACCTCCCTACAGGGCGTGTAGAGATACGTTCCATCATACCCCCAAGCGACTCGCCGCCTAGCCGCTGAGCTCGCCCATTGTACCACCATCATAATACAATCTAGCAGGAGTAGGTCTTTACCCTCCGGGGGGCCGAACTTGGGTAAAACCTTGTGTCTCCGCCCTCATCTCGCACCGCAGATGGCTGGCCGCCCCTGCCCCTCGTTCTACTACTCGCTGCCGATCGCAGCATCTGTCGTGACCATTCCCACGACAAGCACTAGCGTTAGTGAGCTTTATTCGGTCCCACTGTATCGTAGTTCCCAGAATGGTTCTTAAAACCATTTGTTTACCTTTGTTGTGGTGTGTGTTGTATCGTGTGCTATGGATGAATGAAAAGAAAGTTGCTAGAAAATCCGAGTCAAACTTTAAAGCTTTTCAAAGTCCCTGAACCTTAGAAATTTCCCTCTTTTCTCATGATCTATCTCAATCTTCACATGCCACGCAGAGGAAGTGGTTCATCCCCGGACCCGATGTTGCAGATCCTGCAAATGTTGGTTTCTGACTGCGAAGCTGAAAGAGCAGAATGTCAAGCCAACCTAGCCACCCTTCAGCAGATAGCTCACACTACAAGGAATCTGCTGATACATGACCCTCCATTTTCTTCACAGAATCGTCATTGTCTATAATATATGACGATCTTATGACAAAAAATGGATCGTCAAAAACTGAGCGTCAGTAATTGCACACAACGACGTTTTTTCTGAAATCGTCATAACTGTCTATGACGATATTGTATTGTCATAACCGTTATGACGATCCAATATCGTCATGGGCCATCTAGCCAGACCAGGTCAGATCCTACGTGGCTGATCCGACGTGGCAAAATTGTGACGAAATGAAATCATCGTAGGATGAAATCAGCCCAATCCATTTCAATGGTCCATATGGGCCAAGCCCAGTAGTTTGGCATGTTTATGTTTTTCCCTATCAATTTTAATAGGCTACATGGGCCAAACCAAACATTTCATCCATTTTATTTACTGGGCCTCAGTGTTTTTTTTGTCTGGTTATTTTCTTTTTACAGCCTTATTAACTCAATTTATTTTATAATTATGAACAGTGGGTCCCAATTGTCAGATTCTCCTAGACAGTGGGTGCCAATCATTTTAGACAGTGGGTTACAAATCGCCATGTTCATTCTTTTCACGGAATATTAATTAAAATAAAAAATACCAATCACAATACAGAGAAAACACATGAGCATATTCAAACAACGGCCAGAATCAATTTATACAATATTCTAGTGGGAACACATCACAAATGCTTAATCATCGTTACAATGGAATCTATAAATATAACTCTCGGCAAGTTTAACACGTAGCTACTCTTTCACAGTCTGCAACTTCTTCACACGTCAACTTCTTCGACATGTAGCTCTTGTAAAGACTATCTGCAATAGTTCAACAAAACAATTAGAAACGGATAGTATCATCTCATACAAAGTTCTCATATTGAGTTAAAGTAGTGTGTTTTACACTGTGTTGTAGTCATCACTAGGCATCCATCATTCAGTTTATCGAGAGAGAAAATAAACGAAGTTCTATATGTAAAATACTGTGCTCACTAAAAGTTGCTGCCCTACAGCAGAGCATCCAAGTGAGAAGGCATGAATTACTAATAGACATTAAACAAGAGGGTTGTGCAGCTCACTTGCGAAGCTCACTTGAGATGATCATGCATGTCGTCAGCTCACTTGTGCAGTTCGATGTGCGGTGCCTCGACTCCCAACTCACGCGACCACTCACTGTGGGATAAATGGGGGCTCGGTGGGGGTAACATGCATAGAAACAAATATAACAATAAATTAAACAGAATTCTATGATCAACATTTCTTATCCTTTTGTGTAGACATAATAACAGAAATTAGCTACGGTACAAATGCATAAACTCTCAATTTAGAGCCCAAGAACACTTCAAGTGTATGGTAAGATATTAGATAGGTATAAACAGGGTACTGCTTGTTTTTCACATGTATGGTACAACAGTAGAGAGGAAAACAACCAACTGCTTGTTTTTCCCAAAGTAAGGAAGACACGTGTAAGTGAGGAAGACATTAGAATTGAAAACAACAGATTGGTACTTTGACAATATGATGGGTATACAATGAACTTCAGCATTGGTACTTACAAAAATGTTAAGCTAATAGGAATGGGCACATCAGCAATTAGAACTTCCGTGTACATTTTTGGAGGAGATTATTAACAGTGGATTATTCCATACTTAATGAATAGGCTAATGGAGACATCAACTACCAGATTTATAGATACTAAATCGAACAAATATAGAACATAGAAATAATTACTTGATAGGGATAACAGTCTATTAGAATGAAGAACATAGAAATAATTACTTGTCAAATATACCAACGGGGACATTAGCTTGCTTACAGAAGCTAGTATGCATCGAAAATCTATTTGAATTCTACCCAACTAGCAAGCTAGACTATAATATGTAGACAATTCTAAAATTTCCAATCTGTGTTCATGTTTGGAATCCAATGAAGAAAGTAACTGCAGCAGTCCTAGACAAAACCAAAAAGAGCTTATGAATCCAGCGTCACTTGGGATCAAATTGCATAACTGTAAAAGATGTTTTATTCCTACATACGCACGACAGCGTCCTGCGACACAAAACAAGTCAACACTATAAGAGCAACGAGGGATTAGAGTTCTCACCAACAAAAGGGACGGAACCCAGACGCTAATGCTCGTGCCAGGGGACTTCGAGGCAATGAAGGCCATCTCCCCCTCCGTGGATCGCGTCCTAGTCCCTCTCCCGTGGGAGGCTGCAAGTATAACTAGAAGAAACCCTCCATGGTTACACTACAAGGAATCTTCTTGTGCCCTTCCTTGAAGTTCTTGTATCTGGTCAATATGCAAAAGTGCCACACATTATATGTATAATCATTAACACATCCACAAAAAGAAAAGAAAAGGAATTCAAGTATCTGTTCCGAGTTAGATGTCGCAGAAAAGTCTAGATTAACACGAATAAAATAAAAATTCTTCTAAGCTTATAAGAAATGATAAACAGATTTGCTATGCATAGAAGACTAATCTGAAAACAATTAGATGTACACATGGTTTCTACTCTATTTTGATTGGAAAAGAAAGAGACAATTTGATTCCAATATTTCCATGTCGATCATTTGATATCAAATAAACTCAAGCCATTATTTCTAGATCATTTTATATAACCTTTAATTCTACTCTTTTATTAGTTCAACTACTCCTACAGCAGTTCAACTACTCCATATTCACAGTCAGTTTTCAGCAACCTCACAGATTCAGTTCAAATAGGGAGCTTGTTTATTTCTATTGGAGACAACAGAATATTTATATACTAAGCTCAAATAATGAAGCCTCAAAGGTTGCAGTATAGGGATCCCCTATTGATGAATCAACAATTGCACTAATTCCCCTATTGAGATGAAGACATGCTTCTCCAAAATCTAGTAAATGTACCAGTAACAAACCACCCATGCAGCTGTATTTGAGGGAAAAACAATAAAGAAAGAGCAAGAGATTTGCATTTGTACCTGCTGGGAAGACAAGGGCGACGACAACGCTGAAGAAGAACAGATAGAGAAGCCCTCCATCAGCTGGAGGCGGCGCTTCGCTCACGGAGGAGGTGGACATGGAGCTGGTGGAAGCAGGAGTGGCCATGGGCTGCAGCTAGTGGTACAATGTGTACTTGAATACCATCCTGGTACCTACGTATGGACACAGACAAACCCTAAGAGCACTGCAGAAAAAATTAGAGGGAAGAGGGGGAATGGGGGGATCTGGCTCAGACCATATCGGGGTCCATGGAAGACCAATTTCCTGCTGCGGCGGTGTCATGGAAGGCGCTCGGGGTGCTCTGCGGAAGCCGGATCCGGTGGTGGAGGAGCTCGGCCAGCAGCAGTTCGTCGAGTCCATCATAGGAGAGCAGCGACATCGCCGGAGCCAGAACAAGCGGATCTGGCTGTCGACGAGCAGGGTCAGCCATGCCACGAGTTGCAGACGAGGTGCGGCAGCCACCCGAGCGACGCCCACGTCCTGCTCTTCACTGGACATCTAGGATATAGGCTAGGGTTTCATGAGGTGGCATGGAGAGGGGGTAGGAGGGGGGTTCCAGGAGAGACGGTCGAAGCTTGTGAAGGGAATATGCCCGAGAGGCAATAATAAAGTGGTTATTATCGTATTCCTTATTTATGATAAATGTTTATTTTACATGCTATAATTGTATTAATACGGAAACGTTAATACATGTGTGTTTAATAAACAAAAAGGAAGTTCCTAGTTATGCCTCTCTTATAAACTAGCTCGTTGATTAACATGATGATCAAAGTTTCCTGATCATGGACATTGGATGTTGTTAATAACAAGGTCACAACATTAGTGTAATGATGTGATGAACATTCATCCGAAGTATAGCATTACGATCAAAGTCATTGAGTTTATATTGCTATAACAACTTGCGAAGTGATCCTAATCCTTAGACCATAAGATCATGTTAATCACTAACACCGGAAGAGTTTCTTGATAACATCAAACGTCACACCGTAACAGGTTGATTATAAAGATGGGTTCAAAACTACTAAAGTGTTATGTTGAGGCCCATGGATCGAGAGTGGAATTTGTTCATCCCGATGACGGATAGATATGCTCTGGGCCCTCTCGGTGATATCACATTGATTAGCTTGCAAGCAAGTGATTTGATCACTAGAATGTTATATCACGGGAACAAGAAAAGAGTGCATGTCGGTAACGAGATCAAACTAGGTATGGAGATACCGATGATCGAATCTCGGACATGTAATATATCGTGAAACAAAGGGATTAAGATACTAGCGTACAAGGTTCACACGATCACAGAAGTCATCGTTGAATGTGTGCGAGTCAGTATGGGTCTCCAGATCCCGCTTCTGATTATTGATCTGAGAGAGGTCTTGATCATGTCCGCATTATTCGCGAACCGTAGGGTGACACACTTAAGAGACACCGACATCCATTTGGAGCAAAAGTTTCATGCCGAAAAGAATAACAAGCGCAGGAATTTATTTCACTAGATACCGAAACGGGTTTTCGGGTGAAATTACAGAAAGTGTTTCTGCATGTGAAATGAAATACTAGCAAGGGGTTATATGTGAATGTTTGTCATTAAAGTAATTGACAAAATTATGAATAAATAAAAGGAGTTTTATTTAATGAGAGTTTTCATTAAATTTGGTGGAAATTTAATGGGAATTTAAGTGGGTTTTTGAGTGGAGGGAATTGAAAGGCATTTGAGTGAGTGGAGTGTCCACCCACATGAATGTGGAAGAGGTGAGGGCCTCCCCATGGCTGGGCGCATGGCCCCTTGGGTTCCCCCCTCTCCCTATAAAAGGATCCCCCCTCCCTCTCTCTCACTCACACCTCCTCGTGAAGGATCTCTCTCCCCCTCTAGTATTTATCCCCCATGGTCTCGGACTAGCGAGATACATGTTCCCGATGGCTATTTGGCAAGAAAGAGTTGTGCTTCCGCTGCATCGCTGGAGCGAGGAGGCGGAGGTCGCTCGGTGCCTCGAACGTGTGTGCGAGCACGGATGCGCTGCTGTTTTGCGGCGCTAGGACTTCCTCTCGATCTTGAGATCGGCAAGAGATCGTCTACATCAACCGCGAGTTTGGACTCGTTAAGCTTTGTCGGTCTTCAAGGGTATGTTCTCTACGGATATACATCCGCCAGTTGTTTGTATCTAGTAGATAGATCTTGGTACTTAGTTCCCATCATAGGAAAATTTTTGTTTTCTATGCTGTGAACCCTACAGTGGTATCAGAGCCGGATCTATGCGTATATACTTTGCACCGGTAGTACACATATGAGTATGTGGGAGATGATGATCATTTTATTGCTTCTTAGTTGTACTTTGGATATTGGTGGCATAGTGGGATGAAGCGGCCCGAACAAACTTTACATGTCCTCGCACATGAGACCTGTTCCACGCTTGACATGCAACTAGTTTTGCATAAGTGGCTAGCGGGTGTCTGTCTCTCCTACTATAGTCAATATCTAATTTGCAACGAGTTGTCAACAATTTGGTTATCCTCGTTGTGGTTCATGTTTGTAGGTAAGAACAGTTCTATCTTCGAAAGCCCTAAGCCACGTAAAACTTGCAATGGATAAATTAGAGGCGTCTAGTTTAGATTGTTGCTGGTCTAGTGTTATGATATGGTGATGTTGTAAGTAGAAGTATGAGATGATACTCTTACAACACACATAGCGTGTAAGTTCCATAGACCTTGGCCTTACACATAAAGGTATGATAGAGATCATACCATGGTGCACATGATAGAGATCATATGTGGGAACCATATCATTTCACTAATAAACATGTGATGTTTGATAACATCTTATATTGCTTGTTTGGCATTTTATTAGCATAATAAGATGATCCCTCATTTAGATATCAAGATAAAAATGTGTTCTTCCTTAAGTATGCACCGACAATGTTTCGTCGCTTCAAGGCATCACGTGATAATCGGGTGTACTTGAATCCACGAGCAGATCTCGGGTGTAAGACAGTTACACACGCGAATACTAAGGTTCTTACTTGGCGATCCTAGCATGTACAGACATGGCCTTGGAACATGGACCGAAAGGTTAAGCATGAGTCATATGTTTTGATATGATGACCATGGATGCTCGCCTTTGAAACTACACCGACTCACGTGATGATCGGACTTGGTGTAGTGGATTTGGTTCATGTAATCACCAAAAAGACACGAGGGATGTCGTTTTTGAATGGGAGTTCATTTCTAATTTGGATTAGTAGAACTCAATTTATCATAAATTAAATCAAAGTGAATTTGCATAATTTGTTGTAGTCATTGGCATTCGTTCACCACCTTATGCATAGTTGTAATTGAGATAATAGAACTATAGAATTCTGGATATATACTTTACGAACTGGTATCGTATTGTGTTGAGTGTCAATCTAAAGTTTAAAGTCCTATTGCAAACTTTCAGCAAACTCTATTTACTCCGTGAAATTTAATAGTTAGTATTAAATCGAGAGTAACAATTCCAGTGTTAGTATCTTAAGTATCATGTTTGCCTCCATGATTCTTGATTGTTTTAATATCAAGTTTATCTAGGAGCTGAAAGAATTGTTTCAGAAACTATCATGTGTGGCAGATATAACGATATCTGAAACAATGTTTTGGTTGCAATATGATAGAGTATAATATATGTTCTCATATTGGATGAGAATTTATGAAGGTTGGAGATGCTAGACATCCTAATCATCCAAAAGGGTTTTGGAAAGTAATATTATACTCACGATTCACCTTTATAAGCTACAGTAGCTTGATCATAAAAGTCGTCATGATAAGGATGAATAGAAGATGTATGTAAAGTGTTTACTACACTAAAAGATTACTAAAGAATGGATTTTGAAAGAATACCGATCATTTTGATGATCGTGATCTACTTCAAAGTGCAAGTCCAAAGGTATTATTATTTGAATATACACGCTTTGGACTATGTGTCATGTATATGGCGCCACTTTTGATGTTGATAGATTCTTTTAAAAAAGGAAAAGGAGATGCTGAAAGAGAATCTATAAAATATATTTGGCAGAAAAGAAAAGATTGGAAATATCCAATTTAGGTATATATATGATATACATGTTATGGTTGTATTCTTTGCTTGTTAAACAATGTGGTTCTTGGGTATTGGATACCGAATTGGTTGGTATGAAATTTCATACGGAACAACGCAATTCATGACCAACAATGGCCTAAGTAACTAGAAAGAGAATATGTGATGATGTTCATCGAAAACAAACAAACCGTTGTTTGTATTTCTCGTTGACATCAAAGCTTGACTTCAAGATTTGTTTTAATAATTGTTATTTGAATCAGGTATTATGGGAACAAAGGTTGTTCAAATAATTACCATATTCCATATAAGATGGATGATTTACAAATCTAGTTGGAGAAATCACATCCATAAAACCTAATGCTAAAATGTCGCAAGACAAATGATTGAAAGATCACTTGTGAAGTGACATCGCTGTTTAAATTATATTGGAAAGAAAACATGAAGAATCTCCATATTCATGGATTTTTGGAGTCTTTGATTTGATCAAGTGACGCTTGTGAGACTTTCCTCGGGATAATTAAAACTTCGTTCAAAGGCCAAAGAAGAACGAACGACTAAAATATTGGAATTTATACATATCGATGTATGTAGTCCATTATGTGTAGTCGTAAGCGATGGGTTTCAACTTCATATGCTTTCTCCGGAAATTTGAGTGAATGTTCACTTAATGAGAAAGAAGTGTGAAATATTTGGAAACGTTCAAAGACTTTCAAGATGAAGTGAAAATCATTGTGACAAGAAAATAAATGCTTTATGATTTTATCATAAGAGATTTATTTGAGTTACAAGTGTAACAAGAAAATAAATGAATTATGATTTTATCATAAAGGGATTTATTTGAGTTGCAAGTTTAGCAAAATACCTAGATTTACATCTCCCGAAACACCATAGGAGTATGGAGTGTTTGAGATTTGTAATGAAACCTTGTTTGACATGGTTAGATCAAAGGTGTTATTTATAAAACTACCATTATGTTTTAAAAGATTAAAGCTTTAGAGACTACCGCTTTTACACTGAAAAGAGCTCCATCTTGATACGTTGAAATGACACCATGAAAGTTATGGTTTGGGGTAAAACCCAAATTGTCATTTCTTAAATTTTGGTATGCTAAACATAAGTAAGATGTTTACAACCGAAGTCGGATGAGCATGTCTTTGTAGGTTATTTCGAATAACAATTGGTTATTCCTCCATAACACCGAGGACAAAAGGGTTTGTCGCTTAAAATGTGAAGTTTCTTGAAGAAGGAATTTTTCATAAAAGTTAAGTGGGTGGACAATAGAACTTTGATAAGGTTAATGAACCTTAGCTAAATGTGCTGAGTTGCGCAGCGTCGGAAATCGTTCTGGAGGCTGACATAATGCTCATAGACTATGTGCCTCAAAGGTTATGGTCACGGAGGTCTAAGTTCTTATTGAACCAAGTCAGTCAGATAAACAATCAAATACTGAGGTTTGAGAGTAAATCATTATTGTTTAACAATGATGAACCGACTACATGCAAAGAAGCGATGATGGGCCCTAACTCCGTCAAATGGCTTGACGCCATAAAATCCGTGATAGTTCCATACACGAGAAATCACGTTTTGAACTTGGAAGACCCTCCAGAAAGGTGTAAAAACCTATCGGTCGTATTTGGATCTATAAAGAAACAGACATGGATGTTTCACATCTATGAAATAGTCGACATGTCGTAAAGTATTTTATGACTATGTTCAAGGAGTTGAGTATGACAAGATTTGATCTTTCATAGCGATATTTAGTCTGACGGATTAAAGTAGCAACCACTACATATAATTTGTTATATGGTAGATGAATAAACAAAAGAAAGTTCTTTTAATAGAATGGTTACCTAGGACGTGTACATGACACGATCCAAAGGGTTTTGTTAATTCAAAGGATGCTAAAAGGGCATGCAAACTTCAACGGTTGAAGTAAGCATCGCGGAGTTGGAATCTTCACCGTGATGAAAAAGGAGTTTTCATCTGGAGACGATGAAGATGCTTGCATTTGCAAGAAATTAAGTGGGAGCGCTGAGACATATTTCTAATACATTATGTGAAGGACATCTTGTTGATTACAAATGATGTATCTTTTATTGACAAAGGTTAAGAATTTCATTTCGATGAAATACTTAGGCAAACCCGAATATTTAGCGTGAATGTCTATAGTGGATAGACTGTGACGCTAATATGGTTGTGCCAAACGTACATATATGAGATATTGAAGGAGTTCAATATAGAAACAACAAGAAATGGTTCTTGTCGCATGGAAAAGAATTGAATCAAGATTCAAGTGTATCGACAATTGATAAGTGAAACAAGATTCAAGTGCTTTGACACTTGATGAGTGAAATCACGAGAATGTTTTGATCAATCATACCATGATATGTACACATCCAGATATCTCCTATGCTCTAAGTGTTATGAGCATATACCAGAATGAATCATAAAATGATCACTGGACGATAGTAAGGATATTCTTATGATCTTTTGGAAGAACTAAGAATATATTTGTGTAGAGGTGACAAACAATTACAAATAGTTCATTGTAAAGAGTTACATTGATACTAGTTTTGTCACAAGATACAAATTAAGTTTATCTCAATTTAAACTATGGGTAGCACAATGTAATGGAAAGGAGATTCCATCGTGGATTTGGAAGAGTTCCAAAGTTAAGACATTGTGACGAATACTACAACAAAAGGCTAAGTATATGACTGCTATAGTAGCAGCAAAGGAGGGAATTTGGGTCAAGTAGTTTGTTATCAAACTAAGGTGTGGTTCGCAACGGGATAACACTAAAGATATATTGTATGACAATAGTATCGACGTGTTTTAACCCCAAGGAACTAAAGGTCTCACCGAAAGACCAAATTTATACAATGCCATCTCATTAGAGAATGAGTGATGCGTGAAGACGCAAAGACATGCAAATACACATGGACCTGAAAGCATCAGATCCGTAGATTATGTTAACCACTTGCAGTTGCGTATATGGAACACCAGAAAGCCATAGGTGTTCAATACGCAAAGTTTTCAAACTAGATTATTGTCTCTAGTGCAAGTGGGAGACTGAAGGGAATATGCCCGAGAGGCAATAATAAAGTGGTTATTATCGTATTCCTTATTTATGATAAATGTTTATTTTACATGCTATAATTTTATTAATACGGAAACGTTAATACATGTGTGTTTAATAAACAAAAAGGAAGTTCCTAGTTATGCCTCTCTTATAAACTAGCTCGTTGATTAACATGATGATCAAAGTTTCCTGATCATGGACATTGGATGTTGTTAATAACGAGGTCACAACATTAGTGTAATGATGTGATGAACATTCATCCGAAGTATAGCATTACGATCAAAGTCATTGAGTTTATATTGCTATAACAACTTGCGAAGTGATCCTAATCCTTAGACCATGAGATCATGTTAATCACTAACACCGGAAGAGTTTCTTGATAACATCAAACGTCACACCGTAACAGGGTGATTATAAAGATGGGTTCAGAACTACTAAAGTGTTATGTTGAGGCCCATGGATCGAGAGTGGAATTTGTTCATCCCGATGACGGATAGATATGCTCTGGGCCCTCTCGGTGATATCACATTGATTAGCTTGCAAACAAGTGATTTGATCACTAGAATGTTATATCACGGGAACGAGAAAAGAGTGCATGTCGGTAACGAGATCAAACTAGGTATGGAGATACCGATGATCGAATCTCGGACATGTAATATATCGTGAAACAAAGGGATTAAGATACTAGCATAAAAGGTTCATACGATCACAGAAGTTATCGTTGAATGTGTGCGAGTCAGTATGGGTCTCCAGATCCCGCTTCTGATTATTGATCTGAGAGAGGTCTCGATCATGTCCGCATTATTCGCGAACCGTAGGGTTACACACTTAAGAGACACCGACATCCATTTGGAGCAAAAGTTTCATGCCGAAAAGAATAACAAGCGTAGGAATTTATTTCACTAGACACCGAAACGGGTTTTCGGGTGAAATTACAGAAATTGTTTCTGCATGTGAAATTAAATACTAGCAAGGTATTATATGTGAATGTTTTTCATTAAAGTAATTGACAAAATTCTGAATAAATAAAAGGATTTTTATTTAATGAGAGTTTTCATTAAATTTGGTGGAAATTTAATGGGAATTTAAGTGGGTTTTTGAGTGGAGGGAATTGAAAGGCATTTGAGTGAGTGGAGTGTCCACCCACATGAATGTGGAAGAGGTGAGGGCCGCCCCATGGCTGGGCGCATGGCCCCTTGGGTTCCCCCCTCTCCCTATAAAAGGATCCCCCCTCCCTCTCTCTCACTCACACCTCCTCGTGAAGGATCTCTCTCCCCCTCTAGTATTTATCCCCCATGGTCTCGGACTAGCGAGATACATGTTCCCGGTGGCTATTCGGCAAGAAAGAGTTGTGCTTCCGCTACATCGCTGGAACGAGGAGGCGGAGGTTGCTCGGTCCCTCGAACGTGTGTGCGAGCACGGATGTGCTGCTATTTTGCGGCGCTAGGACTTCCTCTCGATCTTGAGATCGGCAAGAGATCGTCTACCTCAACCATGAGTTTGGACTCGTTAAGCTTTGTCGGTCTTCAAGGGTATGTTCTCTACGGATATACATCCGCCCGTTGTTTGTATCTAGTAGATAGATCTTGGTACTTAGTTCCCATCGTAGGAAAAATTTTGTTTTCTATGCTGCGAACCCTACAGCTTGGTCACCGGAGAGGAAGAGAAGCATGGTGTTGGAGATCTGGGGTGGCTGCCGATGTGGTGCCTGGGATGGGGGGTCGGATGTTGGGGGAGGCGGGCGCGCAGATAGGTTAGATGAGACGAGGGAGGCAGTCCGGAGTTGGTGAGGATAGGGTTTGCTGAGGCCGTGGGCGCGGCGGGGTGTATGTTGTGCTTCTTCGGGTGAGCCACAGAGCGTTGGATCGACACAGAACGGTCCAGATCAGTCCGATAAGGCTGATCCGTGAGAGGCTCTTTCCTGTGTTTTGATTGGTTCGTTCAGAAAACACCTCATTTTTTGCACTCCGAAAATGAGAAATGACTTTTTTTGCAACTAAAATGAAAATTTCTGCAATAACATTGTTCGTTATTCCAAGATGCACATGTAAGCACAATGCTGCAGGAGGAAGTTTTCCTTTCCGACGCATGGAAAATCCATTTTCTATTTTTCAAGCGCAAAAGGCGGGGCATTTTGTGAAGGAACCACCAAATGAAAGTTTTAGAATGGTACCACCACATTTTGTAAAAATATTAGACCACCTTACCTAGACAATGTCCCAATCGGGGTATCTAAAACCTTTCCGTTCACCCCTGGTGAAAAAGACAAATTCCTACCGAATCGGTAGGAAGTGGGTCCGGTTTGAACTACAGGTACATGATCCGATGCTCACTATTTTTGGAAAAAATCATTTGTAGACTCAAAATATGTTGTTTCTTCAGAGATCCAATGCAAGTTTAGCGAGGCTCAACCCCTACCTAAGAACCTCTGTGCCCGCCGTTTTGACCATAGTTTGAAACAGGCAGAAAAAATTCAAAAACGGTCCGATCAATGCAAATCCTTTTTGTGGTGTCTTCTTATATGGCATAGTTGCAAGTAAAAATACCAAACTTGGTATATTGCAAGTGTCTCAAAAAAACCTTCTCAGAAATGACCTATCATGTTCGAGGTTTCATGGCTTTCGGGCCAAACGACCAATGTTATGGCGAGAATCGCGGCATAGTTTGTGATAATGGGCCCATATAATGCAAACATATGTATCATGGGATGACGAACAATGTTGCAGGAGAAAGTTTTCCTTTTCGACGCACGGAAAATCCATTTTCCATTTTACGAGCGCAAAAAATGGGGCGTTTCGTGAAGCAACCACCAAATGACAGTTTTAGAATGGTACCACCACATTTTGTAAAAATATTAGACCACCTTACATGGACAATGTCCCAACCGGGGTATCTCAAACCTTTCCGTTCACCTCTAGCGAAAAAGACAAATTCCTGCCGAATCGGTAGGAAGTGGGTCCGGTTTGAACTACAGGTACATGATCCGATGCTCATGATTTTTTGCAAAAATCATTTTTAGACTCACAATATGCTGTTTCTTTCGAGATCCAATGCAAGTTTAGCGAGGCTCAGCCCCTAGCTAAGAACCTCTGTGCCCGCCGTTTTGACCATAGTTTGAAACGGGCATAAAAAATTCAAAAACGGTCCGATCAATGCAAATCCTTCGCGTGGTGTATTCTTATATGACATAGTTGCAAGTAAAAATACCAAACTTGGTATATTGCAAGTGTCTCAAAAAAACCTTCTCAGAAATGACCTATCATGTTCGAGGTTTCATGGCTTTCGGGCCAAAAGAGCAATGTTATGGTGACAATCGTGGCATAGTTTGTGAAAATGTGCCCATATTATGCACACATATGTATCATGGGATGGCGAACAAGGTTGCAGGATAAAGTTTTCCTTTTCAACGCACGGAAAATCCATTTTCCATTTTACGAGCGCAAAAATCGGGGCGTTTTGTGAAGCAACCACCAAATGACAGTTTTAGAATGGCACCACCACATTTTGTAAAAATATTAGACCACCTTACATGGACAATGTCCCAACCGGGATATCTCAAACCTTTCCATCCATCCCTGGCGAAATAGACAAATTCCTGCCGAATCGGTAGGAAGTGGGTCCGGTTTGAACTAAAGGTACATGATCCGATGCCCATGATTTTTTGTGAAAATGATTCTTAGACTCAGAATATCTTGTTTCTTCAGAGATCCAATGCAAGTTTAGTAAGACTCAACCCCTAAATGAGAAATATCACTCCCTAGTTTCAAACTCATATTTTGAATTATGATATTGTCCCTACTATAGACTAATGTGAAATTAGTAAACTTAATATTTTTAAATAATAAAATTATTCATATTTAACACCCTAAGACGATCTACTGAATTTTATATAAATTTAGAGACAAAAAAAATTTATTTTGGACTTCCTATGAAAAAGCTACAAAAAAACTAAGAAAACAGAAAAAAACTACTGTAACTGGACCGACCTAATCTACAGCACATTGTCAAAGTCAGCCTAGATAACAATGAAACCCACCTCCCTTCCCACCATAGCCCACCTCATTCCCACTACAGCGCACCTATTGAATAGTTACAATCCCTCTATGTACTAGTTTGACACAAAGGAATAAGTGGTTTAGTGGTAGTGGGTGGTTGCTGTAGCTAGGAGGTTGGGAGTTCGACTCCCTGCGGAGTTTATTTTTGTTGATTATTTCTACCAGGTGGTAAGGCCCATAACGCCAAGTTAAAAAAAATATAGATATCTGGACCTAAGGCCCATGCGACCCAATCTTGACTGGACCGTAAAGGCCCAGCCCATTTGATCTGGACCAGATCGGTTTATGTTTATAAATATGCAGCGCGGTAATAGGCACAAGGTAAATAGGTGGCGGGATGGTTAGGGTGTTGTATTTGTTTGACGAGGTCCCAGGTTTGATCCTTCGTTTCTCCATCTTTTTGCGCTCTTTATCATGAATTTGTGAAAAAATGTTATGTTAATACAGAACAACTGGACATTTAGATCAGTAATAATAGTGTGACCTGGTTGTTCCTAGGTTTGATTAGTATTTAGCATGTTCGTGCGGTCTTGGGTTCAATCCCCTTCTCCACTTATTTTTTCTCTATTTATTTCAGTTTGGTTAGTCTATTTGACACGTAGACATATATTGACACATGGACATGCCACGTAAGCATATTTGCTGATGTGGCCAATCAGTTAAATCAATTTATTTTATTTTAGACAATATGACAATTTAAATTGGTCGTAATCGACTACAAATAAGAATCTAATATGTACCGTGTAGATTATGATGATTTCATCCGATGAAATTGCGACGATTCTAACAAAAACATCGTAATTCTACAGGATTTTGACCTCTCCAAATGGCCTACGACCATCTTGTGCGAAATCGTCATAAATCTATGACGATTTCATTTCCCATCACTACGAGAAGCTCACAAGTTAACACATTTCTTGTAGTGTCAGCCGGCCCACAACAATCAAGGCCAAGGAAATCAGGACAACCATGGATCTAAGCTCAAGAATTTCCAGAACACCAACCCACCTGTTTTCACTAAGTCGGAAAAGCCCTTAGATGCAGACGATTGGCTGCAAACCATGGAAAACAACCTGAAAGTCGCCGGAGTGGAAGCTAACGAGAAAGTTCTGTTCGCCACCCACTATCTAGCCGGAGATGCAAGAGCATGGTGGAACAGTGCTCGTGCAATGACCGGAGGACAGATGATGACCTGGGAGGAATTCAAGGTCAAGTTCAGCAGAACCCATGTGCCACCGGGTGTGATCAAGAGGATGAGAGATGAGTTTAGAGAACTGAAGCAAGGAAGGATGACCGTAGTGGAATACCGTGACAAATTCTTGTCATTAGCTAGGTATGCCCCGGATGAGATCGACACTGAAGCCAGGAAGAAAGAAAGATTCCTGAATGATCTGCACGATGAAATGCGGACGGTGTTGGTCAATATCCCCTTTGCAGATATTGAAGCCCTAGTTGACTCTACCATTCAGATGGAAGGAAAGATCAACCAAGCCAATGAGAACCGCAAGTGCCGCATGATGCATCAGCCAGGAACCCATCATACCCCAAAGTATCGCCCTAACCCATCTCCAGGATTTTCCCCAAAAACTAACAGACCCCGATGAACCGTCTGACCTATCCCAACCGTGGAAACCCAAGGCCCGGAGGAAATCACAACAACCCAGGCAACTCTGGCAATTTCTACTGTGCACTACCCAAGTTCAACAACAACAATGTTGCCGCCAACACCAACACTGCCCCGAGGACTGGAAGCAATGTTGTGCCTGTTGCAGCAAAGGACAAGTCGCAAGTGACTTGTTATGACTGTGGAAATAAGGGTCACTACTCCAATGAATGCCCCAAGAAGAATGCCGCAACCCCCAATGCAAATGCCCCAACTCAGCAGCAGCATCGTGTTCAGCCCGGAAGAAGGTTTTCCCTAGGGAACTCTCTCAACCGCAACGAACGTCTTTTTCTCATGCATGCTGAAGAATCCCAGGAAGCGCTAGATGTCATGCTGGGTATGTTTTCTGTTAATTCAGTACTTTCTAGATTGTTGTTTGATTCTGGTGCATCGCACTCATTTTTCACCGAGGAATTTGCATGCACTAGTAAGATTCAACCAACCAAACTTAAGCATGTTATGATTGTTCAAATCCCTGGTTCAACCACCAAAGCTAGGCAAATTTGCAAAGCCGTCCCTATCCGAATCCATGGGATAGATTTTTATGCTAATCTGATAGTACTCGGAACTAAAGGTTTGGAAGTAGTACTAGGAATGGATTGGATGTCCAAACATAAAGGATTGATTGACTGTGCCAAGAAAGCCATAACCATGACCAGTACAGCCGGAATATCAGTCGAGCATATATCTGACACCTCACCTCGTCAATTCAAGTGGAACAAGAATATAGCCCAACCTACCATTGACCAAGTCTGGATATTCTGTGAATACCCCGATGTATTTCTAGATGTTTTGCCCGGTATGCCCCCAGACCGGGATATCGAGTTTATCATAGCTCAGAGACCATATAGTATGAACCCGTCTGAACTAGCAGAACTGAAGAAGCAACTAGATGCCATGTTGGAAATTGGATTGATTCAACCAAGTGCGTCACCATGGAGATCACCCGTTTTGTTTGTGGATAAGAAAGGATGGAGGTAACCGCTTGTGTACGGATTATCGGAAGTTGAATGATGTCACTATCAAGAATAAGTACCCATTACCCAAGATAGAAGATTTGTTTGATCAGTTGACCGGTGCCAAAGTGTTTTCTAAGATTGATCTTAGAACAGGCTATCATCAACTCAAGATTCGCGTAGAGGATATTCCCAAGACTGCCTTTACCACCTGAAATGGATTATACGAGTATACTGTCATGTCTTTTGGATTAACCAATGCCCCCGCTTATTTCATGAATCTCATGAATAAGATTTTTATGGACTTCCTGGATAAGTTTGTCATTGTTTTCATTGATGACATTCTGATTTATTCCAAATCGGAAGAAGAACATGAGCTACACCTAAGGACCATTCTTGGAACCCTTAGAGAGCATCAGTTGTATGCCAAGTTTAGCAAATGTGAATTCTGGTTATAGGAGGTAGGGTTCCTCGGTCACATTGTATCAGCCAGAGGAATTGCCATTGACCCTGCAAAGGTAAAATATGTCGAAGGTTGGCAAGCCCCAACCACTCAAACCCAAGTTCGTGCATTTCTCTGATTGGCGGGATACTACCACAAGTTCGTAGAAGGATTCTCGAGTATTGCCAGAACCATGACCCAATTGCTGAAGAAGGACAAGAAGTTTGAATGGACGGACAAATGTGAAGCGAGTTTTAAAGAACTCAAGAGAAGATTGATTTCATCCCCAATCTTAATCATGCCGGATATCACAAAGCCCTTTGACGTGTATTGTGATGCATCCAAGATCGGTCTCGAATGTGTGGTAATGAAAGAAGGCAAAGTTATATGTTACCTATCTCGACAACTGAAACAACATGAGTAGAACTACCCAACCCATGACCTCGAACTCGCAGCCGTAGTTCTAGCCCTGAAGACATGGAGGCATTACCTGTTGGGAAACCGTTGTGACATTTATTCGGATCATAACAGCCTGAAGTATATATTCACTCAGAGAGCTGAATATGAGGCAGAGAAGATGGATTGAGTTAATCAAGGATTATGATCTGGACATTCACTATCACCCCGGTAAAGCCAATGTGGTAGCCGATTCCCTTAGCAGATTGCCGTGCCGCTTGAACTCCATGATTCCGAAGGAGCAACCAAATCTGCACAAAGAGATGGAAGATTTCCGAATGGAATTAGTGAGTGAAGGATTTTTGGCTAGCATAAAACTTCAACCCACTTTGATCAGCCAGATACAGGAGGCGCAAAAAAGATATGCTAGTATCGAAGGAATCAAGCGTCGTATCGGTACATGCAAAGTACCCGGATTTACGGAAGACGAAGAAGGAGTTCTGTGGTACAAAGGACGCCTTTGTGTACCAGCAGATTCTGAGTTGAAAGAAGTTATTCTGAAGGAGCTCATGATACTCTTTATTCTATCCACCCCGGAGGAACGAAGATGTATCAATATTTGAAGGAACAATTTTGGTGGCATAAGATGAAGAGAGAAATCGGAAGCTATATCGTCAAGTATGACATATGTCAGCGAGTCAAGGCAGGACATAAAAGACCCGCTGGATT